>NOXB01000014.1:0-1440696 GCA_002901145.1 Cladosporium cladosporioides
AAAGGTCGCAGAGCTCTTCAGTTATCAAGGCTCTGAGGTTACTGCAACAACCGATCCGTATATAGTGACCTTGGATAGTCATTGGCTGCCTACACATCTATCCCACGGACAGAAATAACAAAACAAAGCATGCATACCCATTACCTGATTTATCCTAGCTACGATCACAATGCATATCGTTCCGCCACCTAATAGACAGCATCGTAGGGCGTACTCGTATCAGTATCGTCGGGCTGCCTTTGTCACTAGTCTTCTTCCCTACGCTGCATCCAACTGTGTTTCTGATACGTCCAAAGGTAGTTTGTACTGATCTCGGTGCGTGCTGTTGATCCATTTTGTGTGAGGCTCCAAATCTTTGATTCGGGTCGTCCTGCATCTTGTTGCCTAGACCTGTTTTATTGATAGCAACGCCAGAGTGCGCGCTCTGTGGGTCGTCGCCTATTAGCCTTTGATCCTCGTTGTTCTGTATCCTGTGAGACTTGCTGTCACCACTCTCTACCTTAGCTTGTTCGGACAGGTTCTGGGCACTAGCTTGCAGAGTCTTACGACGGCTTGTTCGACTGGCAGGTCGGTATCGCCAGCGGTGACCTTGGTTCGTTCCCTCGAGGTGCATCATCCGCACTGGGAGCAGCCATGATACCCTGGGACGGGGAACTTGGCGTATCATGGTACTGGGGTTTCTTTTAGAGGGTTGCGGACTTTCTCTGTGCTGGTCAGCGCTTGCATCTTGCAATGCAAACCACTTCCGCTTGGGATGCTCGGCTTTGATCCAATGATGGACAAAGCCATGGTAAGGCGCTGCATTGGCTACAGGCGAGTCCTGCGACGTTGGTCCGATGCTGGCTCGTCGCTTGATGGTGGATCCCTCATGGCTTGCAACTGGTTCCTGGGGATCATCGTCCTCGGATGTGTTCGGCGTGGGAAGTTTCCGTCTTTCTCTACGCGATCGGTATCGGGTGCAGGAGGCTGGGCTCGGTCCACCATTTGGGAACCAACCGTTTCATTGATTGCGCCAAGTTCCTGTAAATAACGCTCGTCTTTGCGTTTAGATGGTACTGGAATTGTGATGCGAGTGTGCGTGCGTGCAAGTGACAGCAGTGAGGTGTTCGGGTATAACTGGTGAGCAATGCTGATTACCCTTTGCACTGGCGAGCGGACGGTAGAAGAGCGACCGAGTGCTCCGATCTACAGCACCCCACAAGTTTAACCGCTTCGCTGTCGGCCACACCATCATCATCGTTGTCGGTAGCATCGTTGTCGGCATCATCGTTGTCGGCATCAGCGTTGTGGTATCATCGTAGTTGAAAGTTTTGATGACACTTGTGGATTGGATAGGATTGGCAATGCAGGTGCGATTGCGAGCGGAAGATTTTGATGGAGTATTCGGGCGTCCTGACGAGTAGTCTAGATCTTCCTCAGCAGCGATGACAGGGGAGTGGAGGAGTAGCTGAATGACCTGATGGTAGGCATTTGCAGCGCTGGGGTGTCCCTTCTCCGGCTTCTTCGTCATCATCGTCTCGCTCTTGAGATTCTCTCCAATGCCGTCGTTCATGTCGCCAAGCTCGGTGTCTTCTCCTCTATACCTTTCAATTGCATTGCATTGACCTCGCTGCCTGTAGCAGAAATCGGTTGCGCAGATGTCGAGCAGAGTCTTGCTAAGGGAGTCTACGAACTGCTTTGACTTGTTAGCGGCTCGTTGGGCACCAACGGTGGTGTTGTCAAGCGCGCCGTGTTTTGTCGTCAGGCGGTTCAAGAACTTGCTGAAGCTGTGTGACACTGCCCACAGCATGACCTCGTTGGAATTATCGTAGTATTTGTGCCATTTGAGCTTGTGCTTTCCGGTGGCGTTATCGGTATCTCTTGGGACCGAGTTGTACATTGAATAGATCGCCCTGGCGACGACAAGATCCTCGCTTACGTCATCTTCACGGTGCACGCTGTTGGTGAGGAGAGTCTGGTTCCATGCCGCTCTGTGCTTTGCAATGATCGACAGTGTCTCTTTTTGGTTGACAATTCTGCTCTTGTGCCCGCCGCTGCTGCGAGCAGCGAAAACTCTGGCAAAGTATGCTTTGAAGGGATGATTATCCTTTGTCATGCTCACAGCACTGTTCTCCAGATTTTGTGAAGCAGCAGCGCCTTGGACATGCGGTAGTTGGAAAATGTCTTCCCATGATTGCTTCACTTCCGTCCCACTCGCGATAATCGTGTTTCTCCTTATTGGACCTGTGATGCGGTGAAAGAGACTGTAACTGGAAGCGCCCGGACGTTCTGGTCGTTATAAATGGGCGAGGTCGTCTTAGGTATTGGTGCCATCGTAGATGGCGCGATGTCTTATGGCGCGATGTCTTGTTCACGCTTTTGCGTTTGTTTGCTTGAATTCTGCGATTTGATGGAGGGTATTGTGGTGGTGAGGTAGTGCGGGTCGCAATGTCGAGGCTGTGTCGATCGCAGTGGCGAGCCTGTGCGCTAACTGCAGTACAGCCGGTAAAGGTCTGAGCAGGTGTTAACAACTCGTGGGGAGTATTGTAAAAGGTTACACAAGTCGCAGCTCAAAAAGTCGCGCGCATCGAGCGATCAAGTGATCACATGGCGTCTGCGATCACGGCTGCTCGCCAGTCTGATCTACGATCTTCGTTTTCAAAAATCTCCACACGTGCAAAGGCTGGAAGAAGTAACTTAGCTGCATCTTATAACTTGTATCTGCTGTTTTACACCCATGCGTGCACTCTAGGCCTGGATACGCTTATGGATTTCGTAGGGTGCTGTTGCATGAGAACCCTACATACAAACATTGAGGCGGCTTGCCTCGTCAAGTGCTGCGCTCCCAACCCCGGCTGCTCTCTTCTCCAGGTTCTGCACATGCGCCTGTCACCCTCCCTTGGTGCACGAAATATACCGTCTATGCTAAGAATGTGGCCGCAAACTGGCCCTAGCCTTCGTCTCGGATCTGGGCTCCCTTCTTGTGGTGTCGTGCAGATGTGCCATCAATCAAAAAAGGCTCAGGAGACTCGTGGTTAGCTTGAAGAGACTCGTGGTTAGCTTAATGAGTTCGTAATCAGCTTGATACGTCTCAGTGTAAGTTGAATCGGGCTGCTAGGGTGTTCATCGTCACTGCTTTGGAAACCCAGAGGATAAAAGGAAACGCCCTGTCCTTTGCTGGCACGATTCAAGATCTGCATCGAATACTGGGAGAGGCAGATCAACGCCTCGTGCAGCAAGGTAATGAGATCGCCAGGCTCGCTCGTGATAAAGATGTTCTGCGTCGAAGTTGTGATCAGCAAAAGTTACGCAATTCTCTGTCATCAACTGAGCTAAATGGCCTTGCCTCCAGCGTCGCTTCTCTTCGCGCCCGATGCGAACAGCATGCAGCTACCATCGGAACCCGCGACCACGAACTCAGAGAAGCCCGGGCTGAAATTGCATCTGCTGGTGTTACTCTTGCGACTATGCAAGGTACCATTGACGCCAGGGAAACGACATCATCGCTGGGCAGAGCGAGCATACCAACACAAAAGAAGCCATGAAGAAGTTGGAGAAAGAGCTTCGTTAGCCAGCTTGAAAAGTCAAACAACATGGTCGGTCAATTGAAAACCCAGCTCCAGCAAAGAGAGCAAAGCTGCGCAACACACAACGAACAAGCACGCGCAGGAGCTTCAGTCCGACCTCTCTGACCGTGACGCCTCGCTGAAGTCAAACGCGGAGCTACAGGAGCAAGCCTGCATCCGCAATGGTAAACTTGAGCAGGCTCCGCAAGAGGTAGAAGTTGCTAAACAGCAAGCTCACGACGTACGAACCAATCTCGAGCGCCGCCTCTTGGAGCAAAGCAGTGCCTATGCCGCTGAACAGGCGAAATGCAACGACCTTGAAAGGAGACTGGATGATGCCAATCGTGATTGCGAGCGTGGTAGCAACGACATCCAAACTTTACAAGGCCGGTTGAATGTGGTAGACGCGCATTCCTCGCGGCAATCTCTGCATGTGCTCGCCTAGAGGCCAGGTCATCAGGCTCAACGCCAATATCACGGGTTCACAGAAAGCATGTGTTGTCTTGGAATATATGCTCGACGAGAGTGAGTTTCAACAATACTACTTGGCCGTCGAGGGCGACACGTTGGCGAAGTCGCATCGCGACCGAATATCCCGACCTCTGCACCACATCACACGGATTGAAACGATGGTCGCTGAGAAGGATGGTGTGATCAATGAGAAGATTCACATGGTCAACCAGAGCGACGAACAGATCAAGGTGCTTAACGCCGAGCTTGACTCGATCATCAACGAGAAGCAGACTATCGATCAAACGCTCCAGCAGCGCATCAGAGAGCTCGAACAAACTATCGCTCAACGAGATGAGAGTCTGTCTTCTGTCCAAAGCGATCTTAACGGGACTCTTTCCGCATTCAACGAGGCTAGACAGCGACATCAAACCGAGCTTGCTAAGGTCGAATTAGAGCTCAAAGACACGAGAGACAACTTTCAGTCCAAACAGGAGCAGGCTGAACAGCGACATCGACTCGAGCTTGCCGAAGTCGAATTGGAGCTCAAAGATACGAGAGACAACCTTCAGTCTGAACTCGACGAGGCCGAGAAACATCATGCCAGTTTCGTATCTCAGGTCGAACGCACAAGACAGAGTCTCGAGTCTAAGCTGGAGGAGGCTGGGCAGCAACGCCAGGAGCTCGAAATCCAAGTTATCGACCAGTCGAGAGCACTTGACCACCAAATCCGCATCAGTGACGAACCTTCAAGGCCATCTCAAAAAGCGGGACAAGCGAATCTCCGATATGAGCGGGGAAATCGGACACTATGCCTATCGAATCGAAGAATATAAGCAACACTTGCAGGAACGAAGCAATTCTTGTGACGAGCTCAAAGGTCAGCTCGAAACCATGGGAGCTTCAAAGGCGTTTCTGACCACGCGATTGCAATCAATCAGCTCTGAGCTTTCTACCACGCAAGAAAACTTGAAGCGTAGAACGATTCTCTCCAACAAGCGGTTGCTCCACATGACACAGTACGAGGAGCTTCAACTTTCGATGCAGTCTATGGTCATCACTCTCATACAAACTGTCCAGTCGCAGATTCTATGCTTCAAGGTATCGCTAATGCTGCCAGGGACTTTACCCTAGAAGACGATCCCAAAACACGACTGATGCATTTCGATACGAGGGTCACTCCATGGGCAGATCAGCTGAAGGGCACAAAGAGGAAGCGCGACCCGCAGGATGATCTGGAGCGGTCTGCAACCAGGCAGCGTTTGCAGTAACATGTCTTAAATGGCTACGAGGCTAGGCCAAGTCGGCTGTGGGACATCTTGAGCACTGGATGACAGGGGATGTGGAAATGCGAGTGATGGAAGACGGGAGCTCTGCAGTCATGAATGGCTTCACGTATTCATTTTGCGCAAGCATTTTTCCTCTATATGATCGCCGGTTCCGGTGCTGTTCATTTTCGCGATGATGATTAACTATACAGTAGGATCATTGCCTGCTAGCTCGCCAGGCAGTGCGAGTTGCTCCGGCGTACTCCAACCCCGTCCAATCGTGTCTTCGTTGTGGCCAACGCATGTGTCAGTGCTTCTATCCCTCGGACGGACAACGTTAGAATTCTCCGCGTGGTAATCTCGGTATGCTCGCTGTGCCAGTCTTTGCTTGATGGTCCCAGCATCGGACTGGGCTTCGCGCAACGACTCCAGCAGTCCAGATGATAGATCAGTCAGGGATCGGTGCGCAATCTATTATCGGACTGTGATGTTGCCACGTTTGAGTCTGACGGCAGCAAGTACTGCGACTCACGCCGTTTGTTGTCTGCTTCGCGCATTGTATCGATTTCATGGCATCCAATGGGGCGAACAGTACGCAGGTCGAAGGATTGTTCAAACATGATGCCTTGGAGTTTGGTCGCCCTCGAGATGGCCACGTATCGCATGCCAGGCACAAACTCCTTGCCAGTAATGTTGAGCACCACCTTGTCAAGACTCAGCCCTTGTGCCTTGTGTACTGTGATGGCGTATGAAATCATCAAAGGAAATTGTTCCTGGCAGACATCTCCAGTGTGACTTGAAATCGAGCGCTCCACGCGCTAGATTGGCACGACTTTGGCTCCGTTTCCTGTACTGAAGAGATATGGCGCGTGAATCCCGAGGCCATGGAATGCCACCAGCAAAGCAAACGGTGGCCCACGTAGTGGGTCAGTAGTATTTGGAGGCCACAGGATGTCGACTAGCTTGCCTTGTCTGTCATTCACGGGCTCAATTTCGGTCCAGATGTTGTTTAGCAGCATGATCTGAGAGCCAGTAGATAGACGTAGGATGTACTCGAGACTGTGGGCATCAGGCAAGGGAACACCAGTAGGAACGGGAGGTTGGTAGCGGCGATCGCAATGACTGGGCGGCCAGAAGTCGATAGCTTTTCCGTATCAAACCGCTTGACGGAGGCATTCGTGAAGTAGAGGCGTACAATATCCTTGTAGTTGTCAATCTCATGTGTTTGCAGGTGTACCTCTACACGTGAAGCAAGTACTTGCTAATGGGCCACGGTCGAGCCGAACGGAAGTTGCGCTCTTTTTCGTCTTGGCGAATCAAGTCCGTCAGGACGATCATGTACCCAAAGGCCAGGTAAGCTGTCTGGCAAGCAATTCCATCTGCAGTCCTGGGTCGCCTATGGTAGAGAGCCTTCTCGTGGCTTGTCTAAGATGTGCGGACAACTAGTCCCGACTGGGCCATCGAGGTTGACGAGCAATTGACAGGGTTCCTCAAGCAAATCTTCCCCAGACTGTGTAAAATGTGCAAAGAGCATCTCGTATAGCAGTCGTTGCTTGGGATTGAGGCGGAGTCTCTCGCTATCTGATTATTGGCGAGGTGAAATGCTTCCGGATGTGTGCGGTTCCGTGATGGTCACCTGTCTGGTCCTAGATCGTACAAGCCAATATACTCGCTTTTGCATTTGCCATTGCCCAAAGACCAGTCTGCCTGAATGTCTTTTTACCTGTACCCAAGCTCTGAAGAATCTCCGTCGATGGGCGTCGGGATAGCAGAAGCACCGCTATGACCCTCAGGAGCATCAAGATCCGGTAAAATGTTGGTGGTCAGCTCGTTTACAACCCCTTCATGATCTGAGAGGAGTGCCAAGACCCTCGATACACAAGCCTCGTTCCGAACTAGACGACGTCGGAACGGACAGGGTCCCAATATCACCCATAGAACTTGATACTCCCTCGAGCATGCCAGCAGGACTACCGGCATATGGACTAGACGAGGAACCAGATGCGATGAGGCAGCTTGAATAGCCCCACCGACGGGCTGTAGAGAGATGTAGTAGCGAGCCTGACCCGTTACGCCAGATAGCATGTCGCAAAAAGAGACCGACAGCGTTGCTCGGCGCGCTTTGTCTAGGATATAGAATAGTGCAGGAGACATTAACGGTACTCATTATCGACCTCGAGCTTGGCGACAAGCGCAGCTCGTTGCACCAGACAGAGCAGCCTAGCATCCACTCGCTCGCCGAGCGAGTGGATCGGCAAAGCAAAGCCATCAGTGACTGCAACTGCCAGTATGCGCATATCTTGCAAGAGAATGCGCCTCTCTTGGACCGTAGACGGATCTCTCAAGCGGTCAGTTCAGCATTACAGAAGTCTGTATTGTACATGTGGGTGCATCTCCACAGAATGCTTTTCGCGGCATGTCTCAAGGCAGTGTTTGGTCGGCAACGCAAGCGTGATAGTACCGTTTCGCGTGGAAATAGCACGTGAGGGCCACATGAGTCTCAACGTCTGGAGTGACGACGTCATTGCCTTGTTTGTCTCGCCAGTATATGGCCAACTGAGTCCTAAAGACGAACAGTCGTACGCCATCAAACTCAACCGGGTGACTGTCATCGAAACTTCTTACCGCCGCGTCAATCACCCGAGTGAATGCGGATGGATCTAAGCGAGGACCAGTAAACCTGAGGGCGAGCGTTTTGAAGACCTACACGGAGCGACGGCGCCTAATGGAGCGAGCGTCGACAGCAATCGCGTTGTCAGTGGACTGGTGGGCGCGGCTGATGGAAGCGAGATCTTTGCCAGGTTCAAAGGAAAAGGCGATTCTCTGGTTGAGATGAATGGAGGGCGCCAGGCGTCGGGAGGAATCGCATCGTGGGTGGACCGGCAAGCGTGGCTGAAAGAGGCGAGATCCTTGTCGGGCTCAAGGAGGAAGGCGATTTTCTGGCTGAGCTGTATGAGGTGCGCCAGAAAGGAACTAGCGTCGGCATCCATCGCATTGTGAGTGGACTGGCAGATGCGGTTGAAGGAGGTGAAATCCTTATCGGACTCAAGGAGGGAGGTGGGATTTCTGGTTGAGCTGCGCGAAGCCCGTAAGTTATAGGAGAGGGGATGTAAGCGAGATGATTCTTTATAGGAATGCCCTCATCTTGGAATGGAAGATTTGGGTGCGGAGGCTGCGATAGAATATACACCCAGGGTGGAAAGCCGTCAAAACTATCGATGCTGTGTTGACGTTGGCAGACATGGCACCGCTTGGCGAGGCCACAGGTGGTGCTTGATTGAGCATGGTTTAGTGGGCGAGAGAGGGGGGAGAAGAAATGGTGGATGGGACGAGGCCATTGGTGGTGTCTGCTTGAGAATGCTTTGGTCAGCGAAAAGCAGAGAGAAGGAAGGGCGGGTAAAGGGATAAAGTGTGAGCCGGTGTGTGATGTCTTGAAAGAGCGCCAAATCAGAGAGGCCGGCCAGTTGTATCAGCGTAGCGGCGAGTCTAGGCCTATAAAGAGCGGATGTCCCGAACACTGAGGCGAAGGCACAAGGAAAGTTTCGGTGACATTGCGAAGATTGGGGTGCCTCAAGATGTGGCCATGCTACATGGTGGTCAGCCCGCTTAATGGGTGTCGTGTCGGTGAGAAAATTAATCGATTGCGCGCGCGCATCTCCTCTATCAACATTGCCTCGCTCTGCTTCTTCTGTACATTATCGGCCTCTTCTGGCGCCTGGACAGCCACGGCTCGACGATAACACTGCAAACAAGATGATGTAGATAACTAGATAACAATCGTACCAAGGTAATTGCATACAAGAACGACTTTTGCCATTCTCTTGAGAGATAGTGTAGAGGTCAGAGCTGACTGAAACTAAAGTACAGTTCTAAACAAGCTACCTCATCAGCCGCATCTGATAGTCGTCTTGCATTTCCAGTCCGTCATGCGCGCAGTGTTGGCCTCTCACCACGGTGGTCTCGCATCCCTTGCAACGACGCCTCGCACAGCAGCAGCACAAATGTCGCGACAACCATGAAGGCGGCATCTTGGCATCTTCGCCATATACATAGCGACCTGGGTGACAGATGTTCCAGACAAAAATGGCCGCAATCATTGGAGTGGATTCCAGCACGTAGAGCAGAGGTTCGTTCTTGGGCAATGGATTGCTGTCGCCTAGTCCTGCGGAAAATTCGATGAGGCGATAGATGAATGCGGATGGTGATGGCGAGCAAGCATGTGTAAAGTGTCCAGGTCAACTTGCGCCAGCCGGTCATCTTGCTGATGGGAAGCTGTCCCGTTCTCTCGGCTTTCAGTTGATCGCGGTGGAATTTGATGACCAGTCCCAAGAAGAGGACGATGAAGCCTTCCTGCATGCCGATGCCTCCCATATAGAGATTGAGACCTTTCCTTTGCAATTCTGGACTTGCGCCGGGACCTGCCATGCCGCCACCGATGAGCTGAATTACGAATGAGGTGATATCGAGGGTGACGAAGACTGCTGCGAGTATGGAAGGCGAGAATACCCAGACTTTTCGATGTGGTGAGAAGAAATGCACAATTCGGGCAAAGACCTGTGAATCAAATGTCAGATCTTGATAGTAGAAGCGCCGTATCGCGTCCTCAAAAGAGTTTGCTAACCATGTATGCATAAGCATTGACCCCTGCGAGCTGGTCAGCGGCCGTGTTAAGATTGATTCGAATGCAACGACTTACAGATTGGCGCCACCAAGACTAAGATCTGCGCAACAGTTGCCATGCCATCTGACTGCTGGTTCTTCGCACCGAGAGCGCGGAACACGTATGCACCCGTCTCCCACAGCGCAGCCATGACGACCACCCAGCAATAGCTTTGGCGGTGGAGCACCGCTTGGACAACATGTGTCATGGTGAGGATACCGAAGAGGACAGAGAAGGCCACAGCAAGTCCGAAGTTCGGGGAATACTCCCACAGAGCGTTGCAGGCCTCGGCGGGCACGTAGCCATTGGCAGCAGGAGTGGCGTAGGAGCTGGCGCCAGGGGTGCAAGTGTTGACTGGTAGATCGAGAGACAATGAAGGTATGGAGATGGGTGGTATTGAGACTGGCGTGATCGAGACGGGCGGTACGGAAATGCTGAAGTTATCGCGAGGTCGTAAGACAGGTGTTGGGGTGACTCTGGGAGTGATGGTCGGCGATGCAGCAGAGGTCGTCAGGAGCAGTGATGCGCCGAGTAGTGGGTAGAGGAACTTCATGGTCAGACGATCAAAAAGATGAAAGAGAGAGGTGTTTCATGCGTGTCCAGGGACGTGGGAGAGGCAGGATTACCGTGCAGCATTTAAAGCTCTTGAGCAGCTGTGATCAATACGAGGACGCGTAGTGAAACAACAGTGCTCAGCAATCTATCCGCCGAGCATTGTGACCCTGAGCCGGTTTTCTGACTACACATTTCGCATCGTTTCATCGTTCGTGGTTCAGACGATCCTGTCGTGGTCTATAAGCGTCTTCGTTTGCTGCGCAGTGGGGAAGTGCACGTGCTTTTTTGGATACTGGCGAGGTGGCCAATCAAGGGCCGAGATCTTTTGGCGAGGCGGCCAACCAGAGTAGTAGTATTCCGCCACCACCTCGACAGGAATATCATTTTGCGGCAAATGTCCATTCGCTTCCCAGCAGGCAATCTCGCTGCCTGCCTGCTGCATGCCTTAATGCGTAACCTTCAACGTACGTCGTCGTTGCGACAACATGTGCGAATACATGATGTAGCTTGCTAGATCACGCAGTTAGTCCTGCCGTTCACATGCAAGAGTAGGCAAATGCTTGACATGCCTGGAATGTACGCAAGGAAGCCTAGAGACAGATAGATGCGATACGGCAAGCTCATGACCGTAGATGCCTGCGTCAAAGCAAGAAACACCAGCCACGCCTCGCTGATCAAGCCAGGCGGGTACAAAACAATGAATGCGCTGTATCTACAAAGAGCAAGCGTGTCAGTAGTTCTCGCCAAACAGTCACCGATCAAGCGCACGCTTCTCACCTGAGCCACTTCGGCCACCCCATCACCTCTCCCTTCACCAACAACACCACAAAATACCCATACCGAATGATCTCGGAGACTCCCCAAAAGACCATACACCCAGCAAAAAGGCCAAACCTGCGGCACCTCCTCCATCACCGCCAACCACTATCTTCGGAAACGCTACCATGACTGTCCAGACGACCAGATTCTTACCAATGACCTGGATGGCAGTAGTAGCGACCGACGCCCTCACCAGCCCGACTGCCGCATGGAAAATCTCAAGCACTGCTAGGAGTTGCGTGCTTGCCAGAAGCGGCCAGAGAAGGTCGTGGTACAGTTCGTGCAGGCGTCCTGAGACTGCTAGCGATGGGGCGGAGGCAAGCGCACGCGCGGTGAGATAGCTCCATAGCACGAGGGACACGCCGTTGTAAGCGGTCAAGTACGCCGAGGACAGTATCATCGCGTGGAGGTCGAAGGCGCGAAGAAAGAAGGGTAGCGGCGAGTGAAGAAGATGTATAAAAGCAAGTTGGCCTAAATTTTGACTCCGCGCTTGTCCGCCTTTAGGCAAAACTTCGGCGATATTTGATCTATTACTCTTCACTCTGAGCCAGATGTAAATGTTGAGGGAGACCTATTCTACGCGTATTTTGTATCTTGTAAGTGTTTCAACAATAGATTTGTCGGGGCTAGAGCTATATCTCCTGCAGATGCTCGATCTCAATTCATTTGTCTGCTCTGAGCTTGCAAGTGTGATTTGCCTAAAGAGAATGAACATGGCGGAGATACGAGAATATTATAGCTCCCACTGTAGCCAGGATCGAGGTAAAAGGTGTCTGAAGTAATCCTAATCAGCTAGTGCTTAAAGCGAAAGGTATGCTCTAGGAACGGTATTGCGTACGTATGCGTGGTAGCAGGAAGAGGTGCAAAGATATCAGACCTTCCCATGCCTCGAGCGACCGCACAATGATACGGCTTTGATGCCTCAATAAGTCTATTCTTCCTGATCCGTGGTTATCACGCAGTCGCTTTCCGGGTAAGCGACACAAAGGAGTACGAATCCTTGTGCAACTTGGTCATCGTCCAGATACGACTGGTCGTTCTGGTCCACGGAGCCACTGACCAGACGTCCAACGCAAGACGGGCAAGAGCCAGCGCGGCAAGAATATGGTAGATCAATGCCTTGTTCTTCAGCTTCATCGAGAATGTAAGTATCGTTAGAGCAGTTGAAGACGTGCTGCTCGCCGTTGGGAGTCTGGAGAGTGACCTTGTAAGTCATATCTGGTGATGTCGTAGGGTCGTGATGCGAGTGAACCAAAATGGATCTTGTATAGAGTGAAGTAGAAGAGTTTCGTTTGTGATAAAGATGCTGACGTGCGGTGACATTTATTGGCCAACATATCGAAGCACACAGATCTCATTTGGGCAATCGTATTGAGAGGATATGTGCTTATCACTGATCAGCGCACACTTACCTCCTAGTGCAAGTGACAGCGAACGCTATATGGTGATCAGTAGTCGCGTGGGGGACGCAGACCCGCATTATACGAAAGTGGCATTTGCGCTTCCGGGGAAAAAGGCTTTCGGGGACGTCGCCGGCTGCAGACTCGAACCGCGCCATCGTGATGATGCGGATGATCGTCCTTCACGGTATGCACCAAGTCTGAATGCGCTGTCCTTGAATGCTGCCTTCGTCTTGCTCACGAACTGAGGGCCGCATCCGATTCGTTCGCATAGCGTCAGCCTACCGCCGTAGTTCCAGGGAGCAGGAAGCAGCTATGAGTGTATGGATCACACTGGGCTTCTGGATCTGCGGTGGACCAGTATCACAAGCGCACCTCGTATGTCGAAATTGATCTGCGTTGAGAGAACTCGTAGTGGAGTGCCACATCATACGAGCTAACGAATAGCTCCGCATGACTGAACAAGAACTCGTGTTTCTAGTGGGCAAACACTTCCCGGTTTCGGTCTGGCACGAGCCCACGTCTCCGCGTCGATGGACATAATGTCACAGGCCAAGTCAAAAAGACCACATGTCTTTCTCAACTTCTGCCCGAGACCGACATCTGGGAGGTTCCCTAGGCCTCTTTCCGTCCAGGAGGAACTCTGCCATCATGACCACGCTCACAGCTATCAGTAGCAAGGAAGAACATGACGCCTGTCTTGCCATTCTGCCGGCTTCAACGCTCGTCATCCTCTATTTCTACACAGCATGGACCGCGTTTTGCACATCATTGGGCACCACGATTTTGGAAATCGCTGCGCAAATCCCGACTACATCGACGCCGACTGTTATTTTCCTCAGCATCAATGGCAAACAACTACCCAACATTGCAAAGCAATACCATGCCTCCGTCGCTCCTTGCGTTGCTTTTCTACGCGATGGCCAAGTCCTGCAGTTATTGAAAGGATCCGAGACCAATAATTTTCATGATGCCATCGAGCACCATTCTGGCACACAGTTGAAGAACATCTCTCACGGTTCTGTCGCAAAATCCAATGGCCTGGACAGTGATCTCACTGCACGCCTACGAAAATTGGTCAGCTCAGCTCCTATCATCCTCTTCATGAAGGGCACGCCTGATTCGCCTCGTTGTCGCTTCAGTGGAAGGATGGTCGACATCTTGCGTGATCAAAGCATCGAGTATGAGCCCTTCGACGTCCTATCAGACGAGGGCGTCAGGACGGGATTGAAGGAGTTCGGCGACTGGCCGACGTTCCCTCAATTATGGGTAGCTGGTGAGCTTGTGGGAGGATTGGAAATTGTGAGAAGTGCACCTATTGCTTGCTTGAAATTCTTTTCTCTGACTTTGATACAGGTTCGGGAACACATCAGCGAGAATCGACTTCAATGGCCAGCTTCACTCGGGAAAAAGCTATGCGAAGGAAAAGCCATGTGTCTCTTCCTGCAGTGACCAAATCCCTGTTGGTGGCGCATAACGAGGAATTGACGACTCGAATTCCCTGCCTGTGTAGGCCACTCGATGTTATACGCCCGGCGCTGTGCTCCGCAGGGTTACTTTCAGGTAGCACTCATCCACACAGATTTTCAGACCTCAGCTTTCCAGTGGATCCATTGCGTGTAGAAATGGAGATGGAATCTGTTGATTGGAAAGAGCTGTCCAATCCACTTCCGCAAAGAAAGCGTGGTTCATGATGTCCCTCTGACCAGTTTCGCCACAGCCAAGCCTCTTCTCGGGGTCGCGTTGGAGGAATCCTTGCACAGCTGATACACTGCTCTCTTGCATATCAGGACTAAACTCTGGTTGCGACTCGCTCAAAAATCTGGTCGTAAATCTCATCCTCGTCTTCCCCGCTGAAAGGAGAACGACATTGAAGCATCTCGTAGAGCAGTATTCCAAGTCCCCACCAGTCGACTGCTCTATCGTAAGGTCTGTCCAGCAGGATCTCTGGTGCTGATACGGCGCTACCACAAAACGAGCTTGTCCTCGAGCGTGGACCCATGCCGCCTTTGCAGACAGAGAAACCAGTGAGGTTGACATGGCCGTTTGAAGTCAGCAACAGATGGTCCAGCTTGAGATTGCGATGTATGAAGCCATTTTGATGCATGTAATCCAGGGCGCAGTAGAGCTCAGCAGCGAAGAACTGCGCTGTGGCGAAGTTGAGCTTGCCGTGTTTTTGCATGTAGATTTCTAGATCTCCGTGGGGTAGATATGGTGTCACTTCGACGATGCTTGTCTCTGTCTCGAAAGTCGCTTGGAGAGTAAGTATGAATGGATGTTGTCGTATTTGTTTAAGTGTGGCGGAGATGTCGGCATTGGGCGTTGCCTTCGTATGGCTATCGTCTTTGCTCAGTACTTTCAGTGCAACATCTTGGCGAGTTGACTTTATTTTTGACAGCCAGATCTTGCTCGAGGAGCCCGTGGCAAGCAACGAGGTGTGTCGAAATTATCGAAGCCTGAGAGTTTGGGTTCATTTACGACACTCTCATTATTGTGCTCCGATGGATGATTCCTATTGAATGACATTGTCGGCGATTCCGAAGAAAGTTGTGGAGTTTTCGGCAAGGGATTGCTATGGCAGCTATAGCGTCGAACGAGCTGAATGCAAGTATAGGAGTGGTCTTAAAGGTTGGAGGTGGGTCAAGCACCAGGCAGCTAAATGAAGCTGCAGGAAGCTTCACTGTGGGGCTGTGACGCTGGGCCAGAGCCACTCTTGGAATACGCGTATCATCAACGAAACTAGAGCTTGTCATTGGGTCAACTTACAAGTGGCACTCAAGGAAATGCCACAGGTGGTCTGAGAGTTTGTGCATGCGCAGGTATTTCAGTTCTTACAAGATGCATTTTCATGGTACCAAAAGGATATTTCTCTTCGTTCCAAGCGGAGTCTCAAAACACTGCTACAATTTTCAGCTCCGCCTCATCTCTTGCTCTCGCATTGCGACCGCTCACTCATTCCGAAATCATGGCTCAAAACAATGTCAATTCACCAGCTACGAGCGACGTTTGTAGCGATTCGCAGACCCGCGGACCTCTTGTGCGAACTGCTCAAGAAAAAACGAACAATCCCACGTCTGCTTCCAGACCTGTCGCCTGTGATGCGAAAGAAGTGGCAAGAGATGCCAGAGTAGCGGCAAGAGACACGACACCAGCCCGCGAACTCACCGAGGAAGAGGCCGAAGAGGATTATCAGAAGCAGTTATCCCTCCTTGCCGAACAAAATGCCCAATTTATCGCTGAAAGGCAAAAAAATTGAGAACGTCGGTTCTACTGAGAGCCGGCAATGAGAGCAAACTCACTGAAGGATCGCTGAGGGTAGATCAGTGCAGCAGATGGCCCAATTTGAGGTATCTGGTTATTTTGCCGGGGAACGCAGGATTTGTGGTTTTGCGAACAGAGGAGTGGTCATTACAAGGCGATATCATGGGGTCAGATTCTGATTAGATTGAGACACCCCGGATGGATGATGCAGCCCTGGCATACAGAATGTACGGCAATTCTGCACGATCAATATCAGACAAGTGACCACGCCTGAATATACCTTGCCTGATGTTGGTGCCTCAGTGGTGGAACCACTAGAGTCTCATCTTCTCCTGCTCTGAGACCAGCCTTCCTTTTCCTCTTATCTCAGCACCCCGAGCATACAATAACAACGTAATTCCCGTCGAGAACAAGACGAAGAGGAAACCAAGAAGACTGTAACCCCAGCCATAGCCTAGGTCTTCGTACAGCTGGGGTCCAAATATCGGGAAAACAAAGCCTAGAACATATGTCCCCAATCGCGACGCTGCAGATGCGCTGGCAGAATGCTTCTGGGGAAACTCATCTAGGAGATATGCGATGAGAGCCTGAGCGTACATGAAACCACCGAGGGTGAAGACCACGATTCCGAGATCAATCACGATCCATGGCACACCTGCTTGTGCGGCCCAGCCATACCAGAAAAGACCTGCAGCACATGGTACAAGACCTAGAGCCATGTATGGGAGACGGTACTCTGGCACAGGCTCTTGACCAGGTCTCGCGTCTTTCATTCTCTGCCAAATGAAGTTCATAGTGCGGCTCCCGACTTGCGCGCATAGAAAAGCGCCGATGGCAAACGCAATGTAGTGCAAGCTGGCTATCGTAGCAGATTGGCCGTACCGTTTGCGCCAAAGATCTGCGTAGCTTCCGAGGACAAGCGTATACACGCCGAACTCCAGTGCAAGCCCGAATGAAATGAGTTGTATGATAGGCCGGAAGAGAAGCAGCCTTAGCGGTACCCGCAGAGCAGTTATGATGCGAGTCCAAGAGTCGTTGAAGCTCCTTGGCAAGTTGACATTCTCTTTCTTGCGCACAAGAACAGGACCGTAAGTCTCTGGTATCAGGAAGAACCCGACGATCGTGCAAAAGGCATCTGATTGAGAGGATCCAGAACAGCCATGGCCACGACAGGTGTTCAGCTGCGACACCACCGATAAGCGGTCCAACAGCAATGCCAACATAGGGGAGCAGAGAGCCTATGGCCAGCGCGGTACCTCTGTCTTTCGCGCCATACATATCTGCCAGAGCAGGACCAGTGAGCTTCGCGCACATGTCAGCCAGCTATCATCTCAGTTTTGCGACCGTTACTTACCGTAATCCCTACACTCGCCCCACAGGCACTCAACAACCGTCCGAGTATCAGCAAAGCCGATGACCGACCGACCGGACACAACGCGTTCCAAAGAATGTAAGTGGCATTCCCTGCAAGCCAGACTGGTCGCCTGCCATACAGCTCTGACAAAGGGCCGACGGCAAACGGTGCAAATCCGAGACCCAGAAAGAAGACCGAAAATGCTATCTGCCCGCCAGACTGGCCCATATGCACATCTGCAAGAATTGAGTCCAGGGCTGGCACGACCATGCTGGCAGACATGATAGTGACGAGCTGGCTGGTGGAGTACAGGATTCCGATGCGGACTTTCCTGGAAGTGGGCCAGTTGTAAGGATTGTTAGGATCTTCTGGGCTATCAGTGGTAGACTGCGATGTGTCAGATAAGGTTCCGCCATCTCGCGCGGTTGAGGATTTCTCTGACATTTGGGACTTCGGAGTCTGCATCAGCCGCGGTGCGACCGTCCTCAAGTCGTCGAGAAGAGTCCACATTGAGCTCTGTGGTGGTACTCTTAGGCTCAGCTTGATGGTCGATGCCCATGATGGGTTGTTTGATCTCAACGAGATGGCACAATATGACTTGCAAGGGATGAATATCGATGATATTTACGAGAAAGTTTTAAGCAGCGAACGTAGACCTTTATCTGATCCAGACGGCATCAATACTAGTATCGAGACGTCCCATTCCCATCCAATGACGGCAGCCAATACGTGTGACTTTCATGAAACAGGTATGACGCCTTCGGAGCAGCGGATATAGCATTCGGAGATCCGAGATCATGTCCGAGGACCATAAAGTACCAAGCGAAGCAGTACATGGAACTACCGATGTTTCGTAGGATCATCAAATCGTAGTAGGCGGCACATCCATCACGCGCCAGGGTTATCGACAAGTGGTAGCGGGGGTTTGATTGCGCAGCTTTTGCCCAAAGTCGGTGAGGCGCACTTCGAAATCCTACAGTTTCACACGAATGACTTTGGACAGTGGAATTGATAAGCAACATCTTATCGTGCCCGAATATCGCGCGATTTCATCTTGAACGATACCGTGCTTAGCGACTAGCTCTTACATGTCGGCTGCATGCAATGCCAGCGCAGAGTTCCGGTTTAATATGGGTTGTTCCCCGCCTTGAGTCCTTGCGCCCTTCCTCAACCACGTACACCATGCTTCAAGGCGCGTTGTTGGATACCTACAGACGATACAAAGTTGATACCGACCGCGTCATACATTGGCTGGTCGTCAACAGTCGATACAAAGTCAAAGCAAAAGTATCAGCAAACATTCTGCCAGAATTGGCAAAGATGTGCCGCCTGGCCACAATTCGGAGGATGTCCTACGCATCCTGGATCAAGTCATCCAGGCCAGAACAGAGTGTGCACTTCAGTACAAGCACAAGGTGGATCATAAAGCCTCCAACGAGACACACGAGCACTTCGTGAACATGTCAAGCAGGTCCGGCACTACCTACGCCTGGGTCAACCCACCACAACCACACAACATGCAATTTGCCCAAGCACAGATGCGAGCACTCTCAACAACCGATTTGAGCTCCTAGAGCTGCAACAGCCTCTAGAGTGGGAGGACGAGGCGATCGAGATTTCGCCAAAGAAACAGTTGTCGACAGTGGGAGACGATGTATTCGCGCATTTTTGTTTCTTACTGGACTATCATCGCATACGCAAGCAGGTCAGAACAAGCTGGGAACAGTATCGCGATAAGAAATCACTTTGATTGCTGCCAGCCTGACGACGAACGTTGCTTTCGACAATATCATCAAGCTTCACCATGACCTCGTCGCTGTGTTCCCAGCTTATTCATTGTATGAATCACTTGCACAGATCTTGTTCGACAATGTCAAACAGGCTGAGGACAGCACATCTGGATTTCAACCCATACCGGAAGCACTGCCGGGTCACGAGGCGTACAACGTATTGTCGCACTTTCTGGAAGGTTACCGACAGGGCTTATTCAGGGATTTTGACCCTGAGGACAATCAGTATGAACTTACAGCGTCGACGCCAGACTCTTACGATATCACCAAGTTACTCGCCCGGAGCTTTCCGGACATCCTATGTTTCTTGCTCGGACTTGGCGGAGAGCATGGACCCATCGACGAGTTGAGCTACATGGTCCAAAATCTGTACGAGTCCCAAGAGCTCACAGTACCTTTGGTCCTCGCTTGTAACATCTTTGTGGACATCAACGTTATCCTATCTGACGATGATCAGCGCGCTTACTTTGAATTGAAGTCTTCAGCAATGAAAGCCCAGGTCGCATTACGAAAACTAGATGTGCACAATCAACAAGTCTTGCAAGCTGACTGCAGCATTCCTATCACCAGGAAGACTTCCGAGTCTATCAAGACATTCATCAAAATCGCCGTTGATGATGATGCTGTCGCCACATTCCGTGCCGCAAATGTACAACCAGCTCGCGAAACAGCGCCATTCTGGATGCTGAGACATCATCCGACGCTCTGTGGATTGTTACAGTTCCACCTTGAGAGATTCATGAGTTATCTGGGCTTACGCCTGTGTAATGAGTGGGAGTGCTGTATGGGTGTGCTGCACTTATACAATGCGGTAAGCTCTCAGGTTCCCAGCTGGACAGATATGGAAACTATGATCGGCATGTACGGCGAGACCTACCTGTTCAAGGGGAAACTACCAACAAAGCCAAAAGAACAGCTGAAAAGGTACATGCTGGCTGCTGGTGCGTCCTCCTCTTACTCCCAATATCAGCATAGGCGGCTGCAAAAGACTCCTGCTGTTTTGCTTTTCGTGAAACAACCTTTGTTAGATGTTATGCGCAAACGCTACAGTGTGGAAAATGGCAAAAGGGAATCGAACATGGTGCTACAAGACATAGAGTCTCTGTTCAAAGGTGACCACAACGGTGTTCGGACAAGTCTCAAGACTCGCGCTTTGCGGCAGTGGAAAGCGCGAAAGAGGTTGGATCCTGTGGACATGCTCGCCTTGGTCACTGAAGGAGTGCAGCAGGAAGAATCACAGCTGTACTTTGACTTTGTGTCCATGAACAGGAGATGCATTGAACTACTGCGACGGCTTCGAAATAGTCTAGTGGACGCCATTCCTGAGGTGAATTGGCCTACACACCTACATGACAACCACTACTTGTGCGGGACGGCATCGATGATCTTCGAGCGACTAAGCCACGAGAATGGCATCAGTGCGCGATACAAGCATATTGTTGCGCAAGCGATGTCAAAGATCATCTCTCGCGAGGGTGATAAAGAGACGGATGGAGCAAAAAGTCGATCGATGTTGACGCAGAACGTTGCTATTCAATGATTCAATACATCACAGCCCTAGATCTAGGGAATAGAAGCAGCTTCAGCAAGATCCGAGTGCAAACTGAGAACCGTGTTTGGGCAGAATCCGCGCATTGCCTCCAACTTGTTCGTCTAGCTCGTGTTCGAGGAGGTAAACGACACATTGGGACGCACGATGATTGCATTCAGGCTCGACAAAATGGGGTAGATGGCAGCCAACACTTAGCACCCAGCAACAGCGATTCTCGATACAAGGGTCTCAAGCAAATCAAAACAAGCTCTGGTTGTTCGTTCTATGATATATTCTCATGCAAGCGCATACGGCGATGCTTTGTGGAACAAAAACTGCCCATGTGCTCAAATTTGCGCGGTACCAAGATGGTAACATCAAAAGTGATCGATGCACAAAGCTATGACTCGTGGCGTGACGTTTCTAACATGTTCTAGACGTGCGCTGGGTGGTGCAGGACGTGCTTATGCTCCTGCAGCTTCTGAGCCACCACCAAAATGTCCCCCACTCTAAGTGGGCCACTGCATATGCTGTGCTCGATCATTTTGCATGCATTTCCGCCAGCTACTGGTCACAGTGACGCCTCCCTATGTAGGCCTTATCCATTGTATACACAGACGTACTTGTTGTGAACAGTGTGGAGCCGCGAGTACTTAGCACACCACCCAGATGTGAATGTCTTGCAGCAAGCAGACTACCTATAGATCCTGAGTTGAGCTGTTGCAGCGGAGTTCGAGACCCTAGTTGAATGCTTGCTTCTTCCCTGCCGGCGTCGCTTACGCCGTGGTAGCTCATGCATGGCCCCGCCTCGCTGGCACTACGTCTGCGAGACCGTGGGTATGTATTGATCCCATGGCCCACGCCATTGGCTGTAAGGAGTAGGCGAGCCGTGCAGCATTCGCGAATATCTTCTGTCGCGTTCACCGGAGGCTGACAAATGGCGAATGGGATCCAGAGAGCTGCTACATATCGGTCGGCTGCCACACCTGAAAGGAGCGCTCACATTCCCATAAGCACTGTTGATAGACAGTTGCTGTCAGCATAAGATCCAGTCTGGACCAAAAGCTCGAAAAGTTGCTCTCTTCATACTCTCACGCCTTCTGAGATATGCCTTCCAAGACACGGTACTCGAGGCTGCAGTCTTTCCTCGCCAACCGCTCAGTCGAAGGCGACGATATCGAACTTGTAAGAGCAGTCATATATCTACACAAATTGAGCGAGGGCCGTATGCTCAAGAGAGCGGTCGCCTGGGGTTATGGACTTGGACATTTGGCGTTGCGATCTTTCTAGACGGTTTGATGGCCATTGTGCCTCTCTCATTCATAGGTGTGTGGATGCTGGTCATATGGACTAAAGTATTGTCTGACTTACACCGCAGTCCTTGGCATCGTGGCCGCTTCGTTGAATGGCAGACCTACATCGTCACTTGGAGAGACAGTCGAAAAACTCATGTTGCTCGCACCAACCGTGTTTCCAATAGTCTTCGCAGCGCTTGTCGGCAAATTCTTCAGACTGCTCGCTACTTACAAAGCCCAGTCTGGAGTGACATTACAAGTATATAACCAAGCAATCAAAGCTTTGAAGCAAGGGTTATGGTGCCAAGCTACTGACTACCGTCCCAGATGCTAGAGCAGCTTATGGGATGCCAATCCCTGTTCAGCGCTTTAGAGCGGCAAATCCTCCTCAGATGCACCAACTTCATGGGATTCGGCATCGCGGTCTTATGGGTTCTGTCGCCACTTGGAGGGCAATCAGCACTACGTCTGGTCGCTAGAGTGCCGCATATGGTCTCCTCCATCGTTGACACACGCTATCTGCCGACTGAAATATCGCAAACCACCTATATGGCCGGAAGTGATCTGATTTCAGAGGGCTGGCCTTCCTATGCACCGATTTACATGGCAGCATTGATGACGACACAGAATCAAGACTCATCAGCCACGGACCTCTGGGGTAATGTCAAAATACCTACGATTGATTCTTTGTCAACAGAAGACGGCACTTATTACGAGATTGACCAGACTAAGGCTGTTGAATACTCTAGTCTGCTCGGTGTCCCGATCGCAATGCTCCCAGACACTGGGAAATCATCCTTCGACATCACTGCGCAATATTGGAGCGTCTCTTGTCATGATCTGTACAAGATTGACAATTATACTGAGATCTGGAATAAGACTCGCAGCTCATTCCGGATGACTCGCAGAGGTGCTGCAACGAGCACCGCGCAAGGGTTTGACGTGATTGCTCTGTCCCAATGGCATCACCTGAATAAATCTGTCAGTGTCGCCAATTGCACACTATCCCTTCGGACCGTCATTCCCCGCATTACTTGCACTGGCAAGACTTGCGTTGTAACCAAGATGCGACTCTTGAAGCCATCAGCTGAAGACGACCTTCGCGTTCGGATCAAAGCACATGCACTTAGACACACACTACACACTCTTCCACTTGCGACAATAGGATTCATATCGGTTCAGGCTGAAGGAGCTGTCCAGGGAAGCACGACGACTGAACAGTGGATCATGAACCCAACAACAAATTATTCAATTTCAGACACGTTCTCTCTCGTCGATCTTTCAACACTACCCCTTGACACTCTGAGCTCACGTCTCAGCCTGGTGTACAACACGTTTTGGCAGTCGACATTCGCTTCATCCTTCCGGTTCGGCAATCTTAGTAAAACATCAAGTGATTATGACAATATCTCGATATGGGGCGAGAATTACTTCTTCAATCATACCACCGCAGAGACCAGCAGGTCCGACGGCGAGCAATATTTATGCCGATGGTTCTATGTGGTTGCACTATGGATCATTTCTGGGCTACTCTTCTCTATTGCATGCATGAATTTGGCTTTGCGGACTCGAATCTTGGCGCCTGTCTGCTTGGATGCGCTTCAACTATGCTGCGTGACAACAAATTTGCAGTTCTGTGATGGAAGGATACCGTCATACCTTGACGGAATTGAGGCAACAAGACGACTACCTGACATGAAAGTCATGCTCGGCGATGTAGCAGGTGCAGAGGATACTGGGCATATTGCATTTGCAAGCCTCGATGTAAGCCCACGACGGTTGAAGAAAGGTCGAACGTACAACTAGGGAAACGACGCGGTTTCACTCGTCTTTCGTTTTTGTTGAAAAGCAATCTCCGAGTTATTTTCACCTGAGCGACTGTATTTGGAAGATTGTGGCGTCAGTCGACGAAAGCGTGGGTTTGTACTTGGCTTAGAGGGCACTGGATAGTAAAGCAGATTTTGACTGCATCGCATACTGAATAATCGCCTAAGACTATGATCTTCCTTTTCATCCATATCGATAATATCACTGTTGTCCGTAATCAACAAATTCATGTGTACCTTCTGCGGGTGCCGCTAAAATAGAGTAGATCTTATTAAACATGCGTGCCTAGATATGAGTGTCATCTGCATCAGATTAACTGGGATATAGGCAGACTGCTGTAATTCTATCTCTTTTGAGCAGCCGAACAACTCGGCAGCTTGCGTCACCCTCCGTCTTCCTGAACCTAAGATGATTGAATGCATTCCTTATGCTTACCGTGACCTTTAATGTAGCACTATGATGATACGCTCTTAACTCTCTCATCTCAAAAAATTGATTCAAAGAAATCCCCTTGTATGTCACTATCTTGCCAGTATATTCCTTCTGCTCGCAGCACTGGAATGAGGATTTCGAATACCGGCGGCTTCTACTCCGGTCTTGGCAATTTTACACTGCCTTGTGAACATTTACGAAGCTTTCCGAAACTCTGAAAAGCACACTCGGAGTTCCCATCTATACGTCACGCGTATTGGTGGTCGTCCCATATTGTTCGATACTTTTGTGTCTCAAGCATGCACAAAAGCCCTCGTCATGCAGCTGGCATTCAGCGGCTGGGACAAAACATCACGGGTACCACGGTTTCCTCTACTGGGGATGGGTAAACCTGTGTGAGGGAGAGTAGGCGTGGGCCCAAAGCCTCGTCGGCATGAAAATGCGATATACGGCAGGTCGTCGCCTCGTTTCTTCTGCATCTCAGGCGCTTGAGACATGCACCCCACGTCGCGCCAGGTGCTCCAACAGCTACACAGCCCCACCTGAACTCAGCCCCATCTCTCAGCTCCATGTTCCCCGAGGCCGCTCTCGCATACTTCTTCCATCCCAAGACGAGGTTCTCATGCTCGTGTCCGGCAGGCAAACTTCGGACTGATCAGAGTCATGGCAATAATCACCACCACCATCCCGGATCTCTGGAAGGAAGCTGGTGACCGGCTAGACCCGTACGCGATTGAACAATTGGCACCGACGAAAACGCACGTCAGACATCGTCAGCGAGGCTCTCAAAGAGGCTGCCCTCAAGCGAGATGACTCCATCAAAAAGCGTCTGCGCTTACCAAATGGCGTCATCCTCCGCGATCTCATGGAGAAGACCATCCACTGGATTAATTGCTTCAAGGAGGTCGGAGACAACGCTGTGCAGTTTGATCCGGCCCACGCAGCTCTACCTTGGGCTGCTCTGCGCTTCGTTCTTCAAGCCATGGTCAACTACGGCGAGAAAGAGCGAGAGATTCTAGAGGAACTCGAACTCATCACACGTCTCCTTGCCGTCTTCCGACAGGTCGAGAAATTGTACCTCGGTCACAGCGCAGTGCCTGAGCTGTCGAAAGCGCTTGTCGAAGCGTATACAGCTATCTTGGAAACTCTTGCGAAAGACGTTAAGTTCTTCCGCGAGTCCAGGAAAGCCAGACTGCTGAAGGCGCCAATGAGGTTGCCCGATGGCAAAAGCTCTGCCAGACTTCTCGAGAAAGAACAAGAAGTGTTCTCACTCACGCGACTTGTGGACGGCGGTCGAATGCTTGAAATGTCAATCAAGATTGAACGCTTTGCGGAGCGCTCGAGAATTGCCGAGAAAGCTGTTGATGATCAGAAGTACAAGGCAATTCTGAATTGGCTTTCCAAGACGAATTATCGTCAACACCACGAGAGCCTGTCCGAGATGCGGCTGCCTGGAACTGGAACGTGGCTACTTCAGCACAATCGATATCTGTCTTGGCAGCACCAAAGCTCCTCTTCAATGCTTTTGGTTCATGGCATCCCAGGCTGTGGCAAAACCATTCTGTGCTCTAGCGTCATCGATGAGCACATGTCTGGCGCAACTTCAGCGCGCACCAAAGCGCCCGTGGCTTTCTTCTATTGCTCTGCCAACCCGTCCGAGCCTGACAGAAGAGACTGCACAAACATCTTACGAAGCCTGGTCCGGCAATTGACCACAGGTGTCTTACAGAGTCAGAAGATCCACAGTGCTGTACTGCAGCTTACGAGGAGAAGCAAAAAGAATCGGACATCCATGGTTTCGATATCTCACAGCTGTGCGCGAAGGAATGTGAGAAGATGATCCTGTACGCGCTCGAGGACAACCCTGCGACAGTTGTGATTGACGCCCTAGACGAGATGCTGGATCCAAGAGAACTACTTGAACACCTACGCTCCATATGCGATAAGTCAGTCAACGTGCTCAAGGTCCTCATAACGAGTCGAAATGCTACCGAGCCACTGGCGCAAATACCGAATCTGCAGCACATCCGCGTCACATCCGCAGAAAATGAGTCGGATGTGACTGCTTTCATCAATAAAAGAGTCTCCGGTTTAGCCAAACGTGGGAACTGGAACATCGAGACAAAGGGTGATGTTGCGCGTCGCCTCTGTTCCGGTGCAGGCGAGATGTTCCAATGGGCGAAACTACAGCTCTCTGAGCTTGAAATTTCCAGGGTTCCCGGCATCCAGGAAGATCTTGCAACCAAGCTCTCCAAGCTTGAAGTCTCGACATTGGACGGGCTCTATGGCTCGATCTTTGATTCGATCATGAGCTATGGAAACGTTGCTAAGGCAATGGCAATACATTCGTTCTCTTGGCTCCTTTTTGCGCACGAGCCATTGAAAGTGGACATGTTTCTCGAGATCACGGCAAGTGCTGTCGCCTGGACACAGCCGACTCCAGATGGTCTGCTTGAGATATGTCGTGGATTGATTCACATTGACTCGCAAACCAACTTTGTACGAATCGTCCACGAATCTGTCAGAGTATTCCTCCATACGCAAGCAGTGCTAGCACCACACGTCGCCCAAGTCCTGTTAGCGTCACGATGTCTACTCATGCTCGAACAGCTGCCCGCAGATGATCTGGTAAAGCTCAAGCCAGCAGAGGACCCATACGACTATGCTGCTCTATACTGTGGACAACACCTGTCAGAAGTGGAACCGACTTCAATTTCCGGAATTTGGCCTTCAGATGTTCAGAACTTCTTCTTTGATGGTGAGGATGTTGACTTGTTTGCAGAAATCTGGTTGACAAATGTCCGGACAACTTTTGATGCTTTGCCACGTGATCATCCGCAAAAACTGGCGATGGAGGTTATCATCAGCAACCCATGCTCACCAATATTCCCTATATGCGCCTTTGGTCTACTCTTCATTCTGGAAAATCACGCGTGGCCGAAGACGTTCGATTGGAATCAGCTCAACTCGCGTGGACATACTCCGCTATATGTGGCAACATTTTTCGGACATGATGCCATTGTTTCTTTCCTCCTTGACCACCACGCAGACCCAAAAATCGAATGTGGTCGCCTAGGGAACGCTTTACAGTGCGCATCGTACCTTGGTCATGTGGGAATTGTCCGGACGTTGTGCAGTCGAGGAGCCGATGCAAGGGCCAAGGGTAAGTTCCCATCTGCCCTACATGCAGCATGCAGCGGCAGCCAGGAAGAAGTAGCAATCGCGCTTCTCGAGCTTGGATTGGATCTTCCTGCCAGGCCGACTATGACACAGCATTATTCGAACTTACGGATGCTGGCTTTTCACGTGCGCTGGATGTTCTTCAAGCTCATCCATTGAGCAAAGCCGTGACCAGCGACAAGAAGCAACAACAGGCCAGGAGTGCGATCATCAGGGGAAACGTGTCACTGCTAACTCGCTTGATCAAGCAATCAGCTTTGATCATCTTGTTCCGAAAGATAGCCTCGCACTGAGTGCCTTGCACGGGCAAGCACAGATGACGCAGTTCTTGTTCCAAAGGGGATCGACCTTGAAGAGCCAGGAGATATCGGCACTCCACTGCGATGTGCCAGTGTTCAAGGACATAATGAAATTTGCGGGTTCCTTCTCGCGAAAGGCGCAGATGTCAACAGTAATGGCCGCTTTGGTACGGCACTACATACTGCAAGCAATGAGAGGTCATTTGCATACTGCAAAGCTTCTTCTGGATAACGGAGCTAATGTTGACGCTATGGGTGGTCACTATGGCACGCCTTTGCAAGCTGCTGCGTATCACGGACATTCGGAGCTCGTGACTCTACTGTTGCATGCAGGCGCGCATTTCCATCTTGCTGGATTTTCGAAAGATGCAATTCATGCTGCGATCGAAGGCGGACAGCAGCACATACTCCAGTTGTTAGTGAATGCTGGCTATCTACCTTTGAGCCCAGTGGATATAATTCCGGACAGCTGGGCAGTTATTCGCGCCATTCCACCGCCACCACGGAACGTTCTTCGCGCATCATCCCGAGCAGAAGGATTTCGACCACGCCACGATCAAGCGCGCACTCCCCGACGCTTGGAGTGCTCGGAAGTGTGGAAGCAGAGATTGATCCCTTTGATCCTAGCCATGGGCCCAGTCCCTACAGACCCTTGCAAGCTGACGGAATCAAAAAGCCTTACACTCTCGAGATCGCTGCAGCGCTTGGCCTTGAGGAGGTCTTTTCGGTCCTTCTGCCTCAAGAACACGACCCCTCATTGCTCAATTCAGCACTTGTCGCAGCATGTCGTCATGGACAGCGAAAGATTGTCGAGGACCTCTTGAACTCTCTCACATTGACTGGAGATCTTATGTTCGATGCTTGTCGAGCAGCATGTCCACATCACGACAACCCAATCACGCAGGCATTGCTGACCGCTGCCAAGAAGCTTGAGGATTCTGGAATCTGTCTGGAACGTGCCTTGGGGCTATCGTTACCTGACCATCCAATTGTGTTCTCACAAGTACTGCAGGGAATGACAGCGGACCTCCCACAATTGGAAGCGAACGTGTTCTTCTAAAATATCTGCCTCAAGTTGCTTCCGCTGGTTGGCCGGAGATTTTCCGGAACATGATCGATGGGTTGGGAAGAATCACGGCCAAAGAACTTTTTGTAGCGCTCGAGGCAGCATGCGATAGAGGCCATATAACAGTTGCGGTGCTCATTTGCTCGTTATTAGGCCCAGATGACATGACCTTACAGCAGTGGAACCACTATGCGATGAAAGCCGCACAAGACGGTTACATCGACTTGCTGGCCTTCCTCCTTCCAAGATGCGACTTCTCAGAGATGATTGAATGCTTCGAACATGCGATCTACCGCGCGGCCGGGAATGGCTTTCTAGATATACTCACATTACTCTCGTCGTCGAGTGGTTTACTTGAGCCTCAAGTTGTGCTCACTAAAGCTCTTATCATCGGGGCTAGGCATGGACACCATGACGTCTGCTCGTTCCTTCTAAGTCAGGGAGCAAGTGCGCACAAGTCCATGGTTCTAGGCTCATCCGAAGATTCCATGATCAGCTGGACCGCAGCTCGCCAGCACCGGCAGACACGGACACGACCTCCCATTCACCACTTGCCAGTCTACACTGAAGTTATCCATGACGATAGGGAGATCTCCGAGAAATACAATGCTTTTGAGGCTTGTTTGGAGGGCTACGCACCGTTCTTCGGCCGTGATGAAGACTCCAGGCCCTCTTCAGCGAGCTCAACTTGGAAACTTGCCAATCAATTCACGCATGCAAGAACCTTGCGCCTTCTGGTACATCACATTGCAGACTTCACAGGACCTGAGTGGTCGTACGCGATCTGTCGCTCGACTGAGTTATTCTCGATTGATTCGTTGAGGATGATTCTTGACAAAGGAGCCGATGCGTCAGCGGCATGCGAAAGCAGGAGTGCTTTGACATGTGCAGCCTCACGTGAAAAGTCGACGCTCCCCGCTGTACAGATGCTAGTCGATGCAGCAGCCGGCGAGCCGTTCGGGATGGGCGATCTGAAGCAGGCGCTCAATGCAGCCTTGACACTGTTCGACGACCAAGATGGAAGGCTAGATCTCTTTGCGTCCTGTGAGTCTGTCGAAGGAGTCTTTGTTAGCGGCCCAGGTGCAGTAGTCTGGTATCTCTTGGATCGTCTTCCACTGGAAACGGCCGAAGACCATCGCTGCAGCTTCGTACTGCTAATGGCTGCAGCTGCGAATCAGGTTGATATCGTCAAACTCTTGATCGAACGGAGTGTGGACTGCAACATTGTTGGACCATACTACGGGACTGCTCTCAAGGCATCTTGTCGTTTCGGGCATACAGCTGTGACGAAACATCTCCTTGAATCTGGTGCAGATCCCTCGATTTTGGATGGAGAAGTCGCCTTTACTGCACTGCAACTGGCCGTCAAAGCGCATAGTCTACCTGACGTCGTGCTTCTCCTCAAGCATGGCGCGGATGTTGAATCGGTGAAATCGAGAGAGAGGAGTTTTTACAACGAAACGATCAGTCATACTGCTTTGAAGCTTGCCGTAGATGAGAGACAGGCCGCAATGGCATGTGCATTGCTCGATGCAGGCGCTAATGCGGATGTGACTTACGAGTACCACCAGCCTGTCTTGATCGAAGCGTGCGCTTGGGGCGACAAGGGAGTCATCCAGTCTATCGTCAATTCGGGCGCACAGATACAGGTACGAGGTCAGAGAGAAATGTACTCCAGCGACGTCCAGGAACAACATAGCACGGCTATTCATGCGGCTATCCACAACGATCATCTTACTGTTGTTCGTCTTCTTCTGTCATCCGGGTTTGACCTGACGAGCGTTCCCAACGCTGCACCGCCACCATTGGCATACGCCGCGGGAAAGGGGTAACACCCCAATCGTGATGGTTTTGTTGGATAGAGTTCCCCATAACGCCACAAATATGTTCGTCGAAGCAGTGACGACGGCTATAGAGCACTCGCAGAGCGAAATGGCCACATTCATCTTCGAATTTCGAAAAAGTTCCTCACAACTCAAGACTTAGTGTCACTATGTACACAAGTCAGTCGCTCAGCTGACTCCTCCATCTTCTGGGTTGCATTCGTGTACTTGCGACAGCGCAACAGCTATTCCAATGAGCTGGCATCAGTGGTACGACGCGCGGCACAAAATGGACATCCCAGCTTGGTCAAGCAAGTATTTGGCAACTCCAAAAAATATCTGACTCTCATTGAGGTCCAAGGCGTCTTGGAAAATGCTTGTAGCTTCTCTGACAACTCTTTGGTAGTTTCGGTGCTTGAAGATCTCGTGCAACGCGAAGAGCTGAACTGTGAAGCAGTGCTCGCTTCAATCAATACGGACACAATTGAGTCTGAGATCTTGGAGACTATCCTATCTTTCGTGCCATGCACTGCGGATATATTCGTGAAGGCTTGCATGAACGGTGACGATAGAATCGTCCGCATCGGCCTTGCACATGGACTCGGCGCTGATAGCGAAGATCGAGAGTCTCGGCCTGCGCTTCATTTTGCGGCAGCTCGCGCTCACGTATCTACTGTTCGACTGTTCTTGAAGCATGGTGCAAGGTCGACGAGCGTCCATCAGAACTACGGCACTCCTTTGGAGGCCGTGCTCGTAGCTGCTGCATCCAGTAGTCTCCTTTCACGCGAAGATCTTGCTCAGGAGGACAGATCCTATCTGCGAGTCCTTGTAGGCTCACGCACGAACGATGATTTCGCTACTGTCGTGGGGCCTAACAACGATCACAGGACTGATCAGACGTACAAAGTCATCGCTAGGCTCCTAATCGAGTTCAACAGTTGTCTGAATAATCCTAGCGGTCGCTTTGGGAGCGTTCTTTCTCTATGTGCCTTCCTAGGATGGACTGATCTGTTCACTGACCTACTAGCACACGGAGATCCTGTTTCCATATCCAGAGATGTATTGACCTCACCACTTGCGGCCGCTATCGAGGCAGATTGTCTAGATATTGTGGTATTAATCTTCGAACACCACACTTCTATGTCTACAGGGCAAGAGCCGGGCTCGGCACTACGTCTCGCATGCGAAAAGGCTTCTCTGCCGATCATTGAACTACTATTGAAACATGGATACGATGCGTTTGCACCTGACCAGACTGGCTGTTCCGCATTGACGACGAGCATAAGGAGACTCGTATCTGTTACCCGCCGAGATGCAGATACGGCCCCATCTAAAGGAAGAACCCACAAGTCCACAATCAATGCGGCCTCAGCCAAAATTGTCGTGAAGACACTGCTCGAAACGGATTCTGTGGGAAACATATCAGAAGCAGACTTGATTTCCGCTTGTGAAATACCGACGGGGAAAGACCAGGAATTAATTCTGCAGGCGCTATTTGATCGCTCGATATCGCCCTACATACCAGCAGAAGGGTTCATACAGCTCCTCGGCGCAGAGGGAATGTGGAGGCCTGGCCGCGAGACAACATTGCCTTGGCAACGATGCCTCCGGGAGAAACGGCTTGAACGGGTGACCACGAGTCTCTTTGTAGTGGTCGCGCAACCTGAGATGATGACAGAGCTACTTGACTACGATTCGTCGTACACAGCTGATGCAAAGACCATCGATATAATCGGCACGCACAATCAGTTCGCATTACCTGACGTATCGAAGTGCATTGAAGTCTTGCTCCTACGATTCGAGAGTCTGAGACCAACAGTATCGAACGTCGTCCGATTATTGAATCTTGGAGAATGGTTCTCGTCTGAGCATTCGAGAGCACTCGCCCTGCTGTTCGCTCACACGCCGGGTCTGCCGGTAACAGAGACAATGCTGCAAGCCTGCCGTAACACGCACGACCTCCGCTTTCTGCTTGCCCGCTTTGGGACCGGTAACAGAGCAGTGATCGAACGCACATTAGATACACTGTCAGATGGCTATGGGGCAGAAGACATGATCATGGTGTTACTCGACCATGAGCCTTCTGCCAGAGTGTCTGCGAAAGTTGCACAGTTCGTTTGTCATCATCGCAACCTAGAAAGAGTCGATCGCATACTTGAGCGGGACCCCGACTTACGTCTCACCGACAACGACATCAAGTATCTGATTTACACTTTTCAATTTGGCGATGAAGAACCTCGGGAGGTCATTGAACTTTTGCGCAAGTATCGTAGCCAATGTGTGCTATCCGAAGAGGTCCGAAAGGCTGTGGACGAACGATTCCCTCTACATAAAGACAAAGCGACCAAACAGATGTACTATGAGGCTGCTGGCTGGTAGAGCGTAGCTACTTGCTCACGCGCCGAACGCTAAGCCAGTCCGCAACCTAAAGGTACCCGCGGTAGCAAAAGCGGGAAAGTGTCGCAACGCGTACCCGGACTCCACCTAGAAGAAAATGCTCTCGAACGGAATGATTTCGACCGGTCCAACCAGACCATTCTCTGTCACGGGCGGCACAGGGACATGCAGTGTATCAAAGACCGGTGGCTGGTCTGCATTCCTGATCTTGCCCAGCAACGTACGGACGTAATTCCACATGGTGGTAGGGACGATCGCCGTGACGGTATTCCGGCCATCCACCAGATAGTCAATAATATCAATGACAGGATCGTAGACATCGACGGGCGGGAGAGTATGGTTGTTGATCAGGAAAGTGACAGTGTTCAAAGCCGGAGGCGCTCTGATGTATGCACCAATTGAAATGTTCGTAGCAGCGGCATGGGGTGGCGGCCATGAGAAGGAAGAGGTGTAGTAGCCTACGCCCGAAGCGTTGACTAGATCTGGGATGTGCGTCCACGAAGTCAGATTGGTGAGAGTGTAGGATACGTTTCTTCGTGTTCCGGTTGATGAAGCATCTTCGAAATTTGCGGGAGCTTCCCAGAGTTCGGCTTCGAGAGACCATGTGCTGAGCGGGAAAGCTGCGGGTGCTTTACCCTGTACGACAAGATTGCTCCCATCCGACAGTACAGCATTGCCAGAATGCTGAGAGGCACCTGCGTGCAGCATATCATAAGAGCCATTCGAACGATATCCGATGATGTTCGGCGGTGCAGATACGACATTGCGCACTGGGCTTCTGATTCCTGGCAGACGCTTTTTAGAAAATACCAAGATGATGCTCTGGTGTTGAGCAAGATCTAGAGGGATACTTGTCGTGTCATTGTGGGTATTGTATCTCAGCAGAGGGGTGCGCTCCCCTGTCCAGGCGTCGAACACGTATGGTTGATTGACAGACTGAACGTCGACAATGCCGCTGCTGGCAGGACCATCGTTGAATATGTAGGCATAGCCGATGCCTCGCGATTCGTCTTCACGCCAAGTGGTTCTCCAGGTCCCTTTGGTCGTGACGCCAACTCGTGGTTGGAGGCCCAGCGACTGCAATTTCGATACCAACTGCCCTTCATCGACAACGTGAACGTTTGCGGTTTTCTTCAACTGGTTGAATGACTCTGTGACATCTGCTTGAGAGCCTTCTTTCGCAGATGAATAATACCCTTGCGCGCCTCCCAAGAAAATGATTGGTAACCCACTCTGTGCGAACGCCTTCAAAGAATCGAGCGCTTGAAGCGTGAAGTTCTCATTGCTTGGTACTACGACTGCCTGGAACTTCGGCCCATTTGCGGCAAGGACCCTGTCTTCGACACTGATCTGCTCAGAGTCCAGATTCTCCGGAGATAGATAGTGATAACACCAGCCTGGAGGAAAGAGGTCAGTCAAAATTGCATTCTCTAGCCTCTGTGAGCGTAATTGTCTCGCATACCTTTGTCGATGAGGTCAATGAGATCAGAAGTATTGAACGGGTGCTCTGTTGGGACCACGAAAGTCTGCTTGTCGTAGATGGCAATGTCGCTACGCGCGACACCTTGCTGTTGAATGTATTGCACTCTTCCAATGTATCGCATCGCTTGTTCTAGCCCGTGAGACCAGTCGGGGCGCTTGGGAGACCAGGCTTCAGCATGGAGAAAATCGAATGGAACATGGCCAGGCCATGTCGTCTCAGAGTAGTTCCCCGTAAAAGCCTGGCCGTGGATAACGAACTGATTCACGCCTCCTGCGAACGCTCGGCTGATGGACCAGAGCAGGTCTGGGATCGTGTAGCTGAATGCGCGATCGCGTGCAGCTCCGACTTCATTAGAGATGACATTCCGTCCACTTAAGATCGCTGCACCAGTGAACTGCTTGTAAGAGTCGACGTTGTCCTGGAATCCAAGACTCTCGCATTCGGGCATGTCGACATGTGGGATGGAAGCTCTCATATCCATAGGCAGGTTGTAGGTAGGCTGGTTTCGCAGCTGGAGTCCCAGCGAGTTCAGCCAGCTCCTGAGAACGTCAATGTACTCGTTGTAACCATCGGTAAGGATGTCTCTGAAGTCGTTGATGTGACTTTGACCCAGGTCGTCAGTATCGAGAGCGCATTCAGCGATTCCCTTGCCGGAGGAACCTGAGTTCAGGTTGGCGTTCCGAGAAATGATCAACGGCATGTAGGGACGAAGGTCGTAACCGAACTTCTTAGAAAACTTTGGCAGCAACGATGGAGACCAGTTGATAGTTGATGAGATCTCAACACTGTCTTCCCAGCCTGTATGAAGGTCAGTCAAAGTCAACTCGTGTCTAACTGGTCACAAAGATACACACCTGCATTTCCAGCCGCGGCCAACAATCCCCGTATCTCCTCGTCGAGTATATGCTCTTCCCAGAAATCGATGATAGCTTGTGCGCCATCACCGCTAAAATGATCGACGACATACGAGCCGTTGTCAAATATCGAGCTGGTTTTGTTCGTGCTGAACTGTACATTCTTGTGTTCAGTGTGCCTTTCATAGAATGCAAAGAGCTTGTAATGGGTCCCCTGAGGGAGTTCCCCAAAGTACAGACGAAGAGAGCCATTATCGCTGGACAGCTTGTCCGAGATCTCGGTCAAGGAGCTGTGCTGAAGGACCAGTGATTCATATGAGGTGGTTTGCGATGGGAAGATGACGTTACCCTCTGAGACTTCGTTGATGGTAACGTTCAAAAGCACGGCAGCCGACACTAAGCTTACCAGCCTGCCCGAGCCCCAGCCTGGTATCTGAGCATCGAACGCATAGGAGGATGGAACGTCGATCATATGTGGGACCTTGGAAGCGGGCGACATCAGTATGCACTTGGAGCAGCAGTAGGAATAACGCCTCGTGAGAAAGAGCACGACCGTGTTCGACTTACAAGATCCCACTGGAGTCCCTTTGCATCCGGTACTGAGGGTATGCCTTGACCTTGGTTGGGACCAAGCGCAAAGTCCATGACCATACCAGTCTCATGATGAGATAGCAGAGCTGCTTCGAACAACTCATTCCAAGCCTTGTTACCGAAAGCACCAGTTGACCAGTTAGAAGACGGAGGAGCCGGAAAAAGCTCGCCACCATACTCGAAGAACGGTAGAAACTCAACGCCACCCGCACCAAGGCCAGCAGCAGCCACTATGTCCCGACGGACAGATTCAACATCCACATTGCCGTCCGGAAGCCAGTATCGAAAACGAGGTCGCTGGGTGGCTGGTGGATAGCGGCAGCTCCCTTTCGGCTCGCCTCCTGTGCAAGTGGCATTGCAGATGCTGGCTAGGAGCAGGACGCACGGAAAAGCAAAGATGGTCAAAACCATGATAAGTGCAACAGGGCCTGAGGAGTGCCAGAGATAGTTGGAGCATATCAAATCAAAGATTCTTGACTTGGGATATCGATCGAAACTTGCTCCCTATTAATGCTCTCGACGAGCGCTGCGGCATCATCGACAGAGCATCGGTTTTTGACGGGTTGCAGCTGATCTCATGGTCGCGGGACAATACATTGCGAGAAGGATCACCGCTACTCATGCAATTCTTCTCGGTCGTAGGTCGTCCCCGCTCTCACTGTATATCATTGGGCTACGAAAGAAAGAGACGCGAGCTGTGTTCGCTCGCAATCATTACCTCCTACAATCGGCTCTTGTGGGGACCCCGCATCTTCCCCGTTCTTCCCCGCAAACCTTAATTTCGGATAGCGAGCAACAATCTCTTGGAACCTTGGCCAGCGCAGTTACATACACCGAGGGACCGAGTCAAAACCAACGTCATGTCAAAGGCCACCACGAGCTTTCCATCTTCCAAGCTTCGAGCTCCCAGTCAACTTCAATAGCTAATACCTACAATGATACAGCAGATGGCGGCGGCTAGTCCCGCAACCCGGAAACACCCGGCGTCAACAAACGCTCCAACGATCAAGGAGACGGCCCTTGGACACTCATGACAACAACACGTGACCATGCTCACACTTGCCTCCGCTAGTCGAAAGTGCATATTCTCCGCGCGTCTTTCATCGGCTGGAACGATGTGTTGTGTACGTATGATCTGCAGCCGCGCTCGTCACATTACACATCCCCACAGCAGATGCGCTGTCAACCCATCGATACCACGAAGAAACGGACACTCCACTGCTTGGTCACGCCGCGCAGCTGGCGCTTCAAGTCTCCCGGTACTACCAAGCATCATTAGAACAATATCTAAAGCCAGGCTTGCCGGTCACTTCGAGGAGGAGTGTCTTCCTAATTACGACCCAGAGCAGTTTTATCCCGTCCGATTAGGAGAGGTGATCAAAGCTCGATATCGTGTCATTGGGAAGCTGGGCTATGGTGCGAACTCGACTGTGTGGTTGTGTCGTGATATCCAGTAAGGACGTCTGTGGTTCCTTGTTGCTCGAAGATCTTCTAACACCACTTTGGCAGGAGTGACAGCTGGGCCACTGTGAAGGTCTATGTTAGGACTCCCGCTGGACGGACTAATCGCGAGAAAGCCCTATACGAGCACCTTGGTCATTTAACAACCAGACACTCGGGTTATCACAAAATCCGACCGATACTTGACATGTTCGAGCTAGTGCAGCCTTCAGGCGACACTCACGTCTGCCTTGTTCATCCTCCGCTCCAAACGACACTTTTCGATTTCCAGAGAGTGAGCGGTAGACCTCGACCATTACCCGAAGTTTTGGTGAAGACAATAATGAGAAATTTGCTTGAAGCTCTTGACTTCCTCCACACAGAGGCGGATGTGACCCACTGTGGTATGACAAATCTTATTCCCCATCTTCTTCCATCAATCAATCAATCCTGACCATAGCAGACCTGAAGCTTTCAAACATCATGTTACAAGTCAATGACGAGAGTGTCTTCGAAGATTACGAGCAAGCAGAGGCAGATGACCCAAGCAAACGCAAGATCATCAACGAAGAAAGAACAGTCTTCGAATCTCGCGACTTTCGACCTCCCAAGGCGAATGCATACGGCTTGCCAATCCTGTGTGACTTCGGAGAAGCACGTATTGGAGGTCCACATCCTCACGCCGAAATACAGCCAGAATGCTACAAGGCTCCCGAAATCCTAATGCAGTTTGAGTTGGGCCATTCAGTGGATATCTGGAATGCTGGCTGTCTGGTAAGTCACGCTCAATTCTTTCTTGTCACTTCTAGCAGGAGGCTAAGCAGTGCTAGATGTGGGAGATGCTAGAGGTTGATCACCTTTTCGATGGCTCAGACGACGAAGGCTTCCACAATAATCGCTTTCACATGAATGAGATCGTGAACTTACTTGGTTTACCACCGAAAGCATTTCTGCGCAGAAGCCCGCACGCGAGCCGCCTTTTTGATGACGCTGGTAAGTAATACGTCTTGACCGACTTCGTGCCTATTCCACTACTGATGAACATGCGTGCAATCAGGTAATTGGATAGCGGAGCCTCTTATCAGGTCCATGCCATTGGGAAGCCGAGCAAGAAACATTTCTGAAGAGAGCAAAGCAGTCATCATTGACTTCCTGCGATCGATGCTGCTGGGCAGCCCGAAGAGCGGCTAAGTGCGAAAGAACTACTTCAGCATCCCTGGATATCAGAAAGCAAAGAACACGATATGTAGACTATGTGGCATAGCTTACAACGTCGTGGGGGAAAGCCACAGCACGGGTGGTAGCCACGTTCAAGTCGACTCAGGTCTGGCTGTAACAAGAATTTTGAGCTTGCTTGTTTTTAGCCTGACTTCACAGATAACGGACCATGAAAGTCGTGAAGGAGAGTTTCAAGATCAACTTGATGGAAAAGGCAGCTTATAAACGCTTAAGCGTAACTGGATTTGTTACTCGATAAGGTATGAAGATATGAACAGTATCTCCGACTCTCGAGGTATGTTTGCCTGGACTGACCACAAGCAATCAAGACAACCCCAGTCTACACATGGGACATCACAGTTTCATCGTCAAGCCAGCTTCGCAGCACTGCATGAATTGCTCAAGATCGGCGTCTCATCAGCACCGTTCTCTCAAGATCCATCAGATACTGCAATTACAAGGTCAGCGATCAGCTCTCTCCAGAGTCGTATGTAACTTACATATTGGCCCATACTCTCATCCTTGTAGCGCTCCATGCATCCTTCTTTGGGTGCGAGCTCATATCTCTGGACAATCTTGAGGAGCAGCATCTTGAGCATGTTACATGCCGCGAACCGGCCAGGGCATTGATGTGAGCCATAGCCGAAGCCCATATCGTCAGAAGTTGTTGCGCCCCATTCATATCCTCGGCGAGTCTTCTCGTCATACCCGGCTTGTTGTCTCAAAGTGTGATATCGCAGACCATCCCATTCGTCAGGTCGCTTGAAATTTCCGTTGGAGAGGTTCGATGCTTGGATGACAACTTCGAACACTGTTCCTCTATGCAACTTGATACCTTCGCCAAGGTCTAGAGTTGTGTGGACTTTCTTCATGAGGTTTGCTACAACAAGGGTCAGAGATCTGCCAGATTTGGATCAAGGGCGAAGACATACAAGCAGCTGTTGGGTGGTGCTTATGCGTTTCTTTGCAGAAGCTATCCAGAATTGTCAAGCTCTGCAAAGAGCTCTTGTTGAAGTCGAGATCATCGATTCGTAAAGCTTCTTCTCTGATGGCATCGCAAAAGCCCGATCGGAAGGCGGCTTCCGTGATGAGCTGTGCTCCTGTTGGAGATGCTGCAAAGACAAAAGCGATCCCGTAAGCTGACAAGAGCTTGGTCAAATACTCGTCATCGTTGACCTGATCCTTTCCGGCGTTATGCAGAATCCAGTCAATTGGCCCGCTATCCTGATTAATTCTCGTTTGGAGTTTGTCTCGAGCTCGGCGAAAAGCTGGAGACAAAAGCTGCGTCGCTCTGCGGAGATGTACACGAGACTCGCGTATGTCCTTGCAGAACAGAGCGACCAATGGTAGGAAGATGGGAAGTTGCCGTCTGAGCTTGGTTTGTGCTGCAAAGATAGAAGAGGTGTAGCTGCAGAAAACCGGGATGATGTCTTCGACGTAGGATTCGCGCAGAATCAGCTTCCAGACAGCGCAGCCAAACATGTTCACAACAATTCGCGCAACTTTGACCGGCACGAAACCTTGATCGCCATGTCCTGAGATTTGGGAGTGTGAGTCTGAGGCATTAAGGAATGCAGAAATGAGACGTACCTGGCAAGCTTTCCATTCTTATAATCCTTTCAATTTGTTGGTCAAAAATTGAAGCTATCTCAGGAAGGTGCTTGTCTGACCTGTTCATCAGTCGGAGGTTGACCTACATGTAGACAAGATGATCACTTACCAAATGTCGGCATCTGCGCATGCACTAACTTGTACAACAAATTCTCCTCAAGGGCAGAACCTGTGTAAGTAGCGAGAAAGAACTGTAAGCGTTAGCCTTCATATCCGTGATCTCCAACGATAGCTTTACCTCCTGGCGCGCCGGAAAGATCTCGCTGTCTCTTTTCGCACACAATGTCAACCAACGTTGTGGGGAGATCATGAAAAGCTCACGCCCTATCATTTATTGGTCAAAGTGTTCAATATAGAAGGGCTGGCGGTCCATACCATTAATTCCTGTGATTCTGAAAATGCCACTTTCTGTCTGTGTAGTCTTTGTGAGTAGATGTCATTTAGCTTGTGGAGAGCTTGCATACCGTTCTGAAGCCTTCTTCGATTAGTTTTGGACCTTTCGTAAGAAAGTCACGTCGTCTGTGCCACCAATTCGACCGACTAGGAAGCAAAGGACATTGTTGCTGCCGTCTTTGGGGACGAAGGGCCCAAAAGGCGCTTACAGCTACCACAATCATGGTTAAGAGGATAGACGCTCTGATCAAGAGCACAAATTTCTCGATAGTATCGTTGACCGAGAGAGACATGATGGCTTGATATGACGGAGTCAACTTCAACGCCTACTACAATATTAGACATAAACTCGGAGTGGTTAAAATTGGTTTTGAGAGGAAATTGATAGTCTGAGAGGAAATCGATAGTCATCACGTTCGTGTGTCTGGACGACCCCTCACTGCTCCGTGACACACTGATCAGCAAAACATGCTGTGTCATATACCTCAACGTCTTCTAATGTTTGCCTATTATCTTGTGACCTCCTCATCGACTGCTCTGGGTAACGCAATGCAGTCTGTATCCAAGACCAATCGAATTGTAGCACTGCACTCCTCAACGGTGGCAAAGCATAAGCTATGTGACTGAAAGTCATGCGTCTTTCCGGAGAGAACACAACAGCTCTGTGACGATCTCCTGGTTCAAGAGCGATTTGAACATTGCGTATGCATTACAACGCGGGTGCGCGTACGGTTTACCCAATAAGCTTGAGAGTAATCTTTGTCATAACAGCACAGTCCTGCATGGCCACTGCATTAGTCTGACTAACCGACCGGAACGCTGCAGATATGAGACACTGATCTTACAGCGGACTAACAACGCGAGGGGCGAACCGGGTAGAGAATACACTCGGTCGATAATGGCAAGGGGAGCACAATACGCGGATAGCTCAAATTGTGCACGCTAATTCGGCTTGGTAGTGACACAGGTCGCCTGGCATCGGGTGTTCGATGCAGTGCCGGCTTGGCATTCAGAGATGGTTTGTTGCATGCTTCGCCTACAAAGACACTACCAACGATCACTTTCTGCACCTTGCAGGCGCCGTGACGGGTGGACATGAAACAGGACAAGTATCGGGCGTGATGTGATGATAAACTCCAATGAGGGGCTTGATCAGTGTTGGCCATAAGGCGCATTTAATGTGTTCATGTATATCATCAAGGACCTTCGAGCTTGCTTAACAACACTCGAGATCTCTGACCTCTCCAACAAGCATACTGCGATCAACATTTCTCCGACCTCCACACAGATAGCTATCAAGATGGTCAAGCACTTCCATACCGGAACTGAGAGGCAGGCTGACGCCGAAAATTGGTGGAATGTGCTGTCGTCACCGCTTTTCTCTTTGATGCGTTCTGCCGATTATAACGAAGAAAACCAAGAGAAGTTCGCGAAATTCATACGTGAGGAACTTGTTCCATCTCTCGGTCCAAGCCCAAATCCTGGCCATCTGCCACAGTTTGATAGCTTTTGCAACGATGACTTCTCTCCTGCCGAGTTGAGTTGGAACATCTGCGCAGGAAAATCGACTATCAGATTTGGCTTTGAACCCATAGGTCACTTCGCTGGGACGCCACGAGACCCTTTCAATATGCTCGAATCGATCCAGGTTGTATCTCGCCTATTCGCCAGCAGAACGTTCATCGATGATACGCTATGGCGTCACTTCTCGCAGGAGCTCTCATTGAGCCCAGAGCAAGCACCGTCAGTAGTAGCCCGCATGGAACCGAACGAACACATGACAGTCAACACGATATCCTTTGATCTTCGAGGCGAAATCGTACCGAAAATCTACTTTTACCCGATTGTGAAATCCTTGTCTCTTGACATGCCAGCTGGGGAGCTCATCTGCGATGCAATTGGACGACTCGACATCAATGTAGTTCCTGCAATCAACATCATTCGGGCGTTCGTTCACGACTCCAAAGCAGAATTTGGCAATGTTATACGCCTGGAATGTCTTTCATTTGACGCGATCAATCCTGAGCACTCTCGCATCAAGCTCTACCTACGAACGCCACAGACTTCCCTTCGACGGACACAAGAGATCTACACCCTCGGAGGCCGTCTGACTGGCACCGAAATTGATGCAGGCTTGGCTGATCTTCGGTCATTTTGGGTTGATGTCCTCGGTGTGCGCGACTACAATGCCGAGCTCCCCAAAAGTGCACACCGTACGGCTGGCATCATCTTCAACTTTGAGCTGCGTCATGGCGACCCTTTGCCAAAGCCTAAAGCTTACATACCGACAAGGCACTATGGAGGAACGGATCTCGCCATTGCCCAAGGCTTGAGTCGCTTCTTTCGCAGTTTTGGATGGCACAAGCTGGCTGCCTCGTATATGAGTGACTTGCAGCGAGCTTTGTAAGAACCCTTGAGGAACTTTAGCATTGGCTTGTGAATGGGCTACTGACGCATCAACAGTCCAATGCAAGATTTTGCTCGATCGATTGGTAGGCAGTCCTACGTCGGCCTCTCACGGAAAGTACAAAATCCTTATGTCACCATCTACTACAACATCATGGTCTTCTCCGCCGGTGATGAGTGCGATGACAATGGCAAGTTAGTTGGGCCTGCCATCAAGCAGCAGCGGCATTTGCTCTGAAAGTGCTCTCAGGCTGGCGTACATAGATTGAGTGAAACTGGTTGATCAGGGTCCCTTTGCACGCACAGCTCGTATTTATCCGAGAAAGTCCTTTTCTGTCATTCGTAGTGCGTGGCGTTAGACTCTAACAAACGCTTCTTGAAAAGATCAACACCTTCATCAAGTTTTGTGCAGATCATGTCCTCCAACCTCAACTAGCAATTCCGGATCATCTTGCTATGGCACAAACAGGTTGATTTACAATCTGATCGCCATCGCGACTACGAAGTATGGCACTCTCAAGAACTCGCGCCAAAAAGCCTCATCGCTTCGTACAGTTTCCGTGTCCTCAGGACTTAATAATGTCAAGTCATCAAAACCATGTCGATGGTTGATCGCATTCGACAGGTTGCGAATCTCATCCAAGCAAGTGAACTCCAACTCAAAAGGAGGGTTGACGGCGAATCGCACCTTCCTTTGACACCGTCTGTGATTGTGGTGATATCCGAAACGGTACTGCCATAATTTGCTGTTACGTCAAATGGCCAATAGCACGAATATTGATCAATTGACCACCCGATTTGGTGTAGCTGGAAGCAGTGTGCCACATACTCCCGAGCTCCTGTGTTAAAACTTAGCATCACAAAAGGTCACATTTGACATTTGCCAGTCTACGGAACGAAATTCGTACCTTGTGTCCTTTGCATGATTGAAGACCCAGTTGCACACAGGTCGTAACCCTGATGCAGTTGTGGCAAATCGCATAACGATTCGGAAGCGCTCCCCTCGAAATACTGAATCTTTCCCCTTCCTTGTCCGCTCGACCGGGCCGCTTCAATCACCCGGCCCTTCTTGAGCATCACTGGCGAGTTGTCCACAACGTGAACCAGATCTGCACCTTGAGAAACTGCTGTACGAGCATACAGCCCTGTACCACCGCCAAGATCGAGCACCGTGCGACGCCTGCAATCACCGATGGCTTTGCTCACCAATTCAGATTCCAGTTTGGAGGATGGTAGGTCGTTTTCAAGCGAACGGTAGGCGTCTACACGGATCGTACTGTGATCTTGGGAGAGTTGCCATCGCGGATGCGTGGTGAACAGCGACCTCGTTGAGATACCATGGGACAATGGGTTGTTGTCAAAAGCAACGTTCCTTGATCGATATCAAAGACCCTTATAGTGCCATCGAGTATTTCAGTCGTAGCACGTGGACTACGGTGGCCCGCTCTAGAGGTGGCACAGCGGAATTGACAATGGCTTAATAGAATGTGCTGTATCACATCCTACAAGACGATCAAGTCACTCCATACGTTCCACATACCGACCAGCAACAATGGCGGGGCGGAATTTGTTGCACGTTACGCTGACTACGGTTCTGCGACACGTCACACGTAGCTTGTGCGACTGATAGCATAGTAAGTAATCCCAGGGTACCAAAATGTCGTGCAAATGAGCGGGTCGCGAAAGATTAGGTGTCTAAGCGCGTACTTGCTATTATTCTTACTGCTGATCTGTACATTGGCAACTGCGTAGTGGTGCGACTTAGGATTGGGCTCCTCGCGTGCAAGGTAGATCTCGACTTAGCCAGCGCGATCACATATACTGTACCGAGACACCGAGTCAAAGCGAGCGTTGATGCATCTTGTGCTTTGCTATGTAAGACACTGCGAAGGTCCCACAGCCAGACTTATCTCGGCGTCTCCTTATAGCATGGCAGGGGCTGTCCCATCACGAGAGCTTTGACTTGCAAAGCAATAAACCTTGACATGTGGCGTGCTTGGCCTTGCGTACCACCATGTAGCCATAATCCAGGATCTATGCAGCATCAGTCGGGAACGGATCCGATGAAGTTTCACTATAGCAACTTACGTCCACAAGGCTTGAAAGCTCCTCTGATTTCACCTTCACTATCAATACCCCAGTAGTCTTCAACTTGCTCAGCAACAGACTCCCCAAAATAGTCTTGCACTTCCTGTCGGGTGTTGCTCTTGAACCCGGTAGCCCACACTATTACATCGGCATCCACAGACGAGTCATCGCTGAGTCGAAGCCCAGTCTCGGTGAATGAAGTGGGCGAGACTCCGGATTTCACTTTGATCTGCGAGGATTTAGTTAATGCTGGTCTCATAACGCTATAAAAATCAGGGTAGTATACCTTGCCCTGAGCAATCAAGGCAGAGGCGCCAACATCCATGTAGTGGCCTCCGTTGCGCTCATATATGTGATGTATAATGTCGCCGTACCTCTCTGTGACAAAGCCTGCCTTCTCCAGTGCGTCGAAGCGCTCCGGCTGCTGTTCGGCCTGGGAGTTGAGGAATTGCATGCTCATGAGCCTGATGACGGGAATCGGAGCCCACGAGCCGGCCATGTCTGCAACCGACGTCAATACATCGTCGTTATACCTCGCATCCAAGACTTTCTTGTAGTATTCTGCCGGTAGAATGTATGTCTTTGAGCGTTGGACCATTGTGACGGATGAGCAACCAGCATCGAGCATGTCTGTAGCGACATCGTGAGCAGTGTTTGCAGTGCCAACCACGACTCCCGCTCGACCTTTCCAGGCATGCGCTGATTTGAACTCGACAGAGTGCAGATTTTGCCCTTTGTAGCTATCTTGGTTGGGAATGTTGGGTAGAGACGGGATCGTGCCTCCAGGGCCAGTGGCCAGGACAACACTCTGGGAAATGATCGTCCTTGGTTCATTGTCACGATGAACAATAAGCGTCCACAGCTTCGCACTCGCATCCCACACACCGCTGACTAGGGCGGTCGAGTTCCAGACGTTGATACCATATCTTTCGGCCCATGCCTGGTGCCCGGTCGCAAGGTCATCCTTAGTGAGGTACTCCTGGCAGCTGCTGGAAAGTGCGGTCGAACGGTAGATGTGCATACTGACGTGTCGTGTGGAGGCGTGCAGAGTCGTAGCGATGTTTCCAAATGTCACCCACACGTTCATGTTTGTCAAGCACGACGTAGGACACTCCAAGAGCTTTGAGCCTCCCAGCGACGCTGAGACCGGCTTGGCCGCCTCCAACAACAACACATCCAAAGGGACTCTCAAACGATCCATGTGGAGGATTGCCAATCCCTCCACCACCTAAAGTTGGGTCGGGATCCAGTATGTCTGGATTTGGTGAGTCGACAAATTGATCCAGCACCGTGGCCGAACAACCACGCTTTCCAAAGGCCATCCTCGGCAGTGGTGAGAGACACGATCAGTGTACAGATGGAGGCAGGAGCGGATTTCGTGCGGAAGTGATACGTTCCCTCCACCCAGCAAGACCCTCGAGGGAGACGGACAACACGAGCTTGCGACGCAACTGACGAGAAGCCGTGGACTTGCTTCGCCGCACAGAGCTTACGCCAGGCACAGGCTGCCACCTTGGACGAGTAAAAGGTTCGAAGAGTGCCCGACAAAGCGAAGGAATCACGCCAGATGGAAGCCTCGGTGAGGTGTTCCTCGCTCAAGGTGGGCAGATGTTTCGCAAACGAGTCGGCAACAGCTTGTGGGTCGCAGTCGGACGGAATGGCAGCATCTGGCAACGAGCATGGCAGCGATGCTAGAGTACCAAGCGTGTCGGTCTTCGAGTCGATGATAGGAGGCATTATCGATGATTTCCTGGCAATCGGCCGTAGTCTGGGCCTAAAATCTGCAGCGCAGACGCCTTGGAATACATGTAACCAAGGTTGCGGCTAGGCGGCACGTACTTACTACGCTACATGTAATCTGTGGGGGTCGTGACGTGGGTGTTTGCGGGGATGGCCCAAAGGATCTCCAATTGCAATGACATCGTGTTCCGTTAGGTCGAGCTTCTGGTACGGGCTGGCAATGAAGTAATTCGCATCAGACCGCACGCCGTCGATACAATTCCGCCACCATCTCAAGAATCAATGGTCACATTTCCGCTACTACCTTTCGTGTATCTCAAAGTGAATTCATATATACCATCACACATATATGATATTCTAAGCTGAGTTTCGAATATTTATATACTCTATCTGTCAAATTCAACTATAGATGTACAGATATCTTATAAAGAAAATATACTCAGACTTATGAGCTATACTGAAACTTATGATCAGCAGAGTACTCAGATGTCTGACTTATATGACATAAATCCAAATGTAGCAGAAGTCTGAATCTAGCGTTCGAAATATATAAGTATAACTACGTTAATGATCTGAGAGTAACAAATCACCTGTCCAGCATTGTTTATAAGTCTCAACTCATCTCTTATATTGTGTTATAGATAAATTGAAGGTAGATCCTTAATCACTAGCCACCAATAGATAGCAAAGTACTCTCGACAATCTGCACGGGATAGCGGATAGAGTCTGAATCTTTATATGTACCCGCTACCTATACCATGATTTGACGGCATGTGCAGACTTAAGAGCAACTACTGCGCATATAGCGTCCAACCATTGACTCTCATATCTGATTACGAACTCTGAATGAAATGATAGCATAGCGTCCAACTTGATACAAAGTAGAAGCGATCCTCCTCAGGCGACTCAGGCTACTCAATATTGCTCAATAGTTTTCTTCTCGATGCTTTTCAGATTTTGTATCGAGGCTACATAGGGTATCGCCAGATCTCGTCTAGCATTGATGAAGGATGTGCAAAGCTACAGTAAATAGGGAGAATTTGTATATACAAAATTTATTCTGCCATCTACCCGGAGCCGGGGGCTATCGCTATCCTCTCTGGCAACAGTCAAAGGTTGTTTCACGGAGATGCAGTAGCAGAAGGCGCATTAGCGGCGAGCGAAGAAACGATCTCCTTCTCCTCATCGGTGGTGAAACCCAAGCGGGGCGGTGCGTTCGGGTTCATCTCACCGCTATCCTCGTAAACAGCAGAAGCAGCGGTGATATCGTTGCTTGCGGTGGGATCAATTCCCAAGCTGATCCAAGCCAGGACACCGTCAGAAATGTCATCGGTGAGCTGAACGTACTCGACGAAAGGGTCCATGCCAGCAGACTCTTCGAACACAAGGTAGTCTTCGGCATTGGTGAGTAGAACCTGCTCGTTCGTGTTGTAGGGTGCGGTTTTCTCGACCTTGCTGATGAGGTCCTGGTCAAAGAAGAACTGGCCTGTGTGGGAGGAGTGCGCCGTGAAGTTTCCGGACAATAAGGTGCTGTTGGTCCTGACAGTAGTGTCGTTAGGGTTGTGTACGAGGACGTGGATGTGGATAGCACGTCCAGTGTAATGGCCTGGGAAGATTGTGGAGAACTGCGCGACACCGTTCACATCGGTCTGCTGGATACCGCGACCAAAGGTCTCTTCGAGGTTGGAAGTATCGTTTCCATTTCCGTTGGTTGCGGCAGTGACGCCGCTGTAGATTCCAGTCGAGTTGCAGTGCCAGATGTCCATGAACACTGCAGGGACAGGCATGCAGTTGGAAGTGTCGACCAGCTGGATGTCGAGGTAAAGAGGAACTCCAGCTTGTCCATCAGTCAAGTTGCTACGGATCAATTCGCCGTCGACATAGTAGGGACCCTGGGTGACCTCGGGCTGGAGGAGAGTGGCAGCATCATCCGCAAAAAGGAGACGCTCGTCATCACCAAGCGAGACGTCCAAGTTGGACTCGTGGGTTGTGTTGAGGTATTCCTCGAAATCACGTTTGCGTAGTGGTCGATCAGTCAAGCCTCTTTTGGCGCGAATCTCGCGAGCCATAAGCTGTCGACGTTCGAGAGCTGCAGATTGGTGGCCTCGGCGCTCAAGATGCGGCATGCATGATTGGACAGTGTTTGGGCTGCGCTTCAAGAACTCTCTGCGCTCAGCGGCCTCTTCGCGGATGTCATGTCCAGGGTGACCGAGAGCATGTGGAGCTGCAAGAAGCCCGAGAGCAAGGATGGGAAGTGTGAAGACCATGGTCAAGAGTAGGAAGTATGCCAATGGTATAATTATGGCTGGTTGTCGCTGGGTTACAAGCACATATTGACACGAGAGACTCCTCTGATTTATACGTTGCGAAAGCTTCTACATTATTCGTTCGATTGTTGAGGCCAAGCAAGGTCGTAGGCGTGCACGGTATGATGAGAAAGGTTTCAAGGTGATGTGTGGAGCTGTGAGTATCGCATGCTACTTACATAGGCATGATCTGCATCCTCTAGGACTTCCACGGAGGTAGGGTTCCGTCGGAAGACCGCTTGAGATAGGGTCAGGTCAGAGCAGGGTTCCGAGTGTCATGTCGAGTCGTGTGCTTCCTCAACATCACGTACCACTTGCACGGTGAAGAGGAAGGATCAACATACTTCAAAACTCCTATAGGGAGTAGTGCCGACAGAACTCCACTTGGTATGGAGGCGGTGCAGAGAGTGAGGGCCTTTTGGAAGTGCCGGGACCACAATTTTCCATTAGGGCAGACTTCGGAGCGTTCGGACAGCAGGTATACGCGTAGTTGCGGTCGGGTCATTGTTGGCATAAGTTCTTTAGGAGGTAGCTTGTCAGTTGACGTTTTCCGCGACCGTTTCAGAAATAAGCTCAACAAGCTGTCATGACATTGGTCGGTGCACATGGTCTAGCGGAAGAACAATCATCCACAGAATTGCCGAGCGAATTATTTACAAGGTGATTAGCACACGGAAGACCGAAGGCATTCCTCCTCTCTGGGCAAAGCTTGTGCATGCTGGAAAATGGCTTTTGTATGCCACAGACATCCTGATGCCTCTACGGTCGTGGTCCTTGCAGAATAAGTGTATCTTCAACAATCGCATTTGTATTCAAAATTCCATTTAAAGCAGCCGCATGTCTAGCGAGCCGGTCAAACGACATATCAGGATGTGAACACAGGCAAATCCTTCCACATGTGCAGCTGGTGCAATCAGGATTTAAGCTTAAAACTTCAAACGATAACTTGAATGCGCCTCACTTTATGGCGGCCACACTCACCGAAGCCTCAGAATGATCTTTCTGCCCAAATGAACCAGAGAGGAGGTCTTCCTTTTTCCCTTGCGAATTGTGCCAAACAAAGATTCAATAGTGTCTAACAGGCAGAATTGTAGCGCCCATTTTGCGTTTTGCTGCGACTGGCCACGCTTGAGCCCCGTCATCCCGCGGGCTATGCAGGCTATACGGACGTGTATCGTGTGCTAATAAGCTCTTTGCTAACATACATTCGGACCTCGACCGAGAAGCAGCGGCAAGTTTCGTCCAGCTTGACAACGGCTCATACCCGAACTTGTGCGCTTATAATTAGCACCCTACTCCAGCTCAACAACAGGGATCGTAGGGCTGCTCAGATGCCCAGGTCCTATGAAAAGATTGTGCGTTCCCTTATTGTTGTCCTCAGACTTTTCTCACAAAGCCGGAAACTCTGCAAGAGTCATGTTATGGCCAGCGACCTTGAGCACAAGCTTTTCGCCCACCTCGAAGCGGATCCCAGTCGGCCAGATTCCAATCTCAAGCCGTACGATATGTCCAAGCGGAGCAGGATCGGTTGCGTGTGTGTGGAAAGGCCAATGAGGCTTCCATTCTGCTTGATCGATGTCCCTGTGACCAGCTCGCAGTATACCTTACGGGCCTAAATAACGGAGAGACGTCGTCTCGAAGCGAGCAAAGTCAAACGAGCTGTATTCCATTTTGAGTATTATCCGGAAGGATAGCCAGACTTCGAGGTATGGTAATTGCAGCGATAATTTGGATCTGAGACTCAGCTGGAACATGCAACGAGGCTGAAGTACTTGGTTCAGTCGAGTCGGCATGGGTACACCCCGCACTGCCATTGCCACCTCTTTACTACAGCTTCTCGTGATTCTGCAACATGTGCCAGGATGTGGCTCAACAATGCGTTGTGATGTCTCTCTGGTCTAAAGTGATGTTTTACACAAGCTCTTTCAGGATGCTGCATGATCAAAAAGTGCATCTTGTAGATCTGACATCATATTAAAGAGCTGGGGGTTATCTTGAGGCATATCACAGCCTTACAGGCTTGACCACGGCTGGAGCAACAGGTGATAGCTCGGATCATCCTCGGGCATTTACCACGATGCATCATAGCCTTGAAACTTCTTCGCTCTGCTGCCCAACATCTTTTTCTGCAGCCGCAAGAAGTGAATCGCGCCAGAGATCAAGGGAGTGTTTCTGGAAGATATGGATCTTCCGTTCGGAGAAAACGCACTACTTTGTGCGAGAGCCTCGTGGAAGCGGAACCGGTAGGGTGAAAGTGCGGATATTGATGCTGTTTCCGTATTCCAGAGCGACGGAAAATCTCAGCTAGAGTATATAGAGGCTTAGATGCAACCCACCGTATTGCCTGCCAGAAGGCAAAAGGGCAAAACGTTGAGGATCAGCCGTCTTTACGTACATAACTTGCCAGATCTTCCGCTTATCTACAATCTTGAGGTCGCTCGTAGCCGTAAGCGCAGCCGCATTCTCGGTGGCCGCTGGAATCTCCTTTGCGTTCATAATGCCTATCATTGTCTCTGCGATAGCTACTGAGCAGCGTCGCCCTATTTCTAGTTGCACTGGTGGATTTGATTGCCACCTCAGATTCGAGTTGGAGTGCTCATTACGATTAACAATCACTTATATACATTCTGTTCTACAATAGTTATCACTCATCTTACCAAATATCTGGTGCATCATGAGAAATCAGGTATTCATACACGTACTAGTACCAAAAACAATCTCGTCCGTCCGGGGAGGCAAAGCGCCAAATAGCCTGTATGCTATAGAACCCGTAACTGCCAGTCTCTGAACATGTTAGAGGCCGCTTTCAGAACAGCGATTAGCATGATCTTAGGTAGTTCGATACCAATTCACTCCCCACGAGAAGAGGCGGTACGCGGCAATGATACCAATGAGAATGCCAGCCCATTCCGCCTCGCGTCCGGTCGCATAACCATAATTCTCCAAGATCGCAGAACCATCGATCTTACACTCCGGCTGGAGTATGCTCTGATACAAGCAATGGCACGTCTCCCCGATGCGATCGCCAGGCATACTCGCGGCCCTGCAATTCGTTGACCATCATACCTTGGAAGACGTATGCTTGGTAGTCGATATAATGAAAGACGTATTTCCAGAAAACATTCAGTGTGGGCGTGGACACCAGGAAGCCTCCGACGCTCATCCAGAGGCCATTGACGAAAGCTGTCAGAGCAAGGGCAATGACGAAGTTTGGGAAGAGGCTGGTCACCAAGACCACGAGCGACTCTGCGGCGATGAGGTCCAGGAATAGCCACATGACCCAGGTGAAGAAGGCAGTCGCTGTTGCTCTCATGTTCATCAGCCAGTAAGCCACGAGAGAGAAGAGAAGACTGATGAGGAAGAGGTACGGTAGGCCGATAAGAAAGTTCGACACAGAAATGCAGTCGGACCGTAGAGACCATTAGCCCTCTCCTTGACAAAAGTTGCGCGGTCTTCTAGGAACGCGGGAACATATGCGACAGCCATGAATGACATGAATGCCGATCCGAAGAACTGCCGGGCTGTTGTCAGTAGACTTCCTGAGAGTCCCGTAACGACGATAGGGATCCACTTACAATGGCACTGATGAACGACTGTATGTTCCCTTGATCTGTGCTCAGCCTGAGCCACACAGTGCCCATCATGATAGCGAGTCCCATATACATCGCAACTCTGATCCAATACGCTGTGAGGTCGCGATATCCTTTGACGAAAGAGCGGCGCAGAAGGGTGAGGACTTGATACATTGTGGGAGGTTTTCGACCTGATGATGGCAGTAGATCGGTAGCCGGGCCGCCCTCTCCAACACAACGCTGCAGATCTTGGTCATGGGAAGAACTTTGCCAGGCAGAGGTGATGCGGTCCAGTCGTGATTGCCCTTCGCTGTGTTGAATGGCAAAATCAACATTGGTGATATCAAGGATATGCTCAGCCGGATTCGTCGAAGCGGGGATTGGAAGATCGATCATGTTCATGAAAGGGACCAGTGCCTGAGTAGTGCCGAAGAAGCAAGACTTGCCTTGCGATAGTAGGCACACCTTGTCGAATAATTCGAAAGTCTTCGTGGAAGGTTGGTGGATGCTCGCAATCATCAAGATGTTGTTGCGACGTGCAAAGTTGCGGAGGAACGATATCACCTCGTAGCTCGCAGTAGAATCAAGTCCACTTGTCGGTTCGTCAAGGTAGAGCACTTTGGGGCTGGTGATCAATTGTGTGGCGACACTGACCCTCCTCTTCTGTCCTCCACTAAGACCTTTCTGCAAAGGTGTGCCAATTGGGGTCTGGCTCTGATTCTTCAATCCGAAAGATTCGATGAGATGATGCACCCGATGCTGCAGCTCGAGAGGGCTGACTGTACGAGGTAGAGCAAGCTTAGCTGAGAATTTTAGAGTCTCGTTCACTGTGAGTGATCCGATCAGGGTATCTTCCTGTTCAACGAAAGCGCTGATATTCCGATGAGTAGACAACGAGCGCTGGCTTCCGTTGATAGTGATCTGACCTGTTGTACTGGCGTTCTGGCGCTGTGCGAGGGTGTTGAGTAAAGTCGTTTTGCCCGACCAGATGGCCCCCATCAGGGCGATTATCTCTCCTATGCTCGCGTTAGATACTAGTTGCAGAGTGTGGAACAATGAATACTCTTGCCTGCTTTGACATGCCCAGAAACATCAGACAAAATGAGCTTCTCCTTCCCGGTTGCACGATCCAACACTTTGACTGACAGGCTCTGCCATGATAAGGTTGCGACATCGTCGTTCCGAAATGCGAGTGCTAGGGTATTAGCCTTCTCCATCCCCAGCACATCAAGCTCTGTCGGCAGGGTGTCGCACATCTGAATATAAGACATATGCTCGTTCGATTGAATGTATGATATATGCAGTATCAGAATTTGCCAGATTGATGTACATGATCCAGGAGCTTATTTATTCTGAGCTTTAGAGACCTCTTCAGGGTGGTTGACCGGTGTTCTAAACAGCGTTTGTCGTCCCCGAAGACGCCGACTCCGGGCTTCTCGAGGTCCCTTGGTCTTAGTCTCGGGCTTTACGAAGTCCCCGAGATTAACACGTTAGCGAACCTACGCAAAGGAGAACAAGCAGACGAGTCGTTGCTAAGATTGCGCTGCCATTGGTGTTCGCCTAGACTGAGATAGGAGAAAGGCTTAAGAACCCAGTTTCCAACGCTAAAGTCATGGATCGCACGGAGCTACGTTGCGCGCAGAGCAGGGTCCGTTACCACCGCACAGATTCTTGAACCAACGTCAAATGCGTTTCGTAGCTATTTGCGTTTTTACCAAAAGCAGAGAGCGGTGGGCAAACGCATCACAATCTCACAGAGATAGATGCGAACCTGGAATAGCAGCTGAGCATTCCAATTACGGCTCGAACGACGGCCAAGAAGCACGACTATCTCGAAACATCTTCGCTCTGCTGCTCGCCTTCTTTCTCAGCTGCAGCAGCGTCAGACACTGGCGGGTTGAAGTTTGTCTTCAACATAAGAGCAAAATTGTATCCGCTGCAAACGATGCACGCGACCCTATTTCCCGAGTGCATTAGCTTTTGAACCACATTATGGGTAGCATGCGTGCTTACGAAGCCACAGCCGTCTGGTACTTAACCACCGCGAGGCTGTAGGTGGAGTGAGGCGCAACCCACGCCGCAATACCAAGACACGACCCCATCGCCAATTGACAGACCTGGGCCAGTATAGCCGTCACACGGGACAGATTCTTGTTTTGCGCGCGAGGCTGAACGCGCGCCACCCACAGACTGAAGATGAACTGGCTCATGTTGACCATCTGGATAGTCGCGCTGAAGGTGTCCTCGGACAGCTTCATCAACGGTTTTCGAGAGCTGTCAGTGCAGTGCGTGAGTGCGAGGAGCATCAAGATCGTGGCCTGCGTGCTTGCAGTAGCGGCGACTGCGAAGACGTGTGCTGCGAGCCATTGCTTGTCGAAGACTGATATCTTGGCGATGTCTGTGTCGTAGAGCAATGTGGACTCGTCGGTCTTGATCTGTATGACCTTGGTGTCGAGAGAGATGCCAACTGTATCTGTCCATCGTGCACGACGAACAGACGAAGCTAGCCACATGTTGCAAGACCCAGCGATGAAACACATCATTCTAGACAGTGTGAGCCAACTTGTGCCATTTTCTAATGACCCGTGTCAGAGCACTTACATTCCCACTGCAGCCAAGATGTTCAAGAAACCCAGGCCCATAGGTGCTCTTGAAGTCCTGTACGCAACTGATCCCTGGGCAAGCGCAGCGAGGTATTGGAAAGCAGCCGTGATGGCAAGGAAGATAGGGATTCTTTGTCTCCTCGTTTGTCTTGCCTGCAGGCTCCATCTATTGTCGCCATTGAGTGTCTTCGCAAGTCGTCTCAGCTGATACGAATGGAGCCAAGCATATAAGCACAGAAACAAAGCGGCGAGTCCTGACAGAAATGCCCGTGAGTAGGGACTGTAGCCATCACAGTCGTGGACTTTGGACGCAAAGTAGAAACAAGCACTGCCAATTGCGACACAGAAGCTGCAAGCCGTAGCAAGCCCATGTGCTGAAACCCATAGTTTGCCGAAGGCAGATTGCTTTCGAAAACGCGCAAGAGTGAGCTCATTGGTATCGGTCACCGGGGTTGTGGCGTCGGTGGCGTCTTCTCGTTGTGTGCTTGGAACGTCCATATCGATGTTGTGCCAATCTGCTGTAGACTGTGTGGATAAAATGTAGGTGTGGAAGAGATGGACTAGCTGTGTAAAGTGTAAGATGGCGAGGCAGTTGTTACAAAGTTCCTGGTTTTGGGGTCGCACAGCATATTGGTGGGGACAAGGCTGGGGTTGACGCTAGGAGATGGCAGTGCTACAGGCTGTGCATGATAGCTCACATCTGCTTCGTCCGGTCGTGTCATGGGTAAGGCTGATGCGCAAGTAATAGAGTCTGACGTGCCGAATGATCCGATAGCGCCCTCGACGTTGTGGGTCGAAGGATTCGTCCATGGCGTCACTTGCTCCATCGCGATTCGATTTAGTGTTCATGCATTCACGCGGGCAATACCAGAGAGCACATAGACAGACAGCATTGTTTTGTGCAAAATGACAGAGTACGATTCTCGAATACCGAACAGACTGAGACTAGCAGACATGTCACTCTATCAAGCCGGGTCTCTGAGAGGCCCCGATGCAATGACACTCTCAGCTGAACAATTCTCTTGCACTTTTCTTCTCCTGGTAACCGGGGTAGTACCGGTCAGCAATATCTGAAAGCACGATGGTAACGGCATCCATCATCTCCAGTCTTGTCTGCCGTCCACAGGTCGGGGTAGAGGCTGAACGCGAGCACACATAAAACCTTCCACGTTGGCCATGTTGTTTCTCAAGCTGCTCTCCTTGGAACTCTCCACGACCACTAACACCGTCCAGAAACATGTCCTCGACTTCCGTCTGCAACAATGCCCGAAAACATCTGGGAGCGTCGTCAAAGTCGACTTTCCGGAACTCCACGCCACGCAGACTGTAGCGATGGGTTCCGAAGAGCTTGACCAAAGCATCGACTCCTTCATCGCCAGATATGCCGACATCGTTGAGGACGAGGCGAGTCAGGCTGGGGTGTAGAGACGCGATGTACTTAGTGACGGCCGGTGTGACAACAGCGCTCAAGTCCTGCTTAGACCTGGGATCGAAGGTGTGCTTTTGAATGAGCGTAAAGTCGTCGAGAGCTTCCGCGAATCCATGCAAGACGCCAGATCCCTTCGATCTGCGGGAGAAAAAGTGGCCTTGCCACCGAGACACGGACTGAGGAATGGATACATCAGACAAGGACATGAACGGGGACGTTGGCGTTGCTCTTGCTAGGTCTGGCGATCTGAAGACAACAGCCAGGTAATGGCCACTGTGTTCCACCTCACAGGTAGTGAAGCGTCTGTAGAATTCAAGTGCAGAGCCATCCCAGAGGTTTCGACAAGTGGCTCGAAGCGACAACAGTCCATCGTTGTCGAGTTCCAACGCGATGATTTCGAGAAGCTCTGCAGGCAATTTGGATAGAGACCTACTACAAACTTCATCCTCGACGATTGTAGCGGGGAAAGTCATGGCGTTGCTTTCCGTATAGCTTAGAGCCATGTTCTTATGGAGAGGCAGTGTGTTCGAGAAGTTGAAGGAGTGTCTGGCACTTTGATGATTAGCGGAAGCCGTAATTTCGGGGTCCGCGATGCTACGACTGATAGACGTGACGTAAATCAAATTCGCAAACAATATGCAGTGAATGGCACAGCGCTTCTTTTTTTGCAAGATATCCTTCACAGCACTGCCCCGTGAGCTCTTTGGAGGTACGAGTCGTGATACAAGTCAAGCTGGTGAAGAGGCTTTCATTCAGGAAACCGCGAAGCGGTTTTTTGTCCGCTGGCATTGTTACAGAGCATCACCGACCTATATGCAAACCTTGTCACTTTCTCAAATGCTAAGCGTGAAGCTTGGTTGTGATTCTGACAAGAGCACAGCATAGCTGAAAAGTCATCGACTGACCGACCTCGCCCTCAAACAACCCAATCCCCCTTGAGTCCACAGCGTCACCCCCTCCCTCAACTCTCCCTTCATCAGCCCCACTACCGACAAAAATAGTAAGATCCATCCGTATGCATAACAGCCAGCCAATCCACTCTGTCCTTCAGCTCCTGCACTTGATCGACCCAGAATCGAAAGAAAGCGAACCCGGCGTCCCAATTCCACGTCGTCCTTCGGTACTCGCCGTGAGCCTTCACATCGTCGAAGAGAATGCTAGAGACGTCGCTCAGCAACAGGGCGCGGAAGCACGCGGTTGCGCAGTGGTCGAAGTCGACGCTGAAGAAAGTTGACTGAGAGCAGGCTGCGCGCGTGTGCTGAGAGAATGGTAGTGAAGCGGCGGTATCAGCACCGCGAGACATGCGGACGTTCTTGACGATGAGGCGTGTAAGGTTGATCTGCAGAGCTGCGATTCCATTGAAGACGAGTGACTTAACACTGACACCGTCTCCGGAGGAATGTTCGAGGAGAACAAATTTCCTCAAAATCTTACACTCATCCAGCACCTCATCGTCGAACCTCTCTCGGTAATTCTCAGGTGGCACATCAAGTGCTTTTGCATCATTGGAATTCTTACTCCTAAGCCGCTGAGAAATACGGCGAACAGTCGATCCCTCAGGCAGAGAAAGCAGCAGAGGTTTCAACAAAGCCTCAGCCCGTATCAGATCTGGCGATTCCAGCACGACGTGCAAGTCTCGGCCGTCGAGAGCGATTTTGCAAATGGTGTAACGTCTGATGTACTCTAGGGTCGAGCCGGCTCTGAGCTCCCGGCATGTGGCTCGCACTGATAACAAGCCAGGCTTGTCGAGATTCGTGGCAACGATGTCTATAAGTTCGGCGGGTAGCTTTGATGGAAACCCTTCGGAAACGCCATGCTGGGGCGTCGTGATAGCGGAAATGAGAGCCGAAGTCATGGTGCTGCTGATGCTGCTGATGTACCCCGGAGGAATTGCTTTTCGGACGATGTTGTTGGAGAGTGGAAGGCTGATGACTCTCTGTGGTACCTGAGCTGTTATCAAGAACGGTGCAACATTCGGAGTTAGTAGATAAAATGCAAGTCACCCTCGATGCAACGCTGAGGTCGATGAAAGGCGGGTCATGATCAGCCCGCAACCTACGTCTTCGTCGATGGAGTCTGCCAGCAGTGGCAGTCATTTTGTATACTAGTAGCTTTCTACGCGCGGGTGTCTCTTGTACACTTTCACTGCTATATGCTGATAAGTAACGAAGTCGATCACTGTGGCAAGAGTACAGTTTATGAACGAAGTAAAGAGAACTTACCGGTACGCGATGAAAGTGTTTCGATTCGAATTTTTTATTAATTGCAAAGTTGCAATCCCAAAATCGGGTTACCATGTTGATATCAAATCTTCTCAACGCAGAGCCACAAGGCTTGCAAGTCTTCCCAACTCTACATCTCGAGTCTATCGATTACCTCTGAAGAATTCTTGCAATACCGTCCTTCACACCACCGCGCCCAGTCATAGAAGCCGAGTCCTGCATCAAGACATAGCGCTGCAGCAGACCAGTCTTCTTGGCCTTACGAGAGACCGACAAGCTATAATTATTGCTCGAGGTAAGCAGTGAAGGATCGACCATGGTGAACTTGAATTGCTGCTCCACGAGGGAGTCGAGAACCAGACGCGCGAGGTCGAAGTCAGAGGCAAGGGATTTGAGCAGGTCCTGGATGTAGTCGCCATCCTTGCACTGGACGTTGCGGAGGACTAGGTAGCGCAGAGTCTTGCGGTGGGCGTTGAGGAGGTTTGTCAACGCCTTGACGAACAGGGCGCAGCCGTCGATGGTCAGGTCCGTGAGGTTCTTGCGCGGAGAGTTTGTCAATGCCTGACAGAGCGTGTTCGACATTCCGCTCCAACCCGTTGGGTCGCGCAGGACGAGGGTGGTAATGTTCGGGATGTTGTCGATCACTGCCTTGACATCGTTGCGATTGGGCACGATGAATTTAGAATCAGGCCTGATACCATTTGACTGCTCAGGCATGGTGAAAATGACCTGCTTCAACGCCGTGCCGGCCCATTCAGTCTGAACGTTCTTCAAGCCTCGCCTGAAACCAACCTTAGTGCTGACAATGTTCAAAGTGTGCAAGCAGGCCTTCACAAAGCTGAACTCACACTTCTCTTTAGCGGCCTTGTTGGTGATCCGGAGAGCACGGATGGATGAAGCATCCAGGTTCGATGCGATATGCTCCATCACCTCTGCGGGCACGGCTGTCAGGAGATCACGACTCGGAGGAGCGTAAGGAAGCAAAGACTGAGTCACCATCGTAGGAACAGGAATGACAGAGTTGAGCTTCATGCGGTCATGAATCGGATCGTTCGACGTGCCAGCCATGGTGGCGTTGTTCGACGTGCCTGACGTCGTTTTCCTGTTGATACGCTGAAAGCCTGTGTGGTGCTGAGGTAGTATTCACGGGTGTCGTGAGAAAAATTCGTGACAGCAGAAATACTAGGATAGCCTGCATTTCCAGCATGAAATATGCTGGGGGGATACCCAGTGCACAATATCATTGTCGGTTATCAATGTTGAGAGCTGAACAAAGAACAGCCGCAGCGATCTGCTACTAATCTGGACGACACAGCTGGGGAACAAAGCGTAGAGATGTTGGGCCTGCCTTTGTTCGTTCTCTCGTCCACGAAGACGTCCCTGCGAGGGTCTGCGAGTCCGCCACAGGCGGTATTCGAGTTTACGCAGTAGTTTAGTGATCCGAGCCGAGCTTCTGAGACTCAAGGATTGCCTGTCGGCACACTTGGGAACGCACCAGGCGCACGTAGGCGATCCCGAGTCCTCTTCGCGATCTCAGCATCGCGCTTCTTCTGCAGTCGCATCTGATAGAAATTCTTCTGAAGCTCAAAGATCCGCGGGCCGACGACGGCAGCCTTCGCCGGTTCCTTCTTCTGCTCAAGCTCCTTCAGCTTCTCCTCTTTCTCCTTCTCGTCCTTCTCATCCTCCTTCTGCTCGTCCTTCTTCTTGTCCTTCTCAGCGTCCTTGTCCTTGTCCTTCGCCTTGCGCTTCTCGGCCTTCTTCCGGAGCTTCTCCTCGTATTCTTTCTTGATAGCTTCTATCTCTTTTTCAACGTCCTCTTCTCGCTTTTTCTTGGCGAGGTCCTCTTCATCTTTGGGGATTGCGAACTTGCGATCGGTCAGATGACCCGGGCAGATGTGGAACCAGTCGTCACTTTCCGGTGTGATCAACACGGTTGAGGAAGGCTTGTAGCAAATCCAGCAAGCTTTGCCACTGCTCTCGGCGACTAGGCGGCGGTGGTATAGATTTTGCGAGGCCATACTGGGAGTGAGTCTCGTTGACGTTGCTGTTCGGAAGTGCACTCGAAGCTAGCATTTGAGGGCTTGCTGATCGGCAACTCAGATCCCCGCTTGAGCGAAGTCGGTCATTGGAACAATCAGGGCAGGGCATTATTTTCTGGGGTCGTGATTCACTCGCATGGCCCGAGCTGGCTAATAAATAGATAACGCTCTTTGACTGCCCATTGAACCAGATTTTAGCTCTGATTGCAGTCACACTCTCTGCCCATACATTGTATCATACACATACATCTCCCATACCACTGCAATCACAATCATGGCCAACGCACCTTCGGCAGGCAAGCTCTGGGGCGGCCGCTTCACTGGCGGCCAGGACCCGATCATGACCCAGTACAACGAGTCCATCTACTTCGACCGCAACTTCTACTCGCAAGACATCCGCGGCAGCATTGCCTACGCCCGCGCCAACAAGAACAACAAGCTCCTCACCGAGCACGAATTCGCCGAGATCGAGCGCGGTTTCCAGCAAATCCTCAAGGAATGGGAGGACAACACCTTCAAGATCCACCCTGGCATCGACGAGGACATCCACACTGCCAACGAGAGGCGATTGGGCGAGATCATTGGCAAAGATATCGCCGGCAAGCTGCACACCGGCCGCAGCAGAAACGATCAGGTCGCGACGGACATGAGGCTGTGGCTTAGGGATCAGCTGGACATGCTTGAGGGATACCTGGTCGACTTCCTCAAGGTCATTGCCGCGCGTGCCGAGCAGGACATTGAGCACGTCATGCCTGGATACACCCATTTGCAGCGCGCTCAGCCCATTCGTTGGAGCCACTGGATGCTGATGTACGGTGCATTCTTCACCTCTGACTTGCAGAGGCTTCGCGAGCTCAAGGCCCGTGTCAACAAGTCTCCTCTTGGCTGTGGCGCCCTTGCTGGCAACCCTTTCAACATCGACCGTGAGGCGATCGCCAAGGAGCTCGGCTTCGATGGCCTGATCATGAACTCCATGGCTGGTGTCGCAGACCGTGACTTCGTCGTTGAGTTCATGCAGTGGGGATCGATGCTGATGATGCACTTCTCCCGCTGGGCAGAGGATCTCATCATCTACTCATCTGGCGAGTTCTCCTTCGTCAAGCTCGCAGACGCTTACTCGACCGGCTCCTCTCTCATGCCGCAGAAGAAGAACCCCGACTCACTAGAGCTCATCCGTGGCAAAGCTGGCCGCGCTTTCGGACAAATGACCGGTCTCATGATGAGTGTCAAGGGCATTCCCTCCACATACAACAAGGACTTGCAGGAGTCCGTCGAGCCCATGCTCGACCACGTCAAGACCATCGGCGACAGCACACAGATCGCCACCGGCGTTCTCAGCACCCTTGCCATCCAGCCCGACAACATGCTCAAGTCGCTCACTCCCGACATGCTCGCGACCGATCTTGCCGATTACCTCGTCCGCAAGGGCGTGCCTTTCCGTGAAACCCACCACATCTCAGGCCAGTGCGTTGCGCTTGCCGAGAAGGAGAACACTCCTATGGACCAGCTTTCATTCGAGCAATTGAACGCTGTCGACGCCCGATTCGACAAGGACGTTATGGGTGTCTTCGACTACCAGAAGTCAGTGGAGATGCGCTCCGCCAAGGGCGGCACCAGCAAGAGTGCTGTGATGGAGCAGATCGAGGCTATCAAGAAGACTCTTGGCCAGTCATGAACTAAGATGTTTTAGAAATGAAGAATCTTGTTCACTTTTCACGAATATATGTAGAATAAATCAACGCGCTTTTACCCGTCCGAATGACAGTGGTACCTAGTCTATGCTCGGAGGACGATCAACATTATTGGCTTGATAGCAGGCAGTATATACGAAGACACTGGCTGTTTGCATATATGCATATGTGTATCTCCCGGTCGTCTTCCCCGCTAGATAGTTCACGTTCTCGCCGCTCTCCAGGTGTTGGCAGCCCTTAGTGACGCTAGACGAAGTCAAAGCGCGCCTGATCTCATCACTTCCTCGAGCACTTTTGTAGATCGACACCTTACACTCTCCTTTGTCGCATCATACACCAGTTCTCTCCGCCTTTACCCCGCCTCGAGGCCCATACTCGGCGTTCTGCCATGAAGAGATGAGCACAACCACTGCGCGGAGCGCCCTCTCTGCTTCGGCCTCCCTCTTCCGCTCAAGAGCAGCACTCCCTTGGACTTGCCGATCATGCATCCATACCCAGCGAAACACAATACCGTCGCAAGCGCGCGCTAGCTTTCACACGACTCAGCATGTTCACACTCAGGCAGGCAAGAGGGCGTGGAGGGAGAAGATCAGAAATCCGCGCGAAAGGAGAAAGGTGGCCATTGTCGCTACCTTGGTCTTCCTTGCCGGCGCTGGAGCGCTAGCATTCAGTGAAGACGCACGACACATATATATTGCTTGTGAGCGGAGTGGGCGCGTCGGCGTGACGCTTGCGCTTTGTGTCAATGAGTAGGTGGCTACAGCTGGACGGACACTATTGGATTCACATTAACGTTGATGACAGTTATCGCACAACGCTGAAGAAACATGAAGACCCGAACTACCAGACTCTGCTATCGGACTGCCACTTGCGCTGCGCGAAACGAACGCTGGTCGCAATGGAGAAGAACGGAAGCATTTTCATTAAGCTAGGACAACACCTGTCATCCTTGAACTACCTGCTGCCTGCCGAGTGGTGCGACACATTCATCCCGTTGCAGGACAAGTGCCCAGTGTCTGGATACTCGAGCATTCAAGAGATGGTATTGTCAGACACCGGCAAGAGTCTTGAAGACTACTTTGAGGAGTTCGACCGCCGACCCATTGGTACGGCGAGTTTGGCGCAGGTGCACATGGCAACTTTGAAAGGCACAGGCGAGCGAGTTGCGGTCAAGGTGCAACATCCGGCATTGGACGAGTGGGCTAAGCTGGATCTGGCCCTGACAAGGTTCTCCTTCAAAACGCTCAAGAGGTACTTCCCGGAATACGACATGACTTGGTTGAGTGAGGAGATGGAGGCTTCTTTGCCGAAAGAGCTGGACTTCAGAGAGGAAGGAAAGAATGCAAAGCGAGCCAAGGAGTATTTCTCCCACCACCCGGAATTGCCCTTGATCATCCCAGAAGTGCATTGGGCACAGCGGAGAATCCTTGTAATGGAGTGCGTCTCAGGACATCGACTGGACGATCTGGAATTCTTGGACTCGAATGGTATCGACAGGGACGAGGTATCCGCCGCACTTTCACGCGTATTCAATGAGATGATCTTCGGTACTGGAGCTCCTCTACACTGTGACCCTCATGGCGGCAACCTTTCCATTCGACACAATCCGGACAAGCGAAGGCCTAGAAACTTTGACATCGTCCTGTACGACCACGGCCTCTACCGCGACATCCCAATGGACCTGCGCCGAGCCTATGCCCACCTCTGGCTCGCCGTACTCGACGTGGACGAGGCCGCTATGCGCAAATACGCCCACAAAGTCGCCGGCGTAACCGATGAAGAATTCCCTCTGTTCGCCTCTGCCATCACCGGCCGCGACTACCGCGTCGTGACCTCGTCCGTCGCCAAGCAGCGCGACGACACCGAGAAGCAAGCAATCTCCGACGCCCTAGGCGACGGCCTCCTCGAGCAACTCGTGCAAATGCTCGGCAAAGTGCCGCGCGTAATCCTCCTAATCCTAAAAACCAACGATCTCACTCGAAGTCTCGACGAAAACTTGCAGACTCGCCAAGGCCCGATCCGGACATTCATGATTCTCGCTCGGTATGCTGCTCGCGCCGTGTTCGAAGAGCAGATGGACAGTATTAAGGGGAGTGTTCTGTGGCCGGGCAATTTGGTCAAGTACGGTGTTGCTTTGACGGCGTATGCTAAAGTTGCTGTCAAGCTGAGAGTGTATGAGGTGTATCTTAGTGTGAGGAGACGGATGGGGTTGAGTGCCAACCCGATTTGAGAGGTTTGGGTTACACTTTGAGGGACATAGAAATGATAGACTTTACGATTTCCTGTATATAGTTGCTTCTAACAGGCAGTGAGGAGTAATCTTGATTAGGCTGGTTTTTTTTTTTATTTCATTTTCCCTTTTCTTCCCAGTGCTTGATGTAAGATCGAGAATCAGAGATGGTAGCACGAACCGAACATGACGACGAGCCCGACTTGGGGGAACTTCCTCGAATAATTAAAACGTCAATTGAGCAGGGCAGCATTTGATCTGACAAGACTGTTCATACGTAGATCTGATAACAGCTGATAATAGACAGCGCGGCTATACCCGTCGAGTGCACGCTTCAACCGACCAACCACCCAACGGAGGTACCTCCTATGTGGCTCATTCGCTTTCACCGGCTCCACTCTGCCCTTTCGCTTACAATTCGTAGACACCGGTAGGAATTGTTACGTCGTCTGCCGATACGTTGGCGATACGAGAGTGCAGATGCTACCGATCGGTTGCCCCTATAGAATCAATGTTCATTCCAACAGTGGTCGTCATGCTGTGGAAATACCCGCACATTGGTCGGCGGACCGCCCGTCCGGGCATACGCAATCTGCCGCATTAGACGGCCGTGGCGCCCCGTCGCTATTTTTTGGAATGCAAGCGAAGGGGTGGGTTTTTGGCTATTATCGAAGAACAAGATCGAGTCTAGAGCGACATAGCCTCTAGCTGAGCTGTGGCATCTCGACCATCTTGACATCGAAGCTTTTGCGAGCTGAACGATTATGTACCACTTCTCTATTGGTTTGGTATCGAAGGCCACTGCGTTGACTGTGGCGGCCTGATAGTGATGAGTCCTGACGCTGGTCTGTCTCGCTCCGATATTCAACTGCCAAAAAATCTCCAGAGGTAGTCAAGTCGAATGGTACACAGAATAGTCGAGTAGTCTGTCCCTCCAGCTCACCCGAGACCATTTCCCAACTTCGCTTTCCGAAACCCTCAATGGTGCTGCACTCTATTCTCATAGGGATCGATTAGAGTCGAAGTTGTCACTTTAGTCTTCAAGCAGAACAAACAAGTAAGCTCCGGGATGGTCATATGTATCTAGAAGTATGAACGTTAGAAGTCGAAGAAGGTAAGTATCGTAAGTCAAGCTTAGGGTAAAGAGTATCATTGTTCTCAAACCATGTACAGTTCTTGATCATAGGAGGTAAGTTTAAGAACACCAGCTTAGCCGAGGCATCCGAGACCTCGATCGCTTCAGGAATGAGGCCGATATAGCTACACATAGGTTGCAAACTAAATACTAAGACAATCAAACGGAAGAACGCCTTTTGCAAGTATGATAAACTATATTTTTATCATATAGACCTAGTGTCGGTGGAGTTACAGATCGATGAAGAAGATAGTTGAGATGAAGCTGTTAGGGTTACGGGCAACTGTTCTCAAACTTTATGGAACTGTACATTCACACGGATGTATGTACATATCTACAAGGACTTAAAGACAAGGACTTAAAGTAGTAAAGCCTTTCAATCGAGTGTAACCTTGTTATATGTAACTTCTCCAGCACTATTGAATGATATTATGTACCGATCCAATCTATAGGGATCTAGTCAGAGTTTCCACAGATATCAAAAGGGCAGTCGACACATTTAGGTACTTTCCTCCAGTAATAATGCTTCTCAGCATAGATACCCACTATATCCAACTTGAAAGGAATTGGAAGGCATATTTAGCGACACAGAATCTACTTTTGTGTAGGTCATTAGTGTAGCAGACTGCGACGTGCACATGGGATCCGATATCGCTCTAGTCAAGTCGCATTCAGGCTGGTGCCTTACGTTAGCTTCATTTCATCAAGCGAGCTTCTCTCCACCAATCGTATTGCCTGACTGAACTGCATCTCCAATCCTCTACACGAAGGAGAGCATATCTTATATTCTTTCATCTCGTACAAAGTCAATACAATTTCGACGTCCATGTCGTCGCCCACAGAAATCGCGTAACAGGTCTCCTAGCTTTCGAAAAGTATTTCCAGGCACCGCTACAACACGCATAGGTCGTCTCAACACGGGATGCGTGCTCTTTTGCAACGGCAGCTCAAGTTCGAGGACCTCTGGGAATTCACGCATTTCTACACCTTACCGTGCAGCGTTTGCGTCGTCATAGTTAGCAGCGGCGTATTCCTCACATCTGACTACGTAGATTGCGACGGCAACAGTCCCTATGGGACAGGCCGCGCTATCGGGGCTTTACACTTTCGCTCTGTTCGTCTACTTGTGGATATCCGCAGCCAACCTACTCACGGCCAGCAAGGATCTTGATAGACGTAGTCCTTGGAGCCTAAAAACAAAGCACAGGAGAAGACAAAGGGTCTCCTTCTGGTTGGCGATCGTGGCCTGTGGGCAGTATCTTGCCGCGATCGCATTCGGCCTAAGTGCCTATAGAACTTTCAGAGCACCGTTGGGATTGCTGGGGTTGGTGCCCATAGTAGCCGTCCTGGCAACGTAAGTGCATCTTGCCCATCTTCATCCTTGGGTAGCCGCAAGAAATGGCTTACGTAGTCTAGAATCTCTTGCTCTGCGGCAGCGACTTGCAATCTGTGGCTTGCGTTTTCCGTCCACCCTTGTAGCCAGCCAAACGTGCACAAGGACCGTCTCGCCGACAAGAAAGATGCAAAGGGCAACTCCCATGACGAAGAACCCAAGTCAATCCACGACATAGACCTCGCCAACCTCTCAGCTTTCGACAAAGGATGGCTCGCAGTCCACCTGCTCGCTTTCGCCGCCATCGTCAGCGCCGGAGGCACAAGCTCTCTCCTACTGTTGCAACTCCCGTGCGGCGACAGTTCACGCAAAGTGCTCCTCGAATTGGCCAGCCACTGCTTTTCCTTGCCCTTCTTCCAGACCCTGGCCGTCGTGCGGTTTATGTTGCCGAGATGGCTGCAACGCATCGGCCATGGCGCACCGATCAAGGACCACGCATTCAACACCGTGTTCACCCAGATTGTAACTTTTGCGGAGGCTCTTTTCCTGGCCATCGCCACGCACACTACGCCAAATGCGACCCGCGGCCTGGTGCTGATGAAATTGCAGACGACAGTGGCATCGTGAGTAATTGCGTCCCGATTTTGACGAGGCCGAAGGCTAACGGCAAGGTGAATACAGATGGGCAATTTTCCTTTGTGGCGTGTACGATATTGCGCTTGTGCTGAAGACCAGATCTAATGCTTCGTCCTCGGATGCTGCTGACATTGAAAAAGAGGGCGGGAAGGGAAGCAAAAGATCGGCTGGGCATTGATAGTCTTGGACACGAACTTGCAAGGCGGCGATGGTGTCTGTTGAGGTCGATTCCCCGTTGACTGTCCAGATCTGAAGCCGAGGAGAATTGTAATTGAAAGGACATCTTGCAAACGGCTTATATTCTCCGCAGATCCAGTCTCGTCGTGGATCCGTGCCACGGCCACATTGATCCTGCTGATGCTCCCTCCCATGTCCAAGTCCATGTGCCCTGTGGTACTTCCTCGCCAGAAGACGCAAGTGTCTCATCATATCTTCGCAGATGCAACCACGCAAACCAGCCAATGGACACCATCGTGACCTGGCAATCCGCTCAAAACGCCGAAAGACACATTACAAAAATCTTCATTATTGATCAGGTTTCGACATATCTCAGAAAAGATCCTCCGCCCTCTTCCTCGCACGCCCTTTGATGCGGCCATCGAATAGATCCTTGCCTCCATTCGGAGCTCCGTTGCCAGCACGGTGAGGGAACAGCTCCTTCGCCAAAGTCGCACCACGCTCTCTGTTCTTCTCGTTGCTACTGCTCGCACCGAGGATCGAGAAACCAGGCTCGTCCCTGCCCGCGCCCTTGAAACTGAAGCCCTGATCTTGGGCCGCGTCTCCTTCGCGCAAGCGGCCGTTGTTGCTCTTCGGACCACCTGTGACGCGGGCGAAAAGGTCGCGGCCGACATTTGAGTCGTTCTTGGAGTTGCGCCCGGCTCGTCCGGGCCCTGGGATGGAGTAAGTACAGGTAAAGTCACAAGTGCCGTCTAAGTTGTACTGACCAATGGCGGTAGCGACCTCGTCCACGCCGATGTCCCTAGCATCGTGGCGGCGGTGCACTGCTTTGTCTGGGAAGAGCTCTCGGTCGCCGTTTGTGGTGCGGTCGAGGAACAAGTCAGCAGAGTTGCTGTTGGCTGGTCTTCGCGCCTCGGGCGCGTGGCCGTTGGACTTCAATGTGGAGGTTGTGCCGCGCGAGGGGAAGAGTTCTTTGCTGCGCTCGAGTCGAGCATCTTGGTTCTCGCGGTTGCGGCGAAGTCGAGGAGGTGTGGCGGAACGTTGTCTGGCGGTGCGGCGGTAGGGTTGTTCTTCTGAAAAGCCATATCGGCCATCGCCGTCGCGGTCGGGCGAGGCGCTTCTGTCTCTAGAATCACGATTGCGTAATCTGCCATTGTCCCTTTTGGCGAACAAATCCTCGCCTGTCCTGTTCTGTCTCCTCGCTCCCAAGCTGCTGGCGGACGAATGGCTGACTCTGCGAGCTGTAGAATCGGCCGCTGCCGCTGGTGCATCATCGTAGAAGTCCACATTGAATGGTGTGCCCTGCTGTGAGTTCCGCCTGTGGTATGCGTTGTCCTCTGACTCTCTGCGAGATCTCTTGACCTGGGTCCATGTTCCCTCACGTTCTTCCTTTTCCGAGGCCTGCTTTCTGGGTCATAGTCGGGATTCATCAAGTAAAACCTGCTCCTATCTTTCGCGCCAGGAGCCTTCACATCCGCCTCAATAGCCATGCGCGCTTGTAACTGGGTGCCGCCCAAAGTCTCCAGAGGTTTCACAGCACGTAATCGGAGTGGCTCAATCTCCTCCTCGGCCGAAAGTGCAGCGAGCGCATCTGCAGCAGCAGCTTCTGTGTCATAGATCAAGTTCGCGCTGGTGTCGTCAATCCATTGTAGTCTCCGGTAGAGCTCAGTGTCGAAGACTTCGCGCACGGCTTCCTCAATCTTGCGCGTAGTAAGATCGTCCAGTCCACGCAGGTGCACTTTCGTGGGCACCATCGCATTCGGCTCGAGCTCTCCTTCTTCCGGCGCTTGTTCAATTCCATTCATGGCATCGTTCTGCTCGGCTTCGGCTTGCTGCTGAAAGCGTTCGTTCACTGCTTTTGCTTCTGCTTGCATGCGCGCAAGGTCTGGATCTTCATCCATGTCGATGTTCATGTCGATGTCCATATCCGCGTCGGTGGCCATGTTGCTGGCTCGTATCGTCGGAGCAGACGATGGTGGTTAGGATACGTGGTAGTAGGGCGTCGCGATGCCGTCGCATGCAATGACTGGGGAGGAAGTGGTTAGCTGAGAGCCGCGGACAGGCCATGGGTTGCGTGCGTACGGCAATGGAGGACAACGAAGGAAATGGTTCAGCAAGCACGCCGCTGAAGGTGCACTCGGCAATGGGCGCGAGGTGATGTCGGCTGTCACAACTTCAAACACCCGCGCGCGACGTTCAGGTGGTTGACTCGAGACGAGCCCGCAGCACTCTGACATATGCCAAGAAATTCACGTGTAAATAACATGTGAATACATGTATCATTTGTTGCATATTATCACGTATCTACATGTATCGTTCTTTAGTATCGAATTTCGTCAAATGACTTTTGTCTTTACGACGCCAAAGCACGAGATTGTACCCTCGACCTGGCCTAGCCTGGCCTAATACAAGTTCAGACACTTCAGTCTCACATGGCCCTCAGATCAGGTCCTTGCAACTCTGTGTCTTGTGAGATCAACGAAGTGACTCCTTGCGGCCACTTGAGATCCAGTCTCTCGCTCAGATCGACGGACATCGCTCATCTTGCCCCCTGACATTGCAGCGTTCGTGCTGCACAACACAAGCTCGTTGCTCATGATCCGCTAGCCTCCCTGTAGAAGCTCAAAGATTTGTTTGCTCCAGCAGTCACAAAGAGTTCGTTCCTTTTACGTAGGTTAGCATGTTCCTTCACGGCAATCTCTTGTGAATCGATCGGGTCTTACCTGGCATTGGCAGCCTTGTGAAGCCATTTGACAGCCCACAAGCACTTCTCGCTCTCCGTCTGTGTCGCCACGCACTCTCTCCTCTCCAGTGACCAGATTTTAGCCTTGCCATCGTAGGCACTATGAGAAAGTTAGCGATCTGAACTGACAGGAAATCACTTCAGTGAATCTTGACGAACCCGCTCAGCAAATATTCTCCACTCCAGTTCCAGCTCAAGCTCATGATCCAGCTGGCGTGTCCAGTGAGATTGGCCACTTGCTCTCCAGAAGTCGTGTCATATACGGCAATGACCTGCGCATCACCCGCTGCCGCCAGATACTTGTTCGCCGGGCTGAAAGCAACAGCACGTACAGGCTTTACGAGCCCGCTTAGAGAGTGTGCCAGCTTGCGAGTGGTGTTGTTGAAGATGTAGACGCTGCCGTTCTGGTGTCCGGAAGCAGTCATTTCGCCGTTAGGAGACTGGATTGTGCTATCGTCAGTACAGAAGTGGACGTTCAACTGTCTTTGCCAGAACGTACGATATCAACACAAGTGCCGAAGCTGCCTTTGGTCTCGAACTGAGCCAATGTTTGCGCCGCCGTGACTTCTTCATTAATCTTGGTAGTATCGTACACGTTGACTCTGCCGTCATGTGTCGTGGTCGCCAAGAAGTTGCCATCAGAACTCATAGCCAGCGCCCAATGCTCGCCGGCCTTCTCGCCTGTAGAAGATGTCAGATCAAGCCTGCAGCAAAGCAAATCCTTCTAGCTTCCATAACATCGAGAGCCTACCTTTAATGCACCCCTTCGCACTCCACATCCCATCCTCGCTCGCAGCCCAGAGCTTCACGTCGCCTTCGAAGCCCACACTGGCCAGCACGCCACCTTCGCTCGCGGCGCAAACATGATGACAGCCGAGCGAATGTGCTTTCTCCAGAACTTGCGCTTCGGGGAACGGGTTCTCGTCTGTGGCGCTTTCGGGGTTAATTGTGCTTCCAGCTGCCGTCGAATGGATTCTGATAGACGACGATCCAGACGCGGAGATGAGCTGCGTGGGCGTGACGGCCAGGGAGAAAATGTCTGTTGGGTGGGCTGAGGGGATGGTGTGTGTTTGGAGATATTGTTTTGACATTTTGCCTGTACTGATTTGCGCCTTGGCTAAAACCAGATTGTGGTATCACTGATGCATTTATTTGCTGGACATAGATTTACTGGTGGTGACGTTTGGATATGCGGACTTTTGGTGTTGCAGGACTTTGGCGGGGAGATTTCTGGAGCACAATTCAGGTGGTCGAGCACGAGAGAATCGTGTGTTCTATAAGACTTATTTTCTTCGTGATGATACAGCTATAGATATATACAGTTTTGTACAAGATCCCCGACATGTTCTGGTCTGCTACATTGCAGAACCATTGCCAGACCCAATAACGCCAACGCTATGCCCAAACAAAATCAACCTTGCCCTTTCTCCCTCACATCTCACTTCCTGATTTGCTCGATCTTTTCCTTCATAGCCTGCTTATCTATGGGGTTCTTGCCGTTCGCCTTGAGCTCCTCGTTGAGCTGCTCGAGCTCCTCGACCTTCTGCTCCTGAACCTCAGCCTTGGTCTTGAAGTTTGTGCCGAACCAGCGCTTGATGCTCTGCACGCAGTATGGGCAAAGCACGTGAGCGCGCTTGAGCTGACCGCAGGCGCTGCATTTATTGAGCGCGGTGACATCCTTGAGACCCTTGCCGGCCATCTGCCTGTGTCTCTTCTTCCTGTATAGTACGTTAGTCTGTGTTCCTCATTCCAAGTTCTTCCGGGAGCGCTACATGTGACTGGTCTTCTTCTTGGGCACGGCCTTGAGGATGCCCTCCCATAATGTGTCGAGAATGCCAGGAATGGGCAGGAATGCCGCTGGGAGGATGGCGGTTCGCAGTTGAGAGAAAGTCGAGATGCGGTTGACGATAGAGCCAGTGGTGTGCTGCGGGAAGAGCGAGGCGCGGGCAATCGGCAGGAAAGCGGTGAGGAAAGTGCGCGAGGGCGCTGCTGAGATGGCGGCCATGGTCGGCGATGTGTGTGCTGCGTGGGATGCGTTGCGACTGGTATGGCGGCTTTCGCATTCACAATCTCTCCAGCTCCCATGGCCAAACGCGAGACACTGCTCCTCCTTCGGGCATAGCGGCGGGGAGTGCCTAGCGTGGCCCCTTATTCGCGCCCCGGCAGCTCTGGCAGCAGGGCGAGCAAGTGCATCCTCCATAGCAAGAGTGACCCTTGGGCGCAGCTACTCCAGCAATTAACTTCCCCTGCTCCACCCCGACACCATCATATACCGGTCCACCGCGCCATCTCGTGTTTGTCCGCGCCTCGTCCACCTCTCTCCTCTCCGCCCTCTTCAGCAACTCCGCCCACACTCGTTACCCGCCTCACCGCCGACGCCGCGGCCTTGAACGCCGAGCCGAACCCCCAGACACCCCGTTGCACACACCAACACACCTCCAAACACCGCCAACATGTCCCACGTCGGTCCTCCTCAGCCTCAGGCTGCTCAGAGCGTGTTTCCCAAGGCCCACGTCGGTTTCGACAGCATCACAACCCAGATCGAGAAGAAGCTCTTGAAGCGTGGCTTCCAGTTCAATGTTATTTGCGTTGGTAAGTGGGATTGGAGGCGCCAGTCAGTGACACGACATGCAATCAGTCAATGCGCGCGTGTCAGGCATCCGATTGTAGGAATGCGCTGTGTACTGCCATTGTGGGATGCATACTGAGGATGCGCACATGAGCATCACAAGACAATACGCGCGGGCTTGAGCATGGGACGGGGAGAACAGCTTGGAACAACATTCTGACACTTCCTCTCACAGGCCAGACCGGTCTCGGAAAGTCCACCTTGATCAACACCATCTTCGCCTCGAATCTCGTCAAGTCCAAGGGTCGTCTTGCGCCTACAGAGCCCGTGAGGCAGACCACCGAGATCCAGGCCGTCACTCACGTTGTCGAGGAGAACGGTGTGCGACTGCGCTTGAACATTGTTGACACTCCCGGCTATGGCGATCTTGTCAACAACGACCGCTGCTGGGATCCCATCGTCAAGTACATCAAGGACCAGCACTCGGCCTACCTCAGGAAGGAGTTGACGGCTCAGCGTGAGCGGTATGTTTATGATCATTACAACACCGTGATGCCATTCACTGACAATTGTGCAGCTACATCCAGGATACCCGCATCCACTGCTGTCTTTACTTCATCTCTCCCTCCGGTCACGGCCTCAAGCCCATTGACATTGTCGTCCTCAAGAAGCTGAGCGAGACTGTCAACGTTGTCCCTGTCATCGCAAAGTCCGACTCGCTCACTCTCGAGGAGCGTCAACAGTTCAAGGATCGCATCAAGGAGGAGTTCGCATTCCACAACATCAGGATGTACCCATACGAGAACGAGGAGAACGATTCGGAGGAGGCCGCTATGAACGCTCAGATCAAGTCCATTATTCCCTTCGCCGTTGTCGGTTCCGAGCACACCATGAACATTGATGGGTAAGCCGATATTGCGCTCGTACTTTTCGAGGGATTTCACTGACTTCAGGTAGCCGCAATGTTCCCGCCCGCCAGAACCGCTGGGGTACCATCAACGTCGAGGACGAGAGGCACTGCGAGTTTGTCTACCTCCGTGACTTCCTCACCCGCACCCACCTTCAGGACCTTATCGAAACCACAAGCCAGATCCACTACGAGGGTAAGTTCGCACCACATCTCGGACGTTCAATAGATTGACTGACATCATCCAGGCTTCCGTGCCAAGCAACTTCTTGCTCTCAAGGAGTCCTCCGCTCAAATGGGCGCCGGCGGCTCTCGTCCCATCTCTCCCTCTGCCGAGCGCGAGCTCTCACGAGGCAGCGGCATCCCCGGCAGCGCCGGCGGCAACCGCATGACCATGAACGGGTACAACTAGATTCATCCTCTGCTCCCCTCATAACAGTCTTAATCGAGCAGAGACTTAATCTTCACGTTCAGCCCGAGAAAATGTATATCTTAATTTCACCCTTTCCACCACTACAAGCATTCGTGCCAACAACATCACAAATTCGTTGCGAGTGTCACTGACATGACATGCTTCAGCAGCGCCCAGGTGGTTCCGATCACTATGAAGTACGGCACCCCAAACCACACGCGCGCGTTCGCTAGCCAGGGTTGATTGCAGACTTGCAGACTGCATACTGGTCGCGCGAAGGCCAGGTCCGGTCATACATGATGGGAGCAAGCGCGTCGCTGGGTTCTGAATTCCTTGCCCACACTCTTCTTCACCTGGACCGATCGGAGTGGTTTCCTTTGTGTGTCTCTTTGCGGCAGCAAAAGTAATGCGTGGAGGAGGAAGCTGTCTTACCTTTTTCTTTCTTTCTTCTTTTTGATACCATCGGGGCATGTTCGAGAGATCCAGCTTTTTTGTTCTTCTTTCTTGAATCTTCGATTTTTGTCCCAATCCCATAATTGCTTTTTGAGTCTTTGTATTCAAGGTATCAGAAGCTTCGATGTAATCCTTCTCTGTCGTTTTTTCCTCGCCTCGCCTCGGCACAATTTGCCTGCGTCCGTGACGATCGTCTTGGGTGCCAAAGATTACCAAACACAACCAAAGACGATTCCTATCTAGAGAGATTCTCGTATCGATCACGAGAATTTCGACTCCCTGAGCACGCGCGCGTAGGAGGTAAACCTCAAGTCTACTTCCCGTCGTGTCGATCAATTACTGTATATAGCATAAATGTACAGTCGTAGGATCGCTTACTCCTCTCTCTTCTCCCTCTCTCGTCGTCGTTGTTGTTGCAAGCCTGCTGTCTTTCCGGCTCTCGGCAACGTCGTGCCACCATGGAGCATCGTGCATCAGGCTGCTACACGCCCCAGATGTCGGTATCTGCAGTAAAGTTTCAAAGCAAACGCTGCTCTTCACTTCTGGTCACACTTTCTACCGCTCTCTCGAGTCGCCTTGCCTTTCGCGCGATGTTTTAGATTTCCCATCTTCCTGGCTCACGTATCCGATAGACGGTTCATCTTTGTTAGTATAAAGTGTGAGCATCGTTGTGGACGACGGTACGATAAGCTGGTGCTGCTCTTTTTGCTTTCTCGCGTTGGGTCTTGAGCGGGAAGAGCCTACCTACGGTTTTTGGATGCATGTGGTATCTTTGAAGGAAATCTGTTTGGATGAATCTGTCCTTGTGTGTATTTTTTTGGTCTGAGACATAACTTAGCTGGCAGACAGATACCCAGTGCTTGCCGCTGCGCTGATGATCAAAGCGGAAAGCTCTCGTGCTGCGTGATGATTCTGCCTTCAAAGTGCGGAGGACTACAGTACGTGGCGGAAGGGGGGAGATGGTGAATTGTGGTAAGGCATACGCAGCCCTTTTGGTGATCATTGTGCGATCCCTCATTCCATTGTTGCTGGTGTTACTGGGCTGCGAGGTTTGCTTGCAACTATATGCACTCTTTACACCGCGGCTGTTGTGAAGGCCTCTCGTGCTGCCAAAGCCTTGGTGCTTGTGTCAACGCGCTGTATCGAGACTACTGCCCCCTTGACTGCACCAGCAACAATGGTTCAAAATCAGCATCCATAACCGCAAGTACGACAAGACCCACACGAGCATCTTCCCACAGCTCATATTTGGCTTGGTGGTTTCTGCAGTATTCGATCGTTCGATCCTAAGAGCTTGAACTCAACACTACCTTAACACTGACTCCCCACGTGCGCGACTTGGCTTTCAGCTCGTATACGCAAAGAATTGGCGAGAAGCGATGCACGTCGAGAGCATGCAGCACATATGCTCGTGGCGTACCATGGAGCGATCCACCGTCCAAATTAGGCAGAGAGCTTTACTCACATCAGGGCAAGCCAGCACCGCCACAGGTCGAGAACATCGCTGGCCACAGCTTGCACGTGACTATTGTACGCCACATCTCAACGCTGGAGGAGGTCAGGGCACCGGAGCATCGAGCCGGGAATCACGACGACACAGTAGCAGTGTGAGCAATGCCATCACATTCTCGAGCCCCTCTTGGCTGAGAATTGCATAACATCATGTCGACCTCATCATCATCACCACCCGTCCTCACGGCACTTCGAAACGACCTAAACCGCGGTCAACTAGTCCAAGCAAGAAAGAAAGAATTACAGAATCTGAGACATCAAAAAACACAAAAACAGCCCTTTCTAGACCGTGCCGCCCGCGATCGCTATCCGGTCAGCCGGGATCAGACCAGGAACTGACTCCGGCACCGGAGCAAAGCATATTTCAGCCACCGTCCGCGGCAGCTGATAGGCTCGATGCGAGAGAAACGCCTCCTAGTAGATCTGGCCCTGCCGTCTGCTGCGTGCATTGGTAGGTCGACTATACCATGGTTCTGCGACTCTTCACGGCTCTACTACTCTGCTGCTGCGCGGTAACCTCCCTCCCTCCCTTTCTCTGGTGCGCTTGCTTGACCCGGTCGTTTCGTCTCGTGGCGCCTGACGAGGCCCGACTGCTTGGTCTTTGGGACGAGCTAGCTAGTACTCGTGGCTCGGGTCAGACCACGCGGCGAGTAGGTGCTACTACTGATGTAGCCCCAAGGGCCCTTGTTGCGGGCGACGTTGGCCGGGTTCAAGCAATTCTGCCGTCTGTGAAGATCTTGTCCCTTGGTTCTGTGATCAATCGCGATTCGCGATCTCTAGATTGAGTCGCTAAAACGGCTATGGGCTCTACAGTCGGCTGTATGGCTGTAATTTTTCCACACAGAAGGTGATGGCATGGCGTCCGCCGTCTGGCCGTGGGCATTGCTTAGCTGGAGCCTGTGGTGGGAAGCGTCCGTCAGCTTGCCGCTGTGGTGTGAAGATCCAGAACGGTAAGCTTTGGGGCGTCTTTCCGCCGTACCATCTTCTTCATGTCTGTCGCTGTTTGTCTAAGAGGCGTGGTCGACCTTTGGTTGCGATGGACCGTAAGTACGGCTCGTGGGTCACTCGGCATATGAGATCTGGCCCTCGATCTTGGATCAAGCTACGCAAGATGCATACATTATTGTTCTGTGCGGATGACGTCCGAGGATATGGGCAAGTGGTTTTGCTTATTGTGCATCCAACCGTTGTCGCCTCTGTTGTTGAGCAATTGACTTCTCGAGTGATTGACTTCTCCAAAAACAACTTCAGGTCTAACTTACGACAAGCGGCTGGCCGCCATGTCTTTCGATCGATACTTCGAGGACCAGAGAAGCTCGCCTGTGCGAGACGGAAACAATGATGACTGGTACCAAATTGTGGAGGAAGCACTGTATGCTGCCAATATGGCTTCATCCAGACACAGACAACAACTGGAAAAAAGCATGATGAAGGCCTTACCGCCAATCCCTGAGAACGACGCAGATTCTGTCAGACGGCATAGTCTGGCCACTCGACCGGTGACAATCATAGCAGTTCCGACTGCTTCAGAACGGGACAGTCAAAGCAAAGACGATTTCGCGCGGGTAGTTCGGACAGCGATACCAGCGTCGATCCAGCAGCATCTACAGCATCGACTACGACTCGCCATTATCGCCGGAGAACGACGACCTGGACAAATGGGCTAAGGGTGTATGCCATACCCGTCAGGACACAATGAGTTCTTTACGCAGCAAACCATATTCCCGGCCCTCAAGCCTCACAAGCAGCTCCGTGAGCGGGCGGTCAACGTCGGCCAGCAGCAGCATCGTGATGCACGGCAGGTCAAGATCAGCATCAAGCAGCGTATACAGCGCAGACACCAGCGTGGACAGCTACGGCGGCTCTGCGAAGAGTGTATGCATGCATTCTCGCAATGTCTCGGCTGTTTCCGAGGCTCCATCGAAGCATCAGATGCAAGTCGAGGCCGAGCGCGTCGCAAGCGAGTCCTTCTTCGACTTCTCCGACGACGAAGGAGAAGAACAAGAAGAAGTGAGCGTGGCGCGAGCAGAGTCTTCAGCAAGCAACTACGTCAAGCACCTGCGCAAGAAAGCGCTGTCACTCCGCATCGCCACGTCGAAGAAATCACAAGCACGAGTGCGGACTGTGAGCCTCGAGACGCCCGCGCTGTCAACGTGGCTGTTCCGCTCGTCGGCACTGGCCCGCCTGAGCTCGACAGTGTCAGTGGGAGAGGACGATGAGGAGCTCGCGCTGGAGAATGAGCTCATGTCGGGCGCGGCCAACAGCGCCAAAGCGAGGAGACTACTGGGATTGAGCAATAGATGAAAGGGACGAACGGGCATGAAACCTGGGGGATCTTCCGGGGTAGCGAATTAATCAACCAATGCTATGGGTAAAATGAGCGCTTTTCTCTTCCAAACAACCACGGATGATGGCAGTGTACACGACAGGGATGCGATACGCCAGTAGTAGTGCGGTGTGTATACTACTACTACAGCAGCACTCTGCAGCGGATGTCGCGGGCTAGCCACACGCCTTGGTATTGATAGTGCGTCAATATAGAAGCGCGGCCACGTCGAGCGAACGTGCAGTAGCCCTGCGATTTACCGCCTAGTTTCAAGCTTACGCTTCTCGAAGTGCACATCTCCCGCTCTGTGTGCGTGCTTAGCGAGCTGAAAGCCCATTCATCGTTGCATCGTTGCTCGCCTATAATGCGCGCGCCTGCTGGCGGTGCAGTAGCGCAGCTCGCCAGCACGTGGCCTGTGAGCGCATGCGACATTCGCAAGTGAGGTCGGATATTGTGCGATTTCTTTCCCAATATTCGATATCACTGTGACACGACATGGCGGCTGGCAGCACTGCAAGATGATGCGCTGCACGGCACGCCGCGCTGCTGGCTGCACTACTGACCGAGCACACGCGATCGGGTCCGGCGATCGGCAGGTACGGGAGCTCGAGCTAATACTAGCCTCTTGCAGTCGCAGGTACCATGGTTCTGCCTGAGTCGTGAAGAGCATCGCCAAAGGGTTGAGTAGTGCCGGCTTGGGACGCCGTGGCGCCAGTATTTGCGTAGGCGATTTGCAATCCCGGAATGCTAAATCGACGACAAGCGGCGTTGGAGAAGAAGCGGCGCATAGTTGGCCTGGAAGCAGAGAGAGGATTTTCACAACCATCGATCAGAAGCTGCCGTGTTGTGCCTGGCAATCGCTGCTGATCATGCCCGTGCATGGTTACATGGCCACGCGAAAGTCGCAGGGCCATTACGACACCTGTAGCCATTCAGCTGGGAGGAAAGCTGCGTGTAGCAGCCATGATCCTTGCTTGGGATTGCAGTACCTCGCTTCTATCTATTTATGCGTCACGGGTATGCACAATTTATTGCTGCTCCGCTAATGCCCAGCATACAGTAGTAACGTTACCTGATTTCTCCTCTTTCTCGAAACTCGCTCGCTGCTCTGCCGGGCACTGACTGCACCGCTGGCTCCGGTCTTTCAGGGCACAGTGCTGCTGTGGCTGCCGGCTAGTTCTGACAACGTTTGTTTCTGGTATATGCTTGCGCCACAGGGCATCTCGCCATAGTGCACGCCCTCTTTGCTGATGCGATCAGGCCAGCAAGACTCCGCTTCAGCTGTCGATAGCCTGCAACAGAATTACAATTGCCAATTGGGCGGCGTTCGCCCACGTGTTCTGGCGGCTCTGGCCTTTCGGTTTCGTGAATCTTTTTCGCTCGGCCGTTTTCCACGGTTCCTCGTGGGGCCATGGTCTTGGGTCCCTCTTCCGCGCCTTCCAGATCAGATCAGGCCCACCTACGATCGAGCCTCTGTGCCTCTCACCAGTCTGCCGCTCGTACAGTAGTTCAGAGTTTCGGTAGTTTCCCTGCTCTCTACCCGCTCTCTGACTTTGTGCTCTGTCATTCATCAAAGTTCTCGTGTGTCGTGATCTCCGTATAGCTGCATCTTACCAAGCCGGACGCTGGTCCCGACTTAGCGATCGTGCCAACTGCCTGCTGCTGCGTTCTGCTATTCCTGTGCACTGCCTTACTTCAGCTCGCTATATATTACATTCTTCCGAGCACTGGCACTGGTGCCTTTTTTTCTCTCCTGCTTTGCCTTGCCTTGCCTTGCTTCTATCCGCACTGTACATACGGAACATCTATACCACAACAAGCATATCATATCACATACAACGCATCACTCTATCCGGCTCACCTTGTCCTGAATCAAACGACGCAACGATACCCACAACGGCCAATACTCACGACATCACACCTACCCTGCTCCCAAGCGGACCACCAGCAAAATGAACTCCAGCCTCCCAAGCAGCATCTGCGGCAGCGCCAGCGACAGCTCCTACGCCGCCACAGACCGCTCCTCCATCCGCTCCTCAAGCCACACATCGATCAAATCAACCTCCACAGCCAGCAAGCCCAAACGGACCGTCCGCTTCCAAGACCCCGTGCCAGAACCCATCTCCTCCCTGGCCGACTCCGTCTCTTTCCACCCCAGCCCAAACCTCTCGCTCTCCAGCCTCGACCTCTCCTCAGACGACAACGCTTCCTACACCCGGCACTCACGGCCCTCCTCGATCGCAGCCGGCAAACAGCCCATGCGCAACGCTTCGCCCGCTTCGCGCTTCTTGAGCGTCGGCCGGCCGCAGATCAGACGCGAAATGTCTTCTTCTTCCACGGCTTCGGCGCCCGGCGAGCTGGAATTTTCAGACTGGCTGGCGCGGATGGAGGAGTCGAGAGCGAGGCCTGGCAGTTCGCTGAAGGGCGGAAAGGCTTCAACGCGCGGCGCGAAGGAGGAGGCGGAGAAGGAGGAGAGGAAGAAGAAGAGGCGCAGCTGGGTTAACTTGCTGGTTAGGTGAGGCTGCGCGACGGGTTCTTCGTCGTCAGGATGAATCTGCCTTTCCTAGCTACGCAGTGCCGATGGATGGATGGTGCTGGGTGTTTTGCGTGTCGAAGGTGCAACCACGTCATCGGCGGCTGGTTTTCTTCTCTTTTCGGGGTTTGGCTTTCTGCATTTGGATCCCGCGAGTCAGTGCCATCTTCAGGTCTCACTTGGCGAGGGATCCTGTCTTATGTTTTCAACGGCCTGTTTCGCGCCGGGGCGTTTCTGGGTGTCGCCAATATCAAAAAGCAAAGAAGAGGAGGAGTTGAGGGGTTTCTAATGTCTTTATGATAAGGCAAGGCGACGCAGCATATGCATGCGTCCGCGTTGGGGCGGGTGCTTATCAACGCGACGACAACATGGAGCGCCACCAAACTGAGCAGCGCATTTTCTTTTACTATTAACGAACTACAGCCTCAGATATCCAAATTGTTGAGAGCGAATTTACGATCAAAAGAAATTGAAAGCTTTTTTAAATCATCCACGAGACCAGTCTTTCAAATTTCGCTCTACACACCAGACATTAGTACCTTAATCTTCCTCGACAATCACTCAAAAACCAACTCCCCGCCCACGTTCTTCACCCTCTCCTCCAACCTCACCACATTCCTCTGCCAACTCTTCCCATCACCCGCCTCAACCTCCATCACCGTCCCGTCCGTCAACTTGATCTCCCTGCACGACGCCACGAACCCACCACCCTTCGCCCACGTCACCTTCCCCCAAGTATTAACAAAACACCCGTCCAAATCCAACCGACCAACCCTCCACTCATCCCCCTGCAAATCCACCGCACACTCGCCGACAAGATACCTCCCCTCCTCAACACGCAGACCGCGCACGCTGCTCCCATCCGCCAGCCCGCCGCGGAACGCCACCTCGCGCGGTTTCGCGCTCTGCAGCGCGTGAGACAGATACGTTTGCGCCGCCTTCTCCACAACCACGCGCACTTTCTCCGCCGGCAGTTTCGCGCGGCGGTCGTACGTGTACAGCCCGTTAGTCTCCTGCTCGATGTCGGTCGTCTGCGTGTATACAAACCCGCAAATGTGGCCTGCGTGCACGACCGCGTGACATAGAGCCGCGAAGCGCGCCAGCAGGTCTTCGGGGTTGCTGGCCGTCGTGTAGCCCCAGCCTTCGGCGTGGTGCGAGTCTTGACCGGAGGTGCCGGTGATGTTCACGCCGCCGAATTCGCTGCAGAGTACGGGTGCGTTGGCGAGGTGCGTGCTGCCTGGGTCGGCTGTGGGGGATGTTAGGGGTGGGAGGAAGACGGAGCGGCCGGTGGTGATTGTGGAGGTGAGGGAGAGGTGCGTTCTGATAAGGTCGGCGCGTCGGCGTAGTCGTGGAAGGTGGTGAGGTCGGTGAGGACGTGTTCCCAGCCGCAGTTGTCGTTGATGGGGCGGGTGGGGTCGAGGGGTTTTGTTAGTTGGTGTTGATTTCCAAGGGCATTTTTCCAAGGCAAGCTTACTTGGTTTTTATAGTAGAGAGACTGCGGATGTGGTTCCTGTGGTCGACGTTATGGCTCAGCTCGCTGTAGCCCCAGCTCTCGTTGACCAGAGTCCACGCTACGACGCAAATGGTTGATGTCCCTTTTGAGAGCTTCTGTCCACTCTTGATCGAAGCGCCCGGTCATCTCATCATCGAACTCATAGCTGCTGGCCATCTCGCCCCATACGAGGAAGCCCAATCGATCAGCCCAGTAGTGGAAGCGAGGATCTTCAACCTTCTGGTGCTTGCGGCACCCATTTGAATCCCATCGCTTTAGACAACTCAATGTCCTCTTTAAGCGACGTGGGTGTCGGTGGTGTCATCAGCGATGACGGCCAATAGCCTTGGTCAAGTAGCAAGGCCTGGAAGTAAGGATGTCCGTTTAAGCGCAGCGTGCCATCGCCGTTGGCCCAAGTGATCTGACGCATGCCCGTCGTGGTCTTCACTTCGTCAACCATGTTGCCAGAATCGTCGAAGAGCCTCAAAGTGAGATCATAAAGCGATGGAAACTCTGTGCTCCAAAGAGCAACGCCATTGAGCCACGCTCTATCGTTCTCCAAAGGCAATCGCTCTGTGACCTCTTTCGATAGGCCCTCTATTTGCTGACGAGAAAGCCGCATGCCCAGATTAAGACCAATGCGCTTCGCGTCGGAAAGCTTAGCTTTCGAGCTCGTCGCCACGACCTCGCCAGCAAATTTCGATTCCAGCTGCACGCTGTACTGCTTGCCAGCTTTCCGGCCCAAGACGGCAACACTAGCATGCAGCACGCCGCTCTCGATGTCATCCGAGCGCAAAACAGTTCCATAGCTACTATCACCCAGCCTCGTCGCAGGAACAGACTCCAACCACACATCCTGCCAAATCCCGCTCGAAGGCGTGTAGAAGATGCTCTCCGGCTTGGGACCCCAGAATTGCTTGCCGCGAGGCTGCGTCACGTCTTTCGCAGAATCGAAAACGCGGAGTGTGATGCGATGGTTGTTGTTGTCTCTGGATAGATTATCTGTGATGTCGATGTCGAACGGCACGTGTCCGCCTCGGTGCCCGCCGACGTAGCTCCCGTCGATCCACACGGTGCACTCGTAGTCTACCGCGCCGAAACGGGCGAGCACTCTGTCTTGCTTCGCTTTTTGCTCGGCGGTGCGAGGGTCGCTGATCTCTCGCTGGTACCAGAGCACTTCGTGGATCGCTTGCTCGTTGATGCCTGAGGCGGGAGATTGGAAAACAGTAGGGCACTTCGATGGGTCGCAGGGCATCTTTGGGGAAGCCAAAGATGTGCCATTGCGAATCGAGACCGCGATCGGTGTCGTCGAAAGCGAAATCCCAGGTTCCATTGAGAGAGGTCCAGGATTGTGCTTCCCGTTGAAAGTCGGGGCGAGGATATGTGGGAGCGGGCATCGTTGTTTGAATGGCACGAAGATGTATTTCTTTCTTTTTACCCCTGTGAGTGAGAAGTGGTCAAGAGGTATAGTTGTATTGAGGTAGCATCAAATTCTACGGAAAGCGAGGAGATCTTCTTGTGCGTTCATTCAAGTCACGCGTGAAGACACGCAATCGGAGGCGCTGTAAAGTGGAAACAGTGCAGATCGGTGGGGCAAGAACGTGGGATGTCTGCTTCACTTTTGTTTGGCCGATTCTTAGGTTCCCTCCTTTTATTCTCAGACACCGCAAGTAAGAGCGTGGGTTTCGGCAAGTAGTTCCAGGTTACAGTGAGTAATGGAGCAAGTCCCTATAGTCAGCCCAAAATATTGCAACAAAAAGATGTTGAGCGGCTGCCCGCGATCCTCCATCCATTCCACAATCAACGTCCATTCAAGTCCCATTTATCTCGATCACACCTCTGACAATTTTTGAGTCGCAAAGGTGCGACTCGGGCGCTGAGCCAAATTGATCATGTAAGCCACAACCAGCAAGATATCCCTGCTTGGTCTCTCACAAGAAGACTGTTCAGCATTTCCTTCACATGGTACCTGCCAGCATACCTTGATCATCAGATACATCGAGAGACACAAAGCTCGAGGAAAAATGGTGTGCGATTCTCTGTTCGCTATCGACCAAGATTTCACGACCACAAAGCGTGGTCTCCGCAACAGTCATCCATCTATGCCAGTTCCTCCAAAATGCATGCTTTGTAGACGCAAGCATCGCGTCTCGGGTATATTTCTCGCTCAGCTCCCTCTTCCTCTCCATTGCCACGAAAAAGAAAAAAAAGAAATGCACCTCTAGCATTCGGTCTCCACCACCAACTGCTGCGTAGGCGCAACAAGATTCGCAGGACATTCTCCCAAAACTTGACAACCTTCTTCCTCAATTCGAAATAGTTGTCGCCTGATTGCACGTGTCCTACCATGCCCGAGCGTTCGTTATCCTCGTCATCAGTGGCGCTTAAAGGCCTACCGATACAGCCTTCGAAAGTGGCGAACGCAACGTTCAAAGCTCCGCGAGAGCCATCTACAACTCCAGAGTCGTCTGCTTGGCCTTCTAGTAGACCGTCGAAAGTGCTTGAGAGTTCTTCTTCTGGTAGACCGGAAGCTATGGCTGAGTTGTGGAAGTCGCCCACGGTTGTTTTGGTCGTTTTTGCCGCGATGATGGAGAGGTCGCCGAGTTCTGTTGCTTCTGCGCTTTGCGGGGCGGCTTCTGTCTGCGTTTCAGCGCCATTCTGTGCGGCGGTCTCTTCTATGAAACAGCCAGAAGTTCCGATGAGGTCGATGTCCTCGTCCAGGCTGAAGTGCTGCTGCTTGGCGAATTGCCGGATCGCTTTGGCCGTGCTGTTGCCGATTTGCTTGTTCAGAGCGTCTACTTGTTTGAGAGAAGTCGGGCCTTCGCTCTTGAGCGTTTCAATCTTGTCTTTCAGATCCTGCGGCTCGGGCACCTGACCGTGGTGCAGTATAGTCATCTGAAGGGGTTCCGAAATGGCGTTTTGCGCAAACTGCACGTGGACCAGCTCGACGTTCTGGCCATCTTTGGCGTGCTGGACGCCTAGCACGTCGAGCGACAGCGGGCCTCCGCCGGTTTGTATCTCATGCAGCGATGTTCGTGGCCAGTTCCAGGGCATGTTGTTGTTGTTATTTTGTGGACTAGCAGAAGTTCAGTAGTTCGTATAACATCGCACAGGAGACACGCGGGAAATATCTATCGCGACACGGAGCGGTCGTCCGTAAACAGTGACGTAGGCGCGTGCATTATTGCGGCGCCGTGACGACCATTCCAGCATCAAGGCTGTGTTTTGCGAGCCTGCACGATTTCAGACCGCTGTGCCATGCCGTGCATCGTGAACGTCGTCGCAAATCGCTCTCCGATCTTCGTCAAAACCCGGCGGCATGCCCGCTGCCGCTCAGGGCAAAGGCTATCACGTCAGTAGCTCCACTCTCGGTCTGGAGTCGGAACTTGGATTTGATGTCAGCTGCGTGCGCTGATTCGTTGCTTGTGGCAGGGCTGAGTATTGCTATGATCAAAGTGGCTTGGAGGGCTTTCCTGAAACTGGTGGACACCTGTGGCATGTGTATATATAGCTTTCGTCATTCCTGTAAACGGCGCGGAAGACGCTGGGAGTTGCAGGGATGAGGATTCCAGTCCGGAGATGTGCCAGCGCCTGTTGTTGGATTTGGTGCATGGTATCTTGGTATGACGACAGTGGGTTCGATGACCTCTCATACCTCCCCTCATCCCATTGCCTCCGATAGAGGAGGTTGAATATCTGCAACAGCTTCACAGAATGTTCGACGAGGCACATGAACATGTGTGTATGTACTGACAAAGGTTCCATGCACGCAGTACAGCTCTTGTCCATACTACATGTAGTTACATGTAGATCTAAGAACAATAATACCCCTAAACCCTAAGCTTGATTTCAACCACATTCGATGTTCACGACAATCACGGAGCTACATGTACTTTCTTTCCTCTAAAGGCGAGAGTCACGAATCACAAGTACATGCAGTTCGACCCTCGCGAGAATTGAACGCGACGCTGTCGAGTTATTCGAAAGAGGGATTGGAATCAGACTTCCGCTCAACTGCCGTCCTTAACTTACGAGTGTCTAGTATTCAACTCTACGCTTCTCTATAGGACTCTTCAAGAATAGGACACATGCTCTAAGCTAAGCTGTTCCTCCAACCATCGCACGGCGCTCGCAATCTCGGCTGAGATCTTGCTAGTCCGTGGGACCTCATGACCACCACCATGATCGTAAACAAGCCTCTTATCGGCATTCAAGATATAGGCAAGCTGGACAGAAGCTGGATACCTCGGATCTTTAATACCGTATATGTGGACAGTAGGAATGTCGACTTTGAGCGCCGAGGGGAAAAGCGTGGTATCGTACCCGTAGACGTCTTCGGGCGGGAGGTCGGGAAGGCGATGGCAGTCGTAAGTTCCTGGCTCTAAGACCTCATGAGCAAGATCAGAGGTGTCGTCCCAGAAGCCTCGACGTGAGGCCTCTCGCGCGTTGCCTGATCGCAGCAAGCTATCAATCTCTGCTGCTGCGGCACTGGCTTTGGTCGCAAGGAGGCTGCCGGTGAAATTGTTGACTTTCCAAGCTTTGCTGCTGACAGGAAGATACATATGTCAAGCATTGCCAAGGGCATGCCGCCGCAGATGAAGATCGCACCTTTGAACGGCAAGGGCTCATCGGGACAGTTGTTGTTATGCGCCAGGATCAAAGAGGCTGCTACTGCGCAGCCTTGCGAGAAGCAAAGCACAGCATCGTAGGGCCTAGGTTGTCGTGCGCAGTGGTCCAGCAGCCATCGATGTGTTGCGGCGATATCGCCTGGATCAATGGACTGCCAGAAGGTGTAGTTTGGAGGTGGGAAGAATGTTGAGACTCCGTGAGCCGGGGCAGACTCGTATGGTGCGTCAATAAAGTCAAATGTATCAGCGCTCTGATCCAAGAGCGCTCGAAAAGCCGCTAAGATTGCTCTTCAGTTCGCCGTTCCTCGTCTCCAAGGTCGAGGAGCTTACCAGTCTGTGAGCGAAAAATGGCAGCACTTGTGCCCATACTGTGGAGGCAAAGGAAATGCATCACGGGTGCACTTGACTCCGGTTGAGATGAATTGCAATTGTTGACACGCACATTTGCGAACACGGTCCCGTTGCCAGCGATGTGTATCCATTTACAGCTGACAATTCCGAATCCCGTGTGTTCGGACAGCGAAATGAAGAGCACCCATGCCACGCCGACCACCGCCACGTTTTGATTACCAGCAACCCGAAGGCCCGGGAACTGTCTTCGAGGGCATGATTAGTAGTTGATGGCGATTCTCGCATTCGACTTTGGCGGATGAGGTTTGACAAGTCGTGCCGACTGAGGACATCCCAATGAACACTCGACGAATGTTGCAGCGCCAAGTTATCTATCTGCATGTACTCGCAATGTCGTTCAGTCGACAATGTCCAATCTAATGACTGTTGTAAAGTATGCATCAATTGCAGGTCTGTCATTGGAAAGTCAACCTCGTGGATATCGGGATTCGGATGGATGATGGAATTTTATGTGCCTGCCTTGACCGCCTATCTACACCTGATTCTCATATTTTGCCCTATTCTACCTACTACATATTGCCATACTCACAGTGACTCTCATCCAGTCTTCCTGTTACGGAAGTAAACTTTCGCCTTGGGGTCGGCAATGTACGTGAACCCGGTCTCCAACCTCTTCGGCTTCTCGAAGCCATCCTTCTGACTCTCACCATGCGGACCGAGCGCAAGATCATATCGCTGGATCAGCTGTACAAGAAGAACCTTGATCTCATTGCTAGCAAAGAACCGGCCGGGACATGCGTGGCGTCCGTATCCGAAACTCGGGCTGTTCGCGTCAGCGAGAACGAACTGATGGCCGTTTTCCTGTCCGGAGATCTTCCGAATATCGCTGTAGCGGAAAGGATGGAACTCTTCAAGGGGAGGTTGCGATTCGTCTGTGAGTGGTACTTGGTGTTCGTTTCAGTCAAATACGGGTTGCCGAATGCGATTGTCGTGCCATGGGGTATTACGTGGCCTGTAGAGAGCGGCAGGCCATCCGGAGCGGTCACGATGCGGGTCACCGCAGCTGTCAAGGTGTCAGTATCATCAATTGTAGCAAATAGGTGTAAGAGCCATACTCAGGAAAGGGGATTGAGTCGCTGAGATTCTTTCATAAAGCTGTCCAGCTTCCTAAGCTTTGGCAGGCTGCTCTTCTCAAGCCATCCGCTGGGGGCTGCTCCACAGCAATCACAGCTTCGATCTCAGCACGCAACTCCTTGACCACCTCAGGATGGGCGGCGAGGTCGAAGATTGCGTATGACATACTCATACCGATAGGGGAGAGTGCGGCAAAAGCGGCCGTCATCTGCATGTGTCCGACTTCCGCCGCATCGATGTTGTCCAAATCCTTGTGTTCGCCGATCGTCCAGTGTAGCAAATTATAGTTGTTCTCGATGGCCTCATAGTCCTGATCTTTTCTCGGAGAGATCATCAGGCTGCGCCCTTCTCAACCGCTGATGGGCAATGATGGTGTCGATCTGTGGCTTAAGTTTCTGGTAAGCGAGTTCGCGGTAAGAGTGAAGCTTGCGCATCTCTGGCAGGAAACGTGCCAAGATCGGCCAGAAGGCCTTGTGGTAACTTTTCATGGCATGAACAGAGGTGATTGTGTCGTAGGTGAAATTGATAGTAGCATTGCGCCACTCGTCGTCACGGCACAGTGGAAGTCCGACGAAAGCTCGGCCACTGCATGCAGCGACGATTTGGATCATTGTCGGGTAGACTCCCAACGATGTCCATTCAGGTAGGTTTCCGATGTTGGTGTCGAAGGAGTGTTCGGCTTCATCTTGAAGGTCTTTCAAGACTTTGGCAACATTTCTTGTCAGATCGAATTTGATTGCGTCGATGGCAGCGGTCGGTTTGGTCTGTCCGAGGCCGGTGTACTGCCCCAAGAATCGGTCGTATGACATCTTCTTGAACGACACTTTCTCTTCTGGTTGGTTCTTGATCTCGGTAATGAGTGAGTGAGGCAGGATCACCCAAGGTGATGGTCCCATCTGGACGACGAACGGCTCGTTCGGCCACTGGGAGGGCTGTTTGCATCATGCAATCAGCTTCAGCAGTGTTGAATGTACGGACTTTTCTCATAGACTCAGCCAGAGCAGTAGTGACATTTCCAGGCTGGACGTTAGCTTTTGGAAAAGGTAGAAGGGGTGTGACGGATCTCTTGAAGTGTTTGATGGCATAATAAGCGATGACAAAGATGGCGCTGAGAGCGCCAAGAGTGGGGTAGTGAAGTGATAGCAGTTGCTCCATGTTCCCAAATGCGCAAACAATAATATGTAGAATGTATCAAACGCATCAATCTTCAGCTTAAGAGATACCGATGATTTATTGATATCGATGCGGAAGCTGCATTTCTGTCGCAGTCCGGAGCAAGTCCGTTACTCTCGATGTCAAATCGTCCGAGCTGTATCCCGGATTCCGAGCCGGCTTGAATCAATGCCACAGTTGCTTGTACAGAATGGCAAACATTATATGATCATGTATGTTTGTTCGTTCGGTCTCCCTTATGCACACGTTCCACTCGATCGCAGGTTCCGCATTGCATCCCTGCTATCTCAAGATGACCGCACGTTCTGAGCTCGAGCTTCTAGCAGAAGCCGTCAGCGACGCCGCAAGACAGATCGAAGCGTACAGGCAACTCATCACACTCACTCCTCTGTCATTCGATGCTAGCCGCGATGGGCCCACGGTGCCATACGATGCGCCAGAAATCGTCCACAGGGCTCGACAGACCATCATCGACAATGCGAATCGCCTGCAGCAGCTGACACTCGATTCGGCCGATGTCATTCCTGCGCTGGCCATCAACGTTCGTATCAGCCGTCCATACGAGAATACTGTAACCTTGGCTTACTATCCACGCCACAGTATCAGCAGTTGATTTGCATGCAATGGCTCTGCCGATTCCATGTCATTTCTTGCATCCCACTACCGTTGTTCAACTACAAAGCAGTCTCCTGAGATCACACGCCAGTTCGCAGGGTATATGAAGAGTGTGCAGCAGAGCGATGGAATGAGCATTCGTCACCTTGCCAACTCCTACGATTGGGCAGCTCTAGGAGATGCAACAGTAGTTGATGTGAGTGTCGAAATTCGCGTTCCTCTTGCATTGCACAGCTGACATTTGTGATCAGATCGGAGGCTCCACCGGAGCAGTCAGCACGCAGCTCGCAGAGAAGTTCCCACGACTTAGCTTCGTGGTCCGAGATTTGGAGGCCGTGACGAACGAATCTCAGATCTCGTGGCATCGCAGCCCGAGACAATCCGCAACCGGATCAAGTTCCAAGCGCACGACTTCTTCACGCCACAGCCGACAGACAAAGCCGACGTATTCATGATGCGCATGATCTTGCACGACTGGCACAAAGCAGAAGCAGTCAAGATTTTGCAGAACATCATCCCTGCTCTCAAAGCAAGCGGCAATGAGGCGCGCCTACTGATCCAAGATACCGTGCTACCAGTGCCAGGTTCCATCAGCAGCACGCAGGAAGCCCTGCTCCGTGTGCGAGATCTGACCATGACGCAGTCGTTCAATAGCAAAAAGCGCGAACTCACAGAGTTCGTAGAGCTTCTTGAGCTTGCTTCTTTGCCCGACGCGCGCCTGATCCTAAAAGGCGTAACCGCGCCTGTAGGAAGTTTGATGTCCACGCTGGAGGTGGTATGTAATTAAGCAATGTGAGCTTTTGCGTGCCGGGTCCGCGAATGTTCTGTACATAGGTCAACCTCGCATTACGAAGCGCGTTATTGGAATGCTGTTAAGCCGTATCAAACAACTGATCATGCTGTATAAGGGAAGAAGCATTGCTGGAGCTCACTACAAAGGCAGACTTTTGACCGCAATACCTATGCATAGGCTCCGACCAGATCCCTGTCTTGCGAAAGATCACGCCTGGCAGCGCGGATTGGACTTCTGCATAGCGTCATGGTTTGCCTTGCTCTGCGCTCGTACTTCCTTAGAGGACTAGTGTATGCGATAGAGACGAAGGTAGCACAAAATCATGTTTCCGCTCAAATCAGGGACGAAGTGTATCTGAGTACATTCATGTACTTTTTATGCACAGCAAAGCGGCGTTCAATGTCGCCGGTGCCTCGGCTTCGAGAATCCTGCTCGGCCTACGGACTTTAGAGGATCGTCCAACGACAATCTACGTAGGTACCGAAGGATCTCGGGCGACCTCTTATACGCCGAATGCGTTGGAGGCACCTCCGCCTGGCTTATACTTGCCCGCCGCGGCCATTGACCTGTCGATCATGACCAGCCTTTGAGCTGACATCAGGGAGTCGCGGTCCCCTTATCTCTCGGACCAAGACGCCCTGGGTTCGTCCGTCAGCCGATCGCGTAGGTTCATAGACACCGACATACCTAGGTAGCCTGCTGATTACTCACTCTCTATGATCTCTACGGCTTAGGCGTGTCCTTCCGAGCGACGATAATGCCCATCAAATCGCAGCCTCTGTCTGGAACACTACCTAAGCCGAGAGTCCAGCCTGACTATCACATCGCGATGCCGCTGGAACCGTGAGGGAGGTGGACGTGATGCGACAGTGGAAAAGACGGCACCGACTCCTGCCACGAGAGCAACATGTATATATGCTTGCGATGCAGGACACAAGTGCCAGACCATTCGGCCATCCGTCAAGGACGTAACATACAGGCTAACAGCACGCTTGATCTACACCGGTTCTACACCAATGAGCACAACCAAGGCAATGCCGCCTCCGACCACAAGGCCACAAGTCCTCGGCATCCACCACTGGAAATTCGCCGTCTCCAACCTCTCCCTCTCGCTGGCCTGGTACGAGCGAGTCCTCGGCGCCCACCGGATTAGCTCCCTCGACCACCTCCGCGACGACGGATCGCGCTTCGCAGTGATCTGCGAGATGAAAGACTGGGCGGGACTATTGCTAGAATTGCGTGAGAACGCCGTGAAAGCGCTCGACGACCGCAACTGGGATCCCGTGACGCTCGCGGTGAGGAAGAGGCGGGATCTGGATGTCTGGATTAAGTGGCTTGACTTGTGTGGGACGAGACACTCGCCGGTTTTGACGGGGATGAGAGGGTGGTTGGTTGTTTTTGAGGTGAGGTGGTCACATGACACCCGACTGTGGATCTGACTGACTCTTGAGCAGGATCCGGATGGGCGGAGGATCAGGCTGTATAGCCAGGAGGACCACGGAGGGAAGGAGAAGCCTTCGCACGATCGACAGTGGCTTGACGAAATCTGAGGAGCTTGCCACGGTTCATCGCGGGAGACCGATTCGTGGCGTTGGCGTTCTGTTTCGTAAGAGCACGAGGGTGTGGATGTCATTCTTTCATAGACTTATAGACCAATAAAGCTCGTTGAACCAGATTCGTTTGGCGGCTGATGGCTCGCCTGGTTTTTTCAACAGCGGATTCAATCTTGAATGGCCGTAAAAGAAGGTCTACAGAGGTACATGTGTACACATCTCCGTTCTTATTAGGCCAGCGATGTTATCATGTTGACGCCCGGTACGCACTGCTCTTTGCTTCCGTGCAATGTGCTTCGGGCGATGTGTGCAACAACCGGATACCCACATGACTTTCGCGCTGTCCGCTTGCCTGCTTTCGATCAGATCGATGTGGGTTGCATGCGACCTATGCTTCCTCCAACACGCATAGTCAAGACAAAATCATCCCATTAGTTCGATGATGATCAGTTGGTTCTCAGTGGAGGTGCTCAAATACATACTTACACACGATCGACCACAAAGGCCAAAAGAACAAGACGAGGTCCGAGTGCTCGATATGCCCCAATACACCAACCCTAAACTATGGTTTCGGCGTCTTTGTTTTTGCGATTCGTGACATTCAATTACCTAACTACATTGAATAGACATACTACGTACATGTACTATGACAAAGCAATCATTCTGTATTTTTATCGTGTTTTGTCGAATCTCCTATGTCTTCAAGCCGTTCAAAGCTTCAGTTTCCAGCCTCAGCCCGAGCCTGACGTGATCGGGACGTGCGGAATTTCCACAAACTCCATAGTACATGATGTGTATGTACATACGTACACATGTACAGTGCATACGGACTTCGAACGATGCAAGACACACGAGACTGTCAAGCTCTTGCTCACGAGCACTTCAAACTTTACATACAAACTGACTATTCACGACATCCTTTGCATGTAAACGTCGGATAGTGTGACAGACGTTCCAGACCGACTATCTCATGCAGCTCGACTTGGTATCACACCGGCACAAACACGAGTGCTTGCAGCTGCCGGCACGACTAGGCTTGAAAGCCTGTATCCGCTCCGGAAAACGCTCGATGTACTCCAGCAACGCTGCTCGCCATCAACACACTGCACTCCCGCGCCGCGGGGACATCACTCACTCCTTCAACGAACAAGCAGCCGGCTAAACAATCTTCAAGTCTCCAGCCTAGACCTTCAAGCTCAGCATCACATGATCAGTGTATCATGTCCTCGCCACCGCTTCTGGCAGTCTGCAGCCACACCCAACTCGACGGATTGACCGGGGGCGCGTGGAAGCGCATCCGTAAAGCATCAGACCTAACCGAAAGTGACAGCGCGCATGAACAAAACCCGCAGCAGTGGCTCCCACAAGTACTTTCCGAGCACGAGATGCAGGATTTAGAAAGCAGGAGTGTGTAAGTTATGTCAAGAGGAGAAAGGGTTGTGACGGCCCGATGCCATGGTATGGGGATTAAAAGCTTCATATCGCATCGCGATACGAGGTGAGGGCTTTTTTGATGATGGAGCTCGCAAGAGGTGGTGGGTCTTATTCCTGAGAAAGAGAGTTGAGTTTGGCGCACGGCTTTGAAGTGCGAAAGTCTGCTTAGGTATGCTGTTCGAGGCTAGAAGTAGGCGTGCCATCGTGTTATATAATGCTGATCATGATTACGATGGTGAAGGGACATGGGAACCTGTGGTATCTACGTAAGGCCGACCGTGAACGGTGATGTGCATATGCACGCTTCGCTTCGTGGAAAATTGCTCATGAAATTGATGGGTCGTGCATCAGAAGAAAAATCTTGCAACCCACCTTGATGGTGTGACGGGCGAAGCGAGCTTCAAAGCGCATAATGCTGATAGGAGGTAATGCGCTGAAGTCCTCATGTTGTGGTATGTGATCGCCCGCTGGAGCCCTCGTCAATGCGGCCTCGGTTGGATGTGAGCTGGGGTACAGACAATATATTTGCGACTTTGGATGAACCATGCAGCAATCATCAGATTCCCAAAGGTCGTGCTCGGAGATCACGTGGAGACCGCGCAGACCCATGAGTGCCATCACAACGCGCACTTTCTGATCGTCGTGGTAGGGCAGAATTTAGTGGAAGCGTTATATGGTTGCTTGCATGAAGCCGATGTAACGCATATAGCGCATGGCGACGGCGACGATCACATAGACGAAATACCGAGGCAGGTTTTGTCGACGCGCGGACAGTTGATGTGATGGCGAGTTGGGATTAATGCAAGATAAGAAGAGGCAGGCGAAAGCTCTGTGTGACGAGGGGACCCACCTCCACGAGGAGACGCAATCTAACAACACGACGGCGCTGTCGATCTCATAATCTTGTGCATCCGGGCCAGCTTCACGAAGACCCGCGCGAGGACGCTGATGAACGTAGAATGCTCTCCGGTGTGACGGGCTCCTGGTATCCGGCAATGAGAGAACTGGGATGGCATAAATCTAGACGCCGCCGTTGCAACGTATGAGAGTCATGAGAGATGGTCGACGGTAGTGAGAGACGGCTTGGGATATCTTCAGACCTCAGGCCTGTGCATATCCTCCGGTTTTTTGCCTGCGGACGCCAGCACGGCTCACACGGTCAACATGGTGGAGGAGCGGATGTGATGTGCTCGAGCCTCCTTGAAGTCGGGCCATTGGCGGTCGCTGGCTCGGCAAGATAGGCAGGCTTAGCAGAAGGTGAGTGCTCACTTTGCGCGCTGCGAGAGCGGTGAAAGAGATGAGGGCAAGATTGAGCGGGAGGCGGTCGCCATCTTAAAGAGATATATGTCTTGCAGCGTCAGGGGATTAGGTGAGACGTTGACACGAGTGTTATTGAAACGCAGCGTATATGTGCACCAGCTCCACGGCGCAAACAGCACCCGGCGCAGCGGATGCGGGCGCACTCGGCCAAGGTGCAAATTGCCTGTAGTAAGGACTAGCACTGAACGTTAGTCGGCGTCCGGTTCCTGCGATGAGGTCTACGGCTGCCGGCAGCTCCAGTGTTCAGACTAGAAGCTCCACCGAAAATGAGCGCTGGCGTGGCTGTGTGGTGATTTAAAATATGATCTTGGTAGTTACTTGCGATGGTGCTTAAATGTCGGGAAGCTTTGTGACATGGGGCATTGCGTTCGTAAACGGGTTTAGCTCGGGTCGCACGAGCAAAGGGTACTTGTATGCAAGTGTTGCTGCGAGCAGCTTGCTGTGGTGTCGGTGTGGCTGCATATGCTACAGCGGTCAGGCACGCGACCACGGGTGCGACGCGTGCAATTGTCTAGTTGAGCGATCATATAGCACAGGGAGCTGGTAGCTGGTAGTCGGCCAGCCCTGCGAGGTGCTTGCTGCTAGCCACCCACATTGGCACGTAGCATTCTCGCCAGGGGTGGGTGAGGCGCCGGGCAGTCATGCTAGCGCCGTCCCTGGAAGTAGCGTGAACAGGGGCGTTTGCGGACGGACGCACTCGCATCGTCATGGCGATAGGACGAATGGGCACATATCCGGCGCGCTCCCTGGTAGCGTTCGCGCGAGGCCCTCCTAGCAAGAGCACGCACCAGAGCGAGCAGCAGCAAGAGGAGGCCAGGCTGAGCATGACGATCGATGGGGTCGACCGCGCCGGCACGTGGAGCGCGTGTGTGAGAGCAGCAGTAGTGTGAGTTCTCATATGTAGGCGTGTGCGTGCTGGAGCGGGCGCCGACACATCTTATTATTACTATAGCGCCGCGAATCCGTGCCTGGCCTGGCTGCTACATGACTGTCGGCTGTCTCGCTGCTTCGTCTGCTTCCAACTTGCGTGCAGTCAGAGCTGCCACACCGTTGACATCCACTGTCGGAGCAAGGGGAAGAGGCAGCCGAGACTTCTGAGAAGCTTACCCGCCTGCTGGATGGCACCTTGTCTAACGGCGCTGCACTCGCTCATCACTCACGCCTAAGGCCAACTCGATTGCAACACTGCTGGGAAGAAAGGAAGGCGCGACCCTTGCTTGCTGCCCTCACCGCACCGCCCATCTCGACCAGGCGCTGCTGACCTCACTCGTTCTCTTCAGCAACCTCTCGCACGACTATTCTTCTTTTGCGACGTCTCGCTGCTCGGCTAACGATCTGCGACCTAATACACATTGATGTTCGCACCGGCCGCATCACCCCGCCAAGTCACGCCTGCACCTGCATCTGCATATTAACCCAATCTCGTTAAACAACACTTCGCCTGCATAGCTGCTTCCCGCCACCGGATCTCCATTGCGATAGGAACTGCCGTCGGGGACAACAAGGAAGTCGCCAATTGACTGTCATCGGGAAGCTTCGTTGTGAATGTAAGTATCACGCCCGGTACCTAAACCTCGCGCTTCGTCGAGTACATTCCTCCGACACGGCGGAACGCCACACAGGAAACATGCTGATGGCCCAGCCCTTGACAGAACACAACTGGAACGTACGAGGAACTTCGAGCCGAACCTCCCTTCGAACTCCCGCCATCCCATATGGACCATTCTGGTAGCAATCGTGCGTGTTAAAGCTTATCTTATAATCAGTCCAGTCGCGTGCATATACCACCATGAGCGACTACGGCGACCAGATGTGGCCTAGAAAGCAATCACATAACAACAAAGGCATGGCTGCCTCGAGAGACGACTCCCGCCGACCCGCGCCACTCACAACTCTGCAGCCCAGGAAGGCCGACGGCAAGTCACATAATATCACACCGCCAGAGACTCCAGTCAGCCCAGAGGTTGGTGCTGCGCGGTCAACTACGCCCCAACCTTTATTCCACAATTACCTTCGCGTTCTCCACCCATTCGATCCTTCGCAGGATCCCACGACGAACACCGATGAAGATTCAATCACAGTCTCGATCAAACAAGGCGACCTGATTTTGGTCCACTCAATACACGAGAATGGATGGGCCGACGGCACACTCTTCTCTTCAATGAATCGAGGATGGGTGCCAACAAACTATTGCGAACCCTACGACCACCCTTACATTCGCAATCTACTAAACGCCATGACACAATTCTGGGATCTTCTCGAAGACAGCGAGAATGCGAGCTTCAAGACATTCATGCGACCTGAGTTGATCAGAGGATTGATTGCGGGTGTGAGATACCTCTTGGAACATGCCAGCTGCCTGCACAGAGATGCCGCGCTTGTGCAGCAGAACGTGGGCATTCGACGCATGCGCAAGGGACTACTTGCAGATCTGGCATCCATGGCATCAAAGGGCAAAGAGCTGCAAGATGAAGCTAGCCAGCCTCACGCCCATGAAATCCTTCCCATCGTGCTCGACGAACTCATCACCAAGGCCTTTAGGGTGGTGACACGCGCCGTGCGCTTCGTCGATGCCTGGACTCAAGAAGCCATGACTGGACCAAATAGCTGCGGTGGCCCAAAGTCGGATGCTGCTCTTATGTCCCCACTTGACCTGTACTTCGGCACATTGTCATCAACGACGGAAAGCCCTCTATCTCCAAACAACGAATTCCAGCCCACGAAAACCGACTCTCTCTCGGAGGACGAACACAATGGAAACGAACAGTCGCCCAACGTGACCTCCCCACCACAATCTGCGTATAAACGCAGATCAGCGATACACACACCTCGCACCAGTGGAACTTCGCACCGCCTTTCCCTAGTTCGTGAAGAACGACGACCTGCCAATGCCGCATCCGAACAGTTATCGCAAGCCCAAGAACTTTGCATAAGTCACATTGGCAGGTTCCTCGGTCATCATCTTCATTCTCGCTCTCACGCAGAATTGGTTGACACCACCATGCGTCTGACACAGGGTTGCCAAAAGATGGTTTTTGTCATGGACCAAACCAACGCTGGCAATGGCGAACCCTCCAAAGCGATTGAACACGCTAAAGAGTCTTTGCTGGAGGTGTTGAAGCTGCTCGTAGACTCTACCAAAGAAGTCTTCATGTTTTCTGATCTTCCAGAAGATGATGCAGTCATCATGCCAGAGCAAGCAAACCGACTGGTCGCAATAGGGACAAATCTCATCCGAGCAGTTGGTGAGTGCGTGGCCCAGACTCGCAGACGACTGGAGCAGATGGGTGACTTCCAAATGCCTGAGTCACCTACCACAGAAAAAGTAACGAGGCCTGCGCTTGACGATGTGGAGGTGTCGCCCACTTCAAGCCACCCTTCATCATCTACCCGTTCAGAGCCGTTGAGTGAAGCTGCGCGAAAGCGAAAGACTTTACCACCTCTGCCGCCCGTGGATACACGCATGTCTCAGCTCCATCCTCTGATGAACGAAATTGGGATGCCATCTCGGCCATCACCATCCCACGGATAGTCCTCTCACAAACTCCGCCGTGGATCAGAATCATTGCAGAACTGCATCAACCGGGCCTTCCAAAGGCGGTTTCCCTTTCAAAACGGATACCGTTGCTCCGGAGCGAAAGGACAGCGTCAGCACTTGCGTGACAGAATCGTTCAGCACCCAGGCCAGCGTGTCTAGAGACTCAGAAATGAGTACGGTATCGGAAGTCTCCACTCGAGCATCGACACCTGACGGCGGTCGCAAGAACGAGGCCCTCAACCCGGCGCTTCTCACCAGCTTCGGTAGCATATCAAGCATGACATCTGCGAACACCGAGGCAAGCAACGATGCCGACCGGCGCTCCTGCAGAAAACCTATGCGCATGAGCTGATCATGAACTCTCAAGGACGCGTAACAGGCGGAAGCCTCAACGCAATGGTGGAACAGCTCACGACACACGACAGTACTCCTGATCTGAATTTTGCCACGACATTTTATCTGACTTTCAGATTCTTCACGTCAGCCCGCGAGCTGACCCAAGCGCTTATCGAGCGCTTCGACTACGTAGGTGACAGCATAGCGGTGGGCAAACCAGTCAGGTTGCGCATCTGCCAATGCTTTAAGGGATGGCTGGAGACATACTGGAACGCGGAGGCCGACAGGGAAGCCCTGGAGGACATCAAGCATTTTCGCACAGGAGAAGTTGAAGCCTCATCTTCCCTCAGCAGCCGAACGCCTCCTTGAGCTTACCCGACGGATCACTGCTGCATATGAGAATGGCACTGTGGTTGAGCCTCTAGTATCTGGCGTTGGCAAGACAAGCATGCTTGTCGACACTAAAGCGCGATACCGACTCCACGGTCCCGAACCCTATCATGAAACAAGGCGTCTCTGAACGTGCTGAAAATAGACCTGAGAACCCCTGCGAAGTGAACATCCTGGACTTTGATGCGTTGGAGATTGCTCGACAATTGTGCCTCATGACATCGCAAGTCATTGTGAAATCAAACCCGAAGAATTGCTTCGCTTGGGATCAAGCAAGAAGACGACTCCCAAAGCAAGCCATGTCCTAAGCTTGCAGAAATTCAACACCGACCTTGCGTATACGGTCAGCGACACCCATCTTGGCGCCGACCGAGGCGAAGAAGCGGGCCCTTGCCATCAAGCACTGGATCCGGATCGCTGGCTGTTGCTTGGAGACCCGCAACTTTGAGTGCCTGATGGCCATTGTGGAGTCTTTGAGAACCTCAATGATCCAAAGGTTGCGACGCACTTGGGAGCTAGTACCAAAGAAGTCCAAAGCCAAATTCGATGAGCTCAAGGCCATTGTCGACGTGGATGGTAACTGGACCTCCCTTCGTCACCACGTGAACGAAGCCAGTGCACCTTGCCTGCCCTTCTTGGGTATTTACTTGACCGATTTGACCTTCATCGTTCAAGGCAACCCAGCTCAACGTCAAATCCCAGGCACGTCAGACTGACTGGAGAGCAAGCGATCTCCGTCATCAACTTTGACAAGTACGCAAAGATGGCAAAGGTCGTTGGTCAGATCCAGCGCTTCCAGGTACCATATCGTTTCCAGCCTGTGCCAGAGCTACAATCTTGGCTAGAAGCTTACCTCCACCGCATGCGAGAGTCCACAACCGAGATGTGTGGCTCTTTCCACCGTCGCAGCCACGTTTTAGAGCCCAGAGACGAGCACAGGCCGTCGATCGGCACAAATGCGCTGATGCCTCCCCGGGCCACTGTGAGCGAGCCCGTCACTCCCATCGAGCGGCCAAAGACTTCACACGACGATGAGAAGCCAGAGCCCGTGGCCAAAGACCACTCACGGATGGATCTCTTCTGGAAGCACAACACATTTGGCCTCAAAGCTGCCTTCGGTGACGTGCAGACACGAACACCCATGCCTAGAGCATGACTCAGAAACACCGTCGCCGACGGCCGACGCCGCACATATGATCGCTCTTTTCCTGTTTTTCTTTGCGCTGTTTCTAACGATGATACCCAATACGGCGGGGAGCTTTTACTTCTTCTTCTTCTCAAGAACAAAGCACGAACCTTTTGCATACGGCCCTTTTTGGTAGAGATCATGTACGGACAGGGCAGCTTTGCGCCCTCTGGACGATTGGAGAGTCTGCGAAGTCCAGAGGTCGAACCAGACCAGACGAGGACGGAAATTGTACATATATAGGAGTAGTTGTAGGACAATGATAGCATGAAGCCAATTCCGCTGCCAAAGAAAGCGGCCAGAACCCAGAATCATTCAGACCAGTTTTCCACTTTCACATGCAACATGGCACGACTTTTTTCTCACACGTAAGATGGCGAGGATGGATACGCACTATGGATACGCACGTATGATCGACTGCACGATGCTTCTAGCGCGGTGTCGCAGAAGCCGGACATGTGACTGGGAACAGCCAGCGCACAGGCCAGGCCAGATCGTCATTCCGATGCTGCTGCTGCTTCTTGCCTCGCTGTCACATGTCAATCCGGCTTGCTTGCCTGCGTTGCTTTGCTTGTGGAGTTTGTCAGCCTGGTACTTTTCATCGCTCTACCAAACTGTCCCTGCACTTGCTCGCTTAAGTTTATAAATCCTTCTTCGCCCGTGTGTCTGTTTGGAATACTGGATGATTTGAAGAGAAGGCCGACTGTTGTCCTTGATTCGTTGTTGTTTGGCTTGCTTCTCACGTTTCGGCTGCTGTGACGAGGGGTCGGTCAGGAGCAGCTCTCTTTGGAAACCTTACTTTGAGACAGAGCACGCGCGCTTGTTTCGAGTCTGGACGACGGGTTTTGGCTGGCTTGCTTTTGGTGTTGAGAGAAGAGATATACGTGGTTGGCATTATTTGACAGGTCGGGTCGACACAACGACCGGACGAGCAGCCCGGGTGTACAAGGACGCGCTGCCACAAGACACTTCGCCGCCATGGAGGGCGCCATACCCGAGAACGATGGCATGCAATCGCTGCGGCAGCAATTGCTGCAAATCAAAGAGCTCGCTCTGTCCACTGAAGAGAAGGCGAAGCGTATGCACGAGCTCATGACGCGCGACTACCTCTCGCACATGGCTGCCATGAGACCGCTGTCGCCATCAACACCACCAGTCGAGAAACCTCAGGAATCCGACCACAACAGTCTCGCACCGCCTGTCGACCCAGAGAATCCATACAACATCCGCCCCGGCGACCTCGAAGTGGTCTACAGCCCTTTACCTCCGGACCCGGTCGACACGAATGGCGGTGTGGAAGAGGAGGACGTCTTGCCAGACCTGGGCTGCATGCATTATAAACGCAATGTCAAAGTGCAATGCTTCGACTGCCGGCAGTGGTATTCTTGCCCACTGCCACGATGCCGCGCACGATCTGCCCTTCGTACACAACCTGAACCGCAAGAAGACGCAGAACATGCTGTGCATGCTGTGCCAGACGCCGCAGCCTGCAGGAGAGACGTGCATGAAGTGCGGCGAGTATGCTGCGTGGTACTACTGCGACAAGTGCAAGCTGTGGACAACGATAGCAACAAGCGCATCTACCACTGTGACGATTGCGGGCTCTGCCGGCTGGGTGAGGGTTTGGGCAAGGACTTTGTGCACTGTCGACGCTGCAATGTGTGCATATCCATCTCGACTTCGGCTTCACATCCTTGCATTGAGAGAGCTACGGACTCGGATTGTCCGCTGTGCCTATCATATCTCTTCGAGTCGCCTACGCCTGTGGTCAGTTTGCCCTGCGGCCATTACATGCATGGCTCTTGCTACAAGGATCTCATGGCTGTGACGTACAAATGTCCTGTTTGCAGCAAGAGTGCGGTGAACATGGAATTGCAGTGGCGGAAGCTTGACGACGAGATCAGCATGCAGCCCATGCCAGAGGAGGATGGCGAGCTAGAAGACTTGCTCCCCCATCTCGAAGGTGTGAGCACAAATGAAACCGAAGAAGCTGCAGAGACTGCCACGCCTTTACGCCGTCCACGAAGAGCCTGGATCAGCTGCAATGATTGTAACGCTCGTTGCTGGACTCCTTTCCACTGGCTGGGATTGAAATGTAACTACTGCGGAGGCTACAACACAAATCAAATGCCTCCCATGGTCGGCCGTGAGACGGAAGCCGAACGTCTCATCCGACAGCAACAATTACAACCACGACAACACGACTTCACAGGCAACTCAGTCCTGCTAGATGCCGGTATTGGCGTTGGACCACCATCTTCGGACGACGGCCATCGCGTCGACAGCGCTTACGGCATGCCTTCATCGCCATCGAACCTCCATCCCGCCACCGCCGCCGCCCTAGGCGGCTCACCAAGCTACAACGTCGAACGGCGAGCCAGCGGCGCCCACTCTCCACGCCGCTACTTTGTGCAACCCGACGAACCTCGCCGTGCCTCCTTCACAGCACCGCGCTTCTCAACACCCAGCATGCCAAACATGTCCAACATGAACTTGCCTCGCATCCCAGACCTGCCATCTCTCCCATCAATGCCCAACCTCCCCAACATGCCCACAATGCCGCACCTCCCAAACATGCCCAACCTCGAGCTCCCCCGCTTCAGCCCCTACGAAATGGTCCAAGCCCTCTCCCGCAGCCTCAGCCCCATGCGCTACTACATGGAAGGCCTAGACATGTCCGACCTCGAGCGCATGAGCGGCGCAGCGCCAACTCAACGTCCTCCGCAAGCGCGGAGATCGCATTCTGACGTGCCCGCTGGAACGCCGGACGAGGCGCCGGAGGAGAAGAGGCCAAGGACGAGCGAGAGCTTGAGGCCCGCGGTGAGGTTTTGGGGGTATGGTGGGGAGGGGACGGCGGTGTTGAGTTCGAGTGAGGAGGAGGTGGGGAGTGGGAGTGAGAGCGAGGAGGATGATGATGAGGACGAGGGTGAGGGTTGGGAGAGGAGGATGATGGGGAGGAGGGGGATGGGTTTTTGGATCTTGTGGGGCATCGGTAGTCGAATGAGGTGTTGGTCGCTGCGATGAATGTTGAGAGGTCGGTATGTTGGCCTTGGGAGAGGTATAGGAGATGGATTTACGTTGAAGGCCGTACTTCTTACCGTCAGTGAGGAGGTTGCAATAAGTCAGTATGAAATCATAGGCCCGTCAAGATTGCTGAGAGCATAGGAGAAGCCTACATTTTCCGCGATACCGACTGCATGTCCCTGTTCACCGCTTTCATGCATAGTAGCCGGCTGGCCGATGTATGGGATCCTTATGACTTGACGCGCAGATGAGCAGACACCATTGGCGCTGTGGTTCGTTTGAGGCTCTTGGTGCGTGCAAATTGCTAGTGACAGGAAAGGCACTTCGGTATAGTGTTCTCGGACCCTTCGTGGTCTTCATGGCAAGCAAGCACTCTCGTTTCTGCATTGAAGGCTTGTCCTGTCCTGATTACAGGCGTGAAAAATGAGATTTAGTTTGCTTCAATGTCCGTATTCAGGCTGTAAATATAGCGGTAGTTGGTGTCAGTGGGAGTCGTGAATGATATAGGATGGTATATAAGTCTACGTGTAGACGATCCTGAATACAGAAGTAGAAGTTGATGAGAGGCCATGTGTGGTTCTACTTTTCTCCGCTACTGTCTGTCAAACTCAGCCTGTCGAATATATTTTATGATCTTGACCCCATCCCTACTATATCAGCATCAAATTCAGCTCCGTGCTCGAGTAGGATCCTTATCGTTCGTCCATAGTTAGTCAAGCTTAGCGGGCTGTCGAGCCGCGAGATTAGCAATTGTGCCACTGCTACCGATAGTGGCGTATCACCGCACAGAGTTCTGGCATTGACATCAGCTGAATGCTGGAGCAAGACCTCCATCGTGGCTGGCTCACGATATTCAGCGGCTTTGTGGAGGGCGGTGTGGCCGCCGTCGGTTGTAGCATCGACATTCGCTCCATGTTCCAGCAATAGCTTCACTACATCTACGTGTCCCCTGAAGCGGCACGATGTAGAGCTGTACCCACATCCGCTCCGTGTTCCAGCAATAGCTTCACTACACCTATTTGTCCGCTCCAAGCCCCGTCATGTAGAGCTGTACCCACGCCTGCTCCGTGTTCAGTAATAGCTGCACTACTAAGTCTGTGTCCCATCGAAGCGGCGCCATGTAAAGCTGTACCACGTTCGCTCCGTGTTCCAGTAATAGCTGCCACTATGCTCGTGTGTCCTTTTGTTGCTGCCAGAGATATAGCTGTGTCCCTCACAAACATGACATTGATGTCCATTTTACCAAGGAACAGCCTCAACACAGCCTCATCCCCCAGTCGTCCTGCTATATGTAGCGCTGTACCGTCGTCATGAGCCTCGAGATATAAGTCAGCTTTGTGTTCCCACAGAAGTCTTGCCATTGCCTCTCCTCCCCCAGCTGCTGCTAAGTGCAAAGCTCTTAATCCTGACCCGTGATGTGCCTTCGCATTGATATCTGCTTTGTGCCGCAGCAAGATTGCTACCACTTCTACTGAGCCAGATCTGACTCCAAAATGCAATGCTGTCCCGCTGATTTCGACCTGGGCGTGTACATTTGCTTTGTGAAGGAGAAGTAGTTCCGTCACGTCTGCGTAGCCATGTGCGGCTGCGATGTGTAGCGAGGTGCGGCCTTTACTGCATTTTGCGTTGACATTTGCCTTGTGCCGGATCAATAGTTGAGCAATCTCTCTGTGCCCGCGAGAAGCTGCATATACAAGGCAGTGTCATCGCCATATTTGGTGTCGATGAATGCTTTGGTAATGGACGCGTGCTGGAGTAACATGCTCACAGTTTTCTGGTCTCCGCCCTCTACTGCAGCGTGCAATGGGGTAGCCCCATTGGAGTCCTTTTGCATCAGAAGCAAAACGTTGGTGAATTTGGCTTCCCACGAGTTGAGTAAACTTTCGACCCATGCAGTGTATCCGAGTAGACAAGCCATGTGCAATCGAGGGAGATCTCCAGAATGTCTAGTTCGAAGCCACCATGCAGTGCGCAATGCTGAATCTTTATCGAAGAATGATGAGTGGTGCGAGAGCAGCTCCTTTGCGTGCACTCCCGAATGACGAGCATGGAACGGCCAGAAATCCGCAGCATACGAAGCGAAGCCACTTTCTGATGCTTTACTCGACACAAGAGCTTCTATACACGCGCGCGCAAGTTGAAAATGTACTTCATCCGGCATGAATCGAGCCTCGTCTTGGAATTTAGCATCTCTCAAGAAGTCTCTCACTGACTCGTGGACCAGATCGACTGTATCTACTCTTGGTGGCGGGGTTTGCTTGAGTCGTGACATGCGGAGTGGTTTGCTGTTCATATTGCGTTCGTACTCATAGACAAAGTTGCCGGAGGATTTGCACATGGGACAGTATGTTTCATCAGACTCTGTAGGCATCTGGAAACAGTGACGACAAGAATCGCACCGGATTAGCTGCCCGTTATCCGAGATCCGGAACAGAGGGCCAAATCCTTTGACAAGGTCTCTGATATTCTCCTTGGGGTCAAGTGCACCATTGACAGGCTCGCACCCAGTGGCAGACGCCAGCTCCCCCAAGCTGAGAGGGCGACGAGCCAAACTTACGAATCCAAGAATGTGCGAGATGAGTCGCTGTTGGCTCGGTTCTATGTCCCTCAGCAGACGAGAGTAAAGCGGAGACAAGCCAGTAGGTAACTCTTCCAGAGTACTGAGAATTCCATTGACAGTCGTCTGCCTCGACAGCTCGATCGCAACAAACCCGACATATAAGTAGGTACCTTGCGCGCGTATTGATAATTTGTCTTTGACTTCTTGACTTAGTATCTCGTTCCCATCGAACCGCTCCAATATGGTGTTCACCCTGTTGTCGACGAATGCTTCCACAGAAGATTTGACTTGCTCACAATAATCGGAATCCAGTCTCAATTGGATAGGGTGTTTGAACCCTGAGAGTTCTCGGCTGACCATAATCAACTTCAGTCTTTTTGTAACACTGAGAGTGAGAGACTCGAATTTCCTGGCAAGCCATTGCTGGGAACTTTTGTCGCACTCGTCCAGTCCATCGATGATGCAGTATAGGCGCTCGGAGTCATTTTCCCTAATCAATTTGCCAAAAGCTTCCCATAACGTGTCACGGGAAGAGAAGGCGGACTCGGCGGTTGAGTCGAGATCTTCCCGCAACACTTTCGTGAGTTCCGGATGTACCGATGTCAGTTGCCATAGCAGACCGCGGAGTACTCCTACTGCAGTGCTACGCTTCTCATCCTGGGCCTTGCAGAAAAAGTACAGAGTCTTGTTCTCCCGTTCTAGCTCTTGCGATAGAAAGATCGATAGCATAGTTTTGCCCTTGCCGGGTCCTCCCCAGATCCATAGGAGCAGCGATGAGTCATCATGTAGCCACGCTTGATACTCCTTGGTCTCTAAAACCCACTCACGAGTGCCATGGACTGCCTCGCCTTTTGTGTCGATGAGGTCGGTACGGTCGATTTGTGGGCAGACCGAGCAAAGAGCTCTTCGGAATTGTGCATCGAGTTGGTCCTGGTCTAGATCGGCGTTGGCCTGGAAGTATTGGTTCAACGCGTTGTATTGCGTGTTCCCGGTGCCTGCACTGATATTATTGTTGATCTGAACGCCATCGTTGACATGCGTATTGACAGGCCCGGCGCTTGTGGCATCCGCGTGGGGCAGCAGGGTGGCTCTCTGATTTGACGCGGCCATATTTTCGCAATTCGGACATCCTCAGTACCAGTCAACCTTCATGTGAGAAGCGAGGGTTGATGTTAGAATGTCGATGGCAAGGTTGTGCGGTCATGTCCCCTCGTCATAGCTGACTATCGCTGATTGGAGCGACTTCAGCCACAGCGCCTATGCAGCCTTGTCTGGCTTGTCTGGCCGCATGCTGTTCGCGAGACAAGAAGCTCAGCCTCGTTTTGCTGTACAGTAAACGGACCGCAGTAACATGCTTACCTTGTCTTAATAATCTGGTGCATCGTGAAACTCCTCAACCACCTAAGCAAGTCATCATGTCTGGCGTCGAAGCTGTTGGCCTTGTGCTCGGCATCATCTCATCCGTCATTTCGGTAGTCGAGGCCACTCACAAGATCTTCGATGCCGCCAACGATCCGAAAGGCTTGCATGAAGCTTTCAGGAAGGCCGCCGAAAAGCTCACGCTCGTTCTCACGACTTTGAAAGCCGCAGAGCGGATCCAGGAAAGAATGGAAGCAGAATGCAAGAGCTCGAATGATACCACGAGAGTACAGCAAATGGTAGCTACCAGCAGCGAAGTGGAGCCCTTCTTCGAGACTTGCGAGGTCGATGCCCGGGCGCTGAAAGACATCTTCCGAAAAGTGATGCCTGGCGACGATGCGACCCGATCCGAGCGGTACAAAAAGGCCCTCAAGAGCGTCTTACCTGGCAAAAGGCAGAAGGTTGAGGGTCTGATGCAGGAGATGCTTGAAAACCTACAACTGCTTCAAAACCACCATTACTTCCAGGCTGCGGATGCCGAAGCTGGGGTTAAGATTGATTTTGAGGAGATCGCGAGCGGAATCGAAGAGCTGAAGGCCTTCAACAAAACGTCCGGAGCGCAAGACAACGATGGACAATTCCACCACTCGGGTTCCGGCGCTATAAATGTCAATTCGGGTCGTGGCGAGCAATTCAACAATAGCATCACTGGTGGCAAGAACAATTCGCAGCACAATGCGAAGAACCAGTATTTTGGCCATAGTGGGCCAGCTCGAGACGCCTCCAGTGGGGACGAAGACTCTACATAGTGACACATCAGGACTTGGGTGGTAGAATAACGACTATGATTTTATTACGATTACGCTTTCTCTCAGTTCAAGCCCGATCGCCTTCCCTATACACAGCAGGTCTCTGCATCCCCAACTGCTCCTCAACCTCCTCCTTCTCCAACGGCCAAGCGGTCGGCTTCCACGCGACCGGCTCTTCGCTAGCGGACTGCCAAATATTCTTCGTCATCTCCTTCCCAGCATATCCATGACTGGCGTCACAATCGGCAGGATCGCAATCAGCGTCGAATAGCTAATAATAGCCACCAGCAAAATATTAACCCAGTACTCCAGCCCAATGCTCGCAAAGTACACGCAAGCCAAACTGCCGATCGACCACCAGACTAGGCCGTGAATGAGGTAGATGGTGAAGACATGCGGGAAGAGGAAGAGGAAAGGTTTCGTGGAGAAGAACTTCTGCGCCCAGATGGAGATCTCGACAATGAACTGTGCTCCCACACAGCCCACTAGGCCGTTCAGCTTGGGCTCCGTGTAGGCTGGGTAACCTGCTGCCGACGTCTGGCTGAGACGCAAACCGGTCATTGGCTCAGGATGGATGCCACGCTCGTTCGTCGAGAACGAGTAGCCCGTGTGGACGGAGAGGAGGTCGTTGCCCAGCGAGCAGAATACCATGAGCGAGGCGAGGGTGATCAGGGGGTAGAGGACATAGGCGCGGGATTGGATAGATTTGCGGTATTTGAAAGTGATGTCGAGATCCGCGAGTAGGAGGCCACACCAGAAGTAGGAGCCCCAGGAGAGAGCGTACCAGTGGTTGACGATGCAGAAGGTGTAGTAGCCGAAGCGCTTCCAGGGAGTCTTGATCTCCATGATCACTACTACACCTAGCAGGACAAGCCAGCTGTTTTGCAATTGAACAGGGATGGTCCATAAGACGCCTGTGGTGTCGTTAGCTTATAACACGTACATTGCAGTGACATGGGGCAAAGATGTCCTTACCGGTGCAGTAATTCCAAGTCAGCTGTGGAGCGGCATTAGGAATGAGATAGATGAGCTGCAGCGTCTCATTGAAGAACCAGCCAAAGTTCGGGTAGACCGACGTGGAAGGCCAGGGAGACCAAGTGATGCTTGGAAGATACTCGAGGTAAGTGACAGCACCCACGTCCATCATGAAGTATTCGAACAAAATGACCGACACGATCGGGATCATGAAACGAGGCGTCCGACAGACCGCCTTCTCCGCAATGTACTTCAGATCGCCTTTGCGAAGGTAGCCAGTGGTGAGGAAGCGAGTCGAGGTCGTGAAGAACAGGCCGGTCCAAATATTGTTGAAGAAGAAAGGCTCGATCGTGCGACGTGCCCAGTACTCGCTCTTGTAATGCTGGTCGATGTACTCCATCACAGTCGACGGAGCGAAGGTCAGGACGAAATGCGTGGTAGCAACTAGGATCGAGCAAAGAGCTACGAGTCCGGCCAGATAGTCGACACGAGTTCGCTGTTGAGGCACTTGAGCTGCTGCTGCAGGACTGACGGCGGCTGCCGGAGGTTTCACAGACTCATATGCGCCAGGCACTGCACCTGCAATGCCGGCGTTGTTCTGAGCTGCGACTGTGCCACGGTGGGCTTGAACGTCGTCTACCTTGGTGTCGACAGGAGTCACCTGCGAGACAGTGGTACTGAGGCCTTTCAACGAATCGCGCTGATGATGACTGCTACCATGCGGATCAGGAAATGAAAAGGAGGAGTATACGTTGGAGGGTTCTACAGGCGTAATGTCGTCTGCGTTGTCCTGGTTCCTGACACTGCTGCTATACTGAAGCTTGTCCTGCGAGTCAAAGGGTGTTTTGGCCGCATTCAATGAGACGGAACTCGCGGTATACGAATCGTATTGGCTGAACGAAGGATCTTCACTAATGGTTGATCGGTGTTTGTCGACATCGGGTCGAAGCGCTGTACGCTCGTAATTACTGACAAATTGGCCGGGCGAACCTTTACCCAAGATCTTCATTTGGCTGAGCTCCACGTCGGATTGATGGGCTTTGAGCGGAGGTCGAGTCGCTGGTCTTTTTACTGTGGCTTTTTGTGACAAGCCGAAGACGATGAGAATAGAAGTGACCACTACGCTGGCAATCGCCAAACCGATGGCAACTCCGCTGAATGTCTGCTTGTCCTTTTCAGGTTTGACGAGAAGGTCTGCTGGAAGCCGTTCCATGTCAAGAGTGTATGGCGTGATGGTCCTGAGCGTCTCGTCTTCTGTCGAACAGTAGCTCTCGGTATTACAATCAGGAGATCGGCTCTCCGGCGAAGTGACTGAGGAGTTGAAGAAGAGTCTCATCCATCCGATCGCGGCACCGCTATCATTGACGGGAGGCCCTTCAGTCCATCCAGTGTAGCCCATCGACCAGTGCTTGAGCGAGAAGCTAACTGGTAATGTCCAGTTGGCTGCAGGCATTGTTCGAGTCTTGTTGACGCCAGCGTACCACTCGATATTGTTTTCGTCCCAGTCCATGCGATACTCCCAGAAATCCCAGGGACTCTGATTGTAGTCGCTGCCCAAAAGTGTCGTATAGTTCACGCTGTTCTCAGGCAGAGGCGGCTGGCCGTTCGTGGTAGCGGCAAATTTCGCAGTATTGCCAGAGTCGTCATACTCAGAAGGCTCAGATCTGCGATATAAACTCTCATTGTGCAACAATCGCATGGTCAGGGCACTTCCTCCGCTGGCGTAAGGCGCCGCAGAACGCAACAGGCCTCTGAAGCTGCCATATAGCATGTCCTGTCGTTTAGTTTCGATCTCCGCGCCATTCACGAGATGCTTTGACGTCCTGCCGGATACATTGAGGTTGAGCCACCCAGGTGACATGTTCCAAGTCGAGCCATTCGCATAATAGACATTAGATTCGACCGCGCCTTCGCGCCAGTATCTGCCCCATCCTTTCTCGTAGGCATGCTCGTAGCTCGAGACATTGAAAGCGTCGCCAAGTCCGCCAGTTTCGTTGAAGTAGACAATGAGAGAATCCGTGTATGAGCGACCAGTCAACGGGTCGAGAAATCCACAAGAGCAATCAGCAGGAACTGAAGTCGAATTGTCACCTCCGGTAATTGCAGTGTCTGTAGCATTGTCGCTTGTGCCATTGCCCTCAATTTCGCCAGTGTCTTCGCTCTCAGTCTCGTCCTGCCCAGTGATGTGCAGATTAGCAGTGCGTACGCCACAAATGAGGCTTGAAGCCATATTGATCGCATGGCTATGAAACACCGCGACGACCTCTCATCACCAAAACACGCAATTGCAAGATGCCAGAGAGATGCAAACAACCACCAAGCTCCTGTCCGCGAACGAAACAACGAATCTCCAACCTGCCTGTAATGGTCTGCCGATCATGCCCGCCTGCCGCATACGTAAGGCCATGCTGACTTAGTCAAGACGGACCAGATGCCGAGCTATGCGCCTGCTGATTGCCATGCCATGCAGGCAAACGAGCTGGGGATGATAGCAAGTGCTATCGAGCATCCCACCGCAAAAGTGTTGTTTCGTCGAATTGGTGGCGTCGCTGGGCGTCGCTGACCCTTGCAGCTTTAATCCAGCCACGGCACGCCTCACCTCCTCCTCCCAAGCTTCCAAGCTGCTCCTGCAGCCTTGTCTAAGTTATTCTTGGCCGCGTCGCTGTTGGCCGGCACCGCATATCTTGTGCTGTTGAATGCAGCATTGACATGGGAGATGTGGTCATCTCGTTCAACAGAATACGAAGCAAACGTGCTAATTCTCATGTCACCGATGTCTGCTCGCGTGCCCGGTCCTATTGCAGAAGACTAAGACTACTATCGAAAAGCCCCTCTTCAGCCAGCAATCCGCGTGGCGCACGCCGCCCGCGAACGCCCATTCCCGGCTGAAATACCGTCTGCATGTCGCCTATGCAACCTTCCGCATCACATCATCTGCGATCGCCAGAGGCACGCCGATGACGCGTATGGCCAAGCTTTCAGCTGATGAGCTGTCTTATCAGCGTCTAGGCGGTGTTACTACTAACAGTTCTGCTAAGGATCGCCGGGAATATTGATGTGGGAAGGATTGATAGTAGTGCCTGGCTGGTTGCCGCTGTTTGTACCTTGATGTGCGATTTGGCTGAATAGCGTGAAGAATGTGGCGTGTAAAGGCTGTGTGTCGGCCGCATGATTAGAGTGAATTATTATTACCATTACTTGTATGTAGCAGGACAGTATTCTTATGTACAAAAGTATCCACATATCATCAAAGTGCTCCCAAAACACACCCGCTTGCGTCAGTAGACTCTACAACGGCATCCCCGAGTATGGTCAGTGGGTACGCTACAAACAGTAACGGGAAAGCCCAGCCAGGAGGAGCATACTCTGATGCTGCATTGTGTATCATGGCGACCCTTCCGAGTAGACACACTACGCCTGACACGATGAGCCAGATCGAGATGTGGTAAGGGAAGAATATCAGCCTCGAGAAGTCCGCCGTAGACTTTGGTGCCTCACTGAAGAGCAGCGCGAGCGCGAGACTGAAGTATTGCAGGATAGCGTGCGATCCAAGGCGAGCCAGTAAAGAGTGAAGAGGATGCTCGCACGCTGCTTGAAAGTGCGCTCAGTCTTTGGGTCGGGGGTGGACTTTTCGATAGAAGTTGTCGTTTGTCTTGGTCTTGTAAAAGCAAGACGGACAAATGGCAGACATGCCACCCACTCCGCTGCAGTTTGGATTTGACGGCGTGAACAGCCAGGCAGAGTTTCTGGGCATTGACTGTATGTGATCACGCTCAAGTCGTAAGCGGCTCGTATGTTCTGCTCGTATGCTGCAAATGCAATGGCAGGACCATTATGCCTACTTGAGGAGTTCTTCAAAGACCGGATCGCGTTTTGCACTGCTACTGTACGGCCATAGATTGCACTTCCATGCGACACGGGGAGGCCCCATGTCACGGTACGTCCAGGTAGTGTAAGCCCATAAGCGGCATCGTGGAGGAAAGAAGCCAAAGAGGAGTATGCTGCGCGCAGGAATGAGACTCCCGAAGGCCAGACCAGAACACTGCGACTTTGGACAATGTCAATCTTGCGGTCCGACGTGAGTCGCTCGACAGCATGCCTCAAGGCATGTGGATGTGGTGAGTCGTGTGCCCGGAAGATTGCTGTGTATTCCGGCAAAGGTCCAGATTGCCGATCTTGTACATTGCAGATATGGTTGATCAATGCGGTATCGTCACCATGGTCAGGTAGTACCGTAATGCGCATCTTATCCTGTGGGTAGAAAATGCTCTCACGCAAGGCACGAATGCGTTCGTCGCCAGTAGTTTGCTCATCGTCCAGAATGAGCTCCACGAAAGGTAGAGATGCATCGTCTTTCCATCCGGTCCGTTCACTTTTCGAGACAGCTTTGCGTGCGTCCCTCAAAACCGACAAGCCGTCGTACGTCTCGAGAAGAGCAATGCCAGAGAGTATGGTCCCGATAGTGAGATATAGGAACCAGAGTACCTTCACAGCTTCCCGCGGGCAAAGTGTGTATATCGAGATTGAAAACACAAAGTACGAGACCATAAATATCGCAGGCGACCATCTCCAGAGTGTCGTCAACATGTTTCCAGGTTGAGCCTCAGCAGGCGGAAGCTCACTTTGCTGTGTTGTGTGTTCCTTGAATCCAGATACGCCGGCTGGTAACGACTGTACGTCCACTGCAGGCGCAGCAGACTCTTTGTTGCATGAGTCCATCTGCAGCAACGCAAGACTGTGATAATGCTGCAGCAGCAAAGTGCTGTTTGTGTCACACGCCGGCTCCACGGCGCGCGAGCTGCAAAAGCCTGCCGGCCATCATGATCGAAATGATGTCTGTCAAGACCATGGCCCGCAAGGTACTCCGGTGGTGTGCTCGGAATACATTTGCAAGCGCTGCCCTGAATCGAGGTACGCTAGTCCCACGGAGTCCCCAAGCTTGGGAGTGGGTCCGATTCAGGCGTTGCATTTTGACTGGCGAACGGCTATATACCAAGCTTAAACTGCTTGAGCTTGCACGGGTTGGGCTGAGGGGCCGTCAAAAGTGAACCAGAAAGGCTGGAGACAGCCAGCTTTTGGAGACGCCAAGCCGGTCCGCGACTCAACGATGCTTCCGTGGGCGCATGTGGAAATCAGGCTTCTTGCTGCATGTATGCATGTCGCGGATGCGGCGCCAAAGATGCGTGAATGTGCACGGGTAGGGCTAGTCGGCTATCACCGCATCGCTAATTCGCAATTATGCATCAGACGATGGCCGCTGTGATATCTGATTTGGACACGTCAAAGACCGGGTGGGTAGTGGCCTTTTCGATCATCAGCCCCGGCGTTGTATATGGTCGTCATCATCGGGCGAAGGTTCGGACAGTGGACAGGGAAGAGCGAGTTTCATAGCGGTTGCCACCTCCATTGAACTGGTGAACGTATTAGGAAACAGCTCTCGCAGAGCTCTTTCCAGCCCCGAGCTCTACAATGTCCGGCAAAGACGACAAGCAGTATGCATCGCCATCCACATGCCGTTGATGAGCAAACTCACAAACCTTCGTGGTTCTCATCAAAGCTACCGCCATCCATGATGAGATGGCTACCACAAACCGCCGAATTCCGCATCCGCGACCCCATGACAAGAACCAAGATTACTTGATAGGGTAGTAGAGGCATCCTGGTACCGCATGGCCTTTCTCTGGACATTTCTACGAGTGTTTGCCCCGGCAGCCGTCAAAGGCCTTGCAAACGAGGACGGTCCTGCATCTCAAGTTGCCCTGAGAAAATCACTCTCGGTTCTGTTCTGGAACGACACAACTCAATACGGCAGCATCATCTTCCTATCAGCACGAACAATCTGCCTACCCTTCCTGCCGAACCCCCAAGACTGTACTAGCCAGCACCGTCTTCCGCCGCGGTATCCGACTCTGGTTCCCTGTCGCAGCAGCTTTGATAGTGGTCTACTTTGTCTTCAGACCAGATGCGTCCACTCGCCTCGCAAATTTCGCCACATTGACCGGAAACGAGTCTCTCGACACCGATCTCTACATTCTGCGAGCTCCCCTCGCCACTTCAACGCCATCTTCATGACCTTCTGGATCACGCACGGATTTCAGACGCAAGCAGCAAACTGGGCGTTCCCCTCGCAGATGTTGTGGGTTATTTCTGCCGTGTTCCAGCAAAGCTACACGGTGTACATGGCCATGGTCATCACACCATACACACGACCGCGCTGGCGGGTGATTGGTGCTTTTGCTTTCATCCTCACAGCTTGGTGGGTGTACTCTTGGGCTTGGTACTCGATCTCCGGTCTCCTCGTTGCAGATGCTGTAATGAATATGGGACTTCGTCCCGGAGGATCAGGCTCGTTTTTCACTGTGTTAAAGGTCCGCGTACCCTTCTGGATTGTTGGTACTATCTTGATGGCAGCTGGGTTCGCCATGCAGTTCGTCTGGACAGCCGCTCGCCCAGACTTGCAGAATGCAGAGCTCATGTATCACACCGGAATTTACAGTACAGGCGGTCTGAACAAATCGGTCGACGTGACGGCCTCTCAGATTCGCGCGGACTGCTATCTGATCGTGCTCGGCTTCTCCCTGATACTGGAGACGTCCAGCATGCTGCAATCCATCTTCAGAAACAAATTCCTGGTATTGCTTGGCAGACGTTCCTTGAGTAAGTCCGAACTTCATCTAAGCCAATTTAAATATTGCTAACGTTGCTGCAGGCTATTTCCTCATCCAATCCACCATCATTTACACTCTTGGCATCAGCATAGTGACGGATAAGACCGGCGATGACGCATCTGGGCAGTCACGAGCGACTGGTGTGGCGTTCATTGCTACGCTGCTTGTCACAGTATTCGCCGCTGAGGCATTGTATTGGGTGGTCGAGATCCCTTCGAAGTTGTTCGGAAGATGGCTGTTCGACTGGATAAGGACGTGAGCTGTGCCTGGCGAGAAGTGCCATTACCAGCATCTAGCACGTACAACTCAAGTACACGGGCAGCGCCTGCATAATAATTGCATATCATACGTTTCACCAAGATAATTCAATATTCAAAGGCTGCGTTACGCCACTCGCAGGTCGTCCCGGTGTGGTTTGTCGGCTACACCACATCATCACTGCTCACTGCCCTGTCTAGCGATTGGTCTTCAACGTCCAAGGCAGTCTTGTCCGATCTGAATCAACATCCTTTACGCCCCGCCCCATGGCTACAAGATACGTACGCGCAGACTTGGCTCATAGCCCTTGCCAATGTATCTATTTCCTCTTCAAGATAAAAGCGAAGTAGTCAAAAGAACTCTCCCCACCTCCAAGCGTCTTCATCTCCAGATCCCACAACTCCTCCTCCCCAACCTGCAACAGCGGCTTAATGAAATGCGGCTGGCGGAATGTGATATACAGAAAGACCCCGTCGGGCTTGAGAACGCGGTGGACCTATAGCGTAGCAATCACAAAAAGAGTAAGAGACTTGGGCAAGACAAGAGACATGAGAGCGAACAGAACGAAATGGATATAACGAAGGCGCAGAACCTACCTCTCGCATGTAGCGGCTCGTGTCGCTCAACACCTGGTCCGGAGGCGACCAGGGACCCGTGGATCATCGCGTCGAGCGTGCCTTTGTCGAAAGCCACGTCGACCGAGTCGGAGCCTACATCTTTCATGTCGCGCACATCTGCCAGCGCCATTCGATTCCCTTCTCTTGCGCATGGCGCGCCCTCATAAGCTCCAGGGCTGTGTTCGAGAAATCGAGGCAGAGCTGGTTGGTGTAGCCGCGGGCGGCCAGGTCGGCGGGAATAGTCTGGGTGGGTTAGCTCATCGTGGCGGTAGGTCGCAGGCGGCTTATGAGGAGTTGTACGCTATCTCCTGTGCCCAGGTGGACGATTTTGGGCTCTTTCTCTGACGGTTTGGTTGCGAACAGGTTCTCTTTGAAGAAGGGCTCCAGCGCCTCGTAGCTGCGGAACCACTCGTGTGGGATCTGCTCCGTTTGACTGCGCATAGCGGCTGTCCCAATATTCTGGCGTCGCCAGAGCTTTGCCTTCTTCGTCGGGTCCCATGATGGTGGATATGTGTATTGCGAGGTAACTTGCATGCTTGCTTTTCACATTTTGCTGGTATCGCGAAAGTGCAATTGTGGGGCAGGCAGGCAGAATCCCGCAAACCGACTTCCTTCAGGACGCAAGTAGATGTTCCCAACAAATACCAAGGAACAGAGCAATCCTCACTTAAGGCTCATGGGGATACGTATTGTCATATGAGTTGAGGTAACGTAGCAGATATACAGTTGCTCCTGGCAACTAGATTGGAAACAGTGGTCGACAAAAGCAACATCGAATTCGATTGCTTTGGCCTCAATGCTGGCAACGCTACATGTTCTCAATGCCATGATACGCCTAATCGGTCCTTGGATATAGCAGTCCACTGAGCTGGTCATACCATCCCTTGAATTAGGGACCTCCATCTACAAAGAAAGAGCTACGCTTCTCACTCAAAGTAGCCCAGCCTTGGTGAGCTTCTTCTCTAACCTCGTCTCCCAAGCACCAATGCCGCCATCGAGCTGTTTGATCTTCCCTGCCCTGACTTCATAAACAACTCTCCTCCGATGTTCTTCATCGTCGTCATGTCTACCATGATCTGCGTCCTCGTCTTCGCTATCATCCGGATCGACTGGTTCGCCTTCAATGATCGTTCTGATCATGAACCGGTCATGCGAAACCAAGACCACCGCGCCGTCATACTGCTGCAGCGCCCTTGCCAAAGCGCTGACCGTGGCAAGGTCCAAGTGTGTACTCGGCTCATCCAACACGAACACGTGCGGAGGGTCTAGGAACAACAGGCACAACGCTAGGCGGACAAGCTGGCCACCTGATAGTTTACTGGTGTATCAGAGACAGTTCGACCGACCAGGCCAGTACCTGCGAGCAGTTTCCTGGCGTCTTGTTCTTCCAATGAGATAGACTTCTCGGAAGCCTCCAGTTGCAACATTGAGAGAGCGGTCAGGTTGATATCTGCCGCGCCCTTCTTTGCGAGATCATCCACTGTGTGTTGCGAGTAGAATCCGACTTTCAGCCTAGGATATGCTTGCAAGCTTCCCGAAGTAGGTATGAGGGTATTTGTCAGTAGCTGCACGAGGGTCGTCTTGCCAGCACCGTTGAGACCGAGGAGGCCGATGCGATCTCCAGGGTGCACGATGAGGTTGACGTCTTGCAGTGCCGGTTTGAGCGTCTTTGGATATCGGTATGAGACGCCTTCCAGTGAAATCAGAGAGCTCCGGAAGCGCATTTCCGGCGCAGGTGGGAATCGCAACGAAAACTGCTTCTTCTTCTTTCGGCACCTCGATGGCGTCTCGGTTGCTTTAAGTGTAGCCAGCCAGGTCGCGATTGAGCTTGAAGCGACCTCCTTTCGCACTGACTTCCATCCCCATACGCTCGTCGAGCTTTTTCTGTCGACTCTTCGCTTGACGAAGCTTGTTGTCGTCGCCTGTCTTTTTGCCTTGCTGGATGCTGTTCGCCACCGTTTTGGTCATGTGAGCGATCTGACGGTCTTGCGCTTCTTTCATGCGGCCCATTCGCAGAATTTCACGACTGATGGACTTTTCGTACGAGTCAAGATTGCCCTGGAAATACACAAGCTGCTTCTCACGCAGGATCATGAGTTCGTCGCATGTCGCATTCACAAAATCTCTGTCGTGTGAGACGAGTACGACAGCGGTGTCTGGCGATGTATCGCGCAGATCATCCAGGTATCGCTGCAGCCATAGCATGCCTAGCATGTCGAGGAAGTTAGTTGGTTCATCGAGGATGAGAACATCCGCTGTCTGTAAAAGTGCTGCTGCAAGCTGACAACGCATACGCCAACCTCCGGATAGCGTAGATACTTTGCTTGACAGCCGTTCGTCTGTGAATCCGAGACCGGCAAGGACGCTCTTAGCCTTGGCTTCGACGTCCCTTACCGGTAATACATCAAGCTCAGCCTGCAGACTTGACTGCATATCCAGAGCTTTCTGTGCATCGTCGTCTGAATGATTGCCGTTTGCATCGAGATTCAAAGCCTCCAGTGCCAACCTAGCATCTTCGGTGGCCTTTTCCTGGACCCTCAAAAATTTCCTAGCATCGAATCCTCTCGCTCCGCTACGAAGTCTTGCAATCTTGTCAGCAACAAACAGGTCTTCCTCTGCTCGCTTCAACTCGATCCCTTTCAAGGCCTTCGTCAAATCCAGTCCTTCAGGCTGATTCAAAGCATCGGTAATCGCTGTACACATTAGTACTTCTCGCTCGTCTATAACCTCATATTGTATACAAACCTGCAAGCTCTCTGACCAATCGATTGCGATACATATCGCTGTGAGATACGTAATCCAGCACTGTCATATCAGCAACAGTAGTCCCTGACTGATGTGTCCCAACAGTCTCATCATCGTGCACCTGTCGCATAGCAGCACAGCGAAAGTCGAATGGAAGCGCAGGAATCAGCTTCTCGGCGATTGCAGTGAGAAGTGCTAGTCACGAATCAGCCTTCAATACTAATCCAATGCAGATTCTAGGGCGAACACACTCGATTTCCCACTCCCATTCCTTCCAACAAATCCATAGCGTCCGCCACTTTTGATGCGGAGATGCGCGCCAGTCAAAATCTCCAGGCCAGCGGTAGCACGGGTCTTTGTGCTTTTGCTTTTCGCAGTAGTTGCAGTTGTAGCGTTTAGGTTCTCTCGGCTCACCAAAGCTAGACTCAGATCGTGCACATCGATCTGGGTTTGGGGGTTATTAAAATTCAGACATCAATATTCTTGTCCGTGAAAACTCACTTCTCGATTGTCCGCACCTTCCGCGATATGAAAGCGCGTCTGCTGGCACGAGACCTGTATTGAGCTGGTTGGGGATGTCATCGGATGTATGCTGTTGTGTTCGGAGACCGATGTTGTGGCAATGAGGAGTATCAAGTCACGGGTTCAAAGCGAAAGTGATGAAGACGATGTTTCGTTTTGAGTGTCCATTTACATCTTAATTTCTTTGCGAATCTCAAGTCGAGTGTATTATTACATTGTCTTGTTGTGCTGCAAGACCCTTGAACGACGACCTCATCAGACTTGCTCACGATGAGTGATCGTGTGGGGCAAGAAGCTTCATGCGATATGTAGGCGATTGGAGTTTAGTAGACGATGAATTTAGGGCAATAACATATGAAATTGAATTTTTCATAATCTACACGTTTGATTGGAAGCTGACAGTGCTGTGGATCGAAAGTCACCTTCGCTCGACCGTCTGACTCCCGTCGTGCCGATTGACACTGTAACACAGATCAGATCAGGAGAGTGAGACCTTGCGCCGGAAGCTTCATTCTCGGCGAAGCAGTGGATCAGTAGACGGTGGAAAGAGTTGTTAGGGAATGCAGAAAGCGAAGCTTGCATGAAGGATATTGTTACACTACCTGCCAGAAGTAATTTGGAAAAACGCCCTGCAATGCATTCAAGCAAACTGTAGAAAAAGAGATGTCAAAAGCATCTATCTCTACCTTCGCGAGATCGAAAAAGAACCAATCAGTTCATCCTCCCATTTGCCCTGCCAGCTCTTCATCCTCTTCATCGTCGCTATCAGCCAGACCAAATCGTTCCTCGTCTTTGCTCGCCCTCCGCCCGCCACTCAAGTCATCAAGCTCCGTCTCATCATAGTCCCTGGCTGCCTCCACATCTCTTTGCTCTTTGCTCGCTGGCCTACGGTCGGAGAAACCATTAAGACCCAGACCAGAAGCCATCTCGGGCGCTCTGCCAGAACCGTCATCTGGGTCTGTGCCCCAAAGACCAGCATATCCCGCGCGCCTGCGCCTATCACGATAGACGAAGTAGCCCCAAGCGATAGCGGCAATGAGCACGATGAAGAGAGCCACCTCGCCGGAGCGGCGGTAAGCACGCCAAGCAGCCTCCTGTAGTTTGTCCTGCTCGGCCTCCTGAGCCGCAGTAGAGTTGGGGTGACCTCCCACGGAGGTGGAGGGTGCCTTTTCGCCATCAAAGCGAGTCCGCAGGAGCGCCGCCAATGGATCCGATGTCCCACGCCCATGAAGCGGTCCAGCATGTCGCGCGAGCGACGAGGGTAGTCGAAAGGCACCATGTGCGAAGCGTTGAAGAATTTGACGTAGGTCAAATTGCGTGCGGATTGGTAGATACCTGCTGGCTCACCCTCGAAAGTCCAGTCGGAGCGAGGCGCCCAGGTACCTGCAGAGAGCTCCATGCCCTTTCCGCCGTTCCATTCCAGGTTGTTGATCAAAGTTTCCGTGCCGAGGTGGTTACAGATCAGATCTTTGTCACCAGAGAAGAGAACGATAGGCATTTCCTTGAGCAGTTCTGGAAGAAGAGTCACGCTAGGCTTAGACCTGGCAGCGGTGAAAGCTCCGCCGACATTGCCATTGCACTCGCTCCAGCCGCCTTTCTTGTCAGGGTTGAGGTGAATAGCCTTGGTCACGTCCTCGCGGCGCAGATAAGGTTTGACCTGATCAAGATCCGGAGGCCAGTTCATGCCACAGCTGGGGTAAGAGTCCTTGAGACGTGTGTCGTACATGTTGATGCACTGTCCGCCGTACTCCTTGGTCGAGACACGTAGAATCTCCTGGAGAATTGCCTCGCACGTACCAACGTCCACATGATCTTTGCCACCAGAGTTCAAGTCGCGGTTGCAGGCGAGTAGCATCTGATCGAGCTGACCGGCAGCTTCGCTGTTTGGCTTCACCAATCCAGCTTGTTTGGCATAATCGATGTACGAAGCATATTGATCCTTTCCGGATATCCAGCCGTTGCCGATGAGAAGACCACTGACGTTCCACTTGTCGTGATCCTTCCTCTTGTTGCGATCCATCATGGCCTTTGCGATGTAAGGGATGTGTTGTCCGGCATATGATTCGCCAGCGATATAGATCTGTACCAAACGTCAGGACTATCGAAACACTTGTCAGAGCAAGCTCAAACTTACATCGTCATGCGCATGCTCCGGGAAGATAGCAAACCACTTCTCCAGGAAAGTGATCATTTGGACCGCCATCTCATCCAGGTCGCGGACATACGAGTCCGTGTCCACATAACTGAAGCCAGTGCCGACAGGGTTGTCGATGAACAACAGGTTCGCGAACTCGTCCCAGCTGCCATCGTTCAGCATTAAATTGCCATCTTTCTTCACCCTGTATGGTCCAATCTCCATCATTGCGCCGTCCATGCTGCTGCACCCGGGTCCTCCGTTCAACCAAATGACAGTCCGCTGGCGATTGGCGATGTGTCGGTTCTTGTAGAACCAGAAGAACATGTTACCATGATGCGCGGGCGTGATCTCGACATGTCCGGCGTACATGTTAAGTAAAGGTTTGGGTGCTCCAGGCAGATCGTGGATGTAGTAGTCTGCTGCCGTCTTTTCGGCTGCGGCGGGTGTTGAGAAGCATATTGAGGAGAGGAGCGTAGACAGCAACAACGATGGCCATGATGACCGTTGCTTTTGTGAGGGCAGCATTGTGGTAGAGAGCAGTTTGCGACAGTCCTCGAAGTGTGCTCCTATGCGCCTTTCGGCGTGCGAGCTGGGCGGGTGTATTGATACAAGTGTTACGAGTGCAGTCCAGGACGTCGGGTTTCAGCAGCTGGCCGACAATAAAGGTGGCTGCAGACGGGAGCGTACCGCGTGCTGCCGACAATGAAGCAAGAGCAACAAGGAAAAAGAATGATGTTAATAAGAAACAGTAAGGGTAAACCACAGGCAACGGCAGCTCAGCTTGCGCCAGGAGCACATCCGCCAGGAGCCTGTGTACGCAATCGCCGAGCGCATGGACATCTACACAGCCCTACAATCAACGCTAGCTATCTCATGGCAGAGGGGTTCAAGGACATTATTCTGGCGTATACATCTACATAGAGGGGAAATAGGATGCTTGGAGATTGCTATCGCTCACATATAAAAGTAAACATATAATACCTTAGTATCGAAGATGTGATCTCCATTTCTATTCTAGGCAGGCACGTGACTAGGCGTTTCAAAGTCCGTTTCCGTTCGGCGTCATTGCAAGCAAGCGCGTCGAGGGTCCAAGTCGCGTTCAATTCATGTTGCCTCACTCGATCCACTGCTGTCGCCTTGAACCTTCGCCTTCACTCGTTCTATATATCGTCTCGCCTGTCTCTGGACGAGTAGATCTGCCTCACCACTTATCATAGCAGAGTGATGTGCCAATATGCCTATGTAAGTATATCTTTTGCCTCTCGCACAGCACGCGGCTAACACCACCACAGGCCAGGTGATCAACATCGCGACAATGCCAACACAGTAAACCCTTTCGCGCCGCCCGCGCCTCGAATGTCTGAATGGACTGCCCAAGAAATCGCCACTTTATCTTCCAGACTCGAAAAACAACTAGGACCCGAGTACATATCGACGCGACCTGGAGCTGGCGGCGGCAAGGTCCACTACCTCGCGGCCGAGAAGGTCATCAACCTCGCCAATGAGGTCTTCGGTTTCAACGGATGGAGCTCGTCAATACAGAACGTGCAAATCGATTTTGTCGACGAGAACACCACAAACGGGAAGATCACGCTGGGTCTGAGCACAATCGTTCGGGTCACGCTACGTGATGGCACATATCACGAGGATATCGGCTATGGCCACATTGAGAACTGCAAAGGAAAGGCGGCAGCGTTTGAGAAAGCGAAGAAGGAGGCTGCAACGGATGCAATGAAGCGCGCTTTGCGAAACTTTGGAAATGTGCTTGGAAACTGCCTCTATGACAAGGACTATCTGCAAAAAGTTACAAAGGTGAAGGTTGCACCGAGCAAATGGGACGCGGACAATCTCTACCGGCACCCTGACTTTGCGCCTATCAAGCGAGAGTCGATTGCAGACGCCAATCTAAGGGAACAACAGGCGAACACAAATGGAGGTGGAAAAGCAAATGAAGTGGGACGAGTGCCGAGCAATCGATCAATGGCGTCAATTGGTTCTGGCGAGTTTGATGATGATTTTGGTGGAGGTGATCTCGATGACACTGATTTCAGCCACCCCGACGAAGTGCGGCTCGACGACTCAAGAGCAATGGAGTCACCAGCACAGAGACAGGCACAGAACAATGCGCAGCGGAACGGTGTACCCCGAATGCAGTCTATGCCAAACATCCGCCCTCCCAATGTGCAGCAACCACAACCTCCACAAGGCCTACAGGGACCACAAAGACCACCAGGCGTACAACGACCACAAGCCAGCACTATACAACCACAAACCGGCCGAATGCCTCCACCACAGACTCCTGGGAATCAGCGACCTTCGGTCCCCGCAAACGGACCGCATAGTTTCGATGGAGCAGGGAGCCGATCGAATACCTCCTCGGCAGAGGAAGGGCAGCAACAACAGCAGCAGAACAATGGAACTGCCAATGTCCAATCAGAAGAGTATCAGCCACCGATGCCCACAGAACCGCCCGCAGGCGTACCCACAGGCTTCGTCACAGGTCGTAGTGCGAGTTACCTGACCCAAGCGGCAGAAGGCAAACAGCCCGGAAACGCGCCTGCTGCGTTCAATCCACATGCCGAGAGCCCTTCGATTCGAAGGACGCAGGGCGTGAACCCAGGAAAGTCTGCACCCATCATGCGCGAGTCCTTGGGCAGCGCTCTGGCAAACGCATCCAATGGCCCGCAACAGCAGAATGGACCACAAGGCAACCTTGGCGCCGCTGGTCCAAACCGCGCCGGCAGCTTCGTCAACCCTTCGATCGACCCTACAAGACGAGTCGGTATGCCGGGTGGTGGAGGTCCGCCCAACCGCGGAGCGTACAAGCCTCCATCGGCGGTGAAACGACCCGCCCTGACGGATGTGAGCAACCTCCCTCAAGTGGATGGCGGTACCGATGCGAAGAAGCAGCGTGTCGAATCGCCTGCTCCAGCTGTCGAGAATGGCATGGGTGGCGCAGCGTTGTCATAACGCAACCTGCTTTCGAGCAACGACGGCCAATAGATAGCCGGCAGGTTTGTTTCCAGATTTTTCTTTGAGCGAGGCGTTGGCAGGATAGGACATGGATATCAGGAAGCAGCAAGATAGCTTTTCCCAATGAATGAACCAGGACATGAAAACAAAGTCCACAGAACATCTCCATCCACAAAGCGTGCCTCTTCACCACCCGTTCGAAGACAAAATCAAGCCCAGCTCGTCCACTCACTTCTTCTGCACCAGCTTCGACAGGCCCCCAAAATCCTCCATCTCATCCGACCTGCTCCCAGCAGCAGCCGCGTTTCCCTTCACACCCGCCCGCTTGACTGCCTGCCCACCCGCAGCATTCGCCCTCTCTTTCCCTCCCTCCCCAACAAGCCTCTCAATAAGCACAGCTTTCGCCCTCGCCTCTCTCAACCGATCGTCGAAATCCTGCACTCCATCCACAGAATTTTCCCGACTAACATCATCGCGATCCGTCAATTCGACCAACCGCTTCACATGCCGCACAAGCCTCTCGCTGCCGCTTCCAGGCAAAACTCCCAGTCCTGACGATTCCTCCTTGCCAACCTCGAGCTTCGAGGCAGCATCACCAGCAGCAGACGACGATGCCGAAGGTGGCAACCTCGCGTCCCAAACCGCCGCTCGTCCTCCCAGTTGCCCCAATTCGACGAATTTCTCAAACGATTTCTCGAGCCCAAAGACGCGTCCTTCGATCCGCCCGGCTTTGCTGCCTTCGGCTATGCCGAGCGCGAGGCCTTCGGCGTGGTATTGCGATTCCAGGGAGAGGAGGGTGTCGAAGGGGTCGTCGTCGATTTGTGATTGGGTTTGGGGGGACATTTTTGTTGTTGTGCTTGGGTATTTTTTTGGTTGTAATATGGAGATTTGGGAGACGGAAAGAGGGTCGAGATGGGTGGTTCTCTTATTCCGTATGGAACAGGTAGCTTATAATCTTCTTTGAGTCTGTTTTATTTTATTTTTTCTTGATCCGAAGAGATTCGTGCGTAGCAGAGTTGTTAGTTGCGACTGTTTCTTTGTGGATCGGATGAGAAATATATGGTAGTGCTGGCGTGGCGTTGGTGCGAACCTCCCAAGTGCAATGCCCTCTTGTTCCAGATGCTGTGCGAATGCTAGCCGGTAATAGGATTCTGAAATGTCTAGCAGTGTGATTTGGAAAGCTGATACCTGCTTAATGTTCTTCTCGTGCTTTCAAGTTGGCCCACGCTTATTCATCGCTGTAAAAGCATGTGATGACTATCTCAAAGATCTGATAAGATTGACGCTGGTGCGCATCGACGCCAAAATTCTCCGCCTTCGGGCCAGGCTTTCTGTCCCCGAGTCGCTCCCTCGCGAACTTCAGCAACACCAAGCAGTAACTAAGTGAGGGTGCAGCAGAGCATACACGAGCCAGCAGTCCATTGCCGGCGAGCAACACCACAACACACATCGACCATGCCGCCCCGCCAACCTACCACCCGGCTTTTCGCCTTACCACCGCGCTTCCTCTGCCCATCGCTCCCAGTCACTCAAACCCGCACAATCCGCAGCATCCTCAAACCAATCCCCAAACCCAGCCGCTTCAATGCCTCGCCCTCCCTGCCCGTGCTAGGAGCCAGCAGCACCGCCGCTTTCGAGCGCAAAGAGCGCACGCTGCCCCTGCGAACCGGCGCCCTCGCCATCAAAAAGGTATGACCGCCATGTACGACCCGGAAACCGCCAAGCGCACGCCTTGCACTGTCCTGCAGCTCGATAGGTTGCCAGGTTGTCAGCCACAAGAGGAGAGACATTCACGGTTACTGGGCGGTGCAAGTTGGCGCGGGAGCGAAAGAAGCGAGGAATGTCACGAGACCTGAGAGAGGCATTTCGCCGCCCAGGGCGTGCCGCTCAGCAGACACCTTGCTGAGTTCAGAGTCAAGACCGCGAAGGCCTGCCGCCCGTCGGCTCAGCAATCACAGCGGACCCTTCATCGAGGCGCCAGTACGTCGACGCGCGCGCAGATCGCAGAGGCATGGGATTCGAGGGTGGTATGAAGCGACACAACTTCAGCGGCCAGGGCGCTTCGCACGGTAACTCGCTCGCGCACCGTCTGATGGGTTCGTCTGGTGGTGGTCAGGGCAGCGGTAGCAGAGTGCTGCCTGGCAAGAAGATGCCTGGACGCATGGGAGGCGAGCAGATGACGGTTGCGAATTTGAAGGTGTTGAAGGTCGATAAGGAGAATGGGATTGTGGTTGTGCATGGCGCGGTGCCGGGGCCGAAGAACTGTGTGGTTAAGTTGCAGGATGCGATTAAGAAGCCTTGGCCGGAGGCGACTTGGCCGCTTGCGAAGGAGGGTGCTGAGAAGGTTGCTGCGTGAAGGACATGAGCTTTGAAGTGGATCGTTTTGCTGCTGCTGTGGAAAATTTGGATGGAGCTTCATAAGACTTCGACGGGATTGTTGTGGGGAGGATCATGAGCAGTGCAGACAGGGAAGAACGCGCGTGAAGGAAGCACTTTAATCAAGTGTTTTGGATTTCGCATGGCTTAACATCCCCAGGGAGAAGGCAGATGCATACTGGGTCTATGGATGCCGAGCTCGACTCGCCATCTGAAAAACGATCTTGACACCTTGTAACCATAGAGAAAGAGCGAAGAGGCTCGCTCAGGGAAGTGAACAAAAATGGAAACTGTACATTTAATTGCATGTCATCGTCATCGTCGTCAGGGTAGGCACTGCTACCAAAGCCATTCTCCCGCTCCTCAGCTTCACGCTCTCTCCTAGCTTCTTCTCTCGAGCGGCCGATTTTCCTGCACAACAAGAAATGTTAGCAAAGACTCCAACGCACATCTCTCAAAGATCTCCATCCCGTCCCAGCGCCAGAAACAAAAAAGGAACATCAAGAACTCACCTCAACCCATCCACAACCCCACCAACAAACCCTCTCACCTCCGCAACCTCCATCCCTCCCACGCCATTAATCTGCAACCCCGCTCCTCCCTCCAGCACCTTGAAACCCTTCCGCAACTTACTCATCCTCACCTCTCGCAAATCTCTCAGCAACCGCCTCACATCGTCCGCAGCCTCGATATCGTCGCTCGCATGCGTGAGCAGCAGATGCCCCATTTCGAGCCAGTGGTATGGCAGCGCGGTGGCTTGCGCGCGGGAAGTATGTGTATCTTTCAAGAAGGGTGTGGAGAGTTCGAGGGTTTGGGGTGAGAGGTACGCGGCTTCGTCTTCCGGGAGGGCGGCTGTTGTTGTTGGCGGTGGGAGGATGGGGAGGGCGAGAAGACTGCTGCTGTTGTTTCGGCGGTTTCGAAGTCGAGGATTGTCGTCAGGGAGGTCGGGTTGAGCCAGGCGGGCGGTTGGATGTTGGCTCGTCGTTGTTTTTTGAGCAGCAGGGCCAGCCAGGGGGAGGGGTGTTGGGAAGGGCGGTTTGGGGTGCGGTTGGGCCCTGGGAGGTGGGTTGGTGTCAGTGCCCTGTGTCATTGGCAGAGGGAAACGCCGTTCGCATTTTACCCGTCTGTCGAGCTGACCGAGGGCGGCGACGTATGCTAGCTACTCACACCTAAGAGCTCGAGGCCTTCGAGGCGCTGGCGAGGGATTACTGTCACCTCTTCCATTTCGCAGAGGAAGCCGACTTCGCTGGGCGTGAGCCCCGGCGGAAGAGGAAGGGCCATTGTGTGTGTTGCGAAGGGACTGGCTATGGCATTGCTCGTATAACCACCGTCGAGTCTCGAGTCCAATCAATTGCGATTAACTAAATGGCGGTCTCTCAGCAAACGCGTCGGACGCGTCGTTTGCGAGCGAGACAACTTGAAAGTCAACATGAAATCGAGGCAAGTGACATCAGATCGTCTAAACGTTCACTCCGCTGTCTTCTTCGCTCAGACACTCAAATGCGCCTCTTGCTGTATCCACCGCCAAATGTTTGACATCTCACTTGGTCGCAACATCTTCTAACAAGGGTCACACGCCGCAGCCATGGCGTCCTTCCTCACCCGCAGTTATATCCTGCTCGGCCTGCCTTTATCCTGGTGGTCACGCTCAGTAGATCAGACCGTCCCGGAGCCATATCTCGTATGTCTTTTCCCAGTATGAATCCAGGTAGGAGCAGTATCTCACCTCTTCTCGTGTCCAGGACGAAGTATTCCATATCCCACAAGCACAGCAGTTCTGCAACAACAACTTTGGCCATTGGGATTCTAAGATCACCACACCTCCCGGTTTGTACATGATCACATATGCTCTCAGGCCCATCTTCGGTTGCGATGTGAGCGGTGTAAGAGCTACCAATGTAGTCTGCATGATTGCCCTGGCGTGGATTGTCGAGAAGATCTTCTCTCAACGAATGGGAGGCGGTCAGGAGGCGAGGCATGGCGCGTTTCTCTCGACTCACAGCGCTTTGAACATCGCCCTTCTGCCGCCTCTATTCTTCTTCTCCGCGCTATATTACACCGACGTGGCTTCTACCCTGTCCGTCATGCTATGCTTCTGCTCTCTAATCTACTCTGACGAGAGCAATATCAATCAGATCTGGTGGCACTTGCGCTTATTTATCCTTGGTCTTATCAGCCTGTCATTCCGCCAGACCAACATCTTCTGGGTCGCCATCTTTCCTGCCGCAGCTGTGGTGCTGCGAGAATTAGATCAGGGACACGAGCTTGTCAAGGAATCCATGTACAACAAAAGCAAAGGTTTTGGTGACACCTATGCAAGCGTTGCCAAAACGACATGGAGAATGGAAGTCTTGTACGACCCACCTGTGAGGGATGCTTCAATGGAGGGTAGGTTGTTACATAAACTCTTTGCCATGCACATCAGCTTATTCCGAGCACAGATTACGGCAAAGCCTTCGTTTCCATCGCCGCATGTGCGTTGAAACTTCTGGCCCAACCCCAACGCTTGATCGACGTCGTTAGGATTCTGAAACCATTCCTTGCTCTTCTCGCCGCCTTCGGTGCTTTTGTTTGGATCAATGGCGGTGTTGTTCTCGGCGACAAGTCAAACCACATACCCGCTATTCACACGCCCCAACTGCTCTACCTTTGGCCTTACCTCGTCTTCTTTAGCTGGCCATTTGCGTATCAGCACCTCATACGCGTCCCTCTGACTTTCTTTGCTTGGCTCCCTATGGTCGCTGACCAGGAACACTTCCTGATCTTCAAGCGTCGAGCTCTGCTTCCCCGTATCCTCGTTCTCGGCGCATTCGTGGCCTTCGCTCTGCTTGCCGTCCGCTTCAACACCATCATCCACCCATTCACCTTAGCCGATAACCGCCACTACGTCTTCTACGTCTTCCGCATCCTGCGTCACAAATGGTGGATTCGCTACGCCGCTACTCCAGCCTACATTGCATGCGCCTGGCTCTCAGTGCAAGCTCTAGGATCTGCGCCACAGGACCGTACCAAACCTTCAGGCCCCAAAGACCCAGCCCCATCCAAAGAACGCGATGCCAAAACTGCCTCCCGCGGCGCGCCCCGCCGCCTACTTCCGCTACCAGACACAACGCAATCAGCCAACACGTCTTTTCTCATCATCTGGCTCCTCACCACGTGCCTGACCCTCGTCAGCGCCCCGCTCGTCGAGCCGCGCTACTTCATCCTGCCCTGGATATTCTTCCGACTTCACTTGCCGCTCTCACATCCTCAGCAGGAGCAGGGGAAGAGTTCGATGAAGAACGCTGGGCTGCTGACAAAGCTGTGGGTGCAGCACGACAAGAGGCTCTGGCTCGAGACGGCGTGGTTCTCGGTGGTCAATGCTGCCACGATGTATATGTTCTTGTACAAGGGTTTCGAGTGGGAGCAGGAGCCTGGTAATGTGCAGCGATTTTTGTGGTGATTACAGGCGACCGTTGCAAGAGATCTTTCAGAGCGTTGTTATGGTTTTCGCAATCTCGACGGGATGGATACCTTGTCGCAAGGGTTAATATGCTGCCACTCGCCAGTCTGGATATTCGAAGGTCTCGAGACTTTCTAGATTCTTACGAGAAGCGTCTCCACAGGCTTCAATTTGCAGAAGCTCGATGAATCAGATATGTCCCTCGTGTGCGTCAACGGCCTCACTGCACAGCAGAGGCTCGATCTACGAGCAGATGCCTAGTCAAGGGCACTATTGAGAAGTCGAGTCGATGGGCCCGCCATGCTCGGCTTCAGTAGCCTCAAAGCCGATCTGGTCAATTCTCGACTCGCTCGTCGAAGCAACCGAGCCAGACGGATTTCAATCCTTTTCCGCTTCGACATAGCTCTATCTATATCCTCATCTCAGACTCTATCTATGCAGTGCATCTCGTGCAAAAAGAGCAAGCTTATCCTAGTGTTCATATCCCGAAAACCTTAGGCTTGGTTAGACAATCTTTCCTTCGAAATCATAAACAACCTTCGAGTTTGGCCTCAAAATGTCACTTGCCGGGTCTCGTTCACACATCCATCGCGGTGGATTCTTGCGTGGTAACTCCATCTGATGAGGAGCAGGTGGGTCGTCGTTCGGTCAAGTGCCGTGATCGGCAAGCGGGGTTTTGATCAATACAGCATGTTGCATCGCTTCGCAGCTGAACGGACGATACCGCATATACCTAGTAGTCGCCATGACTGCCTTTCTGTTTCCTTTGATCGGTCTCAACCATGTTCTGCTCAATCACTGCCCGTTTGATCTTCGGCTGCTGTGTCTTGTCCTTTTGGCGCGGGCCTCACGCATGCCAGGACTACGCTTTCGACAATGATACGGAAGCATTCGCCCGGCGGTCTTATTTCTATGTTGGCGGACAATATGTGCAGACGACTTCAGTAAAGCATGCACCAGACTCAATGGATTTCAAATATCACAGCTGATTTGTTCATCCCAGCCAACCAGCAACACCACTTCAACATACATGGCCGGCCAGATATACGTCGAGAGATTGGAGCCTCTACACGTCCGCCACAAGTACCCACTAGTCTTCATCGTCGGCAACGGCCAAACAGGAACAGTAAGTCCCTCTCGCCATCCACTCTCCACCATCAAACAACTAACCCATTCCAGAACTGGCTCAACACCCCCGACAACCGCCCAGGCTGGGCTTCCTACTTCCTCAATCGCGGCTACACCGTCTACCTCACCGACCAAGCCCAACGAGGCCGCTCCCCCTACCTCCCAAATCAAGGCGAACTAACCGCCTTCCCCATCCTCACAATCGAAAAACAATTCACCGCTCCCCAGAACTTCCCTTCCTACCCCCAAGCCGCCAACCACACCCAATGGCCCGGCTCCGGCTTGCAGGGCGATCCCATCTTCGACGCTTTCTACGCCTCCCAAGTCCCCGCCCAGAACAATGCGACTCTGCAGGCGGAGTACAACAATGCCAGCTACGCCGCGCTGCTCGATAAAACCGGCCCTGCGATCGTCTTCGCGCACAGTCAAGGCGGGCCTTTCGGCTGGAATCTCGCCGACGTGCGTCCTCAACTCGTCAAAGGCCTCGTTGCTCTTGAATCCGAAGGACCGCCGTTCGAGAACTACGCCGGCCCGCCTTTCGATCCCTCCTACATTCGTCCAGCAGCGAACCGCAACCGGCCATTCGGACTGACGCTCCTGCCCATCGCGTATGATCCGCCGATTGGCGAAGACGCATCATTGTTAATCAGGCAGAACGTCAGCGCGTCGAACGCGAATCTGTCTCCCTGTCTATTACAGTCTGAGCCGGCGAGGAAACTGACCAATCTTGCCGAGGTGCCGGTGTTATTTGTGACCGGCGAGGCGAGCTATCATGCTGTTTACGATCATTGTACTGTGGCGTATCTTCGCCAGGCGAGTGTGGAGGTCGAGTATCTTGAGCTGGGCAAGGAGGGGATGCATGGGAATGGGCATTTGTGTTCTTGGAGAAGAACAATTTGCAGATTGCGGAGAGGGTTGAGGAATGGTTGGCGGGGATTGAAAGGTGAGGTCGAGGGTTCAGTTCAGAGGGCTGTGGATTGTCAGTGTCTCTTATTTTCTATATGTGATGCATCTTTGCATTATTTGCAGTGCCGAGATTGCATCAGTGATGAGCTGCAGTGATTGATATCCTGACTGGAGCCGATGGATCCAGTATTGAAGGAAAATTCAAACAGGTTCGACAGGCCAAGTTTTAGCTGCTGTGTGATTTTGGATTTGAAAGACAGTATATCGTCTTACTGAAGGAGGAGTCGTTGAATCGTGGACTTGGGTCTTGCATTACCACGAGCGACTTCAGATGCCAATGGGCTTTCACAAAACGCACGCTCCCGGTGCCAACGCATTGAATGGATCAAATGAAATGCTTTACCTCAAGGTGCAAGCCACTAGCAATCTGTGAAGCAATTTGTGTATCTAATGGTGCGTACACGCTCCAGATCATTTCTGGCGAGACGAACGTTTCCATGCGTCACAGTTGCGACACCATCTGATACCATATTCGTTGCGAATGAAGACCAAGGTGGTAGGCTATTTGGCAAGTGATAATGTTCTTTGACCGAAAAGTTGATCGAGCGAAATACAGATAGAGTAAAAGAACAAAGCGGAATCAAAGCTCCCAGCTTAAGCAGAACATCCAAATGCAGCGGTGATGGCTCGATTCCTTTGTTCACTTTCTATGGCAATTCACATAAAAGAGCTACGCAACTTGAGAGAACTACATGTCTAGTCCGCTCACCTCGAGCGAGAAAGTGCGTGTATCGTCACAAGGCCCTCTCGCATCATATCCAATCCAGATGCCAGCCCATCTCTAAAGACAGGAAGAAAAACCGATTGAAGTCAACCCCAAGTCAAAAGAGCAACAATGTCCCCACGAACCCCTTCAATCCCCCGCCTGCCCTCCGGCCTCCCAGCGTGGTTCACCTACCCGCACAATACCTACCTTGAACGAGTCCACAACTTACCTCCCGGCGCCGTTCTGCACCTCTACCAAACGCACCTGGTGGAAGCCGCGCAGCGGATGCTAGACGAGAATAGTGACGTGTATCCGCTGGCGGATGAGCTGGAGGACATCCCGACACTTGGCAAGAATGAGAGCGAGGTGTATTTCCTTGGTGTTGATGCTGGTGCGATGTCAGCATCCGGAACCAAGGCTGCGTCTGGTTTGAGAAGAAGGGGTGCGATTAGGATTCCTGAGCTCTCTGGGCCTGATTCTAGTGTCTACAAGAAAAAGCCGACTCCGGCTGCTATAGCTGACAATGCTGGTGAAAAGTCGGCATCGGGGACCAAGAGAGCGGTTGGATTGAGAAGGCGAGGTGCGATTAGAGTCCCTGAGCTTTCTGGGCCTGACTCTAGTTTTTACAAGAGAACGCCGGCTCCGTCTGTTGCAGCTGATGGCGACAGGGTGGCGAGAGGAAGGATTGGGGATGCGAGAGATGGTAATGGGAATGTTTCTTCCAGGACTAGGACGAGTTCGCGCAGGACGGGGAGTGGAAGGAGGAGTTCGTAATTTGTTGTGGTGATGATTGTTGGTATTAATTTGAGAGACTTCTCACACGATCTGGACTTCTAGATGGATCATACCGTGTTGAAAGCTCGAAACACTCGCTTCGTGAACATGCTACATCCCGTAAGCAATTGAAGCCGGGATCTTGCCACGTTACTGTCATCTCTGTGATCTCGACGCGAGCCTCATCGCGATTGCGAGGTACGTGAGTCGGCACCGAGTAATCTCCACGAGTCAATAGCAGGTGACCTGACGTAGTCTTCAGAAACATGCATGGGACTTCGGAATGCCATGGGAACTGAAACACCGTACGAATGGAACCGGTTTCTGTGAAGATGGCAAATGGAAGGATGGATGTAGCGACGGTGGTGGACTTCCAACGCAGCGGAAATTAGCAGCGTTGCTGGCGTGAGCAGCAATTGAGATTTTATAACGGTCGGAGATTTAGGGCAAGCAAGCTGTCAGAACGTCGAAGAGGAAGAAGAATACGGATGGTAAGGCTGTAAGCATCTCTGCAAGGCTCCCTTGACGCAAGACGCAAGCCACGGCAGCTCGTCGCATTTTTTCCTAGACTGTCTGTGACAGGGAGATAGGAGTGACATTGTGGATCAGCATCTTGTTGAGCTTCTTGATGCGAAATGACAGATGTCACCTCTGCGACCGCACGAGCACATGAAGGTGGCTGTGTATATGCATAGACGGAAAATTGGCATGGCAAACGTCTCCTCATCAATAAGTCAGAACAGCCAAGCAAAAGTGCGACCGACATGACGAGGCAAGTCTTGCAGAAGTATTGGCACACATAGTTAGATGAGAAGGCTTGGTGTTCAGTGCTTTTTGGGCCGGCTATACTGCTTATAGGTCTATCGCACGTGCCTGCAAGTAAAGGGGACAACTTGGCAGCAATAATTCCAAGAGGCGGCGTCGTGGCTTCGTCCTTCGCCAGGCAAGTGAGAAGTCGGGCTGCAAACAAGCTTACAATAGATGCACACAGAGCACAAAACCAAGCCGGTAGCATCTCGCTATACGAACCGCGCGACAATCAGGCACGTATCCCCTGATCTTAGTGTTCGGTGTGATTAAACCTACAAACGTATAAGGCAAGATCATGATGTATGGTTGCGAGTACAGGTGAGACTGACGATGTCATTACCGACAAGTCGTCAAGCTACTCGGGCAACAGCCGTGCGGAAAAACGCCTGACAGTCTTCTAGATGGCAAACTTGGAAGACACATCGGAGCTCTGAGGCAAATCCGGGTATCGTTCGAAATACCAGCGCAGGGGCTGGGATCTGGCTTTTGGCTCCGCAAACGTCAAAACGGCCGACCCGCAGCAAGCGTGGTTGGTGCGCAACCTTGGGACCAGGCGGACTCTGGGCTTGTGGCGAACGAGCGTGCCAATGTTTCTCGGCGTGAGAGGACGCGTAGAGCATCTCAAGAATTTCTTGTGGTTGAGAGGATTGTTTACCAACGAGCCAAGCTTCGCAGACAGGGTTGCATTAGGGGTGCAGTAGTTTGTGTGGAGATCAGAGATGACCTGCAGAGGTAAGTTCCCCATACATGCTCTCCAAGATGGAGAGGACAGGGAAGCGGTGCATGCTCGGAGAACGACCCTCCAATTCCTCCGCGAGTGGCGTTCGAACACGGTGCGCTATGACAAGATCTTTCGCCTTGGAGATCGTTACTCCAGTCTCCAGCTTGACGATCCTAGAATAGGCGCGGGCGATCGGACATGGCGAGGTTCGGCTCGCGTCTGGGCAGCTCGTCTCAGGTCTCTTGTTGGCCCTTTCCCCTGACAAGGTCCCCTGATCCCTGCCTCCACATGAGGAGCTGTCAAGATGTTCGACGAGTGCTTCATGTTGTTGCTCGCGCTTGACCTCTGCGACTCTGGGGCAGTCATGCGAGAAAAGTCGATGGAGCGCCATATCATACAGCTCGTACACATTATTGCCGGCCGCGTCTCTGCCAGGGAAGGACTCGGACAGTCTTCCGGGCAGTGCGGAGACAAGGTCAAAGCATGGCCGTTGTTAGATTCTGGGTGCCCGCACCACCAAGTGGGCCGAGATTAGCCCCAGCCAAGTGCCAGCCCATCAGCGTGCTCGGTGCCAGTCGCATTCGCCCCGTGATAGCTATAGCCCACCATGCGGCTATCTCCTAGGCGTCTCCTTTGCCGCATGGGATCGTCCGAACAAAATGCCAATCTGCCCCGTCTCCTCGTGCAACGGCTCCATCTAATACTACCCTCCTTCTCCCGCCCTTGCAGCTATCGCTGCTAGCATCAGTCGTTACAGCAAACATGGTCGCGTTTTCGTTATCGTCTTCCTTAGCGGTCTTCTCTTTGGTGGCTTCGGTCGTTCGTGGTGTTGATGTTGACGGATGGAGGTCTCGTTCCATCTACCAGGTCTTGACCGACCGCTTCGCAGTCGCAGATGGCGCTGAACCGAAACCATGCGATCCCGGAATGGGTGTTCACTGTGGAGGATCATGGCGCGGCATATACGAGCAACTGGACTACATTCAAGGCATGAACTTCGATGCGATCTGGATCTCCCCAATCGTCGCACAGATGCCCAACTGGACTGGTGACGGAGAAGCATACCCTGGATACTGGCAACAAGATTTATACCAGCTCAACCCTTCGTTTGGGTCCGAAGAAGATCTCCGAGAATTGGTCGATGGAATTCATCAACGCGGCATGCTCTTCATGCTTGACATCGTTGTAAATCACATGGTCGGCCCTTCATACAACGACGGTCAAATCGATTACTCTCTTATGCGACCATTCAACGACGAAAAGTATTTCCACCCGTACTGTCCTTCGGGCTACTCCGACAAAGACATCGACAACTTGCAGAACTGCTGGCTTGGTAGTGAGCAGGCGCCATTGGCAGATTTGAAGACCGAGAGTCAGGAGGTCCGGGATATGTTAGGGCTTTGGATCAAGAATCAGGTCTGGAAATATGGTGTTGATGGCTTGCGTATTGACGCGGCCATCAACGTGCCCGCTGAATTCTTCACCACCTTCATGGAGTCAGCGGGTGTGTTTGCAACCTCGGAAGTCTACACTCGACAGGAGGAGCTGGCTTGTAAATGGTCGGAAACCATTGGCAGTATTCTCAACTATCCTCTCTACTGGCCTATGACTGAGGCTTTCCAAGCCGAAACTGGCAGCATGCAAGCCCTGGCCGACATGGTTAAGAGCATCGCCGACGGATGCAAGGATCCTACAGTGCTAGGAAACTTCGTCGAGGTGTGTATCTCGCGGATTCCGTTGGAGAGAACTCAGCTAATTTGTACAGAACCACGATGTTCCCCGTTTCAGGAACGCAACCGACGATATGGCCCGCGCGCGCAATCTTGCAGCGTATCTCATGACCGCCGACGGCATCCCGGTCGTTTACTACGGCTTTGAACAGAACTTCAACGGAAACGTCGAACCTTACATGAACCGTCAAGCAATGTGGGAAGAGGGCTACAACAAGGAAGCCTCGATCTACAAGCTCATCGCCACTCTTAACCTTTTCCGTCGCTTCGTTGGCCGCCAATACGAGCAATACCTTCTCGCGCTCAGCGAGCCCATCGGAGTCGATGCGAACACGATCGCCTGGGCAAAGGGCGGCAAAGGCGATCCTAAGGTCATCAGCGTTCTGAGCAACAAAGGCGCGGACGCCAGTGACTACTCTATGGAGCTCTGCGACACTAACAAGCACGGCTACTCAGCCGGTGACGAACTATTCGACATCGTTGCTTGCAAGTCCGTGACAGTCGACAACTCTGGTTGTATCACCGCATGGATCTCCGACGGCGAGCCCGTTGTGCTCTTCAAGAAGTCTGATCTCCAAGGTTCCACGCTTTGCGGAATCTCGGGTGACAACAAAGTCGAGCTCACATCAAAAGCCGTGATTTCCACAACGTGGACATCCGTTATCAGTGGTGTTCCCACTGTGCTTCACACAGCTTCCACCGTGAACTGGGCCGACGCGCCCTCTTCAATAACCGCAACAGCCACCAACACAGCTGGAGGCAATTCACAGGCTACATCAGCGGCCGGTGTAAGTGCTCCCCAATCCCAATCCATCATCTCGCTATTATCGCTGGCGATAATCCCGGCCATGATCTTCTCCGGCAGTTTAGCGCTGAGCCTGGACCGATTCCTCCGGTGAGGAGATCTGGCCGCGGATTCATTGTTGTATTGATTTTCGAGCGCGCGTGCTTTTATTCTTGCATAAGAACAGAAAAAAAGAACCATCCCAGAAGCCTATAGAGCTATTGACGAGATATGATGAACACGAAGATTGCACAAAAAGTTGCAAGGCATCTACATCTGCACAAAAACCAAACTATGAACACAAGACCATTATTAATTATTACCTCATCTGTAAAGTGCGCGAAGCTAACGCGTATTTCTTCCATTGAATTTAGTCCAAGATCAAGAAGCGCCATGAACACCACCACCATCACGGCTCCCATGCGAGAAAGTAGGGTTGCTCCCGATTCCGAAAAGAGGCTTCGACTCTCGAACCGCGCCTAGTGGCGTACGAAAACATGGGAATGTCTGTGGATCGTTCTCCCGCCACCAAGGGATCCAAGACATCTCACGAACCTACGGGACGCCACCCGCACGCCAAACATTCACAAGCTTAGCCTCTTTAGTGGCTTGGGCTCTTTTCTACACTTCACCATTTATGGCACTCTCGGGGGTTCTTCCTGGGGGTTAGGCCACTTTGCGCGCAAGCAAGCAAGCAGGCGCTATTTCGTTTCTCTTACTCAGCTACAGGGCTGTGGCGTTGGCTATGCGCGGCAACGGCGCTGGCTGGACTCTTCTCTCTTTCTGCACTACCTTCTTCTTCTAGCATATTTGCATTATCGTTTGGGATTGGGAAAAAGCATTAGCCGCCGCGGCGAGCACTTCAGGTTGGGATAGAGGCATATCATTCTTCGCATTCACTAGTTTTGAACTAGCAGTTATCGTAACCATTGTTTACATAGCATCACAGCCGCTCTGTGACAGCTCGCTCTCCATACAAAAAGAAAACCGGGTCTTCAATGCACCCCGGCTCCACCTGTCAACTCTCTTTATTCAGCCCGATCGTTCCGGCTCCGATAGGAGGTACCATGATTGTATGATGTCGTGATGTCTTTGGTTGTGTTGAAGACGACTGAACCACCCAACGAGAGATAGCAACTGAGACATGTTCCCCAACCACGTTTCATCGTAGCACATAAGCTCGTGTGCTCACCTGTCAATACAAATCGGGCGATCAGGAGAGATACCACCACCACCACCAACTCTCACACTTCTTTCTCTTTTGCCGACCAACACTCGCCAAGAAACCCGTCTCAACCCGCGGCGGGACAAGAAGAGCGATTTTGATTTTTCGCCTCCATCCGAAAGCGTTATCCGTCAATTTCCCCAGTTCTCCACTCACACACCCCGGCTAGCCTGGTCTAGTCTACGGAGGTAGGCGAGGCGAGACGAGACGTTCGCCTCCACAACAACCAAACAACCGCGATCGCCGCGTACCGAGGAATTGCGAAGCGTAATAATAGAACAAAATCTCATCGCGTCATTTGTGTCTTTGATCAGAGAAACGATAAAAAAAAGAAAGAACAAACCCAACCATACGGGTATGTGCAGACGTTGCATGTGTAGTCATATTTTCTCCATGACAACCGATGTTTGGCGAACAGGAAATTTGCTTGGAGTTTCCTGACTCGGGAACGGTAGTGCTGCAGGGCAGCTGCTTGGCAATCTACTTGATACTCGGAAGAGTAATAATGTAAACCTCCCGTCGGAGAGAAAACCGAATCAAGTAAGGTATGTAGCAATCGCGTCATTGCGTTTTGGGCAAAAGCGAAATTATCGTCGCTTGCAGTTGATGTATTATTGAAAATCACGCGCTCAAGCTAATGATGTCCTATGAACACTTGATCAATCGGCAAACGCTGGAGAACACATGTACATGTATCTCATGAGATCTGATTCGATCGCTATGACCGTGCATGTACATGTATTCATCCAGTGGCGGCCACTTTGTGGTACCTACCTACCCCAACCCTTTCGAGGCCGTCAGCGCGACGGGACATACAAGTATGCATGCACATGCATGTGTGTATACATATATGCACAACTACTCATGCTCCATGGTTGGGCAGGCGCTTCTGCCTGACCATCAGTTGCAAGGTGCAAACAAGCAAATTGATAGCCGAGCAAAAAGCGGCCTTTGCTACGAAGCAAAGCCAGCATATGTGCACTCTTGAATCCAATATGATCTATTGCCTGGTACTAATAATCTAGCATGCACGAACCAACAGCCATCAGCACACAGCAAGTCGCGCGGCTTGTACGCTCATATCGCGAGAACAAGCATCAATCTCAGAGCCAAATACGAACCGGTACTTCGTCGCGATCTCACACAACCCCATCAAGCACTCGTATCCATCTTCTCCGCCGCTCTGGCAGCCTTCTTCTCCGCCTTCCAAGCGTCAATCTTAGCCTTAAGCTCCGTGTCAGGAACCACATCCTCAATCTTCAACGGCATGCGGTTGAAAGGATCATGAGCAACACTCAACAGATGACTGCGAATCGTCGACCTGTTGACAGTGTTCTTGCTAGTGGGCAGGATGACCGGATCATCCATGAGATCCGCCATAAGAGGGTCCAAGAACTCGTCCGGAATCTCGCCGAGATCCTCCTCTTCCTCTTCTTCAGTGGCCTTGGCTTCCGCGACGCGATTGCCGAGAGCTAGCCAGGTGGAGATTTGGTCGGGGGACATGAGGACGACGCGACGCATAATTTGGGCTGCTTTGTCAAAGTTGGCGGGCTTGTAGCTGCGGCCGTCACGGGCGATGGCTTGCACGAAGTTGGGCTGGGCGGAGAGGTTGATGAAGACGCCGAGAATGTCGGCGAGGAGCTGCTTGGGGTTCCAGCCGGTACTGTTCGGGCTCCGAGACTTTAAGATTGCTGCTCTTGGGGCCGACCATGGTGTCGAGGTTGTAGTCGAGCATGTCGGCTAGACGCTGGACGATCTCGGGCATAGTGAAGGCGCCGGATAGGGCGTCGGTGAAGAGGGTCAGGGTAGCCATGGACTCGCGCGTGAGGCCCATATAACTCTTCGCCTTGCCTTTGCTTTCTTCGAGGAGGTCCACCTTCTCCTTTCGCTGCTCGTCATCGCTCTCTGGCCAGTTGTCAAGCTCCTTCTGCAGATCATGAATCTTGGTGAAAGCGCTGAGCACCTCATCCAAGACGAAGGTTGCGTCGTTGATGATCATGTTGACGAATTGTACGAAGAAGTCAGTGTCGACAGCTGCTTCTTTCTGGAGGTTGTCTCTGTACAGCGTGTTTGGCCAGATCGACTTGATGACCTGGAAGATTTCGGCGCGAATGGTGAATTTGTCATAAAATTGCGAGGATAGTCCAGTCGACTCTGCCTCAATGTAGAACTTCATGAGGCCATGCAACAGATGGTTGTTGGCGAACGTTGAGCCCATGAGAACATCACCAAGAACGCCTTTGGGGCGGTTCTGGAAGGGCTGAACGCCAAAGTACAGAATAGTGACAATACCGGACTTGACGCCAGGGTTCTTGACGTACTCTGTGTTGCGTAAGAACGTGATGCATATTTGCATGATCTCTTCGCACTGCTGAGGTGTAATGATGTGGGGAATGTTCTGTGTAATGAATTTGAAGTTGTCGACGATGTCTTCCAAAAAGTACTCCGGGAGAGCGGTGAAGACATCAGGCTGCTCAGCAGACAAAGGTAGCTTCAACTGCTCTTGAGGCACGTTCTGTCTTGATGCCAGGCGGAGAAGCCACACGATCACATATCTCATGAATTGCATGGAGCGAGCCTGGGTAATGTCGTCAAGGAGAACTCCGGTAGTGGCATGGTAAGTTGACCACATCTCATCGATCTGTTTCTTGATGCGATTGACATGCTCGTCGAAGCGAGCCAGATAGCGCGGGTCATTGGCATACTTGTGCCTCTCCGCCTCGAAAGCTTGAAGATCCTTCTCCATACGCTTTGCGCTTTTGGCAAGCGTCGACATCCGCGTCTGAGCAGCCTCTGCACCATAATGATGTGATGCTACAGTGAGGAAGAAAATCTCAGAGATGAAGTTGTTGGTACCTTCCACTTGCTGATTGTAGAATTCATCGGCAGTCTTCTGATCAGCATTGATCTTCGTCTCATCCGAGATGTCTACGCGGGGCTTGCGGCGTAGGTAGTCAATATCGATACGATCGATCTTGCCGAAACGAGCGTCCATGAAGGGTTCGCAGAGCTGATCGAGGATATTCGTAACGTTGACCATGAAACCATCACTGGAAACAATTTTGAAGTCGACACGCATGGCGCGCTTCTTGTGGTTCTTGTTCACACAAAGAGCGAACCAATCAAGTATTCTCCCTCTGGGACCAGGACCAGCCTTGACGATGGTGTTAGCGATTTGGAAAAGATCGTCCTGGAGTGTTCGTAGTGTCATGCGTATAGCGTTCTGTGCGTTCGCGATGAAGGCTCGGTCTCGTGTTTTCGGCGCTGAGAAGTAGTTGTTTGCAACCTCCTGTTGCATCGGTGACAGGCGGAAGAAAGGACCAAGTAGCGTTTTCGTTTCGATGTCTTGCGCCTCAATCCCTTCAGGCAGGAACATAGGTGATTGTGTGATTGCATCCACAAGCTTAGGGAACTGCAAGAAGTTCCGCAGGCCGTTCACGTATACCCGTTCCTCGCCGAGCATGCTCTTGGTGGACAATTGCGAGCTCAGCTCTTCCACTGCTGACACCATCGCATCTCTGATGCTCTCGTCTTCCTCAAACCTCGAGCTTGCTTCGTTCAAGAAGTCGTAACAGATTCCAGAGTCGGATTCTGGATCGCTGAGCATGTGCTCCACCAGAGGATTGCCTGTTGGGACGTTGTCTCCAAACATTTCCGGCATCGTGATCGCGAAAGTACAGTAGCTCATACATAATCGGCGTGTCTCCGAAAGTATGGCGTGCTTCGGGTCTTCGGCTCCAGAGTATCTTGTCTGTCTGATCGTACGTGACACGCGCTTGAAGCATGCAAGCAAGTATCTGAAAGTCTTTCCTCCAGGTGCTTTTGACGCTGACTCAGAGATGGCTGCTTCCACAACCTCAACGTTCAGTTGCAACGGCGCCGATTGCTGCTCGAGATCATCGCGTGTACTCTCAAGGTAGATGAGTGGGTGTCCGTGTAGATCCTTGAGTTCCTCGGGGACCAATGTGACTCTGAACACTTGTCGCAGCATCTTATCCTGCCATGACTCCAGACTCTCAGGTGCCTTTCCTGCCGCTGCTTTTGGCCGTTGTGATCCATCTCTTTCCCTCTTAGCTGGTGATGCGGTCCGAGGTTGTACGTTGATCTGAGGTGCACTGGGTCTAGGCTTTTCTTGTGCACTGCCGAGACCGTTCGATACGGGAGTGGCTGGCTTTGACGCTTGCTCTGTTGGTGGCGAAGGTGCTGTACGTTGATCCAAAGGCGTTGCTTCTGACGAGCCACTTGGTGCTGGTGCCTGACTGGGAGTGGCACTTCCTGGACCTCCAAGCTTAGCAAGACGCTTCGCGCGGATCTGTTGAGTATTAGTATGGATCTTTTCTCGAAGCGTGATCGGCGCATGTACTTTGTCCGCGTCTGACATCGTAGAGTCAGCCATATTGGGCACGGCGCTTCGACAGATGTATGACTTTGGGGTAGTTGGAGTCGTGAGTGCACTAGCGATTTGACGAGAAGTTTGTCAAAGCTATCGCGAACGCTGAAATGCGAAAGTCAGAGAACTACGTCAGTCACAAGATCGCGCGGTGCTTTGGAAGCGCACAGTAATGTACATGTCGTGTACGCAAGTGAATCCCCAAGCGGGCGAACAAGCGATGAGGTAATCCAGGGCGCGCTGCGAGCCTCAGGCACTTATCGATACCGTCCTTCATCTGCTACACGAGGTGGCGGGCGTTAACGTGAACTGTCTTCCTGTAGCATCCATACTTGTTCGAAAAATTCGAATGGTTCACGACGTGCCTGAGCAGTTCTGAGTGCTTCTTGATGCCAGCTCATCATATGTTCACTGCTCACTTCGGAGAAGATCTATTTCAGTCACAACAACCAGAGCGCCTGGCATCAACCACGTTGGAGGTATAGTGGCTGCAGTTGTAAGATCTTACAGCACACAACGTGACGTGGTCGCACGACATCAAGTCAGCTGCGCCGCTTGAACAATAATACATGGGTGAAACAACACTTGAAATACGCTCCAGCCATACGGCGTGCGCGATGTGATCTCAAACTGACTTGGGGGGAGAGAGGACAATTGCTATTGGACGTCGCTATGCGCTTTGCCGCCACCATATCGCATTACACATGCATGCTCAGCAAGAGGTTCCGCGCTTCGAGGACCTTGATATGATGGTGAGAGGATGCTACAATGTTTGCACTGCGTCTTATGGTTTCTTACTGTCTTTCTTTTCCTGCTGCTATTTTAACAATATTTATGCTACAAATGCACGATGAGAATCGTGCATAGCGAGAACAGTACTACTCAACCGGAATGGCACCCGAATGCAGTGAAACGTGGAACCTGGGCTATCTACCAGACTTGCGTGATCACTATCTTCTTATGCGTGTGGACGACTATACACTTGAACATCCCGCGGCCATACGAAAAGAGCTCTTCGCAAAGGTGGCGCAAGATCACATGGTCACTACTTACAATCATTGCTCCGGAATACGTTGCTTTGAACGCATGGTAAGATGAACGCCAGCTATGTTCAGGCTCAAGGGCCTTGCATTGACACACTGCAACCCAGGTTCCAATACCACGATGCAAAAGCCTTATTGGAGAAGGTAAATGAAACCCGACCGCCGAAAGAGAGCTACTTTCGTCACTGCTTGAATGTGCTCGCTTTCGCCTGCTTTGCCCCCTTGCGGATACTTGATTGGCTGAGGATATCTCGCCTCGGTCACCTTCTGGTGAGACTAGGACTTGTTCGTGATCGAAGTCAGGAAATCTGTGACGACGAGCGATATTTTGCTTATTGGGCCGATGTACGCCGAGAAGCTCGAGTTCAAGCCTCCATGGAGGATGCCAAACATACTTGGACCCTGGACATGGCGTTCTACGTGCGGAGTGGTGGTTGCGTTTATCGCGGCAGAGACGGGAGGGTTTGGGTACTATCACAGGCCGCGATTGTTCATCTGAGCAAGTACGAGCCCTTGTCTCTGGTCCCAATACAACGAGCCGTTCTACAAAACCCTGGCAAAGCCAATACAATCGGCAAAGCGATCACCTGCATCCAAGCTTTCTGGTTCTGCATGCAATGCATCACTCGCATTATCCAGGGCCTTGCGACATCCCTACTCGAGGTGAATACATTTTCACATTGTATCAGCGCGCTTATCATCTACGTGTTCTGGTGGCATAAACCATACGACGTCGAATCGTACGTCTTTATCGAAAGTCCTACAGTGAGCATTCTTATGGCAGCACGCCAGGAAGGACTTAGGCCTTTGCAGATATCCACGACCGGCCAAGGCAATAGGCGCCTTTTTACTGGGACACTTTTGATCCTCGATGAGAATGGTAATCGTCTCCTAAGAATGACTGTGGGTGACGAATTCTGGAATGACGACGAATGGGATGACGACGAAACGGACGACGAAACGGACGACGGCGGTGTGGATAACGACCAGCTGGACGAAGAAGACGCGGACGAAGAAGACGCGGACGAAGAAGACGCGGACGAAGAAGACGCGGACGAAGAAGACGCGGACGAAGAAGACGCGGACGAAGAAGACGCGGACGAAGAAGACGCGGACGACGAAGACGCGGACGACGAAGACGCGGACGACGAAGACGCGAACGAAGAAGGTGCGGACGAAGAAGGTGCGGACGACGAAGATGCGGACGATGAAGATGTGGGTGACAACGGACCGGACTTCCAGCTTCCACCCACTGGCTTTTACAACACCCCGAACCCCAAACTGAAGATCCCCGGTACACGACTGTATGTGACGTTCGACCTTCCAGACCAGACTTTCAACGAGTCCGAAGACCACTGTAAATTTGACGGTGAATATGACGAATGGCAGAAATTCTGGCACGCGTGGCTAGATCTGGGCTGTCCGATTCCCGCCGAGCCGGTGAATCTCGAAGAATTGTGGTTTCGCCCATGGTCCGCCAGCATGATTTCTCTGGGACAGATTCAACCGGGCGATCGCTTCTTCGGGCGCGGTCAATTGACGATCCGGCTCATCATGGTCATCACGTTCGCCTGCTACGGAGGTCTGCACCTGCTTGGTTGGCAATACAGCTTCAACAGCAGCACTGAACTCCGTCTGTGGCAGACCTGCACTGTGATTACGATGTCGACCAGCTTGATCATTCCTTTGAATTCGTTATACAGGATAGCGGGGCATGCCATGCATGTGCATGAAGACTATCATACAGAACGAGGGTTCTTATGGGCAACTGTCAAGGGCTTGTTTTACTGCACGATTTTGCTGCTCTTTTTGTTTCTCCTTCTCGTCGTCTTATCGCGAGCATATCTGGTCATCGAAAGCTTCATCGCCTTGCCGAATTCGCCGCCGTCAACCTATGTCATCCCGACTTGGTCAGCGTACATACCTCACATCTAGATATCCCTTGGTGACACATCGAGTGAGCTGGATACTGATGGGGATACCGAGTCACAATTTCTAGGATTGATACACCTACAACAACGGCTCGCGGCCAATGTCAAATCACGTTCGCATGCACGGCGCGACTCACCACCACTTTCATGGGTGTTGCACTTGCGCTATCACGGTCGAGACATTGCCTGATGTTGGCCTTTTCCAGGCTTACTCTAGACCGCGATCTGCGCCGCGCAAGATGTTGTATTTTGATCAAGCTACAGCAGGGAGAATGTGCGATTGTAATTTTAGCACTGATATATCACAACTTCACAGCCAAAGCACTTTTGAAGTTCAGAGTATGAAATCATGTCAATTGCTCATCGACTTCGGCGCTATGCCATGCGCAAAAAGCCTAATTCTAACAACGCTACTATGCTTTCCATGCAATCGTGCAATCATGCAAATCCCTCCCTGTCTCTTCTCACTTCGCACTACCTTTCTCCAACGCCACAAGCACATCCAGCTGCGTCAGCCAGCGCTCGCTAAAGACTTCTTCCGAGAACCTCTCTGCACTCTTGCGCGAACGTTGACGCATAGCCAGAGCCTCCGAGGGCGGCAGTTCGAGTGCCTTCGCGAAACCTTCGGCGAATTGTTCTTCGGTGGATGCGTGGAAACCTGCGGAGGAAGAAATTGTTAGTCACGTGCAAAGTGTAAGGAAATGGTATATCATATATTCAGGAAACGTACCTGTGGGCTTGCCATCGATAGGGACGACGATGTCTGCCTTGGGACCACCAGAGTCGTTGACAACGGAAATCAGACCTGCCGCTTGGTACTCAACGACGCCGATGCCGAAATGCTCGTTCCACATGCCGTTGACGCCGACGGAGCTTGTCTTCAGGTAGTCGAGAATTTGTGGCCATTTGGCGTTGACGACGAATTCGACTCTGTCTTTGATCTCCTGAGCTTGCAAACGAAGTTTATAGACGCGCTTCTCATCGGAGTCATCGCGGACAGATCCCACGAGGATCAGCTTAGGCTTCGGCTCCATGTCAGAGAGATGTTTGTAAGTCTTGAGGAATGCTCGGAAAGCATCGATGATCATCTGATGGCACTTCTCGGGGCGGAACTGTGCGATGTAGAGGATGTTGCGTGTGCGATTCTTCTCACTTGCTTCGTCGACAGGAATCTTTTGCTCAAGTTCGCCAACAGCGCAAGGCGGGTAGACGACGCTGATGGCGTGCTTTTTGCCACGCTTCTTGCGCGAAGCAGCCCAGAGCTGAGATACATGGTTCTGCGTCCAGCTGCTGTTTGTCATGACGACGTCAACGTTACCGCCGACCCAGCTGTAGAGCTTAGCGAATAGTTGCCAGTAGAATTGCTTCACCTTGCCGCGGACACCGCTGCCTTTGCCGGCGTTGACTCCATGGGTGCTAGAGACTTCTACATGCAGACTGTCGAGCATGTCGGTGGAGATGGTAGGGTAGTGAACATAAGCGCCTGTTGGGACGGACGGGAACAGCCATTTGCAAGTTGCAAGAGTGAAAGCGTAGCCCATAGTGTCGACGAAAATGTCAGGCGCGAGCAGAGTGAATGCATCCCAGGCAAGCAGAATAGAGCCGAGAGACTGGCCAAGCAGAGTGAAGTGAGGCCATGTACTGGGAAGAACATAGTCGCGGGTGCTGAGGTACAGGAAGCAAACGCGGGCAGAGTTGAGGTGGATGTTGAAGCGATTTCGGACATTGGCAATGATCTGTTCCTTGCTCGCGTCGTGGTCGCCGGTGTAGACGACACAGAGCGAGTTGGGATAGCGTTTCTGGGTTGCTAGAATGGCTGCAAACAGTACTCGCTCGCCTCCACCGCCAGCATTGCAGAACGGGTGGAAGAAGCCGATCACGCCCTTGAATGAGGGATCTGCTTGCACCGGAGTCTGGCTGCCAGAAACCTGCTCCCACTCCTCGTCAGATGAGGTGCCATTTTCCTGGGCGGCGTGCTCTTCGGTGATGGCACGTTCCAACAGCAGTTGCCTTCTCTGCGCGGTTTTGCTCTTGATCTGAGCCCCGCAGAGACGGCCAATGAAGCGCCACGAGATGGGCGTGAGAGCGATGACGACCAGGGTCCCGATTGCCAGAGCCAGCAGGTCGAGAGAGAGCGCCATGGCGGAGTTGTTGTTGTCGTCGTGGAGTCTTCCAACGGCCAGCAGGAGGCGGACTATGCTATATCATGGCGTGGTGAGTGTTTGTTCTAAGACACATGCAAGCTGGCCCCCCACCAAACACGCATCCACTGCGCGCCTGCCTGGAGTGAGCTGTGCAGCGTCATGCCATCTCCAAATTTGGCGGCGGAAGACGCCCGCAAGCAGGGTCTCGCGAGCATGTGAGGCACGTCGCTCACTTCACTTTGCCAATACACGCTCACACGCGCAGCGTCCATCATCCCGTGACGAGAGTGGAAGCACAGGAGGAGGAGTCATGGCCATGGCGTTGTGCGCACCCTCAACCATGTTGGCCTCACGAGTAGGCAATGCGCGAGCCGCCTTTACACACCTCCCCTCCAATTGCGTCTTCACGCCTACCAGCGGTGCTCCTCAAGAGCCTTCTCTGCCTCTGCCTCCCGCAAGCTCGAGCCGACTGAAGCCATTGAAGTCATCGACCTGGCCAATATTGTCGCCCTTCCACCGCTCGGCATCCTCAATGGCCTCCACACGCTCGGCATCCCGTGGTGGGCTGCCATCCCAACTACCGCCATACTCGTTCGAGGCGTCCTCGGCCACTATTTCGCATCCAAGCCTGTCCGTCGACGCCAGCAGATCAATGGCTACCTGAACCCTCTTGTTGCCGCGAACCTTGACCAGAGCATTCACAAGTACAGAGAAAAACATGGAGTCGCCTTCGCGTCTTCGCATAATGAGTGAACAAATCCAGAAAACGCATAGATACGGAATTGAGTTCGGTGCTGGTCTGATAGGCTTCACGTCTATCATCAACTTCGGCGCGATGATAGCGACCGCGGAAGCTGTCAGGATGAAGTGCGGTGCACGAGACGGTCTGCTTTCCACTATCATGGCGCCTTTCAACTGGATAGGCAGGCATGTAGCGCCTGAACACTTCGCGCCGGCCGTCGATGCTGCCGAGGCGCGCGCACAGGATCTCGCTGCACGCCTGGAGCATGTCCGCGAACTTCGCCTACAACAAGCTCAAGAGCAGACTTTCGGTGCCGAGTCTGCCAACGATGCCGCCTTTGCGCAGCCGCTAACATCAGACAATCTGTTCGCTGCGTCCCAATCTACCTTGCCGCCGCCATCGGTCCTCAATGTATCTCATTTTGATCCTACGCTACAAACCGAAGGCCTTTTCTGGTGTACCGACCTCACAGCCGTCGATCCAACCTCCATACTACCTTTACTCACAGGTGGAGCAATGCTGGCCACCATCATCTTCAACCCCTCTTTGATACCCCGATGGGTGCCCCGCGCACAAAACATGCCTGCACCCATCAAGTTTATCATGACGCGCTACTCCAAATCGCAAGCAGTCTATGCAGCAATCACTGTTCTCATTGCGTACGCTCTGCAAACAGTGCCCGCAGCTGTCAGTCTGTATATTTTCAGCACTTTCATGACAGGTTTCGTGACGAAAAGATGGTTGGACCTGACCATGCCTCTTCGGAAGCCCATACAACCTGTGCGCGCAGACCAGACAGAGAAGTAAGAAGATTTACGGTGCCCGTGGTTGATGCGTACCGCTATACCTCTCAGCAGCAGATTCTATTCCCAACCAGAAGTGACACATACGTGGAAGCTCCGATGAACTGTTTTCTTGCTGCAGCAAGCGAAGTAAAACGTCAACTCAAACCTGCGTCTGGCTTGTGTATGACTGGTAAATTTGCTTGCATTAAAGCAAATCATCCAGAATGGGTATATCATTCCCTTCTCTCACATGTCAGTCCTCTGCTTGATCGCTGCGAGCATTCAAATCATATGAGGCTGCACTGTCAGAGACGTTCTACGTTTCTCAGCTTTTCGATCATCAAGGTCGGCCAAAAGCCAATCCTTGGTGAGAAACACAATGTCAGAATTCTGACGACACGGGCCTGGCTGACTGCTGTTACGCCCATGAACAACGAACCGTTCTCTACATCGTCACAAAACGCAAACATCCCGCATGGCATGGCATCTCTTCCATTTCATCATTCATGGATTGTATCAATAACTGAGTTAATGAAGACTCCCTGTACAACATTCGCATATAAAAACTTTACGAACATGAACTTATACACCTTCCCTCGCTATCAACATTCATCGACCATCCACCGGGCGCCCCAAGCTGTGAACAACACTTCCATCACCCAACTTTGCCTCTTTCAAACTTCGAGATGTGCATCCGCTACAACGTCGAGTTCTGGCTACCCATCAGCAATGACCAACCAGACTGGGAGCGCAGAGTGAAGCGCGGCCTCGCACAACCCGGCTGGAACACCGGCGCATTAGTCGTCCACTTCTACGAATGCCGCGGCAAACTCCTCAAACAAGCTGCATGCGCTCCGTACGAAATCCGTCAAGGCGGCTGCTACCGTGGCCGAATCCTGGACTTCTGCTACCAAGACGAACACTGCTTCCTACGCATGATGGAGATGCAATCCGCCTGCACGGCTGCAAAGCGTGAGGCCGAAAGGATGGAGGGCGCGCGTGAGCACCCAGAGATCCAGACTGAAGTCACGAACCAGTGGCGCAAAGCTTACGACGATTGGCTGTCTGCGTATGAACACCACCGCGGCTGTCCCGATAGGAGGTACATGTCGCCGCTGTTCCAGGAATTGAAGAGGGCTGGAATCGTGTTTGACAAGACTTATATTGATGATGCGACGAGGATGGCGCGCATCCGAGCACAGAGGCTGAACCCATTATTGGGATCAATAGGCAGTATGATGCTCCGACACGGCGCCGTTGATCAGCGACGCATCATGTACTGCTATTGACGAGGAATGACACAGTGATACCGCATCTGCATCGGCGTTTGTTTAGGAGCATGTAACCATATTCTGAACTCATGGTCTCGCCAACTCATGGCGAAGCCACTTCTCAATCCTGCACTCACTCACAAATCTCTTCCTTTTGTTTTGATGTCGACTACCATGACACCTATCAATCAATCACTCATGAACCTATCGACCAACATGTTCTTAGTCGACTTGCCAATCTTGCACCGCGCCAATCACGGCTGCTTTCTCGGATGTGACGACAGCCTACGTGGTCCAAGGAACTTGCGAGTTTGCGCGTCTCGTGCCCAACGTCAACAAAGCTATGCCGTAGTGTTGCCAGTGGGCCGTCAGCATTTTTGATGGTCTGCTGGATCGCTCGATCACTGTGCATGGCTAGTCATGGGTAGACGTCTGATTGGTTGACTTATCTATGAGAGGTAGATAGGGGGACTGGTCACATGCATTGTTAGGCACGTTGATGAATTCGTACTTCGTCGGTACTAGATATACATATAATTGCGCAGCCTAAAGGCAACCTGTCTCGAACTTTGGAATACTGGCATCTGTTTCAAGTGAAGTTCATCTGAGATCTGCATTGTATATACAGGTGTACTTAATGTAATGCACGTAAGAACATACCTATGTACGAGGGTTAAGTGTTAATCTCAAAGGGATACGCTTCCGCGGTTGGCTCGGATGTACCCGCCGCTAATAAACAGTCGCTCGAAATATACTAATAAATACAATAAATAATTGCATGAACGTGTGCTCTTGAACGCTCTTCCGCACCACAGATGTCTAGACTCCGCCAGAGGTACGAACTCCCTCGCGTTGAGGAGATCATGTTGGTCGTAAAAAATTTAGTACCATCTCTCCTCTTGTGAAGGGGAAATTGGAGGTCGTCGTGCAAGATCATCCATTTAAACCATCTATCCTGCAGCCAACAACCTTGATTCCCAGGACCTAATCAATATCCCTACCACACATCTCCCTCACTCCTGCAGCACCCACTCCAACCCACCCACCAATCTCTTCCAAAAACCCTCCGCAGCAGCCTGCACAGGAAAAGCCCAATAATAATGCGGCATCCCCTGCACCACCTCCCTCTTCACCCTCAACCCACCATCCTCCATCTCAGCCTGCAGAACCCTGCCATCATCCCGCATACAATCCTTCTCAGCATCTAAAATCCATGTCGACGGAAATTCTCTCACGCCATCCACGCCCAACCCCACCGGATACCAGTGCTTGCTCTCGTCGTCGTACGGCGGTAGACCGCCCAACATGTCATAGACGCCGAGGCACATTGGGGCTGTGACGAAGGGGATCTCGCCACTGTTGTCCGTCTGCGAGGTGTGCAGGTGCTGATATTGCGGAGGAACGGCAGACGGGTGCATCAGAGTCGAGCAGAGGGATACAAGGCCCGAGATACGGTTGCGGTGCCCGGACTGGATGAGCTTGTGCACGGTGGAGATGGCGAGGCCACCGCCGGCAGAGCCGCCCATGATCACGAACTTCTTGGTGTCGCCTTTGAAATCGCCTGCGTGCTCGTAGGCCTGATGTTACAAGTCAGCTAAACGCTGTCAACGACGGGAGGCGGATCGTTCGCCCATCGCTCACCCATTGGAACCCATCGTAACAATCCTGGATATTCTCCGGGCATTTGATGGCAGGCCATTTGCGATAGTTGACAGCAACGACAACCACATCTGAGCGACCGCTCAGCGTGCGGCAGAAATGATCTTCCGAGTCAAGGTTCCCCGTGACCCAGCCGCCGCCATGGAAGAAGACGACAACAGGACGCGGACGACCGCCATTCTGGTGTCCAGGAGGCTGGTAGACGCGAACAGCGACGTGGTCGGAGACTTGCTCGTCGTCTGTATCATTGGATCAGGGAAGCTCGCACTCGCAAATGCCTTTGCCTGTTGGCTGGCAGGGTGTTTGCATACATGCCGTCACGCCTGGTGGAGGCGGAGGAAGCTCGCTTGCGTTTTTGATCATAAGAGCGTTGAATGCGTCGGGCATGGCATTTCCGGGCGGAAGCATGGGTCCCGGAGGAAGCGTGTTCTCATACTACATTTCAGATCGATCAGTCCGAGTACTGCTTGTCGTGATGATCGGGAGCATATAGATCCAACTCACCTGCACCCACTCCGGATCATATCCCTCTCTGTTGATCGACGACATTGCTTGATACTTGTAAATGTGTGTGCCATATTGACCAAGATTGGGGCGATCGATCAATCAAATAACTGTTTTTCTCTTAGGCGCTCTGAAGATGAGGGGCTGGGTTTCTTGGTATAAGCGCTTGAGCAAATGCCTCGAATCTGGTCATTGGTCGGGAAGCCAACATGTATCTTCAGCCGCACCTGTAGTTTGGCCGCCAAGTCTCAGATATATTACATATCGGCAACACAAGCATTGCACCCAAAGTCTCGTTACAAATATCTCTTAAGTAGGCGCTTGTGAATGGCCGTAGAAAGTAGCGCATAGTCTTTCTCTCCTCCTAGCAATTCACGATGTCTTGCATCGGATCATCAGGCGTAGAGCCGTCCCAGCCAAGCCTAGACGAGAATCTTACACTTCAGACCTGATTGATTGATTGATTGATTCATTGATTCATTTGGTAAGGCTCATATTAGGAACCCTATAAGTTACGAAGCCGCTATCTAAATTCAGTGTGCGCTAAGTACTACTATCGCTGCCGATCCTTCAATTGCCTAAGACCTCGCTATCACGAGACCTCGTCGTCGCTATTTTACCTAGCTGCCTCTAACTTAGTGTTGTTATGACTTTACGAATTAATTAATTAACTAGAGAATCTATAGTTATTTATTAAGCTTTTTATTAACTTGTTATATTAAATATAGCCTATTAAAGAAGAGTTAGATCCTATAAGTTATAATAGCGATCTAGCTAATCGCTTTATAGAGATAGTCTATATACTTAGTTAATTAATACTAAATATAGGCCTTCTATACTATTAACTTTTTAAGAAGTTAGTTTTAGACTATCTTTAACTAATTTAGTTAAAATTCGCTTCTTAATTATACTTAGCTAACTACTTTCAAGAGTCTCTTACTCTATTAGATAATTATCTTCTTAATATTAGCCTAATTAAGTTTAATTAATTAGTAGTTCTTAACTACTTTATTAATACTTCTAAAGATTCTTAGAATCTTAGTTCTAAGAACTATAAGAGCTATCTATCTTACTATTACTAGATTACTTAATAGTTAAAGTAGGTTTATTAACCTCCTTTTAATATTATACTATATTAAGTTTTATTTCTAAATAAAGGCTAGATAATAGAGTAGAATATAGGCTAGTATTTAATTCTTTAGAGATTCTAGAGTATAGTACTATATATATATTAGAGAGTCTAGTTAATTAATCTTATAGAGGTAGGCTAATATAGTAATCTTACTACTTCTTAATTAAACAATAAGGGAGCTTAGTAGCCTACTAAGGCCTTTAAACTTATTAAGTATACGCTTATTTAGAGTATCTTAGAAGCGTTAAATATTATATTCTTTTGTTATCGCTATCTAATCTTTAGCTTACTACTCCCTAGATTAATTCTTAACTATTATAAGTGCCTAGGTTAGATCAAATGCATATAGTTGTTCGATTGTTCAGTCGGCTGCGTCTATAGCTAATCGATCCGCCTGTTCGTTGCTGGGGATGCCAGTATAGCCTGGTATCTAAATCACTGTGACTGGGCATAGTGTTTGCATGTATAGCTAGTGAAATTAGCTAATAGCCTCACCCGCTATATGTGTCGTTGGGCTGTCAATTAACACTTCAGACCTGAAAGACACGGAAATACATGTTTTTATAAGACACGATCGAGCAATGGCTTTCCACGAGGCCCAAAAAGCAAAAGATATGTTGATGAGAGTGGGATTTGAACCCACGCCCTTTCGGACTAGCGATTGTGGTATACCAGGAGGTAGTACCTTAAGCTAGCGCCTTAGACCGCTCGGCCATCTCACCGAATTGAATCAGGTTGATTCGATGGATGGAAGGCAAGCACGTCGCATTATGAAGCGCACGATTTCTGCATCACCAGGATGTGAGCTTGGAAATAAGAGGCGACATCTGCATTCAGGCACGGAGATCAATGCTATCGTCTGTCGTTGATAAGTTGTGCGGCCATATAGCGTCGTTTGATCATGATGTTTGAAGGAAATACATGTAATGTGCGTCTTGCATAGAGCGAGGACGACGCGCACATGGTGAGGCGACTTCGATGTTGTCAAGTTGCGAGCCGCGGGCTAAAAGAGGATCCGAATCAGAATGATAGCCAATAACATGAAGATCAAAGATGTATTAGAGTTGTCTACGTATGGCACCAAATCAGTGTAGTATCACATACATGTACATGTGCATTTTGGCCGAAAACATCGAAGTCAGCATTGAAGTTACCTCCGTTGGTCGGTTGAAGCGTGCACTAAAGGTTGCAACTTAGCCGAGAATTTCTGCCTCAGGAAGGCCACGGATCTATCCGGGCTGAATTTAGAACATTGTTACATACAGTTTCCCATACAAAGACGTTCTATTTATAGCGTATTCATATTATCAATATTCTTATATTAGAAAGCCTTTATATACATTTAATTAATATAACTTAAATATAAAAATAATATATAATTTATGCTTAAAACACGCTTTTTAATAATAATAATATAATAATATACTAATATAACTTAGTAGAAGCAAGTTACTATTATTACTCTATATATAATTAAGTAGTCTACTAAGAATATTAGAAATAAATTTAATATTAAATTATATACTATATAGTTAATTATTTATAAGATTAAGAAATCTATATTTAAATATAATCTATATAGACTATATATAGCTCTCTATTTTCGATTTATATTTATAATACTAACTTAAGATAAAAATTATAGTTTAAAGTACTATTTACTTTCTAAAAGTATAGTAATAATAGTAATTTAACTTAATACTATTATTAAGTATTATAAAAAGAAACTAGTTAAAAGTATAAATTAGATAATTAATAATTTATTAGATAATAGTCTTATGAAAGTAGAAAATATTATAAAAAATAAGAAATAGAGTTATTAAGAATATTAAGAAAATAGAGATCTTTATTTTAATATATATAAATAGAAGTATTATATAAGAGTCTTATAACTTAGTAGAGCTAAAGTATATAATATATATCTACTATTTATTTATTATAAAGCTAATACTTTAGAATAATAAAATCTATTATTTATAAGTATAGTATTATAAAAGAATAAAGTTTTAGTTCTAAAGTATATAAGGACTTTTATAAAATACTTATTAACTTATAAGCTAATAATACTATTATTATTAGAGTTAATAAGTATATAGTTAATCTTAAAAGTAATAATTATATATATATCTTATATTTAGCTAATAAAGAAGTATATACTAAAGAGAAAGCTTCTAGTATTTAATTAATATAATAGACTACTAACTATAGTAATTATTTATTAATTTTATATTCTATTATATATTAGAAACTTAAAAATAAGAAGTCTATTACTAAATTATATAATAAACTTACTAATAAGTAATAATAACTTAATAATTATATTAATAAATAATATTAAAGATTATTCTAACTAAATATTCTTAAATATAATAAGTTATAGACTACTAATTATAAAATCAATATATATAATATATAATAAAAAGCTAAAAATTAATAAAATAGTAACTATCTATAATTAGATATGAAAAAACTATAATAGCTAATTAATAATAGTCTAAAAAGTTATTTACTTATAATACTAAGAGTAGTCTCGACTTTATATAGTATATATTTTATATCTATAAATAGTATTTATTTCCTTATTATAAGAAGGTATATTATTTATTAGACTAGCTAGTTATTATTATTAAGAATAATATTAGTTTATATAGTAAAGTATATTAATTACTTTATTTTAAAATAAAATAATATAGTATTTACTTTATTATACTTCTAATTAATTTAGCTAATCTATTACTAATTAAATAAGCTTATTTTTATAAGAATATACTTCTTAACTCTCTATATAATTAGATATATAAAAGAAGTAAGTTAAAGCCTATACTTAATAAAGCTAAAAAAGTATTTAGAATATTTAATAGAGTCTAAAAATAAGTTATATTCTCTTATAAATTATAATAATAGAGAAATATATTAAACTTTATAAAAAGTTAGAGAAAGTTAGCTATACTAATTATTTTAAGACTTAAATTTATTTATATTAGTTAAAAAAACATATTTAAATTATATTAATTATATTTAAACTATATTAAAAGTATTTAAAAATATTTAAAATATATTAAAAGTATTTAAAATATATCTAGTTTAACTTAAATATATTAAAATTAACTTAAAATATATTAAAATTAACTTAAAATATATTAAGATTTACTAAGAGTAATATATTTATAGTAAAAGTAATTAAGAATACTTTATATATAAATTTATATAGTAAGAGTTCTAATAGAGATTAATATTTATATATAGATCTAATAATAGCTAATAATAGATAGTATAGCTATATCTATTAAGTATATACTTTAACTAACTAATAGAAGTATTTTAGTAAACTTAGACTCTCTTATAGTTAAATAGAGTACTAATAGCTATATTAGTAGCTATAATATTATTTAAATAAATAGAATTAAAGTATAGATCTAACTTATAGAGAGTCTAAAGAGAAGTAGTTATATATTAGAGATAAAGAATATTTAATTTTATAATTTAAATATAGTTCCTTTACTAATATATATTATATTTATTACTACTATTAATTAAAAAATAGATACTTAGAAGTAATATCTTATACTTAATATTATAATCTATACTATATATAATAATATAAAAATTCCTACTTAATATATATATATACTTTATTAAAAAGAAGAACTTTAGAATTAGAGCTATACTTAGTATTAAAAGTCGTATTTTTAGAGTATACTTAAGATTAAAAGTCGAAAAATAAAGTATATAGACTATATAAAGTTATAGAATTAGTATACTCTAAGTATTATAAATTAGAGTTAAAAATTATTATTTTTTAAAATCTATATTTTATATAACTATATATTATAGTTTTAAGAGATTATAGTTATTATATATATATATTTAAATAGAAGTATATTAGCTATACTAAGTCTATTACTTATTTTTAAGTCTATATAACTTATAATTATAATTCTATTACGTTTTAAATTAATCTTAAATTAATAATTTAGTTAGTTTATCTATAAGTGTATGACTGCATCTTCTTAGACGCTCCGCTAAGAGGAAATCACGTAATCCTACTACTCGCCGCTAAGATAACGAGATCCGGCGCTAAAGCACTGCTTATTCCTCTTAAGGAGCGTCTGAGGCACTAAGATAACATTGAAGCTTGCAATTGGCAATCTTGGGGTTATCAGGGTTAGAATCGCCTGATGACGAGATGACACATCTCACGTCGCACTTGTACTGGGGAACCGACTTCTTGCTAGTGACATGTGTGAGAGTGGTGAGAATATACTGGTCCAATTTGCGGATCCACATGATGATTGTAGGCCCGAGAGGTCGATAAATCGAACCACCGATCAAAGTTAGATCCAAGCTGAGAAGACAGGGTGTTTCGCGTAGCTAGTTGAAACATGACTTTCAACAGAACTTGAGAGAGAGAAAATATCCTTTACACGATAGCCTAGAACTGGCCGTTATCGGTCGTCAACCCATATATTTGTACTCAAACAAACCGCAAGCTACCGGAGGGGACCATAATCCTTCGGAAGCTCTGTCATACCGGTCTCTTGAGAGCCAGCTACATATATTTTTCTTTGCCGGTGCTGTAATTGGCAAAGCTAAATGTACTCGTGTCATCCGGCAGCACTGTCAGTGCTTTACTGAAGCTGACATGAGTGGCACTACGCAGATGTAGTATGCACACCTATATCATATAAAGCTAGCATATTCTTGTAGGCACCTGCAAGCTTCCATCTGGCATCCAAGACATCTAGAAGCTTTTCCATGTGCCTGGCTGCTCGAGCGTGAAGCTCACTGCCACTCTCCCTTTCGAGCCATCGATAACTCGCGGCTCCTGCGTAAATCGCATCCATAATGAATGGGTTCACGAGTGAAAGCTTCGACGAATCCACAGCTTCATCTTCCAAACCGCGCACAGCGAGCATTATGCTCGAACTCATGGTATGGAGCTGTTGACTGGTCGTCTCGAGAGTCTGTATGCATTCTGTCTGGAGTTCGAGATCTTCCATGGTCTTGACTGACGATTCAGTGAGATAGCCGGGCGCGGCGTTCAACTTCTCCGGACAGGTAAAGCGATCGAGCAAGACAAAGAGCGCGGAACGGGCGACGAATCTCGGAGCAAGAAGCGAAGGGCTTTCTAGCATTCCGCCAAGGCTCCGGTCATCCAAAGCTAACGCGAAGTCATTAATTTCGCGAGACAAGTCGGTGATTTCTGTGTGGGAAATGCTCAAAGTCGGTACTACTCGTGCATGACGAATAGCGCGGCCTAGAAGGATAGAGGCCTGGCAAAGGAGGGCGAAGCCTGATCCGAGAAAGTCGTCTTGAGTGTTTGATGGATGACCAACAGCTTTACTCACTGCACCGAGGTCCTTAATCTGGTGTTAGCACAAATTTGTTCGCAAGACCTGGTTGCGGATAATGCATGACTGCTGGGGCAACACACCCATGTATTGTCGTCTACTGGTAGTCTGATTGCCGACGTAGGCTCTGGAATGAGAAAGCGCCTCCTGCTGCCCAGCGCCACGATCTTGTCAAGAACAAAAACGCTCCACCAAACTCTTCTTCGCTCCTCCGCTTCCGTCCAAGTCGTCTGTGAGAATGATTGAGTACTCTAAGGAGCGATAGTATTGAAATGAAAAAGAAGGGACACGTACAACTTGACCCAGAATAGTAAAATCTCCAGAAGCGAGACCAAGAATGTCGGAATACCGCACGCACGATCCCACAGTCATCCAGGCCGCAGGATATATAGCATGCCCATATTCGTACATCGCAATGAGGACCATGGCTTGGAGTATATGTAGCGAGAGAGCACCGCCGCTTTCGAGTTTGGATAGAAACTCCTTCGTCGTCCTATAGAGGGAGTCATTGATCTTGTCACTAGCAGCAGCCGTGATGAGCTTCATAGCCAGAAAGAGCATAGCAAGGTCGGGACCCGCATTTTGGACCGACAGTCCCGTGTCCATTCGATTTTTCGACACCACGGGTAGCCATAGATGAATGGTATTGAAGTATTGGTGGGCAATATTAATGATCGTGTTCTCCCGACAAAGGATTTCCAAGACGTGCTACCGAGAGAGAAAATATAGGTCTTAGTTCCAGCGCTTCGAACAGAGAACAACGGAAGCAAAGAGAAGTCGGTGTAGCGCTGGGAGGTATTAATGTCAGGCAACGTACATCTAGAATACCGCCTGCCATGACGGGCAGCCGAGCATGAGACCAAACATAACAGTCGATGTCCAAGAACAGAGACGCAGGGAAGACAGCGTCAGTGTCCTGGCCCTCGTTCCCGACAGAACCATCGACAGTCGACGGCGCGCGAGTTTCACCACTGTTGGCTTCATCGTGAGAGCTGGCGCCGACCGTCGACGGCGGTACAGATGTTGAGGCGGTAGATGCCTGAATTGAAATTGCATCCCGAACAGAGGTCGTGGGCAACAGACTTTCCAATGCTGCTAGGCGTGCTTGCATATGGGCCCAGTCGGCTGGAGTAGGGACAGGTGCAGGCTCAGTGTCGTATGTACAGTCTCTCCTTGTCCGACGGCACAGACTACAGACAGGTAGCGCCTTATCGCAGCGTCGCTTGTGCTTCTTGCAGGCCGAACAGGCCTGGATGCTATGTGCCGGCATGGTGTTGTTGGTCCAGAGACAGACCAGAATCTCCTCGAGAGCGGCCGCAATCCCCGCACGCATCCCCAAAACCACGAAGCGGTCCCTGCTGTGTATAGAGAGTGAAGCGCTTGCCGGTAATGGCTTAGCTCAGCGTGGGAATTGCGGCCGCACTGCAACAAAGTCGACAGCCTGTACCTCAACCAGTATTGGTGAATGCTACGTATGTACCATGATCCGTCTCTCAGACGCAGTATCAATCATGCGTCTTGAAGACGCTCGGGCCGGTGTAGGCGTCAAATATCACTATATTAGACCGCTGGCATCGAACGGTTCTCCCGTTCTGTAAACACTCGAACTCCCCAACATCGCCCAGCACAAGAATACTTGCCAGCACTAGCCAACACCAGCGCACACCAGTTAACACTAGCAATCATGTTCGGCATACGATGTAGTACTATGATGCCTAACAAAGCTGTCCTAACAGAGAAGAACTTGCCAGATCAAACAGGGAAGGTATGATGCCAGTACTCAGAATCTGTGCTGATGCATTGATCAATCTAACATGCATCATTCCAGGTGTTCTTAGTGACTGGCGCCTCTGGCGGTCTGGGAGAGCTGCTTGTCAACATTCTGTACCAACACAACGCCAAGGTCTACCTCGCTGCCAGATCCGAGGCGAAGACAGCGAAAGTAATTGAAGGCATCAAGGCAGCTCACCCTTCATCCAAAGGCCATCTGGAATTCCTCAGCCTTCACCTAGACGACTTGACTACTATCAAGCGGACCGCGAATGAGTTTCTGTCCAAGGAAAGCCGTCTAGATGTTCTGTGGAACAACGCAGGCGTGATGATTCCACCGGCCGGTTCGAAGACAAAGCAAGGCTTCGAGTTACAATATGGTGTCAACAACCTCGGCCACTTCTTGCTGACGCTTTTCCTACGCCCTGCACTCGAGTCTGCCGCGAGAGCGGCGCCAAAGGATTCCGTCCGCGTTGTCTGGGTGTCCTCCAGCGCCGCCGATACCGCGGCCAATCCCGCCGTCGACTTGACGAACATGGATTACCGCCGAGAGGAAGGCAAGTGGAACAAGTATGCGCGAAGCAAGGCTGCAAGCGTCATTCACTCTGCGGAATTTGCGAGACAAACCAAGGGCACTGGGATTGTTAGTTTGGTACGCAGTCGACTATGGATCGTGCAAAGCCAATGTCCTTTCGTTAATTCATGACAGGCACTTAACCCGGGCAACTTTGTAACAGAACTTCAGCGGAATATGTCCTCGATGGAACTTGCCATGTTGGTAAGATCTCACTCTCTCAATGCCTTCGCGTGCAGCGACCCACTAACCACGCTCGCAGAAACTCATCGGTTCTGAACCGGTGAATGGCGCTTACACAGAGCTTTACGCGGGCTTGAGCGATAGCATTACGAGCGAGAACAATGGTGGCTGGGGCGAGTACATATCCTTTTGATGCTCTATCGATATTGGACACGAATGGCTGACTTTCTTTTCACCCAACAGTCTCGCCATTTGGCAAAGTGGAGAAGAATCGTAAGGACCTCGTCGAACCAGAGATCGGGCGCAAGCTTTGGGAATGGAGTCTGAAGCAGGTAGAACCTTACATGTAGAAATTTGTTGTACTTCTCCCAGCGACACACAACTCCATGGATACTTATATTTGAAACAGGCTATTCGAGTAGCAGACCGTGTAAAAAGGCAACCAAAGTTGAGCCCTGGTTCCCTGGGGAGGTAGCTCTGCTACGCGTGATGTAAGGTGCCTTGGTCATTCATTTCCATCAGATTTCAAGACCAACATGGCCAGAGAAACAGTTGCAAAGCATTATATGTAGAATATACCCCTCATGAGCATGAAGCCCTGATAGCTCAGTTGGTAGAGCGCGTCACTAGTAATGACGAGGTCGGCCGGTTCAACTCCGTCTTAGGGCACTCATTTTTTCGTCTTTTGCTATGGCATTCCATATCAATGATTCACTATCTCACGGGTCAAATTTCTTTTTTTCTTAAATCACAGCAGAACCATTGGGTAGGACCAATCTCGTTATTATTAGCTATAATCGATCTATAAATTGCAGACGGTCGCAGCTTTCATCTAGACCTGCCTGCTAGCGTGTTTCCCCACCTGTTTTCGCTGTTTCACCGTTGGCAGGGACCCTGACGCAGAGTAAACAAACACACGCCTTCGCATCCTTGATCATCTGCGACATCTTCTGCGCTCCACTCTTTGGCATTGAGACAGCCTGCAAGCATTGACAGAAACTGCAAGCATCCGCTTTGTTGTCCACCTGCGATTGCGCATATTTCCGTCAACTCGCGGCCGGATTCACGTGAATTCGTCCACAACAAGTGCACAGCATGGGTCGCATCACGCGCGCCAAAGCGGCTGAAGTCGCGGAGCGCTTGCACATTGACGAGGACGCTGTGCTTGATCTTTCACAAATTGACGAGAAACCAGATCCCGCCACCCCGGAGTCAACCGATAGAGCTGTGCTAGGAGACATTGCCCCGAACAGCGCGGACAGCAAGGGATCAGAGCTGGTCGGCAGGAAGACACGAAGTAAGAAGAAAGCAAAAGGGCGCTCTGGAGCTGATGCAAACGTCGAGATGAAGCAGGACGAGAAGCAGGACGAGGAGATCGATAACGAGCAGGCCGAGAAGGTAGTTGAAGATCAGACACAGGAAGAAGAAGCACTCGAGGCCACCACAAACGAGACCATGGAAAGGCTGGCAAAGCTGAGAATCACATCGCTTGGAAATCAGGCTCCGGTACAGACACCCGATGTGTCAATGTCCGAGGAGAACAGCAACATTACACCTTTGCCTGAAATGGAAGAGACAACCACGCATAAGGGCAACAATGCCGAGGCGCTTGATGCCGACACCTCCGTTGCTACGCCCGCCATGAGTGAATCAGAAAATGAACTACCCGACATTTCGATTACAACACAGCCTCAAGTGGACGAGTCCGAGCAATCTGAGGCAATGGAACAGCCCATATACGAAGAGCCCTCCTCGCCAATAGCAACGGCAGTGCCCAAGGTTATCAAGAGTCTTCGCAAGGACAGCCCGGCTAAGCGTTCAACAAGCAACAAGGAGAATGTTGAGCCCGTGGAGCCGCTTATAGTCGAGCCCACCAATGTCGAGCCAGGCCGCAGCGTGAGGTTTCGGTCGAGCCTATCGAAGTGGTAGAGCCCGAGCGGTCAGCGGAACCAGTTGAACAAATCGCGCCGACCGAGACAGTCCAACAGGAAGATGTTGCAAGCGCCACTTCACCCGCTCTAGCAGATGCGCAAACGTCTTTGTCACCACAATCCTCGACCGACAATGCGATTGCTGCAGAACCAACCACATCACCTTCGAGACCCCAGTCGAGTGGCAAGTCTGAAGACCAAATCGAAGCTCTGGACAACTTCAACGAAGCAGTCGAAAAAGTCAATGAGAGCATTCCGGACGTTCCCTCGCCTGCAAAGAAATCTTCACCAAAGCCTACCGACGCCAAAGAAAAGCTCAAGAAGGCGAAGCCAGCACCTGTCGTCAGAATGACCAAAGCTGCTGCTGCTCGCTTGTCAATGGCACAGGGAGGCGACAAGGACGCCGGAAATACTGCAGCAAAAGCTCGACCAAGACCTTCGAGTATGATTGGTCGTAGCAATACTGTTCGCCAAAGTGTGGCACCTGCGCCTGCCAGGAATACTTCAATCACTGCCAACAAGCCCTCTCCCAGACCCAAGAAAGAGACTGTTATCCCTCACAGCAAGCCTCGTCCAGTCTCGCTCTCATTCCCAACTCCTCCACCTGCAGCCAGAAGCTCCAAGGCTCCAACTAAGAGTTCCTTCCAACTTCCAGGTGAAGCAGTAGCAGCGAAATTGAAAGCTGCACGTGAGGAACGTATGAAGCGTGAGGCTGCCGCTGCAACCTCTAAGGCGGCTGCCAAACCTACTCCGGAAGAGAAGAAGCCAGCCTTCAAAGCCCGACCAGTCCCGAGTACATTGAAGAAGGCTCCCAGCGTACGTCAAACTGCTGCGAGCAAGGCAAGAGAATCAACCATCACTGGTGACGCTGCTGCGAAGCCACCCTCGTCATCTTCGACCACAGGACTGAAGCGCAGCAACACTGTCGCAACTTCAAGACCTCGTCCTTCAACAATTTCAACCACGACTGCCAAACCATCAGCACCCACACAACTCACCGTCCAGAAGCGCGCCCGTCCTTCGTCCGTCCACATTCCCGCAAGCAGCGCCGCTGCACCCCGAGTCCCTTCCGCTACGGCTTCCAATCCAAGCACTGCTCCCTCTTCTCGCAACACAAGCGCCACGTCCAAGGGCAAAGAAGTCTACGCTCGTTTCTCTGCTGCTCGCAATGCCGCTGAGAACGAGAAGCGCGAGAAGGAAGATGCCGCTCGCAAAGCTCGTGCTGCTGCGGCGGAGAGGGGACGTGTTGCTAGTCGCGAGTGGGCGGAGAAGCAGCGTGTTAAGAAGATGGTTGCTATGATGGAGGGAGGTGGTGCGAAGGAGTGAAAGTTTGTGTGATTCATTGGATGGACCCAGTGATTGATTGTAACGATTACGAAAACGGGTGTTTGGTTGGTCTGGGGGCGTCTTGGATTGCTTTGGTCTACGAACGGGGGTTTTGTCCCGCACTGCTTGGTTGTTAGCATGCTTTCGAGGATGTATAGCTATGTAAATCCATCTGCTACAGCTTCTTCATCTGTTTGCTAGAGAATGTGATGTGTGCTGAGATACTGTTCTTCCTTTGGCATCCTATCCCGATGATTCGTATTGTCTCATTACATTTGCTACAATCGTCTTCGAGCCTTGGTGTCATGTCGATCGACTTGCTCCCTATCGACGATGCCAGGTACTAATGCTAGTGATATCGATCGAGTGTTCCTGTTGATCCCTCTACGATCGATTGATCTATTCGGTTACATTCTTGGCGATTATGTGTGCGTAGTGGTGAATCGACCTCATCGATTACCACCAATCGAGCTCACAAGGTCTTGTGGTCTAGTGGTTACGATTCTCGCTTAGGGTTTACAGCAGTAATCAATTGCGAGAGGTCCCCGGTTCGAGTCCGGGCAAGACCCTTGTTCTTTTATTCTTTTTGCGTGGTTGCGGATCAGTTGGGGGCGGTGCTGGTGATCGATATCTTGCATAGACGTTGTGGTTGATGGGAAAACGACGAATTCGCGTCATCAACGGCTGCTCCGGGATTTGCAACGAGATCCACAGATACGAGTATCCAGATGACAGGGATGGCAAAATGATTATCGTTTCTCCAAGATCGTTATCAGGACCTTGCCACAGAGGACCCGGATAGCTCGAGCAAATGAGTGGAGTTGGCCTGCTAATTGACAGAGATCGAGACTCGTTCGTCGGCACAAGCATAGGACTGTTGTTTGCAATAAACCAGTGAAGCTGCAATGTTTTGTTGTTCCGTCAGGACGTTGACACGGTTGGACAAACAGATCGTCATCATAGCCTCAGGCCCTCTAGACGGGCCACGCATGTGTCTTGCATGTAAAGCGAGATGGGACGGATCATCGCGGCGTCTGGAATTGATGTTTCGCCCACGGACTTTCGCTGCACGCACAAGCGAATTGGCGAAAGGATCCGTGGGCGGAAATTGGCCAGCTGGGATCTTCAGTGCTGATAGCCCGCTCCACATGGGTCTGCTGGCTCAACGTGCTGCACGAGGTCTTCTTGTGCGATGAAGGACTAGCCGACGCCGTCAGGTCAGCGAAAGATCAAGGACGGGCTAATCAGAAGCGGCAGCAGTCGACTGCAGGAGAGCGGGAACCGGAGCTATTCTGAAGACGATCTGTGGAACCGAGTGGACACTGCCCGCCCGCCCTGATGCAGGAACACACGTTGCGATTGGGCGGGAGACGGCGGGTGTTCCTGGCGCTAAGGGCCACAGGAGAAGGTTATCTGCCCTGGTTGACAGGGACGAGGTCGGGGCAGGGAGACGCTCGCCTACAACGCCTGGCCGAGTGTCTTTGCCTGGAGCAGCACGCAGCGGAGGCACATCGATGAAGACGAGCATGCATGCCATGACATCTCAATCTGAAGAGACTTGTGCTCTCGTGTGTGCAACGATGATGATGCGAGCCGCAGCACCACTATAAAACGGTAATGTCTCTGCCTCTGGGGCCAATGGCAATCTACGACGGGGTGGCATCGCGCCTCCACAGCCGGAGGCGAAGCAAGCGTTGGGTTAGACTCGTGCACTTGGACCACCCGGCTTGGTAGCGCCTGCATTCCAGCGCTCTCCTTCCAGACCGCACCGAGACCACGAGACCGTCCTCACGACTCCAGCCTGCCTCTCTCTCTCGCAGCGTGTGGTGCAACGGGCTCGACATTCCTTCTTTTGGCATTGGCCGCATCCATTCATTCATCGCGCATCTACAGCGTCGTCACACTCATTACTACTGTCTAATCCCGCCCACCGCAACACCACCGCCTCCCCTGAAACGCCTCCTCAGCCTCTGTCCCGGATACGACACCTCAGAGTTTCAACCTTGGCTGCCAAACTATCCGGTTCACGGCCTTGTGCCAGCAACAACCTTCCCTTCGACACCAGGTCTCGTGACCGCACACGATAGCGCTGCCGTCCTGCGGCGTGCACACCAGCCAACATGAAGCTCGCTGTGATATCTGAGGCGGGCCAACAATGGAGACAATTGCAGGAGCGTGGCTTCGAAGGCACTGCTGGAGCTGCAGCGACCACTGTAATGTCATCGGTCACTCGCACACTCGCCGCAAGAGACTCCGAGACGACGTGCAAACCGGGCAACGACTCTGCAGCCTGTGAAAAGCCCGTTGCTGCCAGCCACACACAGAGCATTGCTATCGCCCTGGGCGCCGGGTAAGTACCCTAGTGCTCAATGTTGGTGCCTTCTTTGACTAACCATCGCACAGTATTCCTTTGATCTGTGCAGCCTTCGTGCTCGTCTACCTCCACAGACGCCATGTGCGAAAAGAGCGTCTCGAAGATAAGAACGACCCTCACAAGTCGCTTGATTTCGGCATGGAAGGCGTGGGTAAGGAGTCCAAATGGGCCAAGCAGAAGAAAGGCCCCGAAATGACCGTAACCGATGTCAATGGAGCCACCTCGAAGCGCACGGATCGTGGTTTGTCAATGGACGAACTGGGTCTCGGAAATCCTTACCTTTTGCCTCAAGAAGTCAACGGATCTGGCAGCTCTATTCACAGCATGTCTCGCTCGTTCCAAGACGATCACGACCCTTACAGACCAGTCACGTTCATTAAGGGCGATGGTGAATCGACGCGCAGCCGTGCATACAACGAGAAGGGTTCAATCTACTCGGGTGCAACCAGCATTCACTCCGCTAACGAAAAAGCGGGCCTGGTTGCCAATGCTTCTCGCATGTCACGGTCGTTCCCTAAGCGTGGCGACTCCAAGCTTTCTGGCGAACCACTGTCACCTCAGGACTCAATCGACTCGGATACATCATTAGCCCAGCAAATGCACAGCCAGAATGCTGGAGCGCCAAACCAACCAACACTTCCCAACATCTCCGAATCTAGCCCTCGCATTAATGTTCACTCCCCTCCGCCGCCGCCGGAGAAGGAGGCTGAGTTCTCGCCGCCTCCTCGCACCACATCAGCTGCAGTCGAAACCTCTGGTCCTGCAGCTCGCAAGGGCCCATTGCCTCACATTGCAATTCCTCCGCGCATGTCCACGCAATCCAGTGATTACGGAGACATCGAGGTCGATGAAATTGATGATCTACCTCCACCCGTCCAGCAGCGCCGCGTCCCATCTCTTATGGTCGAGGAACCCGATAGACAGAAGCAAAGACTGTCCGTCCAGGGCCTCAACCTTGCCGACTCAGCAATGCCTACCAACCGACTCTCTGTAATGGGCCTCCGCCCTCTGCCGCCCTCCGGTCCTGAAGACAACCCCGAGACCCGTGCTAACAGAATCCGCTCGTTCTACAAGGAGTACTTCGACGACAGTAAACCCGAGCCTGCAGGCGCTCAATACCAGGACACCTACGACCTTGACTACCTCACTGATGCTGCCATCTATGATCCCGATTCTGGTGGATTCGTAACTGCTGGACGCGCTGCCAACAGACCATTTGCTGAACCACTTGGCCGTCGTGCAATGACTCCTCCTCCACGCGGTGCTAGAACTCCAGTTCCTGGTCCCCATCGTCGCCAGATGTCGACACAGACTGTCGGTCGATACGGTCCTCGCGGGCCCATGCCCAAGAAGCCGCTGCCGCCTCCTATGCCTTTGAAGTCGCTACCGACGCCCCATATGCTCAAAGACGACACCGCCATCTTCAATGCCGATGACTTCGCGCCTCCTGTTTCTTACCGTGACAGACAGGCAGGACGTGGTACTGACAGTCCCACTGGCTCCTTGCGTCCATACAGCCTAGCGTGGCCTCTCACGTCCCACTCGCAGACTCAATGGCTGATCTGAGCCCAATGCCCTCACCTTACATGATGCGCAAATCTGGCACTTACACCGCACTTGACTTTGCTCCTCCCAGCCGTATCGGTGGTGGTGACGGTATGAGTGACGCCGGATCGATCCGCAGTGCCCGTTCTGGCATCTCCCGCATGCACAACGATGCACTCCGCGCCGGTGCCTACCGTGTCTCTCGCCTCCCACCTGAGATGGTCGGCACCCGCGATGACCTTGCCGCGCAGCTCAAGCCTAGCTGGGACATGCGCAAAGACAGGACTATCGGTTAAAGTAATGGAATTTTGACCCATATCAACCAGTCGGCCAGACGCCCGACTTTGTTCGAAAGAAAGCTTATAACGACACGCAAAGCAACATAGACTTTATCACGACAAGCACATTTCTTCCATGTGGATCATTCACACAACGGCGCTCATCATCATCGTTTGCTATCTCGACACGATTGTTCTCAACTCGCCGCACAGCGCGGACACCTGCCCATTCTCATTTTCGCCATTTCGTCCCGCGCGCTTGCAGATAGCCCGGCTGTCTCAGACCGGTTGTACAGTACGAAATGTACTCTTTTGACTTCTCAGCATCACCATTCATATCGCAAATATCGGCAATGACTGCCAGGGAAACAAAGACGGAATATTCGCCCGGCCACTCGCGTAATCGACCCGCCTCCAGTCAAGTCTGCACTCTCCCCCAGGCTTTCGCACGGTATCATATTCACAAAGCTCGAAAAATGCATATGGATCTCGGCTGTACTTGAATGTCTTTTTGCTTTTCTTTTCACCGGCGTTACAAAAGGGCGGGATTCTGGATTGTCTAGGGACATACTTTTTTCGTTTTGGATTTTCTTCTCTTCTTACATGATAGCTTTTTTCGTTGTACATAGAACTTTGATCCCGAGGTCTAACGGTCATATTGTCAAATAAAGACTCGAGCTGGGGAAGAAGAGGCTGGGAAAGGCAGTACGAGTATGCCTTTCTCTTTGCTCTCTTTTCTTCTCTTTGAGCTGCGGGTATTGAAATATTGAATTCAGATGTTGGTGGTGAACAATGTGTGAGTACGTGAGTGAATTCGTGGGTGCGAACTGTGAGGTACCTAATTTGCGTCAAGGTGGCCTAGGTAGGAAATCATGACTTGTTGTATGGGCGCTGCTTTGTGTCGCCAGATGTGCAGACGTCTTGCTATGGACCTGATGCTGGACGCAATTGTGCTATTGCACCTTGGTGTCCTTGAGCCTAAGGACTTGCAGGTTGAGAAGATGTCTCGCAACGCGGGTGGTTTGTTGGGCTTCTTCTCGGTTGGCACTTACTGGCAAAGACGGCCGTTGTTATCACTGCACGTCTGTAGATCACAAATGCGCAGATGTTGTTGTTCGCACTTGGCCACGCCATGCCCATTTACTAATACGATGCAGGAGTCGTGCGAGCGCCTTTGACAGCATCCGTCATAGCTCTGAGAATGGCTCTGGAGATCGTTCATACACACGGTCGTATGTCGTGTTGTTCTACCAGACGACATGGATCAGATAGCATCACTGTCCCCTCTGCTGAGCTCCAGCAAGCTCACAGCTGAAACACAGACTCTGTCAATGCAGACGTGACATTTGGGAGTAAATGGCTGACGCTGCGCTGACTGGCAAAATGACAGGCATGCTTGACCGACGTGGAGGCAGTGCAATTCGTCCTTATCGCGATCGATGGCCGAGTGTGACGCTTCATATAGCGTCGTGGGTTATGCTGGGAGCACCTCATCATGTGAGTAGCCATGAGTGGGTACGTGGAGTGCATCGATAGCTCCTACCTTCTAGGAGATAGTGCATGGCCTTTGATTCAAACCGTGGAATTGAGGCAATAAAAGAGCGTCTGGGCGAGGAAGAGAGGCCTTCTAAGAGGTAGAGTCGGACTGAAGTCAATGATTAAGCACATAATTTTCAGAAAAGTGCCAATTGCCACAGACCGTTCGGTGACGCCTGGATTCCTATTATTGGAGGTTGTCGTAGGCAGGCATCGGCTTGCCGTCCGTTGCTATTGCACAGATCAAGTTGAAAGCAATCAATGGTAATGGCCGCAGCTGGCGTGGCGTTGTTTCCTGTTGAGCGTGCGATCATCATCATAGAGAGCGAGATAGCGTCGGAACAGACGGAGCCGAGGAGTGTGAATGTGGATGTTGTGTCAGAGGTGTGAGGTTCTGCCTCGGAGGTGTTGCTGCGGTGCGTATGACCGACGCCTGACGTGCCTTAGTGCCTGAGAGCTCACAACTACCGAGAGAGAAAGGCCTCATCCTCGACACTGTCATTGGGCGTCATACTGCTCTCTCATCTCCTGAGTGGTGCAATCACCCAATGTTGCATCGCAGAGGCGGCAGAAGAGGCAGGGTCCGGGCGCGGCTCCGGCTCGACGTCACACACCAAGCATTCAGCTCTTCGCCTGCACGGCAAGCATGTGAGATCGACCCTTGGCCGTGTAGTTTGTCTTGAGGCTCTGCGACTACGTCTCTGTATCGATCAACGTAAAGAAAGTCTCGGTATAGAGGGCTCAAAATGAAGCCTACATTTCGCGCTACTTGAGATTTCCCATGAGCACATCATCAAGTCCATACACTAATGTCCCCAGTGCATCGCCACTTGCCCATGGGTGAGCGTGGGTTGCTCCATCATCTCCAGACGCTAAACAGACAGTGCAGTGAGAAAAATTGGGCCTGCGACATTAGGCCGACTTGATAGCGAGAAGACTGGAGAAACACTGGAGACCACGAGAATGCAAGTGCGCCGGTCAGCTCAACGTGCAACCTCCATCTCTGCGTGCGCGCGATCCACTGGATGTCTGTCGTTGTCAGGGAGGAACGAGGTCCTGTCGTAACTCTGCTGTTGTCTTTGCGGTATAAGTATCACCTCTTTGTCCGGGTTTCCAGATGTTGATGTCCCACACATAACCCACCTTCTCCATTACTCCACACACTACCACCCCAACTCCCCAGCCTCATCAAACACTTCGTCCATCTTCAAGTCAGACACCAATCACATACTCATCACATCATCCAACATGGCGCCTATTGCAATTTCGCCTTCCGACTCCCAGGTCGACTTCACCAACCAGAAGGACGTCGACATGGAGCGTCGCGACAGCACATCACCTCTCACTGGCGTTGGAGGCCGCAAGATGCCTCAGCGCAAGCGCACCATCGATCTCAATGATGGTCATGAGATCCCTCAAATCGCTCTTGGTGTGTACAAGGCACCCAACGGTCAAGAGACCGAAGATGCAATCCTTGCCGCGCTCGATGCCGGCTACCGACACATCGATTCAGCCGCCCGCTACATGAACGAAGAGGCCTGCGGTCGTGCGATCAAGACCTGGTGCGAGCGAACCAACACACCTCGTGAGGAGATCTTCGTCACCACCAAGCTGTGGGACGCCGACCACGGCTACGAGTCAGCTTTCAACGCTCTTGTCGATTCACTCAAGAAGTTCAACCTCGAGTACTTCGACTTGTACCTTCTCCACTCACCAGCCGAATGCCCGCAGAAGCGCCTCGACTCGTGGCGTGCTCTCGAGACCGCACAGAAGCTGGGCATCGTCAAGTCCATCGGCGTGTCAAACTTTGGCGCGCAGGATCTCGAACATCTTCTTCAGCATGCCAAGGTTGTTCCTTGTGTCAACCAGATTGAGGTACATCCATTCGGCCAGCGCAAAGATCTCGTCGCTTTGTGCGAGAAGTACGACATCAAGATTGAGGCATACTCGCCTCTTGCTCGCGGCAACAAGCTGAACGATCCTCGCATCGGTGAGATCGCAGAGCGCCTCGGCAAGACGCCAGCTCAGATCCTGATCAACTGGAGTGCGGCTCGCGGCAATGTCGTTCTCCCCAAGTCAATGACTGCTTCTCGCATCCAGTCGAACTTTGACTCGTTTGACTTCGACCTGTCGGAGAAAGATATGGCCACCATCGACTCTCTTGAGGAGAACTACGTCACCGGCAGCCTTCACAAGTCCGACGACTAGAATGGATTGCTTTTCTTTATGTTAACGATTTCATGATAATACCAAGAGAAACGGGGCATATAGAAGACACACATCAGCCTCTCAGAGATACAGATTATAGACCAATGCCCAATGAAATATCTCTCTCGCAATTGTTCGTTTGATCCAGACATTCTTGCCATCGAGAACATGATCCCGTGTCGATGTATTGTCGGCAGTCATGCTTGTGTTGGATGTTAGAGCCAAAAGTGAATTCAGAAGTCGTTGATAATCGTGACTAGTATTTCTTCGGAGGCTTGGGTGATGCTGTGAGGCGTGAGATCGATCGTTTATCGTAAGAAAGACCTGTTTGTAACAATCTTCAAGTGTCGTTGACTGTCGGGAAGACAATATTAAGAGAAAGTCATAATCATGATTGATCTTGAGGCAACGCGAATGAGAATGCAAAAACTGTAGTGATCAGTGAGCGGCAGGCTCAGTTTTTGTCACAATGGACCCAAACGGCAAAGCAACGTCAACTGATGCAACCATTCGATAATACTGGGTCACAACTTCGAGGTGGCCACGATAATGACGGATTGCCTAATCGGGAAGCCGAAGCCGTCTCATTGGTCGGCAACAGCGCTGCTTGCATCGTCCTGTAGATTTCTGGTTCAAGTATTTGAAGCATATCACAAAGCAATCAGGCCTACCAAAATAGTTCTTGACGGTGCCGTCGTGTTCGAATATTCCATACAAGCTGATAACGGTACAGTAGTGTGCGAGCATTGATGTCGAGTGTGACCGCAAACGGCATACCGATCAACTCGGAACGGCAACGGATTCGTGATACCTCCAGATCCACTGTTATTACGCGTGCCTGGGTTTCCACTTTCTCCGCGAGACTCTCGATTTGCTAGTCGTCAGGCTGCACGTGTGTTCTGCGAGATAAGGAACGCATCCACTTCATGGTGGTCGGTCTGCCAGAAAAAGCCGTCACGATGCAACCTTGACCTTATCGTTGACATCCGTTTCTTCATACCAACCTAACGCGTGCGCTGCGTACTCACCAGCTAGTCCAAGCGAGATAGCGCCACCAGTGAACCAAGCTCCTCGCCTGAACCACGCCCAGCAGTCGGCAACGCTTGATAAATTTACCTTCTTGATCATGTAACCAAGGGTAACGGCGGCACCTCCACATGCGCCACCAAAGAAGACCGGACCAGCACCGATTGCCATGCCTGAGCCTGCGAGCAGGGCCACCTGAACGCCTGCCACTACGGAAAGGAATTTCTTTCCATTGCTCTGTTGCGCGAGGGCAATTGACTTGATGCCCGCCTTGACGTCGTCCTTGATATCCTGGTAGGCGTAGATCATGTCGTAGACCAATGTCCATGCAACGCAACTCCCGTATAAGCATGCAGCTGATACCAGTGCTGGCATGTTCGAGGCAGATCGATGCCCAAAGCCGGGAAACCCATCATGGCACCCCAACTAAAGTCAATCCGAGCACGAATTGAGGGTAGTTCGTTACCCGTTTTGCCAGCGGGTAAATTGTGACAAAGATCAAAGACGGCGTGGCATAGAAAAAGCACTGCCATGGAAACTGCAGTAGGATAGCCAGACCAGCGAAGAGCTGTGCGCCCAAGAATGGAATTGCTTGATACGGTGTGATCGCTCCTCGCGCAATGGGTCTCAGTCGTGTTCGGGCGACGTGAGGGTCAAGATTGCGGTCCCATAGATCGTTGACAGTGCATCCGGCGCGCGCATGATGATCGCTCCAGAATAGAAAAGTAGACATGTTCCAACTACAGTGGAGACAGGTGCGATTGGAGTGGTAAGAGGTGCGGCGAGGATCGTACTGAACATGCACGGGAAGAACAGGTAGTTGGTGCCAACTGGCTTGTCGAGACGAATCAGTTCGGCGTATGGCACCCATGAGCCGGGTAGGTAAGAGAGAAGACCAGTCGTTGGTGGCGAGTATGGTGCCGGAACTGTTGTTTTAGGCGTTGGAGTGGTCGCCACTGCTGGGTCTGTGGTCTTGCGGCCATCAGATATGGTGGTGCTAAGCCTCAAGCCAGCTTGCCACACTGGCTGTGATTGACTCCGGAGCGCATGAGGTCTGGTCCTAGTGCTGGCGATGAAGTTCACTCTAGAATGCGAAGAGAGTTGCCTCGATGTGCGAGCAAAGGTCGATAAGCCAGAGACCCTTTGACGGCTCACATGATGCATGAGAAGCAGCGAAGACATGCTGAATTCTTGGGCCGAATGAAAGATAAAGAAATATGTACCTACTTTCCTTAACATGCCATATTTGTACAGGACTCGGAGCAGGGACCTACTGTGTACCGTCTCGGGGCTTTTACAATGAGAGAGAATCAGACTCGGGACGAGGAAAGCATTGCTGTCTCTCAAAACATCTGATAGATCGAAGAAGACGAGTCGAAGTGAGGGCAGGTGAGTAGCTGATGCTTTCTCACGCGCCTCTACAATGGCGATTTCGCGAAAGCAAAGATCGTCCGAGCTTTCGCCTCGGTCGTCGCGCTGCCTGCTCCGCGACTTCTAGAGCTTCGCGCTGCATGCCACCATCACTTGCAACACTCACTCCATACATACCCACCACAGCCTGGCGCAGGGTCAGCGGCCACTGGAACTTGTAAAATACTGTGTAGCACTCATCACTACGCCGTCCAAATTGCCGATATCTCACTTACGCTTGGTGGACCTTGTTTGCGACAACGCTGCGCCGCCTGGAGCTCTACCAAGCAGCTTCGCGTGAACTCATGTCGCTGTAATTAAAACCATTCTGAGCAACTCGAAGGCCTTCAATCTACACTATACCGTGTGCAGTCTCAGTCAACCCTCAAAATGCCAGCATCGCGACCGCGCGCGGCCTTCGAGCCAATCTCACCTGACTTCGACCTCAAAGCGCTGGTCGAGAACAACCAAAACTTTTCTTATGTGGATCGCATATCATGCGACATGATCGATCAACAAGGCATGGCCGCATTCGAAAAGCTCGTGCTCTTGCATGTGGTCATGGGAGGAAAGCCGTTAGTAATTGACGGGTTCGAGGATCGCCTGGACCCATGGACATTCACCCCACGATGGCTGCGTGACAATTGCGGCGAAAAGATCGAGAATGCTCGGAACATATCTGGCAAAGAGTACCTGCCCCTGACGCTTGGCCACTACTTGAACAATATGGGACTCCTCACAAATCAGTTCTTTGAAAAGCCTGGAGCCTATAAAGACAAGAACAAGCAGAGGGTGTACTTGAAGGATATCGATTGCCCGGCTGTATGGTGGGACAAGCTGAAAGAACACATACCGAGCGGACTCGCGTATCTCAACGACAGCACAGGCGATGTTGGTGGACCTGGATCAGTTCAGGACGGTCGGCGGCAGGGCAAGGGTATAGCGCGAGCTGGCGATTTGATGAGCTCACTACCACCGGACATGCGCGCTGAGAATTTGATGTGCTACATCGGCCATGAGGGCACTTACACACCTTCACATCGAGAAATGTGTGCTAGCCTGGGCCAGAACATCATGGTGGAAGCAAGCGGTACCATCGATGAGGACGGAAAGCCTGAAAAGCCTGGCAGTTCGATTTGGTTCATGACCGAAACAAAGGATAGACATCTCGTCTCTGAATACTGGCTCAGCGTTCTGGGTCACGACATAGAGGTGGAAGACCACTTTGCACAAGTTGTTGCCCTGGAAGAAAGCACCCTTTAGCGTGTACGTTGTAGAGCAGCGAGCAGGTGACTTCATCTTGATTCCGCCGTTGGCGCCACATCAGGTTTGGAATCGCGGCACGAGGACTATGAAGGTAGCTTGGAACCGTACCACTCCAGAAACCTTGAGGATGGCACTGGACGAAGCTTTACCTCGCAGTCGAATTGTCTGTCGAGACGAACAGTACAAAAACAAAGCTATTGTATACTACACCCTACAAAATACTCGAGTCTTCTAGGCCTTGCACAGCAACAAGCTTCGCGCATGGCACCTGAAGCTGGCCACCATTTCTTGTACAAGGGCAAGGTCAGACAACTGTCAAAGGAGTTCAAAAACCTCTTTGCACTCTATCGCGAGATTATCTTGTCGGAGATGTTCAGTCCTGATGAACCTGCGCCAAAAAATGTGGAATACCTTCCCTTTGATTCCAACGTCACTTGTGCATACTGCAGAGGTAACATCTTCAACAGGTTCCTGTCATGCGGCTCTTGCAAAGACATGCTGGGACACACAGACGATGCCGAAGGTGATCCATACGATGTGTGTATGGAGTGCTATACTATGGGCAGATCATGCTGGTGCATTAGTGGCCTCAAATGGGTAGAACAATTCAGATGGAAGGAGCTAGCGTCGAAATACGAGAGTTGGCGCAAGCTCATCATCTCTCTTGATGGCGGACAAATTACTGATAAATCGCCACTTCCACTTATAGATGAGCGCAGGCGCTTACCTAAAAGAACACTCGCGGAGGTCTGCAAGGATCAACTCAAACGCCGGCCCTTCAAGGATGTGCACAAGCCTGCCGATGAGCCCAAATCTGATGCAGAGGAGGAAGAAGAGATCATCGTGGGCGATGACGGCATGGTAAAGAAGATTCAAAAGAAAAAGAGCAAAACTTGGCTGAAGAACAATTTGCCATGTCATGTCTGCTGCCACCGCCATGCGACCTGGAAGATGGCTTTCTGTACAACATGTGACCGAGGTTGGTGTTATGGTTCGTTGTTCAGAGGTTGGGACAAAATGCCGCTTGAGATCATGGAGGATACTGATTGGAAATGTCCTCATTGCCTGGGCATCTGCTTTGCTGGCGCTTGCAAGCGTGAAGGCAAGATGCAACCATACGAACCAAAGGGCACTTTACTTGGACACGACACGAAGAAGGTGGCCGATGTTCGCAGCGTTGAAGCGCTTGTTGACTTCAGTGTGAGCAACCTCACTTGGATCAAGGACGATGAAGCATTACCGAGGAGCCAGTCAAAGCGAATAAGCCGTGCAAAGGCCGATGCTGAAAAGGCCAAGGAAGATGGCGCTGACTTGGAAGATGACGAGGATAACGAGCATGATCAGGTGGACGAAAGTCACGTCGACTACGAGCAAACACCTGGGACGGGAACACCCATAGACCCAGCTTTGACAGGCAATGGAGATCCTGATGTGGACTCTGATGCGTACTTCGCACGCCGCTTACAGCAGGCTAATATCTCCGTCCCGTCTCCTGCTGCGATGTTGGCCGGCGCTCCTGTCAACGGTGCGCCTGTGCCAGATGGCTATGCTCCAGCTTCGGCAGCTGGCTACATGCCTCCGCCTGCGCACATGTATGGTCATATCGACGAGAATGGAAACACAAACTACCCTGATCCCTACCGACCAGGTAGCGTCGAGCCAATGGACGAATACCAAGAGTCTGTGACAATCAATGACTTTGGCAAACGCAAGGCTACTGATGAGGCAGGCGAGGAAGAGGACATTGCCATGACAAAGGGCAAGAGGTCGAAAAAGCCTCGACTGTCAGCTGCAGGCTTCAGAAGTGTTGACCTCGCCGATCCTGCTCCCGAACTTCCAAAGAACGAAGTCCAGCGCCAATTCGGGAAGGAAAAGGAACGAAAGGCGCTCGAGAAAGCGAAGGCAGAAGGTCGATTCATTATGATGCAAGCCGCGCTGAAGGGCAAGAAGCGCATTGTCAAGCTCTCAGTGCCTGGTCAGAGACTGGGTCAGTTATTAGCTGCAAAAGCAGCAGAGGCAGCTGCATTGGCCCAGGCAGCACTGGCTGCCGGCAATGTGAGCGGTAATGCTGGCAATAATCTCAACGGACATCAGACCAACCGAGAGAACATGTCACATCCCAATGGCAACGAGACTTCATCGGCGAATGATCTTCTTAAGAGCGACATCGCACCACCGAAGAAGAACTCCAAAGAGTACTACAAGCAGAGAGAAGAAGAAGGCCATGTCATCACAAGCAGGACCAAGAAAGCTCTCATCCCAGTCGAGAAGGACGACAATTATGGCTATCGGTCTGTGGAAAAGAGAAACCCAAATGCCGCCGCGAAGAAACGACCAGGACGCAAAGCCGCATCAAATCACGTCGAATACGAAGAAGTCGACATCGGCTCAGACCTTGAGGATGAAGGAATGTTCATACCTGAAGGTATCAACAAGAGACGTTCTGTCCCAACATACCTCAAGGACCGCCACAATGGCGACGACGGTCTTCCAGACGCTCTCCCGGATGACTTCAGGGACCGCCAGTGGGACAGCAAGAAGAAGACCAAGGGTCGCAAGTCGGGCGCCGCAGCTCCTTTGGCCGGGCCAAACAGTCTAGAAGCGGACCAGGGCCCGATTCTGAGTAGCCACAGCAGACCGCCCGCTGGAAAAAGGCCTAGCATGCGCCCCGCTATGGGGACATCTCCACAGGAGAATAATGACGATGCGAACTCTGTGAGGTCTGCGGAGGAAGATGCTAATATTGCGTCTGCGCAAAGTTCCGGCCGGTCGACCCCTGCCAACGGCTCTGCTGCTGCTGCCGGTAGCCAGCCACGAGAGTGGACCACTGCAAACAAACCGCGAACCAGCTTGGTTAGTGCTGCAGTGCAGGAGCAGAGGCAGAGACAGAGTGTCATAGACGAAGAGAACCGCAAGGCTAAGCTGCAGATGCTGCAGATGATGGAGGATGCCTCGCCCGGTGCTTCGACGACTCAGGGCAAGAGCGTCCACTTCTCCGTCGATGGCGGTATGGGCAACAACATCAGCTTGGCCGAGGGTCTTGACGACGAGAGCAGTGACGATGAGGTGGAGAGTGTGCCTGCCAAGCGCGGTCGGCCGATCAGCACGACATGAGAGGCCAATGTTAGAGTTGAAGCAAGCGAGATCTTGGAGGTATCGTCTTATTTAGTGAGATGGATAACAACCCGCTGCACGCCTTCCCGCGAACCCTTTCTCAGCAACGACCTCAATTTTGCTGCAAATCGGAGCATTGCGCCCACCAGCAGCTGCATACCCGCTACCCACCCTACCAAACAACACTCGAGCGAGTGATGGTCTGACGACAAGTTACTCTTCGAACGTGTATGCGTCTTGAGCTCGGAGTCATTGGGCGCGGGAAGGATTGGCAAAGGCGGCTCGGCGATATGGAGCTCTGAGAGTCTCGGCCGAACTTCTATCCTTGCCTTGCTTGTTCCTCCGTTGCTGGGCATCGACTCTACTTAGCATGATGATAGCCCAGTGACAAATAGTTTTCTCGTGTTCTATAGGAAACTTTCACCCATCGTTTCCGATTTACTTGAAATTATCAATGTCCAGAAAGTTAGAGAAGAGTGACTCCCAACTAGGTAGTTTGAACGGCTAGTCATGCTGGCAAGCAGAGAGGTGCTCTCTCGCCCTGCTGCAGTTGCGCATGTATCTACTACCTCCTACATGCTTGTAGCGGCACGTCATCCAATCCCTCGAAGATCTTCCGAAAGAGGTATAAGGTTAAACCAACATTACTCAGCAAACGCTCTAGCGCCGAAGCTGCGGTATTCAAAGTTCGCGACCACTTGCTTCCCGAACGTAAGGACTTTGGATATGATCTGTCAAGAAATCAAGATACAGTCGTGCGGAGGCCGACTTGGCCGGTCAGACTTCCCTAATGGCCTTGTGCCGTGCTTCATTACTCACGTTCCTTCCACGCGATAGAGAGTAGCGCGAAGACGTGACTTGACCTGATAATAGCAGGCCCGCGCGTTGGTGAAGGTTTGCCTAACATGGCGAGCATGGTCATGTAAACTGTCGCAGGATGGCTAGAGGAAGCACAATAAGAAGTCGCCAGTGACATTCCGCCTGCAATCCAGATACTGTTCTGTGGGTCACCTTGGTCGTGATGGGCAGGGGGAAGATGTGAATCCGGCCAGCAGGCCCGGACAGACCCGAGCTGGCGCTGCGATCTGGTCGCCAGTCGCGATGCCAGTGCCAGGCCCGGTCTCTTGTTCGTCCAGCCTGGCAAGGCACGCGAGAGATGAGGAGCTCTGCGATCCTTTCGTAGTAGAACGTTCAGTCAAAGCTTGCGAGATCCGAGTTCCGCGCCACGCAGAGCTCCACTCCGCTAAGAAGAAGCACGCACGCAGTGCGTGCGTGCGTGTGTGTCGGGCTCCACAGCAGCGAAAAAGCGTAAACAGCGAGAAACCTACTTCCAGCCTTGCAGCAGCGCCAGAACGAGCCCAGAGAAGAGAAGAGGGGCGCTTGCCAGAGCGATGGAGCGGAGACTTTCGGGCGTATGCCCGCATTGCGCAAAGCTCAGGTGGGTTCCGTGCCTACTTGAAACCCTAAAAGCGACCAATGTCGCCAGATAGGCAGAGGGGCAGGAGGCGCACGCTGGTGGCAGCCGACTGACAGAAGCTTAGGGACAAGCCGAAACCCAGCTCGCCCAGCAAGGTTCTGCCGCTAGGCTGGTGGTCTGAAGTCTGTGGCCATGTCTACTTGGACGGCCTGTCTTGGCGGTCATGGATTTGCTATGCCCTCCCTCACTTTCTCGTGACCGATGGCCTGCCCGAATGAGGTTTTATGGCGCGACTTGGGTAGATATTGCTGATGGTACCAGCGTGGGTCTTTCCTCTGTGCTCCACTAGCGGGCTGAAACGTGGGCGACGTTGTGATACGGCAAGTTTCGTGGGCCGTTCTGTTCGTTGATCAGTCGTTGGGACGTGTTCGCGTACTGCGGCTGCGTAAAATCATCGAGAAAGCACAGTGGATAGATGGATCTGCCTTGCCGATAATAGGCAGCGCATGTGGAGTGCCCGCATTGACAGGTTTGGACGCCACAGGCAGGGGTATAGGACGACGTGGCTGAGACGCATTTATAGTACGGCTTAGTAATAATATGTTGCGACAGTGGTGCTAATTTACCATGATTGTATTATTCTACTCTCAAATCAAGTAATCGTTAAAACAAAGACGAAGAAATGCTCGGCCTGTCTTGAGGTGACAAGCCTCAATGCTCCGGCGCCCAGCCCTTCTACCTTCTATGCAAACCGCAACACCTCGGATGTCTTCGCACGCCTATGATCCAAAATGCGACAACAACGTCGAACACCTTCGTTGGCCATCGTCGGCACTTGTCAAGTAATGGCCACAACTACCGTGTGACTGCGGAATTCCGCCCACAATCTAGGCAGTTTTCCGTGTTTGAAAAGTGAGGACGTAATACTGCCCTGATATCTGTTGCCGTTTGTCTTAGGGCTTTTCGACTTAGTCAACCCTAGTTTGACGTTTGCTACAATGCAATCGAGCAAAGCAAGGGAGACAAAATGCCCTAAGACAGTCAGTCGGTCCCGATGACAACGCGTATTTGCAACGCGGCCATGTGTCCACGTCAATGAGCAGACGTGGCCAGCAAGGTCATAGATAAGTGCTCGAGTCCAATAACGACGATGTCGTGATGTTGGTGAAGTGCGTTGCGAAGACGACAAGGGTGTGCTGCAACGTGCAGAGCCTTCTATCCGGTCTCGTGTCAGCGCCGCTCAGATCGTCAGCGCGACATAGCCGATGCAGTATGATCGATCAGTCGCCTCTACACCGACAGCACGCGGTTGTAAGCTGATGGCGTTTTGATGTGCAGGTCCCCGCCCCAGATTGGCCGCAAGTTATGCAGCTGATGTCTGGGCGCCAGCGATCCGGCTGGTACCTGCGAATGAAACAACGGCGAAGCAGCCTCCCGGCGCACGCCCACCTCCGATGATGTTCTGTCAAGACGGTTATGCAAGTACCCTGCTGCAAAGGATGCTCACATCACCGCCCTTGGGGTTCGGGCTGGCCGATCGAGGCATCCACTTGATGCTGACTCGGGTGGCCAACGGCATCGCGGCAGCTGCAAGTGGCGTCTGGCCTTCCGCGTCCGGCGTGCCTTAGTGTGATAAGACAGTCGCACGTGATGGAAGGCAACGTCGCTCTCAGTCGACAACGTGAACCAGCAAGGTTTTTGTTTTGCTGCGACGATTGCATTAGCTTTGTGCCATACGCGCTGCGAGACGATCAATCACAAGCAGCGGATTTGCAGGATATGAGCTCACTCTGACGTTAGCTGCGATCAGCTTGTTGTTGCTGGTCGCCTGCGTGGGTGCTTCGCCAGTATCGGTCAACAGCGCGTTCGGCAACATCGCCTTGGAAGCGTTGGCGGAAGTAGTTGAAGACGGCGAACTCATCCTTGGTGAGAAGGCATGAGTCGGGCTGGGAGTCGAGCTTGTTGTTGATCTGGGTGACTGCCTCTTCAAGGTACGCGGTGACACCGGCATCGAGATCGCCCTCGGTGTTGCGCGCGATGTCAATGGCTCGTTGGTAGGTCAAGTTGGCAATGCCGTCGACGCCGGCGGTGTTCGTGTTGTTGGTGTTGCCGCCCATTGCTGACGAAGACACGGAGGAGACTGAGTGGCGAAGGCGATATGGCTCCGGTGAGGCCGAGTCGCGAGATGGAGGGCTTGGGTAGGCGGGTGCAGGAATGGAGAGGATAGACATGGTCGGTTTTAGTAGACACGGGCTGTGGTGATGGTCTGCGCTGGCACTGGGTCCCAGGCGAAATGAGACGAGGCAACAAGATGCAGGAGATGGGAAGGGACGCGAGCGATTCTTGGAGCGTAGGGACAATGCCTGCTTACCCCGTGCCTCGAGCGTCTGCTCACTATATCACTTGCGACGTGACTAGCAAGCTTTCGCAGGCTCTCCATAACGCCATGCGCCGCTGGCAAAACCACCGCATGGCCCGGGGTGACGCCAAGGCATGCCGGGAAGCTTTTTGTGTTGCAGACCAGTTGATGGTGCAGCGCGTCGTGGGCAGTGGTGGGAAGGTTAAACACACGCCTAGTACAGCAGTACAGTCGTTGTTCGACGCCCGGCCTGCGAGAGATCCACTGTACGCACGCTCGCGCAGCGGTTGACGCCGCAGGAATCGTGTGCGCATGTGGAGACGCGCCGTGCGCGCCTTTTCGGCAGATGCTCCCCTACATACATGTCAACCTCCAGCCAGCCGTGCAGCCTATCAACCGCTCGCGAGCCGTGCAGTGCGACCTCCAATGCTGCCTATTGCGGTAGTACGCGCTTGCGCCAGCGGCATCTTCATGCTTGCAGGCCTTCAAGCGACCACTGCCGCCGTGGTCGTGCTCCGTCCGCCCTGTCCTGTGGGAGTGGCATGCATGCAGGCGAGACGCGCCGGCAACACGGCCGAATAACGTCTGCGATGCAACAAGGGTGAAGACAGAGTTGCCTCTAGACAAACTCAGCTATGTCTCGAGCCACATGGTATTTAGACTTTGCCCAGAGCGTCACCGCTGCTCGGTGCCCGTACTGTACAACGTTTTGCAACGACTCGTGAGACTTTCAGACAGCTAGTTTGGCCTGCCTCCGCGCCAGAGCTCGAGCATCGTTGCTCGGTAGTTGGATAGGTAGTTACTGTGTTCGCCGTTGTATTCCCACCTTCGACGAAGCCCTTGCGTCTGATAAGATCGCTACATGCTAGGGTGCATGTGTCAGCCACAGCCATAACGTATTACCGCGATGGCCATGTCGGTTGCGGCATCTTTCTCCGTCGTCTTCACAAGCAACCGGACGAGAATTGCGCCGACCAGCAGGACGAATTGCATGTGGTGCGATGGCAGTGTGATGAGGTGCATAACTTGGTAGGCAATTATCGGGATCCTGGCGGTCAATCGTTGTCATCGTGCAGTTGAGCCTGATCTACCGGCACCTGACGACGCCGTACATGGCAGTAGCGTAGGCATGATGTCTCACATTCGAGCTCCACCACCTCTGCTTTGAGAGCTGTCACTATCGATCCTTGGGCCCGACGACAAATCGGCTCCTAGTCGCCGAAGCATGCAACAGAGCCCTAAAATAAGGCAGGCCATTTGCAGATGCAACTGGTCTTAGCTGGCCTTCGCATGCACGTGTATGCACGTGTAGCCGCGATATCGTCAACACGGGGAACCATCCGTCCTAATTTGCGGCCAGGATCGATCAATGTTCGTACAACAACTTCAACAAGTCCTTGGCGGAGCCGATTTGTTTTGAGGATGACGATGGCCTGGGAGCTCACGTCATGTATCCAAACTTAGGTTAATAGGCGGCTTCAATTACTGTAGGTCCGCTTATATTCACAGTACGCTATATTCGTAAAGTTCACCTCTTCATGTCGAAGGTCCCAGCTCGATCATGATGCGCCCATCGTCTCGCTACTATCGCGCTGCTGCCAAGTGACAAATCCCATGCGGCTTGCCTGCGCAACCGAGACTCTCTGCCGTGTCTGTGTGCAACGATCTAACGAGTGTATGCCGTCTAGACGACTCGTCTACCTCCTGCGGGACTCGAAACCGGAAATAATGGTGTGGGACCGATTGGCTTCCGTGCCTCAGCGTACCGATCTTAAACCCTCTTACGGTTGAAGGCCGGTTAGTGCGACCAGGATCTTCTCGGCTCTGTAGCCTAAAAGCCCTGGAAGCCACATCCCTGGGCTCGCGAGTAATGCCAAGGTCCAGCCGGGCATCGCTAAGGTGGAGAACAGCAGCTCAGGTTCACAACTCAAGCTACCTTACTTTCGCCCTCGACAACGTGGACCACGTGTTGCTCGATAACAGCGGACTCTCTAGGCTCGCATTCTCCTCTGGTACCTCCTAGACGGCACCAAGGCTCAGATCCTCGAAGCATCTCCTATCTCCTTCTCACTTGAGTCGAACTCAAGCTGAGCTCGGCGAGTCGGCGAGTCGGACCGCCTGTTGCTCCGGCTCAATAGCAGCCTTAGGCAGAACAAAATAGACCCTTAAGTCCGATACGGCAAAGTCCATACATGCATGCAGTCAACATGACATGGTGATTATCAGGTAGGCAACATACCAAGCAGCAACACTCCCATCACCCACGCCTGTACCGGTAAAGCGCGCAAGCAGGCGCTACAATAATCAGCATGTTTGTCTCGTCTCGTATGGCTCAGCTTTTGCGCCAAAAACCTATACAAGAGTCCGTCTTTCAAGCAGCAACTCGGAGAACTCTGGTCAAGCAAACACCTCTGCGCCAGAAACCAAGCACCTTTTCCCGCACATATTTCACCGCTCGTTCCACCAAGTCGCAGCCATTACGATCATGGCAAACCACATACCGCGATATGCTTCTGCGGTCTTTCCGCAACTTCCGCTCCTATTCCTCAAAGGGCTCTCCCCGTCCTAACCCAACGCCTCATCTCGGTAGTCCTGAGCCTACTGGCATCAAAGCGCGGATGAAGAAGCTTTCAAAAGAATATGGCTGGGTCGCGCTGGGTGTATACTTTGGTTTGAGCTTGTTGGACTTCCCTTTTTGCTTCCTCGCGGTGCGGATGGCTGGACCTGAAAGGATTGGGCAGATCGAGCACTCCATCTTGACCAGCATCAAGTCTTACACCGAGCCATTGTGGAAAATGGCCGAGCCGATCATTGGAGATTGGTCCAGAGAGAAGAAAAAGTTGAACGAGGCGGGCGAGGCTATTGAGGACGCGGGTGAGCAGGCTGAGCAGCGCCCTGCCACGGCCAGTAGGTTTATAGTCACGATTGGCACATGAGGTATCTACTAACAGTATCTCAGGCATCTGGACGGAGCTAGCGCTTGCTTACGGTATTCACAAAACACTGGTGATCTTCCTCCGAGTTCCGGCTGCGATGGCTCTTACACCCAAAGTAGCAAAGATACTGCGGGCACGAGGCTGGCAGGTCGGAAGTAAGAAGTAGGGCTCACGATTATGATGTTACAAAAGGTGGCTCCTGTGGGATTATACACTCGGCTCGGTCTTTGAATTGTACAAAAAGGGAAATTAGAAGGGAGGCGATTGCAGGTCGCTGAAGTGTAAACATAGAGCATCTCCGATCTTGAGATTACTGTATTATAGGTACGAGAGGAGTTGTAGGAATAGTCGGGTGGCTGGCTTGTTATTGATCAGTATTGTGTGGAGTGTACATACCGTACTTGGAGACTTTGTTCTGTACCAGGCCTTGCGGCATTAGATTGACACAGGATCTAGTGCATATCACAACCCAATTATTCATAATCACATTTTTATCTTTATTGAAATATGGTATCAACGGCAGGTCTTTCATCTCAACTACCACTACATCGATTGTCCACGCCTCGGCGGCACTCCGAATGCTGATCCCGACAACTCTATCTTCTCCACTTCCAACTTCGTTGGCTTGTTGACACTACCTCCGTATCGCTGTCCAAGGTCGCCTGCTGTGATATGAATTTACGATATTCTCATCAACTATATCCCATAATCACTCTTACAATTGCTTGTATTGACTGGCGCGCCGCCGAGGCAGACTTATTGGTCTCGCTCGACTGCTCGCCACACGACTGAAAGGACCTGGGTTGTCCTATCATCTGCATGCAGGAAGACACATCGGTGGTGCATAGCCTCTCGACATATGTATGTCTCCAATCGTGATAATATGTCGTGTGTTTCTACAATTCGTACTTGTTCTTTTTGGGTGGTAGTTGTGTTTGTCCACTACATAGCTTCTTGTGGCTGACACCAGGATAGCAAACAAGCCACCTCTCCCACCGGCAGATATGGTGGTCTCAGCCGAAGACAACATTACCGTCTCGGGTGTACAGCCCGCTGGTGTTGCTCCTAAGAAACCAAGGAAGAATCCTGCTCGCCGCAAGGCAGAGAAGACGAACACCAGCACGAGCACAGAACCGTCAAAAGACCATGTTAAATCCAGCAAAAGCGTCACTGCTGCGCCAACAAAAGTGACCCGGCAGCTGAGTGCACCGTCGGTGTTGAGTAACGTAGCTTCAGATCGGCCCCCATTACAAAGCAGGAAATCAACAGCAACGGCTTCAAACTCAACTGCAGATCCGACATCTCCGATCACTCTTTCAAAGAAGCAGTCAAAAGATGGCACTACCTACCAAGAAAAGCAACAAATAGTTACGGCGAAACCTGTCGAGACATCAAACCGACCGTCTTTCCGCCGCAGTCAAACTTCCAGCTCTTCTCTCGCCTTCAATGCTCCCGCACTCGTCACTGGCGGCTTGATCGGATGTGCTGCCGGAGCTGCTATCCTCATGGCGGTACACGTCTGGTATGACTTTGCCGGTGTCAAGGCTGCTATCGCCACTGCTCGCGCAGCTCGATTGTGTGTCGACAATCTGAGCGAAGAGCTCATCGCCAGCTTGAGTATGGGAACCTACAGCACCGACGAAGCACTCGACATCCTGCGACGGACGACGCTGGCCTACGCAGGCATGATTCCGGGCGGAGGACCGGTCGTCGAGCGGATCTTCCGCGAGATTGCTCTTGTGAGGCAATCGCGTGGAGTGGAGGTGGACAAAGTGCTTGCGTGCGCTTTCGACGAGTTGAGAGCTGCGGGAGATAAGGGTTTGTCTGCTGTCGAGACTAGAGATGTCGTGCTCAAACATCTGGCTAAGCTGAGCCTCTTCGCAAGCCGAACGACGCAGGATGTCCTTAAGAGGAATCCAAGACTGAGACCTATCAGAGACGGCGCCGTCAAAGCTCTGAAAGAGCCGCCCAAAGAGAGGGTACCCACTACCAAGGTGAATTTGGTGGTCAAACATAAATGATTGGAGCATTGAACCAAGTGAATGTGCTATGAATTGCTGCTCCACAATAGAGCGTTATGAGACAAGGAAGATTGTTCAATGATTTAGATTTTGATGATGGCCCGTGGACACGCGTGTTGATCTACAAATGTTGGCGACATTGTGGCTTCCCATCATCTGTCTCATCATAATGTCTAGCCTCTCGCAGATAGCCAGCCTGTCATCAATTTCCCTCTTTCGCCCATCGCACTTGTCCAGTCAATATCCACCTGTGCCAGCGCCTTCGCGCCGCTAGTAGCACTCTTATCCTGCAGAATGAACATGACTTGTTCCACGTCTCGAGGCTTCAGCACAAGTGCTTTCCTCGGGCCTGAGCTCTCGTCCACTTTTCCGACGCCGCCATTCCATTCGATCCCATCGCCGCCTTTAAGCCAAACCTTTTCGACCACAACCCGCTCGCCACCTACATTCTCTAGCTGTGCCTCAAGCATCCACTTCCTGACACTGTCTTTTGCGACCGTCAGTGGGCTGACTTTGCTTCGGACGGCTAGCACCGGCTGAGCCACGAATTGGTACAGTTTGCGGAACGTCCTGGCTCGGCCACCACTAGCCACTTCGCCCTCGCGAGAAGTCTCAGTGTAGGAGACGGTAACGGCGAGAACATGTGGGCCGGCTTCTTTGAGGTCGTGAGAAAGTGTTTTCTGAAGTGTAGCGCCAGGTGGGAATATGCCCGCTTCTTCACCTTCCTCGACAGACGTAGTGACCAGCTCCAATGAGATGCCGGCGGTGTTGCTTGGCGTTTGTAACTCTGCGGCTACTCGTACAGCTGTGATGCTTTTCCCTGAATCTGGTAGACTGAGCTCGTTGTTGACGCAGAGTGTACATGCGAAGGTCTCGCCGACGTATGCTGCGCCGAAGGAAGCCGGGAGGGTAAGAAGTGGTGTCAGAGGAGATGTAGATGCTGGTTCTGCGGAAGGGTAGGCAAGGGACGCTTGGCTCGCAATATCCAGAGAAGAACCGAACGATGTGCTTGCAAGTGGTGTTTGTGTAGCGAGAGTTGGTCGCGAGAGGCGGAGGACTTTGAGGGAAAGGGAGTGTTGAGACTGGGAGCTGATTTGGGCCATAGTTGTGTACAGTTGTGGAGCGGGAGTGGCTGGTCAGATCAGAGGCTCCTGCGGTTCTGGCTCTCTCGAGAACTGGTGGAACTCGGATATCACGCTCAATATCGCGATACTCTATGGTATACTGTACTGAAAGCTGGTGAGTTCTCTGGGTTTAACCCTGGCAAAGCCGCACGTGATCTTGACCTTCAGACTATCAACGACAGAAAAGCATAGTGGACCTTTGTGTAATTATTTCAGTATGCTTCCGACCACATTATCGACGGCATCAACACGTAAGACAGACAGCATACAATGCAGTTCACACATACCAAACCAGAAGCGGAGACATCGGAGTCTTGGCATTGCCTGCGTTCACCGCTCGTGCGAAACGTCCAATCTTTGCCTAAACAGCATGCCTTTCCTGGTCACTTATGTTGATTACGACAAACATGTAAATGCAAGCAGTTCTTTCCTTTCTGTACTTACACACATGAACATACGCTATACACTGCATGTGATCTCGGCTCATCGAGAGACTAATGCCGATAAACCCTGAACCCTACTAACACCATTCATCTTCCTTTGCATCGCTTCCAGATGCTCTGAACTCATGTATCGAGATGTCATTACTTACTGTGCAAGGTCTAGAGTGTTGCCGGATTCGCGTGGGAAGTGTGGTGATACGCGAATGGAGCTGACCTGCAAGTGCAGGGTCTCGATTCGTAAGCAATCAATCGAAGCTTGAAGGGTGAGCACAAGACGAACACTTCATAGGTCAGGGTCCAGACCAAGCACCTAAAACATACATCGATGTCTCTGCACGATTCAAATGTTCCAGGAAGGTGCTTAAGCCCGTCCGCTTCGGCGTCCGAGCAGAGCGATCTGCTATGCCGGTGCCTGTTTTTGCAACCAACGTGAGATACTGCTTAGTCAGACCTTCGATTCCTTCGTTCCTTGGTACGATTGCCTCGTGCATGGCTGCACCACGTATACCGCCAATGCCTGTTTGGGTGACTGGCACTTGAGAGCCATGTGTGCATCAGTGTAATGTGTGATATCAGTGATGTGCGTGACATCACTGATTAGAAAGCGTAGATGGTCACATGAGTTGAAGCCTTGTCAAACAACCTCTTGTGATCGATCCCATATAAGGTATACTGAACACTCACGCAGAAATTATCAGCACTAGCATCAGCATCAGCTCGACCTCATCGACGCGAACAAAATCCCAGACAGTCGCAACACCAAAATGGCCTACAACTTCAAAGACATGCCGCAGTTCAGACCGGCTGAAATCGGGACTTACCACAGCGAGACGTACGAACGCATCTCGCCATCAAACAGCAAGTTCGATGCAAAAGGCAAAACGCTTTTTATCACTGCTGGTGGTAAGCACTCAACTCTCATGCAGTGCAAAGACTCACGACTGACACTCCATCAGCGACCGGTATTGGCTACTCCATCTCGGAATCTTTTGCCAAAGCAGGCATAGCACGCATCATCATCATCCAGCGCCGAGAGTCGGTCCTCGCGAGTGCAAAAGCAGCGCTGGAGAAAGCATATCCCAACACCAAAGTCGAAACATATGCCGCTTCTCAATCCGACTTTCCGCGCATGACCGAAATCATCCAGTCGGTCGGTGAGATCGACATCCTCGTCCCTTGCGCGACGAACACGTCCAGTTTTGAAGGTGGAAGTATTCTCCACGCAACCAAGACCATCAAGACCGAGAACATCGCTGCCGATTACACTGTCAATGTCATTGGACTATTCCATATGGTGAAGGAGTTCCTCGCTCTGCCTTCGACTGCTTCTGGGGGCCCAAAGAGCGTCATCCACGTCTCCTCATGCGCGGCGCAAATGTACATTCCAGGCATGAGTGCATACTGCAGCACTAAATCGGCGGCGAACCAGATCATCACCCACTTTGCGTATGACGAGCCTGAGGGCAACGTGAAGTTCTACTCCTATCACCCAGGAAGTATTGCCTCTCCGCTTGCGACCGACTACGTGCCTGTAGATGGGGTGATTTGGGAAGATGGTAAGTCCTGTATCTCATCGAATGATGGTGAGATCAATAGCTGACAAGGCGGTGTCGCAGTGAAACTCCCTGGTGACTTTGCCGTTTGGCTTGCCAGTCCAGAGGCAGACTTTCTCAACGGCCGATACGTATGGGCGGCTTGGGATGTCGATGAGATGATTGCCATGAAGGAGAAGGTGGCTAGTGACCCGAGTCTCTTGACCATGGCACTGATCAAATGAGCCAAAGTAGCTGCACGTGGAGAGTCCATGACTCCGGCGTGTGGACATTAAATATCGTGATCATTGGAATTGAAAGCGTTCTAGATGTATCTGTGCATGCCTTTCAAGCGCAAGTAAAAACGCAAGTAACGTGACTTGCTTGCAGTGGAGGATCCTGAGGCGAATCGTCGTTGGTGTGCAAGCCGACTGGAACAGCACAAGTTTGTTTGTCAGCCGTTGCTTGGCAGCGCGCAACCCGCGCGCCTGGACTTCTCTCGCCATTCGCGATTCACGATCTGAGATCCTCCATCAAATATCCTTGCGCAGCACATATCATTAGCCGGTATACTTTGGAGAGGCACCAAAAGACACGATCCTTTGCATATGAGCACAACTTATTTCACAGCGGTACAGGCTGTGCCCCTCTCACAAGCCTCATGCCTCACGCAATGAACGGCATGGAGGAGACAAGCCCGTCTGAAGGTGTTCAGGCGTGGCAACTTGCGCTCCGAAATGCAATCAGAAAGCGCACACGTTGGACTGAGTTGCCACTGAGAGACATTGCTCGTAAACATCGCGCTTCGATGCAGGAAATTGCCGATATCGTGGTCGACTTGCATCCTAAAAATGCGACATGGTTCGTCGACCCATTAATACCGCAGTATACCGTGGAACTCATCAGGAATCGTGCACGAGCCCGGCATGTATTCTCCTTGCCTTGTTGCGCACTTCAAAGCTTGCAGATCCGACTACCGCGCCGACTACAACACTAGCAACAAGGACCGGGATCCAACGTTTGAAGAAAGTATGTTCAATGCTTTGAAGGACATGCTTTCCAGAGCACAACTCGCTGCTGGCCAGCCGCCAATAATACACCTTGTCAACGCTCTGGTACGCTGGCTTCACACAGCCCGAAAAGCAAACGAGCTGGATCTCAGCAAGCGCATCGAGTCAGGCGCCATGTCAGGCGAGAGTGGCCCTGCTGCCTCGACATTCGAGGCGTTGGGCTTACTTGCACATGCTGTATTCGGTCACCGCTCGTTCCGTGAGGTCGACGGCCTTCCTTTCTGGAAAGCCAGGAGGGCTCAGATCGTGTCCGAGATCGAGCAATACGACGTACAGGTCTTACAATGGATCCAGTCGCAATTAGCTGGGCAGCTGCAGGCGTTGACGAATTCCCGACCGTTCCTCGACACGGATGAGAATGGTCGACCTATACTCACCGATCAACAAATACTCGGCTCAATCGTCGACATTCCAGTGGTCACATCACGTGCCGGTCTTTTTGTCTGGCTAAACTCATGTCTTTGCGCGAGACCGCTGACAGACGACGCGACAATGCGCAACTACATGCTGGTGCGTAGCAAAGACGATGCGCAGGCTGCGGCGGTCGATCTACTTGTAGCATCTTTCGATGTGTTGACGAACGCAATACTTCGCCACGAGCCCAATCAAAATGTGCGATTCATCAGATCCTTCATCTGCAACAAGATTCCTCTGCTTCTAAACTCCCTGCTTGGTTACAATGGACCCGGCGCAGTCGAAAGTTGTGTGCAGATGTCTTTCATGGCCATTACAATGGATCCGCTAGCTCCACTGAGTACTGGGGCTACAGAAGCTCGGGATGTGCTGAAAAAGACGAGGCTTGAATTTCTGTTCGCGTGTGCGCTGCACTCTCTGGTGTCTGAGCGTGCAATTACGAATCTGGTGCACGATCAGTCGGTTGTCATGCCCAAGACAACCAAGTATACCAAAGAAAGTCTTATGGCACAAACATCCAACAATACGGGGCGATTGGACACTATGATACAAGAGCTAGACCTCATGAGTGGAAATGCCGGTGCAATATCTGGCTGCATTGTTGAAACCATCAACAACCTCTGCGCAAGCAGAGACACTGCAGAATTGAGGACTGTATGCACGTCACTGACCAAAAAGTTTCCAAACATCGACGTTGTCATGCTTTTCACACAGCCGGCAAATCTTTTCCTCCCACTATGCGGTATTTTGAACGATTGGATACATGATCAGGACTCGAGCGAATTCCAGCCACCATACGAGGAGTTTGCATGCATCCTACTCTTCGTTCTTGCTGCAATCCACCGTTACAGCCTGACAGCGACAGATCTTGGAGTAACACAAGAAGACAGTTTTATTATGAAGATACTACGCAGCGTCGACCAGAATTTGGATTACAAAGATACAACAGACGAACAGAAGAAGCAATTAGGCAAATGGATCGACGGCCTATATTCCACCGATGAACATGGAGAGACTACTGGTATAGGAGACGAAGTCATGTCCCAGTGTCCGCCTCAAGCCTTCTACATGCTGGTACCTGTGCTTTTTGATCAGAGTGTGCTAGCTTGCAAATCAAAACATCTGTCGATCGATACCTTACGAGGAGGCTTGGAGTTCCTACTCGAACCGTTCCTGCTACCCTCACTTGTTGGAGGCATCAATTGGATCGTCAAACACTCTTGGAAAGACAACAACGACGTGGATATTTTGCTGCCGATGCTCGAGAAGCTGTTGAAACCTTCGGGCAGTTCACAGGACATGCAAGCTATGCACAGATGCATTCTCGGTATCGTCGCTACGCCGCTGGAAGGATCCCTACAGATCTTGATCAGGCGGAAGCCAGAGAAGACAGACCAAGCTCACGCGCTAATTGAGGTCTTGAAACCACATCTGCATCAGAAACGCAACACAAGCATCACGACAGCTGACGTCGACGCAATGGCTGCAACAGGTGGCGGGTTGCTGACCCGCGCTGTCACGAAACAGCATTCGCGAGCTCGCTTTTGGGCGGTAAACGGCAGCTCTGACTCACCTCCAAGATACGCACCGCACCTTGTCCATTGCGCAATCGAGGCTCATGGCAGCTTCCCCGTTCTGAACGCAGTTGTTGAGGGCTTAAAGGACCAAACGAGCATCGGCAACGGATCCATTGCCCTGGACATATGTGTCGCGCTCGTCTGTCGGCCAGAACCAGCAACGTACATACCATTGATGAACATGGCAAGTGCTGAGCCCCAGATTGACGGACGCACTTTGCATGATGCCCTTCGCCTTTCCATGATGAACGCCCAGAAGCTACTGGAAATGAACACAGCAGATGCAGAGGCCCTCGTGCGTCTGGCTCGACGGGTTGAAACGCAATCTACCGTATCACAGGTCGCGCTGGTAAATCTGCCGGGCACCAATGGAGAACAAGCTATGGCGGACCAAGTGATGCAAGGGCTTGGCATCAGCACCGGCGACGTTCCTTTGGGTGTTGGCGATGCCCTGCTGAGCGGCGACGGCGGCCTTGATCAGAACGTCAACACGGACTTTAATGCTACAGATTTCAGCGCCGCTGCAAATGGATCGATGGACCTTGGTGACTCCACAAATCAAAATCTGAACGACATGATGCAGCTAGATAATTCAAACGATATCTTCGGCGACCTCAATGTCGACTTTGGACAATCGAATCAGCAGAGCGGCCAAGGCGTCATGGGTGACGGTGGTGAACGGCCCAATGCCGAGGAAGATATCTTTGCAGGGTTGGACATGACTGACATGGGAGACATGGGAGATCTGGGCCAAGAATTCGACTTCTCATAGGATGAGCAGCAGTTCTTGCGAGAGTAGGAATTCGCCGAATCTGGTCCATCACGGGACGAGTTGCAGATTCTCAGAGATATTGCAAGAGCTATGTGGAGCGAAAGCGGCTAAGACGGCGATTTGGAGGAAGCAAGACATTCTGACCACAATACTGATGCTGCGAGACATGACTAGCTGAAGACGTGGTGTTGGAAATTTGGATACTGAAGATAGTCCTAGGTTGATACCCACTTCCTTCCTTCCTTCCGAGGTTCGGAGCCCGCGGGGTCGTTAGAGCTTATCTGTCCAACCACGTATCTGTATCAATACTAGAGAATGACTGACATGCTATCATAGCGACTACAACCAACTGATCTCAAATCCAAGCCTTGCACAATGCCATACTCTCTCAAAGGACGGAACGTTCTCATCACCGGGGGTCGAGGTAAGCTTTACCGTTCCATCAAATCGATCGTTCCCATCAATGTAGGAGGTAACAACCACCTGCAATCCGTACATATCTTTGAATTACTTGCTACAATATGCAATTGCGACACCAGTAAACAAAAAAAAAAATCCTTGTCTAATCATGCAATCTTCAAAAACAGAGGTCTCGGCGCCGAAATCGCACGCGCCTTCGCAGCAGAAGGCGGCAACATTCGCCATCAACTACGCCAACAACGCCTCCGCTGCCGAAAGCCTCGCAAAAGAACTCGAATCTACCCACGGCGTGAAGACCACAATCATCAAAGCCGACGCGGGCTCAACCTCCTCCGTCGCCGCCTGCGTCCAAACTGCTAAGGAAACCCTCGGTGGGCTCGACATCGCCATCGCAAACGCAGGCTGGACGCGCTTCTCTGACTTCGCGGACCTCGACGCTCTGAGCGACGATGAGTGGGACCGCTGCTGGAAGACGAATGTCCTTGGCGTCAAGCAGCTAGCTGCGTCAGCGACGCCGATTTTTAATTCTAACGCTGAGGGCGGAGTGGTGTTGGTGACGAGCTCGATTGCCGGCAGGAGTATTGGCGGGTCGAGCATGGCGTATAGTGTTACGAAGGCGGCGCAGCTGCATTTGGTCAAGTGTATTGCGAAGACGCAGGGGAGTAAGGTGAGGTGTAATGCTGTGCTGCCCGGGTTGTTGTTGACGGATTGGGGGAATGAGTATGGTGAGTGTTTGAGAGAGATGTGGTAGAGAGACTTGTAAATATTGTACTGACACCTTTGCAGGCGAGGAGCGGATCAAAGCACTGAAGGAAGCGGCAGTATTGCAGAAAGAGGTACGTTGTCAGATTCACCCTCGACGCATACGACCAGCTACTTGCGGCAACGTCGATTTGATCTCTTTCAAAGCGCTGACTTGAAAACTTCGTCGCAGACCGATCTAAAAGACTGTGCGAACATGTTCGTTTCGCTAGCGCAGAACACTAGCATCACGGGACAGCACATCCAGGTCGATTCGGGATTGGCGATCCAGCACCTCTAAGACCTCATGTGCGATGGATGATGAAACATAGCACTGGAGCTTGCGGCTGCTGGCCCTCTTGATTCGTGATTTGCGGTTGGTGGCGGAATGACATGGTATTGCAAGCCGTTGTGAGTTTGCGCAAATTCTTACCAGGGTTCAGGACACCAGTGCATCTGTATATAGCTACTCGGTAGTGCAGTACGTCCGGCAGAAATGAAGACAACTCACAGGCACAGCAAAAAGTCTCGCGGACGTGATCAGGTCGGCTTAACTTTTTTTCAGAAAATTCGTATCTTTCAAGTAAAGACTTTCGTATCTAATTCGCTCCACCATGAACACACAGATGGTACATGAAGACCCGGAGCAGTTGACCGTGGGACAAAGACGTATCCGTTCCCTCGCAGCAATGCAAATAGGTCCACTCGAACCCACATACCCACCCTGAGCCCTGCTGTAGGCAAATTGATCCGACGAAAAACGCCACTGGCTAGGATATCTTCGCTATGCTCCTCTGATCTCTCGCCATTCGCTAGAGGGGAGTTTTGTAAAAACATTTGGGACCGAAAAGAAGGTCTGGTAGAACCCGGACATGCGGATGGATTCTTGCAAGCAGACAATGCCAGAAGTTACCAGGGCATTTTTCATATTCCAAGCGCCTCCGCCTCCCAATTTACCCAGCCCTGAGGTTGGCTGGCACCTTTGCTCAGCTCGACTTCTGTTTCAAGTCAAAGCTCGTCATCGTCGAGCTCGCTGGGCTTGAGGAGACCGCCGACCTTCATGGCACGAGAGCGCTCCTGATCCTTGGCATCCTTTGCGGCCTGCTCGCGGTCTTCAGTGAAGAGCTCAGCGTTGTCGCCTGCGAACTCTTTGAGTGAGACAAGGAAGTCACGGAGAATGAGCTTGAATTTGGGCAAGTCTTCGGTGCTCTCGAAGAGGTTGGTGATGAAAGCGGTGATCTGGTTTGCTCCAAGATTGGGGAAGGCGTTGGAAAGCAAGTTCGCCACAAAGTTCTGGAGGAAGTCCTTGTTAGACATGCCAGGAGTGCCGGCGTCCTCAGAGTAGATAGGGCCCTGGATCTTGCCGGTGCCGACAAGCCAGAACATGCGGGCAAGCAGCATGGACTGATACTTGAAGCCGGCCTTGTGGTCGGAGTCAGTGAGCACAAAGAACACGTCTTGAAGGATCGTGGTGTAGAAGCTCTGGAAGAAGGCGTTGCAAGTCTCGGGGTTGGTGTGCTCTGCCATGTTGCTGATGAGCTCAATGCACATGTTGAGACCCTCACCCTCGACAGCACGGTTGTCGTGCTTAGATGCCCACATGCAGCTGTCGATGACGAGCTTGAAGTGAGCCTGGTCGAGTGTGAGCAAGGCAGGGAAGCAGCGCTGGTTGATCTGCCTGAGGAGCTTGAAGAACTCGACACGGTGCTCGGGGTACTCGGAGAAGTCCTTGTTGATCATGTCCAGGGTGCACTCGAAGATGGCATCGAGAATGGGAGGTACCTGGTCGGTCATCATGCCCTGCGATAATTTGTCAGTTGCTGCATCATTATTGGGCGCTGTATTGCGCACCGTCAAATATTTGCTTGTTTGAGGTGTCCAACGTACCTGAAGCTTAGTGATCAACACGGTGATAACGGCAAGCACCTCTGCCTCACGTGCATCGGGCACGTTCCTCTTGTAGTCCAGCAAAACTGCCTCAAGAAGAGGTGGAACGACAGTTTGGTGAATCATCTCCATGTCATCCGCCTTCTCGACATAGGTCGTAATGAGTTTCAAGATCTCCTTCTTGATTGTCCTCAGACCTCTGACCTTAGGCATCTTGGTGGCGATGTTGCCATCTCTTTGCACAGCCTCGTCAATTAGCGAAGATGCGGCGCGGTACATGGTGAGCATGTCGACGTAGATGCGTCCAACTTGAGGGTAGAAGTAGCTACCAATGGAGCTGCATGCGCGACGTTGGTCTTCATGATGTTGCCGATAATCTTGATGGTCTCGCCATCTTGGAGGATGTTCGGATCCTGGCGAGCAGCAGCAATAATCTGGTCCCAAGCCTGGTTGGGGAGAGACATGAGCTCACCAATGAGACGCTCTTGTGAGTTCTTGTGGCCTTGAGCGCTGATCATGTAACCGCATGCCTCGTAGAAAGTGTGAATCTGCTGAGGTGATAGGTCGCAGGTGATCTTGCGCATTGTACGAACAATCTCGTCAATGAAGGCCTCATTCTCGCCTGGCTGTGTAATGACAAAGTGGCGCTTGCACTTGTTGGCAATCTTGATGAAGGTATCGCAGGCCATGTCCTGAACACCTTCGTGTGTCTCATGCATAAACTCGAAGAGCTTGTTGACGACCGTCTTAAGGAACTTCCAGTGCGCCTTGAGGAAGCGAGGGTATTGACCAACAATGTACATGATGTTGGAAGCAACCACCGCCTTGTTATCCTTTCCACGCTTCATCTCAGTCAAGCCAAGCAGGTCCTTGATGACAGTCACCAAGAAACGCTTTTCGGTCTCCTCATTCATAGCACCAGAAATTGAACCAATAGCCCAGCAGAGAGTGTTGCAGTTCGCCCAGCTCCACTCGGTGCCATCGACCTGTCTCGCCAGCTTCTCTGACATGATTTGTTCCGTATCGACAACGTCCAGATGTGTCAAGAAGACCAAGCACTCCCTGGTGGTCTTGTAAAGCTGAATGGTATCTGACTCCTTGACGAATTCTCTTACGATTTCACCCTCATCGTTCTCCACGATCAAGACTTCCTCAGGACGCACCATCTTCTCGATCATGACCTGCCTCAAGTTAGACAGCACATCGGTGTACTTGTGTTTCCTCAAAGGGTAGTTGGCCATGGTAGTTGGGTTAGGAGCGCCGCCATTGGCCAGTCCGCTGACACCCATGCTGACCAGAGGGTTCAAGTCGGTGATCGGCAGTTGTTGCATTTCGTCGTAAAGCTCGCAAACCAGCTTAGTCCAGTATTCCAGGCAGATCTTGAAGATCTCACGGTCTTCGATCTGACTAATGCGGATGAGGTAGAAGTGACCATGGAGCAGGAAATCACGATTAGGCAGAGCCTCGATGACCGGAAGGTGGTTGCTGAAGAAGTTGCAGAGGAAAAGAGCCAAGTTCTGCACAAACTCCTGGTCCTTGCTGTTTGAAGATGCATATGTTGACTTCAAGTCAAGTGAAAGCGGAATGATGTTCGAGATAGTGGTCAAAGTCTCTGTGAACATTTGCACCAGCTTCTCGTCCCAGTTGTGCTCGGTCTGCAAACTGCCGATCTCCGTCAAGCACTTGAGGGTGATGTTCCTGAATTCAGGTGTTTCCAGGAAGCGGCTGCGCAAGATCTCGATTAGTGATTGACCACTTGGCGGCGTCTCGAAGATGTATCCCAGAGGAATCCAGTTGAGGAAGCGCAGCAGGGTTTCGAGGGTGGCCTTGATCAAGCTTGGCAGGTCAGCGGTGCGCAGAATCTCCGAGCAGAGGTTGTAAATGCTGGTGAACTCGTCGCACATGCTTTGCTTGAGCTGGCGTGTCTTGGTGGAAGTCATCTGCTCGGCAGAGAAATCAAAGACTTCTTCGGACAGCAGGCGCAGAATGGCCATGTTGTTCTCGCAGATGGGAAGACTGCTCCTGCAGCTCGAAATGATCTCGTTGATGAATGTCGGCCAGTTGTGCGGCCACTCCTGCTTCAATATGCTGACAAGCACCAAGTTGAGCTTGTTCAGAAGCGTCCTCTCCTTCTTCAGGTTTTCCTCCGTGCTGCTCAGCTCGATGATGAAGTTGACAACGAAGTTCCTGATACCCATGCACTGTTCGCGAGGCAGAACCTTCCACCTTGTCATGATCACATTGTCGAGGATCTGCAGGCCCAAGAACTTTGTAGAGGGATATTGCGCATCTTGCAAGATCTTATCGACGAGCAGCCACGCGTCGGGGTTCTCTTTGAACTGGTTGAGGGTGGCCTGGGCGGTCTTTTGCTGCTCACCACGGCCCTCGTAGAAGGCACGCACGGTGGCGTCGAGCTCCTCGATGCTCATAGACATGTTGAAGGTGTAGTGGGGGTGGTGGGGTGGTGGGTGGTGTTTGCGAGACGTCCAGACGGGCTTTCACAGCGCGAAACGTCCGTCTGCTCGATGAAGTAGCGCCTGACGCGTGCAGACGGGAGATGAAGACCTAGTCGTGTAACATGCAGCAGCGAGAGCGGGCGGCGAAGGCAGAAAGGGTGGTGGGCGGGGTGTCGTGTATGTGGTAGGGGTGGGAGAGGGCGGTGTTTGCAGCAAATATGAGAGGTGGGTTGGTGAGGTGAAAGTGTTTTTAGCGGTAAAGGTCGCTGGGTGCAAGTGGCGCGGGGCTTTTGCGTTCTCAGCAGGCAGGCGGCGGTTCGGAGCGTGGGCTGCTGGGTGGAGTTGGCTGGCTGGTGTCGCCGGACGTCATTTACTACTGCTGAGAGTGTTGCTGCAGAGGTTACGGTGAAGTGAAGTCTCTTTTTACCAGAGCACTAACGACAGTGAAGCTCAAGCGGCTCTGCGTAGAGTGGTAGGAGGTAACTCTTAGTCAGTCGCGATGCAGCTTTTGAGCTCGTCGGCACAGGGCGATACACCGCTGTCCATCAATCTCGCAGGTGGGTCCCCTTGGTCTTCTTCGCCTCTTCACCCCGCATTATTCTTCCTAAGCAAGCCGCCATCACCTTGACCCTGCCCTGCCCGCCGCTTCTCTTTCTTTCGGCGAACGCCATCAAAGAACGCAACACCGAAACCGCTTTATACTCGTGCGACTTCGCAGTCTCTTGCACAATCGGTGCGTCCATCATGCCGCCATATCAGCAGACACAATTGCGTGGCTCCGGCACAGCAACGCCTACAGGCACGCACGGCAGCCAAACCATTCTTCAGACCAATGCCGGTCCTAGTGCGCCTAGCGGCACCCTCCGACTACGAGCAGAACCACAGGAACGACGAGGAATCACATGGGCCGAAGACGTAATAGACAACGAGGGCATGGGCAAAAAGAGTAGCAAAGTATGCTGCATCTACCACAAGCCACACGAGCCTGGTGATTCCGACTCGGACTCCTCCAGCTCCTCGAGCGACAGTGATAGTGACAGCGAGCCGGATCTAAGCCGGGCGCGGAAAGCTGGTGGACGTGAGCGCAAAGGCAAGCACGATGGACACAAGCATGGTGAAGGAGATGGAGATTGCAATGGGAAAGACCATGGCAAAGGCAAGGAGAGAAAACCTAGCCCAAACGCTTATGAGCGACAACCGAAGCCCAAGAGCAAAAGAGATGGATGAGACATGGCCTGCTGGATCAATTGACCCTCAGCACTTCTTCCACGCCTACGCCTTGAGAAGTGCCAAATATCATCTTGCGCAAGGGATAAGACAGCCAGATCCCGATCGCCACCAAACATGAGAGATGCATTTCGCAGTCGATGCTGTTTGACTACATAAGGGGTCATTCAGCTCAGCTTTGCGAGACGGAGGCTGGTTACAAATCGCAAGCCGCGATCAGTTTCGCGAACTTCTTCATGCTCATCATGAGTACGGCCAACTGGACCCCTGGATCTCTTTTTATCTACGAATGTTAACCACCGAGTCATCTGTCAAGGAATTTCAGTTCACGAGTGCAAACGAGCCAGCGTGTGCATTGAGCTCATTACCCTACCGAAGCAGCAGCGCAAGATAGACGAGAGAGAACGGACATTAATATGAAGGGCGGAAGAGGCCAATAGGGCATCTCTGTGACTATTTGCTGATAGTAGAGCCGTCTGTTTTCAGATGTGCGGAATGTGATTCGCCACATTTATCTCGTATATCAGCCCACCGGATCAAGCTAAGTGATCGCATGTGATCAGACAAGTGAAACCAAACAGCTCTGATCAGGGCGCTACCTCCTACTTTTGGCTCTTTGCCAGTTGCTGTCAGGCCTGCGTCGTGCTGGTGGGGCATAGTCCGCACTTTTGCCAATCGTCCGGGCCAGTTTTCCCGTCGAGCTGCGATCCGTGATGCGTAAAAGGTAGTCAGTCGCATGCCTATCTCTTGAGTCCGTACGTTCTTTGCCGGATCAACCGACTGGTACTCAGGGATTCCCTCCCAACCTGCTAAGATCGTCTTGAGTTCTCCTACAATGACCGTAGCTGGGTATGCGACTGGTTCTGTATTCCCACGTCGCCGTGATGCGGCTTTAAGTAGCCGTCGTGCACCCTTTTGTGATTCTGTCCGAAGCTTTTCGAGCACCTACGCCTCATCCAGCTCCGGCAGCAGCTTCTCTCTCCTGTTCTCTTTGTGCCGCTTCGTGCTGGTGAATCGGAATTCTGACCAGAGTGTTTGGCAGCTGTCGTGGTTCAACCTCACCCTCAGCTTCGCCGACCTCGTCCTCTTTGGGTTTCGGGATACCCGCTATACCCAGCAATTAGTCCCTCTTCTTCTTCTGACACGCGCAAAAACACAACAAACTTACCACTTGCCATGCTGACCGCTCTCAGCACGCTTCCCCAGTTTGCCATGACTGCTGCCACCGCTTCAGTTCCGTCACTTAGAGTCGCTAGCTTCTCCTCGAGCTGCTGCATCTGTCCTGCCAGTCCGGCGCTCAAGTCGCGCAATTGGCGCAACGACTCCAGCTCGCTTTTCTTCTCATTGATGCGTGCTTGCAAGGCGGAGGATTGTGAGTTCTGCGATCCGCCGAGGCCGAGCCCGGAGGAAGGACGGATAGTTGTAGGACGTGGAGCGAATGACATGTGGGCCGCCTTCTTGTATTTTTTGTTCAATGTTGTATGTCACTTTCATCTGGACTGCTTGAAGTCAAGACCTCGAATCCATCCCGCTGGCACGGCGGGGCACAAACGCGTGCCAGGTACGCGCCGCTTTCCGCTGTGGAGCCCAGCTCGCAGCGGGAGTGTTTCGGCGTTGCTCAGTGGGAAGCGCGATGTTTACGCTTGTCAACACAGCCAACTTTGGCTTTTGCGACTCGACCACGCCTCGGCCGCTAATCAATCGCTAACCAAATAATTCACGACAAAGACAGATTTTTGCATATTTGGCACGCGCCTCGCAGCATATCATCGCTATTGCATCTTACAGCAAACACTGTCACATCAACACCGGCTTTACCTGGATGCCTGACGCCGAATGGCGAGACTGAACGAGCCGCCTGCCGCACCTGCTGTGTCTGCGACAGTGCTGGCTGGAGGAGTAGGAGGAGTCGAGAGCGTGGATGCCCGTGAGTACAACCCTTGACTGCAATACAACCGCGACGAGAGCATCCGCTGCCTCTTGTTATGTGCACATTCAGACCATGCGCACCAAATCGCGGCCACCTCCACATCCAAGGCAGAACTTATCAGCTAACTTTGACGAAGTCAAACGCCGCTTCATCAGGCAAAATCGAGAGCTTGCCAAGTGCAACTCCTCGCAGTCTTTGCGCATCAGAGGATTGGAGATTGAAGTCAGCAGACTATTGCAGACAAACTTGGAGCTGAGGGAAGAATTACTACGCGCGAGAAACGCAGAGCAAGATGCGCGGCGACAAAGCAATACAGAGGGCGTGCGTGGTTTCAAGGAGGAGATGATGGCCAAGCTCAGGGAATTGAGTGGCATTGTTGAGGGGATTGAAGAAGCCAAGGAAGACAAGGCCGACGACACTCTCGCCCAGGAAGATAGAAGAACGAGCGTACTATCACAAATGGACTTCCGAGAAAGGCAGCCTCTGGCAGATCTGATGCGAGAATGCCAGATGCCCACAATCGACGAGGACAAGACTCTTTCGCGACGCACATTAGAACCGGCAGAACTGAAAGCGATCCGACTCAGCGACGGGAGCATCAACGGAAGTCCTGACTTGGGTCCTCCACCTGTTGCGCGATTCGAATGCCAGGATCCTATCAAATTCGATACTCAGAATGAATCCGAACCTCAGAATGCTGCGGTAGAGACACAAGCGAGCCCAGAGGTCGACAACGTGCCGCAGGAGGAAGACATGCCCACCAATATGTTTGCCAATCTGGAGACCAGACGGAAGCGAAAAGACAGCCAGCCAAAACTCGAATTACGACGACACTCGATCCTTCCACCGCCATCTCCCTCATCCTCTGATGCAGAGACAACAGCGCCTACGTTACGTACAGGTGCGAAACGGAAGCTAGCTGATCGCGATCTGGACAGGCAGATGAAGGCACCGAGTAAGACCGACTTCACTTTCAATCGCAAGACATCTACAGAGACATCAAAACCAGTGGAAGAAATTCCAGTTGAAGCAGAGAAGGAACCAGAGACCGTCGAGATTCAAGTACCAGCACCACCATCGGCGCGCAGGGTTCTGGGCGACAAGAGCGTCAACATGTCACCTCGGAAGACCGTTGCAGACTCGGACAAACCGGTGAAAGACGACGCGAAGAAGCCTGCCCAGCCCAAGTTTGGTGTTGCTAAGGACCGCACTACTTCCAGAAGGTCTCGACTATCAGTGGTTCCACCTCCACAAGCAGAGCCTGAAGTCAGTGTTAAAACCATCGAGCTGCCCGCCATCTCACAAGATCCAGTTGAGATGACCGAGCCGGCACTGCATAACCAAGGGCCCGCCGACATCTTTTCGCCTACTCCAGAACCATCGGCGGCCTCAAATGAGAGGGCTGCCACTCCTCCACCCATGACGCTCAGCAAAGCGTCTGAAGAAGCGGTTCGCCCCTCTCGACGAGCACGCTCAGCAGTCAACTATGCCGAGCCCAGCCTTGGTGCGAAGATGAGGCGCCAAGAGAAGGGTTTGATGGACGCTGTCACCGGTCTTCAGCATCACCGACTCGCTATGAGCGTGTCGGCTGAGAAGAAGGCACGGAACAAAGTGGTAGTCAAAGACGAACCGCAGGACGAAGATGCGTGGAAGAATTTGCCTACTACCGATGAGGCCGCAAAGGCTAGGGTGGCAAGCCCTCTAGGCCTGAAAGGCAACGGATCCAACAACATGGACGCGATACTCAAGCCTGAAACAAATGGCTCGACACCCGACTTCCAACCAACGATATCAGCACCTGCACAACCTCCTCGACAACGCAGCCGCCCGTCCACTCAGAGTATTCCCCCTGCCATACCTGATGCTGGCGCAGATCTGGACGACGCAGCCAATAAACTCAAAGAACTCGACCTCTACGACTTCAAAGACTCGTCTTCGCCTGCCTCGACATCAAGCACAGCAGCACCTTCGGACCAAGCTCTCGCTCCGGCAGCCAGACCACCCAGAACCCACCGCAGACACTCTTCTATTCCCAAGGATGTTCTGAGAACGACAAGCGGCGACTCCGAGCGTGCTAGACCCGCCAGTAGGACGGCAACGGGGAGCGCTGCGAGCAGGCGTCGTAGTATGATGACCTAGCTTTTCGGTGTCTGAAGACTACGGGTCCGGCTTTTCTTAATGATGATTATGACATGGAGGCGCTTATATTTTCGTATTGTCTAGGAAAAGAAGAAATGTTTTCTTCTCCTTCCTTTCCTCTTCTCTTCGGTTTTTGATAGCCTTTCTTCGAGCGTAATGATTTTTGCGGCTTGTAAAGAAGATTTCTCTCTCTCTTGGACATACTCGCTTCATGAAATGATTCGCTCACTCACGTTTGGTATACTGCTTTGTTGGTTCACGATCAGTGACTGTTTAGCGAACCACAATTTCCTACTTTGCGGTCATCCACGCTCAATGTGCATTGTAAGCTTGATAGTCCGTGTGCGTCAGCCGATACAAACACGTTCCTTGCACTTCCCATTTCTTACCGTGCTCAATCGTATCACCAGTCACATGGTCTGACTTCGAAACATGAAGACCCGGACCAGTGTAGGTTCATGGGCTGGCTTTAAGGGGCGTATGGCAACATATTTTATGTGTATGGTAACCATGCGAACATTGACATCAGGGTCGCTATACGACTTCGACTCGACTCCCGTCATGCATTGTGGTACATCGAATCAAGCGGCAGAAGCCCTGTACCTGTTCGTGAAGGGAAACGCGTTTTTGACATCCTTGAATCCTTCGTAATCTCTCGCGCGTAACGTCGGAACGTCGCACCATTCGCTGCACAGTGAACGCCAGAAGGCGCCAAAAGAGCACGGCGTGTTCCGGATATCCTTCCAGCGCAAGATATCCGTGAGCAACGATGACTACGCCCGCACGATCGTAGCAATAAATCGACGGTACACAGACACTATACCTGATATCAACATATGATGTCGCCGGCGCCGATCTCCGTCACTAGCCAAGACCGGAGCTTTTTTTGTTCACAGTTTACGCTTGTACCCTGCATGTAACCCTGGGGCCAGACTCTCTTTCGTCACAAGCAGCCTCGCAGCTTTCTAGGAACTTCCTGCTCCGCCGGACTAGCGAAAGTCTGGCAGCTGTGCAGCCGCGCCAGGCGGGTTGTTTTTGTCTGGGGTGCGTAAGTAGGTGCTGGCCGTTGGGGGGATGCGGGATGCAGATGATGGGGATATTGGGTGTATTTTTGGGCGGCACAGTGCACTGCATGGCGAGGATGGATGAGCGCTGGGACGCTGCGAAGTATATACGAGCACGTGTAGTATTGCTGACTGCGTTATCAGTAGCGACTGGTAGATGGCTCTCTGCAGGCTGCACTACGTGCGGGTGTCGAGGCGGCGACACGCGAGCTGCGTGGTGGCGGCCTGGCGTGGGAGAGAGTTTGAGTGCGCTTGGGGCGTCGGCCGGTCTGCTCCTACAGCCCATGACACCAGGAATAGCCCCGGGCGTTGCGAGTGCTTGCGCAAGCACCGAATTGCTGCAGCGTCCGCAGCAGTAGGGCCTGCCGCGTCTTCCCTTTCCTATGTGCTGTTAATCGATTTCTCGTTCACTACGTACACTGACTGTTCTACATCGCCACTACATTCGCTTACTCTCTACACCATCGCCACACTCGCTTTGTACCGCCGACCGTGAACACCCTCACTCACCCTCCATCGTACCACCACCGCTTGACTGCTTCGGGAAGGAGCGATCGGACAACACCCAAAGAGCTGGAAATTGCGACCGCCGCCACTTCGATTTAGGCCAGTCCAGTCAGGGACTGCGAAGCCCGGCTGAAGTGTAGTATAGTGACCCACGCCGACTGAACATATTGTATATTACACCATGCGGCCAACCTCAGTCATCCTCTCTGCCCTTGCTGGCCTCACACAACTCGCCGCTGCTCAGGACATCCCACAAGGCGTCATGCCCAAGCGACAGGTCGTGGGCACTGGCGTGACCACCAGTACTTCAGCTACGCCAACTTCCAACACTGATACCACCTCCACCGAGCCCTCAAGCACCTCCGAGACAACGACATCAGCGCCTACTTCGAGCACCCAGGAGACGACCTCGACGCCGACGAGTGACTCGACCACTCCCTCCTCTTCCGACACTCCCACCGACGGACCCTCATCCACATCTGCGACACCCACCTCAGACCAATCCTCTGAACAGTCCTCCGAGCCCACGACAGACGCGTCCAGTTCATCAGATAACACGTCCGAAGCAGCGACTGGCACGTCAGCGTCGCCCTCCAGCACACCTGAATCGCAAACCGCCGTGACCACAACCGACAGCAGAGGAAGCACCATCACATCGTCAGTCCCTGTCTCAAGGTCAGCGACTCGCACAGGCACAGCCGCCGTCGAAACTGTGACCGGCTCAGATGAGGATCCTTTGGTCGTCGTCGGCAGCAGCACCATCGACCCTTCCACCTTTTCCTCTAAAACGACCATCACATCATCCATCGTCCGCGCGTCCACCGAACCTTTCACCACAACCTCGTACTTCACCGAAGATGGCACAGTTCGCTCGCGTGTACTCACCAGCAGCCGCGTCGTCTCCTCTACTGAAGTAGCGACCGCGACCATCGACCCTACTCTCGCTAAGGCTGGCTCCGGCGGAGGAGGCAGCAGCATGTCACCGCAGACCAAGTCCATCATTGGAGGTGTTGTTGGTGGTATCGGAGGCGCGATTGTCATCGGCGGCATCGCAATCGTTGCTTGGAGGTTGTGGGGCAAGAAGAAGCGCGCACGCGAGGCAGCTGTGGATGACTTTGGAATGGGAACCGCCGGCTCGCCACGCGACAGCCTTGGCCGTGAGAAGCAAACTTCTGCTTCCAGCCACGCACCTACTCTGTCGAGGGATACGTACCGCAACCCCAACGGTGCCGTCAACACCGCTAGCAACTTTTAGACGATCGTCGTTTTTGCACGTGTGTGCGAAGCGACATGGTCTCAAATCTTGCGATTTCCTTCTTTTCACCGGCTTTGCTTGGGAACAGCACCCCCAAGCACTCCGATTGCTGCATTTCGAGCGTCTTACGAACATACAACACAACACACATGCATTTTAGGTCAACAGTCGAAATGACTGGGACTTCGACCGAAAGGACATTTTGTGCAGAATGAACAACATATCACGCAGGAGAAGGAAGAAACATTATGGACATAACCACTACTTTCGAAGGACACATCTGTCGCTGGACCGGAGGCTTTTTCATATATCCTCTCTCTCTTTCTTTTCTCGATCTCTGGTCATAGTACCACTTCACGACATGTCAAAATTGGGGGAATTATAGTATCATACTGTGTTTAAATAACCAAAAATCTTAATACTACTAAATCCAATATCTAAAAGCTTAGATCAGGCCGCTACTTGGTCTATGACTTCACTCTAGGTACTCTCGGACTCTGTACTGTGATCTTCAATCGCTCGCAATGCTGTTCGCCAGCGCAGCCTTGAGACTGGTGGCGCCTAGCATACTATAATACTGCCCGACTTCACATGGGGAAATAAGGTTTTGGCGGTGTCGATATTCGAATCCCCGATTCAAGCCTCTCTCTTTCGACATATAATGACTACAAGTATGTAGAGAGGTATCCATTTGTATTTACTTACTCATCTACTATCTTTGTATATACTTCACCTCTATCGAGGATAGCAAAAGATGTCTCAACCACAAGACAACGCTGTCAACAACAATGATTCCCTCAACTACCTCGCCATCAACCGTGCGCGCTGGGACGAGAGAGCTCCACACGTAAGTGTTCCATTTCTATCAAAGAGAATTGAGGAAAAACAAAACACAGAAACACGATCACTTCAAGTCCTTCATAATCAAAACGTCCAAGACGAAATAATACCACAACCCAAAGACTAGATGTCTAACTCAACGCCCAGCACGCCACATCACCAGACTATCACGTCTCCAAGCTCACCTCCGACCCATCTTTCCTCTCCAACACCGTCGCCTTTGACCTCCCTCGCCTCCCGGACCTCACCGGCAAGCGCGTCGTCCACCTCCAATGCCACATCGGCACTGATACGCTTTCCCTTGCTCGTCTGGGAGCATCGAAAGTTGCAGGCCTTGATCTCAGCCCAGCCAGTCTCGATGAAGCGCGAAAACTAGCAGCGTCTGCACCCAGCGGCGAGAAACTGTCCTTCGTCGAAGGAGACGTGTATGCTGCTCCTGAGATTTTAGGGAGAGGAGATTGGGACGTCGTCTTCACTGGGATCGGAGCACTAGGCTGGCTACCCGACATCAAGCGCTGGGCGGGCACGATTGCTGCTCTCCTTGCGCCGAAAGGTGAGTTTTCATTCGTGAAGGCCATCCGATCTTATTTGCTATTGGAGACAAGGATTCGAGCAAGCTGGTCGTGGAGTATCCTTACTTTGAGACGGGCCGATGGCATTGTTTCGGATGAGCCGAGCACGTATGTGAGGTTGGAGATGGAGGGGAAGAAGTTTGAGAGTCGGAAGACGGTCGAGTGGAATCATGGCTTGGGAGAGATTGTTACTGCGCTGCTGGGGGTGGGGTTGAGGGTGAGTTTGTTGGAGGAGCATAGGAGCGTGCCGTGGAATGCGCTGCCGGGGCAGATGGTTGATGTTTGGTGGTAAGTTGTTCTGTTTCTGGTCCCTTTCAGGGTCGTGTATGCACGCGAATTACTAACGAAGATACCAGGTGAATGGGCTCTACAGAGCGGAAGGGAAAGGATGCCTCTCTCGTATACATTGAGGGCAGCCAAAGATTGACCTGGCAATTCAAGTGAAACCAAACTACCTACTCGATTGGCGTAGAAATTGAAGCTTCTAGATGCCCGTTCAACTTTCCTTCCTCACTAGAGCTATTACACTGTCGTTCAACCCAGGCCAATGCTTCCGTCCCCAAGCAAACCAGCCGACTGTCGCGCACAGAAGCACAAAGGCGTAGATCGGAAGCGCATAGTTCATGTTCGTCCCATCAACCTCGTAAGTCGTAGGGAAGGGCAGATATATCGTGATGTAAACGGTCCATAATAGAGCATACACGTTGATTGGCACCGCGAATGCTTTTGGAAGACGCCATTCTCCATACTGGACTCGCGCACCAGGTGTCTCCCCTAGAATTCCAGTGAGACGGGCATTGAGCAAGCATGCGATTGCTATGATGTATGAAGAGTATAGCCCAAGTGACGAAAGCGATGTGAAGGCTGAGAATGCTGTTGCCGCTGTCGAGCCAATGTTCAGCAGGGATAGTAGTGATACTATCACAATCGGAAGCCAGAGAGCGCGGACTGGCACCTTGTGCTTTGGGTCCACTCGAGCGAAGTACTTCGGCAAGGCGCCGTCTCGAGCCCATGCCCAGGTGATGCGGCCCACTGAAGCGAGCGACGCTGCTACCACGCAGTAAGTGATGATGAGCAGACCAGAAACGAGCGCATTGGCGGCTTTGGTGCCAGCGATGGTCATAAAAATTGGGATGATCGGATACCCAGACTCCAGGTATGGCGTGACATCTCCCATCTGGAACATGATGACTAGTGCCATGATTAGAGCAAGCGTGCCATTATCAATATAGTATAGACCATGGCCGAGGCACTGCATGGCGAGCTTTGCGGACCTCCTCAGACATATGGTTGACACCGTCAAATCCGATGAATCCCCAAGCAGGAACCAGCATTCCGATATTGAAAGCAACGAATCTGCCCCATCCAGAGTAGCTAGTACTGTCTGTAAAGACATAATCTGCACTGTTGCCCGTCCGAGCCCAGCGAAGACTCCGACGAAGATAATGAAAAGCATACAATGGGCAACACCAGAAGCGAGTTCCAGCCAAGGAATAATACTAAAAGGCGTATGAGTTAATCAACCCAGTCGTCACCAGGATGGCTATCATGATAGGAGCCAGATGCCAGCTCTTCTGCGCCTCAGCATAGCCAGGTAAGTTCTCAGCTATCACGCCTTGCAGACTGAACGCCAGGCTTGAGCTGCTGCCACCAAGAGCAGAGACCCAAGCGAACCAGGTCACCCAGCCTTGGAACCAAGTGATGATTCTTCGCGACTCTTCCGGAGCAAGCATATCGGTCCAGTGATACTGAGCTCCTGCGATTGGCAGGATTGAGCCGAGCTCTGCCATGGAGAGTGCCTGTGCCAATGACCCGACGACAACGAGTAAACAGCCCCATATCAAGGCCTGTGGACCTCCGTTATAGAGCGAGGCGCCCATGTTCCTGATGATAGGTGTCAGTAGCTGCGATGTAGCCAGATAGAGACGGAGCCTTCTCACATAGCAATCACCTCCCAGCTTGACATGAATGTCAGTGCAAACGCAAGGAGCTGCACAAAACTGAACAGACGCCTCAAGCGGCCCTGATTGACGACCGCGGCCTCATCTTCGTATGCGACCACAGCGTTGTCGCCATACGGATTCGGTGAGGAGGTCACGGGCTCAGCGAGACCAACAGCAACATCAGCTTCATGATGTTTCTCCATAGACTCTCCAGATCTCATCGCAGCAGATTGACGGTTGTGGCAAGTACTCAGAAGAAGAGGGATTGAGCTCTCAGCTGCTCCTTCGAGTGTATAAACAGAGCCGGGCTTCCAGCTCCGAACCATGAGTGAGGGGCCACCGTTTGAACCCTTGAGTTCCCAAAAGCCAAGAGCAGAGATACTGCATTAGCATGCGCGCTACATTAGATTGGCGATCGGCAATCTTGAAGATAGGTTCACGGCTGTACGATCCTTGTATGTTTCGACGTTGCAGACCGGCTGCAGATCTTTGTCCAATGAGGACAGGCATACTGAAACCCAGTGCAAAGCCACATGCAGCTAAAGAAAAGCTGCAGCGATCCAGATTATCATGCCGTGAGTCGTGCAGTCTGCATGTCTGAAGCTGTAAGTGAAGAGCATCTCGTGTTAGTGAGAGGGTCTACAAAGTTTGTATAGCTTTGCGATACGTGGTTCGTTGGCGATATGATGCGTTCACAGCACAGACAAGAGATTTGGCTCTTCGGCTTGAGTAGGAATGTCTTTGTTTACGAGATGCTATCAATATGGGTATACGAAAAGTCGATGCACCACTTCCATACGGCCAGAAAAGAGATTTTGCGTAAGTTGCACTAATACACTGATTGTCCACGAACACCGCCGGCCTCAGCCTCGTAGTCAGTGCCAGTGACATCATGGATACCATGCTGTGCTGTAGGTGCAGGCAGGTTGTCAATTCTTTGCTCGCCTTCCATGCCAGCGGCGTCTGCCTTGCGGATGTTCCTCGCACCAGGCTCCAGGTGCAATGCGTCTGCGGTAATAAGGTCTTCGCCTTGAGGTGGTTGCCAGTTGGTGCTCTTGCGAGGGTTGACGTGCATGATGTACATTGTGTCGATCTCCTCGAGGCTGCGGCCGCGAGTCTCGCATAAGAAGAAGTAGACGACGACGGCGCCGAGGAAGTTGCAGGCGGCGAAGACGTAGCCGTAGCGGTAGTCGATGGCTCCGGTGATGAAAGGTGTGAAGAACGAGATGAGGAAGTTCTGAGATTGGGTTAGTGAAGTTCTAAGCGCAATGAAGATTTTTCCGGGCCACATACCCAAATCCAGTTGGAGGCAGTAGCGAGACCCATTGCTTGGGCACGGTAGCGACTGGGGTACAGCTCGCCGACGATAGCCCACACGATGGGAGCCCAGGTCATTGCGTATCCGGCGATGAACAGGCAAGCAAAAGCAATCATAGCAGATCCTGCCTGGGGGGTGTTTGAGGGTTCTCCTGGTCCAGAGCGAAGTGTCCGACTGAGGCGAAGATGAGGAAGCAGACAAACATCCACAGACCTCCAGTGATCAGGGCGCGTCTCCTGCCAAACTTCTCAACAACGTAGGTACCAGGAATGGTCATGGCGAAGTTGATGCCACCGAGAATCATCGAAGTCTGGAAAGAATCGCCCAAGCCAACACTGTTGAAGATGGTAGTGCCGTAGTAGAAGAAGAAGTTGGCGCCAGTGAGTTGCTGAAGGGCTTGCATGCTAATACCGAGCAGAGTGCGGTACATCATACGCGGACCGGTGAACACCTCATACCAAGGGTGCTTGCCGCCGCCAGCGTTCTCAGCATCAAGCTTGGCCTTGATCTCGCGAATCTCGCGGTCCACTTCCCAGTGGTTCTCGGGCACGCCGTAGGATTTAGCAATTGTTGTTCGTGCACTCTCAACGCGACCCTTGCGGTACTCCCAGCGAGGCGACTCGCGGAGGAACATGATTCCGATTGCCATAATAACGGACCAGATGTAGCCGATACCCATAGGAATTCTCCACGAGGAGGGCGACTGTTGGCCTTTAGTGCCGTAGTTGATGCAGTATGCGATGAAGATTCCAAGAGTAATGAAGAGCTGGTAGCAGGATACCATGGATCCACGAATCTGTCTGGGTGCAGTCTCAGACTGGTACATAGGAGTGAGGACGGACAAAGCGCCAACACCCAGTCCAGCAACCCAACGACCGATAGCGATCTGGTACCATGTGGTCAAAGTTGTCATCTGGACAACAACACCAACACAGAAGATGATATTCCAGAAGACGATCGCGAGTTTTCTGCCGAGTGCATCGGCGATTGGGGCGCCAACGATTGCACCAATGAGGGTACCAATTGACAGAAGACCGACGATCGTGCCTGAGCGAACTTTCGTAAATGCAGGGCTGCCATCTGCATTGGTGGTGTTGCCGAATCTCGCGAGAAAGTCAGGCATTTCGAGGAAACCGGAGATTTGACCGGTGTCGTACTTGATATTATGTTAGCTTCTTTCGACCTTCGCTGCAAAAGATGCTTCACCACTTACACCGAAAATGAGGCCACCAAGAGAGACAATCGTGATCATGGCGAAGATTCTTGGTGTGAACAGCTTGACTTGCGATGAGGTATCCACGTTGCCTTTCTCCAACTCCGCTGAATGAGGAGATTGGGCTCCACTAGGGACATGGTCGCCATTCTGCGGTGCAGGAGGCTCATTGCGCCTCAATTGGTTCAGTAAACCCATGATGTGAGGTCTAGCACGTGGCAGTATAAAGAAAAGAGAGTTTGTGAGAAGGGGAAAGCCACAAAAAGTACCTACCACGGGCCTTGCAGTTTTTATAAACACAACGGATAAGACAAACCCAGGTATTCCCCGGGACCACTTTGCCCACAATTCCACACCTTCAACCCACCGTCATCCCGCCCTCCGCCCTCGTTTTCGCCCACGTGAACGTATCCGGGGGCACCGGGTAAGGGCCATCGAACGATGACCGCATTCTGCGAACAGTGCGAAGAGAAAGTCCGCGCTCGTGAGGTTCAGCAGGCACGCGGACTGGTCGGAGCCGGTCTTAGACAGATCCACCATGCAAACGAGTCAAACGAGAAAAAGCTTGGGCAGGGACTTGACGCGCCGAAGCTTCGATAACGGCGCTGATGCCGCTTCTTGTTGGTGCCCAGGTGGAGGCGCCGAGGTGACTTTACGATTGTTAAGCAATAGGAAGGATGCGTGAGGCGTAGATCGCGCCGCCAAGGCGCGGCGATGTGAAGCCCGACGTCATTTTTGGCCTTCGCTTCGTCATTTTGCAGAGGAAAGTGCCGGCATGTTGAGCCGCATTGTTATAGGGCTGGAAAACCTATACGATCCGTTATCCGAACACGCGACAATGCAGTGCTCGGCACGTGTGTAGGCTGGTACGGTTGTCGCTGGTTTGACTCGCTTGTCAGAAGTTTCTTGTCCGTCGAACCCGGCAAAGTCGTAGTTTCTCCTTCAGGAAAGAATCACAATTGCGCTCGGTTGCGACGATCGGAACTAACATCATCCTGGCGGAGATAACTAATCCACATTAATTTGCTGTGTTGTTGAGGTATCCGAGATACCCACTATAATCGAGATGCTTTCCAAAGCCGGAAGTAGAATCAGAGATTATCGACGAATAAGGGCTGAGAGGGCGTGGTCGTTCGAGTACCTCCTACAATCTCACGTCGAAGATTTCTCAAGCATGTTGTTCCCGCCCTCTTACCTGCATTTTCTCAGAACACACTCGCGTAGGCCTGTCATGGCTAGGTGCCAGTAGAACGTTCATACGCTCCTAGCGTGCACAAAGAACTGTAGTCAGATACATAACCGACTGCAGTGATGTTGACAGCCTCCACGAATCCCCACAGCAGGCCCTGGAGCTATCCCCAGTGTCTACGGTGTCAACTCGGCGGACGGCTTGACTGTTGCGGTTCGTGGAGGTCTGGGGAGCTGGGGATATGGCGTGGAAATACATCGGACCGATTTCCCTTCAGATACGCAAGTGTCATGCTGATGCCTCAGGTTACAACGCTGGCCATGATGGGGACATTTTGAGGACATTTTGAATTGGCCATTTGAAAAGGTATTTGGATTGGCCATTTAACGAGAGATCTCTGCTGTCGACTGAGGCATTGTCGATGAATCACCACTTGTGTTGTCAGACTGCTCACGCAGATCGATGCCGGGCAGATCTATCTTTGAGAGGCCATTTCGCAAAGTGTTCCCATATGCAGGACACTGCAATTGACATGTTAGGTGAGCAAAGATTTCCTGGTCGTAGACTCTACAGAAATGCTACAAGGTGGACGACTCGTACTGACGGCGGACGGCCAGCCATGTTCAACGATCGGATCTGTCTGCTGGTCAAGATCCTTAGGAGACAAGCCATGAGCAAAGCGATGGTCGGGACCACAGATGCCCGAGATCAACGCTGTCGCCGCACTCAAGCTAATGATTGATTGCGAAGAAAGAAACGATCGTTAGAGCTCAGGCGCAGTTCCGAACAAGGCATGCTTGTGCGAGATATCCTTTGGACTTCCGTCGTCTCGGCCAGTGGACCTGCGAAATAATGAGCTGTGGAACATGTAGGTTTGACATGACTAGACAGATTTTATAAAATAAGTTACAAATCGCTCGCAAATACAAGTCTCGAGAGCCTACGCTGTTCCGTCGCAGCGCACTGATGATATTTTCCTCCGGCTCTCTTCACGTCCCACCCGCCTCCTACGTTCATTTCAAACAATGTACACTGTACAATATCCCGACCACGCTTGGTATCTTTCGTTCAAAGTGCCGACCGTCTAATGCTTGACCTCATGATTGTTGGCTCAATTCCATGCAGTCGAAGTTTCCGTTTATTCTCAATATCGTGACTTCTCTGTCGTCTCACTTCTTCGCACCGCCAGTTCCAGTAATCCTCAGCACAAAGTTGACGACAATGGCAAGCAACAAGGCGATCGCAAGCACGGTTGGGCCAAAGCGATCGTCGAATCCACCCTGTCCTCTCATACGAATGCTCTTTGCGCGCCAGTGGAATGTGATGAGCGCGTAGATCATGGCCATCAGTGCGACGAGTGTGAAGAGTCCAGCGCTGATCTGGCCGACGCGGTCACCGAAGTTGAGAAGGCCGACGGCAAGGCCACCGAGGATGACGGTGAAGTTGAGCCATGAGAGGAAGGTACGCTCGTTGGCGAAGAAGACTTTGGGCTCGACGCGGGTAGGGAGGGCAATGCGCTTGCCTGTGAGCAGGAATGTCAGTACGAGATCGTTGAGAGGTTGTGGACGCATTGTTTGCTTACCGGGAGCGGTTTGGAGAAGAGGTTGGCTGGACATGGTGATGGTGTTTGTTGCTTGTAGCTTCGGTTCTTAGGCTTTCGTGAGACGCTTCACAAGGCTTTCTTCTGCTTTTCAGTTTTCACGTGGATCCAATGGCTGAGTAAATGTTGAACAAGCTCCCACAGTTATGAGATTGGCGAGTCTTCAGGTTGGCAGGAAGAAATAGAGCTCTCAATGGCCAGCCCCACCGAACTGGCATGGTCGTCCGGCGAGATGCATCTCGCGTGGTCAAAGCGCTTGCACGTGTCTTGTGCCACCCAGCCATTCGCCAGTTCCTGCGCGCAACGCCTTTCCGTCACCACCAAGCGGCCCGCCGATCCACTTCATGCCCGTTTCTTTTGGAGGCTGAAGGAATCGCTAACGAATATCTAACAATTCACTGACATGACGTGTGTAATAAATTGATTGTTCATTATTGCTCTATTCCAGACGCGATTGAAACCAAAAGCTTCGAGAGAGGTGTCCTGGAAAGCAGCTCACACCCGGACCACGACCCAATCCCTGTTTCGCCGACTGTCAAGGTTGGCCAACCTGCCACTACCAGGTTCTCTTGTCATTGCTCATGTCCGTCGAGTAAAGTGAGATCTTTGCTATTTCGTAGCCTACTGAGTGCTGCTGATTTACGCTCTAATTACCAGTAGCCGTACTATGCCTTACAGCCAAAGAGCCATTGGTCAAGAATGCTCTCTGCTCTCTCGGCGGAAGTTCCAGGCCATTGGCATATGCCTGTTGAGCATCTCCGTCATGCTCGGAAGATTTCGAGCCGTATCCTCCACCGCCAGGTGTCGAAATGACAATACGATCGCCAGCCGCGAAATGTGATGTCTTTCGTGGGCCGAGGAGACACTTGTCTGGTAGCACCTGTCACCGGATCCTTACGAACCCAGATGTTCTGGCCTCGTTGGCCATCCTCTCCACCTTCAAGCCCGTATGGCGCCGTGACTCTACGATCTGTGAGCACAGAAACCTGCAGTGGCATGCGGAACTCAATGTCTCGAATGCATCCATCACCACCACGCCAATGGCCAGCACCGCCACTGCCCTTGCGAACGGAAAACTCATGCAAGATGACAGGGTAACGCTTCTCCAGAATCTCAGGATCTGTGATACGTGTGTTGGTCATGTGAGTGTGGACTGCACTCGCTCCATGCCAGCCTTTGCCGGCTCCTGCGCCGCCGCAAATGGTCTCGTAATATCCGAAACCTTTGGTAACTTCTCCGGTTACCGGATCAGTGCCGCCACAGCCGAAGCTCAAGTTATTCATTGTGCCTTGAGAGGCGGCAGCAGCGTTGAATGCACGAAGAACCAGATCGGCAACCTTTTGCGACGTCTCTGTGGTACAGCCGACAGTTGCAGCTCCAGGCGAGGGTGAAAGGATCGTGTTATCAGGACATACCACCTTGATGGGCTTGAGGCAGCCTTGATTAAGCGGTATCTCCGTCGACATCATTGATCGTAAGCAGTACTGTCGACTGTGTTAGCGATGTTCCTGTCGAGAAGATGCCTGGATGACACTTACCATAATCACTGAGTAGGAGCATGTTGGAGGAGCGTTCAGATTACCAGAGTGCTCTGCACCTGTGCCTGTGAAGTCGAAGACAGCATCTCCAGTGTCCTTGTCAATGGTGATCTTCAGCTTGAACGGAATACCGTCGTCATTGTACTCAGTAGCTTCGAGCGCTTCTCCATCGAACTTGACCGCAAACTGCTTCAGCAGGTCTCGCACCGACTGTGCAGCATTCTCCTGAATCGCGTTCATATACAGCTGCACCACAGGCCATGTGAACTCTTTGATCAATGCTCGAATGAGAGAGATGCCCTTCTGATTCGAGGCCACCGCAGCCTTCAGGTCGGCAATGTTCTCGGCCAAAGTCCTTGTACCACTACAACCAGGGTAAGATGCTGGCTCGTCGTACAGGTGCTTGATAAGGCCAGCTTCGTCAAATACACCCTCGGAAATCATCTTGAAGGACTCAATTGCAGCGCCTTCCTGCCACAACTCGGTAGAGTTCGGTGGCATGGAGCCAGGGACTATGCCACCAATGTCTGCATGGTGGCCACGGTTAGCGACGAAGAAGATGATCTCCTTGGGATTTTCTTCGTCGTCAAATACCGGAGTGATCGTGGTGATGTCAGGCAGATGCGTTCCTCCCGCCATTGGGTGGTTGGCAATGATCACATCTCCTGGTTTTAGCTCGCCAGATTGGTACCTTTGAGCCTGGTAGGCAATTGCAGTACTCATGGACCCGAGATGACTGGGAACGTGAGGAGCATTTGCAACAAGACCTCCGTCTGCTGCAAACACGGCGCATGAGTAATCGAGTCTTTCCTTGATGTTGACAGAGATAGAGGTCTTCTCCATGGTGTGTCCCATCTGTTCTGCGACAGTCATAAACCGGTGACCGAACACACTCAGTTGTACAGGATCGACTGTCTCAGTGGACACATCTTGCTTATCATCCTTATCGACTTCGAGGACGACGTGTTCCGGGAGAATGAAGGCTTTGCTGAGATGGTCAACCACAATGGTCTGGGTCTTGTCAATAATCATGGCAGGACCTGCGATGAGGGCACCAGGGCTGGCGGATTTGAGCTCGTAGACAGGCGTTTGCGTCCAGCCATGCTTCTCGAAGAAGATTTTGCGGGAGAATGTTGGAGTCGGCACAGGTGTCAAATCCTGACTGCCATGCTTCTTGAGCTCTTCGAATGGGCTGGAGATGTTCATAACCCTGGACTTGCCAACGCTGCGAACGCGAACGTCGTCGACTAGGATGTCTCGTGTCTGAGAGAAACCAAACTCTTGTGTGTGTCTGCTAGTGAAAGCCTGTCCAGCGTCGCCGATATCTGCTGGGATCGAGACCATCAGAGTAGTGTCGCTGCCCTTGTATCTCATGTTCAAGAAGCGCTCATGTTCGGTGGACTGTCCATCGAAACCTTGGGCTTCAAGGCCCTTTGATCCTCGTGACGATAAAGTCTCCAGTCTCGCCTTGATCTCTGGCACAGAATCTTCAGACCAGGTGATGGCAGCAGGTTCTTGGTTCTCGACCACAACATCTGCCAACGCCATTCCGTAGGCCGACAGAATGCTTGAGTAGCAAGGGATAATAGCCCGTCTGATGCCTAGCTCTCGAGCAATAAAGACTGCATGCTGACCGCCAGCACCGCCGAATGACCCAAGATTGTGGCTGGCTGCATCATATCCGCGTCCCTCGCTAAGAGTCCGGATTGGCCGAGTCATAGTAGCGTTAGCAATTGCTAAGAAACCAAGAGCCAAGGTTTCGGGTGAGAAAGGCTCGTCGCGGCTCATTTCCTTGTTGACTGTCTCTGTAAGGATAGCAAACTTGTCTTTGACTGTATCGAGATCAAGCTTGCGAGGGAAGAAATCAGGAATAATCCTGCCAAGCAAGAAGTTGGCATCTGTGACAGTGAGAGGTCCTCCTTTTCCGTAGCAAGCAGGACCGGGGTTGGCACCAGCACTACTGGGGCCAACCTTAAGTAGTCCGTTCTCCCAGCTGAGGATCGAACCTCCACCAGCGGCTACAGTATTAATGTCGAGCTGAGGAGTTTGTATTGTGACTTCGGCCAGAGTGCTCTCGAAGATGTGCTCCAAAGCTCCCGAATATCTAGCGACATCTGTGCTGGTGCCTCCCTGTTGACGAGAGTCAGCAATATGATCAACAGAAGGGGGCAGAAAGTATTTACCATGTCGAAGCCAAGAACTGGCGTACCATCAGCATCATCGTAACAAGTACGTGACAGCCCGACTACACCACCTGCCGGTCCACTCAGGACACCCCTCAAACCTGTGAACTTAGACCAGCTTGTCAGTCCGCCATCCGACTGACAGACGAGGAGCTTGTTCACACTCTCGTCTTCAAGATGTCCCTTGAAGTTCTTCCGGAATCCATCGAGGTATGCCAGCGTCATTGGCGTCAAATATGCATCTGCTACGGCGGACTGGCTTCGAGGCACAAATCGGGCCATAGATTGGAGGATCGATGAAGCTGATACCTTGAATCCCATTTCTGTGGCAAGGTTTGCGACTTGTAATTCGTGCTCCGGGTACGTGTACGAATGCATAAACCCGATTGCCACGTTCTCGAAGCCTTGTGATCTCAGGCTCTCGAGATCTCCACGCACAGTAGTGAGGTCTGGTTTCTTCATGACCCTAACAATCTCGCCTGTATGGCCTGTGACCAGAGCTGGGTCTGTTGAGGGGTCGACTGAGTCTTCGGATGGAACCTCGCTGGCTCCCTCTATGGTTACACGCTCGTCGACCTCTACCACTGTCTCGTAGAGCTGTGACAATCGCCGTACTGAAAGATCGAACAGATCTGGTCTAGTCTGGTTGCCGATGAAGAGGATGTCACGGAAGCCTTTTGTAGTCAAGAAAGCTACGCGATCTCCCTTGCGCTCAAGAAGAGCGTTGGTTGCGACGGTTGTTCCCATGCGGATGGATTCGATCGGGTCCAGATCCAGCAAAGCGCTTTTTGGTATTGACTGATCCAGAGCAATCTCTAGAATTTGTCTTATGCATTCTGTTGGCGCGTCGTCGTATTCGTCCGGGCATACTGAGAGGATTTTGAACACAATGTGCTCTTTGCGTCCGGGTACCTCAGCCCAGGCATCTGTGAAAGTTCCACCGCGGTCGATGGCAATTCGGATACCTTGAGAAGCCATAGTTGGCACTATGTGAGAGAAAAGAATGCCGTGAAGTGCTGAAGCACAGGAAATGACAGGAAAGCGTCGTGATGTTGGGTAGGAGAGAATGTGTGAGGAAATGCAGGAGAAGGCATCTTACCATCGTGGTCTTATGAATACGCTGCTGGCGACGGGTCGACATGACCGTCGGCAATGACTTACCGTTGTCCACCTCGTGTTTGTTCTCCCTTGACCGGCCTTGTAAGCCGATCAGAGTACAGGCGTATGACGGGCCAAGGCGATAATCCCCTTATCTTTACTTGCCGGCCAAGACACTCGGCAAAATGAGACTTGCCGGCGGACGCAGCAAGCCGTCGCCAGCTCAAGGATTCCACCTTGACATTCTCATTTGGAGATGTGCTACCGTTGATGTGACCTTTCACGCTACGTGCCTACCTGGCAATCTCTGCAGTTACCATATACCTCAGCATACTATATCGAATAGCTCCACAGTAAAACACCGACGTTGTTTTGAAAGCAAGATCGATTGTTCCTAATCGTTGAGTGGAGTGTAGGCTGTCATCTAATGTACATCGTATGTTCCGAATAAGGCAACCTACCTACACTCTGCGGCAGCATGAGCGTCTCGTCGACTGCCCGAAGACCGAAGAGGCTTTTAGCAGCGTATGCCCAGGACACATACATTCATGCTAGTGAACAGCTCTAACTTTACTTCTCAGCTGTCGCAGATGTCATTCTCAAAAGATCAAGTGCTCGGGAGAACAACCTTGTCGCTCATGCGTGATCGCTGGTAGAGCCGATGAATGCCATGTGCCCACGAAAGAGCGCAAGATCACAGTGACCGAAGGGTATGTATGAATCAGATGTCATAATGTCGAAGGTCCAGTTTAGCTCACAAGGATAGCTATCTCAAAATGCTTGAAGCGGACAGTAAACGCCTACGATCGCAGTCTTCTCACTCATCAGTTTCTGGTACAAGCACTCCAAAAGAAAAGATTGGCAATACATACAAGGCCCCATCGTTACCATCAGAAGAGAGCAATTTGTTCAATCCTCTGTTCGACAAACAACAAGACAGACCTGTTCATGAAAAGTCAACTGAGCCGGGATTCATTGGCGAAGCATCTTGCGCTGCTTTCTCGAATCGATTGCTGGCTTGCCTCGACAGCACTTGTCCGCCGCTGACCGCAGGTCTCTCGAACTATCATCGGCTTGATGAGCAAACACATACGTCGTCCGACCAAACTCCTGAATTCCCCGAGCGTATGCATGTCAAGCTGCTTCTCAACGTGGCTCGTCGCTTTATCGGCAACTATCACCCCTTGTTTCTGGAAGTTAGCTTCATGAGGGAAATTGACGCAGTCTACCGCGGTGATGTGGTGCCCTCGAATTTATGGCTTTGCAAGTTCTACGCTCTCATGGCTTTGGGTGAGATATACACCCACAGAAGAGGTGTCGGGGCCCGGGTACCAATTACTTCGTGAGGGCGGTCAACCTGCTACAGAAGGATCAGGATGCGTACGAAGAGCCATCTCTGATACAAGTTGAGGTCTTGACATTGCTAGCTTGGGCTTCAAATATCCTCGGTCGGATTCGAACAGCATATGTATACAGTGGCATAGCCATAAGAGTCGCCATGGGTCTCGGTATGCATCGGTCTGCGTCAAAGCACAGTGCTCTGAGCCCAGTCGAACGAGAGTCTCGGCGTCGAACGTGGTGGGTTCTATACTTCTTTGACCGATTCTCTGCATCAAAAATTGGCCAGCCTCTGGCAATCAGAGATGAGGATATTGACGTCAAGATGCCCAGTATGGACGGTCTCACGCAGGAAGAGATGGCTGAATTCCTCGATCCTCACAACTTGATCATCAACATCAAGCTAGCTCGTATCATCGGTAATATCCGTGAGTTCGCCCGCCCGAAAACATCCTTTTACCACATCAAGCTGACACGGATGTGCTAGTGACACAAATTTACGGCGTCCCAAAAGCTACAAAGGGTCTATACATCCATCAGGTGCACAGCATACTCAATCAACTTCGTGCATGGCAAGATGAGTTACCGCAAGATATGCGTGTCGTTGAGCGTAGTACGCCACGACCTGTCGCAAGCCTCCATCTGGCTTACAACCAAGTGCATCATACAGACCACACGGCCGGTCCTCCTCCATCTTTTCAAGTTACAGTTCCAACTCGGGGCGCGACCGCGAGAGACTACTCCAAGACAAGGATTTCTTCTATCACGCAAGCTCTTGCTGAAAGCTGCATCATTGCAGCACAAGCATCGAGCCGACTTGTTGAGAGCCTGTTCCTTGACGGAGCAATTGCGACATTCGGGTTCTGGGATGCTCACCACATCTTCTCCGCAGCTATGATATTGATCATGTCGGCAATCATGAAGCCTTCATCTGTGAACTCGGACCTTCTCGAAACATTGCTCAGTGTCCTGCGATCTCTCAAGGACAACGGCAACATACCAGCTGTGGACTTCTGCGAGAGGCTTTCACAAATTCAAGCACGCGTGTCCAATCTGCGAGCATCTGGTAGACTGGAAAGTACCACTGCTGGACTGCAAGCGCGTTTCCGACATTCAGGCGAGGTATCGAAAGAACAATCGCCTCTCATCACAGACCAAGAACGGCCTACCGACACCCCAGTCTCAATGCAAGATCAAGTTCTCAGAGGCCATACTGGAATGGTCAATCACAACGACATCGATGTGCTAGGCGACCCAATCATCAACAGTTTCCTGGATGGCAACCAGATGCAATTACTCGACTCCATATTGCCTGAAGGAGGAATACCTAACGATTTTGCATCAGATTTGAACGAGCACTTCTTACTCGGCTCGTGGTGAAGACGCCGCTGTCAAGCTAGAGAATCGTTCTTGAATCTTTGATATTTGCCATTCATAGCGACGATAATGATGCAACGATAGTTCACGGGACCTGTCCGGAGGTGAATTCCGCGCAATGTGGTTGTACGATACAGTAGTAACGAAGTCCTCTTCCAAAAGCCACAAATTATGCTTCCCGGCATCCTATCATCGCATCGTGTTCCCAAACAACCTCGCAATATCTAGGCTTCCTACTGCGGCAATCTTGTTACACCAAGCCAAGATCGGCCTTTAGAAGCCGTGACGATAAGTGACCGGCAAGTTTTGAGATGCCGGTCCGCGGGAGAGCGGAAGAAGCGCCCTCTTCAGGACGTGAAAGCGAAAACAGCCTGTTCACAGACTTGCCGTGAGAAGTTGGAGAATCAAATTCGAACTCGGCAAATGCTTTACAACTATGAATATATCTTCCTTGCCTCGTCTGGGGCATCATTTTGATCATAAAGACTCCTCTTTCTATGAAACGGAAGCTTCTTGGCTTCTCACGGTGCCAATGTTTCTCTTCCACGCGTGGCACTACCGAGGATACTCTTGCCGATCAGCATGATCTCACCCAGCCGTCCCGATTTCGTGCTAGGCAAGTCTTTGCGTACCGAAGCCCACCCCAGAAGCGTTGCATTTTTGCGACAAACAATAGGGACTATCGGTCCCGTCAGGCGTAGACCTATCTACCAACCGAAGATGTCCCTTGTATCCCCCGCATTCATCACTCCCTGGTCATTATTGACTTGCCGGGGGCTCAGATAAGCGTCCATCGATGTTACCGTGTTACGTATAGTGAACTACTATATACATGTGCCTACAGCCCATCGTCTCTCCATGAATTCTATCTTCCCCATCACCACCTTGGGTCTTTCTTATCCTCAATCATTGCCATAGAGGCTGATCCATCCACGATGGATTTGAAGATGGAACAGACCACTTCGAACCCTCAGAACGTCGCAGACGAGAAGCAGCACGGTGCTGTTCAGGATTCTGTCTACATCGACCCACAAGAAGAGAAGGCCTTGCTTCGCAAACTCGACAGATGGATCGTTCCGCCTGTCATGCTTCTGTACCTCTTTAGTTTGGTACTTACTCTCAGGGACATCCTTACAATGCCACTCATGCTGACCATTTTGTAGTATGTCTTGCTCGTCCAGCCTCACGGACGACGAAACTAACCTACCATCAACAGCTTGGACAGAGTCAACATCGGAAACGCACGCCTGTACGGCATGGAGAAAGACCTAGGTCTTGAAGGAGACCAGTATCAGATCGCGGTCTCACTTTTGTTTGTGACATACATCGCCAGCGAGCTGCCCAGCAACCTCGTCATCAAGAAATTCACCCCATCCCGATGGCTCTCCTTCATCACGACCGCTTGGGGATTGTAGCCACTTTGACTGGCGTGACACAAAGCTTTGGTGGCTTAGTCGCTTGCAGAATCATCTTGGGTGCCTTGGAAGGTGGCTTGTTTCCTGGACTGGGTATGCCGCTCTCTTGGATAATTTCGGCTATGTGCAAAGTACTGACTTCACGTAGTATGTTCCATTCATGCTAGCGCATCGTGTCCACCCGATTGAAGAGATCTTCCTCAAGATCACGGGAATACTGACCACATATCGATAGGCCATCTACCTGACTCTCTTCTACACCAAAAGAGAGTATGCGCTACGAATCGGTTACCTCTTCGTTTCAGCAGCCATTGCTGGTTCTCTTGGTGGTATTTTGGCCTATGGGTAAGTACATACGCGTCAATGTCTCGAGATGCCCATCCGCTGACAGCATCTCTGTAGCATCGGCCACATGGACGGCATCGCGGGCCTCCGTGGCTGGCGCTGGATCATGATCATCGAAGGCATCCCAACCTTCGTCCTCGGAATTTCAATCTGGTGGTGGTTCGCCGACACAGTCGACTCAGCACACTACCTGACTCCTCGTGAGAAAGAGCTCATCGACTTGCGTCGACGCCTGCAAGTCGGACACACCAAATCGTCCGACGAGATGCACAAAGCCGATGTGTACGAGGGCCTCCGCGATTGGAAAATCTGGCTCTTCTGCATTGGCCAATTCGGCGGCGACATGATCCTGTACGGCTTCAGCACTTTCCTGCCGACTATTATTAAAGGCCTTGGAGACTGGACCGTCGCGGAAGTGCAAGCACTCACCATCCCCTGCTACGCTCTGGGCGCTATCAGCTACATCATCGTGGCGTGGTTTTCCGACCGCACGCAGAAACGCGCCGTCTTTACCGTCATCTTCGGCCTGGTATGCGCGATTGGATACGCGATCTTGATAAGTCCTGCGCCCGGAGGCGTACGCTATTTCGGGTGCTTTCTAGTCGCCGCCGGTCTATATGTAATCGTCGGACTGCCTCTAGCGTGGCTACCAAGCAACAACCCTCGCTATGGCAAGCGCACCGTCGCCACAGGTCTGCAACTTACGATTGGCAATTCCGCTGGTATTGCCTCGCCTTTCATATACCCGACAGGAGATGCGCCGCGCTTCGTGAAAGGCCACGCCATCTCGATGGCCATGGTGGCCATGTCCGCGTGCATATACTTGGCGATGTGGGCGTGGTTCCGTCGCCAGAATGCGCGAAAGCGTGCTGGCAAGGACAATCACAAGATCCAGGGCATGACTGAGGAGGAAGCGGAGGAGCTTGGAGAGCACAACCCGCGCTTCGTTTATGCTTATTAGATACCTTCGACCGATCTTCGAGGAGATGAAACAAGTTGTAGAGGTGGAAACCCAGTCACCTGTTGAGAATGAAAAGAGCCATCAGCCTCGGGTATTTCGCATGCACATCATGAATTAGAGATCTGAGACAATCATCATCGTACCAATTTCTTGCCAGTAACATTGAAAAATGGGTATCTAGCGATTCTCCTGCCCTAAAACCTGAACAGAAAGTGGCAACGATTTCGCCCACCCACAAAAAAACAGTTCTTCCAATCACGCCCTCGCAGGTAGCCTGTCCCTCATGGCGCCAGGTTCCCAGTGAGACAAACGTGGGCTTCTTGCATTCGACTTCGGCAATACGAATCTCCTCATTCTAGTGAAATTACGATTTGACCGGCTCGGCATCTACTCGAGCCTCTTCTTCCTTCTTTTCGTCGTCTTTGTCTTGCCACTCGCTGCTTCGCCTGCTGACAGCGCCGCTGGCGCTGGCATGTCTGAAATACCCAGGACTTGCCAAAGGGCTGCCGATGCTGCCGGGAATACTGTCATTTCTCCCGTGGCCCAACGCGCCAGAGCGAATACTGCCCTCATAATTCTTTATGCTTCCCTCCTGATTCCTAAGTGAACGGGCATCGTCAGCTTTCAGGCTCTTCGAGTCGGCATTGTTGATGCTACGGGCGTCATACTGCGAGCGAGCGTCAAGGCCGGTGACGCTACGGAGAGATTTGGCGTCGCCGAGATCCTTTCGTTGGCCCGCGTAGTAGCTATTTCGCTCGCTGGCTAGTGCAGGAGCTGTGACGCCTTGGTTGCTGTAAATACTGGCACGTTCGGCAGAAGCAATACCACCCATGGATGGTCTGATGGAGGGTGCGTACAGGCCAGTCGTGCTGGCTCTGTCTGAGGCCTCGGCATTACCAGACAAAACACTCAATGGAAGCGATTCGCGGCTGCCGCCCCAGGTTGACCCAGGAGCTAGGGCACGTACAGATGCATCTGTGTCCATGCTGCGGCGACGGCGTTTCGATGAGGAAGCGAGTGTGACGATACTTGCATCGTCAGTGAGAAGGGCAGACTGATGAGGATCGGTGTTTGCCGTGAGGTGGCGAGGTATGGCAGATGGCGCATTCATGTTGGAGGGCGCCGGTGAGACAGGGTATTGATGGCTGAACATTACAGCAGGTTGGGTGGATTTTGGCCATGCGAGTGGGTGTTATTGACCTGCTGTAGGGTATTTGCAGGAGATGTAGATTGTATGGTTGTTAAAGTGGTGGTCAACGACTGGTTGCTGTGATTTGGCGAGCTGAAGGTGCTTCCGTTGCCGGCTCCATCAATACTGCTCAGAGCTCCTCCTGTCGTTGTGGTGAACGCCTTGCTGTGGCCAGTGTCACTGTTGACCGTATCCGGGATCGTAGCTACAGTGGGCGCCTTGCTTCTATTGCTCGGGTGATTCTCTCTCTCTTGTGGCCCGCCTGAGATCACGCTGCTGCCATCATCATTCCGCGGGTGTGTCGGCGTCGCAAATGACAACTGCCCATCTCGACTACTGCGCGGCGACTCGCGGCGCACGAAACCAGACTCCGGATACGGGTTGTTCTTAACAGTGTCGTTTCCTGAGGAGCCCTTCTTGTGCTTGCCGCCCGTCAATGGGTTCCCTGACTTCTTCTCCTTGCCACTGCTTCCATTTTGTTCCCCACCCTTCAGGTTGGTTAGGCGCTTGACCCATGCTGCGAAAGGACGACGCTTGGACGGTCGGTCTGCAATGTCCACGTCAGTCTCTCCTGTCCTTAAATTGCGCGAGTCGAGCGGCACGGCAGTGCCATAGCATCGCGACCAAGGCGCTTACCTTGCTGTCTTGTTGCGACGTCTGCGGCCATGATGTGTGGTGGTATGTGAGTTACACAATCGCTCTTCCAGCAGCGTGCTCCTTTGACGTGCGTGCTCGAGTCGCTTGGTCTGCAATGACGCAGCTTGCAGTCTCGCTTATATTGCCGGGCGCGGGTAGGCGACAGTCTAGTGGTGAATGGCAGTAGTGGAGGTGATGGGCGCGGGGTTGCCGGGGGTGCAAGGAGGTCAATGGGTGGCGGACGCGGCGGTATTGAGCAGTGTTGTGGTATAGTATGGCTGTCTTGCAATGTGAGACAAGTTGTGAGAGGTACTACATGTACTGGCGGCTGGTATAAGGTTGGGCACAGCTGCAGCGGATATAGAGCTGCCTTCTAGACTCTTGCACAGCACAAAGCGCGCCAGCCAACGCTCTTCTCTCCTCTCCCTGCCTCCTTCTCCACACATCCGCAAGGCTTGACCACGCGCTAGACGCACCTTCTTCACCTATGACTTCACATCGCTTGGCCACCAACTGCACCACGTCTTCCTCTCTGCCATTGCACGCAGCAAAGAACCCGATGTCGGCCCGCAAACAGGTCTTTTCCACCCACGATACGCAGTGGACGCCGCCGTGAAGACAGCCTCGCCTAATCTGGACGAGTGTCTAACAAAGGGACCTGTGTCTCAATGCCATCGCGGATCTTGCCGTTGTCCGAAGACGCCATATCACAGATCAACTCGTCGAAGCAGATCACCAGCTTATCTGGCGTAGTCCTTGCTTTGTTGGAGAACTCTTTGGATGCTGGAGCCTCTAAGGTCGAAATCTCTGTGACCTTTGCACGAGGGAGCTGCGTTATTGAGGACAACGGCTGTGGCATATCAGCTACAGAATTTCTCGAAAATGGCGGTCTTGGCAAATATCACCATACATCCAAGGCAGGATGTCAAGAATCACTCCATGGCAGCACTGGAACCTACCTAGCTTCGCTAGCGGCTCTCTCCATGCTCAGCATCACATCACATCACATGGTCGAAGACATAAGTGCGACGATGGTCATGCATCAAGGTCGAATCATAGCACGCCACCTACCTTCGCTCCCTGCAAATGACTTGGTCGCCTTTGGTACACATGGAACCCGTGTCTCCGTCAACGACCTCTTCGGAAATATGCCCGTTCGAGTCAAACAGCGGGCTCTGCTCAGTCCTCAGGCAGTAGTACAAATGACAGGACATGGCTTGACCTGAAACGTGATGTCTCAGCATTGCTCCTATCTTGGAATATGCCATGCTCTGTAAAATTGCGAGACAGCGATGCCAGTCACAGGAACGTCACAATGGCGGGCAGCCATTCTACCGTATCTTCCGCTCTCACAGAACGAAACTTGAACACATTGCACGGTAAATCAGTCCGCTATGATCTCCGGGATGCTTTTCCATTGCTATTTCAAGCCGGTCTTGCGCCCTTGGAGAGTCGCACACGATGGGTGCCTGTGTCAGCATCGACTTCCAAGTTGGCGTGTCACGGTCTCGTTTGTCTTGATCCCCCCCCACACGTCTTTGCCAGTTTGTGAGCATTGGCATCCACCCATGCTCATCGGCGAGCGGTCACAGCATAATTTACGAGACCATTAATAGGCTTTTCTCAAGCAGTAGCTTTGGCACAGTGGCTGGAGAGAAGGATCTTCAATCAGACCGCCTTGGCCTTCTCTCGGATGACGGTAATGCTTGGAAACAAAGTCGAACTAGCAAAGGCGTTGACCGCTGGCCAATGTTTGTTCTGCAGTGTAAGCTCAAGGATGAAAAAATGAAGTTTGTGAGCGATCACGATGAATCCCAGCTTAGATCGATTCTGGACGTTCTCGAGGCCATGATACGGCAGTGGCTGGAAGTCCATCATTATCGCCCGCAACAGAACCGTATGCTTTCGAATCGAGAACGCAAAGCAAGCCATAGTACGATTAGCTCGCCTTTGCAGATTGCTTCGAAGGATGCCGATCGTCTATTTCGTCAGATACCATTATCTGGTCTCGACACACCAACTCGGGTTCTCACTTCTGCATCCGCCGAATTGCGTGATTCCAGCCATTTTGATTCCATCACACACAGGAACACCAGTCCGTCTAAGCGACAAAAGACACCCTACGACATCGATCCTCTAAGCAGAATCAAGAGTGGCAAACTCGCCGACATAGCACCGCATAGGACGTCCCGAAGTCCTGCGCCTGTCAAAAGCACACACTTTGCATACCGCCATTGGAGCCTGGTTCGCTCAGCTGCTTTTTCAAAGCAACAAAATCTTGTAGAGACTCTTCCACGACTCCGCCTGTAGATGAAGTTGCCGAGGGGTCTGCTACGCTTCAGGCGACGGGTTCAAGCGATGATTTCGGCAGCATCAGCGAAGCCGATTTATTGAAAGCTGCATCTCTCGTAGATGGTACTGAGGAGGATCAACCTCGCGAAAATGGCAGTACGCATGAAGGTAGATTCACCGAGGATGACAATAACGTTGAGTGGAAAGATCCTCTCACGAGAGAAACGTTCATAGTCAACTCCCGCACCGGTATTGTGGCTGCTAAAGACAGATCTGGTTCAGTCCCCAATACTGCACATGTTACAGCCCTTGGACGGCTTGCGAGCACGAACGTGGCTGCTACTGCTGCAGGGAAACCACTGACTCTGAATGGACGTGGAACCTCGGCTGGTGGACTAATACCTTCCCAAGTCGTGCCCACTTTCCTACAAAACTGGCAAAATCCGGTATTCCCTCTTCGGACTGAACAAGAGATACCAATCGCATCTTGTCTCAGTCGATATGATGGGAACGACAGGTACGGGAGGACAGTCCTGTGCTCACAATAACAATCTGAACTCTTTCACGACTGCCGGCTCCGGAACCAGGAGCAAGCTGTCCAAAGCAGTCTCCAAAATGCTAGAGTTATTCGTCAGGTCGATGCCAAGTTCATTCTCTGCTCCATGTGCTCTACGGACCACAATGCGCAGACATTGGTCCTCGTCGATCAGCATGCCGCCTCTGAGCGTGTGATGCTCGAATTACTCTTCTCTCAGCTCTGCTCACCGCTCGATACAACGTCACCCGCTGCAAATCTTCGCACGAATCTCGATTGCGCTTCCGCTGCTGACACAATTCTTCTGGATCAGCCACTACTTTTCGAAGTTACGGCAGAGGAGGGCGACGTGTTCCGTACTCATGCACCGCTCTTCGCGCGGTTTGGCATTCTCTACGATCTTTATGTCAAATCAGGCAACAAATCGTATCACACGCTCGCAACTTGTGCTCTCCCATCAGTAATAGCGGAACGCTGCAGACTCTTCCCCAAATTGCTGATCGACCTACTACGGTCAGAAGTCTGGTCGCGAGTTGACTCTGGGCAAGCACCCCCGAAAGCTCAGAATGAGAGATCTCCTAGCGAGCACAGCTGGCTCGATCGTATCGGCTCGTGTCCTAAAGGACTGATAGACATGCTCAACTCGAGAGCTTGTAGGTCTGCGGTCATGTTCAATGATGTGCTGAGCACACGGGAGTGCGAGGAGTTGATGAGCGATCTGGCAAAGTGCGCTTTCCCTTTCATGTGTGCGCATGGGCGAGTGAGCATGGTTCCTATTGGTATAGTCGGTGGTGATGGCGAGCGCGTCTTTGACGAGAATTGTGGGAAGCCGGTATTGGACCGGGATGCAGCTGATGAGAAGCCTTTCTCGGAGACATTCTCGGATTGGCGGACTAGAGGACGCGACGATGTCACGAGATGAATACTCATCGTGGCGGCCGTAGAACAAAATCAAATGAATTACGGGTCACAACTCAATGGCGCCCAGCACTCCGCCGGCCTCTTCCAACCTCCTCTCCTCCTCCTCTTCCTCTTTCCGCGCCGCTTCAGCTTCCGCATCCACAAAAGTCAACTGTCCCGGCGCGCCGTACGAAATGCAAAGCTCCTCTCCAGCCGCCACATCCCGCAGCGTGCGGTAGACAATCACTAGCTTGTCGACGTCTCGCGTCCAGCCGACGTTCTGGTGCAGATGTGAGTGGTTGAACATGGAGCCTAGGCCTAGGATGATGGCTTGTGGTTTGGCTGTTATGGGATCTGAACTTGGAGGTTGTCGTTGTTGGTCCTGTTGGTTCTGGTGTGGCGAGGGTGTGGGTGCCGGCCAATTGTAGGTGTAATGGAAGAGCTCGGTTCTGGCGATGTGTTCTACATTCTCGTCCACAGGTAGTGGGAGGACGGGCGAGACGTCGAGGACTGTTGAGGCTGGTAGGGGTTGTGAGGAGAAGACGCCGCGGCCTATGGGTTCAAGTAGGTCAAGGTCAGCTTTGTTCTCTTCTTCTTATTAATCAGAAATGATTGGAGAGATTATGATTCGGCTGTCTGTAATCAATGGTGTGAGGCCTGGTTGATGTGGGGATCTTGGAAAGAGAACATCACTATCTGAGATTGAATGGCCAACAGGCTATGCTATGCAGTGATTGTGGGAAGTAATGAGAGATCCGAATACCTTTTGCTGCTGTGTACTTTATATACAAGTGTGGACATCTTTGGGGGGAACGATGTCCTCGTTGTGAGCTTCCTTGTCTACCTCTCCAGGCTTGTATCGGTGGACACCTGATCGTTGACGGACATTCTTGTAGGTTTGAGCTACTCTTGGTTCGATGTGCAATCGAGAAGCTGGGTCGACGGACCGGTACTGATGGCTTGATGAATGAAGCACAGAGGCCAGGTATTCACGAATGGAGTATGATAAGGTAAGAGTAATTTGAGATACTGATAAATTGGTTGATAAATGTAGTTATTCGCCAAATCGAACACTGCTGATTCACTTCGTCAATTTTTAAAATTGGAGTTGTCGAGAAACCCTAGGGTTCGGGTTTTGGGGTAGGTCATTGGGTCATAAAATGTATTAAAATGTCAGCTGGACCTTCTACGGGCGACGATACATGATTGAATGATAGCATGGGCTTAATGATGGTTCTGGGACTGCGTTTAGGCCTTCGTGGGGCTTGTCTTGGTTTGAATCCTTATCAATGGAGTATTGAAGCCTGACGCTGCCAAATCTGACGAAACTCCCTACACCTTGAGCCGAAATACAATGCAAGTTCAGTCGCTTCGTGATTGTATCACAGCAAAGCAGCCAGAGTCAAACATGCTGCAACAAACGGTGCCGCAATTCTTCCGAAGTGCCATCGCCGCCAACTTCTGATCAATTCGTGTAGTCTTGCGTGCTCACGCTCCTCCAGCCATATATCGTCGCCCTCCAATTGTCTCCCATCGCTATGACTTGGTCGTTGATGGGAAAAATGAGCACTACTTCGTACCAGGCTACCTGTACCAGAACTAAAGCCGCTGCAGCGTACCACTTCCACTCCGCTGCAAGGTCTTGGTCGGGGTGGTGATACGTGAGAGCCGTGGTGGCCAGAAGGGCTACGGCGAGAAGCTGGCTGCTTGGTTGCAGATATCTGTAGCCACGGCGGATGATCTCTTCGAACTGGTCGGTGATGGTGCGAGATGGTGTTGATGGAAGTAGCAGGAGTGGCACGACCCAACCAGAGAGAGCGATGGCGACACCTGGAGAGTATGTTGTAAGTAGGATTGTAGGATGGTTTCGAACAGCATGGGCTCTCTTACCTGAGAGGACAAAGAGAGAGGTAGGAACAATGGGGCGCAGGATGGATGTTGATAGTGAGATCAGTGAGGTGGCCATCTCTGCTAGATGAAGTGGTGAAGCGAACAGGTTGCTGGGAAGCGATGGAGACGACAGAGGATGTGTAGGACAGTATTCAAGTTTGCTTTAGCTCTATCTCACTACGAATATATTGTCGTAGTACTTATATCCCAAACGTAGGACATGATTGTTCACATAAAGTTCTTCCCATGGTTTCAGCTGCCAAGCCGTGAGCTGGACAATGGTGGGTCTTCGGTCTTCGGCCATATCCAAACCGCCAACTACCCGTTCCTTGAAGGAAGCGAGGCCTTTCCGCAGCAAGTGAAAAATATGGTTTCATTATATCTTGCTGTTCCGAAACCTGAGCTGTCGCTAGTCGGAGGCTCGGTAGAGATTGACAGCCGAGCCCGTGGGCAAGATTATCAAGGTACCTTAAGCTGACCAGTTGGTGCTGTCTGGTAAGAAGTGGACCGACGTCACTTTGAAGTCAAAACGTTACATGTAAATGCAGCCCGGGAACCTGGTGCCCGAACATCCGATTCGATGCGAAGGAACGCCATGTCGTCAACGACGTCCTCTCGGAATGAATGCGAGAAGGAAATCAATGGCCGTCGCTGACTTCAATGTCAAGAAGTTAGCCTATATATGAGCATGTTGTGGTTTTGATAGCAGCTGGTTACGGTAGTGCAAGTTCCAATCTACGTCTTCCAACACATCCACCCGACACCATCGCCCACTGGATCGTTCAGCGACACTCACAATTCGACTCAAGAGGCATGTTAATCCAAAGGCCAATATACCCATCATCGACAAAAAATTCGGAACACACAATGCCTTCCTACGCCATCCTCGGCGCAACAGGCCAAGTCGGGAGGTCAATCCTCGACGCCCTCCTCCATCCCTCAAGCACGACACCAAACAACAACATCGAAATCCGTACCTTCGTTCGTTCCAAACAAAAGCTCCTCAACATGCGTCCAGCCCTAACATCCCACCCCAAAACCACAATCTACGAAGGCCAAATGACCAACACGGCCCTCCTCGCCTCTTGCATCCAAGACACCCGCGCAGTGTTCCTCTGCATCGCAGCAACAGAAAACGTACCCAACTGCACCGTCGCGCAAGAGCAAGCGCACGCAGTCGTAGCAGCGCTCGAAACCCTCAAAGCTCCCAAGCCACCCAAGCTCGTGATTCTCTCCTCGGCCTCTCTCGAACCTCACCTTATGGTCGACCTCCCCGCCGTCTTCAGCGTGATAATGAAGCAGCAGCGTCCAACGTCTACGCCGACCTGCGCCTAGCAGAATCCTATCTGCGCTCCAAAGCGCCTGCGGGAACAGAGCTGATCTTCATCAAACCCGGTGGGCTGGTGCACGACACGCCCGTAGGTCACAGGCTGAGCACGACGCGGCAGCAGACGTTTTTGTCGTTTGCGGATCTGGGAGCCGGGATGGTGGAAGCTGCAGATTCGGAAGCGGGTGCATGGGACGATGCCAAGGGAAATGTGAGCGTTGTGCCGGCGCGAGAGGGGACGCGGATCGAGTGGTATGTGCCGTGGTATTTGGTGAAAGGTTTGTTGTTCCATTTCGTTCCTGGGCTGTATCCTTACTTGATTGGTATTTTGCCGTGAGCAGCTCGCTGGAAAGGACTTGTTGGTGGATTGCTGCGCGGCTTGCAACGCGCTCTTACGAATAACGTTAATGGATATGAACGTGATATTGCTATTCTGAGAATTGATCAATCGTTTGATTCTGGTCAGACGAGTCCGATAGGTTTGCGGGTACAAATTATGTTAGTACAAGTAATACACCCATGAGAAAAGATTGAATGAAGGACTTCCTGTGGATTGAATAGAAGCGCGTGCCCTGCGTCCATAGTAAGACAATGCGCAAACAAATTTGTACGCCTACAACACCTTGCGAGCATCGAAAAGATTCTTCCTTGATGCGCTTGAATTTCCGATTCCGTTTCCTTTATCATTCCCATCCCAGTCGAAAATAATTACCAGGATTTACTCGTTGTTCTCCACACCATTGGCTGTCTCAGCAGGTGGCGTGGCGTCTTTCCCTCTGCTTCAGTTCGTAGTTCGTATGCCAGATCGAAGCACTCGGCCAGAAGAGCGATGACCGAGCCTTGACCTTCTGGAATCTCGTTTCCGACCCGGAATGCGCCGTCCTTTTTCATGTTGTCAATGCTGTTAAGCTTCATCGAATATGGGTAGAGTTCGCGTGGGCTGTCGACACCGCCGTTGCGTTTAACTTCTTGCAAGCAGCGCTTGAGTGTGAGAAGCTGGTTGTAAATGGGCAACAGCGCTTCGCTGACAGGCTCCGAAGAGACGATGTACTGGTAGATGAAGGCATAAGACTTGCGCAAGAGGTAGAGCAATGTACGTTGAGCGTGAAGGTCTGCTGGGCGGCGCTGTTCATCCACGAAGTTACCGCCGACACGAGACTCGTCCACACGATCAAGTTGGCGCTGGTAGCTGTAGAGGTCAGTCTCGCGGAGCGACCAAGCCTGGGTGAGGTTCATCTGTTCGAGACTGTTGCGGAGCTTGACAAGTTTGTCGTATGTGTCCTGGAAGCGCTCATCGATTTTGCCCTTCCTGTTGAGATTTGTCAGCGCGATATGAATGTAAGCAAATATGAGGCTCACGTACTTTTCTTGGATCACCTCACACCATAGCAGACACCTTGCCAGCAGTGCTTTGACTACCACTTCTCCATCTTGTACGCCACCCTCAGTCAAGCTAGTTTGCTCAGTCGCTCGGCATATGCTTCCTCTCACTCTTACCCTCATGCGGGTCACGATCTTCGTGTAGTTCTTTCTGGATCAATAGCAACTGCGCCTCGAGCTCTTTCACGTCCTTAACGGGGAACTGTAGGCTTCACGTCAGTTCCATTACCATAGACTGCAGTATCCATGCAAAAATTCCAACTTACCCTCGATCGCGTGTTGCAAGCCGACAAGCTTCTCAGTATGCTCACCAGCTTCTGGTACGTATCTAACATTTGCGGATCGAGCCGGGAGAGATGTGCACGTAGCTCCTCCAACGTGTTCTTGCAGACTTGAATGCGCGCCTCCAATAGCGTGATCAAGTGCGGTGAGTGTTTATCCTTGGTCTGACCTATCGAGGTCTCCCATTGATCGATGTGCTGGGCAATACCCTCTAAATCTTTTGGACTGTAGAAGCCAGCCTCTTGCAGGTGATCGAGCAAGCGCTTCACAGTGGAAACAGCTGAGTAGACGGCGGGCGCTTCATGGTTGCGACCGATTGTGAGGAAGAAGAGACTGATAAGCTGGAAGCAGTCATCCAAAGCGGAGTCCAGGCGGTTTTGTTCGTCGCGTTTGTCGATGCGCAAGCGATTGATAGCTTCCACCTGGTCGATCAGGCTGTTGTAGAGGATGAGGACATCTTGCGACTTGACGTATGTGCTGCGATCCTGCTTGAGAAGACTGAGCGAGTCGCGAAGATTGAGGATGCGCTCAAGGATGGGCTGTTCTTGCGGGTCGAGCGGAAGACGGTAGAGAGGCGAGTCGGTCATCGTATGGGCGGAGAGGTGTGATGAGGCTGGAGGGCGGTGGTGGTGTGGGCGTGGTGTGTGATGCAGGTCGCGACAGCAGTGCTTGTCGTGCTGGATGGGTATGCGGCGAGTGTTAGGTTAGCTGGTGCAGTATGACAGGTCCAGGTGCGCGGTGCTGGTGCTCAGTCTCGTGATCGGGATCCAATCCAGACCGCCGCCACGCGGGCAGCTATGGCAAACCTTATGACGCACAGCTGCCCCACCACAAAGAGCATCACGGTCCCAGGCATACGCACATCGGCGCATCTCTCAGCACCGCAGACACGGCAGGGCAGCGCCAAGAGCCCGCGCCACCTGCCGCGGGCGGACAAATTCGACACACAGGACTTTTGGAGCGGCGCGCAGAGGCACTTCGGATACCACGACACATCGACGCCAGAGAAGAAGTCCTTTACGTACGCTCCAGAAACGTCTTAGGCATCTCACATCCCACCACCACCAACAATGTCTTCCACCGCCGAGCTCGCCTCCTCCTACGCCGCCCTCATCCTCGCCGATGAGGGTCTCGAGATCACTGTACGTCTCGCCGTCGCCGGCACCATGCGCAATGCAAGCAGAAAAATAGTGCGGAGAGAAGATTATATGACAGGATGAAGAAAATGCTTGCGCATGGTGGCCTACATCATTATCTGCAGCATGGTACAGCATACTCACAATTTTTGCGAACAGGCCGACAAGCTCCAGTCTCTCATCTCTGCCGCCAAGGTTGCCGACATTGAGCCCATCTGGACCTCTCTGTTCGCCAAGGCCCTCGAGGGCAAGGACGTCAAGGACCTCCTGACCAACGTTGGCTCTGGTGGTGCCGCCGCCCCCCGCCGCTGGTGCCGCTGGTGCCGCCGCTGGTGGTGCCGCTGACGCGCCCGCCGCTGAGGAGAAGGTTGAGGGTAAGTTTGAACAGGACACACCTCCAACGGCAAGATCGCAGAGGCTGACAATGCTTTCCAATAGAGAAGGAGGAGTCCGACGACGACATGGGCTTCGGTCTCTTCGACTAAGCGCATCGCGACTAGTCTTCAACGAATCGCAGTGTCTCGACAAGGCAAGGAATGTTTGTTGGCAAGCTGGATCCCGCCATGGTGTAGACGGCAAGGACGACGCGCCGTGGCCGGGGGAAGAAACTTCATCTGGGATGTCTAGATTCCGCAGCTATAGCTTAAATGCATGTGGCAGCTTGTTAAGCGGCTTCTTTGGCTGTCATGAAATTCCACCTTTTTATGTGCCAAATCAACTTTCACCTTCCTTGCTGTGATGATTCCTTTCACTTGTGTGACCAGTAACGTCAGGGAGCATGCCCTTCTCTTGCTTCACTGGTGCGCCGTATTAGCTCCTACGAATGTCAACGTCAAGTCAGACGATACAGTCTTATCAACCCAGTATAAGCCTATCATTGGCAGATGTCTAAAAGTACAGCTAGATCGTTCGTCCCTAATATACAAAACATGTCTCTCCCATCCCAATGGTACCCGACACGTACAAGAAAGCAATTCTCTGATGTATTTCTTGAAGGATCAAATGCATCGTGGGTATCGTGTTCTGCTCTGCCCTGTGTTGTTGCTCGAACTTGCCGTACAATATGCATGAGGGAGAAGCAACAAAAATTGAGGTTCCAGAACCTCTTCTCTCCCAGCATCCAGGGCTCATCGCTCTGATTCTATGCTTGCTTGCTTGCTCGCTCTCTGGTGCTTCCTACTCTTTCTCTGGGCTTTGCTTCGGCCTCATCCAGACTCTTTCTTGCAACCCAGGGTGATGCTACTAAAATTCCAGATGTTCGGGAAACCGCTTTGCCTGTTCCCTCTGGCAATGCCCCAAATTCGCCCGTAAACGCCATTGTGAAACCAAAAAAGAAGAAAGCTCAAAACGCATGTTCTGTAGTTCTAGCGGTTCATGTCCACTCTCCTCGCCGTGTGAGGGAAATTCGCATAGCTGTTGTTGTGTTGCTGCTGCTGTCCGTACTGGCTGTAAGCCGAGCCCGCGCCACCAACAGGGTGCTGGATCATTGTATCGAGCCTTTCGTGCATGCCTCTGACTCCTACGCCACTCGGAGCTGCGCTGTGTGAGGTAAAGTATTCGTTCTGCCCCTGCTGGGCATATGAGAGCGTAGCTTGCGCCGCGGGGCCTAGAGCGGCGGCCAGTGGCGTTGCTGGGACGCTGGTAGGCGGGCCTAATGGAATAGACTGCGCGAGTGCCGTGTTGAGACTTGCTGTGAAGTTGCCTGGGTATCCTCCTTGGAAGGGAGGTGCGAGGGACTGCGGAGAGACGATGCCAAAGCTGCTGTTGGTGCTGCTGTGGGGGAGGTCGTAGGGCGGCATGGTAGAGGGGTGAGTCGGAGATGGATTTGCTCACGTCTTTGACGGCGCGCTGGACAGGCTTCATGACCATCTTAATCGTCGTGATGTCGATGCGCTGTTGACCGATATCTTTCACTTCAGTGGCAAGCTCGGCCCATGTCTGTATTATCGGTGGTTAGTCAGGACTTGATGCGTGGAAATGTCAATGATCAATTGCTTACCTGTACAAAAGCATCACACAACTGCCAAAACTCGCGCTGGTTGCGGACGCCAGGATCTTTGAGCTTCACCTGTTTGAGGCGGGTAGACAAGGCTTGATTCGCGCGGATCACGGCATTGCATTTTGAGAGTGCCAGCGACCAACAGTGTGCATCACGGGCTCTGCCAGAAGTCTCGGCATTATCCTTGTGGACGGTGATTTCTGTGTGACAATGGGGAAGAGCGTTGTTGGCAGTATCGCAAGCCATTCGGAGCTTGATGAATATCCTCTCAAACTGCTCAACATCATCGCCTTCTTCCGGATGCATGCTACGCATAGTGTTGCTTCTTGACGGTGCAGCGGAGCTGTGTGCACTGTTGAAGGAATCACCTGATCGTGGTAATGCCGGTCCCATCGATGTCATTGTATTTGTGCGACTGCCATTTGTGTTCAAGGGTACAGGTGGCGGCATGGCGCGCAGAGTAGCGTGCTGCTTATGCTTCGTAGATGGTCGGACCTCTCAATCGTCTGTTTGTCACAGGCTTTGGTTGCGTCGGAGTCACCGTCCTGCTACTCCATGCCCGTGAAGTCCGTGATGGCTCCTTGTCCGTCAGTGGTACCATGCTGAATCCAAGCAGTTTGCAGACGTTCCTTGCCTCGACAATTGCCGAATGGATCTGAAACATCAGACCACGAATTAGTACGGGATCGACCACGTACACAATCTTCTGCACAAATCCCTTCAATTCCTTAACCACAGTGCCATAGGCTTTTATGCTGTTATCGCACGCTATGGCGATATTTCTGGCTGCAACGGCCTCACGCCTGGGCGTATCTTCCAGACCACCATCCAGGCGGTTTAGTAAGCGGTCTAATTCTTCGACGTGTGCGTTGGCGTTGAATAGCTGGCGTTCCAGCATCGTTCGCCTAGGTGTGCCGTCCTTGAGACTTTGCGCGATTCGCGTCAACGGTCGCTGAAGCTCGAGAATCGTGTATAGAAGTCGCCTCGCTGCCACAATAGGTCGAGATTTCTGAGTTTTCGTATTTGATTGTTGCATGCTTCCAACGCTACGATCGGGATTGTAACGATCAAGCGGACCATCAATTGGACTGGCAGCGCCCGAAGAAATATCGCCGTTACCGTTGGGAGCTAAGTGGCCATTGTACGTGGAAGCAACGCTAGTATTGCGGGAATGTGGTGCCTTAATTGTAGCTTGACTTGATCGAGCCGACCCTTGGCCTGGCGCTTCGTTGACTGAACTCAGATCGGTGCTGGCATTATTGTTGCTGACTGTCCTCTTGCTCGGAACGAATCCTTGACGCCGGGCACGAATACTGCTAAGACTGGAAACAGTATCACTGCGACTGCGGTTGCCTTCGCCGTTGCCCACAAAAAGAGGTGCTGCACCAGGACGTTGTAATTGTAGGCCTAGAGTTCCAGAGGATACACGAGCATGAGAACGCTTTGGGATCGGCGGTGCGTGGTCCGAAGGCGATTCGTTCTTCAGGTCCGTGATGTTCTCAATGCCACTTATGCTAGGTCGCACAGGGAATCGACCGCCCATGCCCATGCCTCTCTTTGGCGGACGAGGAGTTTCAACATTACTTTCACTCGTTTCGTGGTCCGAATGGCTCATCAGTCTTTCCCTAAGCGAAGCCTGTTTCAGATATCTTTTTACTTGTACGCAAATGTCCTTTTCTTTCTCTGTCTCCAATGTGCTCGTTTTCTCTTTTTGCAGTATCAATGCCTCCGGAGGTGGGAATTCGATAGGGTTCTCGTCAAACTTGAGCTTACTCAGACTCGCCATTTCGCCAAGCGACAAAGGGAGTCGTGTGATCTTGTTCCTTGCTACTGCCAGGAACTTGAGCGAGGTCATGCGCTTGATGCCTTCTGGTATCGCGATGATCCTGTTCTTGCTGATATCCAGGATCTCCAGCTTCGAAAGCTGCAGGATCGCATCGGGGAAGTACTTTAATGAATTCCATCGTAGATTCAGATAGCGGAGTCGGTCGCATTGGATGATCTCAGTCGGCACCGCGATCTGCGGGTTGTGTGATAGTGCCAGCCGTTCCACCTTGTCCTTGATCAGAGCAACGACTTCGACGGGCAGCTCTCGGATGTTCTTGTGGCTGAGGTCGAGGGTGACGCCGGAGTGGGCATCTCGAGGGAGGTCGCCGCTGTTGCCGGTGATGACCCGGGCCAGATGCTCGTCGTCGATATCCAGCTCTTTGCGGACATATGCGACAACGTCGGCAGCGGACATGGGAGGCCTGGTTTCAGAGGGCGTAGTAACGCTCACTGTATCGGACGCCATGTCGCATTGTGCGTGCGGACGCTGGCCGGAGGAGGTCAGACGAGGAGATTGTTTGTTTGAAGCGATGGTCACGTCGGCGATATCCAGGCAAGGGTATGCATGTCGGGAGGTTTCGCTTGAGGGCCGTAGAAGGTATTATCAGGAGTGGCAGCGGGTTAGGCTATATGTCGTCGGTGGAGAGCGTTGTTTCGCGCTTGCTCGACCCTTCCCGCTGCAGGAACCCGGACAAACAGGGGCACGCTGATGATCACGTGTCGCACTTGGGATGGCTGGACGAAGCCTTGGATTTCTACTACCAATATATTCTGTAACCATCTGCTATATCATTTGGGTGTGAATAGCATAGCGGTTCTCCTGTTCACGCAATCGTCGATAAGGCGTTCCCGTGTTTCACAAAATCTAGAACGTTGTAGGGCGGAGACGCTTTTGCAACGGCGCGTCTGATCGCCCATTCGAGATAGCAAGCCATAAGCGACCTCTCTCTCTCTCCAGATTTCAGATGGCTCAATGATATTCCGGATACCCACCTACAGAGCTGTGCTCAACACCAGCTCAACGCTCGGCAGACATTCGAAGAGATGGCTGTCTACGCCCTCCACATCTGCCTCCTCAGGTAGTCCCCCGACTCCCATCAAAGCCTATGTCTCTACGTCCAACGACCCATATCTCAACCTCTCTATCGAACACCACCTGCTCCAAACCTCACCAGCAGACTCTGCCGTTTTATTTCTCTACAAAAATCGACCCAGCATAATCATCGGCCGCAACCAAAACCCATGGCTAGAAGTCAACCTCGCCCTCCTCAACGCCACCTCCCGCAAGCAAAATGGCAATTCACTTCCCGAAACCGGCCTTGACGTACCCGTCGACCTTGTACGTCGCCGCAGCGGCGGCGGCACCGTCTTCCACGATGAAGGCAACGTGAACTGGACCGTCATCTGCCCCTCGTCGATCTTCACCCGCGACAAGCACGCTGAAATGGTCGTCCGCGCCCTTCGCAGCAATGGTGTAGCACGTGCCCGCGTCAACGAGCGCCACGACGTCGTGCTAGACCAAGGCCAGAAGCGAATCTCCGATCTTCCAAACCCTGACGACACGCACGCCACGCCCTACCAGACGCCTTCGCCACAGGCGTTGAAGGTGTCAGGCTCCGCCTACAAGCTCACGCGAGCTAGAGCGTTGCACCATGGAACCTGTCTGCTGAGCAGTCCGAACTTGAACGTGATTCCGCATTACTTGCACTCGCCTGCCAAGCCTTTCGTCACAGCCAAGGGCGTGGAGAGCGTGAGTTTCGCCTGTAGGTAATATCCTGCTGGAGAATGAACGCTTCGAAGCTGCGGTCCGCAAGCACTTTGTGGAGATGTACGGCGAGCCCGAAGGTGGCGTTGTGGAAGTTGGAGAAAGTTGGGCGGAGGTTGAGGGCGTCAGGAAGGGGATGGAGGAGTTGAAGGCATGTCATGATCATGATCCTTGAAGACGACGTCGAGCGTTGTTATACTGACTTTTCTTCCTTTCGCAGTCTCTTGAGTGGACTTATCTACAAACTCCACAGTTCACTTTCAGCTCGCATTCTGATGTCGCCGACAACCAGAGTCTTCCTCTTGTCGAGTTCACAGCCCGCTTCGGTGTCATCACACAATGCAACATCCAACTCACACCCTCGTCGCCGTCGACAGGCGAGGTACTCGTCGGCAAACGTCTGCACGAAATTTCAGACTGGAGAAGCCTTGTACCTCAGCCCCAGAGCATCGAAGACCAGCCTAGGTGGGAAGCGGCAGTCGAACACTTGGAAAGAGTGCTGCCACGCGTGGAGACTGGGCGTGCTTAGCCGAACCAAGACTCGCGAGTCTTGCATGTAATCTATATAGGATAAAAATAATTCTTGTACAGTATGTGACCATCAAATCTCATTGGCTGGCCTCGCTCGACCTCAATGCCCTCAGAACACTTCCAACCAAATACAAGCTTCCGGCAACTACCATCGGCCCACCATCAGCGAGATTGCTAGCCCGTCGCAACCCACCTACAACATCTCGACCAAGAGCATTCTTCGCATCCTCGCTGCCATCAACATCGTCTCCCTTCTCGCGCAACACATCCCTCGCAGCACACGCCACCTTCTCAGATGGCATGGCTTTCACCCACGGCATACCATCGACGGGACCAAACTCCACCGCGCAGAACTGATCGCCTGCTCGCAAAAGTGGTTGGAGAAGCTCATGGATATTCTTCGAGTCCGAAGCGGCCAGGAGCCAGGTGATTTTCGCATCGCCGGACCCTTCAGCAGATCGAAGCTTGGCCACAGCTTCGGCGAGGACGGCGGCTGATTGCGCGTTGTGAGCACCGTCGAGCAGAATGGGCGCAGTCCGGCCTGTCAGAGAGTGGATATTGAGGTTTTGAAGACGGCCGGGGAAGGTCGTTTGAGAGGGGACTGAGACTAGGGTCGGGATAAGGGAGGGATCTTTGGAGATGTCGGGTATCAGATGTGTCAAGGCGAGGATTGTGGCTTGGAGGGCGACGGAGGTATTTTGCCTGGTGTGGGTGGGCACGTCGCCTGGTTGTTCGGATTTTGAGATGCCTAGAGTTGCTATGTCTGAGGCTGGAAGGGTCTGTGCAATGGCCTGCGCAGAGTCAGGCGATGAGACGAGAGATCGTTCAAGACTCGGCGTTGGGGCGCCGATTTTCGAGGCTAGCGATTTGAACGTGTTTGTGACTTCTGGTGGATTGGAAGAGTCGTACACTAAAGGGACTTTAGGTTTGAGTATGCCAGCTTTTTCAGCTGCAATGGCTTCTAGAGTTGTGCCGAGAAATGACTGGTGGTCAAGCCCAATTTTAGCTATCGCTGTCACAAGCGGAAGAGCTCTCGTGATCGGATGTATAGATGGACGATCTCCCTCCACGGGGACTCCAAGGATATTGGTGGCGTCGAGCCTGCCGCCCATGCCAACCTCAATTACGCCAATGTCGACATTCTCGTGTGTGAATATCTCAAAGGCTGTCGCAGTGAGCAGCTCGAACTCGCTGGCATTGATCTCCTCGGTAGCATTACGTAGGAGAACTTTCTTCTCGATCTCATGGAATAGAGCAGATGAGACAGTCTTCTGATTGATGGAGATGCAATCCCATCGGTCGATAAGGTGCGGGCTTGTGAAGCGACCATGGCGGATTATGGGCTTGTTGTTCGATTTACGAAACTTGGAATTATTGTAGGCTTCCAGCATCCCAGAGATATAAACACATATGGAGCCTTTGCCATTGGTGCCGGCCACGTGGATGGCGCGCCATGGCAGATGTGTTTGGGATAGCAGGCGGCTGATCCGTTGCAGGCCGAGCTCGATCATCCTGTGTAAGCTCTGCTACTATTCTCCAAGACGATGATCCAGCATTGTCGCGATGAGAAGCGTGAAGTACCTGTCGATTATCACGTGCTATCCTTATCTTTGCCTTGTCGTCGTCGCAGGGCGTGTCAGAGCGTTCTCATGCCTGAGGATTCGCAACGTCTGTGATCTGCACCAATCGGGTAGTTCTTTGACGTGCAGCCGTTCCCGGCAGCAACGGCCCGGCGGTGGGTCTGAGCTTCCTGGGGGCGTCAGGGTAAATGATGCTTGCGCCTCACATGCGAACAAACGCGCTTACAGCCAACCCTCCGCCAACCCTTGCGCGCGCAAATCGCAGTCGCAATCCCCATCGTCCCGCACGCAGAAAGTCAATCACCTCGTCGACAATACCACCCGCATCAACTCGACCAGCCTGCCGCGACCGCCATGGGTCTCCCGTATGTCACTACCCCCGCCCTCGCAGCATCCAGACCACGCGCGCATATTAAGCTCAGCCTGATCCGCGATGCCTGAGTCAGCATTCCATATTTGTTCAAGCAGCTAATATTCTCTCCTCCTCAGCATCTGGCGCGACCCCGATGAGCAGCCCAAGAGGAAATCCGCGCTCAAAGCCGATCCCACCGCGGCTGCCCGCTCCTCCATTCGCCGACGCGCCTCTGTCCACGGCAGCCGCACGCGAAGACTGACACGAGACCCGACATTTGTCCCGCCGCCGATAGAGCGCTCCCCCCCAGCTTCCCTCAGTGTTCGCTACCCGCGGCGAAACGGCGTGCCTCCCATACAATCCCTGCTCGAACACGCCGATCGTGACCTTCCCTTACCTCCGCCACCACCACCAGTCCCTCTTTCGCGCAACTACTACACGCTCGAACGAAGAGAGCGAGAGCTTAGGGATAGCTTACAAGAATTACATGCTCAGGCCGCAAACTTGCGGCGCGATGCGCAGGAATTTATACAGAGCTCGAGTGGACTCGATGGCGACCCATGGACCGAAACTGAGCGCCGGACTCTGCTAGGAACTGCTGCTGCCGCAGCACAATCGCGTCGAACAAGCTCGCAAAGAGCACGCTCGCGAAGCGCTCGGCCTGCTGTGAGCCACGAGCCCTCGGACACACAAAATGCTGAAGATCTCTGGAGGTCTTCGCTTGCACCCAGTGTGCTGGTCCTGGATCTGGAGCCGACTCAGTGGTTGCAGCGCCTCCTCGATCGTTGCTACCAACGCCACCCCTAGAGCACTCTGAAACCGACGGCGACAGTCTGTTCGTGACCGGAACCACTAGTCGTCCACTGCATCCTTTGAGTCATTCATGGCGAGCCGAGTCTCCTTTGAACGGTCTAGGAGATCGTAATCGCAGCCCGACGCCCACAGACGCTTGGGAAATCATGGAAACCACCATACCGCCAGACGAGACTCTGGTCAGTGCAGAGAGCAGCTTTGCTACCGCTCCTACTTCGAACTCGTTTGCCTCGAGCAACGACACTACCATCACAGAGCCTGAGCGAGAGCCAGAATCTGATACTGGCCGACGGCGAATCACAGTTCGAAGTGGGGAGGGCCATGAGAGCAGCGACAGCGATTCAGACTCTTCCGTCGACATTGATTGCACCGATGAGGAATACCTGGCACAGGCGGAGTCGTTCGCTCGCGAGCTTTTCAACCATGAAATGAGCACGCCTGAAGGCCGCGCACGCATCATGTCCAGTGTTCCGAACTCGGATCGTCCCTTCAATCCAGTCGATGTTGGGTTCAATCTCATCGATAGCGCTCTGAACACCGAAGAAGGTCGTGAGCGTGTTGCGAACTTAGGTGGCGAAAGTGCCTTCCACCGCATCGTCCGGTTTCGCGACCCTACTCACAGACAGAGTCGCCCTCGGGGCACACTCTCCACCTCATCGTCCTCGCTCTCCGCCCACGACGTCTCATGATCCACCGTCCGCCAATCCGGTTTCTCCCCCTTCTCGTGGAGCTCGTGGAGGCTCAAGGGAAGTCAACGATATCCTAATCGATCTTGAGGACGGTAACGAGCAGCAAGACCTAGACACCATGCGACGCGTAGCTCGCAGACTGGCGACGCGTGAGGAAGTTCCTGACGATTGGTGGGCGAGTATGGGCCTCAGAATCAACCCGTCCCTTGCTCGACCACGGCGCCATCGACGTGCCCGATCGCCAGATGGTGTGCGAAGGCAGGATATGCACACCGAACGCGCCATCGGTCGAGTCAGAGGCGGGCGAATCGATAGAGGCGATGCGCGACTGTAGCGTGCCGGCACTCACCGCCGATGCTCGAGCCAAAAAAGAGAAAATGTTAATGATTGTATGTTTGTACGAATTAGGACAGGGTTGGAAGGAATGTTTTTGCTGAATGTTGCGTGTATGTACTCGATGCTAGCTGGACTGGCTGTGCTGCGCTGAAAGGTTTGGGTTGCATTTATATTTCGGGACCAACGGGACTGTACCAAAAAGCAAAGCTCATCTATTCTGCATGTTGACCGAAATCGTCACAAGACCTTTACACGATTCCCTAGGCGCCTTTCAAATCACTCTACAAAGCTTTCCCGACTGCAGATCATACTTCCACCCATCACTCCCAACCCCAGCAAGCACGAACAGACTCTCAGTGGGATCGTACTTCCACTTAATCTGCATCAGACGCTCATAATTCGCCCCGTAGAAATCGTGCTTGAACTGCGAATTGTAAGGATTCGCTTCGTTCATGTACGCCCCGGAATCAGGCGCCCACTCCCTCCACAGCTCCTCCTTACTGTCTTCGACCCACGCCGCCGCGTCCGCAAGAGCTTCGCTGGGCGTGACTTCTGCGCTGGGCTTTTCTGAAGCGCCTCCGACGATCAAGTGCAGGTATGCACTCTTCCAGGCTGGGAGGAGAGCTCCGAAGCGGTGCTCTGGGGTTTGGATCACGCCTGGTCCACCGATAGGCCGACGGTCATGTACGTTCCTGCCGTGGCGTTTTGCGCTGCGACGGCATGTTGTAGGTATGATTTCAGCGTCATGTGGGGGATGTCGATGTGGCGGTGGCCGAGGAGACGGCTTGAAGAGACGCCGCCAGAGCCTGCGGTGTTGCTGCCTGAGATGCTGCTGTAGAAAGAGCTGTAGTTGGCGAGGTGTGAGGAGGTGTAGGTTATGGAGAGAGTGGTATTGGTGCTGTCGGCTTTGCGAACGGAGTGTAAGATTGGTTTCAGCAACAAGTCTAGGTGAGCCTTGCTCGTGTTGAAGCACCAGAGCGTTTGGGTGACGACGGCGCCTGTTGTGAATGCTGATGCTGATGGATTGAAGACTTGGCCGGTGGATCCCGAAGCCATTGACATTGCTCCGGCCACGCCTGCGTCCATGAGTCCTGGGAGTGATCTTGAAGAGCATGGTTGCCGCGTCCCAAGATGCATTCGCTCCGTGCTCGTTCAGAGGAGTAATCGTTACGCTTCCCATACTGACGCTTTCGGGTGCCGGAAAGTGCCGAATAACGTATTCCGTGACCACGCCATATTGGCCAGCACCACCGCCACGGATCGCCCAGAACAGATCGCTGTTCTCGACCTCATTCGCAACGAGGATTTCGCCCTGGGTGGTGACGACACGCGCCTGCAAGACCTGCTGTGCGGCCAGGCCGTACGTGCTCGCCAATGGACCGTGTCCACCACCTTGAATATAGCCACCGAGTCCGACACTTGGGTCCTGGCCAGTGGTCACAACTCTGCCTTGAGCTAGTGCGAAGTCCAACACGTCGCCCCAGCCGTGACCACTCCCTGCGATAATGACATCTTCAGTGGTGTTTGCTTGGCCAGGGACTTTCCAAGCGGTGTCTCGTTCGAGTCGACGGAAATTGCGGGTCCAGATGGAAAGTGCGTAAGCACCGCTCGACCTGATAGGCTGTCAGTAGTGGTTACGAGGATACGAGACAGACGGTCCAACGAACCTGCCATTGAGATCATGCCCAGTGCCTTTGACCACGATCCGTAAATTCTTGTCAGCCGCCCATCTCATTGCTTGCGCGATTTGGCATTCGTCCGTAGCGTTGACAACATAAGAAGGAAGTCCTCCCAAACGGCACCCTGAGATTCCAAGTAGCCATTCACTCCAGGAGGCAGACAAGAATTGTTGGCAAACAAGGGCGCCCCTATGGACTCTGGCTGCGCCGCGTGGAATATGCTCGACGACCAGTTTGCTTGTACGGTCGAACAAGAGTAGGGCGAAGAAAAAGTGGTCTCATTCCAGCAGGACGCTGCAACAGGTGAAGTAGCGATCAGACCTCCAATTGACTCATTGAGGGCCAGCCATTCGGAGTGTTCAGGCCATGTCGAGTCCAATGGGTTTGCCTTACAAGACTGGCTTTCAGATGTTGGAAGAGCTAGTGAGGTGACGATGTTCAATAGGCTGAGGGAAAGAATCTTGCTGAAAATCATAGTATAGCGTTTATGGCTGTGGTGGATAGAGATGGGATTGTGCACAGCGTACTCCCAAGGTATTCACTTTATACACAAATGGCAAAGGTCAATGCGGTGGCTGCGTATGCTATCCACCTTATTAGCTACGAACCTAAGGCCGACAATGCTATTGATTTGATGGAAAGATTTTTCGCAGTACGTTTCCCGCCCAATCGTAGGCGCAGAAGAATATGAATCGCGTATAGGATACGCGGGCCAGCAAGCGTATCGAATACGGTCATTCGGTTATTCATCTTCAGTAGTACCGTACGAAGGCAGTCGTCCGTGGTTGCTAGGTTTGGCAAGTAGTTGGCTTTTTGGATTCTACAAGTTCAGTCGTCATACGAAGGAAGCGTCCCATGTTCTAGTCTTTTTCGTGCAAACCCATTGACGCTGAAAGGTCTACAGACTAAAGTGTCGAAACTGATACGAAGATGCTTGCAAATTCTGTGCTATTGTGCGTACACATGCGATGTATGGGCCGCTAAAGTCAGCGAAAGGGTTGTTGTCGATGTTTTGGTGGCATTGATTTTGTTGTCTGTGTTGATTCTGCAGAGAAGTTTCACCGTTTGTCATCGGCTGACAAGACTTAAAAACGTCTTCCAGAAGAAACGGATGAAACCATCCCGTTATCGAAATCTGGACAGTGAGACCACTACATATAAAAGACTGCGACGATCTCATTATAGTGATAGCTGAATATCGAATATTTCGTGTACGTATCGTTCACGCACTTGGAGTGTTGGATTTCGAGTGACATGGAGGATTGACATATTGGGGTAGCTAGGGTTGGTTACTAGGTATGAGACGATGGAGGTAAACACATTTCACGCACGCACAGGCTGATGAGACTTATGCATTGCTCGACTAGGATCGATATGTATACATGTAGATGTGTATGTATGTGGTCTTTTGAAGACCGTGACTTAGGCATTCACAGACGAGCTGGGGGAAGCACGGTAACCGTACGCACACCTCTGAACCAAAAAGTATTTCGCAATAGAGCACAGTCAAAATCAGAGGGCAGATATCATTTCTACACACTCATAACGGCCTCCCGCGAATTGTGCAGGTTGTCAAGAAAAAGATGCAACAACTTCACTAAAGTCATGGACGACGTTCAGGGTAAGTCGACAAAAGAAGTGTCTTCCTGATGGAAGATGAGATAATTGACCGACGCAGGGATCGAACCTGCAATCTCTTGATTCGTAGTCAAGCGCCTTGCCATTGGGCCAGCCGGCCTGTTGGATGAAGGTAGCACCGCAACATGTATACAAGAAGCATGCAATCAAACGTCTCAAGGATCCAGTCCAACTAACTCACATTGGTTCTATAGAAATCACATCTTTCGTGCCGTCCATGTTGTCCACAGTCAATTTTATATTCCGTCGAAGCATGCTTTGAGGGCCCATACACTGGCATATGTGAAGGAATCGCGAGCAAGTCCATCCAGGTAGTGCATTCTTGTGCCCACGCAAGACTTTAGAACCACTTGGCGATCGGATGACAGGATATCTCGTATCGGTATGCGCAATAATCTACGCGAGCTGAAAATCGAAATCGCTAACTGCATGCGACGACGGGTGGAATAGAAGGAGCACACTAGAGAGCTGAACTAAGCCCTTGCATTCAGCTGACAAAAGTGCCAATTATCGGCTCGCTTGTTTATAAGCGGTCGGTGGCTCGAGTAAACAAATCTATAGAAACACCCAAAGCACGATTGTTGACCTTGTCCTGCAATTCAGACTCGATAGAAGGATTGGAGTAATTCTGGCGATCCGCCCACACCAACCTGCTTCTCACGCAACATCTACTGAGTTATAACATTTCACACATCACAAATATCGGCACCCGACCATCATGGCGACCCAAGCCGACTACGAAAACCTCGGCGCCTGGGCCCGAATGCTCGAAGTCGACCCTCGGATCGATCGTCACACTTGTCACCGAACGGTGCCCATGGAAGTCCTCTCGCTAGGCTGCCCGCGAACAGGAACGCTTTCGATGCAGGAAGCATACAGCATGTTAGGCTACGCTTATCCTTACCACTACTCATCCGTCTTCGAGAATATTCTTGACGCAGACATGTGGCAAGAAGCGATTCAAGCCAAATTCCACAACGACCCTAAGCTGGATTGGCGGAAGCACTTCGATGCTTTGCTAGGCCACAGTGCTGCAGTTACGGACGCGCCTTCCGTTCTGTTCTGGCGTGAGCTGATGGAGGCATATCCAGAAGCCAAGATCGTGCTCGTGGAGCGCGATATGGTGGCTGCCTAGCTGCGAGGTCCTCTTGGCCGGCGTCCTGAACCCGTTTGCGGCCTATGTGCTTCGCTTCACCGATCCTGCTTGGACGGGCCGCTGGAATGGTTTGGGTAGAGCGTGGATCGAAGCGCTTTTCGGCTCAACGAACCTAGCCAAAGCGAAGGGAAACGCGGCTAAAAGTTACGAGGCGCACTATGCGGCAATTCGAGCTACCGTTCCAAAGGAAAGGCTGCTGGAGTATGAGCTGGGAAGTGGGTGGAAGCCTTTGTGCGAGTTCTTGGGCAAGTCGGAGCCGGACGCGCCGTTCCCTCATCGTAACGAGGCGAGTACGCTTGAGAAAGCGTTTGTGGTGGCGATCAAGAAGGCTTTCATGAACTCTGCGTGGAATCTTGGGATTGTGGTTGGTGGGTTGGCGGTGACGGTTGGCCTTGCGCGATCAGAGTGGTTATCGTTCACGCAACTGGCAACAGGCGCATAGAGTAGAGAGTACATAGCAAGATGGCCAGCATGAATCGCCAAACGATGTTCTGAATACCACCAGAGAAACGTTCTCGCACTTACCTATTCAATGAGGAGTCCTGGTAAGCGTGTATCTTCGCATGAGCCGGAGAGACGGAGCCCAGTACCAGCTCCTCGAGTCGTACTTCAGACTTAGTGTGTACTGTGTTGAGCTTCGACGAACATGCCCCATTAGAGGCTTGACAGACATCGAGATACTCATGGCTGAGGGCATCATGCCACTTCTGTCCAATATAGCACAATGGAACGTCGAGGACTAGGTACGCCGGCCATGCGGGTGCATGGCCCGGACGAGATGTATCCTGTGTGCCCGCGTCCTTTCAGAGAGAGCAGCATCAATCAAGTCACCACTGCATGCCGGAAGACGACCACGCGCAGTTGGCAAGCTCATTCCGTGGCGCTTTCCAAAGCCAATCTGTCGTCCCGGTTGCAGGGCAGTGAGACTCCACGGAAACTCCATGCGGCTATCGCGGAGTCCTACATGTTGACGTTGGGATAGCAGGCGAGGCAGATTCTCGAGGCGAGCTGAAGTTGAGACCCTTGAGGCAAAAGAGTTCCCTGTAAGCCGGGACCAACAAAATCCCAAATTCTTTCCCACCAGCATACAAAGAGTCCAGACCTCGACGCTGGCGCTGGGACTGAGCAACACAAGCGAACCCGACGGTTCACAGCATATTGCAGTAGTCATCTTTTAGTAGATGCGCGACCGGATTACACGACTCACGCGACACGAGGGCCAAGAATATGTATGAAAGAACTTCTTCAGGGTTTTGATCCTCGCCTTGCACGACGAAGCGCATACGACTGCCTGTTCCGTCTACTCTGGTGTTGTGTGAGGTAAACAGTCCCAGTGTGTCGGTAAAGTAGGCTGAACAGTGACACATTCCAGACCTCGGCGGATCGCCAGAACAAGTGCATGTTTAGTGGTTTAGGCGCTCGCCGCCGCCGGGTCACAATTCGAGCAAAGAGAAACGCCACGTGCGCCATCGCTTTGCTTTTTCGTCTTTCGCTCCGCTGTGCCGAGTAGAAGGGCTGAAAGGTTGCAGCAAGCCATGAAAGTCAGTTGTCAGAAGAGCGGACGTCTTCTTGTGGTGTTTCTGTTATACATCGAATCTTGAGGTCCAGAACGCGAACGCAGTGACCACACTACTGTACATGGGGCGGAAGCGAGGCCGAAGTCGGGGTCTGCTTGGATTTTGCATTGGCATTACTGATGACTTCTTGCTGTGAGTCGTGTAGCCCTACGAAAGGTCGTGAGGCTGATTCACGAAGGATCGGTGCAAGGAAATACTAAGCTTGCGCTTGGGTATGCCTTCCGGCTGGGCATGGCACGGGAGCGAGGCAAGTGAGATCGGTACATATGAGAGGTGATAGATCACACGAATTTTTCTCTCTGGTATCCTTCGCACCCGGTGTGGACGGCGCGAAGGATGTGGAGGAACATGAGTAAGTGGATATGTAGGGAAGTAGTCAAAGTAGTGCGAATCGCGCGAAGAGTCTGCCGATGCAACGGATGAAGTGTGCAAGCCGTAGAGATCGCGGCGTGCAGATCCATCGAGGATCGCAGGATCGCGACTTCACGACGCGCTGACTACAAGATGGAGATAGCATTAGTTGACGGTAGAAATTGGCGTAGGCGGCTTAGTAGGGCACAGAGATCGAGGCGCGGATGGCGGACGGTATGGGGATACATAGACGTCAGTCGGGTCTGGCTCCTACCTCCGAGGTAGCGTTCATAGAGCAAAGGTTGCCGACGGGCGAGGCAGACGGGGAGAAGTGAGACCGACGGTCGTGTTTCTGTTAGGCGATTCCTGAATTTCAGTGTGGTACGCCATCTGGGTGGCCTCGTATCCCTAGTCTGCCTTATATGAGAGACCGAGTGGGCGGTGTTACGAGATGGCGACTGACAGGCAGCAACACGAAGAACCGACGTTGGCGCATCGTCTTTCCACGTGCTGTTCTATGTAGTGAACGATTAATGTTTGTATGTATAAGATCAATGCAAGGCGCGACGCATACTCCACGTCCCGGTAACCCAAGGGCCAGTTTCTGCGCAACGCCAGCGTCGTGCGTCCGGACTTGGGTCCCCGACTCGAGACCAAACAACGAGTGCCGGCGCTACGGACAAAAATCAACAATGCCAACGCACAATCATGCGAATTCAGAGCCCTTTAGTGCCAATGATGACATGCCGTCCGGGGTTTCATGAGATAATGAATGGCCGAGAATACAGCCGGGGTGCCGGAAAGGCAGCGGCGGCTGCTGCTATCAGGTCCTGGACTCCACTGACTCTGGGAATAGGACACGAGTCGACGCGTCCCTTTGCGAGCCCGGAAGTTTGTTCGTTGAGACCAGCCCGAGGTTCATCGCGTCGCAGGATAGCGGTGGGGAGTAAAAAGGTCCGAATCTCGATGTTGCAAGACAGGAAGGATAGGAGATGTCGGGAAGGGGAGGTGGAGGGAAGGATCAAGAACGCTAGCACAAGGAGAAGGGGAGTCTTCAAGGGACGCTTGCTCAATGCAGTATACTATATGGACAAGGACATATCACAGTAGCTCTGCCATGGCAAACGATGTATGCAGAAGTTCGGCTTGGCAGGACAGTTCCAAATTGCGCTGAAATGTGAAGGATTCGAAGGGTCGTTCGCGTAAATTTCATAGATCTGTGCGGCTCTGGATCTGGATGATGTGCTGTGCTGATCTGCGCGACGGGAACGGGCGGGAAAGTTTAACCGCTGAGCCCAACAGACTAGACTGGGAGAAGAAGGCTTCTAGAAAACTTCTCTGCGTTAGGGCGGCGGATGGAGACAGCAGAGTGGGTTTGTCGTTTCGATGCTTTCGCAAGCGGGGGCCGCCTTTGTCTGCTGACGCTCAGAGATATCATGGCGAGCTCGTGCTGACGCGACCACCGACCAGGGCTCGGTCTCGCGTGCGGTGTGCCAGATGGGCGCTGACGGCGTGGAAGGCTTTGTCAGACGGGACAGGCTCATCACAGTCACGGGCGACGCGAGCACGTGCTTTGGGCAATGGTGTGGCGACAGCGGTGAGACTGCAGTTTCAATGGGATTCACAACACACGTGCTTCCATCAGGGTGCGAGGCAGTGTCGCACGGCGGGCGCCTCTGCCGCTGGCATCACCAGGCCAGCTGCGCAGGGCGTGCAGGCAAAGCGCGCTCGGCAGTGGTGGAGCCAATACTAAACTCTGGCCGAGCAGGGGCCAGCGTCATTGGCATCATTGTGCGCGTAGGGCGCCGGGGGCAGGCAATCGGCGATGAGATTTGACTTGGAGCCGTCTTCGGCATTCCGAACGGCGTGTCTGAGACAAAAACACGGTAGTTGGCCCAGCAGGCCGAAGCACAAACAGGCGACTCGGCCCTGAACGCACGCTGGACAAAGACGGGATGCAAGAAAGGGAGGCCCAGCCGCGCGCAGAGAGCAGCAAGCAGCAGCAGGCGAGGTGGCCTGATGCCGCCTGTCCGTCCCTTCTCGAAGCAGAGATGGAATGATACAGCAGAATCCCAGTCCTGCCCGTCGCAGCCAATGGTGCGGGCGGGTGGGCCTGCGCGTGCGTTGGGAGTAACCGAGAAGAATCTAGCGTGCTTCTTAGCGGCTTCTTCGAAAGCTGATTGGCGGGCGTCGAGATGGAAGAGCTGTGGAAGGCGCTCAGAAGAAGGCGTGCGTAGGAAGAGTCGCAGCGCGCGACGACACCTCGCACACCAGCACCAGCACTTTGCCTGCCTTCCGTCTCCGCAGCGTCGCAGAGAGCGCCAGCGCCGTTGGCTAGCCTGCGTAGTTAAACACGCCGGTGCTCGTTCCCTCTGCCTACCCTGCTGCAGCCTGCGACTACTGCTGCCCACCTTATTGCCGTTGCGGCTCAAAGACACACGCGCGCCCTGCTATCAGCCTGCTGCTCCCGCCTGGGCGTTGCTTCTCTCTCCTCGCCGTCCCCTCTTGCTGTGCTTGCTTGCCTGCCCTTGTCGTCACCCGCCAGCACTACCTCACTGTGCTCTGCGTGCTTTACTGTGCTTTGCCTTCTCTCCACACCACACCCCCTCGCCCACCGCCCTGCTCGCCAGGCCTCACCCTCGCGGCCGCCGACAAAGTCCCGCGCTCGCATTCCACCGCCGTCGCTACCCTGCATCGGCCCAGCACGCGTCGATACGGCGCAATCGGCCCTCGATCCTGAGCCTCTGCTTCTGCTCACCTTCTCGGCCACTTATACACCACCACCCGGCGCTCCGGCCATAATCTTAATTCGCCTACCCAGTTCGCCTTCCCACCCATTTCGCATCCACTGCCCGCCTGTCTGTTCTGCTTGCACGCACCGGCCACCTGCCCGCCCGCCGGCACCTTGTCCTACACAGCACTTCCTTGCCGCGTCCACCACCATACTGCGTGCTGCCGCTGCCCGCACGCCATACTTGTTGAGTCACCGTGCCTGTGCCTGTCGTACTACGCATTCCTCCCGTTGGGAGCGCACTGTCACCTGCCAGCAACCGCCGCTGCCCACCGTCTTCTACTTCGACCCTGCATGGACTTGAGCCGCACAAGCAAACATCAAGCTCGCCTGCCCTTATCCGCACGCAAGGTCGCATCCCACTTCACGTCATACAGCACCAGCACTCTCACGCCCAAGCACCACTAACACCCGCGCAACACCTACCGGTTTGACGGCGGACGTACAAGTGAGACGGCAATTTTGCCCGTCTCCCTCACATCAAACTGGCTTCAGTACAGCTACCTGTGCGTGTCGGAGTCAATCTCCAACGTCGCAAGGCTGCTCACAGCAGTAGCTGCAAGAACACCTTCTGGAACGTTATGGTTACGCGGAAGCCTTCATCTCAATTCACATCATCATCCACGAGTTCCTCTCGTTGCTCTTCTCTCTACCCGCCTTCTGCGTTGACCGACGGCTGGTCTGCAGACGAGGCAGACGAAATGTCGGCGGACGAATCCTCTCCGCCGCGACCCTTAAGCGTCGCGATACCTAAAGTCGCCGGCGCACATGGACCTTATTGCCCAAGACGACCAAATCTGAGGGAAATCTTGGCCAACACATCACCTTCACCATGGACATTAGCAGCATTTATGGCATATCTTTCCAACAACCACTGTCTGGAGACACTGGAATTCACCATGGATGCCGGACGCTACAAGAAACATTATGCGAAGATGCTCTCAAAAGCGGATGACGGGGAAGCACCCCCAGCAAAGGACAGGGAATACGTGCAGCTTCTCTGGACCAGACTGATCGATGCCTACATTCAACCCAATGGTTCAAGAGAAGTCAACCTGCCTTCAGAGGTCCGAGATCCCATACTCAACTTGGAGATTGGCGATCTTCCTCCTCCACCGGAGAAGCTGGACCCGGCTGTTGCTAAGATTTACGAGTTGATGGAAGAATCCGTACTGGTGCCCTTCATCAACAGCTGTTACCCTCAGAGCGCGGCTCCCACAGTATCATCAATGCCTGTCAACGCATCAACAGACAGCCTTTCCTCTGGGAGCCACTCAAGTGAAAGGAGCGCGCCTCATACATTCAAGAGGCATGGCCGTCACGTTCGCAGCTCTCCACCGCCTCAGACCGCAGTAGAGCCTTACGCACACACATACTCCGCACCCTCGATGATCAACCGTAAGTCAGCACCTTCAGCTCTGACTACGACATTACACAAAGCAAGATTCAGCATGCGCCTCTCGCCCACCACATCCGCGCCTACGCCCAACGTCATCGCACCTTTTGCATCTGCCACATCTGGCACTTCGGAAATAGTTGCATCTGGTTCTGGAAGCGCTCCTGGAATGACAGACGACAGCACTCCCAGTCCCACAAACGACAGCCCTATGACGCCACCGACGAGCCCGCCTGTTGGTGATATTGGCTCACCGGTTGGCAGTCCTCGTGGCAACCGTGACAGCGGTAATATGTGGAAGAAGCTTGGTCGACTGAGCGGCATGAAAGTCGGCAAGCGAAAGAGTCATTCTGCGCTCAAAGAGGAACAGCAATGACATTTACCTAGGCCTTTGACGAAGGCTTGGTTTTGACGAGAGATTGTCACTTTTTACAGCTTTAGCGCGGCGCGATGACAGGAATCGGGATTCTTTTGCATGTGAGCCATTGTTTGGGCGCATTTGAGGCGCATATGAAATGAGGTCCAATGACGGACCAGATGGGAACATGGGCAATTTCGCAGGCCAGAATGATACTGAGCCGGAGTTTAGCAGATGGATGCACGGATGGACGGATCTTTTCTTTTTATCTTTAACGATGTTTGCTATGAATGGGCTCCCGAGGGAGGAGGGAGGAAATGGAATGGCATGGGAGTGACTGGAGGATTTGTCCTAGGACCGAGCACCAACAGACGATTGGTGTCGGCAAGGGAAACTGACTGATTACGCATGTGATTACACATCCACACCGATCTTGATCGTATCAACACGAGAGGAACCACACTTGTTCCTCGCCCTTTTTTGTTCTCTTACCCAAACTTCCATTTCACTTCGTCTCATAAACGTTGATCTCACGTGACTAACAGCGAATATACAGCACCAACACACACAGCACAGTACGGAGCCTGTATGGACAGCAGATCCCACAGCTCACCAGCCAATCCTCACTTGATCCCACCAGCGAATACGTGCATTCTACTCACGGAGACTAGGAGATACCGCAGAGGCTAAAATTCCACCGATATCAGCCCCGAACCCGCCTTTCGCTTGCGCCTCGCTGGCACTAGGAGGTATTGCTACTGAGCCCCAACTTTCCTTAAACAATGATACCGTAATCCCACACGCAAGCCCTCGCAGAAGGCTAAAGGCAATGGAAGCAAGCAACCCGGCCATCCGTGACGATTAACTAAAAACTCCCATCTGGCAGCGAATCACTAAACAGAAACGGCAGAGGATTGTGCGCATTTCCGCGGTCACATAACAAATAGACTTGAGCAATTTACTTGACTTGAGCTTATGCATCTGCAAGGTACGAGAAGTTCGTACCAGACCGGGAGCGTAGAAGAGCCAATGGCTGCAAAGGTCACTGTACATCTACTGGCTTCTGGATTCTGGTAGGAGATAACTTTCTACTCAGTTCCCACCAAGGTGAGAAAGTTCTACAACGACAACTTTCCTCAGAGTGGATCTTTGGCTCGTCCTGGACCCTGTGGCTTGCCTTCCTTCTTTGCTTCAAGTGGATTCTTGGCTTTGTGAGTGGGAGGGAGGAGTTTGGAGAAAAAGGCTTGTTGGTTTTTGTGTGCCGAGTCACCACCACCCAGGTATCGAATTGGGTTGTAGGGTTTGCGACGGGGCGCTCTTAGCCAGTGTGGCGGAGTCGGAGCGTGGATTTGAGTTGGTTTAGGTAGATGAGTCGCGGAGCGAAATTCGTTCTGATGGACGGAAGGAAGGGAGGGAGGATGATGGTTTGCGTGATGTGATGGCACGATGGTTTGTAGGGGCGATACAGTACAACAGTACTGTACTTAGAGCTTGTGCAGTATGGTGGCTAGCTTTCGCGTTGGGTTCAAGGGTCAAGGTCAAGGATGAACAATCCCCTCCCCATGGATGTGCCACTTGGGCACGTGAACAGGCTGCTTTCTTAAACACCTTGATGATAGCTCAGCGCAGTGGTGGAGTCTAACGTTTACCTCCAGCAGTTCGCGAATGCCAGATGACTCGTACCTAGAATGCGCTTTTACCAGAAACGAGTCGCAATAACTGGTTGTGCAAAGGATCTTCACAGTCCCTTCCCTTTCGCTCTCAGTATTGGGTGCAGGGTGTCAGGGCGTGAAGACAGCGACCGGATAGACTCTCGGGCTAGCAATGCCGATCGCAGTTCGTCTATCGCTCGCCCGCCAATCAGACTGCTCCTTCAGATGCTCAGATCTCGGTGAGACGTGCTGCGGCGTGAAGGAGCACGTCACCAGCAGCGGTGCAGCACGCCGTCCACTATCGCCCTCCACGCCGACTGGACGCGCACTCCAAGTGCCAACGTTGTCGTGTTGTCAGTATGTCGATCTCCGGCGGGCGGGGACCGGACTGCGCTCCATCAAGGCACTACCAGTACCAGTACCTGTCACTGACTGCGCCCCAAGTCATGCTCACAGAGTGCGCAGCGCTGCAACGACAATGCTGATCCCATCTGCGCTGTGCTAAGGAGTCGAGCAAAAGACGGACGGAGATGCCCAGGGCCACTCACGTGTGCAACACCTTCCGAGATACCGGCTGAAACCCAATCGTCCATATCGACTCCACTCGACCGCCATTTGTCACCAAAGGCGCACGCCAAACTCCCAACATGCCCTTTGGGCGCCTCAGTCCTGTCAGCGAGACTGACAGCGAGAGCCTGCACTCTGGTCGCACTGATTCTGTCGACCTTCGTCCACGCCCTCTCAACTTCTCCCGCCCAAAGCCACATGACCGTCCGTCGTCCCGGATCGTTCAACGAGACCTCCAATATGCTGCTTCGACCTCGTCTTCCTCCAGCAACACCACCGCCGGCAGTACACGTGGCGTAGGAGCTTTCTATGAGCCTCCACCGCCTGATGTCCATGAGCTCCCGACTGAGCCACGGTTCGAAGATGATTCGGACCACGATGGCGATAGCATAACGCCGTCCACCCGCTCGACTGGCTCGGACTTGGTCTGGGATGCTGATGCAGGCGAGTTGCGGTCGAAACGTACTATCAATACACGGCGAGGCAGCGACTTCGATGCACAACGCTGTGCAGCTCCACGGCGTCCTCAAAATTCATACACTAGAAATGGCAGCGTCGCAACCGAATCAGAACTCCCACTAATCGCTGAGCTTCCCGGCGACGAGCCACCTCCCCATATCATTGCTCAACAAAAGCAGCAAAAGCAAGAACAGCAAGAAAGAGAAGACACAAAACCTACCTTCGACACCTACCTTCCTCCACAAATGCCCCGAATCGTGAAACACATCTCCGTCGACCAGCAGTCGGAGCGCGCGCCCAGCATCTCGTCCGATGCTGGCACTGCAACAACGCACACCAGCACCGGCGGGAGGCCCGTCGGCTGGGAGGATTCGCGCAGTCAACGCACAGCTTCGGCGAGCGAGCAGGGAGGTGGCGGTGGAGGGTCCGAATGGAAGAGCTCTGAGTACGATGTCAGCGGACTCAGTGAGAAGAAGCTCGCGAAGCTGAAGAAGAAAGGCATCAACCCGCAGCTGTACATGGAAATGAAAGCTGCAAGAGGCGGGAAGGGGAAGTTTGTCGGGCCGTTGGTGGGAAACACGTATATTGGATGAGCAGAAGAAGAGGCTTGGGGCAGGATCACACGACGAGAGCGACCAAACTTGGCCGGGATACCGATATCCGGGACTAAGCTCATGGGTTGTTATATGAGCCCGCGACGGCTACCGAAGAGAGCTGGCTGCTGTTGACATGACTGTGAATTACCAGGCGGAGAAATCGGCAGTCAGCCAAGATGGCGTTGATTGTAGCAGAGATCTGGTCGTACTTATTGCAAGATGGCTAGTATAAGTCCGTGGACGAGAGCGCGGCCGAGAAGATCTAGACAGAGGATACCATTCACGATAGATACGATATGCGTTCAAATTTAGCGAGCAATAGGCAAGCGCATCTTTCAGTCAACTAGACTGAGGCTGGACAGATCCCATAGGTTCAGAGTCACAATAATGTCGCATAAAAGCTGTAGATGAATTGTGAACCGCCGATCGAAATATCAAGCCGATTGTCTATTTTCTCTACCGAGTGAGCACATGCATGCATTCCGCTCTACTAGCTATGAACTCCAGCAGTTGACGCATGCTATTTCACCCTCATGTCTTATTTTCGAGGTTCAGTGCCGTATTTTGGACCACCGAGGTCGCTTGGACGTGCCTCGGCTGTTTGGCGTTGTACCTCACTTCGCCCGAGCATAGGTCGTCCCTTCCCCGCCTTGTTCATCTATCCACCCCGGATATGTGGCGCTAGCGCTATACATGGGTGAACATCTTGTCGCTCCTCGTCGGCTACGACTTCAGGCTTCTTTTGATAGGAGCATATCGCTGCTCTATCACTTCACTACTGTTACGTTGATAGCTTCGACAGCCAGCCAGAAGCGTGGTGCTCCAGGACTACTTGATTGCCTTGTTACAAATTGATTCTCTTTCCGCCACCTGTAACTGCAATACATAGTTCACATCATCCCATCCACAACAACATACACAAACATGGCGCCCAAACAAAAAGCTCCCGTCTACGTCCTCGGCGTAGGCATGACCAAGTTCATCAAACCTCGCGGCAAAGTCGACTACACTGAGCTAGGCTTCGAAGCAGGTGTCAAAGCCATGCTGGACGCCCAAGTCAACTACGACGACATGGACATGGGCGTCGCCTGCTACTGCTATGGCGACTCCACGTGCGGCCAGCGCGTCTTCTACCAGTTCGGCCAGACCTCCATCCCCATCTGGAACGTCAACAACAACTGCTCCACCGGTTCGACAGGCCTGTTCCTGGGCCGCAACATGATCGCCGGCGGCCAGGCAGACGCCGTCCTCGTCGTAGGCTTCGAGAAGATGAACCCAGGCAGTCTGCAGTCTTACTTTCAAGACCGCGCGAACCCCCACGGGCACTTTCGGTGAGATGATGAAAGCCACCCGCGGCATCACCAACGCTCCCGGCGCTGCGCAGATGTTCGGCAATGCTGGACGAGAGTACATTGAGAAGTATGGAGCGAAGAACGAGGATTTCGCTGAGATCGCGAGGGTCAACCATGAGCACTCGAAGCGCAACCCCTACTCGCAGTTCCAGCAGGAGTATACGCTCGAGCAGGTCATGAAATCGCCGATGATCCACGAGCCGCTCACGAAACTGCAGTGCTGCCCGACTAGTGACGGAGGTGCGGCAGCTGTGCTTGTGTCGCAGGACTTCCTGGATGCACGACCACACCTCAAAGAGCAAGCTGTGCTGATCGCCGGCCAGGTGCTCGCCACTGATACAGACAGCGTCTTCTCCCGCTCCGCCATCGATCTCATGGGTTACGGCATGAACGAGCACGCCGCCAAACTCGCACTGGCAGAAGCTGGCGTCAACGCGAAAGACATCAAAGTCGCCGAAGTGCACGACTGCTTCAGCGCGAACGAGATGATTGTCATCGACGCACTAGGGCTGAGCGAGAAAGGCAAAGCCCACGAGATGGTGCGCGCAGGCGATATCACGTACGGTGGCAAGATGGTCGTCAACCCTTCTGGCGGGCTGATTTCGAAGGGCCACCCGCTTGGTGCAAGCGGAATTGCGCAGTGTGCGGAGCTGGTTTGGCATTTGCGTGGTTGGGCTAATAACAGACTGGTCAAGGGGACCACGGCTGCGTTGCAGCATAATCTTGGCCTTGGTGGTGCGGTTGTTGTTAGTGTGTATAAGCGCGCTGATGGGAAGGCCAGCGACGCTGTTAGCTCTGAGGAGGTTGGGAAGAAGAATGGGCTGGGCTATAACCCAGCTGTTGAGGCGAAGGGCTTCACTAGAGCTCAGGTTGATAGCGTGAGGTCGAAGAAGGCGCGGAATGAGTGGGCGCTTGGAGACGTGCATGACAAGGTCGAGGCTAGGTTCTAGATGTGTTCTGAGTTGTAACATCTTACCTGATCTTTCTATACTTGGGCGTTACACTGTTGGCAGGCGGGAAGACATGATGATCTCGGATGTAGATACCCTTCTCTGCTTTATGATCTAGCTCGAAGAAGGGAAAAGTAACACTTCTGCACCGTCCATTCAGCTTTCAAACGCGTATAAGTCCCTGGTATCCCAATGCAATAGCAACAAAATGGCAAAACACCTCCCAACTCCTCGTTCAAGCGCACGCCGTGTGACGCTTGCTTCTATTCATATGCTCTTGCTCGCTTCACACCGACTGGGCAACACCATCGGCCTCGCCGGAGTTGACGGCCTTGCCGGTCTTCTTGATCTTCTCGAGGACGGTGGCGTAGTCGACGCTCTCGTCGGTCTTGATGGTGGCGGTCTGGGAGTCGAGGGAGACGTCGAATTCTTTGACGCCTGCGAGGGGAGGGTTTGTCAGCATGAGAACAATTATGTTGCGAGGAGGGAGAAGGGCAAGACCGAGGAAAAGATCTGTCCCATGCGATCGACTTACCATCAAGCTTCTTGAGCACGCGCTCCACGGCGCCGGAGCAGCCGCCGCAGGTCATGGTGATGTTGAACTTGTAGTTGTGCTCGGCCATTTTGAAGAGTGGTGGTGTTTGGTGGAAGATCTGAGGATGCGTTGTGGTATGGTGGAAGAAGAGGGAGACAGTGGCGGTGACAGGTGTTTTTGTGTAGCGCTTGGTAATACGAGTGGCAGCGGTAGTGTATAGACGTAGCTTACGAGAGGTGTTCACAAGCGTAGGGGAGAGTGGATCGGCAGGTACGGGAACTTGGGAAGTCAGGGACTACGATGGAGGTTCTTTGTATGGTGAATACTTTATACCCTCGTCTGACGTGCTTTCACGAGACACCGCTGGGCGCGTCTAGCTCGTCTCTGGGCCACCTTGATGCCATGGCTGCTGAGCAAATGAGCAAGTTTCCCCTTTGCGCGTCCAAGGTCTCGAATTGAATACCCTGCCCCGCGCCTTCCGCCTGTCGCAACCCCACCAAACGCCACGCAACGCCACACTGCTGATGAGGCTGAAGCGAGACCAGCCCACCAGCGATGACTTCACACCAGAACCACACCATGAGCTGCGTCTGGCCAGCGAACCATCATACCTTCGCCCACCTCTCTGCTCCTCCCTGCAGTAACGCACGCGTGCTTCCGCCGACATAGCCTGCAAGCATGTCGGGCAACAGCAACATTCTGCCCATTCCCTTCCGCCGCACCCACAACTTGCTTCTCTCCGATGCAATCAAATCCTACATTTCCACAAAATACGACCAACACCCAGATACCTTCGCACGCGATCTAGAGATCATCGACCAACTGCGGAAAGATGCTGTCACTTCCCTCGAGCCACACGCGAGTGGCACGCGGAAACTCCAGGCTTATGCTGCGCAGCTAGTCTGGATGGGAGGAAAGTTCCCTGTTGATGTACGTACGGCAGTGTACCACGGCTTGAACAGAGAAACAGCACGGCTGACTAGAAATCATATATGAAGTAGATCGGCGCAGACTTCACCTGGTACCCTGCCCTTGGCTACCATACAACACATGCTCATACCGAAAACAACCTACGCTTCGAACTGGCAAACGTCCTCTTCAACCTTGCTGCCATGTACTCGCAGATCGCACTTTCTTCCAACCGAGCAACTTCAGAAGGCCTGAAATCCGCAGCATCGAACTTTTGCTTCGCAGCTGGCGTTTTTAGCTACCTCAAGACAGACGTAGTTCCCGAACTTAGGAGCAATCCACCAGAGGACATGGATACCCTGACACTAGAGAGTGTGGAGGCCTTGATGCTGGCACAAGCTCAGGAGTGCTTCTGGCAAAAGGCAGTCAAGGATGGACTGAAAGATGCTTCAATCGCGAAGCTTGCAGCGAAAGTCAGCGACTTGTACTCCGATGCTGGAGACTGGGCACTCAAGAGCGACAGCATCAGCTCCGAATGGATACACCATATGAACGCCAAACATCATCATTTTGCTGCAGCCGCGCAATATCGGGCTGCATGCGATTGCCTGGAAAAGAGGAAATATGGCGAAGAGGTAGCTCGATTGAGGGACAGCATGAATTGCGTGAACGAAGCTCTTAAGGAGGGCAGGTATATCAACAAGTCAGTGCTGGCTGACCTCAATGGACTGAAGACGCGGGTCGGCGAAGACTTGAAGCGATCCGAGAAAGACAACGATACCATCTACTTAATACCTGAGCCTCCCAAGTCAGAGCTACGGCCTTTGGATAGGGCTAGCATGGTCGCTGCCCGCATTCCAAAAGAGGTCAGCAACTCGCAGGAGATGATTGGCGACCATGGTGAGTTGGGCAAACCGCTCTTCGCCAAACTGGTACCGTACAGCGTTCACGTGGCAGCGTCGATTTATGCCGACAGGAGGGATCGACTGGTAAACAATAACATTATCGCCGAGCTAGAAAATCTCACACAGAAGGTTCACGAGTTACTTTCGAGTTTACAACTACCTGGGTCATTGCAGGCTCTGGAGAAACCACTCGGGCTACCACCGGGTGTGGCTTCGCATGCTGAGGAAATCCGACAAGCAAACGGTGTGCATCGACTCCACACTACTATTGCCGATACCGAAAAATTGAAAAACAACAACCGCAAGTTGTACCAAGAAGGTGTTGATCTGCTGCGACAGGAGCAGAATGAAGATGAAGCAGCTCGCAGGAAATTTGGCACGGACCGTTGGAATAGATTGCCTGGACCGAATGCTGTTCCCAAGCTCTATGCACAAGTAAACGATATCGACGGATACTTGAAGCAAGCAGAAAACAGCGATCGCCTGGTGCAGGCTCGACTGAAGGAAAATGAAAGCCTGATTCGATTGATGGGCGGTACAGACCGGGATCTAGAAGATTATGTGCCCTCGAGTCGACGGGCAACCATCACGGCCAAGGTTGAGCGGGAAGTCAACATGTTGAGAGCCTCGCTGAACGAAGTCAACAGGCTTGAGAGTCGGAGGAGAAAGAAGGTGGAAGCGCTGAGAATGAAGGCTAGGGAGGACGATGTCAACCCAGATCTGTTGCGTGAAGCAGCAAGACTTGAGCGCGAACTCCCAATGCAGCCACTTTCAGCTTCGCAGTTCGAGACATTTTTCGACGAGCGGCTTCACAAATACGATGTTGACGAAGCCGACATTCGTAAGGAAGAAGCGGAGCAGCTCCGTCTTCTTGCACGCGTCCAGGAAACCAACAATTCCTTCCAGGCCGCCAAACGTGGCGACACATCTTCCAAAGAGCGTGAGAGCGCACTCCAGAACCTTGAGAACGCATACATGAGCTACAAGGAGATTCTCCGCAACCTCGACACCGGCCGAAAGTTCTGGAACGACTTATCAGCCATTTCGACCCGCTTCCGCGACGAATGCCGTAACTTCGTCTACGCGCGCCGTTCGGAAGCACAGAGCTTAGAAGCCGATCTGTCGGACGCCATGGCCGGTCTACGCATCCAACAATCCAACCAAGCAAATCTGCGCCAACAAAAAGCTGCACAAGAACAGCAGCAACAGCATGTCGCTCAGCCACCCGCGAGGCCTGTTGGTCAGGAGCCTATGCCGGCTCCTATGCCACAACGCCCGCAGGTGCAGCCGCCACCCGTTGCTACTGTGCAGAGCCCGGCGGTGCAGACGTGGCAGGAGGGTATGCCTATCGTCTTTGGTGGTGGCGCGCCGGGCCAGGCGCAGCAGGGCGCAGCTCAAGGTTCGAGGGCTGGAAGTGCTGTTGATGGAAGATGGGATCCTGCTAGAGGTGTCAACTTTGGTAGATGAGGTAGGTGAAGACCCATCATTCAAATTGAATATTCAGGCTTCTACCTGTACAACTGGCGACGCTCCATCAGTGTGTGAAACGGCTCAGCGGCCCTAAGGCATCTGTACAGCAAGTCATCAGGCTAAATAAGGCTGATCAGGCTCGCGATGCAATAATCGACAGTCTTGGGACTTCCTATTGAGACTACTTCTTTTTCATATCGCAAAGCTGTAGTCATCGCTGATAGAAGTTCGTGATGTAAGTTCGCCAGGCGATGCCCTGTTCTATTCACCAACTCCTCTTTTACTCCGTAAAACTATCTATACCTAAAAGAGCCTAGGAGAGACTAATCGCCACGCAGATAGGTACAAATATGAAGCTACTGAGTTGCCATTCTCTAGTCGATAGGCAGCATCAATCGAGCCACCTGATATCCACTTTCCCTAGCACTCCCCTCTGTGCATTCAACAATTCTAGCAACTGCAGCCACGGGATAGTCTTCCTCGTAGTACGGACCAACGTAAACAGAAAGTCGATAGACAAAGTCTGTCCTGCACAAGACGATCCCAGTCATGTATGTTAGCAGAGATCTTGTTTTCGTGGTAGAAGGGCTTAAGAGCTTCGAGGCTGGTCTGCTAACAATCCCTCAGAAGCACTGACTATTCATTAGCCCGATGTGTCCTGTCAAGCATGACGGGATAGGACTGGACCAGGACTAAGGGTAGATCTAAATTTGCCCATTCTGCGGCATGAAAGTGAGAATGTCCCGAGTGCTAGGCGTGTTCGGTGGGCAGGGTATATGCTCCAGTGGTCACAGCGCTTGAACAGTGTCGATTCTGATACCAACTCGACGAATCTTCCGCAACCGTGAATGTGGGCTTTCTGGTAGCTTTCCAGCTCAACAAAAACACGCTGAAGTAGATGCTTGATTCAGCGCTTCGAATCAGCAAACCAGTCGCTGCGCAGGTCGGAAACATCCTTGGTGATGAGAGGGTATACCCCACCGTCTGCGTCCAGAATCTTGTCGAGAACTGGTCTGACAAGCAGTGTCAGGCAAGCTGGTAACTTGCATAGCCCGAGGAGGGTTTCGTCCACGAGTGTGATCGCAGTCGATCCAGTGGGTCTCTGCTGGACGACGAGGTCGAAGACGACAGCATGATGGAAGATCCCTTGCACAATCTCTGGTGCTGAGCCATTGAGCTCCTTGGTCCAAGAATTTGGTGGCGCAATATAACGACTCTTCCGGTGTGTAGGACATCACCGGCCTTCTCAAGATGCTCAGAAGGTAGTCGGCTTGGAATAACTTGGGAAATGCTTTCATGCAGCGCTAGATGGCTTCCTGGTTTTCCCTTGCAGGGTGTCGCGACAGGGAGCTTGACAGTCTTGGCTGGCACAATGCGCGCCTCGCCATCGTTGCCGTTGTTGCCAGGTGATCGTCTGTTACTGTAGGTATCGTCGTTCATGTCGCTGGCATTTCTGTGTGCGATGCGATACCTGGTTTGAGCTGACGATGCATGGAAGTGGAGCTTGGTGTAGAGCGACACCAAGTGAAGCTCAGTGCTTGAAAGTGAGTATAAGCAATGTGGTGAATGAAGGGACGCATAAATGCAAACGAGCTGACTTGAAGAAGACGCGATCAAGCGCAGTCACAGTCACGCGGCTGAAAAACAACACATTCGGACGAGCAAGCCTTCGAACACCCTACTAACTCATTGGAACCTTACTATCCAGCGAGCCAGCTTTGATGCATTGAAATCACAGGGCGCCCGCACCTCAACGCAACCCTACCTTAACAACCTCTCCCCTCTTCACACTGGGAGTGGGTACATACTCGTATAAGAGTTTGAGAGCGATGATGAGACAGCACCCACCAAGCCTTTGATCAGATTGATCAACAAATCGCAAGGAAAGAGGGTCGTTCCCGGACCTTTTTGCTCGAACGGCATTAGAGAGGGCGTGAAGACAGTGGCATAACAACTTCCTCATGCGTTCCGATCACTTATACTTGCTCATCAGACATTAGTCGCCCTCATAGATTTACAGTACTAGCTCTTGAATTTGCACATACCTCGATGTCGCATTATGTTATTGCCGGTGGATACATGCACGTGAATGTGAACTGATCCGTGGAAAATGTGGAGATTACTCATAGACTCTATTAAATACTAAGGTAGTGAGGTCAGACCTTCAGTCTTTGTTCGTTCGTGTAATGATAATACTTTCCGCTGAGCTAACGTGCGCAGACTTTTGAGTGATAGCGATATGCGTTCGCTTGACGAGATCTGGCACATATACCATGTCTCACCAAAGCTGAATCTGGTTTGAGCGGGAGTTATCGCGTCTGCAGAGCGTTGCTCTAACTTGTACATCCAGGAAGGAACTGAATGCTTGATAGTATGCTAAAGTAGGCATCAACTCTTCCTGGGCTTCAAGAATGAAACCCTTCACTCCTTGCATATGCCAACAACAGGCAGCGCTCCTCAGCTCTCCACTTTCCTCTTTGCCTCTGCTGAGGGCAAACGCATGAGAATATCGTAGGCGATATTCTCGTTTCACCTGCACGGGGTATGGAGGTAGGCTTTTGGCGCTGACCTATACAGTGAACAGCAGCACAGCCCGTGACTTTATGACTCCGCCACATGCCTTGCTCCTTCACTTCCCCTCAATTTTTATTCGCGCAGGCGCAGGTCACATGCGGCGGCACGAGCCAGAGCTCTTCTCACAAAGTCAACGTCGCTTTCGAAATTACTTGACGGACACCACCCTACCAAAAGACTACAGCCTCACAACCATGGAAGCCAACGGCGAGAGCGACACTGCTAAAGTTCCCGACCATGCAACATCACGCGAAGACCACCAAGAAGATTTTGAGCTTGTCGACCCTGATCCGTCCACTCAGATACTATCTTCCGATGACGACGCAGCGCCTTCTGGTGCTATCGACGGCAACCTGAAGAGCCACCCAGCTTCGACCGCTGAGAACCCAGCAGGACATCTCACAACCTATCTTGGCGATTTGCGCGAGCAGATGAAGGCATCGGGCACTTTGAGTGAGCCTCAGATCAAAAAAATCCTCAAGAGCCTGGTAAAATCAAGACCTTTCACCGGGACCGCCGCTTCAAGCCAGCCTGTCGGACTTCTCACGGACCAGAAATCGGATTTTGGTCTTTCATTCCAGTATGCGCCCGACAAGGGCGTCAATGAGCTCTCTAGGTACGCCCAGCGGACCTCACCACAATCACGCTCTACTCTGCCAGAGAGAAGCTCCAATTCGTTACTTGGACTTCCCGCAGAACTTAGGAACCGCATCTACCGCTTCGCACTCATCAAGCCGAAGACTATCGACATCGACCAGAGCAAGTGGCCAACTCATCAGCCAGCGCTTCTGAAAACTTGCAAACAAATTCGCCGCGAGGCTCTCGGTGTCTTCTACTTCGAGAACAAGTTCTGTGCCAGAATATACGATTGGGACCCAGTAGTCAAGGATAGATTCAGTCGATTGATGGTCGCATACAACACCAAATGCCCACAGTTAAGTCACTCTTTCAAGGGCAGTCCGAATTGGACCAACCTGCTGGAGTGGTTGAGGCTGTGCATGAGGGACGTATCAGCGGAATATCAGATTGCGTTGGAAGGGCGAGAACATCGGAAAGGAAGCTTGTCGGCATCCTGTTTTTGATTGCCCGTAGAACGCGGGTGAACATGCCGTGGCCAGAGGTGGTGAGGCTTCTGGAGGCGCATAGAGAAGTTCTTGGACAGCTGAACGCCATGTGGCTACTCTAAACAGGCTGCTTGGCGACTTTATCGAAGGAGCCATGAGCATTGCATTTGAATTGAACTAGGAATGTGGTAGCACGAGTTCAGGTGTCTTATGCTTTTTATTGGAAAGGAGTACGATGAGTATGAGCTTTTGTGACCGGCATTGCGGGATTCGGAGTGCGCCAACGCGTGAAGCGGCGAAAGTTGGCATCGAGATCGGACACCTTCATCAACAGGGAATTGCGTGCATGTTGACAGATATTCTATCAAACCAAAAAGATGTTACAGACTTAACGCTATGTTACAGTATTCCTTCTACCAAACAAGCTCTTTCAAGCTTCTTCCTGTCCGCCCGGATGGCCGGAACAGCCCCTAGCAAACGTCTAACGGCGATGGGATTGATGAACGATCGATGACTTCACATCCTGCCACAAGCCGTGAAGCTGTCGTCATGCGAATTCCGTTCCAACCAACATCCCGTCGGGTAGTGCGGATCACTTGTCATGATAGCTACACTGATGATGGAACCGGACAGATGGTTAGTAAAACAATAACATGTCCAAATATCTCCCTGTATAGAAGCTCTTGTCACCAATATCAAATTTGCCTCCACATTGTTTGCTGCTATACTCTGCGAAATACGCGATTGCCACCATGGACGCCAACAACCCAAACAAAGACCACAGGAATACACCTGAATACGCAGAATCAGCGCGATAATTTCTGGACAAGCAATGAAGGCAATGTGCCGCCCTTCAACACAGGTATCAATGCACATCCAATTGATAGATCGAGAGACTTCACTGACACTGGTTACCAAGACCCAGGCAAGCTCGAAGAAGCGCGCGAAGAGAGACTCTCTGAAGGTGGCTGGTATTATGCCTCCTCAAATGCAGGCATGTCCACGACGCACCTTGCGAATCGACAAGCGTTTTACCGTCACCGCATCATCCCCCGTATGCTGCAAGATACCAACAAGCGTGATACCAAGACCGAGATCTTTGGGCACAAAGTCTCAGCCCCGATTGGATTTGCACCAATTGGTATCAACAAGATTTACAACAAGGACGGCGAGCTCCCCGTAGCGAAAGTTGCAAAAGAACTGAACCTACCTTACTGCCTCTCGACAGCTGGCAGCCAACCGATCGAGGACGTCGGGAGAGCCAACGGTGAAGGCCCACGCTTCTTCCAGTTATACCAGCCTCACGATGACGAGCTCACGATATCTTTGCTGAAGAGGGCCTACGAGTCAGGCTTTTCAGCATGCATCTTGACACTCGACACATGGCAACTTGGATGGCGACATGATGATGTTGCCAATTCTAATTACGCTTTCTACCATGGCGTCGGAGCTGATCTGGGCCTGACCGATCCAGTATTTCAGAAGCGTTTGGCCGCAGACGGCATCGATCCAAAGACTATGCCAAACGAGGCTGGTGCAAAGTGGATCGACAATGTCTGGCATGGCCGCGCTCACTCGTGGAGAAGATGCCATGGGTCATGGAACAGTGGAGGAAGATTTCAGGCGGCAAGCCGTTTGTTCTGAAAGGTATCCAGCATGTCGGGGATGCGAAGAAGGCGGTTGAGCTTGGCGTCGATGGCATTGTAGTGTCCAATCATGCGGGCAGGCAGGTCGATGGTGCGATCGCTAGTTTGGATGCGCTGGAGAACATTGTACAGGTATGTTGGTGACTGCGATCATCCTATACTCTGGCATCCATGCTAACAACTTTGCAGCGGTTGGAGACAAGACCTACATCATGTACGACTCTGGTGTCCGTGGCGCAAGCGACGTCGTTAAGGCGCTTGCGGTCGGAGCCAAGTTTGTCTTCGTAGGTCGACTCTGGGTCTGGGGCCTTTCCATCATGGGCGAGCACGGTGTGAGGCACGTGATGAAGTCCCTGCTGGCCGATCTGGACATTTTGTTCAACGTTGCTGGAATCCAGAGTGTCGATCAAATTGATAAGAGTTGGATCGAGAGCTATCCGAAGAGCTATAGCTTGATCCAGGAGCGGAGCAAACTTTGATCAACTTGTATGGGTTTGCAAGAGTGGTCCCCAAGCGGCGTTGGGGCGAGAATGTATAGACACACAGACTGGTCAATACCGCACAGTTGCATTCGCTTATTGTTATATGGGTCCGGAGTGGATGCCGGCAGTTGAGAAGGTATCTCGGTTATACCCTCCTAGCGCAAGTGGGGCTTTCGTAGGTCAACAGGTCAACGTCGGGATCAATATTCAGGGCTTTAGAAATAACCGAACTCCTTATCAAGTTCTTCAATAACTAATAAGCAAGATATGTCACAACACGTTGTGCCGAAACTCTGTGATGGCTCCACCGATGGCGAAATCATCCGCCCGGCATTCACCGAAAAGCCTGATGGACCACACCTCTCCTACAACCTGCCATTCGATAAGGCTTGCGAGAAGCATGTGAGGGAGACGTTCAGGGCTGAGCGTGTGTACGTATTGGCTTCCGGTTCATTGTGCAAAAACACAGAATATGTCCAGCAACTGCAGCAAGCTCTGGGCAGCCGTGTGGTAGGCTTGAGGAAGGGCATGACGCCGCACACGCTTTGGAATGAGGTGCTCGAGATTGTGGATGAATGCAAGAAGCTTCGAGCAGACCTGATCGTGACAATCGGCGCAGGAAGCCTCACAGATGCGGCGAAGATTGTTACACTGGTAAGAATCATCACCGACCTTAGTACGAGCTTCTACACAAAGACAGCCAGCTAATCATGCGACATCAGGCTCTCGCAAATAATGCAGACTCGTTCGACACACTCGCCAAGCTCACAACAGGCGTGATGACCCAGCCTGCAGAACGCGTGAACAAGCCAGCCACCATACCAATCCTCAGCATCCCCACTTCTCTGAGCGGCGGCGAGTATTCTAACCTTGGAGGTGGCACACATCCCACAACCCATCAGAAGCACCCTTTCATCGATGGTGCCTGTGGTCCGTCGCTCATCATACTCTCGCCAGAGCTCACTGCCACAACGCCGGACGCAATCTGGCTCTCTACTGGTGTGCGAGCTGTAGATCACTGTGTGGAAGGTTTATGCTCACTAACAAATACCACATCTGCTAGCGATGCAACGTGCGAGCAAGGCTTGCAGCTACTGATCCCGGGACTATTACGATGCAAACGAAATGCTGGCGATCTCGAAGCACGTTTGCAATGTCAGCTTGGGTAGTGGAGGCAGTCAAAGCTGTCTTCCAGCATGGCGTGCCGTTGGGTGCTAGCCATGGCATCGGCCATCAACTGGGCCCACTGGGAGTTGGACACGGTGAAACGAGCTGTATTCTACTGCCAGCGGTGTGCAAGTATAACATTTCGGCCAACTCGGAGAGGCAGGCACTTGCGAGCAAGATACTGTGTTCTGATAAGCAAGTGTCATCCGTCTTACGGGAGCGAGGTTTGGTCGAAAGCGAAGCAGATCTGGGAGATATTCTGGACGCTGTGGTCAGAGAACTTGGTCTACCTAGAACGCTCAAGGACGTCAAGGTGGAAGGCGAAGAGACTGTGCAGAAGCTGGCACAGAACTCACTTCAAGACCATTGGTGTGTGTCCAATCCGCGTCCTCTGCGGGAGCAGGCGGAGGTGATGAAGATATTGGACATGGTCCGCAAGTAGATGTGCTAGATGACTGTTGTGTCATGATATCAAGACAAGTACACAATACATGTAGCCGTCATGTACAGCACATACGACCATAGGTCAGTGAAAACTGGGCATCCCGTCCGCTCTGCCATACATAAGCACTGAACCGGGCGACTAGTACTAGAGTGGGTGACCATCTGGGAATCCCGCCTGTTGTATGTTTTTGCCCGTTTTGACTTTGTTGAGATTTTTGTGCCGCTCATGCAGTATCTCTTTTGGCTCGTAAAGCACAGCACAACATATACCAGAGAAACAAGGTTGTCTAGACCATCTCCACGCAAACTAGTGATCCGGAGAGATGCGTGAAGGTTCCTGGGGTTAGAACTTACCACATGAACACGTCAAGTGCAACCTGGTGAGGCCCTATGCTGTCATGAGGTCGGAACGGCTGTGAAGGTTGGTGTACAAGAAGTGCACGACCGAGAAGATCAGCGGTTCCGCTTGGTATGGTGCAGACTGAGCGCGATCGCACACCAAGTACTCAAGGAGATTCGGGCGTGGCTTGCTTGCCTAGCCGCGTAGGCTTAGGAAGCGAAGTTGTGCCTTTGCGCGGCGGCTGCACCATGCTTGGTCATTAATCATCGCCTGCTTTAGCCGGAGCGCCAAAATGTATGTGGCGCGAGTTGAGGCCATAGGGTGACATTCGAGTTTCGAAGGCTGCGCCTAGAGACCAAGGCGCCATGTTCGCGTGGCTTCTAGCGCAATGTGGCTTGCATGGACGGTGGACGGTAGAGTCTGGTGAGACGAAGGAACGACACGGTAAACGCCAGCACCAAGCCGACTTCCGACAGATGGTCGACACGGTCTAGACTTCCGACCACACGTGCCGGCAGTGATTTGAGTACGTCGGACCCTTTGAGAAAAGCCAAGGCGAGCGAGGCGATGCAGAGAACAATGAAGTGGATCGGACGTTGGAAAGTCCCGGTGATCCTACAGAGACCGAGGTCTATAACTTATGCGTGCTGATGGAGACCGCAGGAGAGCGTTGAACAAAGGCTTGCAAAATGATCGAAGCTTAGATACCTTAGTGCCGTCAGCCCTACGAGTTGCACCGGTGGCATGGCAGCTGTGGGGATCGAGTCAATAAGCATTTTCCGTGACGACATGATGACACTGATCACCACGGCACAAGAAATGCCTAGGAGCCGACCGCGTCGCATCCTGCATGGTACGGAGGTAGGAGGTAGTGCCATATCGCCTGCACTCAGGTCTTCAGAGGGGATCCTGGCATGGAACGTATGGAAGCATGATAGAACACAGGATCTACTAGACCTATCTCCTGCGTCTTGCTTCCGTCTGTTCCCTACATGTAAACTCCCTATTAGCTGTGCACAGCCACAAGGGTCTTGCATGACTAAGACGCGACCGCAAGCGAGCGCATAAAGACCTCGTACTACGTTCGTATCAGCGTCTATCCTCGGCATGTCCGGTCTACTTATCCCTTCACGCATCACGGTCTCTTACCGCAATGTGACATGAAGGGCTCGGCAACCTGTGGATATAGCCCTGAATGCGGCGCATCGTCTACCTCACACTAGAGAGAACGATCGCTTACACTTGCTGGCCGCGTAGATCTTCCGTACTTCGACGGCTCCATCCCGACGGCACCACGCATCCGAGCTTACCTTACTCATGGCCACAGTCGTGCAGATGGCAGCCAACCTGACTCTGTACACTTCCGGCAGCAACGTCCACACAACGCCATAGTCTGTGCCGCCTGGATCACTGGCTTGAGTTTCGTAGACTCCATTTGTGAGTGACTCGGTGCTGTACTACTGTTGCAGTGGGAGACTCCGGATAAAGGGCGGCGTTGCTGTTGTGACGTAGGGTGAAGCATGAGGTGCAAGTAAGCTTTCCTCGAAAACGGATGACGGCAAGCCCTGGATACAACAACGGAGACAGCTGCACCGACTTATGAATAAGCAGACCAGGATGAAGGGATTGTTCCTTCAAGGAGGGCCTTCCCCTGGTTTCCTCTGGCTAGCGAGGCAAGCGAGGCGGTGCAAGACAAACGAGTCCGGATGCGGGGCAAGCCGTGGCTCAAAGGGCTCTTCGACCGGTATTTGGCATAGGAGGCAGCGAAGACCGGGCATGCTACCTCCGTTTGTGGATCCCATGCCAAGATCCTTCGGTAAATCGGCCGTTGCTCAGACCCTGGAAGAGCACGATCTGCATCCAGCAGCCATACCGAGATATCGAGTCTAAACAGACTGCCTGAGCCAATGCGATTGCCAAGCTGAGCTCCATTGTAATATGGCGCCAAGGGTCCTCTTGTCGGCGCAGCGTTGGAACACGGCACCCGGCAATGGACCCTCGAGAGTTATGGCAGGCATTTGACTGCTCGAGCGTAGGGATGAATGGACACTGCGAGGGCATCTTAGAAATTCAGAAACTGAAGAATGCTCCAGTCAATCCGACCCGAGAACTTACACAAAACAAAGTTAGGTCGCTTTGGCCTTACCAGACTGCACTCTCTTTTGACACTTCCTACTTGTAACCCCTCGCTATTCTCAACTCTCTGATTGATTGTCGTACTAGACTCCGCGGCCACTCTTTCCAAACGCTTGGTCTGACCTCAACATCGTACTCAAAATATGCCACCCCGCCCTCTACGCCCAAAAGACGAAGTCAACTCAGTCGACGGTGTCGACTCGCCTTCAGACACCAAGGCATCGAAACGGCGCGCTGTCTCGTCTGCCTGTATACCATGCAGAAAACGCAAGTCAAAGGTCAGTCTTGCCCGTTGCTCTCTGCTGTGTATGTGATTCCTAGCTAACGAATTTCCCAGTGTGACGGCGGCGGACCATCATGCTCTACTTGTGTTGCGGTGTATCGCACCGAGTGTTTCTACGACCAAGATAGCGACCATCGTCGCAAAGGTGCACTTAAACGAGACATTCAAAGCCTGCAGCAACGAAATGACTCCTTGGATGTGATCGTTGCGTCTCTCCGCGCGCTACCAGAAGCAGATTCAATCAACCTGCTCCACAGTCTACGCGCAGATGACAATAACGAGGGCATTGCTGCATCGTTACAAACTAATGTCCGCTTACCACACAGTTTTGGCCCACAGACGCTGGAATCTGAATTTGTGCAGCATATGACCCACCCTGATTCTGCGAGAGCACAAAGCGATATGCCGATGGACGATCCGTCATTATCACCCTCGCAGTATCGGCAAAACGGTGAGGACATTCCTTCAGGCGGTGGAATTACCTACCAGAACCCAAGCTTCTGGTTCAGGACACCTCCAGACCCCGAGTTCATTGAGCATTTACTAGATCTTTACTTCACCTGGGTTCATCCGTTCTACCAGCTGTTCTCTCAAGATCGATTCCTTACGGACTACAAGCGAGGCGAGACTGGGCACTGCAGTGCTCTTCTAGTCAACGCTATCGCGGCATTCGCTTGTTCCTATTCTGATAGACGGGCTGCACGGGACAACGTGGATGACCCGAACAGCGCGGGAGATCAATTTTTCACAGAGGCGAAGCGTTTGCTAGATATGGACGAGAAGCCGTCCTTAACTATGGTCCAAGCGCTGGGTATCATGAGTTTCCGAGAGACATCTCATGGCAGAGACAGCAATGGCTATCAATATACTGGTAGATGTTTGCGAGTCGCACTAGAGATGGGCTTGCACCTGTCAGTCATGAGCAGTAGTCTTAGCCCAGCTGATTACGAAGCTCGAAAGATTACCTTCTGGGGAGTTTTCAACACTGAAACGTGAGTAACATGGTCCTCATCGTTATCGTTGGCAAAACTAACAATTGACAGGATATGCTCCGTGGGCCTTGGACGTCTATCTCAGATGCCACGTGCTGCTGCGGACATTGACAGGCCAACACTAACAGAACGCACCGAGTCGCAGACTTGGCGACCGTATACTGATGCTAACATGGGTATCAATCCTGCTACAGAGCAACCTGGACGTTACATGAGTTTCGTCCAGTGCCTCAGTGATTTATCGGAGCTCTCTAGCGATATGGTCAACACTTTCTATGCTCCTCGTGAGCGATTCACTAGCCGAAGGCTGTCCACTACCTATGCAGCATTCCAGGAGTGGTATAGAAAGTTACCGGCACACTTCCGGCTAGAGCAGACTTCCTTGCCACACGTACTAGTGTTACATATGTACTACTATGCGTGCGTGCTACAGTGAGTCTACTCCGAACATCCCCTTGCCTTCACAAGCTAATACATCTTATCAGCCTATTCCGTCCTTACATCAAGCTTGACTTGCGCGGCGCAAATCTTTATCCTCGCGATACTTGTACTTACTGCGCTAACGAGATATCCGGGCTCACAAACGCACTTCGAGCTATGTACGGCCTTCGACGAGTTTGTTTGCCTGTGACCGGATTCCTACTGTCAGCAAGCACAATACACTTGCTCAATCTCCCTTCTGAGGTTTCAGCTCGCCACCTCAGCCAAGCAATGCACGACCTAAAATCTATGTCGACCAACCACTTCTTTGCTGGCAGATGCGTTGACATCATCCGATCTTTGGCATCTAAGTGGAAAATCAATTTGCCCGACGACGTGCCACTTGAGTCACCAAGGCGAAGAAGCGGGCACACTTCAAACTCTCCCAAGTCCGCTTTCTATTCAGCTTCGATCCCTCGCCAAAACTCCTCACAGTCCGGAGCCCGTTCTGCAGACTCTATGGATCCACACCAGAGCAAGCCAATCAAAGAGTCGCCCTTCACACCTCCCGCACCGTCATCCAACCAGCACGATGCGTCTTCAAGTGCTACCGGCCCAGGCTTCTACAACGAGCAGTACCCTTCAATGGACCAGATGTCCATGCAGCAGCAGTCGTATTGGCTTCCATTCCCTGTCCAGAGCATGCCGAACGTCCACTTGGCCGATATGCAGCCTTCGAACTCTCTTAGCTACTTGGACCCATCCTCGGAGCAGTGGCAACAACAGTACAGCATGTCGGTGCAGAACCCGACTATGCAACAGCATTTCGCACAACAGTTCCAGTCGCGTACTCAGCAGCATGCGCCGGCGAGCGCGAGGACGGATCAGCATATGGGCAACTCATACGACACTTGGCAGTGGCAGTAGGCGTTTTTCCTTCTAAGTTCTTCTCAATCGCAGGCCGGATCTTGCATTAGGAACTCATCTCGCGAGCATTTGTCGTTTAGGAGACAAAAAGTTGATTGTATATAATGTAATGTCTATAGCATGGGAGAGGGCTATGTGCCTGGATGCACAGTCCTCCAGCAATTAATCCCTGTACCTCATTCAATCAGAGCTATATCACAAGTTGTCACTGGGAAGAGCGATTTATTGTGTTAAATTGGCAGGAGCATTATGAAGTCACGTGATCGATCACGCAAACACTGGCAATCCGGGACTGGCGGATGGCCCGGAGCTTCCGCCATCACTCTGCAGGTGGGATGACAGAAGGAGTGGATGATTAATTGATTGATCACGAAACGAGATCGTCTGGACACTCACTTATGACCTAAGCATCATTTAAGCGCTTCCAAATAACTCTTATGCACGTAAGCAGGGTATATCTAAACGCTCTATGGTATTTTGATCAAGTAGGCTATCATAAGCTACGAGAAATTGCCGATCAAGGCGTCATCTTGAAGCTGCACACCCACGCCCCAGCAGACTAGCTCCTGCACCCCTCCATACGTATTAGGAATCCTCTCTTTATTTGCGGTTGTTGTTGCGAATACATAAGCAACACTCCCCGCCCCATTCAATACCGCCACGCTGTCTCCCATCCGCCTTCTTACCCAGGCCTCCGCGCGAACTACGTTCAGGACGGCAAACACCACTTCTTCCCAGCGCCTCGGCAATCTTACTCGCCACTTTTCGAACTCGACGGTCATCATGGCACCTATTCAGAAAGAGGCCGATTACTTGGTCATTGGTGGCGGTTCAGGTGGTCTTGCCAGTGCGCGCAAGGCCAGCGGCGCATACGGAGCAAAAGTTATCGCGGTAGAGAACAAGAGGCTTGGAGGCACATGCGTGAACGTTGGCTGTGTGCCCAAGAAAGTGACCTGGAACGCAGCTGCGATCGCTGAGACCATCCACGACAGCAAGGCGTACGGCTTCAGCGTCGAGCACACTGCGCCCTTTGACTGGACAACTTTCAAGCACAAGCGTGATGCTTACGTGAAGCGCCTGAACGGCATTTACGAGAAGAATCTGAAGAACGACAAGATTGAGTACCTCCACGGTACTGCGTCGTTCATTGACGAGCACAATGTCAAGGTTGTTCTGGATGACGAGACCGAGGTCAAGGTCAAGGCGAAGAACATCCTCATTGCTGTTGGCGGCAAGCCCAACTACCCGCCAATTGAAGGTGCCGAGCTCGGTATCACCTCAGACGGCTTCTTCGACCTCGAGACACAGCCCAAGAAGGTCGCCGTTGTCGGTGCTGGCTACATCGCCATCGAGATGGCCGGCATGTTCCACGCTCTGGGCACCGAGACACATCTGTTCATCCGCCACGACACTTTCCTTCGCACATTCGATCCTCTGATCCAGGAAAAGGTTACAGCCGAGTATGAGCGCCAGGGCGTCCACCTTCACAAGCAGTCCTCGCAGAGCAAGGTTGAGGATCTCGGCAACGGCCAGAAGCGCGTACACTACAAGGACGCCAACGGCGAGGGCACGATCGATGTTGACACCGTGCTGTGGGCCATCGGTCGCTCTCCTGAACTCGAGAAGCTCAACCTGGACGCCACCGGCGTCAAGCTGAACGAGAAGGGCCACATTCCTGTTGATGAGTACCAAAACACCAACGTGCCTCAGATCTACGCCCTTGGCGATGTCTGCGACAAGGGCTTCGAGCTCACTCCTGTCGCCATCGCCGCTGGTCGCAAGCTCTCCGACCGCGTTTTCGGCGGCCAGAAGGACGCCCACCTGGAATACGAGAACATCCCCAGCGTTGTGTTCGCGCACCCTGAAGTCGGCAGCATTGGCATGACTGAGCCTGAGGCTCGCAAGGCCTTTGGCGACGAAAACATCAAGATCTACCAGACCAACTTCACCGCCATGTACTTTGCCATGATGGAGCCCGAGGACAAGCAGCCCACAGCATACAAGCTCATTTGCGCTGGTAAGGAGGAGAAGGTTGTCGGTCTGCACATCATGGGTGTCGGCTCGGGCGAGATGCTGCAGGGCTTCGGTGTGCTATCAGGATGGGTGCTACCAAGGCTGACTTCGACCGCTGCGTTGCCATCCACCCTGTCAGCGCTGAGGAGCTGGTTACGTTGAAGTAGAGTGTTGGAAAGATATAGCGTGTACGTTCTATATACTAGAGAAACCCTACCAGACCCAGTTTTTGTTTTAATCGCTTCAGTCTGTCACAAGTGAACCTCGTTGTCAATATGGCCGTCATCGCATACAAAGAACAGGTGCTGAATTGAAAAGTTTGTCGACAGTCGCTTCCAAGGCAACATCATGCTGGGAAGGGAATGATACTCCAGGAATGACGTCTGTGGAAGAAACAGGAGCAGTTTGTCAAATTTGGAACCATGAACGTGTTCATCTGCGCATTTTCCCTTCTCCCACTTCAGGTCTCATCCGTCGTGCGTTTCCGCCGTATTGAAAGCTCAAAGCTCGTATCTTTGTCTACTGCTTTCTCGGCATCTGACGCGAGACGAGCCTTCTGCTTGGCAATCTTTCGCCTGTCTTGACATGCTCGCTTGAACTTGCGCTCGGCTTCTGCTGCCGCTGCAATCTGAACCTCCGAATCATGATGATCGGACATGGTGACCTTGACCTTGAGACCAGCGCGCCTGATCTGGTGAATACGTTTGATTATATGCTTGACCGTGGTGCGATCGGGCTCTTGAAGGGATTTGTAGCTTTCTGGTCCGAATTCAATGTGATGCGTGACAATTTTCATTAATTCCTTGCATGGACAGCCGAGAAGTATCATGACAGTTGTCGGCGCTTCGTCAGCTTTTAGCCAAGCGTTCTTTTTGACCGTACTTCTTGCCATGTGCAGGCTTTCAGAAGCGCGATCATGTCGGCCCTCCTCTGTGGGTTTTTCCTCGAGGCTGCGAATTCTTCGACTCGAACTTTCACGGCTTGTTTCTGTGTCGCTAGAACATCGCTCTTGGTTCTGCCGGTCTTCGCACATGCTACTCGCTGGAGGAGGCCTACACCGAGACCTTGACACCAATAGTAATCCACTGCAGTATGCACGACCAGAACGGAAGGAGTAACATCCATTCGTGTGCTTCCAGTATCTTCCATCTCAGCTAGTAAATGTGTTTGTCGCAATACACCAGTGGCGGAGGACTCTGGACACTGGTATATATAGTTGTGAGGGAGTCTCGATAGCGCTGCAACTTTAGTGCAAGCAATAGAGTTCAAACTGTGAGCCCGAAGCTTTCGCGCTTCTGACTTGGAATAGTTTGGGCTGCAAGCCAATCATATCAAAGGACAAGATAACATTAATGGTGCCGACGCAACAATACCGCGGGACCTCTTCCATTTCAGTGCATAATCTTCAGCCGCAGGAAAGAGCCAGGTATAATGATCCAGGTCGATATGGTGTGCACAGCTATAAGTTGGCGCTGTTCAATGAGACCAGCAGTCTCTGTAGTATCAGTCGTAAGGCAATCACCGGACCGGTGTAAGTGTAGAAGACTCATTTGGCACAACGCTTGCATGCGCATCCTCATCCGGCTGCTTAGAAGGGTTGCTTTGCATCTGAATATTGGCGCCACCAGCATGTGGATCGAGAGGACCGATCTTTGCTCCCATGGCGCCGAAGACTTGGAAAACATTGTTCATGCGTAACAGCCAATTGTAGTAGAACCGTGAACCCAGTGATGCAGATCTCTTCTTTAGCCTTGGCCGGGTAGTTGTCCATGAACTCGACGAGGCCCAGCTTCTTGTAGCACCAGACATTACTGTGAAATCGAGCGACTGGCTCCTTGTTGGAATCTAGGAGAATGAAGTCCCAGTGCTTGAATCCTGGTTTCAGAGTGTTAGATCATCACCACCATGAAAAATACATCGTGTGTATAGGGTTGCGATTGACTCACCTGACCTACTGGTCCAGTACATCGGCACCGGCAAACCGCCATTAGCAAAAGCGTCGGAGAGATAGGTGTACTCGGTCGTCCAACGCTTCATAGCTTGAATTCGTTTAGGTCGGCCTCTCACTTCACACTCCGCGTGAATGGAGACCACATTGAAGGACGCCGTGCCGATGGTCTCATCTTCTGGGGTTTTGAATATGGCATGCGGCTTGGTGAATTTCTTGCAGTCGATATCCATGATGTGAGCATTGGTTTTGCTGTCTGTGATGACGCCCTTTAGTTTCTTCCACGTGAAGTCGACCTTGTAGACATCGTGATCGCCCAATGAGACTGTGTGTTCGGCCATACTTGGGGTTCAGGTGTGTGTGTGTGTGCTGAGGTACAGTTTGCTTTCAGTACAGTATTCATTCCTCTCACCTGAAGCGGACACGACCAGACTAAATACTTGAATGGCTGTTCGATCCTGTATGTCTTGGCTGTTGTCACTGTACACTGGTAGTGGGCTGAGCGCATGAGATGGCTCTTGTGCACGGCCTTGTTTGCTGCAGATCATGCCTACTTCGGGCCAAACTCAGGTGTCGAAGGATTTAGCACAACTGGGTGCTCTTGGAGTCACAAGGCGCAGCGGCACCATAGCCGGTAGAACGTCCTTGATGGAATAACATGCGGCGATGCAGTATACCCTTTGCACTCACTACCGATGAAGCTCATATGCATGTCTCGCCTGGAAGGGTAGCGAACAGTCATATTTGACAGGTTCCAAACTTATGGAAGCTTAGAACAGTTGTGAAGATATGTAAGTTGAGAATAGGATCGTCTCCAGTCTCGGATCTTCGGTTGGGGATGCGATATCCACTTGGCGTTGGAGAGATATCACTCGGAAAACGAAATGGTTGTCTGCGATTATCAGAACAGACTGGGAGCTCCATGCTGCGGGAAAGGAAGTGTTTGAATGATGGCTAGGAGCTTGGGTCAGGTAGCTGTAGGTGTAGTTGCAATCACGCTAAAGCCGCAGGGTCTGCCAAAGGCAATCCTTCCGCACGCGATGAACTGATGTGGATATGACTCGCCGCCATAGGTCCGAATGCGGCCAGATTTTGCCTCAACATATCTGATAACAAGCGCCATCTTTTAGAGACAGCGACATTCGATTTTTCTAAACTCTCCACGACCATGGCGAGCAGGGAGAGTGAGATCGTGCAAAGGTTCTGCTCACAGGAATTGCACGCAGGACAAACATCAGAAGGAAAGCGAAGCTGAAGAAGATCATGGCCGCAATGTCTCGCTCGAAGGACCTATGGACTCAACTCGCACCCGTCGATTGTACCGCAAGCTGGACCTGAGGATCATTCCGCCATTCTGGGTGTTGTACTTCCTATGCTCTGCTGTCAGATCTAACGTCGGACTGGCGCAAACCATGAATACTAAGGAAGGTCACGACTTGAGCACGCGACTCAACCTCACAGCACACCAGGTGTCGACAGGTCTAGCGTTATTCTATGTCTCGTATGTCATCTTTGAGGTGCCGTCGAACCTTGCGATGAGCAAATTGTCACCTTCTGTCTGGCTTGCACGCATTGTCATCAGCGTTGGTGTCATCGGAACTGCTATGGTCGGCATGAAGAACGCTGCTGGGTACTATGTTCTGAGACTACTACTTGGTGCGGTGGAAGCAGGCATGTGGCCTGGCATGTCTCTTTTTCTGACAATGTTCTACCCGCCGCACAGGATGGCAAAGCGCATTGGCTGGTACTTCACTGCATCTCAAGTATCCGCCGCAGTCGTGGGTCTTGTCAGCGCCGGCTTCCAGGAAATGGACGGCGACGGCGGTCTTGTTGGTTTCCAATGGATGTTTCTGATCTGGGGTCTGGTCACGCTTGTCGTTGGCTTCGCGCTGGTTTGGTGGCTACCAGATCGTCCTCTTGCACCTGGTGAAGAAAAGAAGAAGAACATTCTTAGTAGGTTCTTGCCAAACAACAAGCCTGCTCTTACTGGAGAGGATGCGATTCTCCACTACCAGGATCTGAGCCAAGCTTACCACAGTTCCGACTGGACGCTTCGAGACCTCTGGAACGTCATGATTGATTGGCGCTTCTGGCCACTGTTCGTCATGTACTTTGGAGTTGTTGGCGTCGGCAATGGTGTGCAGTCTTATGGAACTGTGATTCTCAAGGCTATCAACCCTACCTTCACAGGCGTCGAACTCAGTCTGCTATATGCGCCCATCTGGATCTGTGATCTCATCGGCATCCTCTGTGTGACACCCATCAGCGACCACTTCCACCGCCACCGAGCACTCTGGTTCAGTATCCCTACTGCTCTGCAAATTGCCGGTCTACTCATCGCGACTTATGCCGGAGACTCTGAATCGTCCAGATGGGGCCGATACGTCGGTCTTCTGATTGTCGGCTTTGGACTTGGCCCGACAGTGCCTATCGCCATGACATGGACGGCCGAAATCTTCCAACCGAGACACGGCGAGATTGGTGTGGCAGCAGCATCTGCACTGGTATCTGGCCTTGGCAACTTGGGAAGTGTTGTCACGAACTACGCATTGTTCTCGGGTTGGGAGGGCGACAGGCAAAGAAGCCCCGTGTACCTAGGCAGCATGTGGGTCATGATTGCTATGCTGTTGGCCAGTATCACTGCCAGCTTCTGCATGCAGTGGCTGCTGCAGGTTACTGATAAGAGGCGTGCCAAAACCACTCGCTGAAATGCCGCCAATACATTGAGAGTCAAGGCAAGCTTCCAGCCTTTTTGGCGACAGTAATGCTTGGCTTATCGGCTGCGGCAGTGAGAGGCATACCTAACAAACATTAGTCTAAAAACATTGTTTCACGCATTTGGCACGCTCCTGCGCCTCACTCTAAGTCACCCTGTGACCATTAGCGATCAAACGTCGTCACTTGTACAGTGGGAGTAGTGTCTTCGATCGCCATAATCACGATAAAAAACCCAGCATGACAGGTGGATTGACTGCAAGCGCTATGTATAATCTTAATAGAGAACTTGGAACATGAGAAAGTGTAGTCGGAGCTCGTGCTTCGTAAAGTTTGTATTGCATTGATTTGCCGAAACCCGATAATGGTGTAGCTTGGTTCCAGTGCAACGTACCGACGGCATTGCAACCCCAGCTCTGGCATCGAAGTCGGGTGATTTCCGTCACATACCTGTGCGGTAATCTGGTTGCATGTATTCACCAGAGTGTAAGTGTCTGTAGCAAGGATGAAGCTTTAACCCGGATCATGTAATGCTCACGCGATCAGGCGTCCGGCCAAAAAGATGACAGGGCTCAAGTCCGAGTCGCGCAAGTGACAGTGCTCCGGCAGTACAAATTCGAAGGTATCAAGCATTGTGTTATACTTGGCGTGAGATCGGGCGATCAAGTTCTGAATCCGTCTGCGATCGCATATCCTTCCACGCTCCCCTACTGCTGCTATTGTTGAGCGGCAATATCACCAGAGGTAGCACCAAGTAGTGCACGAACTTTTGCGAGGGCTTGGTCATCCGCAATCACAAGTTTTGGCCGCCACTTGGTCTGCCACCTGGAGGCATGCGAATACCCATACCTCCAGCGACGGAACCTGTTGGTCTCGTCCTAGCCGCATCGACTCGGCTTTTCTGCAAGCTGATGGCAGGAAGGACCCAGTCACCGCAGCTGCATTGCATGCCCTGCCAGGCGTATTTGCCCACGTTGGCGTGACATTTCGGGCATTCGAGACGGCCGTCCAATTTGCCCTGCTCGAGCTCGGGACGCATCCAAGATAGCGCATCGAGGAAATAGTGTCCGCAGGCCGGTGATGTGTTTGATGACTTCTCGCCGGATGAGTCGCGGAGCGGCTCGTGTGAGGTCAGGTATTGCGAGGTAGCCAGAGGACGTCTTGAGACGTGTTAGATAGGCAATAGTAAGCCGTCTTGGGGTTACACAAAAATCATACCTGCATTTCTTGCACTTCAGCTCAAAATCTGACGTGCCTTGGCTTTCGTGCTCATCCTCGAAGCGGATCTTCTCCGCCTCAGGCGCCTGACCGCAGGCTCTACTCATCTCAATCTCACGTTGATAAAGCCATCTTTGGTACACCGGTGAACCTTCGATGTCATCCGTTTCTGCCATTCGGTGATAGAGCTCAAGCTGCTTCATGAACCCGTCGTTGGGTTCACAGAAGGGTCTGGTTTCTCGGATTTGTGCCAGAGCTTGGCTGGGCGTGATACCATATCTTTGCATGAGGAAGGCGCATGTCACTGTTGCTGATCTTGATTTACCCATGGCACTATAGTTGATGTCAGCCTCAGTGCCATCTTGGAGTGCAAAGCAAACCAGAAACACTTGGTCAAGTGCGTGGCGAATGAAAATAGCACAGTATTGATGAAACATAGCATAACTCACCAGTGAATCAATATGCTTCCACCAGACTCAATGGCGCCCTGGATGAATTTATTGCATGCCGGAAAATGCTCGAGCAGGTTTTCATCCTCCACATCATCGACTTCAACAGCCATGTGTTCGAAGCCATCGAACAGACCCTCCTCCACAGGCAGCTTCAGGACGGAAAGCACATGTGTGATACCAGTCTCTTTGAGTGACGTTTCCGGCGAAGAGTGAACAACCTGTTTTATGATCAGATTTGCATTCTTTTCTGGTGGCGTGGCTGTCGATTCTTCGCCGATTTTGACGTTGAAAGAACCGTTTAATACTTGAAAATCACATACCCACCGATGTAGATGTTCGGCTCGCCCGAGACTTTATCAAGGAGTGACATATTGATGTGATATCGTTCGACGGTTTCAATCGCGTATATGCTTCGATCTGTCTCGTCGTTGATTGCCTGAGTCGCGCGCGTATCAAATTCGATCGCGGGCACTGCCGATTGGTACAGCCCGGGCAGAATTGTCCCGAATTGTCCGGCTGAGGTCTTCCCTGCATTTCCCTACAGACTGTTACATGCTACCTAATGTGCGACGACTATCAAATTCAATTTGATGTAACGGAACCCACGCTTAGCTTTCATGTTCTATCTGATTTCAATGCGACGCAACGTATATTTACCCGACGGATGCCCGCGTCTCCAAGTCAGACATCTCAATTGAGATGCCACTAAACGCTGATCTCATGTTACATCTACAACTCTCGAAGTATTGATCATCCACCCTCGACCTATACACGATACCTCGCCACGACTAGCATGCGAGCCCACTGCACCATTGTGCGTTGTCTTGGAAGATCTTCAATGTAGCTAGTCCGATAGCATGCCTTGAATACAGTGATGGCATCGGATGGCGCACCGCAGGCCTGCCTGGCTACTGTACTTCAGAAACCAGATCATCACTGCCGAAACAGAGTGCCCTATGTGGAGGCTTTTTGCACTGCCTCAAAATGCAGTTGAATGATGGCTGGGCGCGGCAAGAGAGAGTTCCCGCGGTAAGACATATTCCCCGTGCGCCCATGAGACGAGACGCACCGTACGCCGGTCCGAATGAAAACGAAATCTTAAGGGAGGTCAAGCAACCGCACGCGCTGGCGTGCAGCGAATGGACAACCGAAAACATGTCACTCTGCACGTCTGTGCGAGCCGGGCCCTGAAACCCCACTCACTGCTAATTCCTGACGTCTGTGGGGGGTTGCATAACCATGCCGTGAGATGTACGCCTATGCTACGAGCCTGGCCTAGCGCCAACGAGGACCACTGGATTGCAGAGCAGCTGCTGGCTGAAGGCATGCTGGAAGGGCTGTCGCACACTGCGCTGCAGTCAGCCCTGCAGATGGCCGCCTTCCAAGGCTGCTAGGCGCGGGCTTGACGTGCGGGCGTGAAGACTTAAGTTCTGGCCAGTGTGCCTGGCGAAGGACCCCTGCGTCGCGATGCATGTAGGTCGCAGTGCAGAATTGCAGGTGCAGATGGCATGGCACACACGGCCAGCGCGAGGTCCACGAGCCGGGCGTAGCAATCAATAGCTGTACTGCTGCCACAGTCCTGCTGGCGCACTCGTGGGCAGCATCCAGCAGGCCGCCACCGCTGCACACTGCACACAGCAGCTCGCCGGCTTCATATGAGCTGCTGGTGACAGGTTGGGCCAGGTCGGCTGCTCTCGCTGGCGCGCTGGCGCCGGCGGGAGGAAGGGAGGCGCCGTTGGCGGCACATGGTTGTGCGGTTTTCACACTAACAAGCTACTTTAGCGTATATATTGAGGCAGTGCAATACTCCTCTCCACATTTCGCAACCAGATGGACGCTGCCATCATACCTCGACCGAGCGAGCAGCGTCCGGTCCCGCCGCGAAGGCATGTACGCCGGCGAGGTGCTGCTGAATTGCTGGACGAGGGCGCGCGCCGAGCACATGCTGTTCCTCTCCCGCATAATATCGTCGCCAGTATCTGCAAGAGGCCTGCCCGCCGCTCGAGAGCAGGATACAGACTCAGCACGAGGAGATCCCTCGTCAGCCCATCGCCCATCCCAATCACCACTGCCCCTCACGTACCTGCCACACTCCCTCCCTCCTTAGACTTCTGCCCTACGCCTTGTCCAGCCTTACTGTGCGCCTCTGCGTGCTGCCGCACCGCAAGGTTTCGCCGCCGTGTGCTCGCATGACCCCGAGTCTCTCCTCCGGCTTACTCTTCTTCCACCCACGTCTTTGGCTAGCTGCCCACCCCGGCGCACATAAGCGCTGAGAGTAGAGCTCGTCGTCGCCTTGCTCGCCACAGCTCCGTGCGTGTGGCGATAGCCTTGCGCAGACGCTGTCCCAGCCTGGCGCACTGTCGCGCCAATACCTGTACGACTGGCGGTCCTCCCTCGCCGCTCGTAAAGACCTGCGCTCGCTCTCGCCATGTCATCATCCACACCGTCCATTCGCATATCGCAGCACCAGCGCCACGCCAGTCCGCCCTCGCGTTCTGGCGCTCAGCCCGAGACGGCTTCGCCAATGCCGATTCCAAAGACCCAAGACTCCGTACCGCCTCCGTTGCCACCACCCACGCACATACCCGAGATTACCGCTGGCCAAGATCCTGGTTGGCAATGGGGCAATGATCCGAGTTCTGTGGATTTTGGTCGTTCAGCAGCGGTGAAGCCGGGCTCAAGTTTGCTTGGTGGGGAATTGAGAAGCCCGCTTCACGCGAAAGAGCTTGAGCACACAAGAAACGGCAGCATGGACGACAGCCGCCGAGGGAGCACGTTGTCTACGATTGCTGGGATGCAGCGAGATCATGATATGCCGGACGCACAGCAACAGCACAGCGACGAAGAAGGCGTTTCAAGGTCACGATCGGGTTCAACTTACAGGTACGTTGGATTCTCTGGTGCGACTAATCGCTCGTGGTGGCTATATTGTTCGACCACAATCAATGCGATCAATAGCGATCGTTGGACGAACGATCAAATTTGCTTGGAGTTGCAACTCACTATATAGCCAAGCTTTTACAGTCACTGATTTCAATCGAACAGGCTCCAGAGCGAACGTCGACTTGAACAGACCACACTCGTAGGCTCGTCGAACGCATACGACAAACAATTACTGAGCCGCATCGGTGGACCAAGTACCGGATTCCAAGCGACAATCGGTTTCGTCGGTAACACTTGGTCCTGGAATGCAAGAGACGGCTCAGCTCGCACAGGCCGAGAGCGAACGCCGCAACAGCCAACTCAGACCTTTGACCGTCTCAACTCACGAGCGGCGTCAGGGTTCGATCTCTGATTCGCCTGCGAATTCGAGGTTTCCTCTGCCATCCTCAGGTGCTATTTCTCCCGGATTCGCTGGATTCTGGGAGCACGCGCCTCCCGAACCTAGCCTTCTGCACACCCGCAACGGAAGTCTTTCATCGTCGCACCGTGGAAGTTACGACCATACTATGTACCATCACGATGAAATGGAGGACAGTCGCATGAGCAGCTTGAATATTCACGACCGCAGCCCAGCAAGCTATTCGGAGGAGTACGCGAACGGCGCCAAGGCAGGAACCAAAAGACGAGCCTCATCGCCACCAAGAGACCTTTATTACGATGAGCACACTGCCAGCAGCTCATCAGGACATACCGATGCGTATAATCGCCGCTCTCTTCACCATGTACCAGATCGTGGTTCGCCTGTCGCACGCTTCCAGCCAAGTCACTCGTCACTATCTTCGGCATCTTCATATCAGCCTCGTCACGGGTCTTTTGGTTCATCGCTCGGCGTGCCTAGCGTGCCGAGCAGTGCGACCAGCTACGCATCCGGTCGCGTCTCGCCAAGTGCCTTATCTCCTGCGATTGATCCTGAACTAGCGAGAGCCAGGACACCTTCCGGTAGTGGCCAATCGCTCAAACCCAGCCCGATACTCCCAATCCTCAACATGGTCGCACACTTTCAAGCAGCACTCAAAGTGGGGCACAGAGCTCCGGGCGTGAGAGTGCCCTCATTCTCGCCAGAGCAGCTTGTCGCAGCTCCAAGGCATGTACATCTGTGAATGCTGCCCCAAAAGCCCAAGAAATTCGACACGGAGGATGACCTCAGGTAAGCTTAAGGCGTCCCGCAGATCGCATGCTCAGAAGCATGTCAGCTAATTAATCTCTAGGCTGCACGAGTCCGAAAAGCAGTATAGCTGTGCTTACTGTCCCAACCGCTTCAAAAAAAGAATGAGGCAGAACGCCACCAGAACTCCCTTCACCTGCGACGCCACTCTTGGTCATGCGCTGCGCTTGCTGGTACAGAAGCAGCGTTCCATCAATCGATGAACGGCAACGGCGCAGATGTTTGTGGTTACTGTGGCGAAGAGTCCCCAATCCTCCTCGCTGGGATCTCCGCGCAGAGCATCTTACCACGTGCACAAATTTGGAGAGTGCAACAAGGCAAAGAAGTTCTTCCGCGCCGACCACTTCCGCCAGCATCTCAAGCACAGCCATGCAGGCACGAGCGGCAAGTGGACCAACATGCTGGAGAACTCATGCATGAAGGACGAGCCGCTACCAGAGAAACGTACCGTCACCACCAACGTGGCGCTCCTCAGGCGCCGCCTGCGCTAATGTTGAACCACAGGCCTATCAGGGTCACCTGTGCAGTGCTCAATCTCGCTTGACCGAGATCCTCGCGATTGCTAACACACAGTGGTCACGCGATTGCTTCGCGTATGAGCTAGCGCTTGCTGGCATGCAAAGTGGTGCGCGTTCTCTCATCATCATTACTTCTTCTCGCCACGCACATACATCTTGCGGCGTGCACTCTTACATGGAGAGGTCTTTCCAAGATCTTCCATTCGACTTTATCTCTCAACTTCTCTTCACAACTTCACACATTCGCTACGACTTTGACGAAATACATGGTTACTTCCTCTGGAGACGAGAAAAATAAAAGAGATCCGGCTAAGCTCCCTGGGGATCGTGAGCGATTGGACCGGATTTACCAAATATCCCAAGCGTTGGCTTGAGAACTTGCGTGTGGTACTGGCTGCGGAAAGCCAGAGCTACGCACCTGGAACGTTTGAAAGCATTTGGGCGTGCATTGTGGTTCACTTTTGGCTTAAGATTGGTATGCAGGCAGCGAGTAAGAATAAGCATGGCCTGTGGAAAAGTGGAATTGGAAACCCCAAAAAAGTTATTTCCTGCGACATCTGCTGTGTGACAGGTGGGCTGCTGTCCTTCATGTTCCTCTGCCCCTGCATGTCTGTTACTCAAAGATCTCAGGGCTGGGAAACTTGAGGAGGAACATCCCGCCACCCCTCAGTGGTGTAACGATAATGCATTGGTTGGAGGTATATGCATACAGCTACGAATCGAAACAAAAGCTTCTTGCGTGCGTTGCATGCTAGTCTGTTCGCGAACAAACATCTCACGTGTCTCTCAATCATCGACTGTGCTCTTCTATTCATTCGTTGTACTTCACATGTCTTGTGACCATCATGTGTCAAACCTGCGGTCCCACCTATGGCCGTGTAGGCTTCCACATCGACTTGCATCGATTAGTGTCGCGCGCCTAACGCAGCAAATAACAATATCATACAAGCTCCTGGAACTGTAGCTACAAATAGGTACCGGCTAAGCTTCTGACACCATTCCTGAGATCCAGTCAGCCTTGCCATGGACACACTGCGCCACCACGCGGTACGACAGCCGGCTGAAATGTCTTTCTGCAAGTGAGATTGTGGGCTTTCCTTGCAGCCTCCAAAAGTTCCCACTGAGATCATCGCAGGATCGAGCTCACTCCTTTGTTACCATCCTACTGACTACCTAAGCGTGACGCGGGAGTCCTGACCGAGCTATAGCTGCGAGTTCGCCATACGGCGGCACTGTCGTGTATGATGATCTCCCAATTGCACGGCAACGACTAAGGCGGAGAGCATTAGTGCGTGCAGCCGGTTGTTCCCATTAGTGCTGACAAGAGGCGTCGCTGGAGCGCATGCAATGTTTCAGACTCGCAGAAGGCTGGCTGGCTACACGGCTATAAAGCGTGATTGAGAGCCGTGGCTTACATGAAATGGCATTGACGTGAGAAGCAGAGGAGAGCTGAACTGAGTCACCTCATGGCTGAATGTCATCGCTGCTTATGCCGGATTAGGGAAATACCACGAACAGCGGAGTTAGGAAATCGTATCTGTCCGTACGAGTCCGTTCGGCTCGACCATAGACATATCACAAGGCCTTCCATGCAACAGGATATGATGTTACGTGGCTTCACTGGACATGCGTTCCCGATCCTGGAATCACACAAAGTTATAGATTTACAGGTAATGTATCACCCTCAGATCCTTCCAGATGATATTAAGCATGACGATACGCTGACAATGATCTTCCTTGCTGGTGACCTGCCGATCACATTCAATCTTGTTGAAGGCTTGGTGATCTCTGTTCTACCATCGCTCTCGATATATCATGTGAGCTGTGTAGTGCCACCTCACACCCAATCTTGATCAACCGGACTTTATTCCGCATATGTTAAACATCCGAAAGCATTTATTGTATATATGCATAGTGGAAAGAGCCTCCTATACTACGCCAGGTATGAGTGCAGCTATTTGAGGACTTGCTCTTATGCGTCAGCCTCCCATGTCTTGTCCAGTAGAAAGGCACGTTCCTTTATCGAAAAGTATTGGGAGTCATGAGCCTGCTTACACCATCTCAGAGGTTGCTATAGTCATATTTCACTCCATGCCTGATAGGACATGCGCATATGCCTTTGTTCATCAATGCTCTCCTAGGTATCTCTTGGTATGTAATCTCACATCTATTGAGGGCTGCTAGTAGGAAAATCAAGAGAAACCCTACGTGTAGATTCAGATTTGTGCGCAAGAATTATACCTTTTCTCGCGGTATTTCTGGTTAGGATTAAGTGGGGTTACAGAGCCACCGCTCCAAGCGACCGTTCCGTATACTAGAGCACGCCTATACGTTCCTGGCAACACAAGGACAATCTCTTTGTACTTGACATGTAGCATTATGTACAGGATTGGGTATGGCCGCGTCGTTGTCTGGTTGCTAGAGTTTGAGGCGCTTGTACAATGCGAATTCCCAAGGAAAGCTGAGAGTACTTCGCTTGATTTTAAATTAACGAAGCCTTATCACAGTATTAAATCAACTCAACGAAACGTATTTTGCGGGGAGTTTGTGAATGTATGTTCATTATTTGTACTGAGCTGAATGCTCTCCAAGTTGAGTAAACGACAATTGAGTCGTAGTCATTGTTATAGACATCTTCACTCGCAATCTCACCATGCACCTTGACGCCCACGTCTTTGATGTCTATCCTTCGTGACTCACGGCCTGAAGATCTCTCTAGCTCTCGGCAACCGGCCATCATCCGTCCTCGTACCGTCGCGATAAGCCAGCTGACCCTCCGATATTATCGGAATCATGTTGTCTGGGAAGTCGAAAAACTCATCTAGGGACATGTATTCCTTTTGCGTGAGATCAATGTTCGGATTCTCCCAAGGATAAGGCTCAGCAAGCGTGGACATGATCGTTCTGGAACGTTTCTCGGGAGATGGAATGTAAGGGATACTGTTTGTTCCGGAGAAGACCGCGTGCAGGATCGACTGTGCGTGAAACACTGCCTTGCCGAACGTCTCCTTTCTGCTCGGGCGTTTGGAAATCTCCATAAGCTTGTCGTACTCGTCTGACGCCTGTTGGCGATACTCTGGCCACTCGGTGTAAAGTGAAGCAGCAAGGTCTTCATGACTGGGAGAACTGTCCAGTTCGGAAATCTTCTCCTTAGTGTTTTCGGAGTCTCGCATGTACAAAGCCTCCAAATTGGATGTGAATCGACTAGCAGTGGCGCTGGACACATCATTAACGTTACTGGCGGTGTCATCCGTACTATGTTGGTTTTCTGCAGACCCGATAGTGGCTGGGTCCGGCCTCGAAAGTGGTTGCTCGTTGAGCTCTACATTAGGCGTTCGTTGCTCTGTGGCCTGGGATCTTGCGCGATCCAGCGACATCATCTCGCGGCGTCTTCGTTTTGCTTTTGTTGATAAAGGCTCGTCGTCTTCCGAAGAATATTCTGTTGCGGCTGGAGTAGACTGACCAGTCGGCTTGAATAGTCTGTGCTTTCTCTTTTGTCCTTGGGCCGAAGGAGTGGCATCGTCGGCCGTATACCCATCAACTTCCATTGCGTCATCTTCTACCGGTCCCGTATCCATATCCTTAACACGCTCACCATCATTTCTTAGCAGATGAGAGGCACAATAAATGCTCACGGCTTCGTGCGGTGCAGATTTTGATGTGACAGGAATCGATGGTGAAGTTGTGGTGGACGCCTGAAGTGAAGCCGATGCGGATCCGACTGAATCCAGCGCACTCTTCCCGGTCGATGCCTGGGCTCTAGCCTCACGGCGGGCTGATGGAGACAGAGGTTCTCCGAGCACTGGACACCACGTCCACATTTCATTCTCTCTTGACGGTAACAATTGGTACCATCGGCTCCTCGGTTGCCACCATCTCCTTCCTGCCATTCATCCTCTCGCCAGTATCCACCAGAATCGGTCAGCCTGCCCTGGCTCAGTTGTGCTGAGATCCTGCTTGCCCAATTCCCCTTGCCTTTCTCGTAACCGGGAACAGTAGTGGCGATCCAATCCATGACATCTTTGGCTTGCATGCGGCGCCTAGCAGCACTGCCCAATGCCATGGCGACCAGTATCAAACGAGAGCCTTTTGGCCGCTCAAAAGAGTTTCCTACCACACTCTTTATGAAGTCTAGTCTCGAGTTTGAAGAAGGCTCGTTGGAAGTTGCGATTTGAACTGACCCAGTGTAGCAAATACTTGCCGATTGGGGGTTTCGGGTGCATAATCAGATGGCTGAGAGCGAGTTCTGAGGGCAATCTCTAATTTGTCAGCTAACACTTGCATGTCTGTCCTAGCAAATTCGTCCTCCAGGAGTATTTGCTTTAATTGCTGGACCTTGAACTCGGACATATTAGGATCTTCGCGCAGCTGCATCTGCATGGTTGGCATGAATTGAAGATCGCCCAAGATTCGAGACGCAAAAGGATTGCTGAGATTATCTTGACTTTCGAGCTTCGCAGATTCAACTGTCGGCATTTCTGTATCGCGATTGACATTGTCCTCGACTGTTTGTGCTGTCTGCTGGTTGCAACTTGCTGTAGCTGTAGATTTTGGTAAGGAATCAGGACCGGCTTGGACTGCGCTGTCATGCTTAGGCGCTGCTTGCCTCTGTGGCTCAGGATTGGACCTTTCAATGCCATCACTGACTGGTCCTCCAGTGGCGACGGTGTTTGCGGGGCCAGCTACCATTCTTGCAACGGGCGCACCAGCAGGTACGACTGGCGATACGTAAGTCAATGGAGACAGCCCTGTCATGACTGCACCTTCGGTCACTGAGGCTGCTGCTTTGTCTTTCTTGCATCCAGAGCAAAGTTTGTTCTTGCCAGACGGCCCTGGAGGAATCTTCTTCTGACATATGCCACATCTGGCAATGGCAGAAGGTGGCCGTGGCCCCTTGAGAGCTGGTGGTTTCTCATCCAAAATTGGGTCTGAATCCGACGAGCTTTCAACGGGCTCGAAAGTGGCACTAGAGTGCCTTACCAGCAGGCGAGTGCTCATCGCCGCTTTCACACTATCTAGGCCAGCACGGCGAATCTCCTCCGGGGACTCCGGGATCTCCTTCTCGATCTTTCGCGTTGACAGTGGGGGCGCGGCGGAGACAGATTCGCTACGTCTTTGAGGTGGAGGCTGTGGAGGTTGACTGGACGCGCCGTTGGGCTTTGATGGGGTGAAATGACGGGCTTGATTCTCACGTGCACCACTCTTCTTAATACCACTCTCGATGGTCGACTGATGCCTCTCATATGCGAGGGCGCGTAGATCTGCAACTGAATTCCTCACAATGGTTTCACTGGCCTGCACAGAGTTCACAGTGGGATTGGTCATATGCGTAGTGGATGAGGCTGGTTCAGCTGAGCCAGGCACGACTGGCGAATTAGCGCGTTCTGGGTGCTGAGCCAGTGGGTTTGCTGCAGGCGGCGGGAGTTTGGTTCTTGTGATCTTTAGCTTGCCAGATTTCTGCGAGCGAGAATTCAGCCGCGACTGACTTTCTATCGCTGCAAAGCTTCTTGCAACGAGATCATCCGCATCGGAATGCGCAGAATCGTCGTTGATGATGCTCGCGTCTGGGTTTGCATTGGTAGCGACCGTCCGCTCGATCTCATTCTGCGGGCTCTTCGAATCAGATCGCGGAGCTTCCGTAATAAGTGCATCATTGTTGTCGCATACCAGAGGGGCATGATCATCAAGATTTTCATGTTCATCCTTGTTGGGAGGAAGATCAAGCTGAGAAGCAGTCTCAGCACCAGGATGCGAGGGCTTAAGTGAGGATTTATCACCGTCGTCTTTCTGCGTATGGTTTGCAGTCCTACCCTTTTTTATGCACCGTGCGCAGCTCCAAGTGTGATCATCGGGGAGGTCGATCGGAATTGCAGGATCTTGATGGCATCGTCTATGATACTCCCTAGGGCACGTCGAACAACGTACAAGGGTTGAAAGACCAGGCGCAGGCTCGCCTTTACATCTGTGGCATTTGTTGCGCTTTACGCGTGAGCCATCGGACCGTGTAACGCCACTAGCCAAGGAATTGGTTTCGTCTCTATCAGATCGAAGTGGCAAGAGACTGGTGTGGAATCGACTAGGCGTAGTATCGTGAGCGCGCTGTCCTTCAGTCGAGGAACGAGGTTGGCTTTGCAATAATGCATTGCTTGTTGGTCGCATGGACGCATTTGTATCGTTCAGGTGTGGCGTCCCCGTTGCATCCGCTGCTTCTTGACTCCTGCTGGGTTCAGTGAGCGTGGCTCGGCGGTCCTCGAAGCTCGCCAAATCTGGTGGTGCCAGATTGGAGTACCGCCGGTATGACGGGCGAATATCACTGCTGCCGTCGAATCCGTTAATGCTTTGATTGTCTTGGATGTACTGAGGATGTGGCTGTTTTCCGGCAGGAAAGCATTGCATGAACAGTACGTATTCATCGAAGAACAATCTTTCGTGGTAAATTTCATAGCATTGTCTGAGCTTTTCCTGTCCAGCTGGCGAGTCATCATAGATCAAATTCCAGCCCAAGTCATCGATTATGATTTCCTCCGGTCGATGGCCCTTTAGCAACCTATTAAGATGCCACTTCAAGTTGGCCAACTTCGTCGGAAGGTACCGTGCCGATATGAAAATGCACGGAGACCGCGTGATGTGATCCTTCCTGGGGATCTTCGTTCCGCCGAGACTCCGTTTTGGCCCCACTGGTACGTTACGCAGACCATCGAAATCTATCGTGCCTCCCACAATACGAGTTCGATCTAACGGGTAGTCATCAGGGCGAGGGAAAACACGGTCACGAGCGTTGTTAGGCGAGCCCGAGTTCCGGACCCAATTTGCCTTATTATCAGAGTATCGCCTGGACGCAGGTGACGTTTGGTGATCAAAATTGTCGCGTGAGCCGTATCTTGCAACTGGTGACCGTGGCGATGTTTTATTAGACATGGGACGGTCATTCGTTACTCGTGGGCCGTCGAAGCTCTCGCGGACGAATCTGTGGCGTGAACTTCCAGGCGATGGAAAGCGAGCAGAGTCGGAGCTTGCAAATAGTGGTGGACTGCGCGGCCGGACACGGGAATCTGGCGTAAGTGTATGTTGTTTTCGTGGCAGCGGAAATTTGATCACTGGCTCATTGGCTTGTAACCTAGTACGATCGAATTGCAACTCATCGCGGCGACGATCTGTGGCATCGTTGACATAGTCTGGACTATGCATTCCCTATGTCGCACAGTCAGTGTCCGTCACCTCCGATTTGCTGTCCTGGTGTGGCAATGTTATTGTCGCATCGTTCAGACTGTAAGTTTGTCCGCAATCCATTCTCGAAGGTTGAGTGCTTGCCTGAGCAAAGCCAAAACACATTGCGAGGTAGTCGGACCTTTTACCAATTACACTCATCATGATGGAATATAAGCGACGGCTAGAAAGAGAGTTGTCAATACTTACTTGGACTGAACCCGTACGAGGCCTTCCTGCTGCAGAAGTGTTGACAGTTTGCTGGGGCAGCGCAGAAGTCTCCTGACCCATGTTGAATGGGTTTGCACTCGGAGGCCACACACTCATGGGTGCTGATCAGGTGTAACACGTGCTGGGAGGAAACATCCACATGTTTGGGCAACGCTGTACAGACCTGTGGAAAGCTCACAGGGTTTGTGTATGTCAAGAGCACATTGGCCTAGGAAGCGATGTGGCGCTGCGGTCCAGCCAGGTAAGAGTGGCGGTATAGATAGTCGCGCCAGAACACGGCGCGACAGTCTGGAAGCGATTGCGGTATTTCCAGTGATTTAGATGTAAGACGTGTGGTCGCTAGAAGAACGGTGAGTGGCGAGTGTACAGTGAGAGCGAGCAGGCAGCATTGCGAGTTGCGATGGTGGGAAGAGTGCGCGGCAACAAACGCTCGCCAGTCGACGTTGCACAGCAGGTGCGACCAAGAAGGACTGCCAGCGGCAGCGACAGGGATCTGCTGCTTAGCGCGTAACTTCCGGCGCTCCCTGTCCCGCGACGTTTCAGACCCGCCAGGTGGGATGTCATACCAAGTGTTGCTTCACTACGCACGGCTATCTCGACATTTAATGTTGTTCTGCTGGAACTTGCGTCTATCAGCCTAGCCGCTGGCGTATCTGACACAGATCTGTCTCGCTGGTCGCGCACCTGAACTGCCATGGACTTCCTCAAGTCTGCAGTTGCCTCGATAGCGAAGGGCCCGGCATTTCCATACACCTTTGGCGACCGTGTTGATATCGACCAGTCGATCTGGACTTTACATAATGGAACACGGAGGGTGCGAAGCTCTTGGAAGACATACATCAGGGAGAACATTCTGACAATATACTAGGAAGACGGCTCAAAATGCAGCATCTTCTCCTTCGATATCAACGCCAATCGCTCCCGTCTACCTCTGGCCAAGAATGCGCTTAGGAAACTCAAGACCCTTCGTCATCCTGGTGTTGTGAGAGTATTGGATACAGTGGAGGTGGGTCATATGCCGACACGTTGAATGGGATCAAAGATCACGGCACTGATTGGAGGACAAGCCAGACAGACCAACTGATCTATATTGCTACGGAGCGCGTGACTCCTTTGGGCTGGTCGACAAAGCGTAAAGCACTATCAGAAGAGAGCCTCAAATGGGGTCTACACAATATTGCTGTACGTCGACATAACCTCCAACGGGCACTGGATTTTATGCTGATCATAGCAGAAAACGCTCAAATTCATCAACGATGAAGCAGCCTCTGTACACGGCAGTGTACGAGCAGCTTCGGTGTTCACATCTGAGAGCGGTGAATGGAAACTCGCGGGTCTTGAGATTCTCTCTTCGATGAAAGAAGACGATGCGATCATATTCACTCAAGGCAGCCTTGTGCCAGATATCGGCCGATATACGCCTCCAGAGATCGCCAAGAGCGGGTGGGACGCTGTGAGGAGCAATCCCATCCATGCTGTGGACTCCTATGGCTACGGAATTCTGGTTACTGAGGTTTTCAACGGAGGCTTTTCTGGCAGCGACCAGATTGGCAACACGAAAAATGTGCCTCTTACAATGCAGACGAGCTACAAACGTCTGACGCATGCTGTACCCAAAATGCGTCTAAGTATCGGCCACTTCTTGGATCAGGGCAGCAGAAGTGGGGGGTTCTTCGACACACCGCTGATCCAGCTGACTGATGGAATTGAGAACCTTGGACTGAAATCCGAATCCGAGAGGGAATCATTCTTGAAGTATGTTGAAGAGCGCCCGAAATACGATAAACCTACTGACAAAATCCTAGTGAACTAGAGACAGTTGCAGAGTCGGACGACTTCCCAGAAGAATTCTTCCGAGTAAAAGTACTGCCTGAGCTTCTCAAGTCCGTCGAGTTCGGCGGCGGTGGACCCAAGCCTTTCGGAATTGTCATGCGTATCTCCACGAAAATGAGCGAAGACGAGTACGACAGCCAGATCACGCCAGTTATCATTCGCCTGTTCAGCAGTCCCGACCGCGCACTACGAGTTTGTCTACTGGACAATCTACCACATATGATCGACCACCTCAGTCAGAAGGTGGTCAGCGACAAGATTTTCCCTCAAATGGTTACAGGCTTCGGAGACCTTGCACCCTTAGTGAGAGAACAAACCGTCAAGGCAGTGCTAGTAGTGGTTCCGAAGCTTTCCGACCGTGTCGTGAACGGCGAATTACTACGACACTTGGCCAAGACTGCAAACGATGAGCAGCCAGGAATTCGAACAAATACTACGATCTGTTTAGGCAAGATCGCACGCAACCTGAGCCCGAGCTCAAGGGTGAAAGTCCTGACTGCAGCGTTCTCGAGAGCATTAAGAGATCCGTTCGTGCACGGCAGAAATGCCGCACTTATGGCTTTGGCAGCCACGGCAGACATCTACCCAGAAGAAGATTGTGCTTCGAAAATGCTACCGGCAATTTGCCCATGTCTGGTGGACAAGGAGAAGATGATTCGTGACCAAGCGAACAAAACGATGAATATCTACCTGGACCGGATACGCAAGTACGCAACAACCCTTCCAGATTCCGTACTACCACCGCCACAGTCCCAATCTGCTGGACCTACGAGGATGAGTTCGCCTCAGCCGAGCAACCAGTGGATGGGCTGGGCTATCTCTTCCTTCACGAACAAGCTTGGCTCGGCGAGCGGAAACATTGAACCCAATAGCGATGGAACATTACCTACACCATCAGAGCGCTCAGCATCTACCCCACCTTCGAATGGTGCACATGCACGTCCTCAAGCCCAAACAGCACCGTCAGCACCTGCTGTTCCTCGTGCGTCATCAAACCTGCGCACCTCGCAATCAGCGCCAGAAGTCGAGGATGAGGACTTCGGCGATGGCTGGGGCGATATGGACGAGAACGATACTTCAGTGGCTGATGCGTGGGGCGCTGAGCCGTCTTCGCCACCAGCTGCCTCGGCTCAGAGCACTAAGCCTGCCATGCCATATGACGATGGCGGAGAGCCAGACTTCGAGGGCTGGTTGAACGCACAAGCAGCGGCGAAGGCCAAGAACAACAAGGTCTTGCCAAAGGGCCTTACCAAGAAAGCACCCGTGGCGAAGACCGTTCAGAGCAAGCCGCCAGCAAGCACCAGCAAGGTCATGGCACCCAAAAAGCCAGTAGAGAAGAAGCAGGAAGTGGTGGAAGACGACGATGATTGGGGTGAGGCATGGGGCTGAAGATAGAATAGACTTCAAATGTCACTCATGGCTAATGGTACATGTAATGTTGAATGTGCATTTCCATATCACCTCAAATTCCAAAGTAACTTGAGCAGACTCACGGATTTCAACCCAGGCTGTGCATTTCACTTCACAACTTGTTCCTTAATTTATCCGGCTTTGCGTCACTCTGATCTCTCAGCCTTGCTGGAAGGCACGGCTTGTTCACTTCGGCCGCTTGCGGCTTAGCGCATCGTGGAGCCGCTGCAAGCCCCGGAAGCTTGTGAAAGCGATCGAAAGCTCCCCGTGTCGCGCGCGATTATTTGCCTTGTTCCCTGCTTCATTACACTATATCACATATAAACCCACATCTGATCCTCTGAGAACATACGGTCGATAAAGACTACTCTCTCGACTCACCACTCCGATTGAACCATAAGGTACGGCATTGCCATACTTTGCAGGCCTACCGCAATGGCGTTTCCATAGGCGCATAGCTAACCATCATCTCTACAGACCAGCTGACATCCACATCGAGCTTGCCCAACATGGCCGACGTCGAGAAGCGCGAGCCTGAACCCCTCGACGCCCGTCCCGCAGAAGACGACCGCGAGCCTGAGCGCGAGCCCGAGCAAGAAGCCGAGAGGGATGGCGCAGCAGACGGCGACGACGAGGAGGAGATCGAGGCGATGAAGAAGCGCGTGCAAGAGATGGAGGCCGAGGCCGCGCGACTCCGCGAGATGCAGTCGCAGCTCGATTCGCAATCCGAGAACCTGCGCGAGAGCAAAGAGGACATCGACAACCGCAGCATCTTCGTCGGCAACGTCGACTATGGCGCGAGCCCCGAGGAGATTCAGGCACACTTCCAGACATGCGGCAGCATCAACCGCGTCACCATCTTGTTGGACAAGTTCAGCGGCCAGCCTAAGGGCTACGCCTACGTCGAGTTCGCGGAGCCTGCTTTGGTTACACAGGCACTGGTGCTGAATGAGAGCGTTTTCAGGAACAGGAACTTGAAGGTATGATATTTTTGCTAGAAAGCTGGACACGGAGATTGGGAGAAGATCCGCTGACACATTTTTTCGCAGGTTGTTCCCAAGCGAACCAACCTCCCTGGCATGAACCGCGGCGGACGCGGCGGTCGCGGTGGCCCTCGTGGCCGTGGCGGTCCCTTCGGAGGCTACGGCGGTCCTCCCATGCGCGGTGGCTACGGTGGCCCGCCCGGTGGCTACCCTCCTAGGGGCGGCGGATACCGTGGTGGATATCGTGGTGGAGGTGGTCGCGGCGGCCGCGGCGGCTTCAACCCTTACTGAACGACAAACCAGCGATTATGGTGACCAACATACTGTATGTTTCCTGGAGACATCTCACTCGAACACGATGCGGTTATTCTCTCCACAGAGCAAAACCTTGGCAGCTGGAAGATCGGCGGCAGCCTCCATACGTGTGTTTTCAGGAAGGGATGATTGGGCGATGAGTTTTGCTTTTCGCGCGTGTGCTATAGCTCTTGCGAGATGAGACGAGACGAGACAAGACGAGCTGAGAGGTTGAGAAGATTGGGTGTATCAGAAAGAAGCCACAAAAAATATTGCTATGTTTTAAGTCGGAGCAAGAGCCAATCTGTGAAGAGTCAAGATTCAAAATTGAGAGTACCTGGGCTCACAAGCCGGATGAGAGATCGACGAAATCGGCCAGGTCGTTCGCACTCATGGAAGTCCTAGTCCACAGGCTACCCTCCGTCACCGTGAGTGGATGTTGTGCCATCGGCGCACAAATAGTTTGGAGTCACGATGCTGCCACGCATAGGCGGATAGGTTGGCTCACCAGACCACTTATACCAAGCATAAGCCGCATGCACGACTGAGGAGTGGTCGGAGCTGCCGGTGCCTCGTAAGAATTTGGAAACATCTCACACGAGCACTGTACGACAAGTCGGCACTGCAAGAGAAGGATCGTACGATCTTCTCGAACCACGGTAGAAGGAGTAGTGCCGAAGAAGAGTAGGAGGCTGTGACACAGAAGTACGATGTATGCCAGGCGTGGCGGAGCCGACTTGGCTAATGCAAGTCTGACATGTCAACCTTCATTATCGGTTGACAACTCGACTCGCTTGGAGAGATGTATTGTCATCATCATGCTGGAAGTCAGATGTCCTATGGCACTCCGGTCAAGAAAATGAAGAAAAGGTCATGTGCAAAGCAAGGGGAATATCGTGAGTCTGTCAGTCCGAATGTCTCCGGAGTTCGAGCACGTGGACCATTGTAGTACCCATAGCCTATACAGTACACTTGTCCAACTCACAGTCGGAGTCATCCCATCAGCTCGGAAGTCACTCTGGTCTCCTCAACTCCGACCTACCTTATCAGATTGACGGCTCAAAACTTGCTCACTACTTACCAAGACGGCCATTGGCAAGCGGAAGTTTGCGTAAACTGCTGACTGATGATGAATGGCGCAAGGGCAGGAATCAGGCTTCCAGAAGGATCTAGCTCTCGGCGAGTGCCCGACAGGGGTATTGATCGTTATGTCTTTCTGGCTTTACTTTGCTAGGTCTGGTACTACTGTACCTTAGCACCGCGCCCTCGGTGGGCTGTTCGTCCGATTCGGGGACGGATGTTGTTGCAAGTCCCGGCCGAGAGGTGTATGCGAACTGGCGAATCAGCGCGCTTCAATGCAGGGTCGGCTTGTTCGTGCGAGACGGACGACATGAATGAAGGATGCTGTGCGTGGTTTAGCCAGCAGCTTTTCTGTCTGTTTGAGTGGTGGCTTGTAATCGCACCGCATGCCTGATTGGGGTGCTGTAGCCGATCTAGCCGTATCATGTAATACCAAACAATCGATAAATAGCTGTATAGAAGCAAAGTACCTGCCAAGCTCAAGCGAGCTATGCGAATGCGAGTTCGCAACGGGCGCCAGAAGGAGCATGGTCGAACTCCGCCCTACTACTACTGCTATCCCTACTCCAGCCGCAGACGCTCCTAGCCCTGCGTCGTACTGCCACGCGCAACAGAGGCGCAACGGTAGCGGTAGGATGATAAGCTCGAGGACGACGGCCAAACTCGCCTTGCATTCCAGCACATGACGTCCCCTTCCTGCACCCAGTGACTCGCCCGGCCAGTCCTCCCCGTACCTTGTCACGTCGACTCATCGTGAGGTCTCGCTTCCCCAGCTCGCTAGCAGTTTAGCCTCTTCAGATTCCTCAGCTCAGCTCAGGTGTTCGAGTCGAACGCCGGTGCCCTTGGTGGTCGCGCATGGCGGCCGGCCGGCGCAAACCTGACACCCGAGCGGTCGGTGATACTGCCCTCGTCACCACCACTGGCTCGACCGCATCTGCTGGCCAGGCAGCAATAATTATTCCCAGTCAACTCCCTATCGTCGGCGAGGGCGATGACGGGAGCATCGTCGCAGGGCATCCGACACAGCCTCCGTCACAATCAAAGGTGCATGCGCTGCAACGACTCACGCATGGAGTGCGACGCGCCGCCAGGACACGGTCGTCGGAGTTAGCTGGAGGCTTTACGCTGCAAGGCAGTCAGAAGTCAGTAGGCCCCCATTTATAATTATCGCTCATCATCCTGAGGATCGTGCTTTTCTTTTGGTTTCTCCTCTGCCACGGAGGTTTATTCATTGTGGTGCCTGCTTACTTATTCCTGTTACCACATTGCTGGGTTGTTGCTTTGTGGTGTCGTCGCCGGCGTTTACTATTTTTCTCATGTTGGCTCGCTTTTGCATGGCCGTACAATGTTAGCTGTTGCTCCCATTTGGTTGACCATGGATGGCAGTAATGTGAGCCGAGCGCCGCGAGTCGGTCATAAGAAATCGAGAAAGGGTTGTGCGCAGTGCAAGAGGAGACATGTCAAGGTGGGTGTCCCTGGCTTTTATGCTTACTCCGGAAGGAGCGGATCAAACTAACGATACTCGCATTCGCAGTGCAACGAAGAATCACCGTGCTCGAATTGCGTAAGACATAGTGTCGCGTGTTCTCTTGCTGGTGGACCAAACGTGCCCAGAGACGATGCAAAACCGAAGCAACGCAGTCCTGCTGGGTCCATGTCGAGTCAGTCGACACGGACGTCTTCACACGATATCTTGAGCACAAGCACAAACAACGCCGCAAGGGCGTCAAGTATCACGTCAATAGGAGCGAGCCCAACAGAGCCGGCTGGCTACAATCCTATCCAAATACTTACAGGTTCGATCGATCGCAATGCGGCGCTTACGAATCAAGCCTGGATCCTGGATCTTGAGCTCATGCACCACTTCACATCATCCTACAGTGAAATCATGACAGAACACTTCGACATAATGGAGACAATGTGGCAGCAAGAAATGCCTCGAATAGCCTTTCGCTCACAGTATGTGATGCATGGCCTGCTTGGGTTCTCTGCATTGCACTTGGCCACATTACAGCCCGAGAGAGCATCTCTACTGCGTGCGAGTGCGACCAACCATCTCGACCAAGCATTGGTCTTTTATAGACAGGACAACGGGCCTGCAACAGCCGAAAATTCAGACGCGAGGTTTACTTTCACATGGCTGGTTGCGATGTTTGCATTTGCTATACCATCCTCGGTCCCACCAATAGATGCAATGATCGAGCTCTTCTCGCTCGTGCGAGGCATCGAGGTTGTCCTTCAAGAGTCGCTCATATGGATTATCCAGGGTCCCTTCGCACCGATTCTTACACGTGCTTTCGTCGAGAACAAGGGTCTTTCGTCTAATGGAACGGCGCTTTCAATGGCATTCGCGTTCCAGGCAAGCACATCACATTCAAGTGGAATCGACTGCGTGCTCGGACAAGACTTGCCCGAAGGCATGGACTTCGGCCTCAATCACCTCGACTTCATGATTGGTATGCACAGCATGACCCACGAGGATCGGCGGACATGCGTGCTGGTTCTCACCGAACTCAAGCAGCTGTACGATCAGATGCTAAGCTCGCAAGCAAGTTGCGGAATGTCGATGGTCATGTGCTTCCCCAAGCAAGATCCAACACACTTCTCACTTTTGCTGAAGCGACGGCTTCCTCAAGCCTTGATCATCCTGGCTTACTACACCGTGCTGCTGGATCTGCTGGACAACAGATGGTGGATCAGCGGCTGGGGCAGGAGGGTGTTGAGTGATGTGGTTAGTAATTTGAGCGACGATTGGAAGAGTTGGATAGACTGGCCGGTGCAAACGGTTTTGATGAAGTCAACAATACATAACCAGGCGGCTTCTTTAAGTCCTGGTCTTTCTTTGGATGCGACTATGCTGGGTTAAGGAGTTTTCTGGTCTGCTTTTTGGTGAAGCTCTCTTCTTCTTCTTCTTCTTTCTTCAATCCGCAGTTTCGGCACTGCGCATCACCACTCGATACAATTTGTAGATATAGGGATGTACGATACCCCGGAGAGAAATAGACATGGCGAGACCAGACGATGAGGAGGCGTCTACGTCACCAATCACAACAATGCATGATGAAATCGTGCAACCTGATACCGCGACACTTCCAGTATCGATACATGATGTGCAATGTGCATTTGTACTTATCCTACACTTTCTTGAATCAAGTGATCCGAAAGAAACGAGATGCATTGCGCAGCCACCGCCCTGCGCCCAGCTCGGTAAAGAACGCTCGGTCTGGGCTGGAAGTGATAGTGGGGCTGTTCGAGGATCAGGCTCCGCCAAGCAGAGAACCTCTCTCATACCTCATACAGTCCCGCCCTACCCATCAATCCCCGCCGGCAGACCCGCGCTCCGCCCAGGCCCCAGTACCATCACCACCACCGACCTGGCCAGCAGGTACCCGCCGCCCACGCAATACACACGCCCGGCACTGCGATTCCGCCGTCATTGTTATAGAAAGCCGCGGGGACCCACCCCTCTGAGCCGGCTTCGCCTTCGCCTCCCGCCGTTGCGCCCTGCTTACACTGCCACACAGTGGTAACCGCATCGAGCCAACCCTACACCTCTTCACCGCGCTCGCTGAGCACGCGCCGCGACACCACCGTCCTTTCACTTCGCCGCTGCTACTCGCCCATACCACGTGCCCGCCGCGACGACTGCCGCCTGGCGCACCCAGAGGACGCCGTCGACGCTGACATCAGTACCTAAACGGCGGACGTTTTGACTTCACACCCCTCCCGAGAGCGCCCAAGCGCATCACGACGCAGTTATGGAGCTGCCTCAACAGCCCAACCTGCGAGTTACGAGTATGCAAGAGCACGTAGACCAGTACACACGAGGGTGGGAAGGCTAACACGCATTGCAGTCACGCTGCCGATGGTCTGTACAAGAGAGATGTCTTCCGTAAGTGGCGAGCCTTGCAATACCGAGAGAAGGTACAACGTAAGCTCACATATTGTGCGAATAGGCTTTCCGGATCCATTTGCGGTCGCAACGATCGGTGGTGAACAGACGAGGACAACCGGCGTGATTAAGAAGACGCTCAATCCGTACTGGAACGAGAGCTTTGATATGTATGTCTCCCTACATGGTCCACGTAGATATGCAGAAGATGGCTGACGACATTGACAGGCGCGCGACGGATGAGAGCATATTGGCAGTCCAGATCTTTGACCAGAAGAAGTTTAAGAAAAAGGACCAAGGCTTCCTTGGAGTGGTCAACGTGCGCATTGGCAGCGTGCTTGACCTTGGACGTTGGCGGAGATGGTGCGTAACTCAAGATCACATCCGAATATCGATACATCTGTACTAATGCTGCATTCAGAGATGCTTACTAGGGATCTCCGCAAGTCGAACGACAACCTCGTTGTCAACGGCAAGCTTATCCTCAACCTCTCAACTAACCTACGTGCTCCAATCAACAACTCGAGCAGCAGCGCCAGTCGACCACCTCTAACCACACCTGGAGCTTCTACAAATGGTGCACATACTGGATCCTCGACGCCAGCCGGTGCACAATCCCAAGCATCATTGAACCCGGACAGACCTGCCAGCAACGTTGCAAGACAATCCACCAACCCACCAGGAGCTCCACCTGCAACAAATGGCAATGCAAGCGGCAGGCCCGCTGCAGGAACTGGATTCAGCGCTTTTGAAGATGCACAAGGAAGGCTGCCTGGCGGCTGGGAAAGACGTGAAGATAACCTTGGAAGGACGTATTATGTCGACCACAACTCACGGCAGACCACTTGGATAAGACCAACTGCGAACTTTGACGCCGGAGAACAGAGAAGTCAGCTGCAACAACAACAGAACGTGGAGAGGCAGAGACATCAGGCGCGTGTGCTACCTGAAGATAGGACGGGCGCAAACTCGCCAACTTCAGACCGCAACTCGCCATCTCAGACACCGAACCCGGTAAACCAGGCTACCGCAGCCCAGATGGTTGCTACAGGCGCGACAACCGCAGGCACTGGTGAGCTTCCAGCAGGCTGGGAGCAGAGACATACTCCAGAAGGTCGTGCGTACTTTGTCGACCATAATACTAGAACGACCACATGGGTCGACCCAAGACGGCAACAGTACATCAGGATGTACGGTGGACAGAATGCTGGCGGCAACAACACCACCATCCAGCAACAGCCCGTCTCGCAACTTGGACCTCTTCCAAGTGGTTGGGAAATGCGCCTCACTAACACTGCTCGAGTGTACTTTGTTGATCACAACACGAAGACTACTACATGGGATGATCCTCGCCTACCGTCATCTCTTGACCAGAACGTACCACAGTACAAGCGTGACTTCAGGAGGAAACTCATCTACTTCCGATCGCAGCCCGCTCTACGCATTCTTTCCGGACAGTGCCACGTCAAGGTCCGACGATCGCATATTTTCGAAGACTCGTACGCCGAGGTTATGCGCCAGAGCCCGAACGATTTGAAGAAGAGGTTGATGATCAAGTTCGATGGCGAAGATGGTCTGGATTACGGTGGTCTCTCTCGGTGAGTATTCCCAAGCCTCTATTTTGCAGAACATCGTTGCTAACAACATGACAGAGAGTTCTTCTTCTTGCTTTCACACGAGATGTTCAATCCCTTCTACTGTTTGTTCGAATACTCAGCACACGACAACTACACTCTCCAGATCAACCCGCACTCTGGCATTAACCCTGAGCATCTTGGATACTTCAAGTTCATCGGCCGTGTGGTCGGTCTGGCCATTTTCCACAGACGTTTCTTGGATGCATTCTTCATCGGCGCTTTCTACAAGATGATTTTGAAGAAGAGGGTGACTCTTGCCGATATGGAGGGTGTCGATGCTGAGTTCCACCGCACACTCACTTGGACGATGGAGAACGATATCACCGATGTGATCTACTCCACCTTCTCGGTTGACGATGAGCGCTTTGGCGAGAAGGTCATCGTGGATCTGAAGGAGGATGGCAGAAACATCGAGGTGACGAACGAGAACAAGAAGGAATACGTCGAGTAAGTTGTGGTCCTATCTCATGCTTCCGCCCACGTGGCTAATCATTACCTGCAGACTCATCACAGAATGGCGCATCCAGAAGCGTGTTGACGAGCAGTTCAACGCCTTCGTGCAGGGCTTCCACGAGCTCATCCCGGCCGATCTGGTCAACGTCTTCGACGAGCGTGAGCTCGAGTTGCTCATCGGTGGCATAGCAGACATCGATGTCGACGACTGGAAGAAGCACACCGACTACCGTGGCTACACCGAGAGCGACCCTGTCGTGCAGAACTTCTGGAAGGTAAGCAATCACCCCAACATCGCCACCAATTGTTTTCAGCGAGTGTCACAATGCTAACATATGTCAATCAGGTCATCCGCAGCTGGGATGCCGAACAGAAGTCTCGTCTCCTACAATTCGCGACTGGTACCTCGCGTATCCCCGTCAACGGTTTCAAGGACCTGCAAGGTTCCGACGGACCCCGTCGCTTCACCATCGAAAAGTCAGGCGAAGAGTCACAATTACCCAAGTCGCACACGTGCTTCAACCGTCTCGACTTGCCGCCTTACAAGAGCTACGACGCACTTACCCAGAAGCTCACGTGGGCTGTGGAGGAGACCGTTGGCTTCGGACAGGAGTAGACAAATTGTATGGAATCCCCTATTGGCAAAAAGTGGACAGGATCATTGTGCCAATCGACTCTTTGTCGAGCCGTGCTTGCCTGAAGCATTTGCGTGTACGTACACTGGGAGGAATTGAAATGGAAAGAAAAGAAAAGACGAATGAATAGGATGGGTGAAAAAAGATAACCGGAACACTTTGTATGTCACATTCCTTTCTTTCTCGCTTTTTCTCTACATTGCTTGGCTTGTTTTACTTCATGGTCTGCGGTTATTGTTGGCATTTAGCTGTGGAATTTCAAGGTGGTGTTTTCTAATATTTTTGGGGCAGGTTGAAAACTTGCACAGAAGAATATAGCATGTTGTTCTCAGCTCCGCTTGCGTTTACTATCTTCTCGCTCCGTGATTCTGATCAGTGTTGGATCATTTTGAGCTTTGTGAAACGGAGCTACACGCACTGTGAAAGCTGGAAGAGACGAAAATTTTGTTCAACCCTTTCTTTTGGGAAACAAGACATTACACGATGTTGGCGGTGACAAAATGCTCGTTGGAGGCTCATTCACATCCAATACAAATCTCCTTCGCTGAACCATTCCATGCTCCATATCCAAACCCCAGCCCACTCGTGGGCTGAGGTCGACCATCTCTTGCTATTGACATTGAGGGAGAAAAAACATTACGAGAAACGAGAAAAGAATGTCAATGCTGGCTGGTCGAAAAAAACTAAAGCATGGCGGCAAGACCGAAGACAGCGGCCAGGATGCCACCGGCAGGCATGACGACGTTGGCGCCGCTGTCGGTTGCTGAGGCCGCTGCTGAGCTGGCAGACGAAGCAGCGGAGGAGCGCGATGCGGTCGAAGAGGAGGATGATGACTCGGTCTCGCTTGCGGTGGAGTCGGTGGCGGTGGCGGTAGAGCTGCCGCTGGTTGATGAAGCGCCTGAAGAGGTGGCGCGGGAGCTGGTGCTGGAGCTGGAACCGTAGGCTTTGGCGGCGTTGCAGTAGGAGACTTCGGTCTGCTCGACGCCGAAGCGGTCGGGAGCTGGGAGTTTTGTGTTAGTGCTGGAATTGCGAGAGGTCACAGGAAAAGCGGTCTTTGACTTACAAGAAGGGCAGTTGTCGTAGCAGGTCAAGACGGCACGTTGGTTGTCGCAGAGGCAGTTCCAGTCCTGGGAGTTGCAAGCGCTGACTCTGATGCTAGTGGAGGCAAGGCAGTTGGTGATGATGCTATGGTGGATGTTAGCGACATGCTCAAGTCAGACAACGCTGAATTCAACGTACGCGTCAATGGCAGTGCCGCAGCCAGAGTTCGAGCTGCTGGAAGGAGAGGCGGCTGCGCTGGATGTGGTAGACTGAGCGGCAGCAAGGCCGGCAACAGCAAGAACGAAAGCGGTGGTGTACTGCATGGTCGCTGAGATGTTGGAAATAAGGAGGTCTGGTGAATGATTATATGCGACTGGAATGCTGTGTCGATGTTATTATTGCGAATGCGGCTTGTGAGAATTGAAACGATCGAGACGAGAGAAGCAGCACGTTATGAAGCGAGTGACACAGCAGGCAAGGACCAACAACAGCAAAGATGGGAAGGTATACAAAGAGGAGAAGTATACAGGCAGGCGCCGCACTCATATCCCTGCGTCCTGTAATAGAACCAGGGCCGACAGCAGGTAAACATCCGGGGAAAGCAGATGGCCACAGACCACTCTGCAGGAATGGGCGTCCGGCATGCATGGCGATTGGTGCATCTTGTAGCTCAGGGCATGCCACTAGTGTGAGAGTGAGGAGGCGATATGTTACCGGTCGCCGGATATAGATAGAGCAATTGCATGAGAGAGTGCTGCTCCGCACTGCGCAGGTGCATGTAGACCGGGATGTCAGGTAGCTTGATGACCATGGGTGGCAAGACGCTGCCGTATCTGCATGCATGCTGCTGTGCGGACTGTGGCTGTCCCAGCATAGCGCAGCATGCAGCAACAGGCCGAGGGCGAAGACCTTTCTGCTCTCAGTGGCAATACCGCCACCGGCCGGCCGGTGATGGTTGGCAGTATTATTGCGCAAACGGCTGCTTAAGCATTTTGGGATAAGGTGAAGTCGTTCTCGGTAAGTCTGGTAGATGTGACCCGACTCGCAGGGGTCGCCTCAATGCCGGTGCACGCTAGCCCTGGCTCGAGCGCTCTACTATCACTTGGCTAAACAATCTGCTGGCCTCACGTGGATGTGCAACGTCGCACCCTCGGAACCATACTTGAGCGATATAACATCGGTGGTTCCACCACTTGGTAGCAGTGGGCTGTAATATCACGTATCCGTGCGTTTTGATGCTTTGGTGCAAAGACCAAGGGACGTTCTGGCAAAAGCTATCGATGTGCCTACGTCGGCCTCGTCAGAGCGTATGGTAAAAGGAGATTTCCAAGATCACTAGCATCACCGGGCCATATGGTCGATATCGGCCATTTCGCTACCACTCACGAGAGCATGAAGATGATGGGAGAGCATTTCTAGTCCATCTACTGCTGACACATCTCACAACACATTGGGAGCATGACTTAAAATATACACCACATAACTCTGACCACGGCCCCATCACGAGCAAGTACCGTGATCTTTGCTCCCATATGCTTTCTCGGGCAGATAAAAAGCGTAGCCATATCACAATAACCAGGTCACTGGCCCAGATCTTGACGCTACTATGTCTACCTGTGCGCAAACTTGTGATGGCGCAATATCAGACCGTGCCTTATCACATCACGCACTGTTTATCTGCTGGCCATTGAGGTGGTTCGCTCAACTGATATCGTATCATAGTCAAGACTTTCCTCCTACAGCAAAGTCTTGCTGCAGGTCAACTACAATACTAGCACGTAGAGGAGACTATGATGTTGGATCTGCTTGTTTTCATTTTTGTGGCTTACGGCCAGCTATCGTGCCAGCATTTATGCCACGGACATATCTCGATGCCTTTTCCCGTTCGTCGTCGATCATCGTAAACACTCATCATTGTGAGCGGCCGCTCGTACGCTTACAGCAAAGACTTTAAAGCGGCGGGGTGTCGGCATACAAGCTCGTGGCGAACGCCTCAGGGTACCTGCCACCAGCCGACTCTGCCTCCTCGCAAGCCTTCCTGATCTCAGCCTCGTCCTCCTTGCTCAACTTGATCCTTGTCGAGCCCACGTTCTCCTCGATCCTGGCAATAGACGTGGTACCCGGAATGGGGAAGAAGTCGTCTCCCTGCGCCATGATCCAAGCCAACGTCAGTTGAGATGCGGTGCAGTTCTTCTTCTTGGCGAGCTCGGTGATGCGGTCGACGAGCTTGAGGTTCTTGGGGAAGTTCTCTGCAGAGAAGCGGGGTGCGAACTTGCGGAAGTCACCTTCCTCGAAGTCATCGGGGCTGCGAATCTGGCCACCCAGCATGCCGCGACCGATGGGAGAGTAGGCTACGATGGCGACGCCGAGCTCACGAGCGGTCTTGAGGAGGCCGATCTGGTCAGACTCGATGTCGAGGGAGAAGGGAGAGTACCTGTGGTCGTGATTAGTCATTTGCCACGCAGATCAAGTGAGGTTGGAACAATGTACGTACTCAATCTGGATAGCGTCAATGTGCTCGACCTTGCAGGCACGCTTCAGAGACTCAGAGCTGCACTCAGAAAGACCGAGATACTTGATCTTGCCTTCCTGCTTGAGCTTCTTCATCTCCTCGACGGTCTTCTCAATGGGAGTGACCTGGTCCAGACGGTGGCAATAGTAGAGGTCGATGTGGGCGACACCAAGGCGCCTCAGTGACTTCTCGCAAGCCTTACGCAGGTACTCTGGGCTCGAGTCGACGTAGCGCGATCCATCTTCTCTCATGGCATTGGCGAATTTGGTGGCGAGGAAGATGTGCTCACGCTTTCCAGGGTTCTGCTTGAACCACTTTCCGAGGAGATCCTCGCTGTCCTGGTACATGTCTGCGGTGTCCCAGAAAAGGTCGCCCTCCTCGTACACCTTGTCGAGAACCTTGAAGCGCTCTTCGTCAGGCTTCGCAGTGCCGTAGAAGGCGCTCTGGCGAGCTGGAGTCAGTGACCAACAACGGGAATTATCAAGGAAGCTCACTTACGAGGCCCATGGTGCCATAGCCAAGCCTGTTGACCTGAGGTCCATTTTTGCCGAGTTTGGCGGTAGGAAGCTTGCTCTGGCCTGTGATCTTGCCGATGACTTCCTGTACCTTCTCCATGATGTCGAATGGTTGTGAGGTTATCTTGAAATTTGCTGGTGAAACTGTGGATTAAAGGGAAGCAAAAGAGAGGTCGCGATGGGAGGTGACGGAAGAGGATGGGTCACTAGTGAGTGAGCTTGGCTTTATAATATTGTCACATGTGTTTACCAAGCAAGCACCAGACGCTCTTGCCGTCAATTGCCATCACGGTCTTAATGACGTTGCACAGCTCGGAGTTAGTGATTTCATCCGTTTGACCCGTTACACAAGTGGGGTTGAAGGTAGGTCCCTGATTTTCCAAGGCGTCCATCTCCGCGCAACGTAGGTAACACCGAAATGGGGTGCGGCACTCTTGTAGTTGACTGTCAACTTCATCCCTCAGAATTGACTTTTCGTTACAATATAATGTGCATGTGAGTGTGGCTTGATGGTGGCTGATTCGATTGCCACCCCATCTACTGCTTGGTTACAGCCCATACTGCAGCTCTTGCGCATATGTTTGCACATACCTGTGTGTCCTCCGATGCTTGTGCCTTAGCTGTCGATCTTGAACCAGACATATACTAGATACCGATGAACGTACGTTAGATATACCGGCCGAGACAGGAAATGAATTGGAGCACGATGTGCGCAGACTTATGAACACCCTCGCAATTCAGACGAGTTCCAACCCTTTCCAACGCAGATAATTGCATGGTCTTGCTACTGTACTGCTGACATACAGCTAGGGGATAGCTGCATGCTTGTGCGGACCCACGAGGATGGACTGGGGTGCGTTTGTGTGGTCTAGTAGCGTGTGTGGCAGGCGTTTCTCTCTCTTCCTCTCAGCCGCACGCCAAGTGTCCTGGGCAGACAACATCATCTTCATCTGGACAAGGCCTCGTTGTGGATTAGAAGCTCATGCGCACCCTGACGCCATGATTTGTGAACGCTGCAGGCATGCATTCTTCACGCCTGGCACTTGGAAGCAGCTACGTGGCGGGACCAAATTCGACATCTTGAGTTGGGCGTCTCAAAGTCCGGACAACAATTGCACTATCTGTTCAACGGTCCTGCGAGATGCTACAACTGTCCTTACTGAATATCTAACCGCCTCTGCGGCCGCCCTGGTCGTGACAAAGGAAAAGGGCAAAAAACAATATGTAGCAACCTGGCCTCTGCTGCCTGTCAAGGCTGAGCGGCGCATCGGTCTCTGTCCCTGATAGTCGGCCCATGTAAGGCTGATTTTGGATTGAAAGACGGGACTACATGCTCTCTCAGCTTGAAAGCCAGGCTGTTCATCATGTCGCCCATGCCGCGAGTGACTGTGAACTCTTTGAGCGCTCTCGGCAATAGTACAGACAGTGAAGAGGCTGTACAGCAGGCCAGAAACTGGTTGCAGGCATGCAATGATGGTCAGGGGCACTCCGAGTGTGCTAGTCTGGCGCAGAGCCAAATGCGCAGAAGGCGAACTGATGGTGGAGAAGTGTTCGTGCCTACTCGTCTCTTGGATATTGGCACTGTAGACGAGCCTGAGATTCGCCTGGTTGGAAACACGCACGAAGAAAAGGTCAAAGGTCCATACACTACACTTAGCCATATGTGGGGCATTCCAATGGGGGATCGATTCCAATTGACCAACGAAAATTACGACCAGTTCTGCAAACGCATCGATGAGAAAGACCCCAATCTGACGCTCACTTTCCGGCAAGGCATGCAGCTCACCAGGCGCATCGGCGTTAGGTATCTCTGGATTGATTCTATTTGCATCAATCAGGGTGACACAGCCGATTTTGAGAGGGAAAGTACCAAGATGGAAGAGATATACAGGAACTCGTATTGTAATATTGCAGCTGTGGACTCGGAGAACGGCTCGCAAGGTCTGTTTCGGAAACGGTCACCTCAAGACCTCCCTCCCGACATTGTGGACTTTGATGGGAGGAGGTACACTCTACTTCGTCCAGACTTTTGGGAGCAGCAGGTTCTTAGCGGCCCGCTTTACTCGCGTGGATGGGTGCTGCAAGGTGAGTTGTCTGGTTGATGTGATCGAAGCCGGAAAGTGCTGACAATTACAGAACGGATGTTGACTCCACGAATCCTCCACTTCACAAAGGAGCAAATTTTCTGGCAGTGCCCAAGCCTGACAGCTTGCGAGACTTCGCCCTCGAGCCTCCCAGTTGGCGTGCAAGGAGAAGAGGCAAAGCTGGAATGAAATGGAGGAGGGCGCTGCATCAGAACCGCTTACTCGCGACCTGGACATGGCTGACCTCAACGCGATCTGGAAGCATGTTGTCCGCAGTTACACCAGCTGCAACCTGTCTTTCAGTAGCGATAAGCTGATCGCGCTTTCTGGTATCGCCACGGCTATGCAGAGAGGTCTGGACGAGCGATTCCTTGCTGGGCTTTGGGATGCTGTGCTACAGAGAACAGAGAACTTGCAGACTCGGAGATCAGCTATGCTGGTCAGTAAGCAACGGTAAGAATATTGCCGGCAGTCCGTCCGCGCGGTACAAAAAGTGGTGTGCTCCAAGTTGGTCATGGGCCTCAATGGACGGAATCATAACCCTGAGAGAACGCATCATTCGAACGAAACCCGGTACCGACTTCCAATATCACAGACGCTAAAGTCACACTTCGAAACAATACGTGGACCACTGGCCCAGTGGAGTCCTCGGACACGCGCCTGGAGTTACGGGGCCAAGTCTTGTCAATGGAGTTCCGGAACACTTCAAGAGACTGGCATCGATGGGAATCACAAGCAGACAGCGTCGATGATAATTTCACCTTCTCAGCGCTATTCGACGACAATAAAGAGGTTCAAAACATGCGCAATGAGCACGATGGGCAATCAATACGTACAGAAGTGGTCGTATTGGCTTGCGACAGGCCCGACGACTTCTATGCTGGTCACGGCTTGATTTTAAGACGCTTGCAAGACTGGGAAGCAACAGACACATACACACGAGCCGGGTGCGTGGAATTTTCCGGGCTGACACCGGGACAATGGCATAGTATAACAGGAAGATCGAAGTGGAGGAATATTACACTGGTCTGAATCACTAGTTTTGCCCATGAGCCAAATATGCTTCCATCATAATCTCACTAGTGCGGATGCCCGAGATTAGGTCAATAGCTACTGGTATCAGCATCGAAAGATGCTAAGGTGTGTTCAGACTAGGAGCAAGAGTTGTATCACATGCTGGCCATATGCGCTCAAGAGCCGTATGTTGCATGGCCGCCACCAAGTCCTTGACCTCATCGCCAATGTAGCCTGCCTGCACAATCTCAGACATACGGCTGGAACCATGCCGCTTCAAGGGATGGAGCTGTGCATTGTGTAGCTTCTCTATGACACTCGTATTGGCGGTACGAGCAGCTTCCTCGAACAGCTGCCTGAAGTCAGGACCGTACCGCAGAGCGGTGTCGCCGCGCTCGATAAACACAACAGCCAGATCAAAGATGCCTCGCTGTCGCACCGCCTCCAGTGCGTCGTAGCACGATCCGCCTACTTGCAAGCTCGCACCGCGATCAAGCAGAAATTCGATCATCTCGAAATATTCTACTTCAGGGTCTTCGTATCTCTCAACGGCAAGGAAGAGAGCTGACTTCCCCTCAGCATTGACGGCGTTGATATCGGTGTGCTCCAGAAGCACTTCGCAGAGCGGTATGTTGTTCTCTTCAACGGCGCAGTGGAAAGCCTGGTGAGATCAGCGACTATATTGCTTTCTCTGGGATTAGTCGTGCACTTACTAAATTTCCGCACTTGGGGTCTGGCAGCCAGAAGTCATCTGTTGCTGACACACAATACTCTTGAAAATCGGCGAGCTCTGAACTTGCAAAAGTCCAAGCCGGACGTGAATGTGTTGGGGGCGGTTCTGCGACTGACGAAGGTTGCCTTTTGTGTAGGAGGCCAGAAATTGCCTGCACGTGTTCGTTGTCGGGATCGTCACACTTGATGATCTCTACCGGTGACCAGCCTCTTGCATCACGCAGGGTACTGTCTGCACCGAGCTGTAGAAGACGTTTCACAGTAGCTGGCGCTCTCGTTCGACTTGCGTAATGTAAAGCACCCCATCCAAAGACATCGGCGCAATCAAGCGGCAGCTTTTTCTCGCGATGCAGGAAATCGACCGCCGAAGCTTGTTCGCCAGCAGCAGCGGCGTGTAATAGTCCTCGGCCGTTGTTGTCCACACAGTGAAAGTCGGCGCCGACGTCAGACATCTTGCGCAGTGTGCGGATCACTTCTTCGGGTTTCAAAAACTCATTTCGAAGCAACAGCATAGCAGATGTCGTTCCACAAGCGTCCCGAATGTTGAGTATTTGAGGCGTACATTGTGACGTTTGCAACATGATGTTGATTACAGTGGTACTGTCAGTGCGTTGTGCTGCGAGGTGGAGAACTGTCTTGCCGGTCTTGTCCTGCACATCGAGCCTCAAATCCTTACGCTTTAGCAAAAGGGGAATGATCTCGGCCTCACTGCCATCAACTCCGACTGCTCTCATGAGAGCTGTCTGGCCGTCCAATGTCACCTCATTGACATCAATACTGGGATGCCCTAGCAACAGCTCGAGAAGCTGAGAGCTTTGCATATTGTGGTCGCGTCTACTGATGCATGCCATCAGCGGCGTGGTCGCGACGGCAGCATGTCTACGCTTTTTCGGGTCTGTCACACCGTCAAGGATCAATCTTGTCGTGTCGTAATAGCCTTGTTGCCTGGCATCATGTTCGACGGCTTCCAGTAATGCAGAGCGACCGTCTTCGCTCTCAAAACTCACATCTGCACCAAGCTCGATCACACGCTGTGTGAAATCAACGTAACCTCTAGATGCTGCGATCATAAGAGGCGTCCGTCCATATACAGGGTCCGTGACATTCAGTAGGGAGCTGTCTGCAGAGGAGAAGTGTTTGATGAATTTGGTAAGTCCGTACCACGCGCATACGTGCAGCTCATGACATCCTGGCCAAATCTCGAACTCTTGGTCGAATTGACTCGCGATGTACAAGCTCGCGGCGAGTTTCTGTGGTGTCTGCAAGAAATCAAGCGCTTGGCTGATCAGCGAGCCTGCAGGCGGTTCGTGTTTGTCATCGAACTTCCTGTATTCAGCAGATCGTCGCAGGTGGTGGCCCCAGTTTGGTGCAGCATAGGACAAAAGCGGTGATTTGCTGATCAGACCTTCTAAAGTCGATGCTGTGTCCGCAGTCCAATTATAGCAAGGCAGAGCTAGGATACTCTGGATTGTCAACCCCGCCAGATTTACGTGCAGATGTCGTAGATCTTCAGCGCGGTTCTCTTGCAAGTATATGCTGAAATCGTCGTGGAAGGGAGTGACAGTATCGTCGCTGTTGATCACAAGCATTCCTTGGCATAGCGCATAAAGGTCCTGCCTCCTGATCGGTTTCTCAACCTTCATAATCATCAATGCATCGTTCAGTTCCTCGAAGGTCATGGTTGAGTCTGGCACGATCTGCGAGGCCAGACTGAAAGCGATCAAAGCGGGCGTTACACATTCAGAGCTTTGCTGTTTGATCTTGCGCATCAGTACATCGAATACCTCTTCTTCCGGCCTCAAGACTCGAGTCTGAAGGTGCATGATCTCTTCGTAGCCAGCCCATTGAAAGTCTCTGAGATAGGCAAGCAATGCATTGCAGATGACAAGTACTCCTTTGGACTTGTCGCAGATTGCTCTCACTATACGTTCTCGTTGCTCTCGGACGATTACGTCGAGCTCGTCATCGTAGTCTCGCTGATTTAGACGGAGAGAAAGCTCCTCGTCGATCAACGTACACATATCCTCGTAACTTGGAGTGAGCCCCAGAGCCACTTCCTCGTATTTTTGGGTATCATGGCCCAGCTGCAAGCATTGCCGACTTTCGGTACAGTCATCGCACATTTTGAGGTTGCAATTCCTACACCACCAGTTGTGGTTGGGGTTGTCGGAATCACAGGTCCCGCATGTATATTCTTCAGCGTCCCATACGGGAAGACCAAGATAATTTGTCACCATAAGCAAGCACCCGCAGGCTATCAGGTTAGCGATCTCATCCTCAAGTTCATGTCGAACCTCTGCTAGACATCTGTCTAGCCCATCTACGATGACGTATGTTTTCGCGGACGCACATGTGGTCTTGACGATGGCTCTCAAATCTTCCAGCTTCTCCGTCTGAGATCGATTGACCATGTCCTGTTTAGAGAGCTGCTGGACAATATTCCGAAGAAAACTGTGCCTGACTGGGATGTCACCTTCGCCGAAAGCAGAAGGTCGTCCCGAAGTAATCGTCGGGTCGAGAAATATTGAAGCGACTTCGACAGTGTCAGGATCACCGTTCTCAGACAGTAGCTTCTCGGCCACGGCAGCGGAGAATGCGGTCTTCGTAGAGTGAGTATTGAGCAAGTCTTACGCCAGTTTGACGACTCACCTTGCCGCTCTGGGGAGGGCCATGAATATACAACTTCGCAAATTCATCTTCATAAGCCCACCCTATGAACTCAGGGCGGTTCAATATGCTGTTCCACAGATCGTTGTTCACGTGACCGGCAAGCAGTCTCTCTCCGAACGCTTCCAGCGTCCAGGGTAGTGGCGGACAAAGTCATGGCGGCCTGCAGCGTCTGGGCCTGAGGTTCGTAGGAATCTCGCTCGGAACTCCAGTCTCAGCTTGACGCAAGATGTAGACGCGTCACATATTAAATATTGGATCAACGCATGAATCTCGAAGGCTTGCAACCACGTGTGCTGCACGTCCAGATATTCAGATTGTTCTTTTGTCAAACCGATGAAAAGTGCCGTGTTGGCACCCAACAGCCAGGGCTGGATCTACTTAAGTCAATTGATAGTGCATGATCATATCTAAGGACTGCATTAGCTGACCGAACAAGCCTATTAGCGGAAGAGTGGGCGATGGTGGCGTGTTTGGCCCCAAGCGAGATGAGGCAAATTCTCAGCCGCACTTCATCGTTCTTGTCCTTGTACCAGCAGCTATCGAATCAAATGTGGGCTCTTACACCTATGAAAATACTGGCGAGAAGTACACCAATCCCCGGCGACAGTGTGTGTCGATACTATCGGGTACGAACCTAAGGACCGTGTCGGCAGGCTTACGATGACCAGCGGTACCACCCGTTTGGGCATGCCCACCATCCTTCGCGCCGCCTGTCGCGTTGGTGTTGCACGACTACTGCCGTGGCTGCATATGTATAGCGCCACAAGCAGCTTACACAGGTAATCATACCCAGAAGCAGTCGGACACCGAGGCTGAGTCCTGCTGCAATTTTAGATCGTTACAATGTGACCACCAAATAGGCACCGAACCTCACGCCAGCACAAACGCACGTCCCTATGCAGCGCCCTCTTGCTCAAGTAGGCTTTATGATAAGTGGCCGCCGCTAGATCGCCATGGTGAAGGCCGCCGTGATCTCTGACAAGCTTTACCCTCCTCCTGGCCCAGCATGAAGTTCATAGCCACTCTAGCACTGCTGGCTACAGCTCTGCTGGAAATATGTCTGGCCATCGAAGATAATGATGCGCCTCCTAGTCCGCCAGACACGATATGCGGAGATATCACCGGGATGAGCCCAACAGGTACGCAGACAGAAGCTTCGATCCAGACCGCATTCTGACTACTATAGATTCGCCTTGGTTTTGGGCATCAGACGTTTACGAATGCCTCATAAGCGTTCCCTTCAACGCAGCGGTTGCTACGCGGTTCCTGAAGTACTACAACGAGACCATCCAATTTCAAAGCACTCTTGACCTGCTGAAGTCTCCACCGACAAGCTACAGGCAAGCTCCTGTTGACTTGGTTCAAGGCCTCACACAAATCCAAGCAAGAGTTGAAGCCAACGAATACAATAATCAGTACTCTTTCGAGCACGAACTGCAAGCCTTGGTTCTCAGCGTGCATGACGCGCACTTCCAACTCTACGCTGGCGTCCTGAATCAATTCACGTTCGGCAGTAATTACGAGGTGATCACGTTGTCTGAAGATGGGCGCAAAACTCCAGAAGTATACGTCCGCGATGATCATCTTGTCGACTGTCTCGCGCGACCTGGATGCACACCGTCTCCTATAGATACCATGAACGAAGTGCCTGTCGTGGACTTCTTGACAGAGTTCGCTGCAAACCAGTCATATGGACTTCTGGAGCCGCACGCAGATTGGAACCAACTCATGAACACTCCAGCGCTGAACATCCAGGGAGGTCTGACAACCTTCGGCGGATCAGCCACTCTCTACCCTGGCGACGAACTGGACATCATTCTCAAAAACGGGTCGAATATATACAGCAGCTTCTTCCTCTCCCTTTACAATAGTCCAGGGTGAGTATGCCTTGGGCGAAATCATTGATCGTGCAAACTGCTGACTGCGGAGCAGATACACAGGGCCATTATCGACTGGCGGTGATTTTTACAATTATTTCGTCCTTGGTCTCTTGCCTGCATCGTACAACGCTACCAGTTATTTCGAACAATACGGCGATCTCATTAACGACAACAGCAGCTCGAACTCAACCCCAAGCTACGACAACTGGGACTCGATTGCATATCCAAGAAAAACCTTGGTGCATCAGGACGATCTCAGATTCGCGGGTACGGTGACGGGATACCTGCATGACAACAACTCCACTGCTGTTTTGAGCATTCCGAGCTTCGACAGCGATGTCGGTTCGTTCTCTAGTGTTCTCATTGACTTCACCGAACGCGCGGCAGGTGCGAAGAGGGTCATCATCGATTTGCAGCAGAACACTGGAGGGCAAATTTCACTTGCGCTCGAAGCGTATCGTCAGGTACGAATCCTCGCAACATGTCCCGTGTTCTTCTACCGTATAGCTGACGCTCTACCAGTTCTTCCCGGGTGTGATTCCGTTTACAGGGAGCCGAATGAGAGCTCATAGCGCAGCCGACGTCATTGGAAGTAACATCAACTCTTACTACGATGGTCTAGATCGTGACAGCGAGTACTACGCAGATTATTCCAGCGACTTCATTGCCATGGAATGGATCGTGACAGACCGCATCAATGCCGAAACCGGACAGAACTTCAGCTCGTGGGCAGAGTATCTCGGACCTCGTCTACTGCACGACGGCTCGTTCACTCTTACACAACAATACAACCTGTCCGACAAGGTCTTCAACAATGACAATCTGGCCGTCATCTTCCCCGATGGTGCATTCGATCCTTCCACGCCGGAGCAGGATTTCCCGTGGCGTGCAGAGGACATCGTTATCGTAAGTGTAGCCGTCTTACCACGCAGGAACTGCGCTGACATGAGCATACATGTAGCTTACCGATGGTTTATGCTCGTCTGCCTGCGCCTTCTTCGTGGAATTGATGACCCAACAAAAAGGCGTACGCACCGTTGTGGTAGGCGGCCGACCAGAACCAGGTCCTATGCAAGCCGTTAGCGGCACTCGTGGTGCAGCTTCATACTCAGGCGACTTGCTCGATTCGGACATAGATTTCGCAGTGGCTATCAACGAAACCGCCCAGCAGAGTCTGCCCTTACGTGGAGACAACACTGACACTGGTATGGTGATCAACAACGCTGGGTTCAACCTGCGCGATCAGGTCGAGCAAAACGCCACCTTGCCGAACCAGATGCGCTACCTCCCAGCGGACTGTCGTATCTACTGGACCTTCGCAAACTTCAACAACTACACCCGCCTGTGGCAGGACGTCATCACCGCCGTCTTCGAGGACACCACTCTCTGCGTCACAGGATCTACCAACGCCACCGCATCATCAATCGACAAGAGAGATCTCGACCCTCCAGGAACAGACCGCGCAGCAGAGCTCAGCTCCTACATCCTCAAAGGCCTCGACGACGACCTCCCCGCCGGGGCTGGAGTCGAAGACGGCCCCCGAGTCTCACCAGCCAGCTTCCCCATCCTCTGCGGCAAGACATCGCCCGACCAAAACATCTGCAACAACAAACAGGCCGGGACATCCTGCCAGCGCATCAGCGTCGACTGCCGCTCCTGCAGCCGCAGCAGTAGAACCGGCTCCACCAGCTGCAGCAACAGCAACGTCTCCGAATACCGCTGTCTGCGAACGTGCAACTCGGCGCTGGAAGGCGGCAGCACAGGGCAGTGCGGCCACGACACTTTCTGCCCGCGCGGCTCGCAGCGCAACAGCAACGTCAACGCCAGCGGCAGCAGCAACAAGCGCGGCAACGCCGTGTCGAAAATCACCACTTCCAGCTTCTGCACGCCGTCGCAGCCGCAGGTGCCGCTGCAGTGCACTGCGCTCGAGAGCCTGTGGAACCGCTACAACAGCGACGAGGCTTCTGGGAAGGGGCCCATACCGGTGCAACCGAAGAAAGCCGCGCAGCCGGTGCGAGCGTGAGCATCTCGTTGGCGCTGAGAATGTCGAGGTTGATAAGCAATACTTCCACGGCTTTATATATATATAGTTCGATAATTCTAGTGTTGATAGAATAAAATCAGGACATTGTTCTTACATCGAAGCGTCGACTCCACCCGTTTCTTCCCTTGTCAAAACGAAACGCAGTTCATGCTTGGATCTGCTTCTCGGCTGCCAGAGCGAACGTGCCTAGAATATGGCTCTTACCCATATGTTCTGTCGTTTCGGAATGAGTCTCTCTGATATTGAGCTTTCCGTGTAGAAACTAGGATAGAGAAAAAAAAAGGTCAAAAGATAAATATCTCCCCCGTCGTAATGTATGTCTATGTCCTCCTTCTTCCCATTTCGATCAGATTTCTGATAGGGAAGAAAAGGATCCGGAAAGGGAAGGGATAGAAAAGGCAGGTAAAGATCAAAAACAGCGCCCCAATGCACCGACTCAATGTTGTGTTTTACATAAAACAGTCTTCCCCCTTTCCTGCCCAGCAATGAATTAAATTACTGCTTTCTTTCCTGTCGTTGGCAGCATTGCTGAAATGCTCGCCGATTCGTCACATTAAGTCCTGCCAACCGACGCCTCCTTGGTCTCAGCAGCCAGCTGCTCACTAGGCGCATCTCTCACCATATCGATGTCGGCGTCGTCTTTGTCCGCAGGCCTTCCCCTCCGTCCCCTCGCAGTCTGTTCTACGGGGCTCTTAGCCTCGGGTGTGTCGTCCTCGCCGCTGTTAGAAGGGCTTGGAGCGCGGCTGTCGCTCAGGTTGCGGCGGTTGCTGCCCTGCATCCAGCCCTTGACGCCGCCGATGAGACCCATGGCGTAGCCGGCGGCGAAGTCTTTGTTGCTCTGCTTGGCGCTGACGCTGCTGCCGCCCGGGGTGGTGACAGCGGCGTCCATGGGGTTGAGGCGGTCGATGGCGAGCGGGCTCTTGGCGCCGCCGAGGCTGCGGGTGCTGCGCAGGGAAGGAGCGGGAGAGTTTTGCCTGCTAGGCTGCCAGAACTGCTTGAGTTCGCGAGAGAGCTCTTGGCCGGTGGTGGTCCAGTTTTGGCGGATGTTATCGCGCAGCTCGCCAACGTGGCGCTTGATGTCGAGCTCGTTCTTCTTGAGCCACGAGACGTTGAGCTCTTGCCTGGAGGTGCCGCGCTTGAATTGGCGCGAGATGTACTTCTCGTAGTCGCGGACGACTTTGGTGATAATGCCAGTTGTGCTGACGCCTTCTGTGCGCTGTGTGACGAGGAACTTGCCCTGCTCCTTGATTGGCTTGTAGATATCGTCGCCCTCGCTGGCGCCGTAGGGGATGTCGTCGTGCGCGACGTAGTCGATGTTGTGCTTGCTCAAGAAATCCACGTCAATCACCCACGGGCAATCTTCGACCACCTCGTCGACCCACTTGCAATGCCTGACCGACTCTGCGCGCTCCTTAGCCGAAAGTACGGTCAAACCCTTTCTCTTGTGCGTCTCCTCGTCGCCTGTGACACCGACAATAAGGTACGTTCCGGGGAAAGCTTCCTTCGCTTGTTGGAGTTGGCGCATGTGTCTGTAAGAGCAAAGTTAGCCAATCGTGTCCTCAAACAATCTCAGCCGCGCGACCCGCAGAGGCTCGAAATCGACAACATACCCAAGATGGAACAAATCGAAAACACCATCCGCGTAAACCCTCACAGGCCGTCCAGTAGGCGGCTTGTTGTCTTGTATCCTCCCTGCGGATCCACGGCGCCAGCTTTAGGAGGCGGCGCCATCCTCATCTTGCCGGCCTCGCCATGCTCGCCAGCCTCATTGACGGTGCCATTGTGACTGACGCTGTCGGAATCGCCATTGGTCTCTTCGTCGGCGACTTTGCTGGAACGCGTTCGCTTCGCGGGCTTAACGCTCTCGGTTGCGGCCTCGACGATTTCGTCTGGCGTGGCGTCTTTGGGAGGCGCAGAGATTGAGACCTCGGGCGCCTCGTCCTTGGAAAGGGTGCCGGCGCGCTTGCGTTTGGGAGCCATGGCTGGCGATGTGTGGATGTGTATGTGAGGTCGGGAGTGTTTGTTGGGGCAAGCGGAGGTTTAGCTTGGGGCTCCCGGTCTTTACGTTTGGCGGACTTTCTGCGGGCGTGGGGAAGGCAGCAAGATGGAGGTGGTAGTGGCGGTGGTGATGGTGATGTCGCGAATAGAGAAAGCGGAGGCGAAAAGAAAAGAAGTCTCCAGTACAGAGAGACAGACTCAGGAGAGTGCGAAGGATGATGGTTGCGGGTTTCGTGGCAGCAATTGAATGGTCCAAGCGGAATGACACTCTCGATTAGCGAAATCAATGGCGCAGCAGCAGCAGTCGAGAGCTCTCGCCGGTGTGGAGAAGTTGCTTGACCACTTTCCGCTAGTCAGCTAAAGTCGCCTCGAGTCGCCTGTCGCTCGTCTAAACCTTTAGGGAGCTACTTAGTTAAATTAAAGAAGAGCAAAAGTAGGCAAAGAGCAGACGACAGTGCACGTAACGGCTGCTTTATCTATCACAAAGGTAGCGTGCAAGCACAACATCCAAGACACGACAAGACGTGAAGCAACCCTGATTCGCCGCAGCAAACACAACCACACGCGTTTGACGTCCTCCGGCAGCAGTAACGTCAGGGAAAAAAGTTGGCAGCCAACGGTCCCTTGGTCTTGGCCCTACACGTCACTTCGCCTGTTCCGTATGCGCGACATGCCTTCCAGCGCAACATATGCCGTGAAGGTTGGAGGTGCTTGATACTTGTGAGTGGCGTAGCAGTAGTAGCCGCAGCATCGAGTGTCTTCAAGTTGCAAACCCGGGTCAACTCGAGTCGGTGAAGAAGTGAGACGTTACGGCTGGTAACCTTAGCGCGACCTCAGCTGTGTTGCACCCTTATAATTTCCAGTACGGAGGTATCGATTGTGGTCAGGGCATGTGCATTGTTCTGCAGTGTCATGTTTCAGCGTGCCGGTGCGAGCTTTGGCCAGAAACAATGATTTAGTGTCAGGTTGTGTTATAAAGATTGTAGCTGTCTGCCGTTCAACCAGCACCTATCCTACAGTTCATTGCATTCAAGTAACGTTGATGAGGGAAGTATGAGTTACTCTGGGGAGATGCACGCACCCCCAACGCAGTCCGTCGTACACAACACTTTTTCGGGTATTGTCGAATGATGACATCAGAACATTTCAGCTTGACACAGACGTAGAGTGTCAGGTCAAGGGTCAAAGGAAATGCGTTAGCCGACAACGTTTATCACAAGAAGGTATCATTCATGCTTCATTTCCATGCTTCTGTCGAGAATAAATCGAGGGTGAAAAAGTGTTGGGGGTCTAAAGAGAGGGGGACAGAAGAGGCGTCAGGCGTCCTAGGCAGTAGCAGCAAGCATCCGTCTACTGGGTCGCAGGGCCATCGCTGGGAGTCTTCATCTTGGGTTCTTCGGGTGTGGCCGTCGACGAAGGGTCCTTGGTAGGCTCTTCAGTCTTGGGTCCAGGAGTTCCCTCCCGTTGCACGCGGTCCTGTTCGCCGTTGGTGTTGGTGCTCTCAGCCTGGCCCTTCTTGACCTGCTCCTCGACATCGCTGTCGTCCACCTCCTCCGCCTCTCCCATGTCCACGTCGTCGTCATCACCAGAGCCAGTGATGATCTCTGTGCCGTCGCCGAGGAGGATGACACGGCCACCACGTCCTCCGAGCAGACGCGTGCGTTGGTCCATGTCCATGTACTCATCCTCGTCCGAAGCATCGAAGCGGTGGTGTGCGCCGGGTCCCCTAAATTCCGCTTCACAGAAAGTCAGCCTGACGCTCTGGCCGTCCGCGCCAACTCCACTCCTGTACGGGCACATCGAAGCGAGCGACGGGTTGGCACGCACAAAAGCAAGTGCGCGGATGGATCAAGACTTGCCGTACTCTGGAGGCGCGCAAGGCCCATCCCCGTTCGCGACACGCTCGGCGACCATGTTGTACCATTCCTCCTGGGTCTTGCCGTTGAGAAGAGCAATCACGCTCATGGTCATGTTGTCGCATCCGACTCCGCCGGTCTCGCTGTTGGACGCAAGACAGTTGTCCATCATGTTCTCGCAAATTGCCGGCAAGTCCTGCTTCGCGGCAATGCCTCTTCGGACGAATTCGACAACAGCCTGGGAAGATTGGCAATCCCAGATACCTAATGAATGTTAGCCATAAATAGCATATGTTCAGTAGGTCGCAACCAACCATCGCAAGCAATGACGAGGAACTCATCATCCTCTCCCATCTCGTGCACGGTCACATCGGGGAAGGCAGTGACGATCTGTTGCTCAGGAGGAAGATCTGCGCTCTTCTTGAACTCAAAGTCACCAATAGCTCTGCTGAGTGCGAGGTTGCCGTTCACGCGGCCAAAGTCGACGAAGCCACCTGCTGCACAAATGCGAGCCTTCTCGCCCTCGTTTTGGGGCTTGTGGTCGAAAGAGAGTGGCTTTGCGCGGCCCTTGATGCCGAGCACTGATCGTGAATCACCAGAGTTGCCCTAAAATTACTCAGCGATGGACCAGTATTGATGTGCTGCTGGCGATATACATACCACATAGATCTTGTCTTTTGTAATGATTCCCACAGAGGCTGTGCATCCGGACACCTCGTCCTCGTATTTAGGGTCTGTTGGCCAAATTAGTCAGCGTCCAGTCGACCCATAATCTTGCCGCAACACTCCTAATCACCACATACCAGAGAGGATGGCACGGTCAATAGCCAAAAAGCCATCCTTGAGCGCCTGCTCGAAGTTCTTATCCTTGAACGCCTCTTGCTTTGCGATGATCTTGTGCAAGTTCTCGCCGGTGTAGATGGCCACCTTGTCTCCGCCGTGTCCGTCGTAGACACCGAAGAAGGATATGCGCACGTCCGAGGCGGCGGGCTTGAGCTCCTCTTCGCCCTCGAGAGGCTGCAGGTCGAGCACGCAGGCGTGCGCGTCCTCCATGCTTATCCGCCATCCTTGCATGGCGCTGATACCGAATGCGACGCGGTCATCCTGACCCTTGTCCGAGTGCTATAGGAGGGCACGTGGTCAGCTCAAGATGTGAGGATGTTGCACGGCGGCGGCGGCGGCGGCGATATTGAGGGCCAGCTACTGTGCGGCGGGGCGGACAACGCAGCTGGCGAGCTCGTCCGAGCGGAAAGACTTCGGGGAGGCATACCTTCTCAGTCACCGGCTCCGACAGCGTTTGACCCATGATTGCAGGGGCGAGTTTGGGGAATGTGTGGGTGGTGTATTGGGGGAGACGGTAAAGTTGAAATGTGGTGGTGGTGATGTGTGGGGTTCGCGTCAGGTTCAGACTCTCAGCGAGAGGGGCGAGGGCGGACTAGCGTGCTGCGGTGACGAGTGATGGGGCGGCGTGAGCGCTCGTTGGCAGTGGTTTATTGCGCGCGGGAGTGGCAGGGTATCTTTGAGGACAATAGACGGGGTGGGCGCGGCGTGTATACCGTTTAGCTGTGTGTGTATACGAGGGTGTAGGTGCAAAAGGCAAGTCTCGTGATCGTGAGCTGCTTTGAACAGACAGCAAATAACAGGCGGAGTCGAGATGACTCTGACGTACTTTCAGCGGCCCCGAATGTTCGAATAAGCCCAAGGCCCTAAGCGCGCGCCGCCACCATATCTTGTATCAATCTAGCCCCATCTCACCCATCTCACCACCGTCCTTTGTCCCGGTAACAGGTGCTGCTGTCGTCCGCCTCGTATGTGCCATGCTTTCATTGTCCCTGAGAACCTAATCTCGGACGACAGGACTCAAGTCCGAGCAAAGTGGGGTCCTTATTGGTGATGTTTTGAGCTGTCACGATTCGCAAGTCTGCACGTATCTTGTTCGTCTCAATGCTTGTATCAGCAGCTGTAGCTCTTGGGCTCAGTCTCAATACCATTCTGCTTATTTCCTCTCTGTGGCCTCCATATCTCTAAGTAGATCTAAAATCGATAGTAGACGTACATTGACTATGGAGATAGTATGGTGCTGTTGACAATATCTCTGTCTCGAGTCAATCTGGTTTCAGAACGACAGCTGCTGATATGAGCATCAAAGCGTGTAGAGACTTATGCGTCGGAGCTTTGTGATGCTTGTTTACGATGTGGCTGTTTCTGGAATCCCAGGTACCCCAAAAGACTGCTTCATGTCAAATCTGCCTATAGCCAATGGGTTGGCCGTTTCAAATTCACTACTTGCTCAGACGGTGTTTGTAGGAGGTGCATCCATCGCATATGTACAATTGTTCGTCATGATAAGTCTGCGCAGGACTTCACCAATATCTCAGTGGACGGCATAAGAATTGCCATCCAGTGCCTGTTAGCATTAGCACACTGTCTATTGAGGAATCGATTGGCTTTCGTTGTGATCTCATTGGTGTACAAAGCCAGGTTCGTCTTAACAACTGCCGGTATGAGCATCGAAGAATACGAAGACTTGTAAGCTACATGCAGACTTATGAGCAGACCGCTGGCGGAATGTGGGGGGGGGTCTTGCCAGGGTTTGTGGTTGTGAGGGTTGTGGTGTCTTTGCAAACATGAATTGAATGAACGACGCCAGCGATGCCGTTCGTACCTTGGTCACAATTTTTCGGCAGGGCTGTCGTTTGTAACTACTCTTGGTTATCTATGAGTAATTTCAAACGGCACAGACTCGAGTTGGTGGATGGAGAACGGAAAATGTGATGGTAGAATTTAGGAGCCGGGTATCACAAGTGATCACATGTATTTGATGTCGATGACCCACTGGTCAAGCTCATCAGATGTATTCTCGACAAAATCGAAGTACACAAATAAGCACACACGAGAGTATATGCTACTGAAATATATTGTATGTAATGTCAGTAAGCGTGAGTATCAATGGATATATAGAGTAGAGAGCGAGTAGTCATTCATAAGTTCGAATACTCGAGGCTTGGACGACCGAGCGAGGTCTACGTGTGATGAACCACGTAGTAGATGAGGAACACACAATAGTCGCTGAAATGCAAGAGTATCGATAGCTGGAAGCAGACCAGTAAGAAGACGTATGCCGGCTCGTATGTCCGAACTCCCTACCTGTATTGGTCGGATCGGAGCAGCCATAAATGCATACGTAAACTTGTGAACGAAAGCTGCTCGTAGCATGTTTCAATGCCCTCCTCTCAACATTGTTGAATGTCCAAACCACACGATAATTGCCATGCTGCAATACAAGAACACAAGGTGACTGCTTGCTGCAAAGCTGACGATGATGATTACTGATCTGATCTCAGATGCATATGCTGCTTGCCCTATGTCATCGCCTGAGCTTAACAAGTCAGGCACAAGTACCTCGGAGTTTCCAGCAGTATAGCCGTAGTCTATCCGCTCTCGTGTATTGCACATTGTCACAGTTGCATGAGGTGCATTCGTCTATTGACGATGGTTCAAATGACAAGATTGCAATGATGCGTACAACAACACTACCAACACCAGACCGTGATATCGATTATATCAAGCCTGGGAAGCAGTCGGCGTTACATCAGGCCTAAAGCGCCGTGCAACGCGTATGTAGCGATGATGCGTGCATCGATGTGTGGGGGTTGGAAATAACTTAGCCGGAGGAACGGCGATGTCGGATGTCGGCAGCGACGGAGACAGAGACTGTGGTTTGCTGGAAAGGCAGGCAAGAACGATGTAGGAGCACGGATGGCTACATTCATATACTCGATAGAAATGCAAGTAACAAACTGCAAACAGGACCATGATCCTGCATTATAAGCAAGCATTTGGTTGAAAGACAGGGGAGACGAGGGCTGTCTTCAGCGTGCAGAGTCAGGGCGCGGAAGAAGTCGGTTGACTCTTCGAAAAAGGCAATCGTACCCACGGTCACCCTAGAAGCCCCCACCCTGCGCGCGCGCCCTTCCCCGGGCAGTTTTGCGCATCTGATTTCTAATGCGCGCCCGCATTCAACCAACGACGGACTGCCCACTATCACCCTAGCACCGCACCACCACCTCCAGTCTCCGCAGGCCCCATCCACCCACCATATACCGCCGACCACACTCCCTGCCCTGTATTGCACCATCGCCCTCGACACGACATATCACCGCCCACACGCCCGCCCGCCTTCACGCCTTTCTTTGTGTGTGTCGGCCACTCCCGCCTATTGCGCCACCAGCACCGCTCGACAAAGCGACGACGACCGCTTCATTTCCAGCGCAGTCGACCCAAGACGCAGATTGCCCTGCCAGTCTGCGTCGCACCCAGCACTGTAGCTGCACCACCCGCCGAGCATGTCCAACTTCTCTGGCCGCCGGGCGCCCAACGTGTCGGCGTACCTCGCCAATCTGAACACCATCCCCGGCCAGGACGACCAGATCGCCCAGCCCGATTTCAGCCTCGACGACGGCAACCTCGACTACCTGTCCACCGCCGAGTTCTTCGACTTCGACCTCAGCGCTCCCGCTCCCGTCGACTTCCAGCAGCATGCGCCGCAGCCTGCGCAGAACAACGTGCAGATGACCGGTACGTCTTCGCAATGTCGCATATTCTTGTACCACAACTCGAGTACTGACAACTAGTATAGGCCCCGGATACCAGTTCTCCGAGTTCCAGACCTTCCCACAATCATTCGCAGAGTCGCCCACCAACATTGCGCCGAGTCCACCCAAATGGCCTGCAGGGTCCATACCCGCCGCAGGCCAACCACTTCGCCCAGCCTGGTGACAAGCGCAAGGCCTCCACTGCCAACCTTGCACCTGTCGCCGACCTCGAGGAACAATCACGCTTCGCTGCCGAGGAGGACAAGCGTCGCCGCAACACAGCCGCCTCTGCTCGTTTCCGTGTCAAGAAGAAGCAGCGTGAGGCCGCCCTCGAGAAGCAGACCAAGGAAATGACCGACAAGGTCACCACGCTCGAGAACAGGATCCAACAGCTCGAGATGGAGAACAAGTGGCTCAAGGGTCTCATCACCGAGAAGAGCGACGTCAAGGGCATGGAGGAGCAGTTCAAGAAATTCGCCGACGAACGCAAAGTCCAGGAGGAGAAGGCAGAGAAGGAGGCTCACCGGATAGCTGAGCTCAGGAACGACGGTGTCGGCACTGAGTCTCCCGAGGCTGCTTCCGTCACGGCTTGATCTTTGACGTGAACTCCTCGACGCGATATGCTGGTTATGCTTAATGCCATTCTTCGAAACTGTTGACATTGCTTTTACCTCACTTGACCTCAACGGTCATTAGAGATCAAAATTTAAAATCTAAGTGGCTCCCGGGCTACAGCGTGCTTTCTTACTTTTTTGCGAAATACCATCTAGAGAAAGGAAAAATATTCAACCCAGATGAAAGCTTTTTTTACAATCAACAAGAACCTTCCTCCATATCCATCCGCTACTTAGTGCATTTGACATCAAGCGAAATACTTGGACCTAAGGTGTAACATAGACCACTCGGACCTGGCCAGGGACTTGCCCATTCTCGAGCTCGAACTCGACGCTGACCACGGAATGGGTCACCTCACCAGAGCTCACTCTTACCAGAGCTCACTCAATAGTCTGGACCCTTCCTATCCCAACGAACCCATCCCACCCTTACCACGCCCTTTGCCCTCCGACACCTTACCCAAAAGACGGCAGGAGCAGAAGATCGCCCGCCTCCGAGGAAAACAGCAAGCAAAGCTGCACCAACCCCTGCTCGAGCGCCTTTCTGCTTACAACACCAGCCCGCCACTGGACCCGCAGACTCACATGCCCACGCAAAGAGGCTGAAGCGAGAACAGACAGCGGTTGCGGTGATCCATCCCACCGTGCCCACACACAAGCCTGCAAGCCAACGAGCAAGAAAACTCCTCCTTACCAGCCAATAGCCACGCCCTGCTACCTTTTGCCGCTCTTGCCACCCGGCTCTCAGGCGCTTTTGAGCAACGCTACTCCCACTTCCCTGCGCCGAGGCAAATTGCGCCATCGCCACTACTGCCTTACTTGTACGAAGAAGCCCCGGCACTCGCGACAGCTAAGCCGCTGCTGCTGCTGCGAACGCACCGATTCTCGGTCGGTCCGGTTGAGAGGGCCCCGACGAGACTGAAGACTGACTACTACTGGGTCTATTAAGACACAAGCGAGAGGAAGGAAGCGCTAAACACCAGTGCGTGGGCGTGTGCTTCGTGCTTCTTGTGCTTGTGCAGTTTCTAAGCGAGGTTCTGGCTGGCGAAGGCTGGGTTCTGCACAGGGCTACTTCTTTACTACGTACGGCAGGGTTGCTGTTTTGCTTACCTCACTACTCATTAATGCGAAATCACAAAGGGTCTGATCTGGTCTGGTCTGGGTTTCTGGTTTTCTGGACCATATCCGACGCCGGAACGGTTCCTGCTCCTTGAGGTGTTTATCCCGAACATGCAGACGTAGCAGTAGTGTCCCATTCATCTGATCGCCTGCGTGATTCAGGGAATCCGAGTGGCACTTTCCTGCAGCCTTGTTAACTGCTGCCGGCTGTGAGGAACGCTCGGAGAGGTCCTCGAACGTGATTTATGGTTTGAATCTATGTTCTTTCCCTCTGATTGTGAAGTGTTTCTTGCTATCACTTGCTACATCTACTACCACGAACACACTACAATTGATTGCTATGGACGATAATCCGGACTCACTATTATTCGGAGACCACTCCTGATCAGTAGTGAGTCGGAAAGCGTTTCCCACCTGACCATATCCATCCCGCGCTACGGTCCAGCACGCCATAGCACGTGATTGAGAGCACTGATTGACTCCTATCCCACCCATCTGGGAGGATTTCAGAAAAGCAAAACACTTAGTAATAGTGCCCTCAGAGGTAATATATATTTTCACGTAGTTTCTTTATATCCAAAAAGGAGTGATGCCGGACAATCGGTTGAGTGAATTGGATATTACAGATTTACATCAACCAAAAAACAATCAGGATCCGACGAATTTCTTGTTGAACTTTTTTCGTTAGCTTGTTTTTGTCCGTAACGGTGGTCTGGTGGAGCTGGATGAAATGGCGTGATCAGTTGGTTGGCAAGTCTACCGCTGGAGTTCCGTACAGCCTCACTTCGCACACGCGGGATGAGGTTACATGCGTGAAACCCACTGACGTTACATGTACGCTCACAATGGACTTTCACCGCCCAATAGACATTTGACCACATCGCACCGATCCCGTGATTCAAAGCTTCTGCTCCTTTCCACTACTACAAGAACGGATATGTACATCTATGGTTCGATCTCGTGAGATTATTTTACGTGTATTGCCATGTTGCTGCTTGCAATCTGCGTATGCATACAACCACTTTGGTACTATTCCTAAAGGTACAAAGATTGCGCAGCAACAATGTCACGCCTGACCTTACCCAAAGCCGTCTCGAACTTCTGCTCGAGTTCCTCGCTACCCATGACCTTGGCTGCTTGGGCGATCTGGCGCAGCAATTCCTCCAAACGTCGGAAGAGACGGATCAAGCTGCCTTCGTAGACGTCTGTCATTTTGCTGCGAGTGGTTGTTAGCGTTTGCGTTGAAGTTACGATAGGGAAAGGGTGGTGAACTTACCAGATAGTAGCGAAGCTGGCGCCGTTGGTCCAGGCGTACACGACTTCCATCAATTCCTTCTTGAAAGTCTGCACGTACTCCTCTTCGTTCAAAGGCACCTTACTCTCCATGCTGATCTTGGCGATCTTTCTCGCCTGCTGTTGGATATCCTTGAAAGGTTTAGCCAGCTCGCCCTTCAATGAAACCTCCTCCTTGGTCTTCTCCTCGAAGATGAAGCAAGACAGTGCTGCGGCACAGAGTTCTGGTGTGAGTTCATTGAAGAAGCGGTTGAAGAGCAGCTCGCTCAACACCAGCTCGTCACCAGTACTGATCTCGCAAGCGACACGAGCCTTTAGCTGTACCACATCGGCGTCGTTGACGAAGTCCAGACGACGAAGTACACGTTTGCGGTTCTTCAGCTCGTCAAGCTGGAGAACGGAGAGGGCATCTTGAATCTGCTTCTTGAGACCCTTGATCTCATTGCCAAGCTCAACCTTGGCAGCGTACTGGTCGTAAAGACTAGGAAGCTGCTCGGATTCGTGCATTGGGTGGTTGAGTAGCCTGTGCTCAAGCACCTCGATCTTGCGCAACAGCTTCTTAAAGCTGTCATCCTCGATGTGCATGTTCTCGATTGGGTCAAGAACGGCAATGCCGTCGGGGAAGCGGACCTTGACTTCCTCCATCTGTTTGCGGATAGTGTTTCGTTGCTCTGCAGTTCGGAGATCCTTGGGCAGGTGAAGACGCAAATGTCCGATGGACTCGATGGTGCCGTTCAAGATTGGTACGATCTCCATCTTACCCTTTTCGCCATTTGTTGGTGGTCGCACACCTGGAGGCAATGTGTCCGTAGGCTTGGAACCCTTTGGTGGTGCGACGGAGTCGCTGGCGACCAGCATCAAGACATCGATTCTGTACTGTTGGCCGGCAGGAATGTCTTCCTTCTTCTGGCCCTTTTGGGGCTTCTCCTCGAGGTAGTTGACCACAACGCACCAGCCGAAATCGTAATCTTGGTACTTGACTTTGACAAGGCGACCGCCCTGCAGGAATCGAAGGAGGTACTGTGGGTGTGTGATGACGGCTCTCATGTCCTGTGTGTAGCCAGTGATATTTTGACGCAGTTCGTAGTACTCCTTGATGTCGGCCTCGTCTTGGATGCGCATTGATGCGCGCTTCTGCTCCTTCTCAGCTAGCTGCTTCTCAAGACCAGATACCGAAGCGGCATTCTGGAATTGGAAGAAACAGCGCTCCAGCATGAATTCTGGGCTGATAGCCTCAACACGCATCAAGTTGAGAATCATGTTGTAGCCAAGGTAGAACGCACTGTTGAGCTTGTCCTGCTCACCACGCACGATCTCCTTCGCTGCACCAGGCTCCATAGCCTCGTCAATCATCATGATGACGATACCACGTTCATCGAGACCTCTACGACCAGCGCGACCAGACATCTGAATGAACTCGGATGGTGTGACCCATCTCATGCCTGAGCCGTCGAACTTGCGGACGGATGTGAAGACGACGGTCTTGGCGGGCATGTTGAGACCGATGGAGAAAGTCTCTGTGGCGAAAAGTACCTTGATCAAACCCTCCTGGAACAGAATCTCGATTGTTTCCTTTAGAATAGGGAGCAGTCCAGAATGATGAATACCGATACCTCTGCGGAGAAGTGGGAGAACGTGTTGAATCTGAGGCAGTTCCTTGTCCTCATCTGACAGCATCTCGATGGCAGATGCGAAGACCTTTGAAACCATGGCTTTCTCGGATTCGTCGTTGAATGCCAGCTGGCTCATCTGCAAAGCGTTCGTTTCACACTCGCGCTTCGAGAAAGAGAAGACGATGACGGGGTTGTAGTTCTTCATCATAATCATCTTCACGATCTTGTAAATATCGGAAGGACCATCCTGTTTGCCTCCCTTGTTCGTCTTCTTATCCTTACCTTTACCTCTACGTTTCGCCATAGGATCTGTGCCATCATCGCCAGCCTTGGCACCAACAGCAGCCATGGCTTTGTCGAAGTTCTCGTCGCGGAAGACACCCTTCTCGTCGACAACCAGGTGGATGCCGTCTGCGCCAGCAGGGAATAGATAATGCTGGAGGGGCGTAGGTCGGAAATCTGTGTAGACAACGTGACAGGGCTGGTTGTGCGTTTTGGTGATCCATTCAGCAAACTGCATGGCGTTCGGAATAGTGGCTGACAAGAACACATATCGGACCTTATCAGGGAGAAGAATAATGGTCTCTTCCCAAACCACACCTCGCGACTTGTCACGCATATAATGAACTTCGTCGAAGACAACCCACGCAACTTCGCGCATGATCTCAGAGCCGCGGTAAAGCATAGATCGCAAAATCTCAGTCGTCATGACCAAACAGGTCGCAGTCGGGTTGATGGTAACATCTCCTGTCATGAGACCGACGTCACCAAACTCGGCTTGGAACTCACGGTACTTCTGGTTACTCAGCGCCTTGATGGGACTGGTGTAAATAACTCTCTGGTTGTTCCTCAAGCACTGCGCAACCGCATACTCTGCCACCACTGTTTTACCCGCACTGGTGTGCGCGACACGAGAACGCTCTCATTACGCTCAATGGAGACAATAGAGACCTCTTGAAAAGGGTCGAGGGTGAATGGCCATGTACGCGCGGGTTTCTCAGGACGCTTGTGCTGGGAAATGGGCACGTAGTCGTAGTCTGGTGGCAGGGAAACCTGATGGCGGACTTGATGTGACAAGACGACCGCGGTGTCGTCCTTTTGAGCTTGGAGACCTGCCGAGGCCGCGACCTCACGCGACTGCTGCGTCTCAAACTCATCTGTCACTACCGGCTCCGGTTCATCGTATTTCCGTTGGCGTTTCTGATCGTGTGCGTTCTCGTTGTCATCCTCTGTTTCTCCAACGCCGCTCATGGGCTGGTCCTCGACGGCGACAGCAGCGCCATTCTGCGCGGACTCGGGCGACTTGATATCGCCATTCAGCGAGCGCTTCTTGTTGCGCTTCTCTTTCCTGCTGGGCTTGGCGCCAGTCTCGTTGAAGACGTCGAATAGTTCGTCCTCCATGGTCAGGTGACCGGCCAGATGGTGTGGGTGTCGAATGAGCGCTGCAGTGTGCGCCCGCAAGGATTGCGATCGACCAGATTGCGCAGGCGTTGGCAAAGATGAGGGCGTTTCCATAAAACTCCAAAGTAAAGATCGAGCGCGCCGGCAGCCGGCCGCTCCCGCAGCGGCAGCTCAGATCGGGGTAGGACGGTGACGATCAAGCGGACAGCGTTGGCAATCTCCAATCTCTACGCAGCGCACCTCCACTCTTCATCTGACTCCGCCAAAATGAATATAGCCTCTGTTAAGGCCTGCTGTCTCTCTTCAAGCATGCATCGTCGTCACTCTTCAACGCTCGCATCGCAGCTGTGCTCACTCTTCACCGTTCCCATCTAACCGGCGGTACGTACCCAGCAAGACATCGTTGGCGGTTCATTAGACATCTCATTCTACCATCCAAACTGCCACATCGACAACGCACCGCAAGATTACGCTGCAATGTAGGCGCTGCTCTCCGTGAGGGCTGCCAGAGGTAGGCTACGTCGACTTCAAATAGTCCATTCTCTCGCTGTTTGATTACTGTCTCTCTCATTCATCACACTCTCTAATTCCTCATCTGCCTTGTTCACTTGTGTCTTCACTCTCATCAGACACTCATTGCTCTTGTTTGTCAACTCACTCAGACATTCATTACTATTCTTGCCCATACTCACCTCAGACAGTCTTTACAACATACACAAATCACCATGGCTACCAACTGGGGTCTTCTTCTTGGTCTCATCTTTCGCCACATTGGCATGCTCCATCGCCATTGCTTTCCTTATTGCTTATTGCTACAACCGTTTCATTCGCCCTGCCGAAGAGGTTGAAGAGTTGAACGAGAAACATCTGTCTCTGCCTCGCCCAGCGACTGCGCCTACAGTCCCAGACACCCCAATCACTGGCACAGCTATCCAATTCAACTTCTCTCGCCCTGTCTGGACTAGCCGTCTCTCGCTTCCCAAGAGACTGTCGCAGTTCACCATCCCGGAGCACATGGCTGCAGGTGCCATCCCAGAACACTCTGCAGTTACATCACCTCAACGCGCACACTACAGGACTCACTCTGGCTGGACACCTTCCCACAAGAGAAACCAGTCTCGTGCCCTGCACTCTCGCGGTCGCTCCAGGCAAATCGGTGACTTCATCATGCCACCTGCGTACATTCAGAAGCACCAGAGGAACCGCCCGAGCATGCACTCTCGCACTACCTCCGGCCACACCAGACTCGGCAGCAACTGAGCAATATTAATGAGCCGGCTAGCAATGCCGAGCATGAACACATTCATTATCTTTCTTTACGACTGAACTATTAATTTTAATACACTACAAGTACACGAGTGTACCCGGCCATACCGGTGCCTTTACCGCCGCCACTAAGACGCCATCCACACTGATTGGACGTGTGATCAAGGCAGCCAATTTGCCGCGTCACGAAGGAGGCATTCACTCCGGGACATCGTCCCACATGACCCAAATCAATGCGTTGATTTGTGATGGAAGGAAAGGCACTTCAAGCCGGAAGGTGGGATTGCGTAGCTTCGCGCCGAGGGAAGCGGATTCGAGGAAGTGTGAATAATGACCAGCTTGGCCTATAGCGGTCTGAGAGCAGAGCAAAGCGCACCGACGCTTCGTGCTGGGATGGAAGGGAGGGAGCGTTGGTGGAAGACCGAATCGGTATAATGTCCAATAATGATAGTATAATACCCAATACACAACATCGTAAATCATAAATCATTCACACCCATACCATTCAATATGATGCATGCTCGATTTATGATCTCAATGGGATTGATTTTGGAATCGCCTTTTAAACGCCATTGAAATAATGCCGTTAACGCTCTATGGAACGATGCAGTATGCAGGGTGAACGCACTTGGTCAGTCACCACCGGTCTTTGCCTACAGTACTAGCTCACACGCCTGCGCATGTCTAGATACCGTTCCATACCAGTATGCGTGTAACTCAGACTAGAAGTTTGTACAGTCCTGCCTTCAACCGTCGTTCAGGTAATGGCCATAGTTTCCGCTGAGATACCGTGGCTGCGCATACGAGCCTATTCACATAATAAGGTCCACAATGCCTTTGAAGCTCGCCGGCCAACTCAGCACCAGCTCCCCTCTTCGCTGCTAGGAGTCATCCCCTATTTCGACATCTATCAACACTCGAAGTCGCGAACATTGGTTCGCATCATCTCGCTCACCACTTCACAACAACAGATTCGCACATCGCCATCAAGCAATATCTCCCCCTGACTCTGGCATCGCTCAATCCACCATCATCACGATTCGGTACCGAACGTCTTCGAAACGGTAGAACAAGCCTGATCTCAATTTCCGGGTGGCCCGCGCCCCCTTCCCACGTGGGATCGACACAACTGCCGGGCGTAAATCCAATAAAGAACGTGTATGCCCACAACAATAAACAAACGCGGGTTTGCTCGCGTGCCTTCGCGCGAAGGTAATCCAATGCTTACTCTCTCTTTCAAGCCGACACTACCTCCTATGATCTGTAGGAAGTCAATAGCGCCTTCCTCTCCATCTCGATCTTGCATCCGCGGACAATGCATGTGGAACTGCGGGCCTGGGGCTTTGCTCCGAAAGGCCGAGCCCCGTTGACTCTGGGATTCATCGCATTTTGAAATCTGCATCCCAGATAACGATTGCTGCACACGGTCGGTATGCAGCACTGGAAGTCAAGCGCTGAGAGCTTCACCAGACACCATGCTGGTATACAGTGTTCGAGGGGTGATAATCATTGCCAGCTTCTGTGTAGGTACAACAATCTCTATGCCCGTGAGTGGCGTCTCTATTCCATCAGGCCATCCGACCTGCTGCTACCCCTCCTGGAGTTAACTCTCGTCACATTTCCTTCTGAGAACGCACAAATGCATACATGTACCCAATTCGCAATCCGCACCGAGAAAGGCTCGTATCCAAGCCGTGATACGATCGCGGTGCTATACATGCTACTGCTATTCTCCCTACCCACTTGCGCGCATTCCTAGCTGCTTTCGGCGGTCCAGACGGCTCACAATTCTCCATCTGACTCGCAGTGCTGTCCCGCTTCGTCTAGAAGCCGACCCTTGGACTTTGTGACCTATCTAGAAACAAACTATCGACGGCCGTGCACTCAGCGGTAAGAGTCTTGAAGCAACTAATGCAGCAGCTACTTTTGGAAATCATCCCAAAAAGCTATTTCCAATACACGGCACGCAAGGCGACCAATAGCGCAGGCGGCCATCGCCTATAACATGCGATAGGACCGAGGCCGAAGAAGTCAGTGAAAAAGAGCCAAAAGAACGAGATATCACTCTCGATCCTGTGCAGGCGAAACACAAAACCCATACACTCTTACTCCCTACGTATTGACGGACTAGATTCATTCTACGACTTCCGACGCCATCCAACCGCCTGGGGATCAAGCGACTGACCACGGAACTCCGGACGCCTTGCTACCAGAGCCCTCGGTACCAGCATATCGCCTTTACATTTCACGGAGAGGCCCCAAACGATAAGATATGCCGACCTCCACCTTGGCTTTCACCATCACACAAGCCGCCATGGAGAAATCAGACACGATCAGCATCCCCCGTGCTCTTCACTTGCACTCGGAAAACTTAATCTCTGGCCTTATTCTGATCGCCCTATTGACCTATTTTTATACGGCTTTCAGCAAGATCTTCCAGCCTGGCGGAGAGCATCTGTGCCAGCAGAATGATGGCAAGCGAGTTTCCAGACTCGAGAGCCGGATTTACTATTCTTCGTCTGCGGCGGTTTGAAGCGAGATGTGAAGACTTGTACCGGGACGAAAAGAGAATGCGGTGGAGAGACCATCTACGGATCCGGGATGATGTGTATCTCACGGCCTGGCAACTATGACTTCTCTGGTGCTGAGAGCTGGTGGTGACTACTGCACAAGGGCATCGTCGGTTGGTACTTCGCGCGAAGTCGACCTTGCAACATCTTCCGGCCGCCACCACCACCGGCAGATTTGCGTCGAATTGAAGCTTAATGCTTGCCATGGCCCAACTCTTCTTTCGCCAATAATGCGAACGCCACCATAATCAAGCTACCACCCACATATGTGGCAAGTGATGGGTCGAGACCGAAGACCAGCCAGTCCGCTACTGCTACGAAGAAGACGCTCAACCTATCGATCGTCAGTGTGAAACTCGGCTAAGGACCAATGGCCAGCGTCACCTACACTGAAGCAACAGATGCGAAGACAGGGCTTGTCCAAGTCACGAGTACGAGCAGGGCAGTCATAGATACTGGAAATGATGTCAGCAAGCGAATGGCATCTCAAGGGCAATGTGAAGCTTACTTGAGCCTGCTGTTACGGAGAGCAGCACAAATTGCAGCACATGGAGACTAGGTAGAGCGAAAGGTTCAACTCCAATGAAATGCATGATGACTAGCACGATCCAGAAGAATGAAAATGTGTATATCCCAGTTAGTGCTGAAGCGGCGAGGGTCAGATTGACACTCGATGAAGGGCGAACAGTGTGCGATGGACACGCCCACTTTTTGAAAAGGACTTCGTAAAGACCGAAAGCTACCGCACCGATGAGAGCGATGACATTGCCGAACAAGCGAGAAGCTCCCATAGCAGGAGGTTCGTCAGTGTCGTCTGCAGAGTGGGCGGTTGTGTCTCCGTAAGCGATAGTGAAGGTGCCAGCAATTGATAGTGCCACAGCGACGAGGCCCACCCATCCTACTTTCTGTCGTAAGATGGGCACGCTGAACGCAGCGGCAAAGAAAGTAGAGCAATTGTAAATAGCGGTGAGATCACTTGGTGTGGTGAATACCAGTGAGAGGAACCATGACACACCGCTCACGGTCAAGACCACAGTAACCATTGCCATCGTGGTTGCTAGGTAGTCCAAAGGACCTCCTAACGAACCGGCGCGCTTGATCACGAAGGATGGACCGCTCACTGCGAAAGCCTCAATGGTGGATACGGAGGATCGTAGCTCGTTGTTGTAATCCCTCACCCACAGGGTGTATGGCTTGTCCAGATCCTTGAACCGTAGATACGCCAGATGGAGCAGCCAGGGCAGGGCCAGTGAGCTGTGCATGATGTATAAGCTGCAGAATGGCTTCTTCCATCCCAACACATCTTCGTAATATGCTGTCGACTCGGTCTGTGTGACGAGGCCAGCGATGGCGATTATTAGTGCACCAGCTATGAGTGCTTTCGGAGTACCTTTCTGTGCTCCTGCGTTGGGCAGCAGTGAAGGCCGTTCATTGTTGTAATGGAAATGGGACAGCTCGATATCCTGGCTGGAGCGACCGCTGTCCAGCAGCGGCTGTTGGTGCTCAGAAGGCGGGTCACGATGATCCATGTTGGACAATATTATTATGATGAGCCTGAGAGACTGATCCCTGGACCTTGATGAGGTGTGGATGCGTGGCTTCTTTGGGCAACGCCCTGGAGAAAGCGAGCGCTTTGTTCACCGTCGCATGGCGAAGTGGAACCAGCCAAGGAGAAAGACGCTGAGATGCTGCAGGCTGGCGACAAGCATTGGCGGGAGAAGATACTCACCACAGTGGATGTATCAATACAAGCTGCACGTGACACGCCCAGCGGCTTGCGTGAAGTGAAGTTGTCTATTGTAGTTCTTCTATTGTCTTCGCCCACCGACCATTGACTTTGGGCTCTCCAGGCGCGGGCGCACGGGCCCGCAAGCTGCTGCCGCAACCTAAAAGCTTAATCTCCTTCGTCAGTCGGAAGCGTCACGAGCACAAGCACACAGCACCACACAGCAGACCAGCGCCGCCACTACATCTTCTCCCACCCACCTGCGCAGCCCTTGCGTACACCACCACCCGACCCGTGGCCAGATTCACTTCTGCCACCACCTTCTTCCTCCCCGCCGCAGCCTGTCCGCCTGTCGCCATGAGCAGCACAGTGCTCCCCAACAACCCGCTGGCCGCTCCGCATCTCTTCCAAGATCCTCGCCTGCAACCTTCCCGCTCTGGTACGTCAGCTCAGAACCCCGCCCACCACCACCACAACACCGCCCTCGCGGGCAACGGTGTGTCTGTTGGGCACCAGGCTAACACTCGTGCGACAGACGCCTTCCAACAGCACAACATGTCTGGCCGGAAGAGGAAGGCCGACGACGAACTCGACAACGAGCGCATGTCGACCTCTCCCTCACCTTCTCTGCAAAACCGGGGTCTGCCCTCACACAACATGCACCGTACTATCAAGCGAACTCGCACCCACACATCCGCAGGCCGACCTCTGCCGCTTCCTCGACTGCTTCAAACACTCTCTGCCGACGAGCTCCGCAACCTAGTCCAGAACATCTGCAATGAGCGTCCCGATATCCGCGAGACCATCGTGACCAAGGCACCCAGACCCTCTGTCGACTCCACCCTTACAGTCCTCGCAAAATACGAGCAGGATCTGCGCGATGCTTTCCCACTGGGAAACCGCCATACCTCCGACTACGCCTACAACAGAGTTCGCCAAAACCTGCTTGAGCTAATTGAAGCTCTCCGCGACTACACACCCTATTATCTTCCACCACAAGAGACCCAGACTGGACTCTCCTTGACGTACCTCGACGCTGTCACGAACATGATTCACAGGCTGCCAGATTGGGATACATACCAGCACCAGCGACACAAGAACGACGCATATGACGAGATCGGCAGAGCATGGGCACTGGTCATCAGAGAAGCTGCAAAGACTGCTGGAGGCTTCAGGCTGCAGCTCGGCAATTGGGACCAGAAGCTCATGGAGCACAACCAGAAGAGCAATGGTCGCATGAGCGAAGCTGTGAGTGAGCTGCAAGCTGCAACAGGCTACATGCAGACCGGTGCAGGTGCACAAGACGCCTCACAACCCAGCGCGATGGATCAGCGCGCTGCCATTCGCCAACAGCTCCTCTCTGGAACTTATGGCGCTTCAGAGTTGGGTGTGGGCTCTGTGCAGTGGTAAATTTCATTCGGCGTCAGCACATACACTTTGGCGGCTCATATTTGGCGCAATGAGGTCAACCACCTCTTGATATTCTTGCAAAAAACACGGCGACGGAATTGGCATTTGCCAGGATTTGGCACGGCGTCTACATTTTATTTGTTGACTTTGCTTTTTGGAGTTTTGGGAATGGCCTCACACGACTTGTTTCTTTCGCCCACTACGAGGCTGCTAGCCCGCCCGCTCTATGGTAGGGCCCAAGCGATGGCGCAACATTATTGACGAAAAGGCGTAAAACATTTTTTGGTGCCTCTAGTTGCACAGAATAACATAGATTGAGATTGAGCACAACGCTCCATATACCCGAATAGGATTGGTTTCTTTTGTTGGTAGAATTGTCTCTTCCCTCGCTCTTGAGTTGTGAATGTTTGTTGATTGTGTGAGGATTGTTACTCGCGACATACGAGTGGACCTTGTAGCACAGCATTGCTCGAAGCAGCCACGCCTCATCATATCAGCATTTTTGTCAGCGAGATTGTCATATCGTAGAGAGGAGACTTCAATAGCATGAGAAGCTCACGTAGTCCACATGCCACAACAGACTCCGGGCAAGCCTGGAAATGTATACTGACTTGATATGTGAAAGAAACTCGATATATTTACACATCAGGGCTAATACGTAGACCTCGCGTTCTTCCCGAAGCTGGCTCGGGAACAGGAGCGAAGCCGAACCAACCCGAGAGTTTGAATACGCTTGGATACGCTTCAACGTTCTTACAGCACACAACGCTTTTTATGGTGGCCTACACTGCCACTTCTTGTCAAGGCTATTGTGTCATTCGCTGCTGATAGTGCCGAACGAACTCTGAGGGTTTGAGGCGCAATGTGGAAGCCTTTGTTAGGGCTAGGTTAGCCTGCAATGTTTGTATAATAGGTGTATTCAGTGTCTTTTTACTCTTCATGTGCTTGCTTTATGCGACATCTTCGCGCTTATGGATCACAGAGAAACGAATGAATATGACCAGCAGGCTCCTCCACGGTACGAGGATCCTGGAGCTGTCATAGCAGATGTTGGCGCAAACGCAACATTGACAGGTGCGGTCTTCGCTTTCGGTCACAGGTCTTCTTTTACATTGACGATATACTTACGACTACACAGATGATGGCCGAATCGACATCGATTTGAACTCTCGTTTGAGCCGAACACTCTCAAAGCTCGTGAAGGTACCCTTGCTTGACGACCAGGACCACATTGCACTTCCACCTCCAGAATACAAACGCTACGCCACAGCAGACCAATTTCCTCTACGACTCAACATCGTAATCCAAGTCGTCGGTAGCCGAGGCGATGTCCAGCCCTTTGTTGCCCTAGGGAATGGCCTTCAGAGATGCGGTCATCGAGTACGACTCGCTACACACGCCAAATTCGAGAGGTTTGTGCATGAGGCCGGGCTTGAGTTCTACCCTATTGGCGGCGACCCAGAGGACTTGATGTCATATATGGTGAAGAACCCTGGCCTTGTACCCAGCATGAAATCGCTGCGAGCAGGCGACATTTCCCGCAAGCGTGCGATGATGGAAGAGATGCTCGAAGGATGCTGGAGCAGTTGCATCACGCCGGATCCGCTCACACACGAGCCCTTTGTTGCGGATGCTATCATCGCTAACCCACCGAGTTTTGCGCATGTCCATTGCGCAGAGGCACTTGGAATACCTCTACACCTCATGTTCACTATGCCTTGGTCAGCGACGACGTCGTTCGCCCACCCTCTCGCGAATATAACCAATGGATCGAAGAACCCGAAGCTCGCCAACTACCTTTCCTACCTGATGGTCAAGTGATGACATGGCAAGGACTTGGCGACGTGATTAATAGCTGGCGGAGACGCATTGGTCTTGAGCCCGTCCCAAATACGGAAGGACCGATGTTAACCTCCACCTTATCTATACCATTCACATACTGTTGGTCGCCTGCGTTAATACCGAAGCCAAACGACTGGCCAGCTCACATCGACGTCTCTGGATTCTTCTTCCGCGATACGCCAGACTACAACCCACCCCAAGACCTGCAAGATTTTCTGAACGCTGGCCCACCGCCAGTGTATATCGGGTTTGGCTCGATTGTGCTGGACGACGCTGCAGGCATGTCTTATCTAATATTAGAGGCTGTAAGTGCTTGCGGGCTTCGCGCGATCATCTCACGAGGATGGAGCCGACTGGACGGCCCTGCACGACCGGATGTATTTTGGCTCGAAGACTGTCCTCACGAATGGCTCTTTCAACACGTTTCAGCAGTCGTGCATCATGGTGGCGCAGGAACGACTGCTTGCGGCCTTCGAAATGCGCGAGCGACCGTAATTGTTCCTTTCTTTGGCGACCAGCCTTTTTGGGGAGAAATGGTAGCTGCTGCTGGTTCAGGACCTACACCCATCCCACACAAGTCGTTGAATGCTGAGAACTTAGCGGATGCTCTTCGCTTTTGCTCCCAAGATTCAGCTCGATCGGCTGCTGCTGTGATAGCGGAACAAATGCAGGAAGAGGATGGTGTGCAGGCCGCCGTATTGTCTTTCCTCAACCATCTTCCAGTCGACAAGATGCAGTGTGACATTCTGCCCGACCAGCCGGCTTCTTGGAATCTGAAGTTGAACAAGAAGATGGCCAAGGTCTCTCGCCTTGCTGCAGAGATTCTCGTTCGAGACGAGGGTCTGAATCCGAAGAATCTCAAAGCGTACGTCGATTCGTTCATATTCCAAGGGCCTGCCCGCGCCTTACTGATTCATTATAGTTATCGCTCGAATCCAATCTTAATAGAGAATCGCCGCTGGGATCCAGTGACTGGCATAACTTCTTCACTTCTAGGCACATCGACGAATTTGGTTGATGCTACCTCGGGCATCTTCTTGAGGCCCGCCGCTGAATATCGTAAAGGTCGTGGTCGCAGTATGACTCCACGCGGTGGCTCGGCAAATAGCCGGCCACAGAGTCGACAATCCTCAGCAGCCGGATCTACGCAGGGAGCCACTACCTTGGACCGCGATGCTGAGACGATTGAGGACGGCGCATCGGAGACTCGACAGGCAGGCCAAGACGAAAAGACAGCATCTCACCCTAACGTCGCCGCTTCCATGGCCCTAGCCTCAACCAAATCTCTCGGCAAAGTCTTCTCTGCCTACACCAAAGGCGTGCTAGTCGACATGCCTCTCGCAACAGCCGAAGGTTTCCGATCGCTACCACGCCTCTGGGGCGACGAAGTAGCCGACTACGGCAAAGTGACCGACTGGAAATCTGGCGCAGTCGTAGCTGGCAAATCTTTCGCGCTCGGAATCGGAGACGGCTTCAAAGACCTCGCGCGACAGCCAGCAGAAGGGATGGCGAAGGAAGGCGCGTGGGGTGCAATCAAAGGTGTGGCGAAGGGGAGTGGTAGTCTTGTTAGTAAGACTGTGAGTGGGAGTTTGGGACTTTTTGCGTATCCCGGGCAGGGCATTACGAAGAGTTTGTGGGCTTTGGGGCATGGGGAGACTGGGAGAAGGATTGTGGAGGCGAGACGGGAGGAAGGCAAGTGGAGAGCTGGAGGCGTGGATGAGAAGGTGAGGCAGGCTGTGTTGAGAGAGTATTATGATGCGAATGTTGGTGGGAGGTGAAGTCGAATCAAAACTTGACTCCTCCTAATCTTTATTGCTGATCGCCCACTTCGCCTTCGTGTCTTCATTATTCTCCGATACGAAGATCAACTCTACGTATACAGGAACAATGCATCTCTTTTGTTTAGCGCCGCCTATGGTCGATCATATGACGTGTTTACGTCGAAAGACCGGCAAAGCGTGATGCCGAATTTGAACAATCACATCAATCTGTAATAAATGATCCAGTCGGGGCTTTGCTACAACTGCGTCCCTGCTCTCGTGTATGTCCATCAATGTTGCCGTCAAAATCTCGTCCGCGCGGTGTGACGAACGCGAAGTAACCCGAGCACTTCGGGATGAGGCGACGACAACAAAACTTGGATGCCTACACGCGGAAACTCGGAGACCCAAGAGACTCAGCCACAAGCCTTGGCTTCCTTTGGAAATGTCCATATTGACAGTGTGTATATTAAGACTGAGATGCTCGAATAAACACAAGTTTCCACAGTCATCAATAGACTCGCAACCGGAAACCGATCGATCGACTCAAATCTTCAGAAAATCTAAGTTACGGCGCATCACCAGAACACCAAGCTACGATGATAACGGCCATCCTCGCTTTCGACGAGACCTGGAAGTACCGCGTCCATGTCGCGCAGATCAGCTTGATCCTGCTTGCAATCGTGCTCTCAATTGGTCGAGTCGCGATCAAAAACCCTCCCGCTACCAGAGCCAATACTGTAGCCATCACGATGGTAAGAAGCCAAGCTCGAAACTCATGAATCCCGCTTGAAAGGCTTCGGCGGGGGATTTGGGCGATTCAATTGACAGCAGCAATGGTTATAGGGCATCAAATCTCTCATTGTCATCGCTTACCAGATGCTGACCGAACATCACACTCGTTTCCGCAAGTGGGCGAGCACCAAAGCGAACGCCATTCTCAATTGTCTGGAAGTCATCTTTTGGCTCGCCGTCCTCGTGGTCACCGGGATGGGAGTGGGCAAGGCTTCTGGTGCTGCGGCGGCTCTTAGTGCGCTGACGTTGATTTTGGCGATTATCTTGGAGTGGGTGTCACAGCTTTGCAATCGACTGGATGATGATTTGGGCTGACATTGATCGTGTTGCAGATTTCTCAGTATCTGGATGGCTGGATGCTCGGTCAAGGCGCATCGCCGAGCGAAAGCCAGTGCTAGGATGTATGGGACCGGGTCGGCGACCATGTATGTTCATGCTGGGCCGAAGAGTTGAGCATGCTCTGGTCTATCGGGGCGAGGAAGTTGAGGATAATTGCTGGACTTATACTGAATTCGGAGGCCGAGCAATTGCATTGGAAATTGGTTTATGAACAATGGGTAGATATTGCGAAGCTCAATTATCACGTGCTAGTGGTACACATAGTTGGAAGAGCACTTACCGTATCTTGAGGGCAAAGGCCAATCGTGGTGCATTATCACATGAGAATCCAGCAACAGCCATCCTAGAATGTCACACAATGCATGCTGGTTTCCAAGTCTGCTGCGAATCTGTGATGGTACTAGGATGTGACCTTCCAAGCCAGCAATAGCTGCAAGAGGCCATTCGTGCACAACACTTCGTGTGACTTCCACGTGCACGATGTGCTTATTCTTCGACGTCAGATGAAAATAAGCTTTGCATATCAGCATTACGTGTGCGGTGGAAGCAAGTTCTATTATTTTCTTGTCGAGATGACTTTCCACTGCAGGTGGACGGGCTTTCTCGAGCTTGTTGGGGCGCGCCATGACCATTGGTGGCCTGTATCCGTGGCAGCCGCACACAGACAGGTGCCTGTACCTCGAGGTATCCGATAGTCGTCGGCTAGTAGCATACATGAACGACGCATGCATGGGACCGAGGATATTGTTCTCTTACCTTGCAGGGTGATGGTGGCGCGGCTGGGAGGTGAGGCGAGGTGAGCACTTTGAGGCTAGCACATCCTAGCGTCGATCATGCCACGTGCTATGACGCCTCATTTTGTGGGTGAGCGACGGCTCCGATCTAGTATAATATTACATCGGAGTATTTGCGTGCAGTGCATGGGGTGTGGTCGAATACACAAATCGCTGCCCGCGAGAAATTGCGATGTTGCGCGTTGGTCAAGACTCACGGCTAGTCGTGAAGGGCGGCCGAGTGATCAGCGGCTTGCCAGGTCATGCCTGTCGATAGCCAGATAGCCAGCCGGTCGACTGCAGAAGCGGTCATCTGTGCTCTGGTAAATTGCGCGGAGCGGCCACCGGCCTTCAAGTCGAGTCACGACCAGCGGATGTAGCATGCAAACGCCCTCAGCTGCTGCGCTGGAAAGCGCGGCAACCCGATATTGAGGCCGATGCAAGCAGAGATGAGACGCAGACGAGCTGACTTTGCCTCATCACCACAGGAAGCATGCGGCGTACGTCAGCTCAGGGAGTGAGTGAGAGCGGTGCAGGCGGCCTGACATGGTGGGTAGCAACGCAAGTGAGGTTGCTGGGTCCAGCCCTCCTGATGGCTCGTCGCGCTCGTATCGACGCTGCAGCAACACAAGACATGGTTCGCCTCGCATCGAGCGCGCACCAGGGTGTATAGCGCACTTTGGGCTCGATAAATAATAATATGTAATACATGCAGCAACGTTGGAGGCGCGCCGAAGACTCAAGGAGCCGAAATTGAACGGGGCGCTGGCATGTAACTCGCAGTAGTATAACCTAGAAGGTCTGCCGTGCATAGGGCTCGCGGTGTAGGTTTGAGACGCTGGATAGTGCGGCACGCATGGCTGCTGGCTTTTCTTCGCAACAACAGCAGGAGTTATATACTAATGTACACTACTGCGCCAGACGATGAAACACGGCTGGCGGCACACGCAGATCAGGTGACGCGACGTGATACACGCTGTCGGCGGCGATGCGATGCGAGCCTTCTATATGATGTTCCTCCTTTATGCGCGCAGAGGGTAGCAACGACAATAACATGCGACGGCCGAACCTACTGCAGCAGAATGCCAACGTGCCCTAGGAGGTAATACCTTGCGAGGCCTCTTCATGCACGGGACCTGCCGCGCCGGGAGAATGGTCGGTCGGGTCGGAGTGCGAGAAATTATTATTTGGGTGTCGAAGTTGTTGACTGCTGCTGCCATGGTACGCCATGCTGCGCGACGGCCGCTATACTGCACTATATCCTGCAGCTCGGTCGGGCGCATGTCGAATTCGTCGTCGCCGTCCGCACGGGTGATCGTCTCGCCGCCGTCGCCATCGCCCGCCCTCTGCTTGGCGCCCTTCCCGCCGCCCTCACGCTCCATAGCTCGAGTTGCCCGCCGCTTCGCAGTGAGTGAGACAGCCCCTGACGCGCACAGAGCGGCGCGCACTCCAACATCTGCACCTGCTGGAACATCCGATCGAGCCCTTGCGCTTTGCGCTGCATGACAATCCCATCTCACGGCGACAGGTGACGTGCGAGCTGCTCTCTTTCTGTCTTGCCTTCCACCCGTCTTCCCTGCCCCTCCCTCTGTTTGGCCTGCACTTCTCTTTGCACGCCTTTCTTGCCACCGCCCTCGACCATTCCCTCGCACCACGCCACTCACTGTATTCTGCCCACCGCTCCCTCTCTTTCTTTTCCGAATATCAACCTCCGTCCGCCAACCGGACCACCGCGCACCGTCTGTGCAATCCGCTCGTTTCGTCTCTCACTCTTTCTTTGTACTCTCCCACCGCCCGGTTACGTCGGCTTGCCCCGGACGCTTGCGGATTATCAACACTCCCAGATCACAACAGCTCCGTCCACTCCGACGCCTGAGTACAGGTATGCTTAGAACATTCCATTTCCCGGTTTTGAATCGCACTGTGGCAGCATCGTGGCATGGACCGACCCCAGCATGCTCCATGCGGCTTGCCGGTCGACCATCATATGCTGTGCCCGTGTAACAACGTGCGACTTCGGCGCTTTTCACTAACTGCAACCCACCAGGTTTCTGATTCACAACCTCGTCGTAGGCGGCTTTCTGCATTTCAACGTCTTTCTTTGATCGGTTCCCCAGGACAAGGTCTTACCTTCCCTTCGAAACACTCCTTGCTTGTGCAGGAGGACTTCTCTGTGCCAGCTGCAGGAAGTAATCAGCTTTGCCACGCCGTTGCCAACAAGCACAATAACACCTGCTCGTGACAGCACAGCGTGATTCAACATCTGATCATCATGGCGCCAGCTGCCAACACAAACAGCTTGCCTAACCGTGAAAAGGCACCTGCTGCATCACACAACCGCCACAGCAGCAAATCGTCCGTGGATGGCCGCGCAGCAGCGTCTAGAAGCAGGACAGGTTCGAACGCTTGTGACTGGAGCGCCCACGTCAGCGAATCAACACAGCAATCACCATTTGACACAAATAATATCTTTGCCAACCAAAAACCACCAGCAACCAACAACATGGACGCCTTCGGACAACTCGACGTCGAAGCGGAGATCGAGAGGCACTTACGCCTAAGTGGACCTCGAGGAATCGAAATTCTCCCAGCATTCCGCAATGCATCAGAACAACCACCCATCACACCCGAGTCGCTCGCCGAGCTCGACATGCCACGAATTATCAACAACCCAAAACTCCGCCACGATGTGAACTTTGACCGCGAGCTACACTTCAGACCGAACCTGGACGGAGCACGAGGCAAAGAGAAGATCAAGTCGGCTGATGACTACTGGAAGGCGCTGGAAGCCGAGCTCTACATGTTGGATCTTTCACAAAGAGCGAGGGCACAGCATGATGCGAATGCCGCTCCAGGTTACTGGAAAGTCTCATGCGGGCAAGCAGGAAACGCCTGCCTAGTGTTTTCAAAGTCGTGCGCGATATCCTCGTGACACTAGTACCGGATCAGGACCAGGCCAAGATTACAGAGCGACTTGATGTCGATTTCCTTATCCAGCAAATCAACAACGGCGTGTGTGATCTGGTGGACCTTGCCAACTGGCTGGGCATGGTTCTGAAAAATCATTGTGCACCCATGAGAGACGGGCTTGTGGACAAGATGCGTAAGAGCATTACCAAGGGCGCGCAGCAAGCGGATCAGAAGCTTATGGTCAGCGGACTGCGGCAGCTGCTTAATCTCCTGGAGGCGATGAAACTGGACGTGGCAAACCACCAGATCAGGCATATGCGTCCACTTCTAATCGCAGACACAGTCAACTTTCAGAAGCGGTACAATGACCACCGCATTGGACTCGGCAAACTCAATCCTGAAGTGTCTCGCCTGTGGTTGGACCAGGAATACGACAGTCTCAGCATGATCGAGGGCCACTCTTTCACATATCTGAATGCTTTGACGCATGCAATCCTGCGCGACTTGCTCTTCTGTTCAAATACCACCAGTCTGACGTCTACCTTTTATCTTGACCTCGATCGTCTACGCACGATACGGGTTGATATGCACAATATGATCTGCCACAAAGTCTGCGGCGACGTCCTTACATCTTTGCTTGGTCCTGGAACGTCGAGGTCCGAAGTGCCCAAGGCTTTGACCATGCTCCGCTCCTCACTTACCGCCATCGTTGGTTCCCAAGGACTCTGGACCGAACGTGTTGAGAATATTGCTGCAGAGATTGTACGCCTTGTGCTTACCCTTGAAGGCCGAGCGCATTTGTACGATGCCAACCTCACTACCCTGGCAGAGCGCAGGCTCAGGCAGGATCTCGAGCCCACATCAGCGGCCTTCTGCATGCGCGCACAAGAAATGCTGGACCGCCTTCTCCCCAAGACAAAAGAATGCGTCAATGCGCACTGCAGGCTCCCCGCAATCGAGTTGCAAGAGGCACTCGTACCGCCATTGCCTGCTACTTCCAACCACTCCTTTGGCATGGGTGCTGTCTGCGAGCCCGTGGCAGCGGCAAGATCATCGGATCCTGATATTGATCTTGTGCGCCGCTTCTCACATGTCATCGTACTGCATTGGCAAGTGTGGGCCGATCTGGTCTATCTTGTCGAGCCTGAACCTGAATATGGATACTCGTCACCTTCGCCATCAGTCTCTCCAGAGCCTGTCACCCGCGCCATTTTTGATCCCGGTCACAAATTCATACCCAAAGCGGTCACCACAGAGTCGAGCGACAACGGCATGCCCACTCCAGCGCCGACACCAGAGGCAGACTCTGACATTACCGAAACCGATTAGACCTACCCGACCGAAGGCACATGCCCTTCTGCACGCCCGATGAATGCTGTGATCAGTGCGATCACCACAATCCATTAACCGCCATATTTTCAATCATCAGCGCTTGACGCACTGTCGAAGCACTATACGTGCACCCATCAATTGGCATATGCAAAGTCATATACCCTTCCGCCTTCTCTCCAAAGCCGCACTTTACCTGACGGCCATAATCGACGAACACTCAAATTCGCCATCACCATCATTATACTCTGCTGTCTTTTCTTTTGGCTTCTATCAATGGCGTTCCTATCTCGACATTTCTGGACATCGAGACTCTTGGGCTTCATCAAGCTTGTCAACCTTTCATTCCACCTCGTTGGAAACACTCGGCATGCATGCATCCATGCTTCTTTCTTTACAACTATTGGCTTGGCTCTTGGTGTTTTTGATTTTTTCCATTGTGTCACCAGTACATGATACCCCAATTTTCTGGATTTTACTCGTCATTGTTTTTAACTGTATTGGCTGCCATTACTTTTGCTTGGACAGCACCGCGTTGCGTTCCTTTACTACTACTATCACTGGGTCTTCCGGCTCTTTGTCTCCTTTTCATAACTTGGGTTTGAGCACAGGATCTGCACATATGCTAGCGATTTGCTGTTCTTGGATTGAACATGGGTTTTTTGCTTTGGTGAAAGGGTGCTGGCCATTGCCAGCATTCTTGGTAATCTTGGGAATCGGGTGGTCATAATCAGTAGCTTGCTTTACTATTTTCTGTTTGCCTCAAGCAGTAGGCTTTTGAGATCGGTATTGGTAGTGATAGATTAATCCGATTGAAATCTTTGGAAATGCTATGTTGGCTGCACTGTACTGTACCTCCTGCCATGTGTGTATTGTCTGAGTTTATCATTGATCTCGCTCGCGCACAGCATGCACTGCACGCCTGGCCCGCTTCTTGTTTCGTTTGTGCATCAACATGCGCAAGCTGACAAAAGGGGTTTCGAAGGACAACGCAGAACACGTGATAAAGAGGTCCAGATCGCTTGATCTTGCAACATCGAGCAGGCTGGACATTCGGGCACTTCGCACTTCCGACGCGGAGGCCCAAATGTGCCGAGTGAGAGGAGCCTACTTGCGAGTTGATCTCGCATGTGCGGTAAATTAATTGATGCTCAGCTTCTCGGTCGACGGGGCCGCCGGCGGGGGTGGGGAGCTCACTTCACCAGGAACTTCGGCTCCTTTGAGACGACCATCCGGGCGCTCTGGGAGTCCTGGCCACTGGGTGAGATTGGGACAAGATGCGGCGGGGGAGCAACCTCAGCCGACGGATCATATGAATCGCATCGACCACTTGGGCGAGATGGCACTATTGGTGTGCCCGACTTTGCATTGCTGGAAGAATCATTGCTGTATCTACCAAGAATAACACATAGTCTCCATGGCAGCCATGGAAGTCGTGATCATCGGAGGAGGACTTGCTGGAGCCTGCTTAGCAAACGGTCTAGTCAATCACTCGGACAGTCTGATCGATGTCACGCTGATCGAGCGCGAGGAGGCAGGCTCAGAACGAGGCGGATATCAGATCAGACTGGGCTCGCACGCTTTGGCCGGCTTCAAGGCTTGCCTGACGGCGACGCAGTATAGAGATCTGCTCCCATGCTTTGGCCGGTCCGGCGGCGTCGTCTCGTCAGCACCTTGCATCTTTCGTCCTTCCGACTTGAAGGTTCTGCTCGATCTCAGTAAAGCTCCGGCATACCAGAAAAGCGCTCCCATTGGACGTACACGGCTGCGCGACTTCCTTCAGACGCCTCTGCAGAAGCGTCAGGTCATTCAGTATGGCAGGAAGTATGTCAGCTACGAGCACCTAGATGGCGATGCTGGGCAAAGCAGGATCAGAGCTCATTTCGCTGATGGAGGATATCACGACTGCGACGTACTCATCTCTGCTGAAGGCAGCGCTAGCCGCATCAACAGGCAGATAGGGCTAGACAACATCATCGAAGACATAATTCCTGGCCATGGTGGGTACCTTGGCAAGTGTCACTTGCCCTGGCCGGTTCTCAGAAGCCTACCCAAGCAACTCGTGGAGAAGGGAACGATCTATACCGTCAACTCCAAGTTCAAGGTCTTTGCTGCAATCTACTTGCCTGACGGTACGGCTTCGTCAACGATCTATAAAGACCAAACCTCAAGCGAGGACAACGAAGACCTCAACAAGGTGCCCAGCAATTACGATCAGGACCAAGCGTCACTGTTCCTCGCAACTGGTTGGATGGACGGACCCTCCGCCTCGGAGTGTCCGCACGTAAAGGACAAGAAGGCTCTCATGCTTCAAAAGCTTGCAGCGGCCGGCTTCGATCCTGAGTTCAACAAGGTGGTCAATGCAGTGGACGAAGACGCACTTATCACAACTCCATGGAGATATGCCAAGAACGACACGCCTTTCGACTGGAGGCAGAGACTGCTATCTGCCCAGAAAGTCGAGCTCAAGCCTGACCCATGCATCGCCAACCCTCGCGTGTGGTTGATCGGGGATTCGATTCACCCTATGCTGCCTTCGCGAGGCATGGGAGCGAACAATGCCATTCACGATACGGCTGATGCTCTCGGCCCTCTGTTGGAGCTGGCAAAGTTGAAGCATCGAAATGGCGGTTTGACGGATGCCGACGTCAATTCCCAGCTCGCTGTTTACGAGGCTACCATGATGCCCAGGGCTTTCGATTGGGTTAAGCAGAGCAGCAATCAACAGCTGCCGGATTTGGAAAGTTTCAGAGGGAAGGTCTTCATACTTGTGGCCCATGTAGTGCTGTCTGTTGTGGGAGCTTTCATCAAAGTGATCAAGTTCTTTGGATGGAAGCCAAAGGATGATGCGCCTGATCTTCCTTAAAGTGTTAGAATCAGGTAGATCTTCAAGTTCGTATTTGTAGCAATGCATGAGAACAATCTTGTCAACGTCAAATGATCCTGGGGCAATCTGATCATTTGTACGCAAAGGATTATTGAAGAGGCAGTCTTCCTCGCGAAATCAGTTTCATGATACGAATTACTGAAGAGTTTCCTTGGCCATGATTGCTTCACACTGAGACATATCGATCTTACAAGACTCATCTTTGCAATTGTCCTATCCACGATCTAAAGGCTCTAGCATTGAGAACATGCAAGACTTCTCACCGATTCTCGTGACGCTCACGAATCATACCTTCGTCCACCTGAACCCGGCTTGCATGTATCTTGCTGCCGCATAAGCGAACACTGAAGCCACCATCGTGCATCCACAGAACAGCTGCAACCCCATGTAGCTCGTTGCGCCGCCCTTTGCACTCGTCTTGATCAACGCACCTCCAAGCGGGCTGCCAGTCAAGGCACCAAAAGCGTTGACAAGCGCCCCAAGGCCTATGCGCGTGCCGATCTCGGCAAAGGGACTGATCTGTGCTATGCAGGCTGGAAAGATGGACACGTAGCCACCAGAGCCAAAGCCAAAAGCGACCGCGTATGTGATTATGGCTCCTGTATTGCTGCTTCCCGGGATCCACAGCACCAAGGTCAGGACGCCGGTCAGAGCGGTGATCATTAGCATGCTATTGAAGCGTCCGACGACGTCTGCAAGCGCTCCTACCACGAGCCGGCCGATGAGGCTGATGCCGTTGATGAGTGGCACGAGATAGGGGACGAGAGCTGGCGAGATGCCGCTGGCCTGAGCTTGCAGGACGATGTAATTGAGAGGCAAGAACATTCCCCAGAAGAACAGGAAGCCTCCGAGCATCGTCAAGACCGAGATGCGTTCTCTGAAGCATCGCGTATAGTCGTCGATTTTGAACGGACGAGGTTTGGGCGGGTCTCGGGTTTTGATCAGGACACAAGAGATTCCGCACAAGATCAAGAAAACGAACCCGACGATCCGTATAGTCCAGGCGAAGCCGATCGATTCGAACAGCCGTGTCAGCATGATCGGCAGAGCAATGCCACCAGCCGAAGATCCGGAATTGACGATTCCGAACACAGTCGCGCGTCTCTTGCTGAAGTACGACGTCGTCGAAGTAAGCGACGCAGAGAAAATAGCTCCCGAACCAAGCGAGCTCAATATAGACTGCGACAGAACGATCTGATAGTACTTCGTTGACAATGAGAGCATCATCAGACCAAACACGTATGTCGGCGTTCCAATCAGTAACAGCCACCGAGGACCGTAGGAGTCGTAGAAGCGTCCCCAGACTGCTGAGCCACCTACTTGGAAAAAGACTTGCATGCTCGTGATCCAGCTGATTGTGCTGGAGCTATGCTGGGATAGTGGACCATCATGGTAGTATTCGAGGAAGATCCCCACGCAAGTAACGAGGCCAAACGTGCAGAAGAGGCCGAGCCAGGCGCCGAGGACGACGAGCCAGGCTTCCAAGCCGCCTTCGGGGTAGTCTGATGGTGCGGAGGTGGGTGGTGTTGCTGGGACTTCTTCGTTGGTTTGGGTATCTGCTTGGACTTTCTCGGAGACGATGTGGTGGTTCATTGTATCTTTTGTCGAGTAGGATGCTTCGTTGTCGCTTTTGCCGTGCTCGAGTTGTCCCATTCTCAATGAGATGGATATCGGTGGCTTGTGGACTGCTCAAATTCTTTGTTCGGAACCTCGGCCTGAGATCTATATCGCCGTTGAATGATGGAAGTTGTAAATTGATGAAAAGATAGAGATGCTATCATAGGACTCTTGTTCGAGCAGAGACGAAAGAGCAGAACCCGCAGTTCGACATTTGTTTCAAGACTCGCCAGTCATGCTCGAACTCCAATAGAGTTATTCTGTCCTTGTGCATACCTTGTTTGCCGAAGGTACCTCCCTGTCTAATTCAAGCTTCCTGGTGTGTCAAGCAGATCTAGAGCTACTCGGGGCTGGGGACAAAGGCTGCCGAGCTTCTTCATGACCGGCGGGGCCGTGTGGAGGTCTTCGGAAGCGCAGCTACGGCAGCCATGGTCACAACAGACGACCTCGAGGCGAGAGTTTCTCCGTCCTGCTACATTCGGTTAAACTCCCTCGGTCTAATGCCCTGGTCTTCGATTGATAGCTCCATCCGATACACGCGTGCCTTTGAGACTTGCGTAGAGATACGTGGTGGGTAAGCGCATCGATTTGAGAGATCAAATTTTTGTTTCGATGCGAACAGTAGATCTCGAAATTTACAGAGCCAGCGAACGCTTATGGCAAGGTATGGACTTGAGAAGAAATTGATGGAGACAAGTTTCTACAGATCCAGCGTCACTGGTTCGGCCGGGTTCAATTCCAACACCTTGGTCCTGCCGTTCTTCTCAACAGCCTCTGTGGCTGCCGCAGTATCTATCCTCCAAGGAGGGATGCAAGCTTCGTCGTGCAAGCACCAGATCACTTTCTCCGGTCGACCCAACCACTCGACCTTCATGGCAGCAAATTCTGCGGCAGAGCCATCGAAAGGCCGGCCATTGAGGTTTGCTCGGCCAGCGATAGCCATGATTACAATATTTGGTTTTGGTTGTAGCTCGCGTAGAATGGCATCGTAGCCACCGAGATGTGCAGACCACAGCAGCGCTTTGTCTTCACCCCTGATGAAGTTGAACATCAGCTGTCCTCCATCGCTGTGAGAGAAGACGTTACGTTTGCGATCGTTGACGTACTCGATAAATGAGCGATGGCCCGGTGTCAGCTTCTCAGGAGGCATCAGCTCGCCGATCCGTAACAGTCCGTACTTCATTCCAAGTGTAATGTCGAGCGAGCAGCTATAGGGACTGGCTGCACCCTTGTAGACGGTTGCTGTATCGATCACCTCAGGGTGGTCTTCAGGCATGAGGCAGTGTAAAGATGGCCATACGTCTACTGAGAAGGCGGCAATGGTGTGAGGCGGCCTTTTAGGCGCATCTGGCAGTCCAGGAGCTGCAAACGACGCATCGGAGCGAGCCTTGTCCAGGTCTTCACGGGCGAACAAAGGGATGCGCTCGCCACTTGTACGGGTAGAAGTTGATGTTCAGGGACACCAGCATCCCTCAGTCTGTTGATAGCCTCGTTGTTGGCTATGACTATTGCTCCTGTCCTGATGGCAATGCGATCCGCACCGGGAAGACTTTGAGAAGGTTAGTCACTGGTCGAAACAAACGCAATGCTATGTGAATTGATGGACGACTGACTGGTCAAAGTGTGCGTGAGAGATGAATATGTAGTCAGCATGGTCTACGTCGTCGATTGCGAGATATGATGGTAGAATCGATGGCTTGTCGAGCCAGGTGTCGAGGAAAATTGTGAGGCCCTTGTATCGTAAACGAAAAGTGGTTGCTCCTGTATAGTGTATTAGTGATGCAAGGTTTGTTCCTAGGGATTTCGGTATACTCACCAAACCATTCGAGAATTGGTTCGCCCATTGCCGACCAGGTGTCAAGACTGGGATTGGACGTCTGTAAGTAGCGATACGGATGTTTTTGTAATCCGCTCTTGAAGCAAATTAGCCCAGATTCGAATGAGAGTCCTGATCAAGACATCGAAGAACTATTTCGGATCAAACGACAGAGGAAGGGAGTAGTCACGTGCCGTCCTGGATTCCTCTTGGCGGGGCCGACGGGGTGTTGTTCGAGAGATGGTCTTCCCCGCCTCGGAAGACCACATCTCCTCCCCTTGCTCCCACCTCCACAGCGATGGCAGCACCGTCGTCGCCATTACCGTCGTCTCTGTCGTGCGAGCACTGCGGCGAAACCTTCCACCGTCGCGAGCACCGCGATCGCCATCTGCTGCGCCACACAGGTGCCAGGCCCTTCGTGTGCGCAGTGTGTGGTAAGTCGTTTTCGCGCAACGACACCCTGTTACGGCATCGCGCTTTGCACAAAAGGCCGAACAATCGCTCGCCTCGAAATGCAGATTCACCTGTGGTGACCGCCCGTCGACGTGTGCAAGCATGTTTGCAGTGCGCTAGGTTGAAGCAACGTTGCGAAGGCGGCAATCCGTGCGCACGATGCTTACTCAGGGAGTCGGTCTGTAGCTACAACCCCTCCACAATGCCGGTAGACCACAGAGAACGATCGTCAATATCCTCTCAGCGGTCCCGGGTCGGTGTCGAAGACGATGAGCACGATGCTGATGACGCTGCTGCCGGCTCGCTGGATGGTCCAACTCCTTTGCAAGACATCGAGCCATTGACATTCGCCATCCCTTCAGGCCATGATGCCGCGTCAAGCATGACATTGAACAACACTGAGATACCTTACGATGCCATGGCGACTGACTTCAATTTTTCCTGGACAATGCCTTGGGCGATGGAAGGACTTGAGATTCCTTTCGAAACTCCCAACTTCCCCATGCCTTGGAATAATGTCAACTCTTTCACTCCTGAAGATCAGAATTTCCTGAACCCGCAGTACATTTGCTCAAGACATGTTGTACCATGTCCAACTTTCCCAACACCTGAAGCTCCGAGCCTAGAGATTGCCGGAGCCGAAAATCACGGCCACCTCTCGCACGTTCCTGACAAAGGTTTCGAAGAGCTGCATGTGTTTTACAGGACGCAGCAGCTAGACCCAGCACTCTCGCCGCCCATTCCACGGCGCATTCTACACGCGTTCATCGAATTGTACTTCGAGCACTTTGACCCACAGTTCCCGTTCTTACACCCGTCTCGCCTGGAAGCCGAAAATGTCCCTTGGATCCTGCTTCTGGCGACGGCGGCGATAGGCAGTCACTACTCTGAAGTCGCAGAAGCTCCTGGATACCATGCAGTTCTCTTTGATCTTCTTAACCGTGCAGTAGAGTCCACCATTTCAGTTCAGATGAGTAGGACCGACATTGTTGTGATACAAGCCGTATTTCTACTCCATGTGCTTTTGATGTTCTCTGGATCGCATCGTGACAAAATTGTCCAGCAGCAATAAGCGGAGTATCCTTGCGACTCTGTGCCGTGATCTGCTTGGCAAGAGGGACAGACCCAGGAGCTCACACCAAGTAGAGGCTATTTCGGAGCAGGAATTAGAACAGAACTGGAGAGATTGGCTTGCTAAGGAAGAGCAAGTACGAATCTTGAGTTGTGTCCGAGGTAAGTCATGGAGATCCAAGCGACACACAATTTCTGGCTAAAGAGCCAGACTGACGACCCGAGAAGTGTTAGAATCTTTAGCGTTCCTGTTTCTCGACACTCCTCCTGCGTACGACCTGCGGGATAGCTCCTGTCAGCTACCAGCTCAGAGTGATCTATGGCAGAGTAGGAACGCCCACGATTGGAAGTCTCGATATGACAATTTGCCTGGTGAGTAACCCTCGCCGCTTGCGTCAGATTGATTGACCAATCTTTCCACTGACTACACATCCAGCATATGAAGCCGAGCGAAGTCGTCCAGAGTCAAGTGATGCATGGTCTAAAATAATGCTGAAATCGGCGGCCTTTACCTCGAAGCTGATGCTTTTGGAGCTCTTCCTAGACGAGAGAAACATTGCCCGTCAGCTACGATCCTCTCAGCTGTTGCGATCCTCGTTCGCTTCATATCTCGGTATGCCACCGCGTGACAGTGCTATCAACCAAGGCTCATCATCCTCGTCGATGGACAAATTATCCGACATGAACGCATGCGACAACCCTTTGTTCAACAAGTCGATTGATCTATTGGCATTTGCAGCCCATGAGCAGTCAGTGGCTGCGCTTAATGGGCAGAAACCATCATACACGTTCTAGCCATCCTTAGACGCACCCCTCTGTCGATATTGCATCATGTCACTGGCTGGCAGACAGATGAGGAACAAATGCTTAAATCTAGGACGATGCTCAAGAACTTTTTCCTTCAAAGCCCCTCAGAGGCACGCAAGTGTCTCTGGCACGCCACCTGTATCTTCAGATCAACACGAAGTACTCGGAGATTGGCCTGCCACGACGTTTTCAGCCTGACGGTCTCAATGTGCTATATCTACTGTTACTCCGAGCTGCTACTCAAATCCCATACCGATATCCAATCTAGAGTGGATGCTCCGAGTTCGCTAAGTCCCCACACACGACGGACTATTGTACGAATCGATCAGCTTCGTGAAAGGAGGGCGATCGAGCGATGGGTTGAGAGCCGCGACGAGGGCGAAGTCATCCATCTGACTGTGTGGGCCTGCTTGATGGACCTGATCGAAGTGGCCGCTTCCTCAGAGACGTCGAGAAAACTTTGAGGGGACAGATTGCTTGGCGTGGATTCTGTTGCGCATTCGCAGATAGTTTTGCTCAACTGCGACGCGGTGAGAATCCATCTAACGCCGAGTTGAACGAATACCAGGAAGCTGTGTGATCTTTATGGGCGTATGAATATCTTTCATGCTCCACGACATCTCAATATTATGCAGGCGCAATGATGAGCTGCAACTTGCTGGAACAGAAGGTCACCATATCAGGTCGTGTCGAGGCCACCTTGATCCGGAGCTTGTTGAAATGGGCAGATTGGAATGAATACGCCATGCCACGCAACCCGACTGCTGAGCCACCTGATTCAATTGAAGTCGTGGATCGACATGCTCAAACATCTGCACACGGGTTCAAGAAGCTTGCTAGCGCAGGGTGAGTGACGAAGATTGCCAAAAGTTCTAAGCAGGCCGCTCGTTACTTGCTCGAGTCCGCGGCAGAGTGATAATTCCTCGTCAACGTGTTCCTACTTCAATAATGCTTTACAATTCGCCTTCCGACGAACTCGGCAAGCAAGCGTCGGCGGGCATGGAAGATCGACTACCACACAGCTTCCATCTATGCAATCTACATGATACATCTGTCATTATTCCGATAAGAGGCAATAACGGACCTGGGAGCGTTCTGTCACACGTCTCCGCTTTGGCGACATCTCACTTAGAGCCCTTGCCCCTCCCCCACAATGTCTTCTGTCCCCGCAATACCCTCCCATGCGTGAGGCGTCGAACGAAGCATGCGGAGACTCCTCTTTACACCAATGAGTTCCAGAGTGATCGGCAGCTGCAGCATGGACCACACAATTAGAAATGGTGGGAGTCTTCGATTCGCACCCCAATTGAAAGATTCGACACCCCCTCGTTGACAAGAGAACATCAGTGTACCTACTAGCTCTTCTGTCCAAGGGCCTGCTGCTCAGAACCACCAAGAGACTACCGCCCATAGCCATGGAAGAGCCAAAATCTTACATTAAGCATAACGAGGATATCTGCGGGAATGAGAAACAGTCCGCAAAGAACGCCTCACAGAATGGAGAAATCCAGCTGTTTGACCGAGGCGAAACCATACTCGTCCCGACACCGACCTCTGACCCTAAAGGTTAGTTTGTCGTGCTAAGTCTTCGCAATTGACGATCCCAATAACTTGTGCTTTGATCATCTGCTGAATATCTCTTACTGATGCTCGTACCGAAACAGATCCTCTGAATTACCCTCAATGGAAAAAGTGGACAATCTTGATCCTGGTCTCGGCTTACACAGCAACAGCCGTACTTCTCGGATCTGGCATGGGTGCTATTTTCAGCGAGGTTGTGCGCTCTTAACCAGGCGAAGAACAGCGCGCAAACGATCTGATCACTTATCCTGCTCTCTTCATGGGTATCGGTAATATGATTTCCGTACCGCTCTCCATGGTCATCGGCCGCCGTCCAGTCTTCGTGGCCTCTTTGGTGATCTTGGTGGCATCGGGAGCCTGGTGTGCAACTTCGAAGAGCCTCAGCAGCCATATTGCCGGTCGCAACGTCATGTCCTTGGCTGCAGGTCAAAGCGAGTCACTCGTACCCTTGATGGTCCAGGAACTCCATTTCCTTCACAACAGGTCTTGCTATCTTAGCTGGATGTTATTCATCCAGAGTGCCGCGGTGGGCGTCTTCTTCATCGTTTCGCAGCATCTCGTCGCCGCGTACGGTTGGAAATGGTGGTACATCATCTTCACTATTGTCAACGGTACCATTCTACTGTTATCCGTTTCCACTAGTAGCGGAGACGACTTTCGACCGTCTCGAGGAACCGAACACATCGGCAGAACCTTCGAATCACTTGATGACGCACCGCGCGCACCAGGCTGCTCTAAAGACAATGTCTGATCGCCGCTGGCACCATGGTCTGAAATTATACAGAACCAAGAACTCAGGAAGCTTGATTCGACTTTTCTACTGGCGTGTCCTACAGAGCTTCCTGATCTGGCCGGTGTGTCTCATATTTCCTATCAACGGCACATTCCTTGGCATCTACGTGTTCCAATCTGCCACCTTTGCAACGACCCTCGTCAAGCCTCCATATCATGTCCCGTTCGTCAACCTTGCCTATGTCCAAGGCGCCCAAGTCTTGGTCTCATTTATCTTCCTACCGGTTCTCGGATATGGCAGTGATGCCGTCATCAAAGTACTCTCGAAGCGCAACAACTCATTCTACAAACCCGAGTACCGCTTCGTCGTCTACATCGTTCCTGCAATTGTCGGGATCGTTTGCGCTGTCATCTACGGACAAGCATGTCAGATTGATCCTGCTTATTCTACCAAATGGAGTTGGGCAAGCATTGCAGTCCCGTTCAATGGCAGCTTCTTTGCGTTCGTGGGAGCCTCTATCATGGGCCTCACATATGCCGCCGACTTCCCAGAGCAGGCTGGCCCTCTTTTTGTGCTCATTTGCGCAGGAAGAGGCATCGTCTCCTTTGGTCTGAGCTATGCTACACTGCCTGCCACCCAGACTATCGGAATCGATGGGCTCATGAATATTTTGGCTGGGATTGGTGGCACGTTCTGTCTTATGCTCGTCCCTGCTTTCTTCCTGGGCCCTCGATCCCGGATCTGGGCTACTCAGCATCTGTTCAGGACGCAAGAGACTTGATGAATGGGCCAATGCATGTTCGTTGGCTTGATGTTCTGCGAAAATGCAAGAAGCTCTTGAAGATATGACAATTGACTCTTAGTGTATCACACGCGGAGCTGTTGACAGTAGCTTAAATACTCATAACTACTCACGGCAGTCATTACGGCATTACGGGCTGGGAAAACGATCAAACACAGAAATGATCATTACTTGGTCTAAGTACAAATGCTCGACACGTTTCTTTGTGAGGGATGATGATCGGAAGGCGAGACAGAACTCCCCGGTACCAAAATCGCTCGTGTCGGGCTCAAAGTCACACGCATCAAATGATTGCTAGGCCATGTGCACCTTGATGAATTGACTTGTCCTGCCTCTTCTCCGTGTCGACTTGCAATGTTTTCGTAACGTTCATCGACGTTGGATCGACGACGCTAAGAGTGCCGTCGAAGAGGTTGGAAACGAAAGCTCTTTTCCCATCGGGATGAGACAGCACTGTCAGAGGTATGAGGCCTGTCTCGGTTGTACCCATGTGCTCGTAGCTTGATCCGTTGGATTGGAAACATGCCAGGCCGCCGTACGAGGGAGCGGGCTTTGAGGTGACCTTGTTGAGTTCCATGCGGTAGAGCCCGACTAACAGCCTGTCGAAAGGATCTACATGGACTGTGATCGCTCCAGTATCCAGAGGAATGGAAGACGAGATCTCGTCTGATTGTGTATCGATCACCTCAATACACGGAAAGTGTCCTGACTGACCAATGGCAGGGGATGGGAAAAACGCCAGGGAACCATCGCGCGATATGCCGGGTTGTTCGCAGCCGCCTGGCAAAGTGATCTTCTTGATGAGCTTTTCGGCGACCAAATTGATGACTGAGATGTATCCAGCTTCCTTGTTGCAAGTATACGCCTTCGAACCATCGGGTGTCATGACGAACCAGTGGGACTTGTGGCCGCTTGCGATGCGCTTGACGACAGTGCGAGAGTCCAGGTCAACGCCGACCAAACCGCCTTCGTTCGGCGTCTCTCCCGCGACTCCACCTTCCACTGAAGCATACAGGATGTTGCGTTCCTTGTCGATCTGAAGGTAGTGCGGACCCAAGTAAGGACTGATGTTGATGCTATCGATCACAGTCCTAGTCTTGCAGTCGAAGACACTGATGACTGAGACAAAGTCGCCATGGTTTGAATACCATCCATGCTTGTAAGGATGACTGACGTAGAGAAGGCCGTTTCTGTCATCAAAACAAAGCTCATGTGGCTCCGCGAGCATGTTCACTGCCTGGCCCGATCTGAGACCCGTGGTCAGATCGAAGAAGTTGAGTGTCTGGCCACTTTGGCTGACGACCACTAGAGTGTTCATGTTGGGAGACTTTCTTTTCAAAAGACTGGTTTGCATGATCTCAGAGCTTCCTGTGGAAACTTACAGTCTTATATGTCCCTGGCAGTGAAAGGGAGGAGGCGGACATAATCGGTCGTAAAGACGGGCCCGAACTGTTAAGCCGGCGTACATCCCTGACGTCTGACTGTGTAATATCAGTACAGCTTCACATGGAATGAGCAAGTATGTCCGATACAGCCGGTTGTGCGTCACGCTTCGGTGTGTGTGTGTGAGCGTCATTGGCGCAACAGTCTTGAACACTATTACTCTTCGATATCACATGCTTTGCTGATTGTCCAATGTATCGCACAAGTCATCGTGTACTGTCTTCACTGGTGGACATCATAATCGATTCTTCAAAATCCCACATGCATCTTTCATACAAACTTGGATCATATATCATATGTCATTAATGTTTCTTTACACTTCTGCATATGTTCTGTCAATACATCTACATTTGCTTGTAGCATCTCCTTGCAACCCTAACCCTGTTATATCGTACCTCCCATTGTTCGTGTTGGCAACATTGAATGTTGCAGTCATCTGAGATCCATTTTTTTTAATCGGCAAGAGCGGAAAGCATCAACGACTAGGATCCGTGAGTGTCTATGCAGTGCCTGAACCTATCTTGATGCTGTGAGTCTAGATTTGATGCGGACAAACATGTTTCCATGCGCGCAAACGTCGGCCTGCTGACTCCGACTGCTCGGATGCCAGATGCCAGCCTGCATGCATTTGATCAGTATAGCAAACATATCGTCAACGCATGCAAGAATAACCCAGTTTAAGCGCTTCTTCGACTGCTACTCATGCACATCGACGCGGCCCATGACTCGCATAACTGCAGGATTGGGCCGGCCATCTAGGAAGCGAATCCTTCCGGGCGGCTAATTCTGGCCTATGCAAGTCAACCCTTGTACGCTTCCAAGTCTTCTGAGACAACGGCCACTCACAGCGTTGTGAATCATGCGGTCTTGCGGCGCAGTGCAGTTCTTTACAGACAAGACCCGACTGGCGGTTTCACGAAGATGCCTTACCGCTGTGCGTGCCGCAAACGAGATGCTTCATGACAGTGTTTGTCCGCTGTTCTCTTTTCAATTTTCTTCCAACGTCTTTCGTTTCGTTCATTGAGAGTGGAGGTATGGTAATGACATCTCGCACGGTCGGAACGGCGGCGGTTGTCTGCTTACTTGCGACAGTCAGATCTGTGCTGGCGTCCCCATGTACGTACGGCGTCCACACGCGCGATATGATGACAATCACCAACATGAAGCTGACATCTTTTCTGATAGTATACGATAACTTGACAACGACTACTGGTCATGCCAATGGTCCGGTGAGGCTTGCGACAGGCAGCGCTGCGAGCAAGACTACTCTGGGTGTTGGCGACTATGTTATGCAAGGCATTGACGATGCGACGACAAGACATTCGACGACTTTACCACCATCGTCAACTGTGTCAAAAGACGACACGCCTACTACGACCTTGGTCGATACATACTATACGGGACAATTGCTCTCCAACAGTATTTGGCACCTTTTCACATCCAAGACTGAACGACCAATAACGCCCATAAGCTGGGCAACTCCCATGCCCGAGATAGAGAAGTGCTGGTCGGACATCGTAACTTGGCGCAACTCGAGCATTAGCTGGTGGAACAAGTACGTCGCAAGCTCAAAGTTCTCGAATAGTGTACTTTCGACAGAGACAACCATTTGGGCCGTATCGGAAACAGCGATCGAGACAACAATCTATCCAACCAGCGTAAGTGCTTACACACTTTGCGACGGGTCGCCACGGGTCAATGCCCGACCACACACAAGCACTATGACTTCTCTTGTCACTAAATCCCGCACCACTGTGGTTCCTAAGGAGTTCGCATCTCCTCAAACTCAGCCTTGTGTCCCAGACTCACACACATGCCGAGTTTGGTATTATGAGTCGAACATAAACGTTACCAACGAAGACGAGCTTCTCCAACAATGCGGTAGCCCTACTGGTCTTTACGAACCCTGTTTAGTCGCTGGTGGCCCAGTACAACTCATCTACTGGCCTGAAGACGATGGAGAAAGCGAAATCTGTCCGAACAACGCCAGTCTGGCATTACACCATCCTTCGCACGCCGGCAACATCTCGACTACAGCCCTACCAGACACAATTACGGCTCTGGGACATACGTTTACCAGCGGATCAGTGTACTTGTCCTTCCATACTCTCTACGCATCTTACGACGGATTCTGGGATCGCGTTGGTCCTACCTTCAAAGACACTATCATCCCGGTACCGTCCAGCGCCATGTCAACTCATTGCGGTGGATTCACTGAAGCACATGGACCTGCTACTCCGCTCAACTACGCTGATCTCAACTGGCCAGTCGCTGCGAGCGCATACTCTTGCCAAGCGCGCTGCGATAATTGGAGATTCGTTGGGACTAATGACGAAGCTGCCTCAGCGCCAGAGTGTAAGACAATCTGGAACGACGTCAACCCGAACATTGCGATTCCGACGCTGGTCAGAGACCTTGTACCTGAATGGGCGCATTGCGAAATGTCTGGCTTTAGGATACCGAATTTCTGGCACGATCCGCCTATCGCGCTCACGCAGAAAGCCTCAATCGTTGTGCCAACCATGCCGCATACTACATCTCATGTGGAGCCAACACAGGAATCTGCTTCACCAAGCTCTGGCATGACAAGCGCAATTCCGATCGAGACGAGTACGGCCATTGGCGAGACTACGGGAGCTGTGACTGGAACCCAGGAGCCAGGTGCTGAGGCTCAGCCTTCGAAGACGTTGTCGCAAAGCGATTCGACTTCTGTGAGTGAGGTAAACAGCGACTCTGATCCACTGCAGACCTCTGCAAACTACGAGCCTGCACCTGAAGTTGAACAAGGATCTGGAACGAGCGCTCAACGACCACTACCAGATCCTACTAAAGATGTTCCAGTTGCATCCTCGTCGGGCTTCTTAGACACGGACCCCACAGAGAGTGCAGTCCCTGATCCGACAAAAACTATCGAGACAATGCCGCCGGGGGATGATGGCAAACCGGCGGAGATCACAACCACGAGCCCGCTTTTCTCGTACCAGCCGCAGCAATCGTCACTTGACGCCCTGTCCATTCTAGAAAGCGCACTTTCTACTTTCTCACAGGCCGATCAGTCACACGCAACGCAGAGTGCTTCAGTTGGTAGCATTCCAACCGAAACAGCAAATGGCGCATCGAGTGGCGTCATTCAGAGTCCTGACGGAACTGTTCTTCTAGAAGATCCAACGGCCCTATTGCCTCCTCTGACATCCGCTGCAGGCAGTCATTCCGCAGGGGAGAGTGGGACTACCGGAGATTCCGATGCCACAGTGACCACCACGGAAGGTTCTACCAGGTCTCATTTGGTGAGTGTCCAGGATCCTACGGACACGACATCTGTTCGCTTGAGTTACGACCCAGCAACCAGCTTGGATTCCACGGCCGAGCCTACGGCAGCTTTCCCTCCAGATGAGACTTCAATGGGTGAAGATCTGCCATCTGTCGTCGAAGCTCCTCAGCCAGAGCAGTCAACCCTCGTAGCAGGGGATCTGACTTTGACGGCATCACAAGTTCCTGGATCACCCGGAGTAATCGCCTTCGGTAGCCAGACTCTGCGCCCAGACGATCCAGTAACAACCATCAGCGGTCATGTAATCAGCGCAAAGTCATCGGGTGTCGTCCTCGTATCCTCCAGCTCCATCATTACTTTCACAGAGGTCTCCGGTAGCCCGAGCCCATCTTTCGTGCCTCTGGTAGCAGGTTCGCTCACAGTGACAGCTGAAGCTGTCGCAGGTTCGCCTGGCGCTTTCAGCATAGGAGGGACGACTTTGGCAGAGCCAGGAGATGTCGCAACTCTTGAGGATGGGCAGACACTGCGTCTCGATCCCTCCGGCATCGAAGTTGTGATATCGAACTCGACTATTCGAATGAGCACTGCGACTGAAAGTACGGCCACGTCTGCGACACTTTCGTCCTCGACATCTAGTCGCACGGCGGAATATCCCACCGAGACGAGCGAGACAGCTGAGAGCGAGGGAAGCAGGAGTGCAGTCTTCTTGTTGCGGGCGCTGAGTGTACTGACTTGTGTGGTCGCATATGGAATGTGTTGAGCCTGATATACTGGGCGACTAGAGCAATTTGATGTAAATATCACGCTCCGTGCGTAATCAAAATCGCTACGATCAGAATGGCTTATTCCGACAAAACCGGCTGCAATGCCTCGATTACTGAGTATCGTGTGAAGACGACACCTTGTGTTCATCGCCCTCTTTAATACTAGATCATGACTTCTTGGCCTATGGGCAATCTGAACGCTCCGTAGGACGATGACTAGCGTCTTTGACGGGAGTGCGATACGGGCATACATGTAGCATGGGCATCGATGGTCTCAGGCAAGCCACGCTCGATTGGCGATGAGATCCACTTGAAGGTGACGCAACTTGGTACCTCGAGGATTGTTACGTATTTAAGTATATTGACATGTCAATCACCGTGCTGTGCCGCCAACGCATCGACTGCTGTAGTCCAAGGACGCTGTGCCGCAACTTGAAAGTAAGCAGTATAGCATACGTGCAAGCGCTCCTGCACATCAGGGCATGAATTGCAAGCGCATTATTGCTTCAGTACATACGCGGTGTATAAGCAACCAGACGAGCGCTTCCAGAAGCCTTCGCGTATTGCTGAGCCGTACACCTGCTTAGAGGAGCGAGACAGGCTGTGATGATCGTCTTGGCCAAGAACCACCACAGCGGCACAAGTGGGTAAATTCTTGTTTGATCAACGGCGCAGAAACATGGCTGCACAGGTCAAGCGTTGTCGCAAGGCAACTGCGACGAGCGATACCCGAGATCCACGATGATACAAAAGGACTTCACTTGCTACTTTCTTCTAGACCGCTATACGTACCTCTTGTATATACTGCATCCTGGTGCAAGACCGCAGGCCGCGCAATCGCTCGATGCAATGCGCTGCAGTCTAGGAGATACTTACACACCTTCCTATCCAGCCAGCGCTCGCGGCTGGGAGTCCACTCGTCTCAGGTGTGCCGTGTCACCCGGCAGGACACCAGGCCGATGAGCTCTGTTAAGGCCAGCCTTCTGTGCCGCCTCACCTCATGCTCATGCTCACCACACGCATCTCCCAGCACCGCGAGTACGTGTCACAGCGCATGATCCGCGGCAAATGCAACACGCCCGAGGAACTTTGGACATGAATTTACACATCACTGCACGCCGTATGGTTGGGTACCTGCAGCGTGAGATTTCCTGTTCCTGGCCTTCCCCGCCAATGGCAGGGAGGGACGTCGTTGAGCCTAGAATCGTGGCTTGAAGGTTCACCGCGGACGCTTTGCTGGGTTGAGCCTACCCTACCGCGTCAGTAGTGCCGCGGTCATGGCTTTCAGCTTTCGCATGACTCTCGCATGAGCAGGATAATCGCGTGCGCTGAAGAGGATAGCAGGAGAGCATGCTATCTAGGACATCAAGAGGTATGGTATGTTCGCATCAATGAGCGCGCTTGAACAAGTGTTCCGAGATTATAGCGAGCCTCGAATCGTGTGGTACCTCAAGATGCTGCTGAAAAGTCGAAAAAGGTACCACGCCTGGCTCGCATACGGCTCGCAGGGATGTCTGTAGCGGAAAGGCTGTTCCTGAGCAGCGGACAGCAGCGATTGGCTTCGCGGGTACAGCCAGCTGCAGAGTCAGGGGTGGAGCACGTCGAAAATGCACGTCTTAGCTTCCACAACACCCAGCAAGGTCCGCCAACGGGTCCCCGGGTTGAGACATCTGCTGGCACCACCACGGGCGCAGCACGCCGTTGTGCGTTTAGTCCGCCTCCGCAGCTGCGGCATCCGGTACGAGGTTGTCTGTAGCTTTTGCGCCTCTACAAGAACCCGTTGGCCCCGCGCGCATTCCACGCTTCCCTCTCCTTTGGTAACACTTTACGGTCTTGAGGATCTATCGTTAGCCAACGCACTCTTTTCGTCCCACACACTTTCCCAGGCATACCGCTTGCCTACCACTCTCTTTACAGACGATTGTATCGTTAAAGTCGCTAGTCGATTTACCACCCTCATTCCCTCATTTTACAGGACGATTTGCAGTGTCAACACCAGTATCAACATTCCAGAATCTACTTCCTGAACATTTACCGTCAACATGCACGCCAAGATTATCACTTTCGCCGCCAGCGCCCTCTTCGTGCTCGGCAACGCTGTCCCGCTGAAACAACGGCAAGCGCGACATTGTCTGGTTCACTGAGGTCGAGACCGCCATTGAGACTGTTCCCGTCACCACCACCGTCTGGGTTGATCCCACTCAGGCTGCCGCGCCCAGCCACGACCACGACCACCGCCACAGGCACTCCCAGAGCTCCCAGGCTGCTGTTTCGGTCCAGGCAACCCCTAGCCCATCTCCCGAGGAGACTTCTGCTGCGCCCTCTCCTTACGAGGCTCCCTCATCTTCTGAAGCACCTGCTCCTTACGTTGCGCCCACCACCACCGCTGCACCCGAGCCCGCTACCACCGCTCAGGACGAGCAGACCACTAGCACTCCCGAGCCTGCTCCCGAAACCACCCAGGCCGCCGTGACCACTCCCGAATCCACCTACGTCGCCCCGGTTTCCACTTACGAGGCACCTTCATCCAGCTACGAGGCCCCCACTTCCACCTACGAGGCTCCCGCAACCACCAGCTCCGCTCCCGCCGCCTACACTTCCAGCTCCTCCTCCTCCGGCTCCAACCCCGCCGCAGGCAAGTCCTTCACCGGCGAAATGACCTACTTCACCCCTGGCATGGGCGCCTGCGGCCACGAATCCCCCGAGAGCGAGCACATGGTTGCCATTAGCCAGACGCTCTTCGACCAGTACACGCCCAACGGCAACCCCAACAAGAACCCTCTCTGCGGCGCCACGGTCTCCATCACCGGCGCTGACGGCTCCAGCTACGACGCCACCATCTGGGACCGCTGCACCGGCTGTGCCGAGGCCGACCTTGATATGCCCCAGTCCTTCTTTGACACCGTCACCATGAAGGGCGGCAAGCCTGCCGACGGCCGCGCCTACGGCATGAGCTGGTCTATCATGTAAATGCCCACGTAGATCATGAACGAGAGATCATAGGAGGCAGCATGGCAACGCTACGCGATTGTCACTGGCACCCACTTGTCAATTATTTCAAAGCAACACTCACAAGCATTGCGATGCATTGTTTCTTGTGCATGAAAAGGGAAATACAAAAACTATTTACGATGATTCTGACCATATAACGGAGGAAAGCTTAGCTCGCGATTTTTTGGAAAGAAATACAGTACGTTTCTTGAAATGAATAGATTCTTTGATTTTTACAAATGAACTGTCACTATTGGTGCTGCTGCTTGTTCGTGAATGTGAGTTTGTGTAACATCGTCTCTGCGCATGTGACGACGTGACGACGATTGTCTCTATTGAATGCGTATTGTCTCTGTTGAATGGATATTGTGCATGCGGTGAACGACGAGCTGGTTTCATGCTGTACCATCAGACACACGGCTGTACACATGTAGCTTGCCAATCGATTGGAAGAAGAGCGTTCACATGAGAATTTCGGGCTTGCATAAGGTACTTACATGTAAGTATCAAGTGACGTTTTTCGTTCATTACATGTATGATCGAGTACATGCAGTGCACATGCACAGTCATGGCAGAAAACTGCTTTTTTGCGATCGCAAGCTACCATAGGCGGCAGGTCGTGATGGCGAAGCATGGGATATCCGGCGAGCTGTGGCAACTTCAACGGATTGGATGGTATTGTGGCATTTCCGTGAGGGGATGAATCCAATGGAATACTGGAGCGGGACCTTGGTATTATCATCATGTGACACCGAGTTGTGGATAACCAATTGGCGTACTGATTGCACACGCGAGAAGTATGCCTACACCTTGACATTGGTATATCAATCGAAAGGCGTATACACCTATAGAGCTGCAAGATTATAGGAAGACGGTTCTGTATACGAGACGTTGCACACGTGCCGGCCCTACCTCCTTCGCTGCGCCTCGTCTCGTCATCGGCCCTCCTCTCACGCTCGTATTGGCCCGCTGGAGCTAAAAGATGGTCACGTTGCGAGGCTGCTGCCATTTTTGGAGCAGGGTAGCAGCAGCATGTAATCAGCGATGACTTCGCATCGAAGTGTGTACATGCACGAATGCTCAACTACTTGGCAAAATATTCACCAAGGCCATGTGCACACAAAGTGATATTAATTTGAGACCAGCAGGTGGTTGTTGGGGTAATGGTCACGTGGTGGCGAGACAGCACACGCGAGCGGTGATGATGGGTGGATGGGCAAGGCAGCCTTGCGAAAAAGTGGCTCGATCTTGGCCTAAGCCCGGCGGACTTTTTGAGTTTTGTACTTTGCCTGTAACGAGTAGACCCGAGGTGCTCGATTGGTGTCGGCTATGCGGAGCGAAATTAGAAGAGCCCGCTGGGGTGCTGGACGGGCTCGACTGGCCAGAACTACTACGCGTGTCGTGCTGGGAGACTCTTGAGATGGGCCTGGTGACGATGCAGCAAGTAAACAGGAGTGGGAACGGACAGCAACTCCGCCATGTCATTAGAAGCAGCATCAGCAGTACGGCGATGATATCAGCGAGTTGTAGGCGCGGAGCAGGTAGAGGCCTGTTTCCGACTCCACGGCGAGCGCTGCAGGCGACAAAAGCGTTTGGTCAGGCCGAGTCGCGCTTGGCGCTGGCAGCGTTTCATCCGCCCGCGTCGTTTCCTGCCGTATGCTAGCCGCTCCTCACGCCTGCACACCTTGGCTGGCAAGCGCAGCGCCTGTTGCTCGGGGCTGACACGCCAAACCTGTATTACCATCCGCACTACTCACTCGCTCGTTTCCTTTGTCACCTGCCACTACCGACAAACAATTCATTCACGCCTCACTTTTACGACACCACAATATTCACCACCGGACTCTATTGTCACCGGGCAACAATACGCTATTCGCTACTCCTGGCCGTACCACTCTTTCTCGCCCGCGATCGCTCGCCCTGCATATCGCTCCGCCCATAGCATTCCAGCCTGCGCATCTAGAATTCACCACCCGCGCGCCGGCGCGATACCTCGCAAACTCAGCTTGCAACCTCTTGTACGGTAAAAGGCGACTGCCTGCCTGCCGCCATGTCCAACTCCACGAGTAAGTCCGCTAGCATACTCTGCCGCCAGCCAGCGCCATGAGTTCGTTTTCCACTGACACCGCCGCCACTGCAGTCACCACATCGAGCATCTCGAGCTCGGCGCAGACCACCATTCCTTCTTCCACCGAGGACGAGGTCACATCCTCCATCGTCTCGTCCGTGTCTTCGGCAATCGACTCCACCATCACATCCGAGGCCACCAACCGAGTAACGTCTAACGACGTAACATCAACAGCCACAGCACCCTCCGCCGAGGCCTCCACACAGCTTATCACATCCATCGTCACTCAATCACCTTCAAACACTGCAGAAAGCGCCACTCCCGTCACTGTGATTCAGACCCGGACATTGAGTGCGAGTTCAGAACCGACCACCGATCAACCATCTTCCACAACCAACTCCGCCGAGGCCGCTGCAGCTTCATCTTCGGCAGCCGCACTAGCAAATGATGGCTCAAACAACAGCAGTGGCGGTGGCAGCAAGGGACTGGATACAGGAGCAAAGACCGCGATAGCAGTCGTCATCCCCGTTGTCGGCATTGCACTCATTCTCCTGGCAGCACTCTTCTTCTGGCGAAAGCGCAAGGCGAAGAAGATCGCCGAAGAGCAACGTCGAAAGGAGGTGGAAGACTACGGTTTCAACCCCAACAATGATCCCACACTTCCTGCCGTCGGCTCCGAAGCTGGTGGCCCAGAGATGAGCGAAGATCACAGCTCTGGCTACCGCGGATGGGGAGCTGCAACTGCATCCCACCGCAAAGGCTCCACCACTCTGTCCGGCGGTCACACTCACGGTATTCCTTCCGAAACGGGTAGCAACCCTTTCACTGGCTCTTCTCCCAGCGGTACTACCGCTGCCGACACACCTCACATGCGCGACACAATGTCCAGCGACGAGCTTGGAGCACTAGGTGCAGCACCAGTTGCCGGTACTGCCGCAGCAGCGGGTAACATGCGCCGCGGTCCTTCGAACGCCTCTTCTCGCTACTCTAACGGCGCGCATTCAGACGGCTCCGGACCTGACGAGACGCGTGGTGGAGCTGGTCAATCTTACGACTACGGATACAGCCAAGCAGGACCTTACGGCGATGGCTCATACGGAGGTGCAGGCTCTGATATGCCCATAGTCCGCGACGTGAGCGCTAGGAGAAATACGCGCATTCAGCAGGCTAGCGGTCCTTATCAACAGGGCAACTCGGGAATTGCTCAGAATTTCTAGAGATATGTCTCGCGCGTATTATCGTTCTTCCTTTCCATTTTCCATGTCTTTTGGCGTGTCGATCGACCAGCATATTGTGAATATTCTTTCCATCAACGCAAAAGTTGTTCTGGTGCGCACGCTGCTTTGACTGCCCTGATCAGGATTTGGCAACTTAGTGGCCTCTGAAACAAAGCAACCTTCGACTATTCGCCACCTGCTATCAGAGTGAAAAGCTCTCATTTTAAATGGCTCCATCTCGATGGATGTGTGAATGTTACCTTGTACCCACAGGTCTGAAGGTCCAGGCAAATTTAGGTAACAAGCGACCAAGCATTCGAAGCAACAACTCGCGTGGCACCCGAGTATGTTACGAGTACAGCTGGTATCGGGCATACGCAGGCCGCACACCACCAGCATCGTGCGATTCCTTAGGAATCGCCATTGAAGCCAATCGACATATATTCGACCACGCACGAAGAGGAGAAAAAAACAAAAGCTCCACCAAAAGGCTCAACGCCAACGCTTCTTCTCTCGATACCATTTCTTTGTCGGGGTCTTCTTTCTTCTTCGCGAATACCAAATCATTTGTTCATGTCTCCTTTTTAATACCTCCCTTTTCTTTTGAATTCTCTCGTATGAAGGAAGGAAGGAAGGAAGGAAGAAAGCACGGGCAGCAGGAGGTAAAAGTGAGACAAAATCTGCATTTTATGGGTGTCTGTTGGACTGGCTCATTGTTGTTGTTGTTGTTGTTGGAGTAGCGGTCGGATCCAAATTGTAATTCAACGACTATGGTATATGTTCATATTTGATATCTTTGGGATCTTTAATACTAGTCGAAGCGTCCACGAGTGGTGCCTTGCTCGAATTGTGGATGCCTACGCAGCGCTGGTAAACCACGTGACCAGAATTATGCGTGCTCTTGGAATCTCACCTTTCAACACATCCATGGCTACTTGACCTTCTTCCCAAATATGCCGGTTGAAATTGTCATTTAAACACAACACTCGGTACTACAGGCTGTCTTCATCGTCTTCTCATCATTACACGCCGAAGCCTGCGTCTCACTGTCCATGTCTGCCGTGATGCCTTGAACAACCGACGCGGTGCCAGGAACGACCTCTGGTATCAGCGTCTGTTTGGCAGGAGACACTAGATTGAGCGTCCAATATGCCGCGATCGACAACACAAAGCCGTAGAGCCAGTTGAAGTCAAAGAGATGCTGGAGGCCGGCGTTGATGTGCACGTTGCCGGACGCAATTTTGGCTACCATGCCCGGTAGAAGCGGGACAATGACCAACAGGATCGTGAGTAAGGCTCGCCAGTTTACTCCGTGCTGCCTACGTCAGTTTGTGGTGTGTATTGCGCCCAGTAATCGATCACTCACCTTGTAGTAATAGATTCCCTGCGGATCGTACAAAGCAGGAACGTCGTACCTCTTCCGCTTGACCAGCCAGTAATCGCAGAAGAGAATCCCTGCCATCGGAGCCATGAAGACAGCGTAGGCCGAGAGGAAGCTGAGAAGAGTCGCGGCGGACTTTATGATGATCCATGGACACCTGCTATCTGTTAGTACTGATAGTAAAGCTGTTTGTCATGATGACAGTCGAGGACTTACATCGCCCATCCGCCTATGAGCGCAGCGAACGCAACGCCTCTGCGGATGTTGAACCATCGGGGAGCAATTGCTGTGATATCTAAATGCTGATTTAGCGGTCTTGACATCATGAATGTGCACTGTTTCTGACATACCATTTCCAAATGCAATGCTATTAGCACTGATGTTGCATGAGATCTGCGCCAGGAACCATACCGAAGCCGCGAAGAATGCTGCAGCTCGCCCACCGGGACTCCCTTGCCATTTCATGATGATATCGAGCGGCGACCATAGAACTGCATCATAAATCTCCTTGGAAGCTGCAGCTCCGAGGACGCCGAACGCAGCCACGACGCACTTGAACAGAGGAATGGTTGGCAACTGCCATGTCTGAGCGCCTGGATGCTTGGAGAAGCGTGAGAAATCCATAATGTTCACAGCTAAGGTGCTGTATGCGCCTGTGGTCGAGGTCAAGGCACTGACCCATAGCCATGCGCGTTCGGAGCCATGGACCTCTGGCGGCTGATTGAAGAAGTCGCCTGACTGGTGGCCGGCTTTAACCGTGATCCAGACAATCATAGCGATCGCCGTTGGAAGAACGAGCACCGTCTTTGCGTAGAAGAGGTATTGCAGCTTGTGTGTCGGCACAATCAAGAACGGAAACTGCACGATGCAGTAAATGAAATACGAGATCATGCCTTGCGTTGTAATACCGGCCGAGGCAGGGAGCTTGTTGGCCAGATGTGCGAAGCTTGGCCAGATGGCCGTGATCATGACTGTAACGCATTGGCCTCCGTAGGCTGACTGGATTCCGAACCAGAATAGTGCAAGGATGCCACGAGATATGACGCAGAAGTAGCTAAGCCCGTAGCCGAAAGAGGCACGGGCGGCAATGGGAAATGGGATGTGCAGATCAGCACCGATGGCTCTACCGGGATCGTCAGTATTGACGGGTTCTGAAGATGGCACTGATGACTTACCCATTGAGGACTGTCGGAATGGCATTGCACACTGCAGCAACGAAAGTGATCAGGATGGCATCTGTAGCCGACAAGCCCGTCGTCAAGATGGAGCTCGCTGCTGCCCACCCGGAAACTGTTACTAGGTCGGAGAACCAGTACCAGGTGAATGCCCAGCCAGTCTTCAAAGCAAGGCAGCCAGACGTCAGCGAATGTGCATCCTGAGTATCGAACATTGAAACTTACCCATGTCCGCTGATGAAGTGGCACTGGATCCTGGTCTTGTATTCATCAGTTCTTGTTCACGGAACCACTTTGGGGTCAGTATATCCTACCTGCATTCACCCAGACGTGAGCAGGGGCGATGCTGGAAGTTTGCTTCGGTATCGCCCAGCTTGAAGGTTCTCGCAGGCGCGTATTGACTTTTTGTAACGATGCATTCGCCGCTCACGGATATGTTGGGTGTTCATTGTAAGAGACTCGTGAATGAGTCGACATGAAATGACCCCAGAGCGCTATTGAATGCATGGGATGATTGCTGATATACATAGCCCGTGCTTTCTTCCTACCATTGCGCCTCTCAAGGTCAAATGTGTACCCGAGGCTTCGGACGTTGTGATGCTGGAACTGATTGTGCATATGAAGATGAACTCAAGCAGAATGCTGTGAGATAAGATAGCGTTGATACGCTATCTCCATATTGAAGAACCAACGTATCTGATTACTATAGGCATGACATTGGTGAAGATATGACTGGTGAATGGAAGCAGTAGTCTGGACAACATGTCAAACCCCCAAAAATCCCCACCTTGTGGAGTCTCGGCCGAGAGATAAGATGATAAGGATAGGCGCCATCAACGCCACCTTCGATGTCGGCCGAGTGATTCGACATCTATTTTGCTTCAAAGAGATACAGATGGAACCTCGTCTCTCGCCCGCCACAATGATAGAGCAGACTGCGAGAGACGAGAGCGATGTCGATCTCGCGTCGTCGCGCCACGCTGTGCTGTACAGAGTGCAAACGCCGCAAGCTGCGATGCTCGAGATCTCTCCCGTGTGAAAGATGTGTTGAACAGTCAGTGGCCGCGGGTGCCCCCAGTGTTCAATCATTCAGTGGCTGACCTCTGTCAATTATAGAGGCCTCGAACATGCTTGCCGCCGTGGTGATGACTCCTCCATCTTACGACCAGACCGAGCGGATCATACAGACCGCGCACGAAATATTCACATTGATCTCACACACACGCAAGAGACGGAAGACAACACTCTTCAAGGTATCAGCGACAGCCAAGAGATCGATTTACGCGATCGCAACAGAGCAGCGTACAGGGCCACACAAGGTGAAGAGCCCGATGATCGCGAAGTCACCGATGCCGCCACTATCCTAGAGTTCCTTGCATGGGGACGAAGAAAGCAAGTCAGCTTCATATCATCCTTGCCATCGTGTTCGCCGGGCTCAACGACAGCTCAACCGCCATCTCCAGGAGAAGCAGCCTGGTGGCCGACGCCAGAAGATCTCGCCAGTAAAAGCAGTGCTCTTGTACATGTGCAGATCCTCCTCCCGGATCGTCGCAAAGTCTACGAACTGGTCAACTATCACCTTGACAGCTTGCTGTGGTACCATGGTTCTTTCCATCGTCCGACGTTCTTGAATCAACTCGACACCTTTTATAATACACACCAAGGCCAAATTGACGATGCCCGAGTGGACACTCAGTGGGTAGGACTCCTTTTCGCTGTGCTCACAGCCTCGATGTGCTGTGCAAACGCCAGAACTGTTCGCCAATGGGGGTTTCGAGCAACCGAACAAGCAACCCTTGCTCAGAAGTGGCTGCAAGCGACAACCAAGTGCCTTGACGTCGGCAGCTACATGACCAACTTCTCAATATTGTCCTGTCAGGCTGTTGCAACGCTCACCATGTCAGCGCATTTGCTGGGATTTTCTAACCAACAAGCTATCTTATTGGCTTCCGTCACGCGGATTGCTCAGAGTCTCGGGTTGCATCGCTGAACGAAGCGAGTGACCGGACTATTGAAGTTGAGACCGGCCGTCGTGTCTGGAGCCAACTCTGCACTCAGGATTGGTTCTCTATAACATTCTCCGAATGCTATCTGATCTCGCCACTTCACACATCTTCCATCGCACCCCTTCATTGTGATGATGAGACATTGGAAGATGTTCCTGCCGACACGCCGACTATCACAAGCTATTGTCGATATCTGCACTCCATCTCCAGTCTCATGCCCCACCTACAAGATGGGATTGAGAGTTCCAATACTCTTTTCACCAAGTACGAGCAGGTACTAACTTCCGACCGCGCAGTGAGAGAGCTTGCTTCACGGCTACGACCCACGTTCCTTAGCAATGTGCCTGTCGAGTCAGACTGGCCCAGCTACGTACCGTGGGCCAGGAGTGCTGCTGCGATCAGCAGTAGCCACAAAATCATCATGGTACACCGCAAATTTCTCAGCATAAGTTTTACTAACAATGCCTTCGCATTCACGAGAAAGACCTGCATTGCTGCTTCGAAGACTATTCTGAAGGAGTTCCAGCGAGGAGCCGCAGAGAATGGACCTATATTATGGATCTACCATGCCTTCGCTGTAGGAGCTGGAATCACTCTATGTTTGGAAATGCTACATTCTGGACCCAGAGCTCCAGGTTATATGGAACACCATGGATTGGTCTTGCAGACGATTCAGCTACTAGAGCAATCCGAAATCAGCAAGATCGCGAGCCGCGGCGCCTGGCTGCTCTCGAGGTTGATTGGTGCCATCCCGACTGTCGATGTGGAAAACGAGATGAATCCTTCTGGCAAACGGTCTCGGCCATCGACCTACAGCCTCCAAGGCGGCAGCAGTAGCAAACGACAGAAGGTCACGGAGCTTCTAAATGTCATCCATTATCTGCGGGATGCATCAGAGTCCATCAACGAGGAAGAAATCGTTGTCGAGCCTTCAAAAACCATCCCAAGCGGTTTCAGGAATTCATCCGCAAGCAACGATACTCCTGCATCCGCAACTGATTTTGATGCGAATATGGATCACATCTTCGAGGATGAAGGCAATGATCACTATGCTGCTAGAACATATGCTGGTACCAACGATTTCTTCTCCAGGCTGAATATGGGAATATCTGATGGCAGCGTAGATGCTTTTGAAAGTCTCCTAAATCTCTCGCACAATTACAGTTCGACCATTTGAATGAATGCAAAGGCTGCCATACTCCCCTCCCGCTACTATAGACATCCTGGTCTTATCACTCACATCGCAAGTGCCATACTCCATCACCCGCATGCCTCCAATGGGCGCACTGAGCCCAGTAGTTGCTGTACAGCACCGTCAGTTCCCTCCAGATCACTAAGAATGGGCTGGTGGCCTCCCTTGACCAGGTTGAGAGTACAAGTGCCTCCCAGAAGTGGGCGAGTCCTTCAGCTCGCGCAGGGTGGACTAATAATGTCCTCGGTTCCGCTTATTAGGGCAACCGGACATTTTATGGTTGCGTAGTCTGGGTCTTGATGCGATGTGCTAACCATTGCTTCGCAGATCTGTGCGTAAGCTTCTGGATTGCTAGACTCAACCATCTTACGGACCTCCGCCCTCATTACATCGATTGTCTCGCTGTTTGAAGGAAAATTGCTAGATGCCGCAACATCTGCAGCGGCGGTGATACCTTGTTCCCGCACCGTAGCCGCCAATGCGAGCATGCGCTCTTTTACAGCTGGAATGTGTGAAGCTGAACGACCCACACCGAGAAGGACGAGTCCGCTGATTTCTGACGGGTGTTTAGCGGCGTAGTGGAGCGCGACGATTGATCCAAGGCTGTGGCCGATGATGATAATTGGACTTGGCTTGGTGTCTTGGTCTTTGCGAATGCGACTCCCTTGTACATGTGCGATGAGATCGTTCAGGTCGGCGACATATCGGTCTATAGACAGAGGTTTACTGGGGCTGGAAAGCGGTGTGGTCCCAAAGCCTTCGAAATCTACTGCCAGTAGCTGGTGCGTCTGATGCGGGAGCCGGGGAAGTAAAGGTGCAAATGTCTTACTAGAGCCTCCGAGGCCGTGCAGTAGGACAATCAATCGACCAGTAGCCGAGCCAGAAACCCGTAATGTGTTTCTGTGCCGTTTTTGGTAATGTACTGATGTGGTTGTTGGTAACATTGCTGATTGTTTCTGGGAATCTGAAGGTGCTTTGAGCCATGGTTAGGTCGTGGCCTTGCCTTTATGGTCGCAATCGACAGCAATGCAAAAGATCGCCCCTCTCGTGATGAGAATATGCTTCGCCTCTCGGCCGAGATTGGATCAGTACCGATTGCATTCCCATGAGATCTATCGATAAGGCGAAGAGTGACGTCGGCCGAAAGATAGTCAGAGGTGCAGAGGATGCTGGCCAACACCAGACCTTACAGCGCCACCTTCATGGTATCAAGCCAAGGAACAATACAGCTCTCCTTTATAAGCCGTTCAAGATGCTGTTCGGCTGGAAGACTCAGTCTCCAAAAACTCAATCATAGTCCTGCGAAACAATCATGGTCTTCATCAATACTGTGACGACAACAGTCGACCGTCCCACCCTGACGCTTCCATTGAAGTCTGCTTCAACCCCTTTGAGGCATAGCGACGCCAGCACCGGAAAAGTGGTGCCAATTGTGCATAAGGACGACAGCAAAGTTGACTTTGGGGCCGAAATCTATGGCATTGACCTCAACGACTTCTCGGATGCCGACTTCGATTTCATCTCAGATGCTCTTCACAAGCACAAGTTGCTTGTATTCAAACAGCAGCCAAAGATGCTCAAACCACAGCAGCAGTACAGGTTGACCTCAAAGTGAGATGAGATTCCAAACATCATGCGACATAGCATTTTGCTAACTTCCGTAGTTTCGATCCCGACGAGAAGACCGGTGGTTTTGCACACGGAGCGGATCCATATCTGACAAGCCACGAAGGCGTAGATATCTACGGCCTTCCTAATCGTCCTGCTGTGCCCGTCCAACCTCAGGTTCACATTCTAGGCCGCGGCGAAGTTCCCAAGGGCCATTACAGCTTCCCTCCCAACTTTAAAGTGAAAGGCATTGATCATGTCGATTTCCATTTGCCACCTCATATCGCTCCTGAAGATCGTGAGAATGGCGCAAGCAGATTCTACCAGTGGCACTTTGACGGCTCGCTCTACGACATCCCACCTCCCAGAGTCGGCTGCTTGCTTGCCGTGCGTACGCCAAAGGGACCTGACGTTACCGTTCGTTGGGACGATGGCACAGGATGTGAGATGAAGATTGCTCCTGGTGCAACAGCCATGGTTGCAGGATCCCAAGCACTTGCTATTCTGGATGAAGAAACTCGCAACACGGTCATGAATTCCCGCATCGAGTACGCTCCCCATGCGTTCAAGTGGATGTCGACGGCCCACTCAACGAGACTCGGCCACCTTATCGAGACCGAAGGACTTGAAGTACCACTTGAAGAGTTGCCGCCTTATGATAAAAGCAAGGTCTGCATCTACCCAATGGTCTGGACTAACCCGAAGACCAGCGAAAAGTCACTTCAGGTACACGGCCAGGGAGCGCTCAAGCTCTACCTCAAGAACGGCCCGAATGACGAAGAGAAGGTCATTGACGATCTTCGTGAAGTCAGAGAGTTCATGCATAAGTAAGTGTCTGTGAACGGAAGATTATGCACATGCTAAGAGCTCACACGATCCACCAGAATCATGAGGCCGATCCTTTCACCGGAATACATTTACGCTCATCCCCACCAGGAGCAGGATGTCATTCTCTGGTACAACAGAGCTGTGTGGCACAGTATTGTAAGACTAGCCTCCATCTCGGTCATGATCATTAGAGCTGACATATAACAGACCGAGTTCCCTGAAAGCTATGGTCCGCGGATCATGCACCAGTGCAATGTCGCCGCTTCCGATCACCCAGTCGGCTGACAACTTTCGTCATATGATATGGCGGAGTCAGATGAAGTGCGGTGAAAAACACATCACATCATTCTCGGGTTTTGAGCTTCCAGTAGTCGTTTCAGTATCGCGTAGTCGCTCATAACACCAATATGCAATGATAGATACCCTCAATGACGAACCCACGCGTCATGTTATGTCGTCACGCCGTATTTGGTCTTTGCGCTTGGAACAAGTGATGTGATATCTGCTACAACATTTCGCTGTCTCGGAAATAGATACGCCTAGATGCTATCGTGTGTGGTGCTGGTTGGAATTTGTCATATTCGAGCTTCACAATTCTTGACAGCAGATAGTCTTCACCAGTGATTCAGGAAGAGATAGTGCGATTTTGGAAAGCTGAGCTGCCATCAACTCGTTCGCCAAACCTGCAAAATCCCAGGCTTGACCTTTGCCTTTGCCTCTGTGGATGGAGCACATCGTCACGTAGAAAGAGACCAGGGAGACGTGATGAACATCAGAGATGGTCTTTAGGTGTATCCATATCTAGGTACTCCAGATCTCGAGAGCAGCGAAACTGAGAACATCGCGTCTACTGTAATGTTTTGCATATCCAGACGACATGACTATGCGGCTGATTCTACGTGACACCGAAGCCCCAAGTCTGTTTCTTCGGATGCAAATTTATCCCGCAATAATGAACGGCCGATAAGCAGCAACCTCGGGAAACTTTGATAAGTTGCAGTATACTGATTCAATTCTCTCGGCCGGGAGATACGACTTGCTGAAGTTGCCTTATCGAGCTTTCCATATCACTCGGCCGAGAAATGGACCAAACTGCGCTCATGGCCGCGGTTTTAAGCTGTCAACAGTCCATATCATGATCTCTAAGGTATAATATGATATCAAAAGACAGCATCATCCACAATTGACACAATACATACGACGCATCAGTGCTCCGGGACTTACAGTCATCGAAAATGCCTCACTCAATTGCCAGCTTAAAGCCAAGCTTTGAAGTCACGGAACTGCCAAAGAGCGCAAAAGAGGAGTATAACGTGCGCAGACTCTAACTTTCTCGATGCACAGACATCAGTTTGCTGACATGATGTGTATCAGTTTGGCGCAACCATCACCGGACTAGACCTCAATCACCTTTCAGGTATGTCTTACATTTCTGACCAGACGTCTTTCCTTCGCTGACAGAAATAGACGACGATGTACAGCATCTCAAGGAGATAATCTGGACTTACAAAGTCGTAGTGATCAAGGATCAAAAGGACTTGGAACCCAGCAAACAATGGGAGTTGGTCACCCGCTTCGACCCAGATGCAACGCAAGTTCACAGTCACGGCGACCTGAAGACTTTCGCCGCGAAAGGCGGCATGCTATCCAAACAACGCGATGTCTTTGGTATCCCGGGTGCCGAGAATGTCCGTCTGGTCGGGAAAGGCTACCAAGGTGAAGATCACTATGGCATCAAAGACACCACGATCAGAGGCCTCTCCAACGACTGGCACGCGAAACCTCATCCTGACGAAGACTTCCAAGCGGGCCGTACAAGATTTCAGAGGTGGCATATGGATGCACCACTGTATGACCGTGAGCCCGCTTTTTTCACTACCCTGCGATGTGTCAAACAGCCGGTGGGGCCAGACCTTACGATTGCCTGGGACGATGATTCAGGATACAGCATGAAGAGCAAGCCAGGTTCCACGGCTTTCTTCAGCTGCAGTCAGCTCTACAGCATGTTAAGTGATGATGAGAAGCGCATGGCAGATCACAGCTGGTAAGAATGGCGCGAACAAGCTCAGAAGGGATGACAGCTGACAAATCGATTTGTGTGCAGGTGCGAATATTGGCCATATCCTTACAAAGTGATCGAAAATTGCAAGGGCAAGTCCAACGGTCTCGGTCTCGAGAACCAAGGGAAAGAGCACACAATCGAGGAGCTCGGAGAGTATGACGAGACCCTAGTCAAGAAGGTTGGTTTTACATCATTGCATCGAGCCGCAGCTAAGGCACCAAAGACTTTTGCTGACCCTCGACGTACGGTACAGTACCCACTTGTCTGGGTCAACCCAGTAACGGGAGAAAAAGCGTTCCAAGTCCACACCATCTGCGTTCGAAAGCTCTTCCTTCGCTCAAGTCCGACCGAAGAGCCTAAAGTCATCGAGGATCTAGTTGAGATTCGCAACTTTCTCGCTGACATTCAACACAGGATATTGAAACCACAATTCATCTTGATGGCGCCAGTTGATGAGGGAGATGTTGCTATCTGGGACAACTTTGGCGTCTTCCATTCCGCGGTGGACTATCCGGTCAACAAGTATGGACCGAGAAGCATGCATCAAGCGAACATCGGCGCAAGTAGTAGGCCGGTTGGGCCAGTGCCAGTTCCGGTGTAGAGTCAAGGCATATGAGCAAGAAGCTGTTTAGTTTTGTCATATACGGCAACCAAAGTGACCGTAGTTCGAGTCATCGACACAATCTCCCGCGTCGTTCTAGCGGATCTTGCCAATATCACTATGGTAAACCTCAGGCCTGTCACTCACCCACAATCGTTAATGATACTGGAGTCCCAAAAAAATGTGTGGAGCCTGAACAATCTTCTGTGTGTGCGCAACTTGTTCCGGTGGGCGGACGCCAGATGGTTAGTTGCCAGCTTTGCTTTGAAGCTTGCAGTACATGTAGTCATTGTGATGATGTCCTGTCAATGTTTCACTCATTGTGCATACATGTACATGTACGTGATGTGCAATGTAAGACTCATAGGGTTAGGGTGCTCATGATGGAGTCATCACTGCGCTTCATGGTGGCGAAGCACAATGATAGGTCTGCATGTCCACATTATTAACCTGCTGAAGTAGCTGAAGTATCGTTTAAATCACAAGAACCGCAGTATTCGCCAACTATACCTGACTTTACACGCTACATCCACATCATCAACAAGAGTCTACGCAACCGCCAGAACCGAGCCCAGCGCAACCATGGACGACGCGGCCCTCCAACTCGAACTCGAGGCTCTAGCCGGCAACGCTTACGATGCAAATCTCCCCAGTGATGACGCCCCACCAGAGCCAATCTCAACCACGATCGTCCGTTGGAACAAGTTGTTCAATTTTCCAGACGACAGTGCAATCGACCGAATCATGGAGCACCGCAACAATCTCACTCGCACAAGGATCTCAGACGAGCATTGGGAAGCGATTCGCCAAATCCAAGAGCCAGAAGGCTACGATCGAGAGGCTTACGAATATGAGCTGGATCTGCAGCTGCGCAAGGCGAAGATGGGCAATCTTGTACCAGTTGAAGAAGACGAAGACTTGGAGAGCTCGACGATGACGTACCTGGTTGAATTAAGCGGGCCTTTGGAGAGTCTGAAGACTTTGAAGAAGGCTGCTCGACTCAAGGAGGATCCGCAAAGGGTCAGTGGGTGGAGTGTGGAAGAGAGAAGGAGTGTTGACATGTGTATTGTAGGTGGGAAGGAGAAGAGGGAGATTCTCCGTTGGGCGGCGGAGGATGGTGGTGGGTTCGAGCCTACGATTTTGGTGAACCCGATGTCAATGTGATGAGAGTGAGAAGGCGACAGACACTTGACATGGAAAGCCAGAGCATTAATCGTAAGTTTCGTAGTATCCCTGCATTACCAAGCGACCAGCCCACCACACTACCCCATCACTCACATACCTGTCCGTCTTCTGCTTGGCCAGCCACGCCCTCGCCTCTTCCAACTCAACACCCCTATACTCCATAACAATCCTCTCAAGCACCTCATTGACACTCTTCGCAAGCTTGCTCGCACTACCGCACAAAAAGATCTTCGCTCCACGCTTGAACAATCCCACAACCTCCTCTCTCTCCGCCTCCAATCTGTTGCCCACATACTTGTGCCCACCACTGACATTGGGGTGGTGCGAGAAGCATGGACGTAGAGTAACGAGACCATTCTGCTCCCAGGCTTCCAGTTCTTCGGCGCAAATGTAGTCCTGCATTGGATCGCGACAGCCGAAGTACAGAAGCGCTGTGCCCAATTTGAGATTCGGCTGGGCATGAGCGAGAGCCGCTCGTTCTTGGATGAAAGCACGCATGGGCGCGAGACCTGTGCCGGCACATATCATGATGATGGGGGTGGTTGGGTCGACAGGAAGCCGGAATTGCACGTTGGTGGCGCGGACGTATGCGTGGACTTTACCGCCGGCAGGAATGTCAGACAGGTACGTGGAGGCTACTCCGTGGAAGCGGACGGAGTGATTGTAGAGCGATGGAGCGCTCATGACGTCGTACATGATGCTCACGGTGTTGGGAGAGGATGCCAAGGGGGATGAGGCGATTGAGTACTGACGAGGTTTCATCGGGTGGAGCAAGTCGAGGTAGGCGGCGAAGGAGAGATTACAAGCTGGGAACTGTTCGAGGAGGTCAATGATGCTGGCACGTTTTGACAGGACGGCAGACTCGTAAACTGTTCCCGCTAAGCGTTCAAGCTCGGCCTTTTGCTTGCTGTCAGTGGTTTTTGAGGCGAGAAATTTAACTTGCTTACGTGAAACGGGCGTGCCGATCTCCACGTAAGCTGCGATGATGCTGAATGCATATTCGGTTCGATCATGTGGCTTGGAACAGTCAGCAAAGGTCCTGGTCTTGCAGAAGGGAAAAGCCACTTCCTCACCAAGAAGCTCTTCTTCGTCCCAGACAACTTCACAAGTGCATCCACAGGCATGTCGAACCTCGAGAGAACACGCCTCACATTGTGTCTCTGATTCGTCGGTAACACGACCAAGTAGTCACCAGCCTGGTAGGACGTGAGCTCCGCAAGTTCCACATCCATCATCATCTTCATCGGCCCAACAGACGTTCCAGCCAACTGAATGTGCCGACGAACAGTGCCCAGCGTCATGTCCTTCTCGCCCAGCATTTCAGGGCGATCGACAGTCATTTGCACCTGCAGTCCATCTTGCGCAGGTTCATATTTGGCACCTGACTGCCGCAGTGCGGTCCAGACTTGCTCTGCAAAGCATCGAAAGCGCCGATGATATCGCCTGCTGCGTTGCCGAAGCCTGTGGCACAGAACTTCATAGCACCGGTCTTGTCGAGAATGCTCTCGACTAGCTTTGGGATGCGATGATATGTCGTCACCCAGTCTGGGTTTCCGCAACCGAACAGAGCATATTTGACTCCAGAGAGCGAGTCTTGCTTACCTTGTATGCTTTCGAGCCAAGTGACGAATTTACGGCCATTGTCTGGTGGCTGACCTTCGTATGAAGGTGTTATGAACACTACGGGTCTGTCCGTGGGAACATGCTCTGTTGCAGCGTCAATCACTGCCACATTGGCAGTGTAACCATGAGCAGCGGCTGCTCCCTGAAGACTTTCTGCAAAGTTCTTACAAGTTCCCTGGTTTGAGCCGTAGTAGATGGACAGAGGTGGTAGTCCGGTGCCAGTCTGCGCTTGTTGTGTTGTCGTGGTAGCAGACGACTGACTGGAACTGTTGGCTCTGTGACAAGACCTGTGAAGACAGACTTCCCAGGTCTTAGCCTGACCTTCATGTTCCATCCAACCGGCTTGACCGTCAAAGTCTGGCGAATCTTCAGCTCGTACGAAGGGTCTGCCATCTCGACTTGGAATCTCTGCAAGATCAGTGCTACTGCGATCGTTGCTTCTTGCCATGCGAATCCACGGCCAATGCAGGAACGTACGCCATTACCGAAAGGCTTCCAGGAGTTTGGCGGAAGAGCTTCGAAACCACCATTGAGCATTCTCTCGGGCTTGAAATCATTGGCGTCTTCTCCCCATACAACCGGATCACGGTGGAGAGCTGCGATTCCTAGGATCGCAACATCTTTCGCCATGATGCGATACTTGCCGTTCCCGACTAGTTCATCTTTGCCTGATTTGGTGTGCAGGCCGATGGCCGAGACTGTTGGGTGCAGACGAATGGTTTCTCGCAGTACGGCTTCGATGTACTTGAGCTTCTCGGTGTGCTTGATCTCCATAGGCCCGTTGCCCAAGACTTTGTCGACTTCGGCTTGAGCAAGGTGCAGCACGCGCGGGTTCTTTAACATCATGAGGAAGGTGAAGCTAAGTAGTCCTAGAGCATGGTCAGTTGGAACTAGCACTTTCTCTGCTGCATAGTTCGACTCACCTCCTGTCGTATCATGACCCGCCACCTGTAGTTGTCAGCAATGGAATCATGAGGAACAGCAGAGCAAGAACCACACTCACCAAGAATGTCATCCTGCAAGATTTCTCCAAGTCAGCAACGAGACGCAAATCCAGGCGAGCACTCAGAATCCAGGCCACTTACATCTCATACCGAATCAACTCATCCCTCATCCCTTCTCCAGTCTCCGGATCCCTCACCTTCAACATAACATCCAACAAATCTTTCCCCTCACCCTCAGGCCTCGGATTAGCCTTCCTTTCCCTGACAATCTCATCGCACAGCTTCCAACAAAACTGAATATCTTGATCATACTTCTCCTGACTCCACTTCCTTACCCTCGTCTCCAGCTCCGTCCGTCCAGCCCGCCGACCAGACTCCAACAACGCGTCGAGCGCTTTCGTGACGAAAGGGTGCATGTCATCCTGATAGAAACTATTGAAGCGGTAGTCGAACGAGCAAAGCGCGATCGTGTCGAGTGTGAGACGGGTGAAAGCGTCGGACACGTCGATCTCGTGCTGAGGCCCGAAGCGCTGCCATTTCATCAGCATCTGGCCGGCGATGTCGACCATCCTGGCCGAACATCCCGCGAATTGCCAGCGGTCCGAACGCTGGTATGAGCAGTTTGTGAGCCAGCTGCCAGTCCCTCTCGGCGCTCTGGGCGGTGAAGAGGCCAGTACCCGTCATATTGCGGACTTGGTAGAGGGCTCCGGCGACGAATTTCTCGAAGCGAGATTCGTCGCAGAGTTCGTTCACCAGAGCTTGGGAGCCGCAGTAGACTATGCGGTTGCGGACCATGTCCAGGGCGAAGATGGGTCCGTATTGTTTTGTCAGGTGCTGGTAGGTGGCGAGCATGTGGGAGGAGTCGACATCGGGCAGATTGCCTAGGAGGAAGTGGGTTGGGGGTTGGGGGATTGGGAGGTCATGAGCTGCCATGGTTGTTTGGTTTGGTGTTGATTTTGCTGTGTGGTTAGTGGGAAGAGGTTGATGGCAGTGACTTAGTTTAAGCTAGAGATTATGAAGATAACAATGACTGTTATACTTCACAACAACACTCATGTCTTGCAAGATGCTTGCACCAGAGCTTGCCAGCACTGCTGCGTTTTGCAGGTGAGGTTATCCGCTGACTGAGCGACTCGCATGCGCGAGAAGCTCCGTCGACGAGACATCTGTCTGCATTACTTCACGAGTATCGACTAACTTGAGGGGCGTGCAGCAGCACGACGCTGATCAGAGTGGTCAAATAGGCTTGCAAAGCAGCTATGTCAGCTTTGTATCGCGTTGTACACTAAGCGGAGCATAACGTACATGCACTGTTGAGAAGCTGTGAGCTTTCCATCCCCACCAAACCAGCTCAACGACAAACGATAAGAGGCAGGATCTACGACAGCTCATCAAAGATACAGCGACGGAAGTACGGTAGATGGATGTTGGACGGTAGAAATATTCCTTACAAGTTATGAACAGCCATGGCGCCTCGAAAAATCGGCGCAACCACCATGTTTCGCGTTCTCTATGTATGGATTACCCAGAGTTTCGTTGGAGACAGAATGTGTGAGGGTAGTATGTACAACCAAAGAGTCCAAACGTCTCCAACATGCAAGCGTCAAAGGAAGATCCGAAGATTGCAAGGACCTGTGTTGCCACATCGCGCCATTCCCGTCCGATCAGCTTCGTAGTCACGTTGTCGTGATCGTGTCAGCAGACATCGGAATAGGAGAACCCTTCAGCTGAACGGCGGTTCCGAAGTATCGCGTGGCGTGATGTGATGCGTGCAACAGGAAGAATCCTTTCCAATTATATTAGAGAGTAAGCAGAAAACAAAGAAAGGGATATTTTGGTTTGTCGATTGGTGGCCGTGAAACCCGTTTCTGGCCGCTTCGCAATGGATATGTCCAAGATGTGAAAAGTGGCGCAATGTCGTGGAATGGTGCGGAAAAGAAAATGTCATGTGCAATGGCGAAAAAATGCAATGCTGATTGGGCCCGATGCGCCTAGTAGCTGGAAGGAGCAGAGTCATCTTCTTCCTCGCACGAGCAAGTGGGGAGACCTAAAGGGAAATTATCGTCAGATCATGGTTCTATGCAAAGTTTTTTGTGTAGTTTCCAAATTTGGAGAATGGTGTGAAAGCCACGCGCAAGCGCGTGGCAGGTTGTACGCGAACGCCATAACGCCTCGTAAGCCAAAGAATCATCGTTCTACTTTCGTGACAATAAAGCCAAAGCGAGAAGAGATGCCCAATTCATCGGTCGTCGTGCACATGTGCATCACAACATCAAGCCATCACACTGCGCTGAAAGACACGCTATCGGGGGAGGAATCATCATTACCTTCAGTGGCCTTCTGGAGTGGCACGAACTCAGACCACTCGGGGATCTCGTCTTCGGAAGTCTGCTTCTTGGCTGTCGAGGAGAAGACTTGGACCTTGAAACCAGGGATGGTGGTGGAGTCGATCTCCTGACCCTGAGGACCGGCGACGCGCCACTGCAGTCTTTGCTGCAAGTAGTGGTCGACGGAGGCCTGGGTGAGATCGGGAATGGTGCCCTTGGTGTACTCGTAGACAAGGGTACGAGTGAGGGGGATGCCCATAGAGACAGTGATGTTCTTCTCGGTCATGCCGGGCTGAGCGAGAATACCAGCCGGTCCGATGAGGTTCTCTGTCGAAAGTCCAGGTGTGGGGTCGGCGTTCTCGGGCTCGCCGTTGAAGACGAAGACGCTGTAAGAGCCGTTGAGCGCGTAGCGAGGAGTCTCGATGTTGCAGATGTACTGGTAAGAGCTACCATTGTGGGCACGGAGAGGAGTCGAGTTGTCCTTCAAGGTGGCAGTGTTGGTAGGGTAAGCAGGAGAAGTGCCGTTGGCAAGGGTGACGATGGGAGAGCCGGAAGCGTTAGGCTGGACAGCCTTGTGGCCGGCCAAAGTAGAGGTGGTTTCGCTGTCTGCGGTAGCGTCCTCGTCGGAGCCGAAGCCAAGGCTGAATGAAGCACTGAAAAGCGGTGCGGCAGTGGCATATGCGGCTGCGGTGACGGTACCATCGACAACGTCCTTCTCCTCGTCGAACGCATCGGCGCCATATGTCTGGGGCTCGACAGTGCGCTTGGTAGATCCAGCAGTGGCAGTGGCACCTGGGCCGTAAAGACGGTTGATCTGGCTTTGAATGGCCCTGGAGCTACCGTCGGTGTTGGCGAACTCGGGGTAGGTGTACTTGAAGATCTTCCAGTCGCGGACCTGGTTGGTAGTCCAGAAGTCGCCGTTGGCGTTCTTGTGGAAGGGGTCAAAGGAGAGTTGGCGTCCTGAACCTGACCGGCAGGGATGGTCCAGGTGGCGTGGGGAGCAGCCTGGGAAGCACCGTAGGAGTTGGGGTTGATACCTTGCCACAGAGCGAAAAGACGGTCAACCATCATGTGGTGGAGCAGAAGCCAGGGTCGAAGGCAGCAGTAGACAGGTAAGTCATGTGTCCAGCAGAGACACTGGAGGAACCAGGGCCACCAAGAGTAGTGTGGATAGTGTTGTGAATGCCTTCAAGGGAGCTGGAGCACCTGCTTGAGCTGGAACCAGAGCCGTCGTTGGCGAAGCCGGCGTAGTCCTTGCAAGTACTGAACATCTGGTAAATCTGATCCTGGAGGGAAGCACGAATGTTGTCGAAAGCATTGGTGGCGCTCTGCTCGACGCTGCTGGCGGTGTTTGCGTTACTGTTAGGGTAGCGCAGGGTGACCTGCCAGTTGATGAAAGGAGTGTAGACCATGTCCTTGGGGCTCTGGAAGTCGTGACGGAACAACGGGTTGATGATTGTCTGCATGCCGGTCGGGGTCTCAACGGAGATGTACTTGTCGGTCATGACTCTGGGCAGAGATGGGTAGCCGGGTTGAGGGTGTGCGGCCCAGTCCCAGTAGGGGAAGCGCATAGTAGACGGCGCCAGTCATCCAAGCACGGCGGTTATCGGGGTAAGAGTTGGCGAGGTCGTTGACGACGGCCATGAATTGCTGCTCGAAAAGAGCGAGGTAGGCACGGTGCCAGGCAGGGAAAGAACCGAATCGTGAGTGCAGTAGCCGTCCGTCCCGCGGCAGCTGCTGCACTGTCCGACATTGTCCCAGTTCTGGCGAGGCACGCCGTGAATGCCGGCAATCTGGTAGTAGGATTCACGTTGGCTCTGGGGCATGGCCTGGAATTTCTGCAGACCAAGAACGAAGAGGGTCCACTGGTTGGGCTTGGTGAAGAGCATCTGCCTGACTTCTAGACGAGGGTAGACGTTGTTTCCAGTGACGGTGACACCAGTGACGGGCATGTAGCCTCCAGATTGCCTCTCCTCCAGAAGGTGCGCTTCATCGTGAGCATCATGGACATCCTCGAAGCTGAAGGGCTTAGGAGCAGCGTGGGCGAAAGTAGAAGAAGCGAGAGACAAGGAACAGAAAAGGGAAGAGAACTTCATGACTGCGATTAATGAGAGGCACAGTATGAGATGGAATGACGGTGGTGAACAAGAGCGTTCAAGCGGGTTGAGGAAACGGGCGCTCGTCAGCGAGCGAAGGTGAAGGGTAAAGAAGCAGGCAGGAGGTTAGAGGTGGAGCTGCGAGGTAGTAGTGAGACAGATCGAACCGCACGTTTGTGCAGTTCGCCAAACGGACTTAGACTGGCCGTATAGCCACGCCGTAGGAGACCCTGCGGAGCGCCAGCGATTCAAAGGCAGCCCTCTGGTGCATCGTGCCTTCACGCCGCCGTGGCCGCCTGGCAGTGGGCGGTGCGTGAGTGCGGTAACGGTCGACGGCGCCGCATGATGTCCAGGGCCCGGCGGACGAGCCACTCGCGTGTGCCAGGATAGGGGGCCACTATTGGGAGATCTCCCGAGCGCGTGTCCTCGTGTTTGTCTTGGCCGGCTCGAGCAGCCAGTGCCCGCATGGCGAGAGCGCGCAACGCCTGTGGCCACGGCGATCAACACATCTCAGGCGGCACGACAGGCGGTGCTCTTTTCGTTGCGTCTGCGTGCAATTTGGCAGCGCGCGTGCGGTGTAGCTCAGCCCGCCAGCTGCAGGCGAGCAAAGAAGCTCTTCTCCCCAGACCACTAATCGACGCTAGCAGGCATGCTCGCTCGAGAATAGCCGCCCCGAAACTCTGGCCGAGAGCGCCGCTCAAACCACTAGAACCTCCTGTCTCCTCCTTTAATTTGCTGCTGCTGCCGCTAGCCGAGCGACATGTGTGCAAATAGCTGATCGACCATCGTCTTCTTGCTCCGCCTTCCAATCTGAGTAAGTAGCATTGGGCATCTCGGCAATGGTTGTAGTCTGGTCGTCGTCACGGGATGTATTATGCTTAACAAACAATTGCTACGTCCGTACTGCTGGAAACGTTGTGATTTGATGTTCCACCGCGTCCTGCCACCGCTCGCTTCCCGGCCAGGCTGCAACACAAAGACCCAGCTGGTGGGAACGTGTCTCGGAAGCACGAGGAACGGCCCTGCAAGATCTGGCAAAACGCACGCGGTTGCGTATACTTCGGCTGTGGCTGATTTCAAGTCGTTGCAATTGGGCGCAGCTCGCTTCGAGAAACTGACAGCCGGGTATTCTACATTATACAGGGCTCAGACATTTGAGAGTCACCGAGAAGCCTGCTGAGGTGCCATGCACAACAGCACCCAAGACTTGCTGCTATTCCTGTGGCCTGAGTTGATGGGAGAGGATAGGGCACTGCAAGGCCAACTCTGTACCGTCCCAATTGAGGTCGTCAACTCGAACAGACCAACGTGACCGGCCGTTACCGTTGCCGTTGTGTCTGCAAGCGAAGCGAAGCGTTGTTGCTACCCAGATCAAGATAGGGTCATCCGGTACCTCGTATTATGCTACTACTAGGCTAGTGATTATCAACGGTTAGCATAGCACACTGCTGTTGTCGCTGCGCTTTGATCTGCAGCAAGGAGCCCACACGCAAATTGATTACTCCGATCTCATACTTTCCGCATATTGCATGCACGATTGCTCGAGCTTCTTCTCTTTACGCCGCGTGGTTGCATTCGTGATGTGCCGCATTTGAAACACACACGCCACGCAGGATCTGATGCTGATGCTGCCCGTGGTTCGTTGTGGAGAAGAGAATCGTCGCCAGCGTTTCATCGGCAAAGCTTGCGCAGCGGTCGGTACTTGTGCCTGTATCGGGTTGGAGTGCGATACCTTATTCCTGCTTCACTTGGGTCGGCGCCGGATGTAGAGCAAAGTGGTGCATTTCACAGCGATTCGGTTGACTTTGCGTCAAATCATCTGATGATTTGTGTGTTGCAACCGACCTCGTCACGACCCAGATCCTTAGGCGTCAAAGTATTTCCACCGCATGCCGCCGCTCCTTCGCAAGCCATACATCGCGTTTCGAGACGCAGCCGCGTGTCGCGTAAACACATCACGTCGCATCTGATGGGTAATCCCACAGAAACACGTGATGCCATCCATTACATCCAATAGGCAAAGCCCGCATAGACTATATCACATCACTGCACATTAAACGTGCTATTAAAGGCTACGCCACCAAGCCACGCATCTGACATGTCGCGAGATGGTTAAAGAGAGAGAGATACAATTGACTTCTTCTTCTGCCCATCTTGCCTGTTCCTGAGCACAAGGCTGAAGGACATCATGCAGCTCTCCGCGTGCGGGCTGTCAGTGTACTAACATAGGTCCTTGTAGGCTGTGTGGCTTGGTCTGCCTGACGCCTCCGTACGCGCGTGGACTCTTCCTTGCAAAAAAATCCGTCTCTGTCGAGACATCGGGTCTCAGATGCTTTACAGGGTTTCTAAGAGCAAACAGCTAGGCGTGAGCATCGAGCTATAATGAGCTTTTTCTGTTGTTGTTGCCTGTTATGTCGGGTTCTGGGTGGAACTCGAAGGTTATGTGCATGTCAGGTCTTGCTACTGGCTTAATCTGGTGCCAAGGAGGAGATGTCGGTGGGCGGAACATCGCTCGAATGCCACCAATTCAGTGAGATACATTTACCTGTCTAGGGGAATTTTTTTTGTGCTAGTCATGATGGATTGCTTAGCCTCGTTATGACAATGTGTAAGTTCGCACACCTTCGAGCAAGATGCTATTATGGCTCTTTCTGACAGCTCGTCTGCTCGGTACGATGCGCCACGAACCGATATGTCAGACAGCTCGCTCTGCCTTAAGCACCTTTCCTAAAGCTAACCTTCTCAACACCCACACTCTCGTTGCCCTCGGCATCCTTCTTCAGCTGGTACACATACAGCACCAGCACATCGCCCTGTACATCCATCAGCACGAAGCTGGGTGTGTTGGCGTCTTCTTCCTCGTTCGCGCCCAGCGTCTCATCCATCCAGCTGTCCGCGCCCGTCGCACTGCCCGGGTTCACGAAGAACTTGCCCTCCATCTCGTACGCTTCGAACTTGCAAGTGCCACCCCAGCAGAGCACGTCCACGTCCATCTGGCGCGCGGCGATGAGCAGCGCATCCGGGTCGCCTGGCGGCACGATGCTGTCGCCGTGCGTGAAGCCAATGCGTAAGCTGCCGTGCGTCACGACTTTGGAGAGGGCGGTAGGGATCGGGAAGCTGGGCTCGCTGCCGGTTGCGCCGGCTTGCTGGCCATAAGGCGCGGCGGGCGCGGCGGCGCTGAGAGGGATGTCGAAGTCGCCTTTGACGAGTTGTAGGTCGGGCGCAATGCCGCGGAGGAAGGAGTAGACGGAGGGTGAGGTCAGGTTGCCCAAGCAGAGAATCTGGCCGATCTTGCCTGGTGTGAGGAGTTTCTTGAACTGTAGGAGGCGGCGTGTTAGCTGGCGGTCGTTCGTGTGTCGCTGGTGGCGGAGAGGTGTAGTTTTTGGTCACCATCTCTCAGGTATCGTACTTTTGCGGGAATGTCCTAGCCCCAGCCGTCAGCCTGGCTGATACATTGTGGTGTGCATGCGTCCTTCTTTCAAGGACAGCTTGCGGTGCTTGTGCTCACGATTGCTCTGTCGGGGATGAAGAGGTCGCCCAGGACGAGGACGAGTCTTGTGGCCATGGTGGTGTGTGTGGTGCGGTGCGGCAGGTGTCGCAGCTTTCCTAATCGGGATGTTAAGTGAGGTCGAGTGGCTAGGACTACTGCCTGCAGCTGGCGGGCTGGCGTGGTCTGAGCTTTCGGCGGTGGAGCTGGCGTGCGGGCTTCGATGTGGAGAGAAGCTGTTGCTGCTGGTGCTCGCTGGCTTCTTCTTGCTGTGACGAGCCGCCGTAATCGGATCGGAGGCAGGTCGACGTCGATATCGGCTATTGCGGCCACGGGAAGCTATCCGAAAGGCTACACGTCTCTCCCGCAGGTGAGAGATGTCCGGAGGGCTGCTTTTGCTGAGGCGACTTGCTTGCTGTTCAACTACCGACACCGCAACTCGCCCCCAGCCCCGTGCACTTGAAGTGAGCGGCCCAAAGCCCATCAATTTGCTAGCCCCCGCCCCAATCAATACGCCATCGATTTCGGCGAACAACTGCGCCGTCTTCAATCAAATTATTTCCTCCTCCTTCAATTCGGCCAGCCTGCTGCAAGGTACGCGCAGAGCAAGATAAACTAGCTCCCCAGTCTCCATCCATTCCGTCATCCTGGCTTCCATAGCCCCGCTCCGGACCCTTACCCTCCTCCGCCATAGCCGATTACGCATGGCTCCAAAGGAACGCCTCTCTCTGATATCGAGGCATCTAAATACAAGCCACGTCCCGCTGAACACGCCTTTCTCGATCGAACGAAACAGCAGTCCCAACGACGACGTCGAACAGTCTCCGATCAAGAAGCAACAGAACCGCCAGTTCGGCACTCAAACAACCCCACCTAAGGAAGAACCAGTCCAAGAGAAGGAACAACAACCAGTCAAGATGTCTACCCAAGCACCTCACCCGACTGTGCTCATCCCCGGCCCTATCGAGTACGACGATGAGGTCCTCAAGAGCATGAGCCACTACAGTGAGCCTCACACTGCTCCCGCTTTCGTCAAGGTCTTTGGCGAGACCCTCACTATGCTCCGTCAGCTATTCCAGACCACCAACCCCAACAGCCAGCCTTTCGTCATCAACGGTTCAGGAACGCTTGGCTGGGATCAGGTCGCAGCCAACTTGGCCGAGAAGGACGACGACGTCCTCGTCTTGCACACCGGATACTTTGCCGACAGCTTCGCAGACTGCTTTGAGACTTACGGCGCGAAGGCAACCCAGCTCAAGGCACCCATTGGTGACCGTCCCCAGCTGGACGAGGTTGAGAAGGCTCCTCAAGGAGAAGGAGTACAAGATTCTGACCGTCACACACACCGACACAAGCACCGGCGTGCTGTCCGAGATCAAGGCTCTCAGCGAGCTTGTCCACCGCGTGTCACCAAACACTCTTGTAGTAGTCGATGGTGTCTGCTCCGTTGCATGCGAAGAGATTCGCTTCGACGACTGGGGTATGACGTAGTCCTTACTGCCACCCAGAAAGCCATCGGCGTTCCCGCAGGTCTCAGCATCCTCATGGCCAGCGAGCGTGCCATTGAGCGCTTCCGCGCTCGCAAGACCCCACCTCCCAGCTACTACAGCAGCTGGAAGAACTGGCTGCCATCATGCAAAACTACGAAGCCAAGAAGCCATCCTACTTCGCCACTCCCTCGCCCCAGCTCGTCCACGCTCTGCACACCTCTTGACCCAAATCCTCAGCAGGCCTCTAGAGGAGCGCTTCAGACAGCACAAGGAAGCCAGCCAGAAGGTCAAGAAGGCCATCGCCGAGCTCGGCCTCAAGCAGATCCCCACAAAGCTGAGAACGAGGCCAACGGTATGACCGCAATCTACCTTCCTGAGGGTCTTACACCACCCGATTCTGCCTAAGCTGGCTAGCAGAGGTATCATCTTTGCTGGTGGTTTGCACAAGGAGATCGCCACCAAGTACATCCGTTTCGGTCACATGGGCGTCTCTGTCACCGATCCTAACAGAGGCGATCTTGACAAGGCTATCAAGGCGCTCAAAGAGGGTCTGGCTGAGATTAACCAGAAGTGAGAGGATGATAGTACGGATAGTATTCAGATGAAGCAAAAAAAGTGGACATACATATGATACAAATTAGCGAAGCCTTTGCGCACTTTCCCGCAAGAATTGAATACATGTCAGTACCACTTCATTCCAACGACAAAATAGTAAAGTGTTTACATAGCTACAGACTAAAAAAAAAGTAGCGTCCTGTTCTTCCATCGATCGAAGAGAAAAGCAAAAAGAAATAATGCCAATTCATGTTCTCATCAAACAAACACCCTATCTCATCTCCCTCCCAGTCCTCACTCTCCCACAATCTGCAAAAAACTCCACCTTCCCTCCCCATTCAACTTCGCCCACACTGCAAACGGCATCTGCACCCTGCGGCCCAAATGCTTGCTCTCCCATTGTACATGCCCGAAGACGGCAAAATCTTCTCCGCTGCCAAAGGAATGGTCGACGTCGAATTTGAGGCCCGCGCGGTGCAAGCGCATGTCTGCGAAGGTTTGGGCGATGGCTTCGGGCCCCGTGTGCGCGACGCTCGAATGCCGGCGGGAGGTCTTGTGAGACTCGGGGATGTTCCTTTTTGAGATTTGTTAGGTTTGCATTTGCATAGTGTCCCTCCTGTAGCCATTTCAGGACTTACCAGTGCGGACAGATGAAGGTCGCGTCGGATGTTACTAGCGGTGTTATGGTCGGCGTGGTCAAGTCTGGTGTTGCGAGTAAGGTGAGTACTGGCGATGGAGATGGCTTTTTGGGTTTTGAGGCTGTCGTCGACGGGGCGGATGTTGGTTGGCTTGTTGGCTGATGTTGGCTGCTAAGAGACGACAACGATTCCGAGGGTTGCGAGGAGGGCTTGGTCGCTCCTAGAGACGGCGAGCCGGGCTGCGAGGCCGCGAGAGAGTTGTCGTCTAGTTTAGCGAAGGCGAGTTTGAGGCTGCCTTGGGGAGGGAGGAGGTCATTGTTGCTGTTGAGGCCATGATTACCGATCGTGTGCGATATTTGTTGGTAGGAGAGATTGGTGCTGTGAAAAGCTCGCGCGGTGCGTTATAGTGTTGTCGTTATTGATGTTGTACCGAATACAGATATGAGCAAAGTTGATTGCCTATGTCGACGATTCGGTATAGAGACGAAGACGTAAGTGATTACAACAAAAGCTCACACAAGAGCTCTTAAGGTACTATTGACTAGGTCTTATGCAATCTCAGCTCCTCTTATACAAGCATCGATGCAAGACAGCGCCACCGGTTGGTCATCCTCGTACCTCTCTTACCTCGTGCAACTCCAAGCGCCCAGACAGGCGAGCCCCTGCGCATCTCAAGACTGCGCATCATATGTGGAACTCTATACAGAATGCCCGCACGGCGCAGAAAGAACACCAGCAGCAGCAGTACCAAACTCTGATACGCATACGGCTGAGAAGGACAAGCATCGGTAGGATATCTCGACAAGCCGTCCACGCCGTCATACACAAGACACAGACGACAAGGGTGCACGCTGGGCGCCGCAGCAGTCTGAACGACGACGGAGTCTGTACACCACGTGCAGACAAGAGAATCTCGACTCGGCAGGTGTAGAGAGATAATGGAACATGTCATGATCCTGCGAGAGGGGTATCTGTACTACTGTTGTCTGTGCGTGAGGACGTACCGTGGTGTGTATCGACGCGTGGTGGTCGATGGCAGATGGCCGATCGAACGAATGAGGCTCGTGCTGGGCGACTTGGCGGCGGGGTGCTCGTCTTCTTGACCCCTTGGGCCTCTTGGATGACTTCGGTACTTTCTTCCTCCGTGCAGTGCATGAGATCTCTCTTCGACTGCTGCCCGGACCCAAGGCCGTGTCCTATTACGATAGCGCATTTCTGACTTTGTTGCATTCCGGCTGAACTGCTGTCATCGGTCGCTGCCGCTGTCGCTATCGCGAGGTTAGGAAGACCCTTTCCGATCGAGGGTTCGTAGTAGTCACGGGACGAAGGGAGAACTACAGCTCGTGCTTTTCACAGCAAAGCTATAAGCAACTGCTTCAATTGCGAATTTAGCAGGTCGTCTTTAAGGTGCACATCATTGACCTTGGGAAGCCCTGGCGCCTCCACCATAGTCATAGACAGTAAACTAACAACCTTGAAAGCAAAGCAGGGTCGTTTGTGAAGGCCATCACATTCGAAGTCGAGTTAGCCTGCCTGTGGTATTGTCGTGACATCGACCAGCACACATATTGCTGGGACCATGAAAGCCTCCCGCCCCATCCTCCCAATGGCCGCCAGCACCACAACAGCACGTCTCTTACTCCGTCCCATGACAATCGAGGATGTTGCCGAGTTTCACATCCTCCGTACGCAGCCAGAGGTAATGATTCGCTCAAGTGTTGGCAAAGTAGACGCCGATCTTACTGTCACACGAGCATGGCTCGACCGCTTCGTGCACCCTAACGACTCAAAAACGTGCAACTTCGCCATCGAAGAGCTGAGCAATCCCGGTGTGATCTTGGGCTGTGTTGGAATCCACACTGGGGAGCCTCCGACGCTGGGCTATATGCTTCGAAAGGAGTACTGGAAGTACGGATATGCGACCGAGGCTCTTCAGGGCTGGCTCAAGGCATACTGGAAGATCCCCCGTCGGGAGGTTGAAGTGCAGGACATGACGGGTGAACTGTATGCTGCGCTGTACCGGGAAGGAGACACTGAGCGAGAAGTTATCACGGCCGATATCGAGTCGAAAAATGCTGGAAGCATCAGGGTTGTGGAGAAATGTGGCTTCAAGCCATCTGGGAATCAAGCATATGTCGAGGACTTCAGAGGGCCGGCCGTCGTGGTTGAATACTATCTCGCGCGGCCTCGCGATCAATAGTGTCCTTGGTCCCAACTCTGGATTCGTTTTGGTCGCTTCTAAAACACGCGTCACCATGGTCCTCTTCTACAATACTCAGAAAAAGTTACACCTGGTAAGGAGTTCCGACATGTCTGTCCACAACTTCGTGACGCCATATCGCTCATACATGCATTTTCATTGATAATTCATGTTCCACACGAATGTTCCTTGTTCTGCTCACTGACAGGATCACTCGTGATGCAAAACAAAATAAATGCGAACTCGTTACCCAGAGAGAAATGCTTGTGCTCGTGATCACACACTCCCTACACACTCACTCACGTAGTATTATCTCAAGTGATTATGATCAGGTTATGTCTAGCTTGTCAATCGCCTGGTCAAAATGCAAAAGAATTGCCGCCTCTGTGGATCGAACACAGTACCTCCAGAAATCGCATCGAATGCTTGACATGAAGTGAACTTCAGTCTGGCGCTCTCCCAGATGAGCTAAGGCGGCAGATCCATGCTTTCCAACAATCTTATTAGCATTATAATAGATAACAATGGATGAGCCCCCACCAAGAAATCGACCCACTGCAGGTTACGGTAACCGAGTATCTTCTGGTTGAATGATCCGCTTAAGCCTAAGGGTCGACGAAGCTTAGACTTGGAAGTCGACCTGTTCTGGATCTTCGGCGTGCCTTTTCGTGATTTGACAGCAGAAACCAAAGCTGTGGACGTCGCCTGTATGGTTTGTTTTGGCTATGTCAAGCCTGACTTGTCTCAACGACCTACAACGACAATCGCTTAGCGAAACACCCGGATCTCGCCCAAATTTGAGGCATACATACAAAGATACATACATACTAGACAACATCACCCTGATAGAATACACAGACCCATCTCAGAGGAGTTCTAAGCACGATGAGGATATGACAAAGGGTACGGGTTTGTGGTTACACATCAACACACGCGCGTTGGAATCAAAAGTCCGTGCTCGCAGCCGGCCATCTTCTTTCACCGTGCCGATTGCCTTCCCCCTCCCACAACACTACAACACACATTGATGTACACCGATTGAGTACATGCACAATGCAGAATCGAATCTGTGAGTCTACGTCAGACTTCCGGAGTCTTTCTAGACACATCGCATGCTTTGCCGTATCGGTCAGTTGGGACCTGTAAAGTTTACCGGGGTGCGGCGAAATCTGGCCGGCCGGTCGATGGGCTTCACTACGTCAATGGCATGTTCTACGGATAGTAGAAATATCCTTGTCTCGTCGCAAACACATGGTAGTATCTTCTCTACTACACCATTTAATTAATTTACGATGTCGAAACAAACCCGTTCTCATCGCCGGTGCAGGTATTGCCGGACCTGCTTTGGCAATCCTTTTGAACCGCAACGGCTTCAAAACAACGATCGTTGAGCGCGCCGACAACATAAGGACTGCCGGTCAACAAATTGATGTCACTGGTCCAGGTGTCGAGCTCATTCGTTTGATGGGAGTCGAAGAAGCCATCCGCTCCCGCACTGTGACAGACAACGGAATCAAATTTGTGGACGCCAACAACAAACCATTCGCCTCTTTCCCGGTATCGGGTAGCTCTGCGAGTCTTGTTCGAGAGATCGAAATCATGCGTGGCGACATGGCGGACGTCTTCTACCAGGCTACCAAGGACGACACGGAGTTCATTTTCAACGATCGCGTCGAGACACTGACGGAATCGAAAGACGGCATTACTGTTGGCTTTAAGAATGGTCCAGATCGAAAGTTCGACCTTGTAGTCGCTGCAGACGGACTTAGCAGTCGGACCCGCGAAGTCGCCTTCGGGAAACCAAAGGAAGCATTTGTCAAGAGCCTGAATCAATGGGTGGCTCTTTTCCTCATCCCTCATTCACCGGAAGACGGCACCTGGTCTCGTGCATACAATGCACCAGGAGGTCTAGCGCTCATTCTCCGCCCAGATGAAAAGCGAAAGCGTACTAGCGTCTATCTGGGCCAAGGCACCTCCGATGTCTCCATTGTCTCTAAGTCGATCGACGAGCAAAAAGCGCATGTGCAGCGGACCTTTGCAAATGCCGGCTGGGAGGCTGATCGCGCTCTATCTCACATGGCCACGGCAGAGAACTTTTACGTCCAGCAGACTGCCCAGGTCAAGATGGATTCCTGGTCTACTGGCCGCACAGTCTTGGTCGGCGATGCAGGCTACTGTCCCTCGCCCGTCAGTGGGCTGGGGACTACGATGGCTCTCGTCGGAGCCTATGTCCTGGCTGGATGTCTGATTACCCACGAGCACGACCTACCGAGAGCATTAGAGCAGTATGAGAAAGACATGCGGCCGTTTGTCGACTCGGCACAGTCGCTTGGTCCCAGCATCCCAGGCATCGCAACGCCATACACACCATGGGGAATCTGGGCATTGAGAACTGCCATTGCGATTGTATCATCGGTTATGGGGATCTCTCGCGTCACTGGCCTTGGCACGTTGCTGGGTTGGGTGTTCTATCCTATATCGTTGATTCTGGGCGAGGTAGGGTGGCTGGGAGGAGTGGAGAGTATGCCACTGCCAAAATATGAAAAGATGAAGGCATAAAGATTGAATGGACCCGACAGTCACCTAGGTTGAGTTCAAGCTTGGTCTATTGCTCCGGTCAACGACGACATCACAACGTTCGAAGCTGATAGCAGCGCCGAGATGGGATACCACGTTGACAAAGAGTTTGTTATCAAGAAGAATATTTATTGTCACTAGAAAGGCACAGCTTAATTTATAATGGTTTGCTAATATAGTCATGTCTGTACATCTGTCCAGTCGCATTCTGCAACACTAATCAGAACAAGAAACTCCAAAATGTCAGCATCGCTCTGCGCAAGCCATCCACAAGGGATTGCTCACATGTTCAACAAAACAAGGAATTCAAATCGCCAATGCAGCTGTGCGCCAGCCATCCACCTGGGATTGCTCGCATGGGTATCAGAACCAGAAAGTCAGAACGCCGATCAATAAATCGAAAACAACAGTATCGCTCTGCGCAAGCCGTTCACCGGGGATCGCTCACGTATATGGAAATGAGAAACCCACAAATGCCAATGCAGCTCTGCGCAAGCAATCCACCTGGAATCGCTCACGAATGAATCATGTCTCGATTGCCTGCTCACACGCCTCCCAGGATCGAGCGGCGATGAAGCCTTCACTTCTTACCACCCTTCTTACCACCCTTCTTCGGTTGCTTCTTGGCTTCTTCCTCGTCATCCTTGCGCACAGCATCGTCTTTGAGATCAGAAATCACCTGCTTCGCGGCCTCCCTTGAGTCAGGGTGATTGACGTCCACATATGCCTCGGCCAGCACTTGGTGCGAATTCTTCTGCGCCAGGGCTTTGAGTGAGGGATCCTTCGCTCCCTTGTTGGGCTGGACCTTGACTTGCCTCACCTGTCGGCCGTTGCGTTCGGTAATCTCGCCAAAATCAAATCGTAATGCAACCTCTGGGTCCTTGTTTTCGCCCTTTGGGGGAACCAGTCGAGTTCCAGCGGCAGCGGACTTAGACAAGAGCTTATCCGCGCCTTTCTTCGTGGTGAAATAGTTCTTCCCAACTAGTTCTATCCTCTGGAGAATGACCTTGAGAGACATGGTCATATACTTGGACTTCAGATCTGATTCTTGGGTAGTGATCAGGAGAAAGGCTGGACGCGCCGTGGATGTTGGATCGTTCGGTCCTATCGATGCAGAGGCTGCTCGAAGGGCTGTCGTGTTGGGCTTGATGTGGTATTGCTGACATTATGCTGGTGCGAGGACATGCCTCTATATCGGAAGATCGTTGGGTTCTCTGCAGTGTATAATGCACAACCGATTGACTGTCATTACACATTGCATTGACGCCGTGTTCGATGTGCAAGTCATTCGCCATTACCAGTAAGCTATTCACCGTAATATTTACCACTGATGCCAGGCTTTGCACAATGCTTGATCCCTTAGCTATCTACGTTAGCTATTCACTTGCGTGTGCAGCAGGACCAATCACAGCGCTCCAGACCCGCAGACCTGCGCGCTAAAGCTTGGCTACCTCGCCACGCTACCTCCAAGCTTTGACACCGACACACGCGCAAAACAACTCGCGCACAAACAACGCTTGCATTGTCCGGGCTTCGCTATCTGGTGAGGTGCGATCTTGCACTCGACACTGCGGAAACCATGGGCAATACTGCTTCGAAAAGTTCCGGGTCGCGCTCGATGCGAGTGATCGCCCGACCAGCAAACCAGATAAATCGGCGCGCATATCTGTCATACAATGGTGAGAAAGCTATGTGAAAGCCTTGTGCCTACGCGTTGAACTGACACATGATAGTTATTCCTAGGAATGAAGATCTCCATCGCTACACCAAGAACCGGTTCGTATGGGGATGAAGCCTACGAGATGGCTCAGCGTCACGTTTCTTTTAACGTCGAAGCGCTTGCAAGTATCACTGCTGATGCTATGGAATCTACTCGCTGTGTGTCGATACAGAAGCTGCCTGACGGCAACAACAACAAGGCACTCCTATTGACGATGGAAAATGGCATGCAAGCTGTCGCAAAAATTCCCAACCCGAACGCAGGACGTCCACACCTCATGATTGCTAGTGAAGTAGCCACCATGGACTTTGTAAGTGTTTTCCGATCCTACAGTAAGACTTCTACTGATATGGCTAGGTACGCACTGAGCTCGAACTCCCAGTGCCAAAGGTCTATGCTTGGTGCTCGCATGCAGAGCAAACCCCTGTCGAAGCGGAATACATAATCATGGAAAAAGTGAAAGGTGTGACGCTGCAGACAATGCTGCCCGAGATGGACCTCAGAAAGCGCTGGGCGGTTGCGAAAGCCGTGGCAAAATACCAGCTGCAGTGGGCTCAGGTAAGCTTCCAGTCTTTCGGCAGCCTTTACTACCGATCCGACCTTCCGGCCCACATTGCCGACGGTATTGGATTTCTGGAAAGTCCAGATTACGATATGGAGCGATTTGCAGTGGGTCCCACAGCTGGACGACACTTCAACGATTATAGGAGGATCTCAGTCGAATTCGACCTTGGGCCATGTCAGTCATCCTTGCACGCTCATATGAGAAGTTATTGACCGAGATATAGGGGAAACTGCATCGGATTACTTCAAAGCAGTTGGTAATCGAGAGATTGCATGCATAAGACAGATAGATCGCCCAATTCGATCGCCCCGGTCGCTTTTTGGCCCAGGAATCTATGAACCCAGCAAAGAGAGAAAACTGAGAGCAGTGGAGACTTATCTGGATATACTGCCTCATCTCATTCCCGAGACCAGGTTTCTGCTCAAGCCATGTTTCTGGCATCCCAACCTCCACGCGGAGAACGTCTTCGTCAACCCAGAAGATCCGACAGAGATCACAGGAATCATTGACTGGCAGACAACCGAGATCGCGCCACTTTTCTCACAAGCCCGCAAACCGCCGTTCATCGGTCATCAAGGCCCTCAAGCGAACGGTCTGGAAGATCCGCGCTTCCCTTCAGACTATGAAGAGCTGCCGGAACTTGAACGAAGGCAGGCAATGGATCTATACTTGAAGCAAGCGCTGGTAGTAGTCTACAACACTATGATCAATCACCGCAGCTCAGACTTGTGGCGAGGCATGGAGTTCCAGGAAACACTGGAGTACGAAATGATTCTTGTCGCACGAATTCTTCTATAAGAAGGCGACGCGGAGTACCTCAAAAATGATCCTCGATTACCTGGATCACATCCAGAACTTCCAAATGATGCTCGTAAGACCGATGATCAGGCGAGAGGCAGACTTCTGTCTCTGATTAGAGATCGCGACATCATCATGAAAGACGCCGAGGATGCTGAGGTAGCTGTCCTGGTCATGAGAAAGATACGCGAGGCGATGGGTGATCTTTTCCCATGGTATGGGCGAGTGCCTCATGAGAAGTACGACGAGACCAAGAAAGTTCTACGGCAGATGAAAGAGCTAGTGTTTGATGAGCTCGCTCAAACGGAGCAAGACCGGATCGCATGGCAGAAGAGTTGGCCGTTCGACGATTGATGATGCGACAGAGAAATGCGAGAACGTCAGGGCCCCATCTGCTCTAACGGCCAGGAAGTGCACGTGGAGACTGGGATAACCGGCGAGAAGAGATCGCCAGGTAATGATTAGCAGACGTGAGACGTCAGGCAACGATTGACCGTAGACAATTTGGAACACTGCGACATTAAGAGAACCCAGATGTCAATGAAAGTGTTCGTTCGTAAACTGCTTCTATGCACAAACACCCATTCAACTCGTCAAAGACCTCTCGATATTCGTCACGAGAGAAATCATAATTGTCAAATCATTCAAAATGTCCGATCAGACATACACAAACGATCAGATATCCTTAGCCACGTCAATCGTTTAGCAGTTGTTGTAGATGGCTGTAAAAATAGTCAGTCAAAGGTACATTATGACCAGAATCTCGAATATCAGACGTACCGCCAGCGAAAAGAGCGTAAGAGTCAGCGTTAGCAACAGCCTGCGAGCTGGTGAGACGAGTAGAAGCAGAGTAGCCGTAAGCGTTGTCGACAGTGCCAGGGCTATAGACGCCAGGAGCGTGAGTGGATTCGTGGAGGACAGTAGTGGCCTGGTCCTGGCCGTAGCAAGTCCTGGTCAAAGGAGTGAGCTGGTTGAAGAAAGTGGTGCAGTAAGCGATCACGTTGGCGGATGGGAGGGTGTATGCGAGCACGCCGGCGGAGCAGGCACCGTAGACGTCGCTGCAGTAGGTGCGGGTGGAGCCGCTGGTGGTGGAGCCGCAGTCGTTGGCGACGGCACGGAATCGAGCAGCCACAGTGTTGCGGACAGAGGTGGCGGTGCTCTTGAAGAATGTATTGAACCTGGTGGCGGAGCCAGAGGCAGCAGCGGTGGCGGCGTTGGAGGCAAGGCTGCGGCAGTTGCTGATGGCGGTGCGGATGGCGGTGCCACGGGTGCCAGTGCAGTCGCTCTGCACGATGGTGCGCTTGCTGAGCTTAGAAACCGCAGTTTGGATGCTGGCGGCCTTCTCAGAATCAACGTCGACGGAAATGGCCTCGCCGGAGTATGCGAGCACGTCTCCGGTCAGCTCGGTGGAGCCCTCCTCGGCGTAGAGGAAACCACCGGCGGTGGACACAGAGTATGTGCCAGTTTCCGAGAGCTCGTACAGCTCGGCAAGCTCGATCTCGACCTCAATGGTCTCGCCGGCCTTGATGGTCTTGAAGACATCCTCGGGAAGGTCAGTGTAGGCCATGCGCTGGTAAAGACCAACGAAAGGTGCAGGCGCAGAAGAAGAGGTGATGGTGAACTTGTCGTTGGGCGCATCATCGAGGAAAGACTCCTTGTAGAACAGCTTGTAGCTGGTCTCTGCAGTGTTGGTGAGCGAGACCTTGACCTTGCTGTCCTCGGTGTGGGTGAGCTTGACAGAAAGTGGCGAATCTCTCTTTGCAAGATCAACAGCTGCAGAGCTGACAGTGGTGGCCAGGACGGCGAGGGATGCCAGAGAGTATCTCATCTTGTCGGATCGAGCTGAAACGGATAGAGCGAACGGTTGAGATTCTTGAGAGCCTGTAGCGAATGAAGACGATGCTTTGCTGTTTTATGGTTCTCTTTGGGCGAGACCGTGAGCCTTATTTATACACTCGTGCTCACTTCCAAGAGATTTGAGTATCTTCCCATCCAACCCACCTCATCAAACGCCATCAGGCTTTGTTTGGAGGTTATCATGCAATCTTGGCGTGTTGCACAAGTAGTGAAGGGCTGTTTCTTGGGCATGCTTGGCTGGCGATGCTAGATGTGGCAGGTCAAGGAGGGAAACTTCTTGGTATAAGTCTTCACGCCCAGTGGTCGAGAGTGAGATTGTGATACAGATGCAGGCCAGGCCGACAGATCGGCAAGTAAGTCGAAACATAAATTAGAGGCAAGCGAAACGGGAAATGGTCCGGCACGGACGGATGAGTGTGCACTAGGGTAATCTATGGGGTCATGCATGTTCTCAGGACATCAATTGACGCAAGTGGCTCGACTGGCGAGTCGAAGTATCGCAAGAGCAAGGGTGTGGAGATGACTAGCTGCGTTGCAGAATGCGAGCGAAGCCACTACCACGCATAGCGTGGGTGGTGGCAGCTGTCCCTACCGCAAGGGAGGAATGAGTGAGATATCTCCCGAGATCACCGCCAGGGATTAGTTGTATACAACTCAGTGACCGCAGTACTTGGTACTTTGGGATGCTGCAAACTACACATGACGGCGTGGTTTGCTATCAGCTTGGCCTGTACGTGAACAAGGTCATTGGAGGATTACTGGAACCACACCTTCCAGAAATGTACTCGCTAGCAATAGTACAGCGGTCTTGAGCTTCTTTGCAGATAGAGGCGATGTTGTGCGACTTGCGACAGATCGTTCGTCAGAAGATGCCAAACTCTATATGTGAGCGAGCTCGGCTTTCCCACTATGAGAGTTTCATGGCTATGCAGTGTCCAATAAGATTACCGCTCGTTAGATCCTACAAGATGTCAAAGCCAGCCCAGTGGATGTAGCGTCAAGGTGGCTCAAACAGTGGACGGCTTCCAGAGGCTGCCTGCGAACTCTCCATGAAACCGAACCCTTGGTCGGGTAGGGCGAGGTCTTGGAGGCAATAGCGTGAGAAGGATCGTCAAAGAACAGCCCGAGTCTGCAAGTTTGGCCGGCGAAGAAACGGCGCTGCAGTGGTTGAGGTTGCATTGTCGTTATCACGCGATGCGCATGATAGATGAAGGACGATGGAGCGTGGTGGCTGCGTACCAATGGGCGTGGGCAGAGTTGATGTTCACTTCGGCGGCTCTGCGTGCGTTCGTTGCGCCTTCCTCTTTTGCCGGCTCCTCCGCTCCTTAGCGGCTGGGCGTGCATCTCCAAAACGCGCATCTCCCCTGCCCAGCAAACCACTCCACCTGCATACCGGCCAATCATCACGCCTTGTTGGCGGCGGAAGCACATTTCCGGCTGCTATCGACCAGATGCACTGCGAGACGCCCACGAGCATGTACAAGGGAGTGCATGGCGTTGCATGAAACAGACTCGTCGCTTGTACCGTTACTCTGAAGACATGTGACACAAACCGCCCGAGAGGTTTCCTTGTTCTGTACCCTTATCTGAACTCACTGTCAAGATCTAGGCAGCTACGTAACGCGTTGGCTGCCTCCACCTGCTCATAAGTGCTACGTCTCTACCGAGGTGGCAAAGACCTGCCCACTATACACATTATTTAGCGCGCAGTGGACCAAGGCAGACAAACCATCTTCACGCTTACGGCCATCTCCGATAACACTAGTTCAGCTTGTCATCGTCGTGTGGGCTACCAAGAGTGCCCTTCGAACACAGACAAAGCGGCCTTTCCTTCTCATGGCCATCCGGACAGCCATAGTAGCAACCGCATTCCTAGGCACGTTCGCCACATTTTATCACTTCACCGCCCCGCAGAACTCCATTATGGCGTCCCTTTCCTCGGACCAGGCACCTCTCAAAGACGTCGCCGTCGAATTGTCTTCAGCACAATCGCCTCTCACTGTCAAAGTGACGATCCGGAACGACTCGCCCGACAAAACCTTCTCTTTCCTAAGCTGGGACTCGCCATTTGACCCCAAGCCATCAACACCGGAGTGCTCTGCCTCAAGGACGCCGAAACGGGTGATGAGATTACCGGACCAGGCATGAAGTTGAACAGAATGCTGCACCTCCACGTGAAGACTTGGTCGAAATCAGTCCAGGATCCTCTGCAACCAAAGAACTCGGGCTGTCGTCTCCTTGGCTCCCGACTGACGGCAAGAAGTACCAGATTCAGCTGCGAGGCAACTGGAGAGCTGCCTGGGCCAAGGCAGCGGCCGATATCAGTGACCGCGAGCTCGACTCGATGGGAGGCGATGGATCTTCTTTCGAAAGCGATCATTTCGAGATGCAGTTGAAACAGTAATTCGATGTGATCTATTTTCTCCTCGATTTGGTCCCTACGCAGTCCAGCAATGTCTCAACGCGGCATTGACCCAGACAAGTCCGCATTTCAGTGCCGCTCAGTGTGTACGGGCGGGTACAAACGACTTCTAATGGTCAGCCGAAATCGTCAATGCTACACCGTATGGCCGCATTGATAACCAGTCTTGCCACCGCTACGTCCTCCAACTTTCAAAAACAACAAGCCTGGCCAAGTAATACAGAACCTTCAATGGTGATCAATCATTTGTAGTACATAATTCCGCCCTTGGTCTTGCTGCCATGTCTAAAAAAGACATCCAGTCTGATCGTTCTTAATCACATTATCAAGGTTCGAGCCAAGCAGTCCAGCCCTTTCGATCCAAGCCTGCCAGAAGTCACAACGTGAGCATTCGATCTTTGAATAAGTTCGAGAGACACGAAAGTTGGGAACAGAGAAAAGCTTACATCAAGAACAGAATCTTCAACCTTCCTCTCACGGCTCAGCACGAACAGGGTCGTGAAGTTGTTCGATTGGACAATGGCAAACTCGCCCGTGTAATCTGCACTCCATGTTAGCAGGTTGCACGTGACGGATACCGACGAGATCCTCTTACCTTGCACAATGTAGTTCGGCCCTGGGCAATCCGGACCAGGCTGGCCCGGAAAGCCGACCTGGAAAACACCCGCAGCGCCATAAGTCGGGTCTGCAGGCGCAGCAGTGCCTACGATGTTGACTGCCTGGCCTTCAGCTTGGCATGTGTTGTTGACGGCGACGGTTCCCTGGTCCTGTGTTCTTAACGTCAGCATGTGCTTTTACACTTTTTTGCCTCCCAGGATCGCAAGACTCACATTGAGCGCATACTGCGCCTGAATACACTTGCAGCCTGCGGTGAAAGGCGCCACTGTTCCGGCTACTTGGTACCACTTTCCGAGATACGATTCGAGCTGGAATCCAATGTCGGGTTTGGGATAGTAGCATTGGCCGTCCCAGGACGAGGGCACGGCATTGAGAGCCTCTGATGAAGCAAGGGCTACAAAAGCTAGAGTGGCGGATGCTGTGGTGAAACGCATGATGTGCAGTGGTCGAGACTGGGTAAAGTGTTTGATGTATATGGAGTAATGAATAAAGAGAAAGTGTTTGTGATTAGGTGAAGGCAAGTTGTCTTGGATTGATGATAGGCGACTTTGGTTCGAAAAGAGGATTGTTTATATACTTACTCTATATGCATTACCTTACGCGTTCTACATCGATCTTGACCGATATTTTGTATGTAATTTCCAAGGCATCCGCCGCTTTGCTAAGGGCTGCAGTGTGTTCCGAGGGCTGTGTTGTTGGAATCCATGACGGAAGCCGAGCAAGCTCTCTCGCTAAAGAAAGCATAAAGCATTATTTTGCGAATGAATTAATTCCACATTAGCCAAATATTTGTAGATGAAACATTTGCGACTCTTCGGAATGTTACCAAAAAATCCTCAGGATTTTCATGTACGTCCAACAGTCGTGAAGATTCACAATCCTGTGTCTATCTTGGGCTCTCACAGCGTTTCTGGTTAGATTTGAGACTGACAACAGAGCTCGCCAAGCACATTCTATGCACGTCATCTCCGTTCTATACCACGCGACATCCGGGGATCGCGGATGCCATCGTGGAGAGAACCTCGCTTAGAAACATTTACGCTTCTGAGTCATGATCAATGGAGAAGACTCGGAGTATGACAGTGTGCATTATGGATCTAGCTACTGCCGACTACTAGATCTCTGATACCTGAATGCCTACTGCAGTCTGCATGCTCGCCGCCTTCGCTTGGGAGAGTCGGAAGCGGTGTTGAAAAATGTTAGACACGCTCGATCTTGCTAGCCCGCGAAGGTCCGAGGTCTCCATCCACCAGCTGTTCTTATCGTTTTTCAGGACTTGCTCACAAGCTCAAGATACTGGTTTGTGAGGTCGGTGACCATGTCCTCGATGGTCTTGACTTTGCGTCCAAGGATCTTTTCTGCCTTCGAAGAATCGGCGATACCAGGCTTGGACTTCTTCGTCTCAGTGGCTGGAAGTTGACCGGACGCGACGGCTTTCGGAAACTTCTCAGTAGCGATTTTGGTGACATCGTCCCAAATGAGGTCTGTCTGTGTCAGCGAATCTCCTTCTCAGTAGGGTGCGCTGTGTACTTACTTTCGCTGACGAAGAAGTTCTCGATGCCCTTACTCTTCTTGACTTTGTTTTGGTCGAGAGCGAGGACATGAAGCAGTGCGACGTCGTCCACGTGGACAGCCTGGCCAAGCTCTGGAGGTCCGTTCGGGTCGGAGTTGCCAGTCAGCAGAGCGAGGAAGACGACGTTGGTGCCATCGAAGAGTTGCTCTGTCGCCTTTGCATGGACGTTGCGACCAATCACGTACCTGCAAACATAGTCAGCTTCTGTTTAACCGGCTAATGGCTCGCTCATCGGCCGGATGTGAGATGCAAGGCATGACTTACGTCGGCATAATGTTTACAATGTCGAAACCGGGGACCTGCTCCTTCATGAACTTGTCGGAGGCATTGAGCGCAGCGATCTTGGAGGCAATGTAGGCAACAAAGCTGTTCGCAAACGGCGGCTCGAGTTCTGCAATCCTGTTGTCACCAGATGCAACGTGATCAGATGGCGGGTCGTCAGAAGGAAGAAGTATGGCAGGTGGAATGACGGCAACGGCAGACGACGTGATGATCACACGCTTGACTGTGCCCGACTTTCGAGCAGCCTCAAGTGCGCGCAAGGTCGCATTGACAGCTGGCGCTATCAGTTCGTCGTGTTGACGCTCTGGTGGTATGTCTCCATGGAGCGGAATCGGCGAAGCAAGATGAATGATGTAGTCTGCGTTAGCCGCGGCTTTATCTAGAGCGCCTGGGGCCAAGAGGTCTGGAACAACGACGAAGTCCGCTTTCTCGATTCCATTAAACTCCGGATTGGCGCGCAGGTTCTTCTCTTTAGCGGCACTGCGAACGACGATGCGGACCTTGTAGTCTTGCTTGAGCAAGATCTGCAGGGCTCGGCCGCCAATGAAGCCTGTGGCGCCAGTGATGACAACAGTCTCTTTGGCCATGATGATGATTGAGGGTAAAGGTAGTAAAGTGAAGTTGTCGAAGGTCTGAGGTGCTGAGGTGCTGCGGTGGAGGTAGTGGCAAGTATGAGTTGTGGAAGTTTCAAGCCAGGCGGGAGGTTTCTTTACCTTTATAGACCTCTCATCTTCACATGTTGGCGAAGTGAGGTCTCACCCTGCTTGCAAAGCGGAGTGGCTGCTGTTCCATTGAGTCAGCAATTCGACGGCTACCTCCTCAGGCTTACATGATACAAAAGCTCTTGTTGTAATCAAGACAATGCTAAACCGATTCTGGCAGCAGTGGCCAGACCAAGGTTACTCGTTCTCGTACGGTATGACAGTCAATGCAAGGGAAGAATTGTCATGCAATGGACGCCTCATGACTTCAGCTGGATCGAACATGCTCACAAATAGTGCACACGAGCACAAATGGACTGATCGAAGCAATCGCTGTTCATTGATAGTAGTCCTGCTTAGATGTATGAACGTATTCCGACATTGTAATGTCCGAGGTAGATCAGGTGATCCTTCTTGTCCGGGATTAGTGATCATGGTTTTGTGGCTTCCCTCTGAGGTATCGCTCTTCACTAATCTTGCCCGCTGATATATGCACAACTCAACGTCGCTTCCTCTCTCGTGACAAACACATGCATGGACACGCGCCATTTTTCGGGACATCATGCTGTCGATCTTGGTTTGGCCTCCAGGCTCGTGGGTCTTGTCAAGCTACATGCGCGCGATGCTTACCGAAGCTTATCACCACCACGGCCCGTGAGACTCGCTGCAAGAGCATACCGGCTTTCCCGACTCGATGCCTGCCTTCGGTAGACCGATCGGACCGAGCACGGCCGGTCTTCCCTTGGAATATACTGGTAATTTCTGCTGTCGTGTTTACTTCAATATCCGGTATACCTGTGCATGCGATCCTGTTCTTTGACCATCCGCCTGTGCGCATCGCACCTCTAGCATCTCCCATATAGTCATTCGAGCTTCCCTAATATCACAGCAATATCTCCATGGCCATGGCAACAGCTTTCGGCGACGCCACCTTGGTGCGAAACCCGGACTACGAGCGGAATGGCTTGAAGTCTTATGCCCGTGCTCTTCAAAAGTACGGTATCACGCCAACGGTGGAAGGTCCTCTCAGTGGTCGCCTTGGTGAAGTTCCGGTACGTTTTGTCTTTCTTCCCTTCCCAGATCTCTGAGCCATGTTGACCGCCCGCAGGTCGAAGATATCGAACACAATACATTGTACATCGCTCAAGTCGGTATCGGTACACCACCACAGATATGCAAACTCAACTTCGATACCGGATCTGCCGATACCTGGGTCTAGAGTACTCATTTGCCGGCGAACGTCATTTCGGATGGTCGCCACGCCATTTTTGACCCGGCCAAAAGCTCGACATGGAAGGACACTTCTGGCAGCTGGAAGATCACATACGGTGATCAGAGCACGGCTTCCGGCACCGTCGGTACGGATGATCTCAGCATTGGAGGATTGGTTGTGAGAAACCAAGCCATCGAACTCGCCACTTCGGTCAGCCGCGCTTTCGTTGACAATAAAGGAGACGGGCTGCTTGGCCTATCTTTTCGCAGCAACAACTCTGTCGAACCTTTTCCGTGGCCACACCGGTCGAGAACATGATCATGCAAGACGACATACCGCCTGAATCAGAGCTCTTCACAACTTGGCTAGGAAACAAGGTTGAACCAAGCTTCTTCACATTCGGCTACATCGACGAGAAAGCCCTGCAGGGCCAGAAACCGGTCTACACCCCTATCGACAAGAGCTCCGGTGCTTGGATCCTTGAATCGAATGTTGCATCAATCAATGGAGACTTGTATAGCCGCCCAGGTAACAGAGCACTCGCAGATACAGGCACCACGCTATGTCTCGTGGCAGATTCTCTTTGCGAGAAGATCTACAGCGCAATTCCAGGCGCCACGCAAAGCCCTGCACAGCAAGGCTGGGTTTTCCCTACCACGAAAGACCTCTCGACTCTTCCCAAAATCGCCCTGTCCGTCGGCGATGCTCTGTTCCACATCAAACCAAGCGATTTCGCCTTCCAAGAACTCAGCGACGGAACTACTTACGGTGGCATCCAGTCGCGCGGCCATCAAGATTTTGACGTACTCGGCTGTGTCTTCCTGCGCAGTATCTATGCCATTTTCGATCAAGGGAATTCTCGGTTTGGATGCACACAGAGGGATCTGGCACCGGCGACTGCACTTGAAATGCCATCGGCACACAAAGGAAAGCTTTTGGAGTTGCCGCCTTCACCAACAGACACAACTCCACTGCCGAAGCCTACGAAGGGAAGGAGGATCAGGAGGATTTTTAGCCTGAGCTGCTGCGCGGGGAGTAGTAGCAGGTCGAACTCGAGGTCGAACTCGAAAGTGTACCAGGATAACCTGACTCCATAAGACAAACGAAGGACAGCCTCGATCTGCTGGCTCCGGTGAAGCAATGTGCGGGATTTTGATTGTTACTCCATAGCTTCATATAAACATGTCCTGTTGTCCCTAATATATCGTAAATCATGTCTAGTGATTCATTCCCAATAAGTCATATCGTCGTGCAGTGGCATCGGTACGCCATATCACTCGTTCTCATCGACACTAGCACTCACTGTCACTGGTAGTGTCAGAGCCCTCCCAGCGGCTACTCACGGCATCACAATCATCTTCGCCCTCGTCTTCCAACCCAGGCATCGCACTCCCATCATGGGCATGACTAGCAACAGGTGCCTCATTAGCTCTCAGCTCCCTTTCCTTCTCGACCTGCTCATTGAGCCATAGCAGTGCCTTTGCAAAGAAGGCAAAGTTCATCGGCCCATCCCAACGGCCATTGACCGTAACAGAGCTCAAGCCTCTGAATTTAGCCGCTAGGGTCTCCAATTGCAGCAGGTAGTAGTGCAACGCAGGCAATGAGCATTTTTCCGAGAACGCAAGCCGCAGCGCAGCGACGAGAGCTTCGTCAACACTCGTGAACTTGACCGGCAGCTTGTGGCTCATCGTAAGCGTGATGCTCTTCGATGTCGACCGCGTCTCGCATGCAGCTATAGTGCGCCAGAGTATGTCAAACAAGAGGGTCAGAACCCTCTGGGCCACGTAAGGCGCGCCTTTTCGGCTCTGGAGGAGAGTGATGGGACGCCGTGCTGGCTTCTGTTCTCTCCACTGTATTCCCTTCTCGATCGCAAGGAGCTTCTGATCAAAGACTTGCAGCGCGGCGGTAAAGGCAAGCGATCTCTTGGGGTCATCCGTCACAGCGATGGCTCGCATGTGTTGTGTAAGGTACTCATTGCTTTGCGAGTGCATGAGGCTGACAGGCACATTGATAGCGGTATCGAGAAGCGCAGTGAGACGTTGAGAAATGCTTTCGAGGCCAAAAGAGAGGTCGTAAAGCACGGATGATTCCTTATCGTTGGCATGCGCGAGTGATAAAACGACCATGGCATCGAATTGCTTACGGACCGAGCGTTTGAGATGGGCGACCTCCAAGCTGCCTCCGTCCGCATGTTGGGAATACGGAGGGAAACGGTCCTCGTCGTCCAAATTGCCATACGCTGGTGGCAGACCACGTATCTCGTCTTTTCGCTTTAGGGCGGCTTCTGCTTCGATTCCGCGAAGCTCGTCAATGTCGGATTCCAAAGTTGTGCTCACGTTCTGCCATGCTCGGCCTCCAAGCGAAAGGTTTCAGCCGAGCTTGAGCACTGAGGGTGTTATTGCGCTCTACTCGACCTTTCTCAGTTGCCTCCGTGAGCTTGGTCTTCAAATTGTGGATTTCCTTCTCAAAGCGGCGCTTCATAACATTGGCATTTTCTTCAGCCTTTCGGCGCAGCTCTTTCTCTTTCATGATGTCCATCAACATGTCTTGCTTTACGCGGTTCTGTGCCATCTCGGTGAAGGACCTCTCTTCACGAAGCTCACCCTCGAGCCTGGAGACCTTGGTTTGCAAGGCCAGCGTCTCATCGTAGAGCCGCTTGTTAACCTGAGACTCCATGCCCTGAAGAGCTAGCGAGAATATGTCTGCATCACCAACATTCTTCACTGACGGTTGTCTCGCGGTGGTGGTCGCATGCTTCCTCGTGCCGGCTCCAAGCACTTCGAGGGTGGATGAGGCGCTGGCGTCATATTTGAACTGTCCCTGTGCAGTGAATTCGAGTGGACTCGGGGCCTGGAGCTCCTTTTCCGTGGTATCGCGTGGTGTGGAACGTTTACGGCGTTTTACTACTGGTACGGGTTCGATGTTGGCACTGTCTTTACGAAGCTCGTTCACATTCCTGCGCTTTGGGGGTTGTTCGCCGCTATACCATATGGCACCGTTCACGCGCGCGCGAGCTCGAGCGCGAGTTTGAGATCGAGAGCGTAGGCCAGGGACAGGGTCTGAGGCTGGTTCATGTGGTGCTGGTGGGCTGGCCATGGTGGGCATGGGCATGGTGGGTCTGCGAGGTAGGAGGTAGAACGAGCGGAAAGGAAGTTGGGTGTTGGTGTCGGAGCTACGGTATTTATTGACAGACACGGTCGGACTGCATCCGAGCGATAGCCCGTGGTGACGCAGACCTCATATATTGAGAGCAGTGTCGAGTGTCGCAGTGAGCATTCAAGGAGAAGCAAACGAGCTGGTGACGGACTTTTTGGAGTGGGATGTGGCGGAACGTGAAGCTGGCCAGCCAGCGTCTCGCGCGCCGTCACACAAGCGCGTCGCCTGCCTGACTCTCATCATTTGATGCATCACATTTACTAAACGTCCTTTCGGGTATTCTGTTACGCGTCAATTGCCATCAGACAGTCTTGCATGTCAAGCGCTTCCCTTTGCGATGGACCACCGATACGCGTTCGACCACATCTCGGAAGCCGATTTTGATGAAGTCCTATCACAATATCCCGAGACAGTGCCCTCAAAATTGGCGGAACTAGAAGAACAAAGATTGTCCATCATTCCGACTGTGCTTGCAGGCCGCAGGAAAGAAGGCAATGCATTCCTGACCAAAGCCGAAGTTACCACTCTTGTGGACTGGAAGCTGTATGTACATATGCCACTGTTCTCAAATGAGCTTCTTATTCCCCTACAGGATACCGACTGACCTCATGTAGCTCTCATGGCACCTTTAGACCTTCGCTAAAAGGTCTCGTACAGCAGAACAGCGAGGAATTTGTGCAAGAAACTACCACCGCAGGCTTCGCTGCGGACTCTTGGGATGACGGTTTGACCATTCTTTCAAAACTCAAAGGCATTGGCCCTGCCACTGCGGCCTTGCTGCTGTCCACTAGTGACCCTAAGACATTGCCTTTCTTCTCGGATGAGCTCTTTCGCTGGGCTTTCTGGGAGAACAAAACTGTTGGTCGTTGGGACCGCAAGATCAAATACTCCCCCAAGGAGTATAGAGAGCTAAAACGAAGAGTTGATGAGCTCAGAAATCGAACTGGTAAAGATGCCATTGAGGCGGAGAAAGTTGCCTACGTGCTAGGCAAGAGGGAGGTTGATCTGGCAGATCAAACCAAACAGGATGCAGCTACTAACGCTGAAGAGCCTAAGAAAGAAGTGGCCACCGACAAGATGAGCCCTCCGCCTAAATCGAAACGCAAGGCCATCCACGTCGCTTCAAGGAACGGTGAACCCGATTCGAAGCAAACAACGAAAAAGCAAAGGACGCCAGCTCCAGCAAATACACAACGAGTCACGCGATCCCACGGCAAGAGCAAAGACAATGCTGCGTGAGCGTCTGCATCAACCACAATCCGGCCTTCGGGTGGCAGGGTAAGCCTTTCAATGCATACCCAGCCGACACAACTATACAAGTCTACTGACCCCTCTTAGCCCACTTAGCCAATTCGTCCACCAGCTTGGCAGCAAAATCTACGGCATGCGTCTTATGTCCGATATGCCCGCCTGGGAAGAGAACAACCTCCAGACCCAAGCGCCGTGCCAACGCGACATTCGCACGAAATTGGTACGCTTCCTCATTCGAGTCTTGACCGTTGATCAGAATCAGCTTGTCTTTGTGTGGCTTCAGCTCCCGGTCAATTTCGATATCTGCGTTCGGATAGGCCATGAATTCGCGCTCGAACCAATACATAGCGTTCCAGTTGAGACGCGTGTCGTCTACTGGCATGTTGCCAATCATGGTGCCGTTGTCTATGATCAGCTTTGCAAACTTTTTGTACCCAGCAATCATGCCAGCGGCGCGATATGTGGCATAGACGTCTTCCGCGGCCGCGTAGAGTGCTTCGAAGTCGGGCAGGAATCGCGCTGCTGGCGGCTCGTAAGGCAAGACTGTGCTGACGAGGTTTGGGTGCCTTGCAAGCAGTTTGAAAGAGACAATGGCACCGGAGCTGTTGCCGATGACAATGGCCTGGGAGTCCGGCGAGAGGTGCTTGATGAGTTGGGCGGCATCATCGGCATCGGTCTCAAGGCGCTGAGAGTAGTCTTGAGCGCCCGTCAGATAGCTTTGCGAGAAGCCTCGTCCTGTACACGTTGATCAGTACGTTGTTGGGGTTTCCGGATAACAGGCGTGAGTTTCATCCACTCGAAGTACACTTACTATCGTAGAACACAAATCTGAAGTCTTTCTTCAAGACCTCACTGAGACCCCGCCATATCTCGCCAGAGCCGTCGCCGCCATGTATTCCCAGCAACAGAGGCCCTTCACCCACCGATTCGTAGCGTAGTGTTGCACCAGGTACATCGAGTGTAGGCATGACGAGAAAACATGTATATTCGGACAATGTTCAGCATTCCCGCTTTCGTAGGTCACCTTTGATAATGTGAATAGGTTCAGGTGTCTTCCATGCTTACGGAGCTTGCCTTGGCAGATGACAGATGATCCTGGTCAAGGAGTGGGTCTGGTCTAAAGGAGTCCGGCCTGCCATGTTCCGGTCCCGGCGATTATAAACTTTTCATGAGTGATGTTTTATCATGGCACCTGTCGGAATCCCTTCCTTGGGCTCGATATTAATGTCGCAAACATGTAAGTAAGCTACTCATTTAAAATTGGTCGCATCCTAGCACATCATCTTGCGGAAACCGCACATCTCTGGAGTTCATGGCTGTGTATGTGCATACGTACGATGAGCAATAATTCAACGCCAGACATACTGACAGCGATTACATGCGAAATAAAAAGCGCAGTCTATCACAACATCTACCTCGTTTCGTTACGTCGGCAGATGGCCCGCTGCCAAGATCGAGCTCTCCGGACTTCCACCATCGCATTGCAAGTCAACTTCCTACCATACTCGCATCAAACATGAAAGACTTTGAGACTCGATGCGCCCGATTCTTTCTCAATGTTCAATTCGCAGCTTTGCAAACCCCACCTCGCCGCACGGTATGGGCCGTCGCACAGCATGGAACTATGCCAGAGCACACCATGCGTAGTACGAAAGTCCGAAAGTAAATTAGCGTTTTGCTCTCAGATATCCATAGAGAAGATCGAGAGCCTGTCGACATGGTCTTGTTGCGCCAATGGCCAGCGTCTTTCCAGGATCGACAACACTTGCGCAGCGCGCTGTTCCTATGCTTTGCCCAAGCGTGCTTTGGGAGTGTCAGAAAACACCATGCACAGGAGTCACGCGAGCAGTCAACCTGTTGCTACCCCGACGCCATATCGCTAAGCCGAGCGGCAGACACTGTTGTGTCTCCATCGCGTCTCGAAGAGTATGATAGCTTGTTCCCTCCCAATCGGTGTGGTCCCGGAGCTGCAGTACGATAAGTATTGCGCTACAAGATATGCATCCTACATGGAATTGCCAGTGTGCAGCAAACATTCACACATTAAGGAGTTTAAGGCAGCATGGAGCCGAACTTTTGCTAAGGTATAGTGACTGTGAAGGTTTTGATGTTAAAGAAAACACAGCCCATGACAACACAGCCCAGGAAAACACTGCCGCTTAGCAACGCCGACTTGTTTTTAGACCAGATCACAAGGCATTCGGCACAGCCTTCAATGGAGTTGGCAGGCTATCCGACGAAAACCATAAATACAACCTTTGTGCTCCTGTCCGATCTCTACTTCTCGTTCCAACCAATCCATCCCACTCCCGCGCTGCTCGAACGTCACATCACCAGCATCAGCAATGCATTTCATCTCAACTTCTCTCTGCAATCTTGCATTTGCAACGCTTGTCGTCTTCCCTCAATTTGTTGCGTCTACGGTCTCTTTTACTCCAGTCCTGCCTCCCTCTTATCCCTTGGCAGTCTGCAATCCATGTCTCTCTGGTAAGATCACTGGACAACACTGTGCTGTACACAACTGACACTGTGTCCAGCCTGGCTCCCAAACGATGAGGTCGCCGACTTATCATCAGCTGTTGCTCAATTCTGGCGTGGTCGGCAGCTTACATGGTCCGTCATGGCCCGTGTTGATGGCGAGACCTACAGTCTGTTTGGCGTACCTCACCCTGGAGATGGCATCAAGCCTGCCAGTCTTGTTTCGGCTGACTTCAGTGCGACGCATACCACTTTCACGACCACTGCGCAAGATGTCAAATTCGTTCTCGATTTCTTCTCTCCTGTATCACCGCACAACTACACGCGTCAGAGCATGCCGTTCAGTTACCTTACAGTCTCTACCTCAAGCCTCAAGAACGCCACACCGAGCGTCCAGATCTACTCTGATATGGACAACTCGTGGGTTGGTCAATTCGGGACTGCAGGCGGCATGAAATTGGCCTGGACTAGAGGAGCAGCAGGTCCTGGAACCCAAGCTTCGCTCTGAGTCAAGGCGGTACAGCCATGTTCTCGGAATATGAAGACATGGCTTTGTGGGGCACAGCAGCCTATTGTACCCGTGAGAACGGTTCCAAGCTAAGCAATGCGGTTGGAGTCGTTGACGAAGTCCGTGGAGCATTCGCAAAGGACGGCAAGCTTAATGGTGGAGGAGATTTCAGCACTGGTGGTGTGTTCGCCTTCAGCCAGGATCTGGGCAAGATCCAGGTGGTCAGCAACGTCACTTTTGTCATTGGTCACGTTCGGGATCCTGTCGTCGACTATCATGGAAGCGAGAGATCCAGCTACTGGCAAAGTGTCTGCAAGACCATCGACTGCGCTTGCATGTATGCTCTCGATGACTTCCACGCCGCCGATGAGGAGTCTCGCAACCTGGACTCGTTCATCGTAGGCCCAAACGTGGGAAGCGCAAACTACAGTAATATTCTGGCTCTATCGACGCGACAAGCATTCGGCGGCCTTGAGCTCACTATCCCAAAAGACGGCTTAGACCAGTCATCTGTGTCAGCTTTTGTCAAGGAGATTTCAAGGTTAGTCTCTGCTTTTCCACTCACTCAATCAGTATAGATGCTAACTGCAGTCTAGTGACGGCAATGTGAACACGATGGATGTGATAATGCCTATGGCGCCCATCTTCTATGTTCTGGCTCCCGAATACATAAGACTGCTTCTGCATCCCGTTTTATACTACTTGCACAGTGGTGACTGGCCACAAAACTATACCATCCATGACCTGGGCGAACACTATCCCAACGCGACTGGCCACGATGATGGAAATGCTGAGGTGATGCCTGTGGAAGAGAGCGGGAATCTGCTGGCGCTGATGTACATGTATGAGCGTGCATCAGGAGACAAAGATTACAAAAACCAATTCCTCGACACGCTCAACAAATATGCCGACTATCTGGTAGAAAGTGGTCTGCATCCTGAGAAGCAGCTCTCAACTGACGATGGCGCCGGCGAGGCCACCAACCAGACCGGTCTCGCAGTCAAAGCAGCCATTGCTCTGAACGCCTACGGTGTCATGACGAACCAGCCCAGGTACTCTGACGTTGGTCGCCACTTCGCAGCTGCTCTCTACAACGAGACTGGCGGCACAGACTCGAAGCGCACGCGCTTCACCATGGTACAGGGCGACGACAATTTATGGAGTCTCCAGTTCAACCTCTACCTGGACGTTCTCCTCGGGCTCAACACCTTCCCGACCGATGCCTACAAGATGCAGACCGATTTCTATCCCACGGTCAGGAAAGAAGCCGGTGTTCCGCTCGATAGCAGGGACTCTTGGACGAAGACAGACTGGATGGTGTTCGCTGCTGCGACTGCCATGGCGCCCGGAGTACGCAATGAAGGCGTTAGAGATATGTTCATCTATGACATCCACGCCTATATGACCAACGGACTGAACAATGTCCCTTTTAGCGACAAGTTCTGGACCGAGTCTAAGATGGACCGCCACGGTAACAACCACGATGTTGGCACCTACGACATGTACAAGGCAAGACCTGTTGCAGGCGGCCACTTTGCTTTGCTCGCTTTGTCTGGGCCGGACCAGTGGCAGGGACATGGCAAGAACTGATGTGATCTGGCGACCTTCAAATTGGTGATACAGGCGAACGAGGCACTGGGGTCAGAAGATTCATGAAATCATGCTCACTTTGTAATAACCGTTATAATGAGGGGATTGCCGGAGAGCATCAAGGTCTGTGAGATCGAATTATTTGAAGCGTACAGTCTATGCTCCCGTCGTGTGCAGGTCTTACAAAAATCATTTCATTTACCTGTCCCTTAGACCGCAGACAGAACACGACGAACGTGCTCAATCGTATCATGGCCATAAAGCCACGACGTAAATTCCGGGTCAAGGAGCGGGCCACAATCAACATCATGATCAGTAGGCAACGGTTTACCAGCAAGCTTCCTGTCGCGATGTTCTTGTTCCTCGCCGTCAGGCATGTGTATGAATTCGCCGTTCCGTCGGGCCTGCGCTTGAACTCTCTCGCACCTCCACTTTCTACTCCGCTCGTAGTGATACATTGCGTCTGCAATATTGCCATCCGGTCCAAGGTTGTCAACGCATTCAGCAAGCGCTCCGGCATCTTCGGTCGCCATTGCGGCACCTTGCGCTAAGAATTGCAACATGCCGTGCGCAGCGTCTCCGACCAAAACGACTTTTCCTGACTTGGATCTCCATCTGCGCAACCTAGGGACTTCTGCTAGGGCCCAAGATTTGCAGTCTCGCGCCTCGGACAAGATGGCCTTGGCCACTGGATCGAAGTCGTGGAAGCGCTGCTGGATCTCGTCGACACTGGCCGGTTTGTTCCACTCTCCTGCGCTGGTGTTTCGGGAAGGATAAGTTCCGTTGATCGCTAGGATTTTGCCGCCTTCTGCAGGATACACGATCATGTGGCGACCAGGTCCAAGCCACACATTAGTCGCGGGCTGATGCAGTAGGTCAGCCACTTTCTCGTTGGAATTGAGAGCTTGTAATGGCGCCCATGCACGGTAGGTCGATAGTGGCTGGGAGATTGCCGCAACATCCTCTTCGGGTATGATTCTTTGTCGAAGTGCGGACTTGATACCTAAAAGGATGAGCTTAATTGTCACCAGATCCAATCACTAGCACTAATTGGCTTACCGTCAGCGATGACTATGAGATCCCCACGGACGACAGTTCCGTCTTGGAGTTGGACGCCAGGAACGTCTTCCTGGATATCAACCACCATTTGATCCAAGCGAATCTTACATCCTCTTTCTACGGCAGCTTCATGCAAGATCTCTTGATAGTCAGCACGTCGTACAGACAAATATCTAAACTTCGGGTCAGCTCTCATCAGGATGACGACGGTCGGAGAAAAAGACTTACGGCGTCGTCAAGATTTCTTTCGGCTTGCTCGACCCTGATCGTGCCAGCACGGAGCTATCTTCGTATCGTCTGAAGACGAAACCAGAAGGTACGACGGCTTTGCTCTCCAGCTTGTCGAGGACGTCCCACTGCTTCAGAAGCAACGTTGCGTTAGGTGGAAGGTGAATGCCAGCCCCAGTGGGAGAAAGTGCACTGGCTCGCTCAAGGATGACGACTTTGTGTCCTTGCGTGGCCAATGCAATTCCTGCACATAGACCTGCTATGCCAGCGCCACAAATGATGACTGTCAATTTGCTGGACATGGTAAATCTGTTATTCTTGATAGCTTGAGGTCCTCGATTTCTATTGCGATCAAGAGTGCAATAAGTTCATTCATTGCCGATATGAGGGACATTCCAACCTTTATTTAACACCGTAGGCGAATACTTGGTTCCATGACTCGACTCAATGGTCGCGTGTCAGACCATCCAAGATCTCAGCTCGTTGACGCTCATGTCCGACTGATGTCACTACCAATGGAAGTACACGCGGAGTACCTGTTGCCATTGGTGAAACTCGCGCTTGTACATCTGCTTTGGGGAAGACACAGCGATGTGCTTGAAGGTTTCGGGCTATCATCAGGTAGACGTGAACCCGAAAGTCCTCAAGTCTCGGGCCAAGATTTCTTTGCGACCCGGCTCTAAGTTTGAATACGGATTTTCTTGTGTCAATTGAGAGCAGCACAAATTCCTCTTCACGCGGGCTTGACAATTACGTCACATCAATGGCTCAGATAAAACGTCCTCTTCGAACTATTTGTCTTGCTTCGAAGGACCTTGATGGGAAACGGATAGATTAACAGATCGCTACTACTCAATGTGAATGGATAGCGCCTGGTTTCCTCTTGTAACATAGCGATATACTATGCCCTCGGCCTCGAACTACATGCTCACTAAGCAGACCATGGTCAATGTGATGCCGACGAACCCGATATACCCCCGATAGGAGGCATATCCCAACACTAACATGACGGGGCCCACACTCCATAGTAAGTATAGCCTCGCTCGCGACTAGAAGGCCATGACAAACAACGTCCGCGCACTCCGAGGCCATGGTCATGGGATCGCCGCCTGCATGGTATGACATGTTCGCTCGACAGTGTGAACAGACCACCTCACTGTGGCATTTACACGTATAACATCATACCGTCTTCTGGAACCTAGATCATCCTCGACTGTATTCACTTCAACCTCATACAACAATGGCCGATACTAAGAAGACAATTGCAATTTTGGGCGCGACCGGGCAACAGGTATGTGTGACTGCATGCGTGAGATTTTCACTCGTTAAGAACCATCATAATTGACCGATCATATAGGGAGGATCTGTTGTGGAGGCATTCCTCCAGGATCAAGCCAAGTACCACGTCCGTGGTCTGACCAGAGACACAACATCAGCCAAAAGCAAGAAGCTGGCCGAGAAAAGCGTCGAAGTCGTCCAGGCTGACCTCTACGATGCCGACAGCCTAAAGCGTGCTTTCGAAGGAGCACACATCATCTATGCCATGACTGACTTCTGGCAAAGCATGTCTGCAACTGTTGAGTACGAGCAGGGTAAGCGCGTCGCAGATGTCGCCGCAGATCTTCCCGGGCTAGAGCGCTTCGTATGGGCCTCCTTGCCAGACGGCAAAAGGCTGTCTAACGGCAAGTATGCCAACATCTTCCACTGGCAAAGCAAAGCAGATGTCACCAAGTATATCAAGGAGTCGAAGCCAGATTTTGTGGTCCAAGACGATCGAGCTCTTGTTTCCGAACTACTTTGAGAACTGCTTGACTAATGCGCCTGTGTATCTGCCAGCGAAGGTAAGCGATTGGACGGTGTAACGCATGGTTTTGTGGATACTAAAGTACAATTCAGCATGAAGATGGAACCTACGTTCGGACATTCGTCCTCAAGGGCGATACACTACTTCCCAATGCGTATATTGCAGAACTGGCAAGCTGGTCAAATATTTGGCTGAGCGTGGCGACGAGTACCGCAAACGCTCGGTCGTCTTCAATTCTCAATCGATCAGCGAACAGACCAAGCTTGACGTTCTTGCACAAAGTAAGCACCATGCAGTTATGTTACCATATTTTGGCTGGATCGCTGACAATAGCCGCAGCATACAACATTCCCGTTCGCTACCAGCAGATGTCAGAGCAAGAGTTCCGTAGCAAATTTGGAGGCGAAGATGGGCGAAGTCACTGCCTTGGACTTCACAGAGCAATTGATGATCTTCGAAGGATGCGGCATGATCTACGATGACCCAAGTTTCGTCCAAGCGAGCCAGGTAAGCAAAGGCCCGTTCTAAGATGTGTGATTACTATACTGATATTCCTGAAGCTCCCCGACCTGCAATTGACACAGTGGGAGGATTTCGTCAAGATGCACGACTTTCTATCTCTCATGCCAAAGGCGTAGGACTGACTGTTTTCTCCGACAACAAGAGACCTCATTACTGGGCCAATGCATAACAGGATTGCTCTTGCGACAACAGGGTTCAATATATGCGTACAAACAGCCATAAACCTATACTCAGAATTCTTGAAAAACTGAGTTGTAGACAGCTTGACGAAAAGTCTCCCTTTACCGATACAACTGTTTGCTGCAATTAATCTTCCCGCCAGACAACTTCGGCGTGGGAGTACACTTTTCTGGGCCAGGTCCGCTGGGCACACCACAGCCTCGTGCTTCGCCGCAGTGAAGTCTGCTCGGTGCAATCGGTTGCCATTTGATCCGATCAATGCATCAAGCGGACACTTGGTTATTGTTGGCAGGAAAATAACCAGCAAAGAAATTGATAGCAACCGTCACGATGAAAATCGCAACGATGAGGATGCCTGAAATGCTTGTTCCGTCAAGCCCACCCCCTTGACCTTCGCCGACGTGCCGTTCGTCCTTGGAATTCTCAGCATCTTCTGAGCCTTTGTTTACGGCCAGATAAATGGTGAAGCATGCGTTGAGTGCATTTAGCACGCGAATGGTCTGGCCCAGCTCGAAGTAGTAGCACGCATACTGCGTGAGCAGGCCAAGTACGACATTGATTGTGATGCTTTCAGCCTTTCCATTTCCACATTCCGAGACCGCGGCTATGACCATGCAGCTGATTACGACGAGAAGTCCGGTTTGTAGATGTTGGCTGAGTTCTAGATACCATCCGGTGAAATGCGCCCCAGCTCCAATCGCTAAGACAGTGAAAAGGTTTCGTATGCCTTGGAACCTTGAGGTTTTGTTTGTCTGCTGGATTGGTGAGGGCAACCGCTTTTCCGAATTGGTTGGCTTTCCCGCGAACATGATGATGGGTTGCTGTCCCGTGTCTTGAGTAGGAGGTCAACCGTTAGTTATCCTACAGTTGGCAGTGTTCGCAAAGCCGCGGGTAGATTCTTGTTAGTGTGAGCTCGACCCAGCGGCTGCTAGCGGTCCTGCTCATCGTGCTTGTCGAAGAAGCCATCGACAATGACCAATTCACAAAATCGAGGGCCAGCTCGGAAGGACAATGAGAGAGTTACGTGATCGGAGCTTGAGATGTATTATACCATGCATCGGCTTTCTCTCTTGCGTCCTGAATGCGCGTGCATTGGTCAAGCTACTTTTAGTTCGTTCACGTTACGTTAGGGAGTTGCTATCGATTAGCGTGGATGCCTCAGGCCCGAAACTCGTATACTGTCAAGATGCCAGATTAGAGAAAGCTACATGACGATATCCTCGATCGACGTGCTAACTGTATTGCGGTATATTGAACATGTCCGCTGTTAATGCTTCAGACTCGATAAGCAAGTCAGGTAAGACGAGATCAATCGCTGTCGACGCTTGTCAATCATGCTCAACATTGAACCTGGCTGACCTGGCATGTACCTAGCTGCAAAGAAAAAGAAGAAGAACAATAAAAAGAAAGCGAATGGCAAGGCGCAACCTGGAGATGATGCTCCAGCATCCAATGGCGCCAAAGAAGAGCACACAGGTGGAGATGAGGACGACGACGACGACGAAGAGGGGCCCGAAGTAGCAGCGGTATGTGCCGCGGCACCCAGCATGCGAACAACTGCTAATGTACTGGCAGCTTACACCTGCTTTGGAGCAGCTGAAGACGGAAGATACTCTACACATGCCATCGTCGCCTCCCGAGCCGTCATCGCCTATCAGAGAGCACCCGGCGCGAAACGGAGCTCAGAAAGCGCATGATGAGCAGGATGAGCCTATGACTTCAAACGATAACACGAAGAGCGATGCACCTTCGACACATGCGAACACGATTGACTCGGATGCGGCGAAGCGCTTGGATGCCATGCAGCAAGAACGCGACAATCTGCGCGCGGAAGTAACACAACTACGGGAATCGCTCGAGCAGCTACAAGCTGGGCAAGGCGATGACATCTCAACTGTGCGAGAAGAACTGGAGAGGACACAAGAAGAGAAAGAGGAGGCTGAGACCCAATACCGCAACTTGCTGAGCAAAGTGAACACCATTCGATCGCAGCTGGGTGAGCGATTGAAGGCCGACGCGGAAGAGCTCGAGTTAGCTCGAGGTCGCATTGAAGAGCTGGAACAAGAACAATCAGCTGCAACCGATGACAATGAGAGACTTCAATCGTCCATCGCCAATTTGAACAGCCAGCTGGAATCGCAAGCATCGGAAATCCAAACATTGCGTTCACGTACGAACCTGTCTACCACGAACTGGGCGAAGGAACGCGATGATCTGATCTCGCGCGAAGCTTATGTGCGCGAAGAGTACGAGGTTGCCAGGCAAGCAATGCAAGATTGGGAGATTCTTGCGACAGAGGAGCGTTCGCGCCGCGAAGCAGCAGATGAGCGTGCGCAAGAGCTGGAAGAACAACTCAGTGCACAGAAGGAAGCTTTGGATCGCGTAAGAAACGAAGCGGACATACAGGGTTCTACGGTGGACGGTCTGCAGCGTGCGTTACGTGACGTGCAGGACGAGCGCAAGAAAGAGCTGCGCGAGCTCGTGGAACAATCACAATCGCAACTTGAGGAGTTGCGAAAGCAAGTCAAGGGCGCAGAGGATAGCTCGGCTCAGCTGAAGTCGCAGCTCGAGACCACACAGAAGGAGCTTGAGCGCGCAATACCGTTTGAGAAAGAGGTGAAGGAGAAGAACCTTCTCATCGGCAAGCTGAGACACGAAGCCGTGATCCTCAACGACCACCTAACAAAAGCGCTGCGCTTCTTGAAGAGAGGCAAACCAGAAGACAATGTGGATCGTCAACTGGTGACCAATCACTTCCTACACTTCCTTGCACTGGATCGAAGCGATCCCAAGAAATTCCAGATTCTTGGTCTCATATCCGCGCTTCTGGGCTGGGATGAGCAGCAGAAGGAGCAAGCAGGTCTGCTTCGACAAGGCGCTGGCGTTGGCAGTCTTCGCGTGCCCGTCAGTCCCTTCAGACGCACACCGTCAACGCCAGCACTTGGGGAATTCAACCCAGAAAGCCCAAGCGGCGCGAGCAGGGAGACGCTGGCAGAGCTATGGAGCGCTTTCTTGGAGAGGGAAGCCGAGTCTGGTGGTGCTGGCACCAGTAGACGAGGAAGCATGGCCCAGAGCGTACGCAGTGGCAGCATCATGAGCCCAACGGAAGGTCGATCAAGAGGACAGAGCCCTGAGGTCAAGAGGAAGGAGAGCCAGAGCGGTGGTTTGTAAGCATTGATAGGAGCTCTACAGATACATTTGCCGCCATCCCTCCGCTGCAATGCTCCATGCTCCGTGTCCTTCTGCTAGGTCGCAAATAACACCAAGGTAGTGGTATCTAGGTCCCGTCCAAGGCCCAGGCGTAAGGCTGCGGTACGTCACATCTGATCCGCAGGATTTCCGGTGCAGTGCTCGTTCTGCATTTGTGTGTGGACAGAACAGCTCCTCCTCCCCGCCCTTGACAGGCTTAGAGTAAACTTTAATCGCATGCCTCATCCCAATCCACAGGTTGCGGTGTCGATCACCAAGAGCCTCGGTCGATGATTTTCTTCCACCTTCGACCAAGGCCCGAAGCCTTCCAATCATAACTGCAAACTGGTTGCCATGCCACTGCCTAGCGATGCACCTTGCTTTATAAGCAGACTTGCCGAATACACCAGCAAGCTTGCGAAGCTGGAGCGAATCTGCGATCCTAGAGCTATGGCCCAGCACATGCAAGTGGAGCTTGGAGGTGAGGCGCGAGGTGGAACGATTGCGTAGGTTTGAGTCAACTCTTGTCACAGCTGCCAGGGTACATCAAGGTGTGCGGGCAAAGGGTATAAGTTGAGCTTCCAACCATTTCACATTGACCCTCCAATTCGCCCGTTTGGCACACTTAATCATACGGAAAAGAACACAACTTCTGCCACCAAAATTGACAACATGTCCAACTCATCCGACCGCGCCCCAGCCGCCGACCTAGCTGAGGACGACGCTTGGTTCCCATCGCCCTACTCGCTCACTCAATACGTCCCTCCCAAGACAGATTTCGATGGCGCCGACTATCCCAACCGCTATACCGGTGGCAAGTGGAGAATCCTCCTGATTGCTACGCAGGAGCGCTACCTACGTATGGCCGACGGCAAATTCTTCTCGACTGGCAATCACCCTGTGGAAATGCTGCTGCCAGTTCTTCACCTGGATGCTGCCGGCTTCGAAGTTGATATTGCCACCGTTTCCGGCGACCCTGTCAAGTTCGAAATGTGGGCGTTCCCTAAGGAGGATAAGGCGGTGAAGGATATCCACGAGAAGTACAAGGCGAAACTCCGCGCTCCGCTGAACTTGCAGAAGGTTTGGGGCAATGGTTTCACCAAGGACACGCCTTATATTGGCGTGTTCATTCCGGGCGGCCATGGCGTGATGAACGGTGTGCCTTTCTCGCCAACTGTCGGTGCTATTCTACGCTGGGCAGATGCTGAGAAGCGATACTTCATCACTCTTTGTCACGGACCTGCCAGCATGTTAGCGGCTGGTATTGGCAAGCCTGATGGCAGCAAGTTTATCTACGAAGGTTACAAGATTTGCGTCTTCCCCGACTCGCTAGACACGGGAGCCAACATCGATATCGGCTACATCCCAGGCAAGATGCCATGGCTTGTGGGCGAGGCGCTGAAGAAGCAGGGTGTTGAGATCGTGAATCCGAAGATGACAGGCGAGACTCACAGGGATCGTTATGTTCTTACGGGAGATTCGCCGCTTGCGTCGAACAACTTGGGCAAGATGGCGGCGCAGGTTTTGCTGGATGATGTGAAGTCGAGGTCTTGAGGCTGTATAAGAATGTTCACGACTTGACCTGAACCGTCAACTTCATGCATTTTTCGACGACCGTCAATGGCACCTGAAAGTCTATGTAGCAGCTCGTAAACTCTGTCTCAAGTCTTCTGCCCATGCAAGCTTGCCTTCAGGAAAGATCTCACCGCCGGCCGGGAAGTCATTGCCGCCATCGAGCAGGAGGGTCCGCACTATGATCTTGTCGGGCATCGCGTCTTGGTGGTGGTAGATGTGACTTGTGCAGGTCGGACAGAAGTAGCAACGGACGTCCTTGCCTGTCAATCGAATCAGGTCAACCATATATCTTTGCGAATCAGCTTGTGGAAAGTACTCACCACTAGCTCCCTTGTAGGTGTACACGCTCGGCGAGCCCTTCGTAATGCGCAAGCTCCCATTCGGCACAATGTAATTGCACGAATACGGCCCACCGCCCAAACGCTTGCAAGTATCGCAGTGGCAAAGAACGTGCTTCAGCGTCTCGCCTTCCGGAACCTGTACCTCCCACTCCGAAGCTTGACAGTGACAAGCACCCTTATACCTGCCGCCCAATCCAATGGGTTTCTGAGGAGTTGGACCAAAGAGCACACCGTCTTGTATATCAATCACAGTGACATCTTCAACAAGCGGTCCGGCTTTCCTCGAAAACTCCGCATGTACTTCATCCTGCAGCAAGTAGTAGTCCAGGTCCTCCTGTGAGGCAAATTCTAGGATCGCAACATGCGTGATGCCTTTGCCCTTGCCTTCCCATGAATTGTTCTTGCCGAAGCGCATGCTGCGCATATATGGCTTGCCAGTAGCTGGGTGTAGGCATTTTTGTTGGAGGAGCGAAGGTGGTCGAAGTGGTTTTGCAGTTCGAGCCAGGATACATCTGCGCGATACCTGAACTGAGGTACGTGCCAAATTGAGGTGCTATAGGGAGTAGCCATTGTGCAATCGGAGTGTGAAGCAGAATCAGAGGGTGCTGTATAGTGCATAGGGTGAGTATTGCAGAGCAAAGGAAATGGCACGATTACAGGACCTACCGTCCAGGACTATATAGGTCAATCCACCCAAGCTATGGTTGAAGACGTGACCATAGCTGGTTCAAGAATAGTCAGACGCATCGGTGAGGTGTTTGAATTGGCATGTTGCTTAAGGATGTCTTTCCCGAACTGTAGAGACGTTGTGTTTGCTTTCGCTCGCGAAGGAAAGTCGGCGCGCGTCGACCGCTGTAAGGAGAAAGAAACTCCGAGACACCATCCGTCGTGCACAGCTCCTGGTTGTCAAGCAATTCGACGCAAGATGTCAGAATAGATGAACACCGTCCTGTTCACTGGTGACACCGAGCCCAAGTTGCGGGTGAGCCGACGCCATGTGCGGACTGTTGGGTAGTCGAGAACAGAAGAGGCAGCTCAAACCAATGGTGCATGTAGGGTGTTTCGATGGCAGCGATGGAAGAGTTACCTGCAGCGGATTTGTGTATCATTTCTAACAGGAAAGAAGTCAAGTTTTAGGACAGATCAAGAAGCAGATGATCTATAATAATGGTTGCGGCGGATATACATGTGCAACACCTTGATGTTCAATGCTGGTTTTGACGCGATACCAAAGAGTTGAAGTTATACAAAATACAATTACAGGGGCTGTCATCAACTAGGGGGTAAGCAGCACCGCGTTCCACCAATCACCTTACATTTAACTAACAAATCCATCAGATGTAGCTCAGTGGTAGAGCGTCCGCTTTGCATCTAGCAGATTGCGGAAGGTCTAGGTTTCGATCACCTACCTCTCCATCTTTTGTATTTTTGCCGCACTGTCCTAAATGGTCTCTATTTGCTAGAGTCATCGTGAGCAATTAATATGCCTTGGGAGTGAATTTTTGTGAACTCTAAAGAATGCGCACACAGATCTTCCGAATCCACGAGCCAATCTCCGGGTCCAGCGTCGAGAGGCTGAGTCTACATGTTTCAGCAGCAAGTCACAAATGACAACTCTAGTGATCAGGGCTGTATTATCAAAGCTCCAGATCACTCAACAAAACTGCTCGGACTTCCTCTTCGACATGCGGAGCCGTAATGCAATCTGGCGCACGAATCATGATGCCAGCATGGCGTGGAGCCGTGGACGAAAGACACACCGATACCCCATCTTCCCCTCACGGCAAGCATGGGGCTGGAGAGAGATCTGTGGGTGAACAAGCTCAGCAGCGTCACTAGCACTTCAAACCGCTCATGCTTGTCACTCCGACAAGCTACTGTGCCGGCTTGGCTCTACGTGGGTGTCATGCCGCTCATCAGACGCTCCTTCGCCTCCTTGGCCTCACTCTCACGCGCGATGTCAGTGGCTGTAGTCTGGCGGCGAGTTGCCAGGCAGGCTCCCGGGTGGGGCTCTGTAGGTAAGTACCGTCCGCGGTGTCATCGTGTGCAGAGGTCGCACATCTGCACGCCCTCGGTAGAATTATCTTGGTGGTGAGGCCGATCTGCATCTGTACAAAAGTATTCCGCAGCTCTTCTTCCTCTTTCGTCGTCTACCACATTATCTAGTTTGTCTCGTTCACTCGAGGCGCACCCAATTGATCACCATGGAGCTTCACGAAGAGAAGCTAGACCACGCAGAGGAGATTGACGAGAAAGAGAAGTCCGGCACGGGCTACACGCACGTGGAAGATCCAGTACTCGAGAAGAAGATTGTGCGACACCTTGACCGTAGAATCCTCCCATGGATCTTCATGCTTTGGCTGCTGGCCTTCATTGACCGAAGCAATGTAAGTCGAACCACTTCAGGAGCTCGAAGCAAAGCAAGACAATGTTCTGACCTCGACTAGATTGGCAATGCGAAAATCGATGGTCTCATCGACGACTTGAAGCTCACCGGCAACAAGTACAATATATCGCTCACCGTGTTTTACATACTTTACGTGCTCATAGATATACCCTCAAACTGGCTCCTCAAGATAGTCGGCGGTGGAAAATACCTTCCCTTGCTGGCCCTAGCCTGGGGCATTGTTGGCACATGTATGGGCGCAGTCAAGACCTATGGAGGCTTGATCGCATGTCGCTTATTGCTGGGTGCCTGTGAGGGCGGCATGTTTGGAGGTATCATTCTATACCTCAGCATGTTTTATAAGAGACACCAGCTCATGTTCAGGCTCGGGGTGAGCTGCTTCCGTTTCAGATCTTGACGAATACTCACTAACATCTCTACAGGTTTTCTACTGTGCCGCTCCTCTCAGCGGCGCTTTTGGTGGCCTCTTAGCGACTGGTCTAGCGGAGATCGAATTCGGCGGCTACAATAGATGGCCGTGGATCTTCTTCGTGGAGGGATCCATCACCATCGTCGTGGCTATTGCAGCCTTCTTCTTCCTCCCCGACACGCCCGGCAAAGCCAAATTCCTCAGCGAAGAAGAGCAGTGGTACATTGTACATGTCCTTCGTGCAGACCAGCAAGGTGCTGCGCAGACCGACAGGATTGATGATGAGAAGTTCAGCTGGCCTGCTGTAAGTATTGAGTGGCGCCTTACGTGGACAAGGTGCATGACTGACGCTCTATAGGTTCGCATGGCTATTCTCAACGTCAACACTTGCGATGAGCCTTAACTTCTCCTCATCTCGTGCGATCTACTCTTACTCACTCTTTCTGCCGTCCATCACTCTGGTCTTGGATACAAACGTATCACGGCTCAGCTCTTCACTGTACCGCCGAACTTCCTCGCATTTCTGGTTGTCCTCTTGGCATCATGGATCAGCGACCGTATCAAGATGCGAGGTCCACTCATCGCCGTTGGTCTTCTTCTAGCATCCATTGGTTACATCATGCAACTCGCAGCGAAGACGCCTGGTGTGCGCTATGGCGGCACCTTCTTTGTGGCAGCTGGTATCTTCCCATGCTCCCCTTTGATCCTGGCATGGATGAGTAACAACCTGGCCCCCCACTATGTCAAAGCCACAGGTCTGGGTTTCCAGGTGGCCTTTGGAAATTGCGGCGCCTTTCTCGCTACCTTCTCGTATCTTAGCGAGGACGCGCCTCTCTACACTACTGGACACTCTATCAATATCGGCTGTATCGGTTTGAGTCTCATCATGACTCTGGGCAATATGGCATACATTCGGTGGGAGAATGCTGCAAGAGCAAGTGGAAAGAGGGATCACAGGTTGCAGGAAACTAAAGAGAGCGAGCTTGGATTTAGGGCATCCTGGTTTCAGGTACACCCTCTAGGATATTGAATATACCTGGAAATTACAATTACATGAGTTCATCTCGATCGGATTTTGAACAGCAGATCGTGCCATCTTAGTGTAGTTGCTACCCTGGTGGGGTGATCCGATCCACAATTGACGTGCGCCGTCGTACTGCATGCTGCGTGTGATATGCCGCCTTTGTTGCGACATTCGTGCTCGCTGACGCATGGGATCCCCGTTCTGGGCGTCTGTACTCGGCCAATGAGCCCAGGTCACGCATGGAGGCGTTTGAGGCAGACATTTGGCGAGCGTTGTATAGCTTGTCAGCTGATGCTCTTACACCAGCTTCCAGTCCGGTGCCGCTCTAACAATTTAGCAGTCCGATCAAGAACTCCTGTTCTCGTATTGCGTAGGCATGTTGCAGCAGCAATGGAAATGCTTGATCAATGTATTGCGGCCGATTCTCAGTCTTCATCACTGCTATCGGTCTCTTCCGCCTTCTTCTTCTTTGCCTCGGCAGCCATCTTAGCCGCAAAGGGAGACTTGCTTCCCTTGTACTCCTTCTGCTTCTGAAATATGTAGCTTCTAGACTCTCGGTCTTCGCCTTTCCATCCACCGCCGCCTTCGATGTTACCCAGTGTGCGAACATGGCTGTACCCTGGGTACGCGCTCGCCTGGAATTGGAAACTGCGCTGCACCTCTAGCTCGCTGTGTCGGGCGAGGTCGCGGATGTTCCAAAGGGTGTATGGCTCGCCTTCGAACAGCGTTACCACGATCGTGCCATCAAGTGCCAGGAGTTTCTTTGCAGTGCCGAAGAACTTCACGAGTAGTTCCTGGTTGAAGCGCACCTGGCGGTTGACGTCTGTGCTTTTGCCACCAACGTGCGGGAAGTTGAAGAGGATGTGGTTGAAAAGTCCAGCTTTGCTCAGGACTTTGTTTTCGCTGAGCTTCGTCGCGTCGACATTGTAAAGTACTGTCTGGCCTTCTTCTTCGAGATAGTTGATGTGCTCCTCAGCCTGCGGCTTGTACTTTTCGTAAAGATCTTCCTGGCTGTCGTAGCAAGTTGCTGTGATATCGCAGCAACCGTGGTGCTCTACGATTGACTTTGCAAAAGAAAAATCGCCCTCTCCGACCAGTAAGATGCGATCCTCTTCAGGCACGAACGGGATGGTCGGTCGTTGTGGTTTCTTTGCCTCTTTTTTCGCTGGGCGGTGTCGTTCATCTTTTGGCTTTGACGCGTCCGGTTTCTCATAAGGTGTTTTACGGAGAGACCCTTTCCCGGCATATTTGCCTTTCATATTCTTGAGTTTGGCCATATTCCTGAGATGTGCTTACCGGCTGGCGTACATCGACGACGTGCGACCAAAGGCTGGAAGATCTTGAGACAGGATTCAAACTTTCGTAGCGCGTCGGATTTTGCCCCAAGTCCTAACCCTTGTGCATAATCAGCATGCTCAAACTTTCGCTAAAATATTGACCCAAAAGCAAATTAATCAGTGACTTGTGGTCTGAGTATCGTTTTTATGACTTTGTGAATATCTGTGTGTAGTTTGGAGGTTATAGGGCTGGATTTGCATCAGCTGGTTGACATTGCGGTTTTATGAGATTTCCAAACCATGTCTCCACGTGAAACACTACACATGTTTTGGTCCGTCTTCTATTCATGACACATTGTAGATCGCAAACCCCCTACATACGTTCACCTTGGCCTACAAGATGGAATATCAGTAATGCTAATGAAGTTGTATCCATTCTTTTCCGTCGTACGAAGCGACATCATCTACATTGATTGATATACGCAACGTTCAACATGAATCGACGTTCCGGATGGCTCTTTTTAAGCATTAGAACACATATGTACATTACATGTGATGATTCCGTCAAGTGCCAATGTATGGCCCCTACTCCGTTACCCGGTCCTTCCCGCCACCATCTGCTTTGCCCTCCTTCACGGTCTCTAGAACTCTTCTCGCTCTCCGGCGAGCATCAGTGTACATCATGAACTCCGTGTACGACCTCGGCATCACCTTCACATCCCGATCGACCGTGAATGTATAGTTGAATTGTCCAGTGGGTTTCGTTTCGCCATGTTCGACATCGCGAACTTTGCTGTCCACACGGATTTGCACGCGAGTCTTGCCAGATTGTGCAGAGCTGAGATCCTCATCTGTCTGGCCAGACACGAGAGGCGGATCGGTGTAAACGACGGTGGCTGTTAGATACAGGACACTGCCTACCGGAACAGGATTCTGGAATGTTGAAGGATCAAGCGAAACGAATGTTGGTCGGCTGTGGGCGAATGATGCGGCGCAACAGAAGGCAAGCTCGAAGGTCTGCTTGAGTAAAAATCCACCGAAGATCATGAAGTGGTGCCTGCGAGATGAGTATGAGCGATGGAGAAGTCACAAAGAGTAGTCAAGACGAAAACTCACCTGTTGCGATATTGCGGCTGCATGATGCTGGCAGTGCTCAATTGTGTAGAATCCATGAAATGAACGTTTGCAGGCTTGCGGAGTGGGTCATTGGGATCGTGGTACTGCAATTGACGTTGCCAAAGTGCGTGAATCAGATCGCTTTCCTCATCATTGGGAGTCTGCTTGAGCAAGGAGCGTTTCGAAAGATCCTTTCTGTGCTTGCTGTTCTGCTCTCCTTGATCGTAAATTCTTTGCTCTTCTTCGTTCTCCACTCGAATAGGTGGAAGGTTGACAGGCTTCTTAGTCCCAGGATCCAGAGAAACCATTGTAAACTGGCAAGTCATCATCACATCTTCAGGCGAAGCTTGCTTGCCTTCTTGAGGAGCTTTTGCAACCTGCAAAGTAATCTCCATGCTGCTACGTCCGGTGGCGTACGTGACTCGCCCGCTGAGCTCGACGAGATCACAGATTTCGTCAATGGATGTTGGATTGTGATACGATCGCAAGCTGCAGTCACAGTGGTCACGCCATCTCCAGTATGCTTGTATGCCACAACGCCCGACAGAGCGTCTAGATCCATGAGAAGAGTACCGAAGCGAATGTGGCCGGACGAGTTGAGATATGTGTCAAGTAGCCATGGATCTTGAGCAAGCGGCAGAATCTATTGCGGTATGTCAACCAAGCAGGCTCTCATTCGAGGTCAGAATTCATTGCATACAACACTGTGGTAACTATCGGACATGGTCCGAGGCGACAAGTCTCGATCGCTGGGCGTCTTGGGCGTGCCGGACGCCTTTGTTGGATCTATGCCCTCCTCCCTCTGCTTCCTCAGAGCTTCAACCCATGGCGTGCGTACCCTGTTCTCGGTCAAGGCGCGAAAGACGCCATCTGTAGAACGCGTCGCAGATGCTGCAAACTGCCGGCGTGTAGGCGCGCAGACTGAGGTTGATTGACCAAGCTTTGCACGCGCAAAGAGCCTGAGACGCGGCGATCTGGAAGCCATTGAGGGCACCTGGTACAAGGTAGGCTAGAAGCAGTCTTTGCTAAATGCGAAACGACTGCAAGTAATCTTTTTAGAGGTACCTGCCGTTAAATACAATCAAATTGCATCACATCTGATGAGCCGTGGAGCTTGTTCCGGCTTCTCCCACGGGGAAGTTGCGAACGCTCGGGCCAGCGTCTTCCGATTTCACCTCGTTCGAGCTTCATCCTCTTCCTCTCATAGGACAACGACCATCGTGACTCCTCTTCGCGAGCCATGAAATCGGCGCGATACCGATGCTGCCCGCGCATTCAACATGGGCGATAACGGCGTGTACGGACTAGGAGTGCTGGAATTGCGCTTAGCTGACGTGGATTTGAACCTCCGGCTTTCCAGCGAGATCTCAATTGCTCCATCCGCGAAGGATGACTGTAACGACCTTGATGCTCATGGGGTGACCAATTTTCCCTTCTACGGCGACGAAATTCGAAAGCCGTGGGTGATCAAGAGCATGGGTACCAAGTCAGGGCCGACCTCACTCTCGCATCTGGACTGAAGTTCCGAGATGAGACATTTACGCAGCAAGTGGCGGCGCAGCTGAAGCATTCGGAGGCAAGAAATATTACACTACAATGTAAAGTTGATACTGATAAATTACCAGGTCTGGTGGAGCCTTGGGTTCGAGGCGACATCGGTTGAAATTTGCTCGAGTGATGGTGCAGCCACTTCATGGACTTTGTCCCTGGATTACTGTGAGCACACGAGTCCGCCGAGGAAGACGAAGCTCCATAAGGTGGCACTGGACATCCCTTATCACGATGTGAAGCCGCCATCTGGGATACCAGTCATCCGAGTGGAAGGCATCCGCATCAAGATGCTCTTGGGAAAACCACTTGCTTCAGGAACTCCCAAACTTGATTCCTGTGAGCGCACATGCGCGGACCGTGAAGGCGAGAACATGGACTGTCACGACGAGATTCTCTTCCGCACGGCCAATGAAGAGCACCTTTCTTCGGACATCAAAGCAGAATCTGGCGTTGACAACAGCTTGCGCTCTTGCGAAGCCTACCTAGAGCAGGAACACAACAGGCCTGCTGCTGAAAGCAGTTACGCTTACATGACGCCCACCACCTTCTCAAGAAATGAAAGAACAAAGCCGCAAAGAGCCCATTGTGTGCCCAGTCCAAGAAACGGTCAGCCACTTGAGTGCCGAGGCTGTACTGTCAGCCATCGAAACCGGTCTGAGGCACTATGCGCAAGTTGCCGAGTCGCATGTCTAGAACCAACTTATCACCAGCAATGAGGACTTCGCCAGCCTGGTCGAAATTGCACCGGCGCTCTGGTTGCCGGAATATCACAAATCAGTTGCTGAGCGAGCCGTGTTTCTTCCCACTATTAGCCGTGCGATTGTAAATGTCTCCCGAAACCAATCTGCTAGTTTGGGACTACGAGTGAAGGCCTGGCAATTGTCCAACAGATACCCCCATCATGGCAATGAAGCATCTTCAGCGGATTCACCTGGCCGAGACGATAGTGTTCAGCAAGCTCTCTCTGTGAGTCTATGGACGGCAATGACATCTGCTTTGAGCGACACCAACAATGTGAAACAGTCCCGACTGTTCCGTGACTTACCCGACTCCGACCATGACATTGCCTTCGAAGACCCAGAAGACATGCTTGACGAAAATGCAGGGAACGATAGGTCTGACCAAGGCAGCGATCATGATGTTTCGGACGACCTTCTCGATATTGGCAGCGAGGCCGACAACGACAGCATAAGCAACTGGTCTCTTGAAGATAGTGGAGACATGTATGATCCATGCTGTACCGATATTCCTGAACATCGCTTGCCGGACTGCTGGGATACGGGACATCCATCGCTTCTCGATCATGACTTCGACATGTTCGACGACAGCCCTGAGCTTCGCGCGAATCTTCCAGGTAGTGTGGTCGAAGCCAAAGACGGAGGCGTAGAGGGCAACGGCGCTCGCCGTGACATTGGTATTTGCTGGAATGGCTCAGATCGTGACCATGACTCGGCGACTTTGCGCATCCTGGAAACGGAAGGTGACGAGTCTAATGCTGAAGACATGCTCCTGAGGCATGGGGAAAGCCTCGGTGCAGCGCCCTCAAGTGGTCAAGTCGACTCGGCCGTGTGTGCCGACGCGGGATCCGTTATTGGACGGGAGAGGCAAGAACACTCAGGCAGCATGGACGGTTGCAGAACATGCATATGACGAACGGCACGAAGAAGACATACTTGACCTTTTGTGCTAGATAGAGATTTCTGATATAGCAAGACTGACTATGCGGTGTTGATTTTGTCGATGTTGCCATCCTGACAGCCGTGTCGTACTCGGAGTTTCATACTTTTTACTTTCGTGTTCCTTGATACGAACGAAGTGCGAAATTGGACATGTCAACATAAGGTTCAATGAGAACACGGCTCAAGCCACGTGAGCGAAACGTGGTGTCCCAGAAACCGACGAACCCTGAAGTCGACAAGTCTGGGTCTAAACCTTGACTTGTCAATGACATTCGCAGATCCACATCCACCTTCCGTGCCGCTACGAAGTCATGTCCATGGCGAGCGTGGTCAGTAGTAGTATGACCCGCGTGGCAAACAAGAGCACTAGGCACGTCTTTTTGCCGGGCTTGACAAGATCGCAGAGACGGCCGTGGACTCCGACAGACCAAGATCTAGGGCAAAGCGCGGCGTGCTTCCCCAAAGTAGCGTTTGCGCAAGAGCAGATAGGGCGCGTCTGGGCTTTCGCGAGATCTGTCGTTAGCGCACGAGCGAGAACGCGCCGAGGATGCGGGCTGGGGAAGTGCGTTGAGCAGACAAAGAACGGCCGGCGGCAATATGCGTGTTTTAGATGAGCGGCTTGATGCAATTTGCATGCTCGTCTGTAGATTGCGATACCATCCCTGCTGTCTTCAGCTCCACGTAGGCGGTTCGGTGCCTGGCGGTACCGGGTTTTTGATGAAGTCAATTGTTTGGCTCGGTTCGACTTGGTGGTTGGCCTGGGTATTGGCGAGTCAGGGCTTGTTCTGATCGGATTACCTGGGTTGACAAAAGACCCGCCCAAGACGTGGAGACAATAGAGAGTTCTGCTTATAGCCGTGCTGCCGAGAGTTTGTGATCAGGTCTCAGGTCTCAGGTTCCTGGCGCAAAGAAACTCGACAATCGCAGCTGCAGGCAGCCGGCCTTCGACATGTCTCAGTCTGAAGGAGCGAGTGTTGGATTGATCTGCCGCAGGCCCTGTTCGGGACGCCAGGGACGAGCGCGAGGATTTGTGACATGGATGTGCTGCGATCTGTGCTAGCGCCGCTCACGATCCCAGTCGATATGCAACCTTCCGTCCTCCACAAGTGCCAATGCCGCCTCTGGCGCACCGAGTCCAACCAGTCTCGCCAGTCTAAGACTGCATGTTCCGAGGCTCGTATGTTGCGCGCGCCTTGTCGCAGGGCTTGTCAACGGCGCCTGCAAGCAACTCCTGCTTGCCGGCAGACGGTCGAGTACATGGCCCGGCTGCTGGGAGCGCCTCTGCTACCAGCGGTCAGCCATGCTCGCATTCTGCCTCGCGCGGTGTTGGAAGTTGCCCAAGCGAACGTCACACAGGTCGGGCGATCGGTGGGGTGCTAGCTCCAGCGCATCAGAGGCTTGCCGAGAATAGGGTATCTCGCCTGGCTGACGGAGAGCACTGCAGCTGCCTTCTCCCTTGCGTCGGCTGGCCGAGGGCACACATGCACGACGACGCCTGCATGCATAATGGCGCTGCAGTATGTTGCCGTGATTGTGCGGTTCTCTGGCGACGGCAACGATGCGGTCAGAGCCATGAGGTAGGTAGTGTGAACATGAATAGGTATTGACGGCACGAACTGTCCCTCGTTGTTCGTATGATGGGCAGCCCTTGCATTTGCCCAGTGAACACAGGCGCCTGCCCTTGCCCTCACTCACCTTACACTGCGGCTGCACGACGGACACGGGAAGGTACGGCAGGCTCGCCCTCCGCAGTCGAACGAAACGCCACGCATCCCAGGCCGCTGGGAGTGCTCGACCGGGGCCCTGGCCTCGAGTCCTCTCGTTTGCGCCGTCTATGCTTGCGCCCGCACCTCACCTCAGACATGGGACTCGCCGCCTCCAAGCGATCTACCCGTCCTGCGCTCGCCTGAGGAGGATGCCCGTTGCGGATCCATCTTCATCTACTACTGCCCTCCGTCGCCGACTTCACTACTGCTTCGATAGCCTCCCGACTAATACTCCCCAGTGACACCTCACTCCGCCGCCGCACAGCAGTCTGCGGCTCTTCGCTATACCTCGCATCGGGTGTTGGCAGCCATTCCTTGCATAATCCACAGCGATAACGACCATGCAATAATCCGCCGGTTTCCATCTTAGGACTGGTCAATCACCCTCAACTGGAAGTAAGCTTGGACGTTGGCCCTGCTTTGTGTCACTGCTCTACACAGCAGCCCCAGCACCTCGAGTACCGTACTCTATCTAATTGGTAACCTGATCGTCCTCACTCAGCTCGACAGGCCGCTGCTTACCTCCTCTCTTCAGTCCGCCGCGCATAAGTGGCTCACTCGTCCCATCATTAACGCGCTCCATTGCTGTGCGGCGTCCCTTGACAGGGTCACCGCTCTTGGATAACGACACTTCAACGCTTTTCGTACTTTTTGGACCATTGGAGTTTACCTGGATCTTTTGAGGCTGCATATGCCCGCCGGCGCTCGCCACTCATACCTCGTCTTTACTTTCTTGCCTGCCTGTGGCATCTTTGGACTTGGCAAGGATGAACTACGATGACCTTCGGCCGGGCGAAGTCGTCCCGAGCTTTTTCAACCCTGCCATCGTTGTTGGTTCATATTTTGCGAGTTTTAGCGGATGTCTCCTCACTGTCGAATTACTTCATCGCCGTGGTACCGCGCTCCGCAGCTGGAGGAGTTGGTAAGCGCGCTTTCGACTCGGTCGCCAATAAACCAACTGACGTCTCGCAGGCTTGAAACCGTATTATGCGCGACAGCAATGGGTGTGGTCGGTATCTGGTGCATGCACTTCATCGGGTATGTCCGTCGCAAACCATCTCCTTCAATCCAGTTCTGACATGTAGACAGCAACCGCGCTATTACGCTTGGCGATGGACGTGATTCATTACAGCTCGTGTACGCTCCCGGATTTACAACGCTCTCTGTGTTTCTGCCCGTGATAGGACTCACGGGTGCATTTGCAGCCGCTGAGTACCGGACCGCCAAACCTATGCACCATTGGCTTGCTCTGTCGAGCACAGGTATTATCGCTGGTCTTTCTATTGTTGGCATGCACTACATCGGCAACCTGGGCACCTCTAATTACAAACTCCGGTACAGCCCACGATTTCTGGCCGCAGCTTTCATAATTGCTGAAGGCGACTGCATGCTGGTATTGGCTCTCTTTCTACACTGGCGCGAGGCATGGATCAACTCTTGGTGGAAAAGGTTGTTCTGTGCTTCGTTCCTTGCGGCGGGCGTCTCTGCGATGCACTTCACAGCGTCCGTCGGCTGCCAGTACATCTTCCAACATTATGCTAGCACTGGCCGTGCAAGAGATATCCAAGTCCTCATCGCCGGTGTGCTGTGCGGCGCCGCTGCTTTGCTGTTCCTTACTTACCTGTTCATTACTCGCCACCGAGCAGTCAGCAACAAGAAACGAGCTTCAAAGGTTGTGCTGACATGCGCCGTCTTTGACCCTGAAGGAAGGATTCTTGTCAATACCGATGGAACCCTTCCAGCTCGCGAGATCACTGACAGATACAATTCAGTCGGCTTCACGGATGACTTTAACACAGCGCACTCCGTCATGCACTGGATGTTCAGGGTCACGTATAACTGGGCAGGTGTGAGCGATCTTGTTCCCAAGATGAAAAGTCACCTCATCGCACAAAGGGAAAACACCGACCTAGGTTCTCGGCCTGATAGTCCTGCTTCCGGCACCGTTTACCATCCATCTACCTATGACGACTACTCCATCATCTTTCGCGAACGCTTTTGTGTTGCTGCAGCAAACTTGGCCTCTAACCTGCACGTTCCACTGGAAAAGCTGGGTGTATTGTACGATCGCATCATTGAAACTGCAACATTGCCGGATCCACACCCTATGATGCGAGCAACTCGGCCCGCCAGCAAGCAGCAGGATATCGAGCTTGGCACAAGTCTTCGCAAGTTAGTGTTTGGCAAAGGACAGATTCTTTTCGTTGTTCGTCAAGTCGACACCGAAGAGGTTGATCGGCTACTCAATTCTGGCTTCCGCTTCGCAGCTGTACCCAATGTCGCGCGCACTATCGCAGAATCCCTCCAGGTACCTGTGACAGTGCTTGAATCGCATTGTGTGGAGCTACAACGATACGTCCAGAACCTTGAAAAGCTTGACAAATCGGGCACGTGGCTTGGTCTCTTCGCGCCTATCGCTAAGGCGCACGGTGGCTTCGACATTGTTGTCAACAAGTATGCCCAGAACCAGCTGCCAGACGTCCAGATACTGCAGGGCCCACCGCAACCCTGGCAGCACGAATTTATGATGAGTATGGATGGACTGCGACCGCATGCTTGTCTCCGTCAAATGGAGAAGCGACTAGCTGTGCGCGAAGATAGACACCACAGTCTGTTCGCGAGAGGACATTTGCCACCACTGTCATACACGCGATACAAGCTCTTGATCGCAGCTTACCCAGCGAGTGGTTCAGTCAATCACATTTCCTGGGTAAGGCCCACAATGCGCATTACTCAACCATCATCGGCGGTCAAGCGATGCCTACAGTGATCTACTCATTTGTTGTCATGGCAGACATGCATGTTGCCATCGACGCATTTGACTCGGTTGCTCGCGTACCAATGTCCTTCTTCAGTACCCGCCAACGATGCTACGCCGGCTCACCTGATCACCAAAATCTGGCCCGCGACATCCACGCCGAGTTCGGGCCCTCTTTGGGCGTAAAATGACCAATCCGAAACCAAGCTCAAAACTGCGCAGTTCCGGTCTGGGCAACAAGCTTAAGAGGCTGGATTCGTCCCAGGGAGAAGTACCAGTTTACAAAGAGCGGAAATCGAGCTACACGGACACCGACACCTCTTCTGAAAATGGCCTGGTCGATAAGGTCGAGCCGATCGCACACACAACACAGATGCACGACATGGAGTCTGAAGCGGACAATTCTCGCCGCGACAACTTCTGGGGCGGAATTATGGTGAACAGCGAGATGACAATACAGAACGAAGGACGAGTCGACTCCTCATGCAGCAACCATCGAGAGTTCGGATCCAATGGCGCCATGGGACTGCAGACCGCTGTCGGCACAGCCAGGCAAGAAGACACTTTCGTCGAAGAACTCATGTCGGTGACTCGTGCGAAGTTCATCCCACCGAAGCCAGGATATTAGGAGTCAATCGTCTCGACAAGGCCCGGCATGTATACGCGATGGGGATCAGGCAGCAACCGCAAAAGCATGTCTTCTCCGCAGGAATCGTCCCCCTGACATGGAAACCACAGCACATTTTGCCTATGCAGGCAATCAAAGGAAGGGACAGGAAAAAATGGATTTGGAGGGCGTTTTGAATTGCTACTTCTGGGAAGTTGCGCCGTGGCATCGTGTTCTTAGCGAACAATATTATACCCTGCTGCGTGCCTGTTTGGATAAACAGGTTTTTCTTTTCTTTGGGAGTGTGGATGTCATCGATTGAGGAAGCAATGAGAAACGCAACTGGGAGGACCGCAATGTTTGAATGTATCATATGTAAGCCTACTCGAAGAGACCTATGACCGCTTGGAATTCTTGTTGCATGACATCGCAGCAAACTATGACTACCGCTGGCTGCTCATTGCTCATCAATTCATCAATTCATCACACGTCGACACCGCCCATCTCACCCCTCCTCAATTAGTTCATGCCCTTCCAAGGAAATCCTCAAGCATCGACCTCAGTTTGTACACATCATCAATCACCAGATGATTTTCGTCGTTCTCACGCCTCTGAACACTGTTCGCAAACCTCTCAACCTCCCCCTCAAACCCTCTCAATCGCCCCGGCCCAACCACTTTCAAACCCCACGGATGAGTTAGCGGACCAGCAGTAGACGACCCGTTCGTCTTGCGGACAGAAATCTGCACACGAGCCTTCTTGCCGCTCTTAGGCACTTCGATCCGCATGTTGAACTTCTCACGGTGCTGGAAGCGGTAATTTGGACCAGTTTCGAAGGTGACGTCGAGCTTTTGTATGCATGCTAACATGCAAGGTTCAAGCGATTTGAAGAAGAGCGTTGTGTCGCGCTGCATTCGCAGGACGTGCGGTATGCGGTCGTGGTAGGTGTGGTCGCCGGCTTGGAGGTTTATGCTGAAGGTGCAGGAGCTGTAGAAGATGGGTAGGACTTCTTTGCGGAGCTGTTTGTTCACTCGCGCTAGGGGTGGGTAGGTTGGCAGGGTGAGTGGATTGTCTGCGAACGGGGCGCAGTAGGTCTTGTAGAAGATGGTTCGCACTTCTGCCGGTAGTTCCATGAATTTTGGGAAGTATGGATTGCCGTCGGCGTAGCGTAGAGCTGCTGCTAGCTCTTTGCGAGATGAGTTGTCCGCGATTGACAGGCGGCGTTGGCGGGCGAACTGGCGGAGTTCAGCGACTTTGCACTTCTCATAGCCCGGAATGGAGCGCGTGATGCATTCTAGCAGGTATTGAAACTCCATGACTAGGCTGTTGTGTGGGTAGTTGTAGGCCTTGAGGAGTTCCCGAGTGGGTGCAGCTGAGCGTGGAAGTGCGAATATGGGCATGCGCCAGTAGCGATCGGATGCAGGGCCGATGAAGTAGGTCGTCATATCTGAGATGTGCATTGGCTGGCTTAGTGTCGATGTCATGATGGCTACGCTGTTTGGTTGTCAATGTATCAACACTACTTGATGGCCTGTTGAGGCTGAGTTTATATAGCATGGTGTCAAACGACCAGCTTTGCCATGTTGGTCAAAGGCTGTCAACGGATATTAGTGATGGTGGTCAGCTGCATGAAAAGCACAAAGAGGGGTTCGTTTGATCATGTCAAGGACACTAAGGATATGTTTGCCTTTAGAAGTCGTCCATGAACGCAACAAAATACGAGTTGCTTGCCACAGCAATTGTGATGTCTTGAGTACTCATTGAGTCTGAACGTCCTTTGTATCGACTGCGACAGATGATCAAATAGCAGATTATGCAACGTATGAGTGCATGTCCCTAATGCAAAGAGATAGCAGGCATAATAATATTGTCGATAACAAACAAACCTGCATGGAGGAAGCTGACCAGGAGGTACCTTAGGTACCTCGGTTGCTTTTGACGATCTACCCGCCCGTCAGCCGCACCAACCGCATCTTATCTCATCTCAAAGATCAGTAATTTGGCTGGGGTTGCGATGATACCATCGGAGCCTCGTAGGCGCAGCCTCATCAAATCTCTCACATGCCGACCGGAAGCGAGCGCCCGTCATCGCTCAGGGTCATGATAGCCGGCAAAAGAAACCTTGCCATCGCAGATACGCGCCAGGTGCACGTAGGTACAGTAAAAGTTGTTTTCTCTTCAATCTCAACATTGTGATCCTTCCACCGTCCTTATCTTTCTGTTCTATTGCACTCGACCTCAACATGAGCACGCTTGGGAACACTATCGGGGAGGGTTCCTCCACTGCCATCATTGTGCCTGGTCCTCCTACTCTCACCATCTCTTTCTCGAAACTGCGCAATGACGTCCAGATATTCCAGCAAAAGCTCGCCAAACTCGGCGTCTCGCCTCAAGCCGCTGTTTCGATAGCTCTGCCCAACAACTATGCATTCATTGTCGCCTTCTTTGCAGCCTCATGGCAGCGCGCCATTGCCGCACCTCTCAATCCAGCGTACAAGCAATCCGAGTTCGAATTCTACATCGATGATTTGTCGTCGGCGGTAGTCTTGGTGCCGCAGGGTCAGGCAGAGGGTCCGGCAGTGCAGGCGGCAAGGAAGTACAACGCTGCGGTGGCGGAGTGCTATCTCGATAGTCAGACTGGCGAAGTCGTGCTGGACGTCAAAGAGAATGGAAAGCTGGCCGGCCAGGGAAACAGGAAGGTCGAAATCCCACAACCAGATGATACTGCGCTGGTCTTGCACACGTCGGGAACGACGGGCAGGCCGAAGGCTGTGCCGTTGACACACCGCAACCTTACCAGGACGATGAAGAATGTCCAGCAAACGTACAACCTAACGGCTGCAGATCGGACGATGCTAGTCATGCCTTGTTCCACGTCCACGGTCTGCTCGCCGGTTTCTTGGGTCCTCTGGCTTCAGGTGGCTCTGTAGTCGTGCCCGGCGCATTCAGTGCCAGTAACTTTTGGCAGCACTTTACCACACACAAGGCCAATTGGTACACGGCAGTGCCCACTATCCATCAGATCCTGTTGAGGTCGCCCAAGCCAAACCCGGTACCGAATATCCGCTTCATCAGATCATGCAGTTCTCCGCTTTCGCCCAAGGTCTTCAAGGATCTGGAGGATGCCTTTGGTGCACCCGTCTTGGAGGCTTATGCCATGACCGAAGCATCGCACCAGATGACTTCGAACCCTCTGCCTCCTGGTAAGCGTCAGCCTGGATCTGTCGGCATCGGCCAAGGCGTCGAGGTCAAGATTCTCGATGGCGAAGGAAAGGAAGTGCCACTTGGCAATGAAGCCGAGATCTGTATCAGAGGCGAGAACGTCACCAAGGGCTACCTCAACAATGAGAAGGCCAACAAAGAGTCCTTCACGAAGGAGGGCTTCTTCCGCACTGGCGATCAAGGCAAGCAAGATGCCGATGGCTACGTGATCATCACTGGCCGCATCAAGGAGCTCATCAATAAGGGTGGCGAGAAGATTTCACCCATTGAGCTTGACAATGTCCTGGCGCAGCACCCGGCTGTTTCAGAAGCGGTCTCTTTCGCCATGGCAGACGAGCTGTATGGCCAGGATGTCGGTGTCGCACTCGTGCTCAAAGAAGGAAGCAAATTGACCGCCGAGGAAATGAAGGCTTTCATGCGCGAGAAGGTCGCGAAGTTCAAGGTACCGAAGAAGGTGTTCTCACGAAACTGATGCCCAAGACAGCTACAGGCAAGATTCAGAGGAGAAACGTAGGAGAGGCCATGCTGGCACAGGAGAAGCCGAAGGCGAAGTTGTAGAGTTCGCCAACAGTCGATGCGGTTGTTTTGTTACAGATATACCAGCTAGAGCACAGATGATAGAGACGAGTAGACTTAGAGCTTCACCATATACAACATTTCGATACTTCACTACATACACAATCCTCCTTGCGACCCCGCGATTTTGCTAACCGCTATCCATGTTTGATTGATAATCCATGGAATGGCAACCAGTCGGCGTTACAATCCTCCGTCCAAAAGCTCCCCTCCAAGTCAAATGCCGACATCGCAACAACATCGGCCACAGCAACTTGAGCTTCAAGCTTCGCAGTCGAGAAACACAGACACATGTCTTTCCTCCGTCTGGCACCTTTACGACACTTCTCAGCGATTCGTGCCTTCACAACCACAACCCGCATCATGGCGCCTAAGCAAGAATGGATGGTCATCCTTCCCGACTACACCGGCAAGCTCGCTGAGAGGAACCAAGTGCGCGCGTACGTCTGACACATTACATCAGCACTACGATTGTGTAGCACAAGAAGCTGACGGGTGTAATTGAATCTAGTGACCACCTCAAGCACACCGGACCCGACGTTGAGTCGGGTCTCATTGTTCTCGGCGGTGCGATGCTCGAAGAGCCGATCAAGGAGGGCGTCCCGCCTAAGATGAAGGGTAGCGTGTTGATGTGCGTTGCTGACACTGAGGAGGAGGTGCTTGAGAGGGTCAAGAAGGATGTCTACTACACCAATGGTGTGTGGGACAAGGAGAACGTAAGTGCTGTCGGTTATGAAAGAATCTGGACATCCTGGATAGAGGACTGCTGGAGGACAACTACAACAGACTACAAATCCGTACAATGGTTGCGAGGGCATTCATGCTGACGGTTGATTAGGTCCACATCTTCCCCTTCAAGAGCGCTATCAGGCAGGCGCTGTAAATAAGTGAGCTTCATGAAGCCATGATATCCACGAAAGGTCGATCCTGTACATGCTCTTTCCGAGCCATTGTGCTCCTCCGATATTGTGGGCTCAGCGAGCCAGCGAATTTGCTCGCGTTAGGTCTGTTGGACAGACGAGCTACGTGCATACAAGCTTGCATTAGCAAAGTATTGACAAGTAATAGTCCTTTGTCGAGTCATCATCGTTTGCCTGGTTCTGATGCGTTTCAGCCGACTGTCGCTTGTCTGACCAAAAGCGAAAGTCTTTGTTGTCTGCCGAGACTTGCATTGCACTTTGATACTTGAACATTGCCGAACAACTCGATTCGGATCTTACCTCACATAATCCTTTAGGCATACACAGAAACAACACAGAGTTATTATACTCCAGCCCGCCTGCCAATATATATACAAAGATCACACGCTGATAATAAGATAGGATCTTCTTGTTTGAACCAAACATGCGAAGAACGACAACGCCATACTGTACGCTGATCCAGACAGTACGCTGATCCAGACAGCACTCTGGTGAAGCTCTGTCGAACTATGCGCGAATACAATCTAATAGCAGAAGTGAAGCGAACCCATGGTGGGAGATCAGTTGCAACAGCTCAAACACATTTGAGCCGTGAAGCGTTGTTAACCACAAGTTAATAATGTTGAACATAAGTCACTGCTGTATTCCAGGTGTCGAGCGTTGACATGCGCTTGGGTATAAGCTGGTCACTGATTACAGCCAACTACCACCCACCACTTACACCAGGCAAACCCGAGCCTGTCAATCTTGTCAACATCCTACGGCCCACTTGGTGGGCTCTGACAGAACTACCATCCTGCGTTTCTACTAAGATGGTTCAATTGAAGCGTGACCTGCCAGAGCCAGGCGACCGAGACCCGGACAATACCTACTGGGCGATAGGAGACACCGCAAGTACGATTGAGTCATGGACGTCCCAACACAGCGATTGCAACCCGCGGACATGCCGCATTTACGAGATCATTCGCCTCAACGATCGCAAAGAGCGCGGCCTGCTGGACTACGCGAACTGCTCAATCCAAGAACTTAAAAACTTCATTCTCTCGAGGGGCATCGAGTTCCCATTTTGCAAATTTCCAAGGGTATCTTTCACTCACGTGTTGGAAAAGGCAGACGAGGAACAGACTTTCAGCAGATTCCTCGACCTCCCCCGCGAGCTGCGCGATGACATTTATGCCAAATACTTCGACGCACTTCCAGTCTTGCCCTTGAAGCGTCACCAGCCACCGTTGACTATGGTATCCAGCATGGTTCGCAAAGAAAGCTTGCAGTTGTACTATTCAAACTGCACTTTCACTTTCGCGTTCGACACGAACATCCGCACACACATCTCGAAGCTATACAAAGACTTCAAACGCACCGACACATCCCAAGCCACCGATCGGATGCTAAGCCAGATCAGCGATGCAGAATTTCGCGCGTATCCGCAATTTTCGCCTGCAGATATGGGAGCCTGAGCGAAGGGGAAGACATCGCAATCACGGTGGGCCATACCGACTCGTCGGCGCTTGGGATGCGGACTTGTCCATGACCACCGGATCAGCGATGATTGCGAAAAGAATCAGAAACTCCTTGTCCTTGGTTGATTCGACGTTCGGAAGCATCATCGAAGTGATATGCGCCCGTCCTGGCGCCCATAAGCTGCTCAAGAGCGATTGTGAATGGCTGAGGTGGATGGTGCATCTTACGGTGCAGTCTTAGTGAGTGGTGGTCGGGCCGAAAGACCGAACCAGAGAGCGTGAGAATACTGTGGTATCGTGCGAATAGAGGAGAATGAGGTCCAAGCAGGTATGCATCGAAAAGTTTCACAGAACACAATCTATTACTTGAGAACGGTGGACGTTGGGTCGGTTCCATATATCGAACGGCTTGAAGCAGTAGCACAAGAATCGATTGCACCATTCCATACAATTTGCATGAGATTCCTGGTGCCGCTCACGTGAGTCAAGGCAAGTCCTGCCGTGTGATAGTGCACAATTTATGTTGGCTTCAATCGCCATCCAGTATTACGCAGCTCAACTGTGTTGCTCGACGTTCTTATTACAAGCGTAAGCGTGCCTCTGAGATACTGTGCTCTGTGCCAAGTCGTGACGTTGATTGACATTTGACATTTCGTAAACGATCTCTATGTGTAATCGTTGTTATCCAAGACGTTTTCTACGCATGCCTTCGTCTATTCGTCCAGCGTCCAGACTTTGACCTCGCCATCGTCGCCAGTCGTGACAATCACCTCTTCGCCATCAAAGCGTTTGTCCTTGTCGGAACGAGGAGCCCAGATGGCGTGGTTGACCTCGAACACATCGTGTGCATTCTCCGCCACGGCGACCACCACCCATTCGGTTACAGCTTCTGCTGCTTTACTTCCTTCCTCAGAAACATCTTTCATCTCCACATCGCCGTTGGCTCCCTTTGACCAACGCTCCTCATACACGACGATCTTTCCATCGCTTCCTGTGCTCACAATCCTGCCAGTCTTCTTGCTCCAGCTGAGAGCGTAGACAGCTCGTTCGTGAACTTGGGGTAAAATTGCGTCTTGTACCCACTCCTCGTCGAAGTCTTTGTTCTTCCAGATAGAAGGCATGTTGCCCTGTCCCATAGATCCTGCAGGTTTCTCTTTGGGTATCCTCTTCCACGTGCGAATGGTCATGTCGTCTGAGCAGCTCGCCAATCGAGGTCCTGCCTGATCCCTCGAGTCGAGCAATGTCTTTTGTGAGTCGTCAAGTCCTTCAATCTTTGCCAAAGCACCTACCCTCTCTGCACCTTCGAATTCGACCCACCATACCGTGCCCTTGTGTCCTTCGAGCACAGCACAACACGCCCAATCGTCCACATCCTCCCTCCAAAGCCTGATCTGGTCATCATAGCTGCCACTTGCTAGCAGCTCTTCCGCAGGGCTCCAGGCAACACACTTGACATCGCCCTCATGCTCCTGCAGCACCGCAACCGTCTCGAAATTATCATCCTCCAACTCCTCCCAGATCCAGACACTCTTGTCGCGACTGCAAGTGGCAAGCAAAGGAGCTGTAGGAGCAAAACTCAAACTTTTGATCTCCGAATCGTGTCATCCAGAACCACAGCGAACCTCCACTCCTCGTCTTCTTCCTCTGCCGCGCCGTCGCCGCCCGCAAGTCCACTAGTGAAATCGACCTCTCTCGCAGCTTCGGCTTTTCCAGCGCCTTCTTCCCATCGTCGCCAGATACCGGCGCTTGCGTCGAAGCTACCAGTCGCTAGCACACTCTCGCCGACTGAGTTCGGTTTCCATGCGCACGACCTGATGGATCGCTTGTGGCCGCGCTGCGATAGTGGATTGCTGTGCAAAGTTGGTGAGAGAGTAGACCCGTACGGTCTTGTCTGAGCAGGCGGTTGCGACGATTGGCAGGTGAGGGTGCGGTTGGCTGGACCAGGCGCGTGAGTTGGAAGGTGGGGTGAGAGTGGCCAACGGGGAGATTGATGCTGGCATTCTTTCTTTCTTGCTGGCGCGTGGGCGCGATGTGTGTTTGGTAAGAGACTTCTGCTCTAGATCTAAGAGGATGAGATGTTAAGCTATGAGGTTGCGGATGTCTTGTGGTAGTTCTTGTCGATTCAACAGCATGGCATTGGTGTTGAGACTTAGAAATCTTGAGATGTGACGTGGGTGGGTGGGGTGAAGGCGACGTCGGAGAACTCTAGACCTTGGACGTTCCAATTGATGACTGTACTCTCCCCTGATAACAACACCCTCACAGAAATATCTCATGCACATCACGCGACACATTGTTCTCAAGCGAAAGGCGACATGCTGCTGCTACATGAGATCTAATCCACTGGTTGCATGTAGCCTTCAAGGCGCTCAAATATACGTAAAGAACTCGTCAGAGCACGAGATCCCTCGAAAGCAACACTCTGATAGCCTGACAAGCAATGCTTGAGCAACACACGTAAATCAACGCTCGCAGCAATACGTTTTGGAGCAAACACCACTGACGACGTGCTGGCCATGCGCAAACTTACGGATGGTTTAGACACAGCGATGATCATCCTTTCTCGACTTCAGCTTTAAGATGAGCATACGGAGGTAAAGCCGTAGGCAATCTACACATTGCGCCAATAACAGCCTGCCGCTCGAAGCCAGTCTTGTCAACTCACGAGGAATGCCTTGCGTCGCGTCGACTATAAGTAACATGTATATGGCAATGCATGGGCTGATGGCGCGATGATCGTCTATAATGGAAAGCACACAATTTTGCTGCATGTTGATTCCTGGCTTCCCGACCTCATGCAATAGACACCTGCACATACATAGGCAATACTCATAATCCCGCCGTGTGAACGGCGTGAGGAACCGCAGCAAAGGTGTTCGCCATTCGACCGTTACCAGCTAGCTCATATCGCCTCACATATATCCTCCCCAAATCCCTGACGATCGCATCTCACCCCAGATCCCGCACGAAATGTCTCGGTTGGAAACAGAGCACTCCCACGAGCTGCCCAAAGCCGGCGGAAGAAACCGAGACATCTCAGCATATCGCTATACCGAAGCTCAGACTATTCCAATGCTTGTCGCCAACAAGCTCCCATCCTCTCAAGCCCCGAAATTGCGACCTCCTTGGATCTCAACGTCGCGGGTCACTCTCCTACACATCTGCTAGCCATGCTGAGTATGCGCAGGGACGAATGTCACGCAACGGCTGATCACAATGGCTGATGTCTCGCTCTCCGCCGCAATCACCTCCTGCAGGCCATGGTTTGGTGATCTTTCATGTTTTACGCGCATGTTGTGGTGACGCGTTCGAACCGCTCACTCCTGAGGTCAGGTTTGTATAAGATACTTTGCCTACAAGATTTCCTCTTGGCTTCTTTTTCCGTTCTCACTATCCGCCTCGAAGCAGTACAGTCATTCCTTACTGACCACCACACTCTTTTTATCTTTCTATTTGCAGCTTTCGAACGTTTCCAGGCGAAACCGTATTTTCCAACACACACAAACAAGTCGCAGATATGAAGTTCTCTTCTTTCATCGCCATCACGGCCGCTGGCTTCGCGGTCGCCCTTCCCGTCGTCCCGGGAACCGTCGACAAGAAGCTCACCGTTGAGCCTGCTGAAGTCTACAAGCGCCAGCTCCCGAGTCTCCCTGGTCTTGACGGCCTGCCTGTTGGCAAGCGCCAACTCCCTAGCCTTCCTGGTCTTGATGGCCTCCCCGTTGGCAAGCGCCAGCTCGGAGGCCTCGGAGGCCTTGTCCCAGGCGCTTCCACCGACGAGAGCTCGGACGAAGCAACCGATCTGCCCGAGCCCAAGGAGCCGAAAGAGCCCTCCGCTCCCGCCGAAGACGATGAAGAGGAGTCCGAGGAACCAACCGACTCTGCCACTAGCGGACTAGGCGGTCTTCCCGTCAAGCGTCAACTTGGTGGTCTCGGAGGCTCTTCTAGCTCTAGCTCAAACAGCACCGCCGACCCCACTGACTTGCCTGACCCCAAGGAGCCGAAGGAGCCCCTCTCTGTCGCTGGCGATGCCACCCAAGACCCCGAATTGACCGACTCTGCCACCAGCGCCCTTGGCGGCCTTCCCGTTAAGCGTCAGCTTCCCACTCTCCCTGGTCTTGACGGCCTGCCTGTTGGCAAGCGTCAGCTCGACGCTCTGACCGGTCTTCTCGGTGGCGCCAAGAACAAGGAGACTCCCGCCGCACCAAGCAACGCTACTGCCACTGCTGAAGACGCCACTGAGCCTGCTGCTGAGCCTGCTTCTAGCCTTCCTCTCAAGCGTCAGCTCGATGGTCTGACTGGTCTCCTCGGCGGCGCCAAGAACAAGGAAACTCCCCCCGCTCCTAGCAACGCCACTGCCACTCCCGACGAGGCCACCAAGCCTGCTGATGACGAGGCCAGCGAGGAGGCTGCTCCTGCTGAAGACGAGGCTGCCCCTGCCGAATCTTCTCCTGCTGCCTCTCCCGCTGGCGGTCTCGGTGGAATCTTGAAGGCTCGCCAGCTTGGAGGTCTCCTTGGAGGCGACAAGACTGAGTAGCCCGCTGCTGAGGAGACTCCCGCTGCTGAGGAGGCACCCGCCGAGGAGACCCCTGCTGAGGACGAGACCGCTGAGGCAACTCCTGCTGAGGAGGAGGCTGCTCCCGCTGAGGAGACGAAGGCAGGTGGCCTCGGTGGCATCCTTTAAGCATTAGGATGCAAAGTTTCGTACAGACATGTGCTGTCTGACCATCTCTGGTGCGACGAGCATTTTCGAGTAGCATACCCTTCATCTTCCGTGTATTAGTACAGGCGACTAGCTTCAAGCATACGGCGTTTGATAATGAAAGTTGATTTTTTCTGGCTTAATTCCTGTGACGTGAATACCTCATATGTGTGTCTCATTGGTACTTGGTACAATTCGTACTCCAGCGCGATAGAGATTCCCAGCTCCCGGGTGGCCCTATTCTGGTGGAATCATCGGATGAGAAGCAGAGTTGGCCATGCATAGTGTCTCTATGGTTGCTGTGCTTTTTCCTGCGTCCATGTCTGTTAGTATGAGCTCATATGGTCACTGAGATTCCGGCGCAGATTCGTGAGTATCTCAATGCTACATGCGACCAATTTAGGACAGATGACCGCTAGTACGAGCACGTCAGAATATCCTCGGATTATTGTGCAGACTGATGCGCAAAAGTCGAATGTAAATTGTTCGCTATACAAAAATGTCATCAGGTCGCTCAGAAATGCCCACGTGCGAGCGCGCAACACATGTTTGGCCCAAAAATGCCGCCATCTTTCCAATAAACACTTGAACTCGCTAATCAGTACGCTACCTGTAACCCCAGGCATGAAGCTTGTCGCAAGCAGGCGTAGTCATTGCCTCTGCGCGTTCCCACTTGACCTGGTCTCTGCTCCAGAAGCCCTGTGCCTCTTGCCTTGCTCGGTTTTTCAGGTTTTGTTCCCACTCGCACTCCGTTCCCAGTTTCTGAAGGTATTTGCCTTCAACGTGGCTGTCTAATTCGCTCCACTTCTTTCTTGAGTAGTCCTGGGTATCCTGGGGGTTCGTCCAATAATCGACTTTCAGTCTTGCAGAAGTGTGTTTGAAGGTGTGCGGGTTGAGCGGGCTATCGTTGACGATAGCTTGGGTATGTTGGTGCGCCGCCCGAGAAGAGTGATGAGAGGAGAGGGATGACGAACAAGAGGAGCAGTGGGAGGAGAGACTGTAGCGCAGCGAGTGGTGAGGCTGGTTGTTGGTTGGCGTGATTGTGTGGCCTTCTTCGAGGAACTCCGCCACCCATCTGATGTACTCTCACTCCAGGTCCGCCGCCCATGTTGAAGACAAAGCCGTTTCCGCCGCCTGTGAAGCTGATGTCAGTCGTTGTTTGTCGAGACGCAATCGTTCTTGTACGTACCAAATCCGCCAAAAGGCCCTCCGAATGGACCTCCACCCATGCCGCCTCCAAAGAACTGTCGGAACAGCTCTTCTGGACTGATTCCTCCTCGAACATCGAGCCTCCACCGCCTCGTGGAGCGCGTTGTGAGGCGAAACCAGAGAAGGGCGATGCGCCTGAAGCCGAGGCACCAGAGAATCGCGATTCGGGATCACCACCAAACTTGTCATACTTCGACTTCTTGTCCGGGTCAGACAAGACTTGGAACGCTCTTGAGACACTTCTTGAAAGCCTCGTCTGCGCCTGTGTAACCGTTCTTATCCGGGTGGGTCAACAAACTCAGCTTCCTGACTCTCCCTTCTTGATCTCCGAGTCGGTGCAGACTGCCTTCTTCTCCTCCAGTCCAAGGATGTCGTAGTAGTCTGTGGTACCGCATTTTCGCACTCGCAAAAACGGCAGCCTTTTGCTCTACGGTGTATGCGCGAGTCGACGATCCATCGTTGTGTGCGTGAGGATCCGCTTTGCCATTAGAGGCCATGGCCGGCCGTGAGATTATGCGTAATTTTGTTCAAGAAGTCTAGTGTGTCGCAAATATGGTGTGCGTATGGGCCGGGAAGTCTGGTCGGATTACTGGCAGCAGGCGACAAGCGCGCAAGGTTGTGTTTTGTGGTGTTCGTGGTGTGGAAAGGTGGACACAGTGCAATGCGCCTCTCGAAGGGTCCCGCTGTCGTGCGCGGAGAGCAAGTGGGACTTTCTGAGTCGGAGGCAACAAGCAGCCACATTTCCACATCCTCCGGAATAGCTTATCTATTTTTTGTAACTTATCTAATCACTTCTTGCTCGCAAGCTGTGACTTTCTACAGCATACGAATACCTATATCCAAATAATTAGCCCTCTAACAAGATTCGCTTCACATCAAATATGCTACCATACTTTATTCAACCTTGCCTTGGCCAACCCTGCAACGATCGACAAAACTTCCAAAAAGAATGGAATATATGAACTGTAAATAACCTAGTCCATTCACATATTGCATGCCAGATCCAAGCAGATTAGCCAATCCTGAAAACGCAGAAGAACCACGCATTCGAAACATCATCCAGGCCGCCTGGCAGGTTTACCATCTCAAGGAACATCTCGTGTCCATAGATAATTGCCTGAGGCATACATAACCGCGGACGACGTCACTTGAAGCACGCGACAAGGTTCAATGTAGGTGAACAGCTCTAGAACAATTGCTGCCGTCATTATCGTTTTTGAATCACGTCAGTCTCGTCTCAATCATCGGGATTTTTCGACAACCCTCACAAAATGCCGATGCCAGGAAAGACACCTGAGGAAGAGGCCAAGCAGGGCGCTCTGCAATACGCCAAAGCTTGGGGAGGTATGTGAAGTTCCACATGCGCGACACAGCTTCAGACGACTGACATATCGCGCAGAGAACCCACTCCCTGCAACTCTTCTCGCAACTCTTGTCGTCGCCCAACATGCCCGTCCTTGGCAACGCTTCCCATGTTATTCCCACCGGTCCTCCTCTTCAGCTCTTACCTCAACATCAATGGCTTCAAGACCGACAGCGCGGGCTTGACATCTGCTTGGAGTGCAGCATACCTGGTCCTTGCTGGAAGGAGGAAGCAGGCTTTCGGCAGCAAGTTCGGCGCAGGATTGGTCAGAGGCGCGACTGTTGGTCTGTGTCTTGCGAACGTGTGAGCGGTGGTCTGGCTTACGCCTTTGGCAAGAGGGAGAAGGATGATGCGTAGATTCATACCCGCATGATGGATCATTGGGAGGAACCTGGCGGGCAAAACCAATGTCGTGAGAGGATCCCAGTGTTGACAAGGAAAACTGCTATCCTGATCACAGCACTTGTAAGATACACTTCTGCAGCAGCTATGTACATACGATTCTCACGGTTCCTGCGACCCAGGCTTTCGAGGCAGACCTTCCAGACTACTATTGACGATCATGCACGCGCGTGGCAGATCCGTCATTCACTTTCGCTCGTGCAACGGCTGGTATTTACCGCCTTTCACTTTTACATGCCAGGTCTCGCATGCGAACAAAGTCAGGCTAGGCTGCAGGCAAAGCAGAAACGGCCACACACACCAAACATCCACTTTCTGGTTTTCTCATTGTGTCTCACACGCCGCCACCTTCGGTCAATTACCCAATTTACAGCAAACACCAGAACGACCGCCATGGACAATCACGACATAGTCGACATGTCTTCGACACGCTCGATTGGGCCTTTGCATCATGACGATGCGGAGAATCACAACACAAGTGTCGATCCCGTCGCCAACACAGACGCGCTTGGGCGAGCCTCCTCTACAAATGCTGAAATCACGAGCATAATCGACAAAGAAGCAAAAGTCCCAGACACAGTTGTTCAATCACGCCTGTTCAAGCTTCCCCCAGAGCTCCGGAAACAAAATATACGTTCATCTTTAGTCACCAACAATATGGTGGTGATCTCAAAGTCCAGCGGTATTCCGGAGCCTGGACTGTTGTTAGTCAACAAGGTCATTAGAGCTGAGGCTGCCGGCATTTTTTATCACGAAAACCAAATCTGTTGCGAGGTCTGGGATTATGACCATGCTACACTACAGCTTCTGTCGCAAAAGAGAGATCCGCCGTTGTCAACAACTCTCCGCGCGTCGTGGTGTACGTTCGTGTCTGCTCTGAAGAACGCAACTGGAAGAATCTTGTAGCGTGGCTTCACGCGTATCAGCAAGGGCGATCCAGTGGATTCTACAAAAGCCAGAATGATAAGCTGCCTGGTGCAGAGGAGCAGCTAGTCGTGGGGCTGTTTAAAATCTGTAAAAGCTCTACCGTCACACATCGCACGCTGAAGCGCTTGCTCAGGGCTATGCGCCCTGCTTTTGTCGCACTTCACGGAGACTGGGCACGGGATTAGCTCCTGCAGACAAGGCGTCAGAACTCTCCTTGCAGAAGATCGATTCTACGCCCACAAGATGCTCATGCATTGAGGGCACTGCGAGGCGACACATGGATAACGAATTGGGAAGATGCGGAATTGCACTACGATCAAGATCACTCTGGGCCCTCAGCGTGCGTTCCCCGAAGGATAGAAGAACGGCAGATTTGATGGACCATCAGGACTGCAGGGTCTAAGTGCTTCTAAGCAGAAGAGTTGACGAAGCGGCTACATTTGCGTTGGAGGACAGGGCATAGAGTACTTAGTGGCATAGCGGTGGCTTGTCACCCTATGTTAGCAATTGCGAATCGATGTGGCTCAGAGCAAAAACTGATCAAGGGCCTGTTGAACATTGTAGTCACCAATACTGACATAAGCAACAAAACGTTGATTGTTTCGCTAAAGTTGTACGTCCTATACTTATTGGCCTTTGCCCGGACTGGGCGCTAGAGGGAGCTCCGGATGATTGAAATTGCGTGTTCTGTTGGGAAAGCTGCCTTCCTCTCGCGTACCTAGTGAAGGGTCTCCGGCGTTCTTCACTGCCATTCGCTTCCACGTCACATGCAGAGTTCCCAGTCACATGTCGCCAGATGATGCGGGGCACTGCAGAGAATTAAATAGATGTTGTAGCGCCTCATTCAAATCTGCCCTTACTGGCTTGCTAATGCTGATGCACATACACACACGTCCACACACAAGCCGCCGTCTTTCGTCGCTTTACAGCAGTGGCGAAGCCCACCAACTTGGACAATCACTACGAAGAAGGCCAGCCTCTGACACATGTCCTTGATCTTCCATAGCACAAAGACGACACAGGCAACCCTGACAAAACTGAAACCCGCTCCACTCAAATCACTCAACTTGGCACAGACTCCTCTACTGCTGGTACAGCCATGGACCTAATCGAACAAAAGAACTGTCTACCCAGCAGTGTTGCCTCATCGCCTCTTTTCAGACTTTCACCGGAATTACGAAATATGATATACCGCTTCGTTCAGGGCACCGGCGAGCAAGTATCCATCACGAAGTCCGCCGGAATTCCAGAACCTGCCCTACTATCAGTAAACAAGACTGTGAGGGCCGAAGCATCTAGGCTCTTTTATGACGAGAACGATTTCGTTTGCGAGATCTCATACTTCGACCATGCTACGTTACTGCTCGCAGCTGGAAAGTACCATGTCGACCCGGCGAGCGGGTCAGTGCAATTTGGCCTCAAAAGATGTCTCATTCGGCTTCACGATCATGAGCGGAACTGGAACAACTTGATGGCATGGCTCTGTGACTACTATGAACGACAATGCGACGGCCTTGGCACGATCCGGGACTACAGTGCCGAGCTCTTATTGATATGGTCCTTGTTCGATATGGTCTCAACTGCCCGATCAACAGGACTACCCACGACGGATATGGTATCTTTGCTCACTTGTATGCGTCCTGCGCTCGTGGCACATCACAGCCGACTGGGCGACATTTTGAGTCGAGCGGACAACAATTTTGTGCTGTTAGGAAACCAGGCGAAACCACATTCCTACAAAGTCAGTACGATGAGCTGACATCTAGAGGATGGAGGAGAAGAAGATAAGGTGGTTGAGCACTGCAAATTCGAGGCCCTCACAGTAAGTCGTTGGGAGAAGACGAATCTCGAGACAAGGGTAATCAGCGCATTGGATCTCCAGGGTATCATTGAGTAGCGACATGAATTAATCTGCTTCTTTTTCTTTGCAATTGTATTGTGCTCGTAGAATGGCTCGACAGTAGAAAGCAAATGATATTACGTTGCTTTATGAACGAAGGCTGACATGCGGTGACGCATGGAGCATAAATTGCGATCTGTGTCTGGACATATCCTCAAATCATTATCCTCAATAGTGAAAATGTCAAGCCCATCATCCTGTCGCATATGACATATAAATGTGTGAGTGCAGGTGTGTGGGAAGGTAAGAGGCTGACTACGTCTTTCTTTCGTAGTGACTGATCTTTTGTTCAATTCCACCCGTAACATGCAACACTTTACGTTTGGACCCAAGTAGGCCCTGCAGCGCGGTTCAATCAGTGAAGTGAAGTGCTGTGATTTAGCGCTTCATCAAAAGCTGCACTTCCTTGCTCGATCCCTTTGTACCACCACACATACCACCGTCCATCATCGCTTTACACCCGCCATACAAGACGCCAGCCATACAAGACGCCAATCACAAAGCAATCGCAATGAGCTCTCATCCGGATATCGTCGTACGTCTGGCCGCGCGCACACGCTCATGTCAAACACGAAAAGACGCACTGGAGCGCTATTTCCAAACAACAGTCACGAAAGCCACGAGCTATAGAAGCAACACGAGGGACGGTCGTCCCGAAAATCGTTGTTCGTCTACCGCCTGCATCTGCTTATTCGTCCAAACTTAAAATGGAGACACTCCGAGCTTTGTCGCCAAATCGCTGCTCCTAGAGCTCCCAAGAGAGTTGCGAGACATGATTCACTCCTACGCTCTCCTCGTCAATGACTCAATCATGATCAGGGAAATCCAGCGGAATCCCGCGAGCCCGAGTTATTGTTCGTCAACAAAGTTGTCAGAAGCGAGGCTATCACCATTTTCTACAAGAACAAGTTCCGTTGCCAGGTGTTGAACTTCGACGATGCAGCAATCCACCTGGCTGTCAGCAAACTGAAGCGTACGCGGGCAAGAGACTCGGTGAGAATCGAGATCCTCAAAGGAATGGAGCTTGATTATAATAGGAATCAACGCAACTGGAAGAACTTGGTGTCATGGCTTCACGCTCGTCAGGAACATCGATCTATTGGCGTTGAGAGAGTCGAGGGTGCCAGACAGACGCAGAGATGACACTCGTTGACGCCTTATTTAAAAGGCTGTCGACCGAACCTGTCATGGCAACTCCAGATTTGGACGCCTTGCTTGCAGCCATGCGCCCTGTGCTCGTGCAGCTTCACGATGACTGGGCGCAAAACTGACTGTGCAGAGAAGGGAAAGATCACGGTTTACGTGAAGCTTATGCAGAGGTGTCGCTGTAAGGCTGCAAGGCTGCGGGTGATCACTGGGTGGAAGTGTATTGATTTGTATTGAGAAAAAGCTCTTTCTTGGTTGGGAGCTTGCCAGAAATTGTCAGTCGGGACTCGGGATAGAAATGTTTGAATGTTTGAGTGCGACTACTGTATGCTTAGTCGCTTATATTCGATCCATCCATAAAAAGTTGGAGCACTCAGCTCAGCAAACTGATTCTTTGGTCTAGCCTATGCATTGTTCTCGATAGCTTCCGTTGACACATCCTCAATCCGCCACATAAGCCACATGAACAAGCTCCGATACGGCCTGAACTTCTCCGCCGTCTCCAGCATATCCTTCTCGCTCATGTACTTCCACTTCCCTCCACCCTTAGCTTTCAGCTTCTTCACATCCCTGCCGACATAAGCTGCCATACCTCTCTGCACGCCCAAGTCGCCAGTAGAGAAGACGTCCATGCGTTTCAGCGCAAAGCACATGAACATCTCCACAGACCAAGCTCCGAGACCGCGGACAGCGACAAGCTTCTTCATCACTTCTTCGTCGGGCGCGTCAAGGAGAAAAGAGGCTGTGAGGTCGCCGCTCGCGAATTGTGAGGCAAGGCCTTGAATGTACTCGGCTTTGCGTTGGCTGAGACCGGCTTCGCGAAGCTTGGGAATCGTCTGTTGTGCCACTAGCGTTGGAGGAGGGAAGCCTGTCGGGCACTGCTCGGGAGGGAAGAGGGCGATGAATTTGTTTTTAATAGATTTTGCAGCTGCTCCGGAGACTTGCTGTGCCATGATGCCACTGCTCAGTGAACGAAAAGGGTCAATTTCCTCGTTGAGACCTTGTGACGAGAAGACATGGCAATGGTGCTTGTCGATCAAGGGTTTCAAGTTCGGGTCAACTGTCGTCAAGTAGTTGCAAGCGGTCTCTAGAAGTGACGTAGTAGTTCCTGAATTTGCTATGGGTTTCGAAGGAGATGGTTCTTCGAAGTTACTGAAAGATGGTTGGACTTGGGTTCCGCCAGGTGTGATGAGATTGGCATTTGCATGCCCGGCTTCTACCCGACGCTCAGCAGGCGGCGAGGGATCGTCGATGTCACCACTACTGTAATTGGGTGTCTGGCGTTTATCATGAGTCCAATCGCAGACGGTGTCGGTGTAAAAGGTGGTGGCTTTTCAGCGGTCTTTGTCACTCGTGGCCGCTTGTTGTTTGGTGTGACGGGAGGTGGCATTGCATTCCTTATTAGCTCCATCTTGAGCGATTGCCTCTACTGCGGCATCTTCAGTTGGTGCTGATTTCTTTTGTCGTTTGCGAGGAGGCTGCTTTGTTTCAGGGAGTGGTCCATTTGAGCTTTCGGCTGGAGCTGAGGTTTTCACTCGAGCAGACCGTCGCAGAGACATGGTAGAGGAAAAAGAGCGGAACGCAATGTTAATGTTACAATGATGAGCACTCGGGTGAGCCCAACGATGAAGCAGTGTGTCGACAACGAGCGCCTGATGACTTCGTAGCAATCTAGATCTTGACAGCAGAAGGGACGCCAGCGTTTTGCGTTGGATGCGACAACCAAATGATCAGCAAGGTTGAATCAGTTCTGGATCAAGGTGTATCCTTTCTACAATTTCAATGCATGTGTAGTAGTAATCACAATGATTACAAAGACGAAGAGGAGTTCGAGGCAGGCAGCCATGTGGAGTGGAGCACTCGATCGACCACTCAGAGGCTAGTATATGGAGATGACGCTCGCTGATCGGACTTGGAGATCACATGACCTTCAATATGGCCATACGCTCCAACATCACAGAGAGATGTTTCGAGCGCTGCACGTACAGACATGACGGTCTCAACACCTTTGTGCTTTCGGGTAGCGCTTGAATTGGTATGGTAATCCTCCTCACTTCTGCCGTGCGCGCGCACCCGCGTAAGGCACAACGCCACCATTCTATGGATATTACACAAGTCGGCATTGGTTCCTCCTGGTCTTTGATACTGTTCCCAAATGTCTCTCGCTAAATGATTTACTTCTTGATCTGGGGCTTGTTAATGACCATGGCCTCAAGGTCCATCCTCTCGGTGACCTCAGCCTCGAGCTCTGCGATGATGGGGGAAATGTAAGGGACGTCCTGTAGGTTCGCGCGTTAGTCCCTGTGATGATCTCCGAGCATGTAATAGATCCATCGCGCGCTTAAGCACAAAAGCAAGTTGTAGACAATGGTGGCAGGGTGTGTTGTAGGGTAAATCGTACCTCCTCGGGCTTGGTCCACTCCTCCTTGGGCAGAAGCTGGTGAGCAAGAGAGCACTGTTCACGCTGTTAGGATTGCTCCCGATCTCCGAATTATTCTCATGCGATAATGTACCTGGAATGCCCTGCGCATGCGGAAGACGCGGTCGTAGGACTCCTTGGGTGTCAGACGCTTCATGGCGCGCGCCATGATCTCGCTCTCCTCGGGGATCAAGTCGTCGGCCCTATCATCCTCGTCAGCCCTCCAAAACTACCATTGTACCATCCTGCAAGCCCAATGGCCACTGCCTGTTTCTCCAGATCTTTCGTACCTCAGACCGAGCTTCCTGTATCCGGCGTTGTCGAAGTACCACTTGCTGAGCGGCTTGGCCCAGCGCATCAGCCAGGGGCGCTTCATGATGTAGGGGGCGAGCGAGGGTTGCGACATCTTTGCGGTGATGTGTGTGGAGGGTGATGGGGTGGACGCTGGGTGAATCTGCTCCTTGAAGCCGTGAAGCTGTCGCTCTCTTTCTCACACCATGGATGCTGGCGGGCTCAAGCGTGGATGGCCTGAGGCATCAATGGCAGGTCAGCAAGACTTGGCAGGCAACAAGCGATCTTGCTTCCGAACAGCGGCGAGCAAGCGGCCCTGGCTGGTTGGCTCTACGTCAGCCAGCTCGCGCATTCGAACCGAAGCTGGCCACACCCGGCCGGGCACATCGTCTTTAGCTACACCTCACTCCGACCCTCCGCACCTCACCGCTGCCGCCGAGCAGTCCTCTCACTGTTCCGCCACCGCTGACAATCACTACACCACCCCTCCCACACGCTCCGCTGCCACCTGACCGTCCGCTTTTGCTCGGCTTATGCTTGGTTGAGTTCGCAAGGCCGGCGTTGCGGGGCCCGAGAATCGCAAGCTCCACGAGGAAACACTTTCCGGGGTCAGGTCCACACGACCACCACACCTTCGCGACAACCCGCAAACAGCACTTCCACTAATGGCCGGCGGCGCAATTCCCAGCTGAGCATGAGGTCGATACACGTCTTCCCAAGGTAGCCTAGCAGGGACCATGCAAAACATGTCCTCCGACACCCACGATCATGGCCCGCCCAACACCATAGCCGTCGAAGCCGCAACAGCTGTGCGTCACAGCACGGGCATATACACAACTCGCACAATGGAGCCCACCCTCTCGCCTTCCGCCGTGACATCGCTGTGTGGAGCTGTGTCCGGCGCTGCTAGTGGCATCGTCACATGCCCGCTTGATGTGATCAAGACGAAGCTGCAGGCGCAGGGCGCATTCCGGACAGAACCGAAGCCGATAGGACCGAGCGGTCGGGAGATGTACCGTGGTATGCTGGGCACTGGCAAGACTATCATACGACAAGATGGACTGCGAGGGCTGTACCGAGGGCTTGGTCCAATGATGCTGGGATACCTGCCGACTTGGGCAATCTACATGACAGTCTACGACACTACCAAGGAGTCATTCAACAAAAATGGCTGGCACACATCGGCCAGGGACATATACTTCTCACGAGTACTCTCTGCTGTTGCTGCTGGCGCATGTTCTACCATTGCTACCAACCCTATATGGGTCATCAAAACACGACTGATGTCGCAAGTCTCACGATCTGCATCTCACAGCTCCCGTACGCCGTGGCATTATCATAACACGGTAGATGCCGCGCGCAAGATGTACAGATCGGAAGGCCTCGGTGCATTTTACTCCGGTCTCGCGCCCGCTCTACTGGGTCTTACACATGTCGCCATTCAATTCCCGCTTTACGAGTATTTCAAGCAACGCATCACTGGACTTGAAATGGGCGAGAACTCAGAGGAAGGTAGCGACTTCTCCTGGCAGATGGCTGGCGTTCTTGTATCAACTGTGATCAGTAAAGGCTGCGCCACCATTGCCACATACCCTCATGAAGTCCTACGAACACGACTACAGACACAGCAACGACATTTCAGCCCGGAAGGCAATAATGGCGTTTCCGGTACACATCACAGCCAGGGCGTCTCCACCGCTAAGAGAGTGGGCAACTCGGACGGATCTGTTTACCGACCACGCTACCAAGGTGTTGTACAAACATTCAAAGTCATCCTCCGCGAAGAAGGATGGCGCGCATTCTACAGCGGCATGGGAACCAACTTGATAAGAGCCATCCCAGCGGCCATGACGACCATGCTTACATACGAAACCCTAAAGGCCACCATATGGCGATTGCAGAAGGAAGGGAGAGAGATGGACCTAGATCCGACGTCACATGAGCATTAGTGGGAACGGCCAGGTATACCTGAGTTGAGTCTTCGCTGTACGAGAACATCGCGGCGAAGTACGGTAGTGGCATTGAGCATCATTTGCAGCAAGGCGTTTAGGCGTGATGGAAGACAGAAATCCTTAGAGGCGACTTTCTCACTTTTGCTCACACGTAGGTACCTGATAAATTCAGCCGACTTGAAATCGAAACAGTTAAAGCATCATTTCCCAAGGTGGCTTCTCATACAGCATTACAGTGAGCTCGATGGTATGAAGTTGATCTTGCGCAGCGCATCAATCCCTGTGATTGGCAGCGTGTGCCTGTCACAGTATAGCATGACTAAGCTTTGATCGCACCCTCGCGTTGTGCAGACAATGGTCATCACACCGTTCAACTTTACCGGAAAATCTGGGGAATCAAGCGCCATCTCGACGTATCACATTACCCGGAGTTGATATCGAGGATCTTGAAATGCTTTTTCTTAAAGCAGATCGTTCTGCGACTTCAAAATCTCATTCGTCCACGATACATGGTCTTCAACTCCATCAACACTCCACGACCCCCTATTTTGAATTAAGGCATCGGTCCCGCAGATAACCCCTGGGTACTCCGAACCGCAAGACCAGATAACATGGCTTACAGGCCATCAGGACTAACAACATCAAGAGTTGCTCCCACCAACGGCCCTCGATTGTTCAGCCGATTCCTTGAACTCCCTCCCGAGCTGCGAAATGAAATCTACAAGCTGTACCTCGGCGATAAAGAACTAGTGCTCGGCCGGTACAACCAACAACCGGCTCTCACTCGAGTTTCGAGACAACTCCGACAAGAAACTTTGCCACTCTTCAAGAACCAGAGCGTCTTCGCAGCTGACATGCTCGTCTGGCCACATGATTCCCAACTCACCGTCAGAGCGCAAGATCTGCTCACCGACGTGGCACGGAAAAGGCTCTCCAGCTTCAAATACTTGAAGTTTACCATCACGCTGAACGCCGCACCTCGTCGCCGTTTCTGCATTACAATCAACTTGTCACAGCCTGGCAACAAAAATCGTGCGATCGTCATCAAAGGTCCAAGGCATGCTCGGAAGGATGATGACTTCTACAGAAATGGCGTCGAGACAGCCTTGCACATGATGATCTATTGTACGGCCCCGCAGCGAGATGGATGGCTTGGATGCTTGGATGTTATGCACAGGATTGAGGAAAAGATGGACCTCGTATTTAGGGGAAAAGCTGAATGGTTGAGGATTGCCAGGGTTTTCAGAGGATACAGTGAGTAGCGAGTAAGGGATGCCGACTACCTTCAGTTCGCCATGATTTGCGATGTCATTCATCGCAATGCGGTGCTCCACTACATGTGGTGGATAGCTCGCGGTTCTCTCCTTCACTTATTGACTACAATTCCAGCTCATAAGCCTGCGCACATATCGATATAGTATTATGCCAGTATCCGCGGATGTAAGTCTAGATTCTGAACTTTCCTTATGGAGATAAGAGAGGATGCTTTGTTGATTTCGACCAGCTGTTGTAGTCATACCTTAAGCTCTCGTCTACGTAGGAGAATAGCCGCCGATGAGATGCTGTGCGCAGACTTCTGAGTAGCGAATGTATGGCGAACTTCGTATTCACTGGCACAAGCTCTCTGGCCACTCACCTTTCGCGAATTTGATCCACCTTTCACTTGTGGGTGTGCCGCTTAAAGTAACTTGCATAAAGACACGACCGCGAAATTGATTGCTTCACGGAGCGACATCTGCCTGTGGACGACAACGACTACTACAAAGCCTGATCTTCTATCGATACATTTCTCTCACCACCAAACCTTCGTCGCCACCCATCGCTGCACCTCATCGACACACCTCACCAACACTCCTCACCAACACTCCTCATCTCTGACTACCACCACCATACGATTAAGATGGTACAATACAAGCCTATCCTCAAGAGTCTTCGTGAAGATAAGGACAGAAGCGGCGGCCTTCACTGCTGAAGCCGATGACTTGGAAGTCTCGATTGGAAGTTGGAAGTGTTGTGGCAGGTACAGGCTCCATGAGGCTCATCTTCCTTCCAACTTCCATCCATCTCTTTCATTCGTTCAACAACATCTATCATGCGCATTGTTATCCACTGCCGCAACTCATCATCAATTCACATCGTCACTTCTCGTCACTGAGCGCCACTACCATATTACTAAGATGGTACACTACAAGCCAGTTGTGAAAGGCTACATGGATGTGAATGATCGCGAGAACGAACCATGGGAGCGCGAGTATCGGAAAGACACATATTGGATGCTTGGGTTCTACTTGAACAAGACAGTCAGTGAGCTTGAGGAATATCTCGACGCACATGGCTACCACTACCCCAAGAACGCCACCAAAGCCGTACTCATGGGCGCTGTCGGTCGCCTGCAACGTGGTCTACTATCCTACGAAAGTTACAGCACCGACGAGCTTCGCGCATTTTGCCAGGCTCGAAACATATCGGCTCGATCAAGGGCCGAGACATCACGGCTAGCGCGGAGTCTCAGACAAGCAGACGACAATGCCACATTCCCACGATTCCTCGACCTTTCTGCCGAACTGAGGATCAAGATCTACGAACTTCACTTCAGTGACTATGACGAGATCACGACCCGACACCGACAACCACCTCTTACATTAGTCCCTTGCATCCGCGCGGAAGCCTTGCCTTACTTCTACGGATCTGTGACATTCTCTTGGGATCTTGTCCTCAAAACCAGTTGGAGCAATTTTGGGCATCACTTCGAAGGCGACTCACTGCGGCTATTGGGAATGCCTGCCGCGAATCTTGCGCAAGTCAAGAACTTCAAGCTCAACTGGGTGCATCAGTGCCGCCGCCGGGATTGGAGCACTGTGTCATTCTCCGCGCATGTCTCGCAGCGCAACAATGTGACGAAGACCTTTGCGGTTGAGATGGAACGCGAGGAGGACGATCCCCTGCCGGCACTCGAGGAGGATACCGTTCGTACGTGGCTGGACAAGATGGGATATTGGGATGTCGCTTGGAATCTACAGCAGCGCGACCTCAGGGCCATTGAGAAAGCGATGATCAAGGTCGTGCGTCGGATGTTGGATGTAGAGTGAGAGATGATTTCGTGTCTCTGCGGACTTGGGGACAATGCGGCCATACTGCAACTGTCACTACCTGATAGACTTTCCGAAGCCTTCTTCGTTCTTTCTTCCTAATTCAAACCTCCTCACCGTCCTCACCAGCTCGTGTCTCCACTTCCCAAACCTGCAAGTCCTCTCTGCCACCATGCTTCGCAAACAAAGCAGGAAGCCTGGGGCGCTCACCACGACTCGTTCAGGAGTGTAAATTCGAACGCTTTGCTCGCGCTCTTGTATTGGCGCGGTCGAGAGGGACGACGCCATGGCACCAGGAGGAGGTCAGCTGGACAAGCTGCAATTAGAAGCGCAGCAAATTGGCTTTCCGCGCGGAAAGTCGTGTCCCGCTTCGTTGACGATCAGATACCAGAAAGGTTTCAACTGCTATCGGACTTCCTGAGTTGTGAACATCACGTCTCCCCAACGCATGCGACGATAAGGACTCCAACATTCGAGCTGTCTTTTGCGTGATATCTGGTCTGTCGTAATGCGTCGTCATCATCCCAAGAGCAACGCAACACATCGATGATTCTGGTCAACATGAACCACACGCACGTGGGATGTAGCGCAATAGCGATGAATGCATTAATGCCAGCCTTACTACACTACAATGCACTCAATCGAAGACAAGCTCACGATGCATGTTCACGACCACCAATTGCTGCGAACTCCCAAAAGGCGGTGACCTCAAAACCACGGCAGCCTGCAGCTTTCGTGACGAAGCTCACAGCTTGCTGCATACAGCCGCCGAACCTCGAAGCTTATCACCAGCATTAAGACATGGAGGTAGGAAGGGCTGCCAGCATCAAGATGCGAGGGAGCTCGAGATAAGATATGGAACATGATGATGCGCACTGTAGATAGGACAGCCACGGATGCCAGCGTTGTGAACGCAGGCCGGACCTGGCTGACGTGCTGACGTTGCACGGGTAAGCTAGATATAGCACAGGAGTGCGGCTGGCGATGCGAGACTCCAGGTTCCCGGAGTCGGGGTACCGTGATGATATGAGTCGATTGTGCACCGTGCATGCTTCGCGGCAGGCGGGTTCCTGGAGGCTCTGAAGGAGAGGGTGCCGTGGGGGAGAGACATGCTGGGTGAGATGAGACACATGACATGGGAGGAATGGAGCTGCAACTTGCAAGCACCCAGAATTGATATCAACGCGGACACAGAGAAGCAGGGTCAGCATTTCAACGTGTCAGGTATGCAGTACTGCGGTACTTGCGGGGGATTTCATAGGTTCAACGGGGAAATGGGGATGCACAGGAGCTGGCGTGCAGATGCGGTTGCAGCTTGACCGCCCGAGCGGGATGTGTGTATCCGTCTCGGGTGGGCCAATGGTGAGCGGGATGGGCGAACCTTGAGACACTTTCCGCCAGCCAGCAACACAGCGCAAAGGCAGGTTGGTGCAGCGCATCGTACCACACCTCCAGCTGCTGATGAGATCGTGCGGTGAGCACCGACGCAGCAGTCTGTAAGCCACGCTGATACCTCTCACTTAAGTAGCACAACCCCCACTATCCTCCTCCCTGATTCCAGTCCCTCCTGCTCTCTCCTCCCCTCTAGCAACCGTCCATCCATCACTTCGCCATTAAAGCTATCGAAGTCGCGTGACAACCACTCCCTCGCCCAATCTCACACACAACCACCACATAATGGCCGCTCCTAGATCCGTCCAGTTCATTGCTCTGCGCAACCTTTCTCGCGGCACCCACCAGGTCCGTAGCCTGCACATGACCGGCCCTGCAACATATGCCTCGCCCGTCCTCACCAAGGAGCGTCCTGGCTTCAACCTCCCACACGACATCGCCGGTCTTCGCAACGAGTGCAAGAAGAGGAAGATCGACTTCAGCGGCAACAAGCAAGACGTAAGGCTATCCGTCACTCACATATAAAAATCTCACCACTAACTCGCCACAGCTCATCTCTCGCCTGTCCGCCGACGAGATCACTCGTTCCCGTGCTTTCAGCACCGCTGTCGAGCAGTCAAAACGCCCGACCACTGTTGAGCAGTCCAAGACTGAGTCTACCTCGACTCCCGTTCGCCACTTCAACACTTCCCGCACCTTGAAGGCTGTCAACGACTCGTCTACAATTGACTTCGCCTACCTTCCCGACTTCGACCCCGACAACCTCGACGCCAGCAGCACTCTTCAGATGCGCGTGCCTCTCCTTCCCGACAACTTCTCTCCTCTCCGCACTGAGGCTCACGCACCTGAGGCTGAAGTCGTCAGTCAATACCTATCAATCTGAACAACGAAAGTCCCACGAACTAACAAAAATATCAGGTCGTCGCGAAACCCGAAATCGTCAGCGCGTCGCCTTTCTCCATCGTCCTGCCCATGGCCGACTCGCACGATGGTCATGCCAACGGCATCGACTTCCACACCGTCACCGACTTCATGACTTCTGCTGTGAAGAAGCCTGTTGAGAAGCAGGTTGGCGTCGTCAGGGAGATCTGGAACAGCATGCTTGACGATGTCGTTGGCTCTGGCAGCAAGCGTATCTCGCCTGCTTAGATTTCGTCGGAGGTTGTGGACGAGGGAAGTCAGTGGTGGATAGACAAACTGCCTGGGGCGTGATGATTGCGCCACTTTTCTTTAGCGGCATGGCATGGTTGGGAGAGAGATACATCGTGACGGAATACGTCTCGGTAGCATACATATTTTATAATTCAGGAGCGTAAGCTTGGATGTCAACCACCGTGATCTTCCTGACTTGCAAGACTAGAGCTGTGGTGTACCCAAATCAACAAGTCTGTCGGTTTTCTCTTTTGATCTTTTACTTCCAAGACCATACATGTAGAATTCGTGATGCAACAAGTACCCGACCTAATTCCTCACAACATACGACTGCCCGTGCCAAAAGTCACACTTGCCCGTCACATCGAGATCAGGAATTACTCCGATTTGAGTGTAATTGACATCCATGACCGCAAACTCCGGAACGCTGCCCTTCGTTCCTAGCTGAGGGTTGTAAAGTGGCCAGACGGGTTTGTCGATCGTGTTGTTGGCGAACGATCTGGCATTCGGATCAAGGTCGGTGACGAAGGAGATGAACCAGTCTTTCATGTAAGCTGCGATGGTGGCGTTGTTGACATCTGTCATTGTCACGGGTCAGCCATGGGTTGCTTTTTAAAAATGGCTAGAAGAGGTGCAGACTTACTCGCAGCATCATTTCGAGCGAAGATGAAAGGTGCAGTAGCACCGTGCAGTTGCGTGCCGGCGTTAAAAATGAGTTTGTACGCTGGCAGACCGTAGTCGGCCATTGCACTGGCCATATAGTATGTAGGGCAATTGATGATGTAGTCGCCGAAGATGTATTGGCGCTGCCAGAAAGTGCTGTTGTACGAGTCAAGAGGGTAGAGCTGGTATAGCCTGTCGAAGAAGGATTTCTTTGCGACGGGCCACAAGGTTTGAAGGTCATTCTGTGTTTCGGCAGCGGTTGTTATGCTTTGGTTGCCGTAGTTGTAGCCTTCCTGTGGTGGACTGATTAGTGGGCTGGGATCACGGTGAACTTCTCCGTGTCATGTAGACTTACATAGCCATCAATGGTCAACCAGCAAGGGAACCTTTGTGAAGTGGCCTTGCTTCCATTCGTTGCTGGGGAGGTCACGAATGACATCCCCGTCAACTGACGGACCGTAGTAGAAGTCGCCAAAAGCGTAGAGCCCAGGATCGGAGTTATAGGCGTCCACGTATGTCTGTTGTGCCGCTCCTTTGAGGGATGCAGAGTCGAGAGTGCGGAGGCATTGCAGATCTGTGCAGTTGGATGCTGCTAGCAAGAGGCGGTATTGGCTTTCGAGGATGGTTTTGTTGTGATAGCTAGGTTGAGTGACATGTCAGCTGATTGGAGTCACATTTCTTTCAAGAATGTTGGCAGTACTCACGATTGCCACCACGGATACTCGGAAATTGCGGCTCTGAAGGGTGGGTTTGACACGCCACCGTACAAGACTGTCACAGAATTAGAACAAAACCGTCGAATGTGGTCGCGATATCGACATACTCATCTGATCCATTACTATTCAAGCCGTCAGCATTGGTCAATTTCACAGTAAGGTATCGAACCACTCACCAGAGCTACCTCCTGCACTTCCACCAATAATCGTGACCTTGGCCGGGTCACCTCCAAACGCACGAATGTTGCGCTGTACCCAGTTCAACGCCGAACGCTGGTCCAAAAGCCCAACGTTCGCCTGTCCATTCTCGCGCACGTCGGAGCTAGACAAGAAGCCGAAAGCGCCCAGTCGATATTGCAACGAGACGTAGATCATTGACCCGCGGGCAGTTTCAACGAGAGCAGAGCCAGGGTTCCCGTATGAGCTGCCTTGCGTGAAGCCACCACCATGGATCATGACCATCACAGGAAGAGAGTCATTTTGCGGTTGTGTTGGTACGACGACGTCCAGGAGCAGACAGTCTTCTTCTCCAGTGACAGGGATCACAGTCAAGTTATCTCGCTGCGGTGGTCGCCATGCTGGTGTGCCTTGCACACAAGATGGACCAGGACTCACGGCATTGAGGACCTGGCTCGGTGCTAGTCGTTGTGTGCTTCGATGTCGCGAGGAGGTTGCCAGCGAAGCTCGCCGATTGGTGCCTGCGCGTAGCGGATGCCGTAGAAGACATTCGTTCCTGTAAGGCTTGTGTTGCCTTTGTACTGAGCGTAGCCGAGATCAACGACGGGCGTACTGGCGTTTCCAATCAGTCTGGCATGTAAGCCCGAAACCCATGTTAGCAATGACAAGGTCGTGAGGAAGGCAGAGTTGTACATCATGGCTTGTTGGGTGACGTACGGTTATCGGCTTAGACGAACAGAAGCCAGTGCTTTGGGCATTGTTCTCACCCCAAGTATATATATCTGGGCACATGGAGGACAACAACGGTTCGGACTTACATTTCTACGTCACATTTTTCTCTGCCGGCAATGATGCGCTCAGAAGATCCTTTCTTATGCTAGACATGATGCCCTACCACAGCAACACAGGAGGAGACAATGGCGCGTGGCTGGAAAATCCCGAGGTCAGAGGCGTTCCAAAAGTCTAAAAGTGATGGCAGGTGCGGAGAACGATGTGAAGTGCAGTAAAGGCGGAGGTGATGGCTAAAGTGAAGTGTATACAAAGCTTTGGACAATACCGGATACGGATATCTGAGACTTTGGAGCACCAAATTGTGTGATTTTAGGGTCTAGGGTGACCTTCTTTCGACCGATGAATGGAATGATAAACGATGCAGAAGCCCAGATCTGTGGCTCAGTATTTCGTCGCGTCTGTCAGAACTATCTGAGCATAGTTTGCTAGTCGTTCACGTCCTGCATGAACGAGGAAATTGAGTTTTCGTCCGTCTAGGTCGACTGATCTTCTGAGATTTGGTGGCAACTAAGCTTTACCATCTTTGTGACCGTACTTGTTACAGAAAAGATTGTAGACTTCAGTCGCGACCAGAAGATGTATGCTATGATATCATCCACTGTTTAATGATATGGTCAATAGCTGGCCGAGTTCTTGGAATGATACGACGAAACAACACAAGAACATCAGCATATTGTCATCGAATGTGTTCTTGCTGGCAAAAGATCATTCCTCATGCCTTGTCTTGACCTATAGAAACTCAAGAGGCACAAGGAAATACGAAAACCTTGGTCATGTGAAGACTGGTCGGTGAACCCAGTACCACAATCCTCCCGCGGGAGCCATGACAGCAGGCATCGTTGAGACCGGAGTAGCATTGGAGAAGGCGCATCAGTGGCGTTTTTTCCCAAGACCACAAGCAACGAGCAGCACAGGCAATTACAGGTCCGCGAGTAGTCGACTACACTGGTAGTCGCTGCGAGTGCCAGTCAAATCGTGATTGAAGGTTTCAGTCAAGTAAATGGATGACACGGCACAAGAGATGTAAACCATGCTGATTCCCGATCTATCAGTGAACTCAAGACGAGCATAGTCAAGATTGGGTGCCCAGCCGCGGTTTCTCACAAAAGCAAGTCACTCTCTGCACAGCGCGAAAACAGAGACACTAGGAAAAATAGCGTGACTCTGCCGTTAAGTAATGTTTTGTATAAGCTGGCATGAATTTAGAAGAAGGAAAAGAGAGGCGCGAGCGCACGAAGTTCAGCATTTTGTACTGTGCCAGCGGGCACGGGCGTGGAGCAAGCGGGACGCGCTGTGGTTGGCTCGAGCAGGTGGGAGGAAGGAGCTACGTTTACTGAATCCAGGGCGAGACAGGCAGCGTGGTAGGCGTTAGTTAGTTAGTTCGCCAGGCAGGAGATATATGTGCTCTTGATACACCCCGAGCAACGCACTCCCTGAAGCCTCCCTACCCGTCAGGCACACCATCCACCTCCTCGTTGCTGCCACATCGCCTTAGCCGCAGCTGTGCGAGCGAGTAGTTAACGGCCTCGACCCCCGCCTCACTTACGACAACCCACCTTCCCATCGACAACACCTCCTTACATACACCCTGCACACCCCTCCACCATGGACTACGAGGCGCTTAAGGAGCAGTGGTCCGACATTGAGGACCGCGATGGCATCCGTCTGTCATGGAACACCTTCCCCTCCACCCGCATGGAAGCCAGCCGTCTTGTTTGTCCCATCGGTGCTCTCTACACCCCTCTGAAGGAGAAGACCGACGAGACGCCTCTCCTCACATACGAGCCCGTCACTTGCAAGCCGCCATGCCGAGCCGTCCTCAACCCTTTCTGCCAAGTTGATATGCGCGCGCGCATCTGGATATGCCCTTTCTGTCTGCAGCGCAACAACCTCCCACCTCACTACAAGGACATCAGCGAGAATGCGATCCCACCTGAGCTGCACCCTGGCAGCACCACTATCGAGTACAGACTTGCAAGGCCTGCGCCAACACCGCCTATTTTCTTGTTCGTCGTAGACACGTGCCAGGAGGAGGACTCGCTGAAGGCGCTCAAGGACAGCATCATCATGTCGCTGAGCCTGTTGCCGCCTAACGCGTTGGTGGGTTTGATCACATTCGGCACCATGGCACAAGTACACGAGCTGGGATACTTGGAGTGCGCAAAGTCATATGTCTTCCGTGGCAACAAGGATTACACTGCCAAGCAGGTGCAGGAGATGCTTGGTCTGATTGGCGCACCTGGTGGCAGGCCAAACATGCCGCCTGTGCAGCAGCCAGGCAGACCTGCGGTGCCTCCAGGCGGCGCGCAGACCAGATTCCTTCTCCCTGTGCAGCAGTGCGAATACCAGCTCACCAACGTCCTGGAAGGTCTGCAGAAGGACCCTTGGCCCGTCACCAATGAGAGGCGTAATGTTCGCTGCACTGGCGTTGCGCTCACTGTTGCGACTGGTCTGCTTGAGACCAGCTTCCAGAACTCTGGAGCTAGAGTGATGCTGTTCACTGGTGGCCCAGCTACCGAGGGCCCTGGTATGGTTGTCAGCGCTGAGCTGAAGGAACAGATCCGTTCTCACCACGACATCGACCGCGACAACATCAAGTACTTCAAGAAGGCGCTCAAGTTCTACGATAACCTTGCAAAACGTGTTGCGCACAACGGCCATGTTGTTGACATCTTTGCTGGATGCTTGGACCAGGTTGGTCTGCTCGAAATGAAGGGACTGCCCAACACTACTGGTGGCCACATGATCCTCACCGATTCGTTCACATCTTCTATGTACAAGCAGTCGTTCGCCAAGATCTTTGACACTGACGCCGACGGCAACCTCGCTATGGGTTTCAACGCATCCTTGGAAGTTCTTACCACCAAGGAACTGAAGGTCACTGGTCTGATTGGACACGCTGTCAGCTTGAACAAGAAGTCCAGCTCTGTTGGCGAGACTGAATGCGGTATCGGTAACACCTGCAGCTGGAAGATGTGCTCCATCGATCCGGCAGCAAGTTACGGTATCTACTTCGAGATTGCCGGCCAGGGCGGCCCTGCGGCTGCAGCTATGCAACAAGGCCCTCAGAAGGGTCTCATTCAATTCTTGACTTACTATCAACACAGCTCTGGCCAATACCACCTCCGTGTTACCACAGTCGGACGCAACATGAGTGGTCCTTCTGGTGACCCCGCCATCGCACAATCATTCGATCAAGAAGCTGCCGCAGTGCTCATGTCACGTATCGCTGTCTTCAAGGCTGAAGTTGACGATGGCCCTGATGTGCTTCGTTGGGTTGACCGCATGTTGATCCGCCTCTGCTCACGCTTCGCTGAATACCGCAAGGACGATCCCAGCAGCTTCCGCCTGGAGAAGAACTTCACACTATACCCTCAGTTCATGTTCCACTTCGCCGTTCGCAGTTCTTGCAAGTGTTCAACAACTCTCCCGACGAGACTGCATTCTACCGCCACGTTCTCAACCACGAGGATGTTGGCAACTCTCTTGTCATGATCCAGCCTACACTCGACAGCTACAACTTCGACCAGGAAGGCGCAGTTCCCGTGCTGCTCGATTCCACCAGCATTCAGCCCCAGACTGTACTTCTTCTCGACACATTCTTCCACATCCTCATCTTCCACGGCGAGACCATGGCAGAATGGCGCAAGGCTGGTTACCAGGACCAAGAAGGTTACGAGAACTTCAAGGAGCTGCTCGAAGCACCCAAGGAAGACGCAAGGGTATGTTAAGAATCCGCCACTTGGTGCCGTATGTGATTTCAGATATGCTAACATCAATTCCAGGACCTGATCCAAGATCGCTTCCCTCTTCCTCGCTTCATCGTTTGCGATGCTGGTGGATCACAAGCCCGTTTCCTGCTCGCCAAGCTCAACCCCAGTACCACTCACACATCGAGCAGCTACGGCGGTGTCACACAGACTGCTCAGACCATTTTCACCGACGATGTTAGCTTGCAGACTTTCATGGACCACTTGATGAAGCTGGCTGTTAGCGGCACGAACTAGAGTATTGGTTGTTGATGACATTTGGAGCGAGGGCGCAGGGGCATTAGATGATTCATTAGGATGATGGGAAAACGGGTTGTATTGTCAAGTACCATAGTACGAAGTGTGGATGTGCTACTTTGAAAGCATTGGGCTGTGAGTGCCCTTACACTTTTATCTTGCTCAATTATGCAATTCCGAGGACCGTGATTTCATCTACTATCAGCCCTGCTACGGCCGAAAAGAGTAGGTGAGAGCGACACTCGGAGCTCGCTTGCCGAGAAGTCGCGATCTGATTACGATGCGGGGTCCATGATTGGGCGACTCCGTCACCGCGCAATAATTTGGCCAGAGTCGCCTCACCACCTCCTGCGACGCATACAGACTCTACATCCCTCTGTTCACTTCACACACTGCCACCTCTCGTACATACTCTCCTGCACATATAAACGCCTTCTCACCCAAACTACAAGCCATTGGCCCCGCCGCCTCCTGAATTGATACGGCGACCGATCACCAGTTCAGCTGGAGTCACGAGACGGAAACACAAGAACACATATCTGCTGAAGAGCCCTCGTCAACCGCCACCATGTCGTTCTCCTCGCTCGTCTCGGATCTGACCTACCGCGACCGTCCCAATATCAGCCACAACAACACAGATACCCGCTCCCAGGTCTCACGCGCAAGATCTTACGCTTCCACCGCGGCCACCAGCGTCAGCATTTCCGGCGACATCTCCTCACAGCTCCATGGCGGTTACAGCCACCCTCTTGCGCGCTCATGGCAGGCCGAGCGCCAGCTCACAAAATCTATGCTCATATACCCCATCTTCATTACCGACAACCCCGACGACAATGAGCTCATTCCTTCTCTGCCTGGCCAGAAGCGCGTCGGTCTCAACAAGCTCATTCCCTTGATCACACCTCTCGTGGCGAAGGGCCTCAAGTCTGTCATGCTTTTTGGTGTCCCTCTTGCTCCCGCAGCAAAGGACGCACTTGGTACCGCCGCAGACGACCCTAATGGACCTGTCATTCAGGGTATCCGTCTGATCCGCAAGGCTTTCCCTCGTCTCTTCATCAACACGGATGTTTGCCTTTGCGAATACACTAGCCATGGCCACTGCGGTATCTTGCACGAAGACGGCTCGCTCAACAACCAGCTCTCCGTGGAACGCATTTCAGACGTCGCAATGGCCTACGCTGAAGCCGGCGCCCACTGTGTTGCACCCTCAGACATGAACGATGGCCGCATCCGCGCAATCAAGCTCAAACTCATCGAAGCCGGCATCGCCCACAAAGTCCTTCTCATGTCCTACTCTGCTAAATTCTCCGGCTGTCTCTATGGTCCCTTCAGAGATGCAGCAGGCTCTGTGCCCGCTTTCGGTGACCGACGCTGCTACCAGCTTCCTCCAGGTGGACGTGGTCTGGCGCGCCGTGCCATCACCCGCGATATTGGCGAGGGTGCCGACGTGATCATGGTCAAGCCCGCTTCGCAATACTTGGACATCATCTCGGACGCGAAAGAGATTGGCAAGGACATGCCAGTGGCAGCATACCAGGTCAGTGGCGAGTATGCGATGATCTGTGCGGCGGCGCAAGCAGGCGTATTCGATCGCAAGACGATGGCGTTCGAGAGCACAGAGGGTATTCTACGCGCTGGCGCGAACATTGTCATTTCGTACTTCACCCCGGAGTTCCTTGACTGGCTGGAGACGTAAGAAGAGGAAGAAGATACTTTGGAAGTGAGAATTTCAGATCGAGGCGTGGAAATCTTGGAAGACGAGTCACAACCCGAAAGAGCAGTGGCGGAGGCGTAAGCATGCATGATATGAACGAATAGCGCTACTGGACTAGGCGCAAACAAAATACTTTCTATACCCTGTTAAGCATCGAGTCATAATCTCTTCTCTATATCGTCCCACTGATCAACACTCTTACTCTCAACATGGCTTTGAAGAACGGGTCACGCGAGAATGGTGCACGTGTGAGCCTTGTAAGCTCTTCACGCCGAGCAGCGGATTCCTGCTGTTAAACTATCAGCCTGGTACTCGAGATGAAAAGGAACATTCTCTGGGTCCCCTGACGGCGAGAACCAAGCTGCCAATCCACCACCGTCGAAGCAGACCTCAAATTGACGACGGAAACTTGACCAATTTCGAGGCAGCATGCCGCTGGAGGGCGCGGGTCATTCGCCGTCCGTAGCGCAGTTCGCAAACGAAAGCTCATAGACAAGCCCGTGTAGGTAGAAAGCAAGCAAGACCATGGTTCATGAATGGATTTGATTTCGGATTATCTTGACTATTTCTCTCGTTTGTGGAAACCCTGGCCTCGATTGTTACTAGTGCTGGCGTCATTATTATTGGTCTATTGTCATCAGTCAGGTACAGTCAGCAACGAATTCACCAATCATATACGCAACAGACGATATGACCCTATCGCCGCCTATTCCGAAAAGGGATGATCAGTATACTTTCTACCGCGATTATGTGTACAGTATTCCTCACCACATCTTTCCATCTATAAAGCTATCACAAGCAGACAGTTTCAACATCGCCAAAGCTCAGAAAAGTCGTAAACGCAAGGTCTTTTTGGTTCTCGTACCTTTGCTGTAAAACCCATGCCTGATCGCTTGCCGCTGATGACATGGAACTTGCTGCTGCTGAGCGGTTGGTTGAGAGGCCGCTGCTCGAGCAGAATGGCATAGAGATCTGAGGCTGGCGCATGATGGTAGGGTTCACAGAAGAGGAGACGAGATTGGAATTGTGGCGAATATAGAACAGGTTTGTTTCAAGAATAAGAAGGAAAGGAAGAAGAGGAAGAGAGAGACAGGCAACAGAAGCGGACTGGAAGTGACTCGATGACTCGATGTTTACAGTGACAACAGGAAGGCCGCGTTGATGGATCGATGGCGCAGAACGGCAAGCATCACACATTTCTTGGTGGCAAGAGGATACTACCAGTACCAAAATAGCGTCCACGGTATGGTGTCCGTCTCTCGATCCTACCCAGAAGCTCATGATATCCTGCAGGCTGATTCAAAATATTATAGTCACGATACAATGGCTGTCCACCGACTCAAATCTCGTGGTAGGAGATTTCAACGAACATAAGTCTGCATGAGTCTTACTTCTCCTGCGTCGCAAACGACTGCGTCACAAATTAATACAGTTGGCAGATGCTGCAATTTCCGCCAGACATCAGCAAAGCCTTCTTTCTGATCGAGAGCTGATCGCATGGCATGAGCAATCACCAAGCACCCCTCGTCACTTCCAATTTAGCACGCTTTCGCATATCGTAGAAGAGAGAGAGAGAGAGCCCACTTCACGTAAGGAATTGCTCACTGTCACCTAGAAACTTTCCTGATAATAGCGGCTTACGCAAGTGAAAGGATAGACAAGGCGTTATATATGTGGACTCAATAAATTCATATCCCTGGTATGGGCATGCCGTTTTCTGAGAGGGCGGATGAAGTATTGATACAGATACTCTGAAGATACCACTACATGCTAAAGTAGCAGATATCTCATCAGCACATTGTTCTGCGCATTCGTGCTACTAATTGAGGATCATTGGTCATTGACTGGGCAAACCATTTCCTTTTAGTTCTAAAGTTGACGAAGACCGGTAGTCTTAGGATCCAGTACTATCAGCACTCATGGATTAATTTATTCATCATAGTGCTATTTGTATCTGCTCAGACAAGTGCGGGTCATCGCGTGACGACCCTGCCAGCACTGCGGCAAGATACAAGCTGGCATCGACAGCATATTGGGTTAGCATGAAGATAGTGTGGCGCACTGTAACCATAATGTGGAAAAGTCGGTGCTGTGCAGAAAGCAGTTGGAGGGCTGCACTTTGATTGATCTACAACCTGCTGCCGATATCCCAGCACATCAACAGAGACTCACATTCCATCAACAGCCCCATGCGCACCACCAGGTATAAACGCCACCGAAGGTGTAGGCTTCACAACAAGTTGCCATGTTCCTTATCTCACAACAATAGCGCTTCAAGTCGACTCCTTTTCTCTCGTTACCACGCACACACACCCAGTCATTGGGGCCATCGCCGATAGTCTGAGCAGTGAAGCCGCTACCGTACTGCATAATGCAAGCTTGGTTGACGTCGATAAATCCGGTGTCTCTGGTTAGGAGCGTTTTGGTGTTAGCCGACTGAGGGGGAAGAGCTGTGGCGGAGTTGCTGAGAAGCAAGAGGCTGGCGGTGGTAAGGAGTGGGATTTGGCCGATCATGTTTGTCGCTTGTCGTTCAGACTAGTCAGCTCTCTAGGTAAGTTGAGAGTATCGGTGTTAATGATACACGCGACCGAGTTGATAAAATCGATATTCTACTCAAGAATTGGCAAGGCGCTGTTGTGAGCGAGTTGAGGTGCTTGGTGTACAAATCTATATTCTCGAGGGAACGACATTATATAGACTAAGGCTTTGATGGATCCACGCGAACCCATGGTGCACGATATGCAAATGACGCCGCCAAGATCTCGTATTCGTGCACATGTAGGCCGCTCGCCTCGCGCGCACTTCGCTAAGAAACCTATATATACTCAATCGCTTCTTACGCGACGACTGCACGACCGTGAACCGAGCCATAACAGCATTGGTCCATCGCAGAAACCAACACGACAATCGATAAAAAGACTCGTATGCCATCGACTAGCTTACCAGATAAAGTGGCGAGCTACGTAATAAGCTGCCAGCCAATAGCTTGATCGATTGAGATGTACATCCTCTTCACTCGCTAGAATTGGGCTTTTATGCAGTGCTCTGAAAGCTTCCCAAGAGGAAGTAGCTGAAGCTCGGAGTGTCGGATGACTCCATGAAGCGTCTCTCTGTGGTTTATGTCTGCAGGTATCGTGTAGCCACACTTTTTCCCCTCAATATGTAACAAAAGCTTCATTTCATGATTTGTTTAGGGAAAAGGTACATACGACCATAGGTCAGTGAAAACTGGGCATCCCGTCCGCTCTGCCATACATAAGCGCTGAACCGGGCGACTAGTACTAGAGTGGGTGACCATCTGGGAATCCCGCCTGTTGTATGTTTTTGTCTATCTTTTTGGCCTTTTTGGCATCAATCACATGTCCACTGTATCTGAACATAGAGTACGGTGGTAGGGAGCATGGCACTATTTGCGAAAGTCATAATTATGGGTGCCGGTGACAAAAAGTCCTGGCCTTGGAACATCACGGATGATCGTAATAACCCTCGCGCAAGGGCAGCCACCTCTGATTGGGAATCTTTCGAGAATATCACTGCACGCACACAACACGCTGAAAGCACGCAGGACAAACACCAGTTGAGATTATTAGATGAGCCGATGGATATCGTCGATGGTGCCTGATTTTCGCGTCTTTGGTGCGTTCACTTCTGAAATACCAACAGGAAGTCAGCGGCACAGCCAGGTCTTGTTCAAACCACCGTCAGTGAAGGTCTAGGGTGATATTCGCCACTACGTACTTGTCCTGAAGAAGATCCTAGGCGGTTGAGCAAGCGCCATCCCACCGTTGGTCTCCATACGTTACATTCAGCGCAGCCTGCACCACTTCGCTAGACGCGAAGTCGTCGAATGCGCACGTCCCATATTCATCACTGCAACAGCCTGTTGGGCTGAGGTCGAAGTTGGCCTCGTTCAGGAGCAACTGCACCCGCGATTCTCCATCACACGACAATTTCTGCCAGAACATCTGGGCAGCGAAGGGGACTTGAGTCGCCGTGCGCCAATTTCTTGTGGCATTGACGGGACCATCTGTAGGGTACTCTGCGTCGTATGCAAGACCCAGCGCTGTCAAGCCCAGATCAATGGTGGTATCGTGCCCAAAGTTTAGCGACAAATTAGGCCCCGAATCTTGTTCAAAGAAGGATGTGACGTTGGACACGAGCAGACTCCCGATGACCTGGCCCATGTTGTCTGGCAGGCCGTAGCCGAAAGCACCTCTCATGAGCAGATCGTACTCGTACTCGTTCTGCAAGATCTCTTCTGGAGTAAAGATTGGACACCATGGTGACGATCCGATGCCATTCACGGCGGTGCCATACACGCATGCGTAAAACATGCCATGAACATGGCTCGCTGTGAAGTTAACGGAAGGATAAGCACCTCCAAGCACTTTGTTGATACGTGCTGCGATAGGCGGAAGATACACGCGGCCCCACTCCGAGACCAGATCTCCTCCGTCGCTGTACTCCCATGCCTCGCACACGTCCATTGGTGTGATCCATGAAATCGTGGCGTTGTCTTCATTGATGAGGTCCAGCGTCGCAGTCGAGTTGACGTTGCGGCCATAGTAACCATCGGCAAACCATTGAGCAGACTCGATCACGCGGTCTTGATTTCCTATCAAGACTGTATCGGTGTATAGCTGGGGATACTTGAGCTTCAACGTTACGCCATGGTCAAAAAGCTGCTGGCGTCCCGGAGCTGAGAGGTCGTTGATGGTGAAAGTGCTGTTCCAACCATCTGTGAGGAATGCATATTCCGCAGGCAGCGCAGTTTTCGGTGCAGAAAATAAGTCGGTATTGTTATTGATGTAATAAGACAAGTTGCGGATTGCGCCCACCTCATCGCTCAGAGGTTGGCGCGATCCGTGTCGGTGCACCAAGAACCCTTTGTCGACTGTGCAGCCCGGAGGCGTGCCAGAGAGGAGTGAGGCTGGCGTGTTGTCTGGCACAAAGTACGGAGATAGGTTTCCAAAGTGCTTGTATATGTCAATCGTCGAGTTACTTGTCGAGTAGACAGGCGATGCCACAGTGGCCAATAGCCATAAGGATTGTTTCCAGTACACGCCCATAGTGAGGAGTAGCAAGAGAAGTGTCCATCTTTTCCATGTATGGCGGTGCCTGGTACTTATCTCGATACCTGCACTAGCGGACCAAGAACCAGCGGCTCGGTCTTTGCAGTAGTCAGCCAGATACATCTTCGGATCCTGCACTACTCTGTATCTTGAGGCGAGAATTGATGCGATATCGGACATGGCCGAGGAGACGCCAGCCCGTTTGGGAAGGTGCTCGTGTGACCTCTTGCGATATTCGAACGCTGATTGACTGAACACGAATCCTTTCGTCTAAAGCTGCGCGAAGAGCTTATGTTATTTGCTTATCAGACGCCTTTAATTCAGCCCTAAAACTCAATGGTTGGGAGATAGGAAACGGCGCGTGGCTGGGTGGCCAATTGAGAATCATCACAGATCCACCAGTCCTCATGCATTTTCCAGTTGACGCACCGCATACCCCTCGTCTCCCAATTGCCACAATATGCATCTGGATTATGCAGAACGACCTTTGAAGAATCCGGGAGAGACTTGCGGCGATGCGATACAGGTATTCATCTCACATGAGCATACGTACAAATCCGGGTAGGTCTTGCACTAATCCAATGACTATTCGACCCGAGTATTGAAAATACCAATGCATGGGAACATGGCCAAATTGAAGACCCAATTGCAACGTGAACGCTGAAGATCCAGATACTGGGTAGTCCAAGCTTCAATGGTCGATCGGCCACAGCGATAGGAAGCTAAATTTGACACTAGCACGGGACAGTGCAACGAATGACCAATCATCTCCGGTAGATTGCGGAAGACGGTCGAGCGCCTTCACCGCACATATTGTGTTCCTCCCATGTTGACCACGACTCTGCACATCAAGGACCGTTACCGGCATGCCCCCAAACACACAAGTTTGTACCGCAATTGTCGTGCCTCATTACTTCCAATATCGTCTTCTGTAATCACTACCAGGAACCGATCCAGCTCGAGGAATATTGCTTTCAAATTCTGTACTGCATGTAGCCAGCGTCGTAACATGCAGAGCCTCACTGAAGGGAGCCAAATGATACGAACTGCCTCAATTGTCGTGACAAGAGCGCTAATCTTGGAGCCATGAGACCTCGAGAGAGTTGCCAACATTAAGATCCTGAAAGCACCGTGAACGATCAAAGCCACGCCGCACAATCCAAATGATCTAACGATCTTGCTCGTGCGCTCACATCTTATTAATAAAAACCCGATCGGAGACCTCTCTACCCTACCTACCGAGCACAGTCTTATCAAGAGCTGCGAATCGTCAGCTTTTACTGGAACATTCGTTGTCAAATTTGACGTAAAAGAAATGGAATATCAATCGAACGATGAACACTCTACTACCGGCGTAACCACACTTGCTGGGGCTGAACTGCCGTCACAGTCCAATTCAACCAATAAAGGCCATCAGTATGCCACCAAGAAGCCTACCTCCGGAATCCGCTTACTGTCACTACTGAGCACATCTTCGCGACCGTCGTTCAGCAAGAAATCCTCATCATCGCACAACGAGAGTATCAGTGAGAAACAAGCCATTCTCCTGAGGCCATCATTCGACTCATCCATGCGATATTCCACGCGAAATATGTTTTCTCGCTTCTCACGTTTCATGGCCGCTGCATCGGGGACGTCGCACAATAGAGCTCTTCTCGAGTCAAGCGTTCAGACGGCCAAAAGCCGAGTTGCTGTCAGCGCCCTGGGTGCAAGTTCCAATGACAAACGAAACCTACACCAGGAAATGTACAGATGTGCCTACTATGGCGACGCAGAAAGGATGGAGGTTGTCCTGCAGACTAAACATGCCAACGTCAACAGCAGGCAACTCGCCAAAGCACGTCTAGCAGTCAATGAAGCTGTTCATATACCACGGACAGATAAGATTGCAAGGATGACGGTACTTGAAGTGGCAGGCTACCGCAGCCACACCGACGTTGTAGAGGTCCTTTTGGCATCCGGAATGCTCTCGAGAGAAAGCTTGCAGGCGGCGGCAAGGAACTTTCGGCCTAAGATACTGTTCGACGTCCGACAGGGTAGTATCGATAGATTGAGCTTATACCTTGTCGTTGGGGCTATTGCTGGTGATCTTGACCGAAACGAATCCAAGCTTCTTGTGAGCACTGCAATCGAAAAGGGCGGAACGGGACTCGATCATCTGTTCAAGACCACTTCGCTACTTCGGGATATAGCATATCGCTGTTCGAAGCTCAACATGCCCCGCGATTGCAAGCAGGACGACTTCAAAGAGAAGATCTCGGACGCATTACTCGGGCATGTAGACAATCATATGTGGAGGCTTCTTTCAGACGGCATTCACGTACAGTGCAAAGCGTTGTTAAACAATGCTCTGTTGCTGATGGTGATGCTGACTCAACACGACGACACGAACTTTTGCTTGCATGAACTACTCCGATTGCTCGAGACCAGGATCAATGCAATACACAGTACATAGGTCTACGATGTGCTGCGTGCGATGCAGCTGGCGTATGTGGTCGAGGGAGATCGCCTTCATAGCGAGGCATTGGTGGTGAGCGTTGTGCGTACGCTGAGTGAACCAAGATCTTTATCTGTATGCCGTTCTCTCTGTCTTCCATCCCGATGTGCGTGTTTTATTACATGTACTGTGTGATACCCCACTGCATGTCCGATGGCGTCAAAAAGCCCGAGCCATCTCCCCGCCATTCATGTATTCTCCAAAGTCGCGCGAACGCGAGAGCGCCGCGTCGAACTCCGACCATCAAAGTCCCGAAAAGATCCTCTTCAGATCAACCATTCATCTTATCCACCGTCGGCCGAAGTCACATCTCGATCGCATCGTTCACATACTTAGAAACATGCTCGCCTCGCCGTTTTACACACAGCCTACAACCTACAACTACCAACGCGAATTCCTGCCCAAGATTCCTTCGCCACTATCGCCCCGCAGCGCCAACATCTATGGCGGCGCACGGCAGCAGCAGCAACCGATCTTCATGAGCGACGACTCGAACAAGCAGCAAAACTCACCAGTGCCTTACTCGAAACGCGCGATCAAGCGAGCGCCTACCGTGAGCCAGGATGCCCTCAAAGAGAGACGGAGGGGAATGTTCTTGAAGAAGGTCAGAGAGGGAAGAGAGGACAAGCGATTTGAGAAGCACGGAGAAGATGTAAGTCTGCCTCTGCGTCTGTAATGACGGCTAGGGAGGGGTTACTGATTGCTTGGAACAGATCATGCGTCTCGACTTCGTACAACGTCAGAAACGATGGGAAGCAGAACAGGCACGCTCGGCACCGCTTTTGCCTTCAGACGCGCCTGAAGAAGAGGACGACGACGATTTCTCCAATATGATGTCCAGCGGCAACGCGATGCAGACGTCCACATACTCCACACAATGGCAGGCGACTCCAGAAGAAGCAGATGAGATTGCACAGATGGAAGATCGGGAATTGGAGGCTCTGCTCAGTTTCTTACCTGGCGAGGAGAGCGCTTTGCCCCAAGAGCACAACCATCAGTCTGATCCGATGGTTCAGGAAAACGACCGATGTCAGATCATTTGGCAGCGATGACGACGACTACGATTCGCTGTTCTCAGATTTCATCAACGCTGAGGCACACGACATGGTTGACGCAGGCCGCGGACCTCAAGTGCCAGCGTCCAGTGGCGATGCGATGGACATGTCCTGAATTGCGCGGTTTTGACGCGTCGGACCATAACTTCCGCATCTTTGTTCTTTTCTTGTACTTTAGCACGGCGTTGGGGATCACTGGGAAGGCTCAGGCTGTAGCTCGCGGTATTAGTACCGAGCTTTTTTTCTTGGTTGTTTAAATGGTTGCATCGCCTCAACTATGGTTCTACGTCTTCGCCTGGGTATCATGGGCTACACAATGTAAATAGAAGACATTATCCGAACTCGTCATGGCTAATCATTAGCCAGAAATTGTTGCTTTTTCTAGATCATTGCGTGGGGCATCCGCCTTCGAGTTCGCCCAGGGCTTCTTGTGCAGCACTCATGTCTCCGACCAGATCTGGTGGTGGCGAGCCGGCGGCTTGCATCTGTCCGTTCGCGTTAGCATGGATTTATATGCTGCTGATCATGGCTTTGCTTACCTTCTGCATCTTCTCCACAATGAACTCGCGATCATCTTCATTGTCATCCGAGTAGCCTTTCCTCTCGAATCTGCCAACTATTTGCTTCACCATGTCATGCTGCTCTTCATACCTAGCCAGATCCTCTTTGCCAGTCTTGCTCTTATTCTGCTCCATCCAGTCCGGGAACTTATCGTACAGCTCCTTCATCGGCTCATACAGAATCTCCTTGTTAGTCAGCTGCGACATCATGCCCATGATCATCTTGTTGATATCTTCCTCTCCTCCACCACCACCAGCCTGCAGCTCCTTCATAAGCTGCGCCATGATGTCCTCCTCTGAAGACGGCGCATCAGACGCAGCTGCTGCGTCCGCAGACGCGCCAGAAGCCTGCATGCGCTCCATAGTCTTGCGTACAGTGTCTTGGAAGCTCTCCTGCTGGCTAGACCCGGCTTTCTTACTACTTGAGCTAGCTCCAGCTGAGGTCTCATCAGAAAGGTTCACTGCTTCTGTCGCTTTGCCGATGTGCTCGATTGCTTCAGCGTCCGTGGGCGCTTGACCTGCTTGCACAAGCTCTTGCATCATGCGCTCGAACTCTTTCTGCATCTCGGGGTTGGAGTCTAGCTCGCCCATCAGGTCTGCCATGCCTGCTTGCAGCTGCGCAGCGAGCTCGTCGTCTTTCGGCAGGCCATCGTGCGGTTTTGAGGGGCCTGTTGTCGAAGCTGTGGGAGCTTTGGGTGCGGGTTTAGGTTGGGCGTTGAATTGGTCAAGGACGTCTGGATATTCTTAGCACATGTAAACTTGTTGCCAAGTCTCCAGGAACATACCATCGAGGTCGTCCAGATCGTCCTCATCGGGATCAGGAGCGGTGTCGACTTGCTCTTTAGGCTTGTCGGCCATGATAGCTGTGTTGGGGTGTATCACAGTGTCTTATGAGAAACGCGAATACTGGCATGCAGCGTCCAAGTTCAGAAGGTCTAAGAAGTGTGTTGTCCAGGCTATGCGACGCAGACGTCTGTTTCTCCAAAGAACAGAAGTCGAATGTATGGCACAGTCAGTCGTCGATCGGTCCCACATTCACATGCCGAGGCTGAGGCTGACCTCAGGCCAACTCAAACGCCCCTCCATCGTGGCTTATCGCGGCTAGATCCGCGGGCGATTGGCGGCTTGCCTGTCTGGAACATGAGCCTCAGAGCGCATCGCCAAAGACAAGGCGTCTGTCACTCACTCTCTCACTCACTGCACATAACACCAGCCACCGCTCACTTCGCATACTTTGTTTGCGATCACCTGACGGAGTACGACTGCTTCCACGACACCACACGTTGCGAGTAACCTCAACACTGCCCACAACACCACAGCAAACGACGTCGCAAACCAACTACCACAATCACCATGTCGCTTTGCATGAGCAGACTGCAGGAGGAGAGGTAAGCAAATCGCCTTGCACGTGTTAAGGGTGGACATTCAGCTCACTCAATCAACCAGGAAAGCATGGCGCAAAGATCACCCGTTCGGCTTCGTCGCGAAGCCCATGAAGAACTCACAAAACGCACTTGACCTCAAACGCTGGGAGTGCATGATTCCTGGGCGAGACAAGACTATCTGGGAGGGCGCCCTCCTCAAGCTCGAAGTCCAGTTCCCGGACGGTAGGTTCACAAACACGGATTTCTGGTGCGGCAACATCGCTAACGTTTGTCGCAGAGTACCCTACAAAGCCGCCGAAATGTATGCAGTAGGAAGATCATTTCGACACAAGGCAAGATGACTGACTTTACTCCAGGCAAATTCACTCCGCCGCTCTTCCATCCCAACGTCTATCCATCCGGCACCGTCTGCCTCTCGATCCTCAACGAAGAGGAAGCTTGGAAGCCCGCCATCACGATCAAACAGATCCTCCTCGGCATCCAGATGTTGCTCGACGAAGTCAACCCGGAATCGCCCGCGCAAGCTGAGGCGTACAACCTCTTCAAGAAAGACCGCGCCGCGTACGAGAAAGCAGTGCGGAAGATCGTCAAAGACAACCAGGCGCCTTGATTACGCATAGCGGCAATCAGGCTATCATTCTAACGGACAAAAAGCGATTCGGATGGTGTTACGAGGAAGCAGGAGGCGATGTGTGTTTGATTACCAAGCGTGGCGTTCAGGCGAAAAACAGGAATTCTACATATGGCTGGCCTTTGCAAGCTGGTACTGCATGAATGGCTGGATATAGTCCCACTTGCCGAGAGGAACTCCCTCAGCACGCAAAATAGCATAGGCGATCGACAAGTGAAAGAAAATATTGGGCATCGATGCTCCCATGGCGAAAGCCGCTCCAGTCATCTCGACGGTCATGTCCGGTGTCAGAACAGTGGGAGCCGTTTCGTCGCCGACCTTGTTGATGGTCTCCTTGTCAGTCGCGTCCAGCTCTGCATGGGTGCTTTTGATTCGTGTCCTCATGTCGTCGTAGGTCTTGATTGTGTCTTCGACGGGGACGTGTTCGCGGCTGGCCAGGCGGCAGAGCAGTCTCTCAATCGCTTGAGCTGCAAGGTGGACTTGAGAGCTGAAGGGTCTCATGTCGTCTGCGAGACGGGCTGACGGGAGCGTTGATGCCTTCTCATGCTTCTCCGCGACTTCGACGAGATGGGTGAAGTCGTCGAGGACGTGTTTGGATGCCACGATGCTAGAGTCGTAGAACGTGAAAGACATTGTTCTCGATTAATTTGACGGGTATGCTTGGTCTTCTTTGGCGGTGGAGGATGTATTTGCAAACACTGGTTCGTGTAAAGATGTTACGCAGTCCGCAGTCAGCTAGCTATTGCGTTGGGACGGATGAGAGATTAAATGAAGGAATACACTTGTCATCTGCAACATGTCGCGTTCGCGTGGAGTCATTCCGGATCATTAGCTTATCCTTGCACCAAACTAAAGCCAATGCTTTAACCAGATTCGTAGTACAATCCTTCGCTTGTCGCGGAATGAGTAGCTTGTGCCCGAACCTATCCACGGTTGTCAGAGAAGCATCATGTGCTATGCTAGGGTGGTCAAGTGCGTTCAATGATCAAGTTAATCCGGTTTTGAGTCTACCAATGGTCGTTGTGTGATATTGATGCAACTACATTAGGCATTCGACACAAGTAAGGATGTACTGGTGTACGCTCAACACCAATATTGGTTTCTGCCACCCCTCCTTCTACCCTGCTACGTCATTTAGGCAGGAACCTCCGACAAGCACAAGTCATCCTCTGGCGGGACCTCTCGAACGGCAAATATCTCTGCTTTGAATCACAATAGCACTGTTGTGACATTCAGTTCGCGACGAAACCGTGAAGGACACGCCGATGTCGCTTATCCAGACCAAACCAGTAGGCTTTGCAACAGGTGAGTTGCCGCTGACCAACTTTCTTATTTCAGCTTGCACGTGGAAGTACTCGGTGTAACAATAACAATAATTTCCGGCACAACAACCATGGCCTCGACGGCAAACGAATGGCTTTTCGCCGGTCTGGCTGCCTCACTCCCCAACATCGAGCCTTCCGCCTCACCCAACACAAAAATCGCAAAAAGTTCAAATCCCGCCGACGGGCCTCCTCCATGCACAATCTTGCAGCTCTCCGATTCACAGCCACCACGCCAGGTCACGCCCGCAGAAGCGCAAGAATCCATTGGCTTCGAGCCACAGGTCCTTGTGTTCAAGTACAGGAACAAGGTGCACGCGATCAACCACAGCTGTCCGCACAGGACACATCCGCTGTCGCGAGGCAGCCTGTATGACATTGAGGACTTCGGGATTATCTTCAGTGCCGGCATCACGTGCCCTGGACATGGTTGGGCGTTTGACGTGAATACGGGACTGTGTGATCGAGGGTCGTACAAGTTGCAGGTCTGGGAAGTAGAGACACGAGCGGGCGATGATGGGTGAAGAGGTTTGGATCAGGAAGAAACAATGAAGAACGCCACGAACTACCGTGTTGGTGGGTTGTCACTTGGTAGCTCCTTGTGAAAGAGCATCAGCACAATCTGGACCTCTTCTCATGGCAGCTAGGTCTTGCAAGCTGGCCACAGAAGAACAAGGTCTCCAGGATCTTGCGGTCGACACCTCTCCATGGTGCTTGCTTAAATCGCCGAGGGCATTGCTGATGGAAATACCGCTGCATGGGTGAACGCTGTGTTCAAAACACCAGATTTTGATGTTGGAACCGTCCGGTACTTCACAGAGGCTAGTGTCGTAAAACAGACTGCGGTCTGCTGCAGCAACGACTTACGAAGACGAAGAACGAATTTCAGCAACTGACTCAGTACCCCTCCCCAATCCACTGATACTGATGGGATGAAGATTTTGTTCAACAATCGAATATACTTCTTACTGTGCCTGTTTCTGAAGGCTGGTCTCCTCCGACTCGAGTGCTCGCACTTGTTGCAGGATCCAATCCTGCTTCTCCTTGCTCACGAATCTAGGATACGGGCGACGGCAGTCCCTCGAGCCCTCTGGGTATCCTAACAATTCACCAACGACCCATTTTGTTCCATTAATGCCGCCATCGCCAAAGCCCAGTTCTGACACTGCCAGTGTGTATTGCAACTTTTGGGCGGCTTCGAGCTTGCCTGCTTTGTACAAATCGTAAATCTGCACGCAAGCACGAGGATAAAGATTGCCAACTCCGGTGATGCAGCCCGTGCCACCGACTGAGAGCGCAGGGATGAGCCAATCACTCTGTCCTGCCAGCGCGCAGAATTGCGATGTCGAGTAGGTTGCGGATAGTCTTGTGATCTTGGCGATGCCGCCGCATGTGAGCTGCAATGTGTTCAGTATTTTGCCTCGCTGAGCGTGACATATCTATATCGACGAACCTTGACGCCGACGATGTTCTTGTGCTTGGCCAAACGATCCAGCATCGTCGAATCGACACTGAGACCAGCTGCGACACCAGGGAAGTTGTATATCACCACAGGCACCGGGCTTGCATCCGCCACCTCTTCGAAGAACTCGCACACGGCATCCTTTGTCATGGCAAAGTGGAAGAAGCTGGGCACCAACACAAGTGCGAAGTCTGCGCCAGCCTCTTTGGCTACAACGCAGTCGTCGAGGACATCACGTGTGCTGGTTCCGCTGGTGCCCAGACTGATAGGCAGGTCAGGCTTGCCCAACGCTTGGGCGGCTTCTCTGGTGGCACGAACGAGGTCTGCTTTCTCAGCCCTGCTGAGAGTGATTGCTTCTCCGTTGGTTCCCGCAAGAACAATTCCATGCACGCCAGAGGAGATGAGGAAACGGATCTGCTTGTTTTGCGTGTCCCAATCGATCTCTTGTCTGCTTGATGTGGAGAAGAAGTGAGTGCTGGGACGTGAATTCCCTCAAGAGCTGGTTTGCCAGTGGTTTGGGTAGAGCCAGTTAGGCCGCTCTCGTTGGAAGGCATGTTGAAAGTGTGAGTCGTTGCAGCTTGTCGAGTTATTGATATTGCCCCTTCACTGAGCTAGAAACAATTCATACGCTCCTTGCTGGGAAGGTACCTACAGTCATTACATCAGCATGGCATCTTCGTCGGGGTTTGAATAAAATCGGGCGACCATGTGCTCCCATTGCTCAGTGGACCATGGTCCACAGTTGTCACTCTATCTCTCGTATGCCGGCATTCTCGCGTGAAGCCAAGCTATATCGGAAGAAACCTCAAGCGATGGCCTGTCATGTCTTGGTATCGGTCGCCGACGGGAATATGCGATGTCGCATCGGCATCTGTGACCTGAACAATGCCAGTGCCGTGGTTTAGCCAGTGTCTCCACCCCCAGCAGCGCCCCACGGAGAATGGCTGCACTACCTCCTAAGCTTTCCTCCTCGTCACGAGGCGGAAACCTTGGTCAACCCGCGAAACCCACGGAGCATCATTGCAGCGACTCCGCGATATCGCTAGCACTTATGTGAAGGACGTGTCCAACATGTCCATGCTTCCGGGTTCAAGTCGTGCCACCCGGCCACATGGCATCTCCTAGCGTGTCATCTCACCATGGGGCCCCAGATCAGTTCTCAGTTGCCGATGGCAGATGAAATCAATAGATCTACCGGGTCGACGCTCTTTCTCAAAGACTCCTCGTTGTCCTGCGATTCAGCTCATCGTTGCACGCAAATCAATCTCCCAGCAAAAGCAACATCATGACGGGATTCGCACGCGCGCCGGAAGATCGGCCAACGCCGCAAGAAGTATACAACTGGAAGGTATATGCTTCTGCGCTCATCATTTCGATGGGCGTCATGGCGTATGGATATGACAGTGCTTTCATCGGGACTACGATCACACAGACTTCATTCAAGAGAGACTTTGGGCTTGACCAGATGAGCGCTTCAGAGCGAAACTCTGTTAACAGCAACCTCACCAGCATATGTATGTCAAGATGTGTACGATGTCTTACTGTGACAGAAATCGATGCTGACTGTTTTATTAGACTCCGCTGGAGGTTTCTTTGGAGCATTGTTCATGTTTGTTTCCCTCGAACAGCTTGGCCGGAAATGGACTGTTATCATCTCGGACGCAATCTTCGCGGTCGGCGCCGTACTGTGCACCGTTGCAACGAACCAGCTTGGCTTGGTATATGCCGGTCGACTTCTGACTGGTCTCGGGGTTGGCGGTATTGCTGCCGTGTGCCCTATCTACATTGCTGAGATCTCTCCTCCAGCCATCCGTGGCCGTTTGACTGGCTTCTTTGAAAGCTCCTATCAGATTGGTGCCGTCATTGGCTTCTGGATCAACTACGGTATCGTCCACAACATTGAGCCGAGCTCATCCACAGCCTGGCGGATCCCTATGGGTGTGCAGCTCGTACCTGCGGGCCTGCTTGCGCTTGGAATTCCTTTCCTTCGAGAATCGCCAACGTGGCTGCTGAAACATGACCGCGAGGAGCAGGCCTACAATGTTCTGAGCTACTACAGGAATCTTCCCGTCGATCATGCATACATCGCGCAGGACGTGGCCCATATCCAGAACCAGATTCATGGCGAGCGTGCGGTGACGGGAGGTGCCCGCCCAACTTTTGGTGCTTTCATCAAGGCAGCCTTGCGCGAGTCGTGTATGAAGGGCATGCGCAACCGTTTCTTGTTAGTATTCATTATGTTCATGTGGCAAGGATGGTCGGGCGCTGCAGCCATCAACTACTACAGTCCTACGATCTTTACGTCGATCGGTTTGACCGATGTGACCCTATGGACTGGTATCTACGGTATCATTAAGGCTGCTGGCTCGATCATCTTCTTTACCTTCTTTATCGACACTTTTGGGCGCAAGTTGCCATGGATCGTCTCGTCGCTCACGTGCGCCCTTTGCCAGTACTATCTTGCTGGCTACATCGCTGTCGGAAACCCGACTGCAGGCGCAACTCAAAGCGCCGGCGTTGTTGCCGGTGGCAAAGCTGCCACAGCGGCGATCATGGTTTTTGGTGCAGCCTGGTCGTTTGGTGCGAATGGTCTTCCATGGATCATCTCGGCAGAGATTTTCCCAGGCAGTCTCCGTAGTATCTCAGGGCCATGGGCAGGCATGAGTGTATGGCTCTGGACTTTCGTTGTCACCAAAGCACTACCATCCATGTTTAGTAGTAAGTCTTTTGATTGACACAGCACAAGCTATCGGAGTGACTGACAATTTTGACAGGCATGAACTACGGTGTTTACATCTTCTTCGCCAGTATGCTTGTCTTGGCTTCGATCTATGCTTGGTTCTTCATCCATGAGACAAAAGGTGTCCGAATGGACCAGATGGACAAGCTCTTCGGCTTTGAACGACCGGCTGTTGATTATACTTCGAAAGTCATCGAAGACGGCGACTTTGATGACATCGCTGGAAAGCACAAGGATACCCAGGTCTCACGTGTAGAGGTGGCGTAATTAGATTTGTCCTCAAACTTACGTCTTTCTGATGGCCCGTTGAACAGACCTATTCCTTGAGGAATATCATCTGAACTTTATATGTACATATGTATGTTATGGTATCGGTTCTCGGGCTATGCATCGTGAAATACTTGCTAGCCCAGTCTGGCAGTGGTAGGCGTCGGGCAGTGATAAGAGAATGCCAAGACAATATGCCTTGGACAAGTGAGGGGCATGGTTCGCCGCCTCCTCAAACAACGTTGTGCCAAGTCGTCCTATCTTGAAAATCTATATTGCAATGTAACAAGGACCCGCACACAGGCGACAAACGATGTTCCATTCGCTAGCAAGTAACAGTATACCGTCAGGTGCAGCCGGAAATCCCATGCAATGCCTATCAGTATCCGCCGAAGTTGGCCGGCTAGGACCCATACAGGTATGTGTATAAATTGTGTCGGATGCGATGTTGCTGGATGTGTTTCGATACCAATCATTCAAAGACACTCATTCGAAACATCGTCATGGGGTGGTCTTCGCTTCTCAACATCGTCACGATTGGATCGTCTTTTGCGTCTACAGCAAGGTCGGCAGCTATTGCTCTGGAGCCCCAAGTGCCAATCACCAATGGATCAACATATATCCCAGGGTTTCCACACCCCAATCCGACAAAATCATACTGGCAAGATCCGCCTTCTCGGATCGCTAACCTACGCACCACGCCGGAGCTGCCTGTTGATGAGACCTTCGACTACGTGATCATTGGATCTGGCATCACAGGTGCTGCGACTGCATTCAAGCTCTTGCAACGCGACCCTGAACTATCCGTCCTAATGCTTGAAGCCCGGACTGCGGCTTCTGGTGCCTCGGGACGAAATGGTGGGCATTGCAAGACCGGCGATTACAAGAAAGTCAAGACTTGGGTCGAAGCTTATGGTGAAGATGAAGCGCTGAAGATCGGCAAAATGGAGCAAGACTGTGTGGACGATATGGCCAATTTTGTGCGCACTTACAATGTATCCAGTGGTTGGCAAGATGTCGAGACTGCTGATCTATACTGGACCAAGGAGAAGTTCGAAGAAGGTGTGAAGATCTTGGAATATCAGCAGGAGCTGGAGAAGCGTCGACCCAACGATGTCCCCCAGAACAACCCTAGGAAAGCCTACGCAGGTCAAGCGGCAAGAGATTACTGGCAGTGGCCTGAGCTTCTTGGAGCCATTGTCTATAGAGGTCACACTCAGAACCCTTATCTGACTGTCTCCGCAATGCTTGAGCTTGGTCTCGAGATGGGTCTGAACTTGCAAACCAACACCATGGCTCTGAACCTTGTCAGGATGCCCACATCCCCGGACGAGAAGGCAGTATGGGAGGTACAGACGAACCGGGGCACGGTAAAAGGCAACAAAGTCGTTCTTGCTACCAACGGCTTCACTCCTGCGCTGCACCCAGGTTTCGCGAGCACTAACTTCCTCGAACCCGGACGGAGCCAGGTCACCGCTCTTCACCCCGAAGCTGATACCTCTGAGAACCCAGTCTTCCGTCGTAGCAATTCTCACGCGGACGCTCCAGGGGGTGGAGATTATATCATCGCGCGAGCTCCAGGAGACATAGGAGCTGGCGATGTGATCTATGGCGGAGGTCAAGAATTCTCACCCACTCGCGAGAGGAATATCACGGACGACTCGGTCATTAACGAGACCATTGCAAAGTACCTGCACAACATTGCACGTGTCACGTATGGTTACAAGAACTGGGGCGAAACAACCAAGGTTGTTGCTGACTGGAGTGGTGCGACCTGCTATACCAAAGATGGTTTCCCAGTCGTGGGTGCAGTCCCCGGTGATGATGGTTTATGGGCATCCGTGTGCATGAATGGACACGGCATGGCGTGGGCGTTCAGGAGTGCAGAGGCGCTCGTGGAGATGATGACACAAGGGAAGGAACCTGAATGGTTCCCGCAGCCCTTCAGAGCTGATCGGGCCTGGAAGACAGATTCGTAGGTTGATCGAGGCTCTTCGAATGCTTGTTTGAACCTTCGGCAATGGCGAAGAAAGAGGCGATAATCTCATGTCGAAGGCGACGCACGATCGGTATTTCCTGGGTAGTTACTCGATCTTGTACATCGACAGATCTGACAGACTGGGTCGAAACATTACTCTGCTTCAATGCATCCATTGAAGTCTGCCGTTGCTGGTGAAAAATATCTTCGATCACGTTATCTCGTATTCGTCGTGATGCCTCGCGCTTCACATCAATGATGACACGATACTTTCGCGCAGGGTCATGGTAATGTATTATCAACGTATATGGGAATTATTAAGAGTGTCTCGTTGAAGACATTGTCTTACTATACCTCCAATACATGCATGACTTGGTCGATGCATGCACTGTGTCGTGCTGACAAGCCTGACAAAAGGATGACGACATCATCAATCCTTAATTCCCACCTCGACGTCGGCTTTCGGTTGTATTGTGACTTAGCTGGCTCTACAATGCGACGATAATCTTCTCAAACTTGGTGCCATGTGCAACAATTCTTGGAAAATTTACTATTTCCATGGTCAGTAATACAGAAACACCTGGGACGATGTCATTGGCCGGCCAGATGTAATACTGCTTGCTGCCCGCCGCTAGAGTCTGCAGGTCTTCGCCTAGCGTGCCGTCTCCACAAGAGATCTCGTGGTCAGAAACGGGACGATGGCGTGGATGGATAATCTTCACGTCTCGTCACGCCCTTCTCTTACACTTCGTGTCGCTGTGGTTCTTTTCGACTATACAGAATTATTCTTCGATTCAATTTGATCGCGCGGCTGAACTTGTGGCAGCCCTTTGCTTAACATTCTCAACACACACTCTTTCTCTTCGCTTTGACTCAGATATCGATGACGTCTCGTGTGCTCACGCTTTTGCACTTAGATCTTCCGTAGGATAGCATGAGTGCGCAATTTCCAACCACTGGACTTACTACGGACAAGCCGCCGGCATGGAGTGAGCCAGACAATCAGGCAGCCTCACCGGCCGACCAGGATGACTCCAGCCCGAGAGGCAGAGCTCGTTACACTAAAGAAGATGCCGCCATCAACTCTAGTAGATTTCTCAGAGCACCGATCGCCCAGTCGTCAAGGCCGCTGTCGCCTGATTTACTCTCGCAACTATCAGCTGATGAGTTCGAACAACTCCATCCCTCACGGCCGGTACCTTGGCCAGTACACAGCGGCAGTGCACCAGGTCAAGGTCCTCAATCAGCCGCAGAGTGGCGAGATAGATTATCGGCATACTGGATCCGTAACAAAGGACTAGCGTACATGTTGCTCGCCCAAGTATTTGGAGTCTTGATGAATGTCACGACTCGCCTGCTCGAGGTAGAAGGCAACAAAGGCGAAGGTCTCCACCCGTTCCAGATTCTGTTTGCCCGCATGTTCATAACCGTCGTTTTGGCGTCAGCATGGATGTGGTACAAACAGACACCGCACTTTCCTTTAGGCAAGCCCGAGGTGCGCGGCCTGCTTGCAGCCAGAGGATTTGGAGGGTAAGGAGGATACCCTGTCGATTCCATGACATATACTGACCTGTATCTCAACAGATTCTTCGGTGTTTTCGGAATGTACTACTCGCTCCAGTATCTTCCTTTGGCAGACTGTACCGTCCTCACATTTCTAGCCCCAGGTCTAGTGTGCTGGGTTTGCTCGATATTGATCAAAGAGCCTTTTACCCGTATCGAAAAGATCGCCACCGTCATAAGTTTCACTGGTGTGATTCTGATCGCTCGTCCGACTTCATTCTTTCCTTCTTCAGGCGAATCTCCACCAGCGTCCGGTGACGGTGACATGGTGCCTCCAAGCACGAACGGTACTGCACCTGTCAAAAAGCCGTCAGACGCTTCCGATTACGATAGCGTTACCCCTGAGCAGCGCCTACAGGCTGTGGCATTGGCATTGCTAGGTGTCTGCGGTACCGTTGTTGCGTTCACCACGATCCGCTGGATCGGCCAACGCGCCCATCCGCTAATATCAGTGAACTACTTTGCAGCGTGGTGCACTATTGTCAGCTTTGTTATGCAATTTGTTCTGCCTGGATTAGGTTTCCTTCTTCCTGCTGATGCGAAAGAATGGGGCTACCTGATCTTCCTAGGAATCTGCGGATTCGTTATGGTACGTTGTCCCGGACGAAAGCGGTTCTTTACCATGCCTTCTCCTTCGTTCGAGCGTGATGCTAACACAGATTCCAGCAATTTCTTCTCGCCGCGGGCCTTTCTTACGAGAAGTCCTCTCGCGCAACAAATATGACATACACACAGATGCTCTTTGCTCTCACCTTCGACAAATTTTTCTTTGGACATTCGCCAAACTGGATGTCGATTCTGGGTTCATCGCTGATTCTTGGACCAGCAATATTCGTCGCAATGCAAAAAAATGCCGATGAGTCCAAAGATGGTGATGAAAATATCGCAAGCGGCCGCGATGAAGAAGCCCAGAGAGGTCTGATGGGCGGTTTGGATGAGGAGGACGGGATTGAGGCGGGCGAAGGCGAGCATATACAACAAGATCGGTGAGCATGGTGCCTTCGAATTAGTCGCATCGTAGGAGGATACATTTCATATGGGCTCGTTATACTATAAATACTAGAGGTTTGTTCTTGATGCTCAGAAAGGCTGCAGATTACCTACAGGAATAGGACTGATGTTTGGCTCACAGTTCTTGCCTCGTCTGTCATACTTCTTTGCGATTCCTCACAAGGCAGTCTCATCGTCTCAAGGAGCAGAGATATGTTACGTGCATGTAGTCTCGGACATCTCGAGTAACCTGGTCGTGATGTCCTCTTCTTTGTCCAAATTGGGCCATCGAAACGGTCACAACAGCCCGCTTGCCGCACTTCTTGGCAGACGACCTCACTTCTCGACAGGTTCAAGATGCTTTCGAGGCCATATTACACTTACAAGCATAGATGCGACGGACACTGGAAAGTGTGCAGTTGATTGCGCGGCTGTGCATGGCATGCGGCCGAGACGTCCTTTGGATGACTGCCTATCGATCGCAACATGACCAACGACACGATGTTCAGAGCCTTCTAACTTACCGTCGTCGTAATGTCCACGGACAATGTCGCTAGCGTGAAGATCATATAGACCCAGAATCACCCGTCTCAGTGGTATCGCATCTTTTAACATAAGACTTCATCAGCGGAAAGAGCTAGCCCCTGCTTCAAGGTCTCCTTGGACGATGCCAATCACTCGCGCCAACTACCTCTCGTCAGCAGCTCATACCTATATACATCTCGGAACCATCACGATTTTATATGCTGCTATCTGCTGGCAAGTCTCGATGTTCTCGTCCTGGAAGCGCAGCGACTGCCAAAGCAGGGATAGCCACTGTAGGCCTGTGCAGCTACCAACTCCGATTTGACCATGACATTCCTCGCGGCTCGAGAGTCTTGTCGCGTTGAAACAATGATGATCCTTGCAGATAAGAATCATCATTCGCACCCGCTTGACGTCTCTCCTGGCTTCAGGCGTCGACCTTGACTCCTGCCGAGACTCGCCTGGTCAACGAGGGGCAGGTAGCGCCAGTACACAAAACCAAGTCATGGGACTACCACCTCTGGGTGACGAATACTCCCGCATCCACGTAAGTGCTGAAGGTACTATCATCCTCATCCGACATAGCCGCCCAAAGAAACAATTTTATGTTTGGCTTACCTGCCGCTTACCAAATCCCCAGGGCTGCTGTCACCGCCTACGGGAACATCTCAAGCATATCTTATGGCGAAGTATCCTCCGTTTTGTCCTCCATTTTGTCCTCCATTGATCGTTCTAACCGCCTTGTTGCCTGTCATATCGTTTGAGATGACCATCAGCTCAGCGTCCTATCGTCTGTAGTGGCTGATTGTCCTCACTTCCCAAAATGTCCTCACGCCCCAAATGTCCTCAATTCTTTCAACCGATTCCCATCATAATATACATACGCTACATTTCCGGCATGTCGTGCTCTTTTCATTATCGCTATCGCTCTCACATTCATAGCATCGGATTCCATTTCCATGCACGCTGATAGTACCACTGCAAGCCCTCTAAATCTCTCACACACAACACACCACACAAAGATGCATCGCACAACCGAGCAGCTCCCTAGCGACAGGGATAGATCTCACAGCCCCAGAGGCACCGAGGGCAACTGGCGCTCTGATCGGGACTCGCGCATCAACATCGCACGCGCGTTCTCCCACTCCCGGAAGAGATCACAGCGTCAACAACCGGGACATTCGTGGAGCTTCCACTTCTATCTCTGGAAGCTCGCGAACGAAGACATCGCCGCTGCCCTCACCACCCTCCAAGGCAAAAGCTGGACCCAGTGAGAGTGTAAAAGATCTCAGCCGTCATGATCCGGGTGCTGTACGCGACGAAGAGTGGTTTAACAAAACACCTTCTCCAGTGAGAGAGCCTGTAAAATCTAGCGACGTCGAACACGTCATACTCGGCGGCATTTTACAGCTGCCCAGAGGCCTCAAGACTGGATATCAATCTCCATCGGCTCTTCTCCGAAGGCAGCCATGGATGAACGAGGATGCGGTCCGCCACCCTGCGCTCATATGGGACCTATACACCGACGAGAATGACGAGAAGATTGCTCGCTGCCTCCAAATGACCTCGTTCGACGGCAGCACAATCGAGAGAAAGTACAACAAAGGCCCCAACGCGTGGAAAATGCACGTTCAGTACGTTCCGGTCCAGCAGGGACCATTGCCTACCTGGTCACCCACCAACATGCCTTCGCTGAAACTCAAAAACAATCAGTCGATGGAGAAGCAGACGTATGCTCACATCGACCACTACTACGATATCGAGGCGAGATTCTTGGAGAGATACAACTCTCGGGCTCCCAAGCGATTGACGTACGAAAGTCTCAAAGTCGTCACTTTCAAGCTGGACCAGTTCATCCACGATGAGCTCTACCGCCGTTTACCCAACGGCTCTGCAAATGAAGTCGTGTCTCCCTTAGATCGTCCTGGGGTACCCAGATTGCAACTTGGGTTTGACGCGAGGGAGAGAGCAGACGACGGGTGGCGAATCGAAAGAGATCGATACCGGCGCAATGACTTACAACGATGGACAGGCTTCGAGGACTACGCTCCACGATGCTTGCAAAACAACGGTAGAGCTGGTGGCTGACTTCTCCCTCCCACCTATATGTCAATGCAACCAGAGTCCTCGTCCAATCTCGCCCCAACATTTGTCGAGGCTACAACTATCGTCGTCATCGTCGATGCAGCCAGCGTCCATGTTCAAAGATCATTGAACGACCTCAGCGGAATGATCACTCATACATGGCACTACCATCGACTCTCAGCAAACTAATCAAGACACTACGCGCGAGACACGACAAGACACCCTTTACTTGTTCCGCGCCACTCCCTTAACACTGTCATTGCGTTATGACTACAGCTTAATGAGATCAATGACCTACGACCAGATACCCTTTTGTTTTTCTCGCGCTGCTATCTACCGCGCTATATACGCGGTCGCATCTCGCTGATGCCGTTGAGACACCTTTCGTTTTCTCTTCTTGCTTTAGACTAGATTATAGTACCATCAAACGAAGCTTCGTATTACAACGATTGTGCTGTGTCCAATCTGCTCAATCCTCTCGCCGGTCAGTGATCGCGATCGCAATAATTCCGAACTTGATTTGTGCTTGCGTACAGAGACTTTCGTGAGAGCGGCGTTGTATACCTTGATGGCGTCGATGCGTTGGCTTCTTATGGAAGATCAAAAGTGGAAGTCGAGAAAAGTGATGAAGTATTCCTTTGGCTGCGTCTCGATGGCAAGCATGTCATCTTAACCAAAGGTCGCCTTCAATAGCAGCACCACAGACGGGATGTAATCGTTTCTTAAACAGTTTGAACGTTCTATACAACTAATCGAAATCAAAACAAACAGCGCAATCCATGCCCTATTCGTAACCTTTACCAGAAACCCACAGAGTGATATCACGATATGCCAAAACAATTAAGCAAGCCCATGAAAAACGCCCGCAACGATGCACTGCAATGCGCATGTACTAAACCTCCCCAGCCATCGACCCATCAGTCCATTACATCATCATCGACGACACCTCATCATCTCATGTCTAACCAGAGCACATGAGACAAGACTCGGGGTTCTCGATGCTGCAAGCGAGCGCAGCCTCAGCGTAGATGTCACCCTCCTTGTCGTCCTCCTTCTTCGCACCATCCTCAACGGCAGGAGCAGGAAGCTGCTCGACCTTGGGGATGGTTGAGACACCGTCGGCAGGGGGCATGGGAGGGCTCTCGGCCTCCTCCTGGTCAGCAGGGAAGGTCGGGTTGTGCACAGCGGAGGAAGTACGGGCACCCCACTTGCGCTCTCTCTTCTGAGGACCGGCAGGAGCAGCAGGAGGAGGAGTCTGAGCGGGAGTGATAGCACCGTTGGGCGCCGTGTTCTGGCCATTGGGGATGGCAGAGTCGTACATGGTGTTGAGGAGCAGCCGCCGCTTGAGCTTCAGGAGCAGGCGAGGGGATCGCGTTATAACCGCCACGTTGCTTCTTGGACGCTCCTTGCTGACGTTGGTGTCAACGACCTTGAGGGCCTCCTGGTCGACGGTGAACTGGAGGTGCAGATGCAGCCTGTGTACGGGTAGTATCTGCCGGTCTTGAGACCAAGCTTCCAGCAGCAAAGTGCATAGAAGTGATCTTGCCCATGGTAGGCTCTTGCATGTGAATGTTGAGCGACTGCGACTGGTCGATGAAAGCACCACGGTCGGCAGCCATCTGCACGATCTGACGCTGGCTGATTTCCCAGACAGTCTTGTACAGAACCTTGATGTCGTCAGGAATGTTAGGGATGCGCTGAATGGAACCACCATCGGCGATGATGCGGTTCTTCATGTTGTCGCTCCACAGACCACGGTCGACAAGATCCTTGAGCAGCCAGGGGTTGACAACCTGGAACTCACCAGCAAGAACACGACGAGAGTAGATGTTGCTGGTGTATGGCTCGAAGCACTCGTTGAAGCCCATGATCTGAGAGGTACTGGCAGTAGGCATGGGAGCAACGAGAAGGGAGTTGCGAAGACCGTGCTCGGCGATACGAGCCTTGAGCGATGCCCAGTCCCAGAGCTCAGATGGAGTCACGCCCCACATGTCGTACTGGAGCTCACCCTTAGAAGCTGGTGAGCCAGCGTAGGTCTCGTACGTTCCAAGCTTCTGAGCAAGGTCGCAAGAGGCGGTGAGGGCGGCGTGGTAGATGGTTTCAAAGATCTGAATGTTCAGCTGGCGAGCCTCAGGAGACTCGAAGGGCATGCGGAGAGCAAGGAAGGCATCAGCAAGACCGCTGACACCGAGACCAATGGGACGGTGACGGAAGTTGCTGTTGCGTGCCTCGATCACGGGGTAGTGGTTGATCTCAATGCACTTGTTCAAGTTCTTGGTAACAACCTGGACGACCTCGTGGAGCTTCTTGAAGTCGAAACGCTCGTTCTGGATGTCAACGTAGGTGGGAAGAGCGAGAGAGGCAAGGTTGCACACAGCGACCTCAATCAGGAGCAGTGTACTCGATGATCTCTGTGCAAAGGTTGGAGCTGCGGATGGTACCCAGGTTCTTCTGGTTGCTCTTGCGGTTGGCGGCATCCTTGTAAAGCATGAAGGGGTTGCCGGTCTCGACTTGAGCCTCAAGAATGGCGTACCAGATCTTCTGGGCGCGAACAGTCTCGCGGCCACGGCCTTCGCGCTCGTACTTCTCGTAAAGAGCCTCGAACTCCTCGCTGTGAACGTCGGCAAGACCAGGGCACTCGTGAGGGCACATCAGGGTCCAGTTACCGTTCTGTTCCACACGCTTCATGAAAAGATCAGGGATCCAAAGGGCGTAGAAGAGATCACGTGCGCGAACTTCTTCCTTACCGTGGTTCTTGCGGAGGTCCAAGAAGGCGATGATGTCGGCGTGCCAGGGCTCAAGGTAGATAGCGAAAGCGCCGGGACGCTTGTTACCTCCCTGATCAATCAACGTAACGAGCAGTGTTGTTGTAGACACGAAGCATGGGCACGAGACCGTTGGAAGTGCCGTTGGTTCCGCCAATGTAGGCACCAGTAGCACGAATGCGGTGGGTGTTGAGACCGATACCACCGGCGTTCTTGGAGATCATGGCGCAGATCTTGAGGGTGTCGTAGATACCCTCTATGCTGTCGTCCTTCATGTCAATGAGGAAGCAAGACGCCAGCTGTGCTTGAGGAGTACCCGCACTGAAGAGTGTGGGAGAAGCATGTGTGAAGTACTTGTTGGACATATAGTTGTAAGTCTCAATCGCAGCCTCGATGTCGTCGCCGTGGATGCCGACAGCAACACGCATGATCATGTGCTGTGGTCTCTCGGCAACTTTGCCGTCAATGCGGAGAAGGTATGAGCGCTCAAGCGTCTTGAATCCAAAATATTGGTAGTTGAAATCACGGTCATAGACAATGGCCGAGTTCAGCTCCTCTGCGTTGTCCATGATCGTCTTGTAAGTCTGTTCTGAGATCATGGGAGCGGGCTTTCTGGTCTTGGGGTTGACATAATCGTGAAGGTCCTGAATGACAGCAGAGAATTGCTTCTTGGTCTGCTTGTGAAGGTTGGAAACTGCAATACGTGCAGCAAGGATGGCGTAGTCGGGGTGAGTGACGGTCATGTAGGCGGCAGTCTCGGCAGCCTGGGTTTGCATGTTAATACAATGGTCGTGTAAGGTCGGAAAAGTTCTCTTACCAAGTCGTCAAGCTGGATGGTGGTAACACCCTGGTAGACACCAGCAATGACCTTCATGGTGATGGCAGCGGCATCGACATGGTCCGGATCGAGTCCGTAACACAGCCTCGAGACACGAGCAGTGATCTTGTCGAATGCAACACGCTCCTTGCGCCCATCTGGTCAATGTCAGTACGAGTCTGGCGAGACGAGTCTCCCTCGAAATATTTGCTGTTATCCTGGTGGCGAGCTCAATTGAAGGGCTCCCATTGTCTTCCGGGCTCTTTCTGATACGAGGGATGTAGTGAGAATGCACATACCGCGCTTGTAGACGAACATCTTCGCCTGTTACTGGCGAGCTTTCGCCTGGTATGAGAGGGGTTCTGGTATGGAGGGGTGGTTTCTTGTGAGAGTGGGGTTGTCTGGAGAATGCAGAGAAGGCCCGGTCACTGCGAAGAGGCCTGATAGTATAAACAGGGCGTATGTAAAGGGCGTTGGTATGGAGATGATGCGTTGACAGGGCGGTGGGAGACTCGAATGATTTAAAAGGTGGGCAACCTCGCACGGTCTGTTTGTGCCGGACGCGTGCAGGAGACGTGATTTGGCGTTTTAGCGTGTCTCCAGCAATTTGGCGGCAGGCACCACCGCCAACTCCCGTGCTTGCCCATCAATCTCTTGGCGGAATTCTCATGGTCTGATACTTTTGACATTTCACTTCTCGTCTCATCCTCCCTCTCAACTATTGCGTGATGTCTCACACGACAGGCAGCACCTCAGATATCGCTGTCGTATTGGATTTTTACTCGAGATCACATGCCGTGTCTCGGTGAAAAAATCTTACAACAGCGTAGTGTAAGACTCGCAGCAAAAACCATCTCACCAAATCGGATGGAATCACATGTTGATCCATCCCCCACCATGGCTCTTTCGAAGACTCGGAGACTTCGATCTATACACAGTCACGAGTTCAAATTTGTAGCCTACAGCAAACCCAATCGGTTGTCCTTATAGGAGACCGTTCTCCCTTGAGCATCACTGCAGCATTCGAGCCCGGCAACGGTGAGCCATGAAGATGCAGCAGGCCTTAGATCTAGATGAGAGACATTACTTGAACTTTGACTTCCTTTTTAAACCACACCGGAACTGTACATAGTTTGGATTGTGCTTGTGGTCAACAACAATTCACAATACGGTGAGGTCCTGCTCTTGAAGACTACCTCCTGAATGTAGGCCCCTAAGCCCGTGCAAGCAGAGTTGTTCGTAGGAATCAAGTGTTGTGGACACTGCGCTATTCATGCACCAGCAAAGGCAAGGCGGAGCACATGTTCAATCCCTTTGACAGTCGTGTCAATACACAAGTCGACTGTCAGGTCGAACACAAAACATTAAAAATGGAAATGCAGCATAACGCTTTGCACAAACATTGGGTATATTTACTTTTCTAAAGACATGCGAAAATACCACCAAAATCCTCTTGGCTTGACCATATCTTCTCGACACACTATTCTTACCTGGAATCAGGCATGCTCACATACCAAACTGCCTCTCAACCTCGCTGTGCCTCCTCTGCAATTCCTTCTTCGCATCCTCCCTCCTCTGCTTCATCACATCCGCAGCTTCTTTCTCCATCTGCTCTCTCCTCCTAGTAGCCTCCTCACCAACACCCTTGACTCCCTTTTTGCGCTGACGCTCCTCGTACTGAGTACGATTGTCCAGGATGCGCTTGACAATATTCGCAGAGTTGACTTCCTGGAAGCTGTGGGCAGGAGTTTCTGCGAAGATGCTGAGAGTCTTTGCGTCCGTGTAGGCGTCGAAGGCCGCTGGCATGAAAGAGGTTGGGCCGTGGTAGACGACGTCTGGGTGTGGTTTGCCGGCGGTTGTTACCGCAGGAAGGTGTGTGAGGTAGGTTTTGGTAGGTGCGAAGGGAGCTCCGAAGACGACGCTGTGGACGTACTTGCACTGCACGACGCACAAGCCGCGTTCGAATATGTTCATGATCGGGTAGTTGATGCCCTTGTAGTGGTTGATGACCTCGTCATCATGAACTCCAGCAATGATGTATGCGGGACCGTAGTCGGAGCCAGTCTCTTCGATGCGTTTGGCACTTTCGATAGGCGAGAACCAATCACGCTCGTGACCAAGCTTGTTCTCCAACTCAATGACAGTCTCCAAGAAGGCAATGTGGCCAGAGGAGAAGAGGTCGAAGCCGCCATCGACATAGACCACGCGCTGGCCTGCAAGTGGACCAAGACCATCCACCATGGAGGAGAATGTGCCCTTACCGCCATCGTGGCTGTGTTGCTGCTGCTACTGCTTGCTTCTGCCAGGTTGCCACGAACGCTGCTTCGTCGTCTTTCGATTGGGCGGTGCTTGGGTTGGAAGGTCCAGACCTGGACGAACGGCTCGCGTCCGCTGGGAGCTGCAGCATACTCCTTCATCCTAGTTTCTACCGCCTGACCGTAGGCTTTACGCTCATCTTCACTACCCTTCCCCTCCTTCCCAGCGATCACATCGGTCAGGCTCCTGATGAAATGACTCTTAGTGCATAGCAACATGCGCCCAACCAGATCTGTCGTACTGATTCCCGGTGTCCTCTTCACGATCTTCATGCGGCCCGCCTTCTTGACAAAACGATAACAGTCATTTCCATCCGCATCGCTTGTAATATCGTCGCCGTGCACAACATACTTACATCCATAGTGGCTGATCCAAGGCAAGCTGGTCACGTATGGCGCATGTGGGACACATAATGAGCTGAACCTGCAGGCGTTGACGGCGGCGGTGCGTTCGGCTAGGTTCATGACAGTTGGACCTTTGTTTTCTGCAATCTCCTCGTCCGAGTGCAGTCCTACGAGCAGTGACTCGCCCAGACGGCGGGCCTGCAGCATGACTCCGGCGTGGCCATGGTGGAAGAAGTCGAAGCAACCGTCAATCCATAGACGATCTTCTTCGACTGCGACATCAATCTGTGGGTCGATGGGCCAGTTCCCAGGCTCAGGGATGATGCAGCCGACTTCTGGATCACGCTTGGGAGACATCTGAAGGTGTGGTGAGGGGCTTGGTTTGAGCTTCGAGGAGGCTGGTGGGTATGATTGGCTACCGAGATGTAGCTGAGTTATGTCCACGCGGTTCGTAGCATGTGGGAAGTTGAGTGCAGGATGGAAAGTGTCCTGAGCAGACTCCAGAGTTTGCTGGAGGTAATCAATGCCGGGTGAGTGGTGAGGGATATTGCTCCTGCGCGATTATACACAAGCATCCAAGATCCAAGAACCAGGCACCAAGCAAACACCGCAGCAGTCGCGGGGTCACGAAGCAGCGAGCGACGTCACGCCTGAGCCGACCGACGAATTTGAGGACAGTCAACACTCGCAGACTCCAGCAAGCATACCAGCGACACGGATACCGGAAACATTCGCAGCCCAACACACTGCGGTGTTAGCACGCCCAACATGCCTTCCCTCATCCTGGTGGTCTTCATCGTCCAGCTTGCGCTGCACCTGATCAGCACTTTTGGCGGCCAAGCAGTCAACGACCTGGTACCAACCACAGCCTTCTGAACAAACGAGCATGTTTCCTGACTATTGCTATAGCTATGGCTCCTCTACTCAAAGCTCCCAACACCGCAATCCAAGCAAGCTGCCGCTGGAGCACAGCTGCGCAAGGAAGTCGTCAAACTGAACCGGGAGATGACAAACACCTCGGCGCAAGATGACTTCGCAAAGTGGGCTAAGCTGCGTCGCCAGCACGACAAGAAGAAAGACGAATACGAGAAGAATGGTATGAAGACTGCGATTGCGCTTTAGTATTGCGACCGTTTCAACTAACACTACCTTGCAGCACAATCCCTCAAATCCTTCCGCTCCAACTTCGATCGCGTCGTCTCTGCCCTCCGCTGGCTCGGCACTTCTGGAGCACGTTTCGTTATCCAGTTCTGGTTCTCTAAGCAGGCTCTCTTCTGGATCCCGGAGGGCTGGGCGCCTTACTATGTTGAGTGGCTTTTGAGCTTCCCACGTGCTCCACTAGGAAGCGTGAGCGTCAACATGTGGTGGATTGCTTGCGCGAGCGTGATCAAGATGGCGAGTGAGGGTATCGTCGCATTGTGGACACTGAACAGTGGTGAGGTGAAAGTTGGCGAGAAGAAGGGCGAGAAGTTGAAGATGGATTTCAGCATGGGTGGCATGCAGGTTGGTGGCCGGAAAGAGCTATGATCTGACTCTGGGCCGCCTCTGTACATGAGTTGCATACCTATAACATGTATTACCATGCGTTAGCAGTACGAAGCTTGCGTTCTGTATTGTTCTACTGACGAAGGGCGGAAGCCTTTCGCAGTAACATTGCTAAGTCATTCTTTCTGACTGCAAGAGGAAAGAACATGTGCGTTGGCATCGCATGTATCACTATTTTGACCGTTACGATCGTAATTCGCTGATATCAGATGGTTACACAAACACGCATGCATACCTAGGCACGAGCCGGGATGCCGATCTTGGTAATAGCTGACACACCAGCTCGCCCTCTCTAGATACACGCCACAGACGAGGTCAGACACAACACAATGTTTCTCAGCATTCAATCACAGCCGAGAGAGCAATTATGTCTCATCAAACAGCGTCAATGCCCACCCAGTCAACCTACGACCAACGACGTTTGCGTCGCCACTCTGTCGCCTGAAGTCCCATTCGCCGGTCGAATGGCGCATTTCAGCAAGATGTCAAAGACGACGAGAAAGGCCGTGAGATCCTGAAGATTCAGCCTGATGCTGTGCGTCACGCCCCTCAGACTCTATTTGCACTGTACGTATGGTGCCTAACATGTTAGGAACCACTATACTCGCTTCGCGACTCGCTGCATCCGTCTGGATTCCTTGTCCTCGACAACTGGAAGATGGCCACGGTGGAGGGAGTAGTGACCTGCCTACTTGTATTTGCACTCGGCGCTGGGCATCGGGACTGACCACATTGCGCGTTTCGCCCATGGCCATCAGTCTATACGCCAGTCTACTTAATACTCTCGGATTGTTTCTGTTCATTTTCGTAGCATCTCCAGCCTCGGGAGGTCACTTGAATCCAAGTATAACGATGGCCACATTCTTCGCCGGGCTCAGTACACTGCCCCGCAGCATCCTGTACATCGTTGCTCAACCGTAGGCGCCATAACAGGCGGATATTGGTTGAGATTGGGTTTGGGCGACCAATATTTCGCCACAGTAAGGAGCTAGCCATGTTCATGCCATCGCCCAAAAGCGTGCTAAGACTTCGCAGGGCGTTATACCAGGCTGCACCGTCGATCCGGCACAAGTGTCTCCTGGCCAGCTGTTCGCGTTGGAATACATGTTCGCTCTAGGTCTTATCTTTCTCGCTTTTGGCGTCGGTCTCGATCCACGCCAAGGCAAGAGACTTGGTCCGGCGTTGAGCCCTATACTTGTCGGTGTAACTCTGGGATTCGCTACTCTGGCGTCGTCGGCGGCCAAGCCTGGCTATACTGGTGTCTGTAAGTTGTTGAGATTGCTCATGCTCATGAGGAAAGCAATTGACCGTTGACAATCAGCTTTCAATCCAGCGCGATGCATGGGCTTGATGTTGGCCAAGAACGAAATGCAGTATCACTACGTTCACTGGCTGGGACCTTTCGCTGCTTCGATGATGCATGGATTGTTCTATTACTTCGTACCGCCATATGTAAAAGACAGACCTCTGAGAGAGGCAGCGATGGCATTGAGGACTCCTGCTTGAGAGTCGAAGATGGCCATGTACAGTGGCGTACGTTCCAGCGAGTCGTGTTCTGGTCAGTGAGAGGCCAGCACCTGCTTTTCTTGAAACGTTCGAATGGGTCCATAGTGTCTCGCCCTCCAGGCTGCTCGGGCCTTCTCCGTGACGAGTGCTAGCCACACAAATCCTGGGGATCGCTCCAAGTTGTTTGGAGACGACCCTTCAGGAGGAAATGATATCCTGCCGAACTCGCTAATAGTGCATCCCGCGAGCTTAATAACGTCAACTTTGATAGCGCCAGATCACATCTGGGCCCGTCCTGTGAACGAAGGAAGGAATAGCTACAGACGTATCATGTTTGGTGGGAGGGTGATTTTCGGGGCGTGAGCAGGCTGCGCCGCAAGCGCATCAAACGAATTCGCCGCAGATCATCCCAGCATCGTGCCGCCGCCGATCTTCCGCCATGACTCTCGGTCACCACCGCATTGTTACAGCAAAACGTTTCTAGTCACAAGTCGTTCGTTTGGAATCTGTCGTCGAGAGCCTGTGCAGCGCCTACGACTCGCAAACAAGATCGCAATGGGGTGCGACCTGTCTCAGCAGACTCGAAATATAAGGCTGATCTCCAAGGCTGACTCGCAACCTGCCGGAAATGGTGCTCTCTGAATGCTTCATCGTCACCGCGCCTTCAAACATTGGCGCCAGGGCTGGGAATCCTGGACGTGAGCCATGACACCTGCGAGATCTGCTACAGCGAACACTGTTTGGCTCGTTCCCGTTCGCCGTGAAGACCCTAGCAATCCTGTAGAACCTTGTTTCCAAAGCTCCTGAACTCGTATGCCCTAGTCACCCCAGGTTACATGTATACTTGTTACAAGATGCGGTGTGCTGCTGTCCTGTCGCTTCTTCCGCGACACATTGTCGATTTTCGCATTTTCTGAACATCATGGCTGGACCAGAGGGACGTGGGTATGAGGTGATGGTCATCTTCTTGCTGTTTCTTGCTTTAACCACGGTCTCATGTGGTTTGCGAGTGTATTGTCGAGTTTACATTCAGAAAGCGTTTGGATGGGATGATAGATTTGCCGTCTTTGCTTGGGTAAGTAGACTCCATTTGCACGATAGTCAGAGAGTCCGAGACTGATCGTTTGCGCAGGCGTGTTTGACGGTCTTCACATCGTTATGTGTCACTGGTGTATTCCATGGCACTGGACAACACCATGTTGATATCAGGCCCCAGAGCGATATTGCTGTCGCGCTAAAGGTACTTTCGCACTACATCGATCCGCAGTGAGTACGATAATACTAACATTTGCAGTACTGGTGGCTATGTGAACCACTGTTCATCGTCTCCAACATGGCCATCAAAGCCACCATCGGTATTATGTTGATGCGATTGACCGTCATGAGAACACAACGATACGTTCTTTACGCCAACATCGCTCTTACGGAGATATACAGTTTCTTCTTTTTCTTCATCTTCTTGTTCCAATGCTATCCGTCGGGATACTTCTGGAAGAGAGTCGACGACCCCAACGCCAAAGGCTCTTGCATGGATCCACAGGTGGTCGTCGCAACATTTTACGGGTATTCCGCAATCGCGTGTATCACAGACTGGACCTTTTCGATCCTGCCGGTCTTTATGGTGTGGAATCTACAGATGGGCGCTCGGGAGAAGGCTTCTGTGATTATAATCCTCGCGACAGGTGCATTGTGAGTCGAATCATTCAGACAGCCACTGAATCTAGCCGTGTGGCCCCCGATTCCAGACTTTCATCACTAACAATGACAAATAGAGCATCTACCGCAACCATCGCTCGCATCCCGTACGTCAAAAGTCTCAACGACACCGACGACTTCCTCTACGCAACCATCGAAGTCGCAATCTGGTCAGCCTGCGAGCTTGGCCTTGGAATGACAGCCGCCAACTGTGCTGTGCTGCGCCCACTCTTTCGCAAGCTCATGCCTTCACTAGGCTTCAACTCCTCCGGCGGACGGTCCAATGGAACCTCGAACATCAAAGGCCTATCTAAGTTGGAACGATCCGAGATTGTAAGCAAGAAGGGTGAAGACCGCTCTTCAAGTAGAGCCGACAACCTCGAACTGGGAGATATGCAGCACGGAAAGGGATTCGGCACAATGACATCTGCCTGGCATCCTGAAGAGCATGCGGAGAGCGAGCGCGACGACGACGCTGGCAGCAATCATTCGCAGACGATGATTATCAATACGAAGACATCGGTCTACCGTTCTGAGGAGAGCATCAATCGGATCTGGAGTGGCGACAGCACGAAGGTCAGCGCTGAGAGATCCCACGGGGAATGTTGGTGCCACGATTTCTAGTCTAATAATGTAAAAATTCTACGCGACGATGCACAACAAATGTATTTCAAAGCAAGACAAGAGCTGCTATAACGAACGCCACGAAGCTTGACAGCCATAGTATATGCCCTGAGGTGAAGGCGTGATTCGACGCACCAACGAAAGGCGTCGTCGACGGTCCAGCCGGGACTGGCACCGTCACATTACTCCCATTGCCGGAGCTGTTGCTCCCAAGCACGGCACACCTGATGTGAACTTCTCGCAGACCTCTTCAAAAAGCGTTGTGAAGACTGCCATGATACCAATCAGCTTTGAAGACTCCAGAAAAGACAAAGAGTATTGGCCACGAACCGTAGATATCGCGACTCGGGTTCTCGCACTCGGCGTTCGCGCAGGCTGAAATATTGCTCAAGATTCCTTCCTGCCGGACGCAATGGCAGTATTGATCTGCGTTCGTGCAATTGACAGAAGCGATGGCTGCGGGGTCGCAATTTTTCTTGTCGTTGTCAGCAATGCCCTTGATAGTATGAGAAGTCCCGATAGTCGACAACATACGACACAAGCTGGTATCAAAGTTGCTTGAGGCCCTGTCTGAGCGATGGTCGCCGCCACCATTGACAATATCGCCAACATCGAGAGACGTAGTCCGCTACCTGACATCTTGGCCATTCGTTTGTGATTACCGCCGAGAACAAGCGATGTGACAATATGTGCAAGTCAATGTTCGAATATTGTGAGCTGTTCACAGCAACAGCACTGGATGCCAAGCATACCGTAGGCTACGGCTCCCCATCATCCTCCCCATCATCCTCCCCACGCTCATATAACCTAACCGCCGACACAGAATGATCGACAGTCTGTGCCGAATCGGCCGCAGGCTAGTGGACTGGATCGTCGTTGATAGTGGACGACCTCACAAGTCCACAAAGCCACTACCGACACCGAGCAGTATATAGTGAACGCGGAAGATGAAACCAAATAGTTAAGCGTGTTTCTATAATACATTAATCATATCTAATGTAGCGAGGTCTATCATCGGCCGTTAAACAATAAAATGAAAAGACTGGAAGCATCTATCAGAAGGTCTAGAAACAACTACTCCGCCTTTTTGCTCGCCTTGGTGCGCACTTTCATCAGCGCATAGACGAGAGCATAGCTCGAAATCGCAAACAGAACGCAGATCGCCGCATCCCTCCAACCGTAGTAGTAGTCCTTGATGTTGACTGTGTACAGGTAGTCGCTGCCTCTCGTGTACTGGCACACGCGGCACTCGTCGGTAGCGTCAGGGTTGATGAGGTTGTTCCTCGAGCCAGGACCAGCGAGGTAGGCCGTCAAATATTCGCCGCAGGTCTGGCCTGACGGAGGGTTGAAGATGGCGAACTCAGATTCTTTGCACTTGATCTGGCGGTCAAAGTCAACAAAGGTGAGGAGCGCACCCATGAGATAATTGAAAGGATTGAGGTAGTAGAGCCAGTACCTCCAGAATGGCTGGATCTGCGCATATGGAACAAGAACACCACAGAAAGAGACCAGAGTACCGATAAGAAGAGGGTTGATAAGAGCGGCGAAGACGGCGTTGGGTGCAGGTGCGGCAACGAATTGGCCGATACCAGTGTAGATGAACTCGTAGACCAGCATCACAAAGAAGACCGCGCCAGCCTTGTTCGAAGCCGTGGGGAAGCCAACAGTGTAGTAGAAGCACACAAAGTACATGACGGCGCAGATAATGAGGTAAGGGATCTCAGAAATATGAGCGCCGTGGTGAAGGGGAACCAATGGTACATCTTGCTCTTCTTCTCGCGCGTCTCGTAAATGTCGCGACGCTCGAGGAAGAGTGGCTGAAGTTGTGCAATGACACCCGGGGCGACGAAGATGAAGTTGAATACCGCGAAGAGAACTTCCTGCTGTTTGGAGACGCTGTCGCCGATCATCCAGAAAGTGAACCCGTTGAAGAGAGCGCTGCCGATGTGGAGGGCGACCTTGTTGTTGACATAGTCGACGTTACGGTAGAGGGCAACATTCATACGCTTGGAGACGAGGCTGAGCTGCTCCTTCATGGGAGTCGCAAACTCGTGACCATCGTCAACAGTACCAGGGGGCTTGGAGGCGGCATCGGCAATGAGGTTGTCAAGCTCCTGCTTCTGATGATTAGCTTCAGGCGAGTCGAGCCAGACTTGATGCCAATCTTTCCCTTTAGACAGACTGCCGTTGACGACGTCGATCATGTGCTCCGCAGGGTTGGCCTCTTCAGGGCAAGGACAGCCGTGTCTTGAGAAGTATTCCTTGATAGATGTGGCGTCCTCGCCAATATCGCCGAAGTATACGGTTTTGCCACCCTTGGCTAGGAGCAGGAGAGTATCAAACTGAGCGAAAAGCTGAGCAGAGGGCTGATGAATGGTAACGAGAACAGCTTGACCAACGTCGGCCAGCTTACGGAGGAACTGGACAGTGCTGAAAGCAGCTTGACCATCAAGACCGGAGGTAGGTTCGTCAAGGAAAATGAGAATCGAGGGCTTAGAGACGAGCTCAACACCAATAGTGACACGCTTGCGCTGCTCGACACTGAGACCAGCGCCGATTCTGCCGATGAGAGTGTGTTCCAAGTCGCGAAGTTCCAGCAAGTCGATGATGGTGTCAACATAAGCCAGCTTCTCCTCACGGGGAGTCTCACGGCTTTGACGAAGAAGTGCAGAGAACTCAAGTGCTTCGCGAACAGTAGCGAAAGGCTCGTGTACATCAAGCTGCTCGCAGTATCCGGCAGATCTTTGGAAAGAGACAGGGAGGGGGCGACCATCGACCATGATCTCACCATGAATAGTACCATCAGTCTTGCGCTGAGCCAGGACGTCAAGCAAAGTTGTCTTACCAGCGCCAGAAGAACCCATCAGAGCGCCCAACATACCCGGCTTCACGTAGCCGTGGATGTTGTCCAGCAATACGCGGTCGCCATCCGGAGTCTTGACGGTGTACGTGAGGTTTCTCCAGGTGAAAACGGATGTGTTCCTGACTAGCTCAGCGCCGGTAGATTTCTCAGCACGCTTTTCTTCCGCATCTCCGTTCATGCTGGGAGTTCTAGTAGCCATGGCGCTGTTGGTCGGGGTTGTCTCGGAAGAGCTGTCAGTCTGGCGAGGTGCCTTCTCAGATTGCGATTCTTCGTCAGGGAGTACGGCAGCGACTTTGTTCTGGCGCTCACGCGGCACGACCATGTTTGCGCCGGCTCCAGATGCATTGTCCCAGCGGATCGTAAACCAGATGGTAACGCCAACAAAGAGGACCCACCACGCAAACAGGATACCCACATTGCGCCACACGTGAGAGTGAGAGTACGAAAGGCTTCCCAAGTAGTCGTCACCGTTAACAAAGGTGGCAAACGGAGCAGCTCCCCGGACTCCAGAGCAAGCCTGGGAGTCTGTGTTTTCGTATTGTGGCAAGAAGTTCGGAATCAAGTTGTTATTCACACAAGGAATAACTTTATCATGGAACTCATTGCCCATGAGTGATTCAAAGCCGTAACTCAGGGGATTTATCCAATAGATCCATACGAACCAGGGGTGCATATCAGGTTTAGGTTGTTGGTATCCAATAAAGGTGATGAGGGCGTTGATGGCGAAACCGGAGACTTTTGAAGCCGCATCGAAATTTGGGAACGCCGCTCCGCACATGCGGAAGAAAGCCGTCATGGGTGAATGTGGTGAGGTAAGTTACGAACCAGTAAGTGAAGAAGGCGGCAGCAGTCGGGCGCAGACCGGTCATCCAGTACAAAATCAAGTCGAAAACGGTGACCTGGCAGAAAAGGATCGGGACGTCAGCTGCGATCTGGGCGATGCAGAAAGCAGCAGGATTGTAGAAAGCGAACATCTTGTGTTTGGCGAGGATGGGACGGCCAGCGAAGGAATCGGTGACTTCTGCCATAGCCACAAGAGCGTGGTAGAGGAGTGCCAAGAAGAGAGAACCACCTTTGATGAAGAGGCCGTTCGAGTTGTCTGGGGCAGCGTAGAACAAACTACCACCAATGAGTGCTTGAATTATAGTTGCAGCCTGCTTGATAATGAAAGTGGATTTGTCACCCCAGAGAATCTGGTATTGGCGGGCCACGCATGTCTTGACCTGGTCGACGAACGAGACGGTCAAAGGCGATTTTTTGCCCAATTTGTGAGATTTCTCCATTGCTACCGACTCCGCGAAGGCTTCCGTGAGAGACTTGGCCTCGTCAGAGGCGGGGAAAGTGAGCTCTTCGTACATCTTCGTCTTGATGGGTGACGATTCGTAGGCATGACGAAGCTCGGGAGCGTTACGAGGGAAGCGCGACTCGAAGCCAGAAATGATCTTCCTCTCATTCGGAACAGTGACACCGGTTAGGTAGTCGCCGATGTTGGCACCCGCACCACAAAGGAAACCTTGGGATTCCATGAAAGGGCGAGCCTCGGCACGAGGTCCATAATAGACTTGCTCGCCCTCATCCAGAACCAGGACCTTGTCGAAGAGATCGAAGATGGCGTTACCAGCTTGGTACAAGGTAACAATTGTGGTCAACTTCCACTCATCTGTCATGGCTCTCAGTGCGCGTGTGTATTCGAGGGCAGTCGATGCGTCCAGTCCACGGGTAGAGTTGTCCCAGCAGGCAACACTGCTTCTGGTTGCGAGTGTCTCGATGATAGAGACACGCTTACGCTCGCCTCCAGACACACCACGGATGAACTCGTTTCCGACCTTGGTTCCCTCGGTGTGGGGATTCCCATTGAGTCCATCAAGAATTGCTTGTAGCCTTTGCGGTACTCCTCAGGACCCTGTGCGTCTTGGGGCAATGTCTCGGGCACCTTCATTCTGGTGGCAAAGTCCATTGTCTTGCCAACTGTGAGTGACGGGAAGAAGACTTCTTCTTCGAGGTTGATAACGATTTGGCCACGGTACTGCTCAGCCTGCTTGTGATCCATAGAGCCGTATTTGACATCACCAGTGATCTCCTCGTAGCCCTTCCGTTGGTTGGCCAGCATTTTAAGGAGAGTTGTGCATCCAGATCCGGGTCGTCCCAGAACAAGAAGCATCTCGCCAGGCTTTACACATCCTGAGCTTTTGTTGATGATGGTTCGGAGCTTCTTAGGTCCACGAGATTCTTTCGATTGTTGAACAACGTTAAATTGGCTGAGGGCGTTCTCTTGTATAACAGCACCAGCAGCTTTGCCGGTGACGGTAAGATCGGTCCAGGTGACTCCGAGTGCTTTTCCGGGAGTAGGATCGTTTTGTGCCATCCTCTGCACATCAGGAAGTAGACTCCACCCAGCCGCCTCGCCGGCAGAGTTGTCGCCATCCTTCTCAGCCTTCTTCAGTTCTGCTTCTCCTTGATTTGAGAGAGTGTGTTGGAGCTTCTGACCGACGTGCTCTCCAGCATCGGCACTTGACTCCTGGCGCGAAGCCGTCAGGCGCTGTCGTTGCCATTATGATTTGTTGCTGCAAAGTATCGTAAAGAGCGAAAGGCCCATGAGAGTCCTTGGGCTAATATGTATAACAACGAAGTAGAAGGTTAAGAATGCGAGGATGCGAGAAATGCGTCACTCGCTCGCCCGGCCCGGTGGAATAGCAGATACCGAGAGAGGACGAAGAGCACGACACAGCGAGAAGGAATTACGGATTTAGTTGCTTAGACATCGAAACAGAAGAAAGCAAAGCTTCTCTACCGGAAGCGTCAGTCGCCAGGTCCCGAAGGCTGTGCCTGGGCAGTGACATCCCAGTCTAGCACGAGCGGGAGGGTCCTCACGACCACGCGAGATGAGGTTTGTGGGCATGATGGGATCTGTCCAGCGAGGCCCAAACCGGGCCACGGGCCAAAAGCGCATCCGGATAGAGATTTTGCCCACTACTACTGGCCTTTTACGTGCGCGATTCGGCAGCTGGCTCGGCGTCGTAATAGACCCTAGCCAGCGATCGCAAAGAGCCTCACAGAATTCGATGCAGCCGCCAGATGGGCAAGCATCGAAATCGGGTCTTCGGGAGCTGCCCTAAGCCCGGCATTGCCGCTTTTGACGTTTGACAGGACGAGCCTTTGGTCAGAGGTGGAGCGAGGCGAGCGAGGCTCGTGAGAGTGGGTCAAGTACGCGCTTTGGGCACGTCCAGCCCTACCTGAAGTATGAGTGGACACGGCATGATTAGAAGAGCGAAGAGAGGTGTACGGACGTAAAGCCCCAGGTTTCAGTCTTGCGTGTATGCGAATGCGGTGCTTGCGAGTGCTTTTTGCTGCGCGCTTTGCCTTCTTGACATTGACGCAATGAAGTTAAATCTAGGGCCTACGCGGATCGGAGCTTTTTCCATCCTTCCTGCGGTGTTCTGCGTTTATCTCTGACGAAGCCGGCACGTGCGGAGACGTTCAGACGGAAATAGCCGGTGATCTTATCTCATCAGCTGAAATCTCTCGGAGCCAGGAAGTCCAAGCATCCGGGCAGGCATCAGGCATCACTCGTCAGGCAACAAATTGCGATTAGCACAGCATATAGACCTCACTCTCAACTTACGACATTACTCATGGCGATCGTGACAGTTTCCTCACAATCTGTCTTTGCCAAACACAACATAATCGACTACCTGCGAGTTTGTTGCCCAAAGACGATAGTAGCACCCTCATCATCATCACTTCAGCATCACGTGATCCGGACCTACAGCACCTTACGAGCAGGGTCGTGCGGACCTTTACAATTAGAAAGTGTCTCGGTCTCGCGATCCGAATGTGAGGTTTGTTGTCTGAATGGCTGCATCACACATACACAGTCCTCGTCGGTCGGTACTGGATCTTGTCCAAAAGCACGCATTGTAAAATAGCGTGAGACGAAATATTTCAAAGTAAGCGAGCTGGCGGATCGAGATCGAGTGAGCCTGTAATACCAAGTGCCAGATCTCGGAAAACGCTCTCCTCTCTTTCCTTATGGAGGCTACATTAATTCCAGAGTGGATGTTCCGCTAACACAAAATCCCAGCCCGGCGACACAACCATTTTTCATCAAGTTCAACGCTCATACAGGGGTATAGAAAAGAATACAACAACATCACCGTATTGCCAGCGTCCCTTCGGCGGCCATTGTCCAAAACCGCCATTCATTATCGTCTCAGCTCGTAGCGTAACCAATTGCCCCTAACCACACCGTTGCAAGTTTTCTGCATCCAGGCAAATACGCATTAACCAAATGGAGACCAGCAAGTCTTTCATGTTCGGTACGCCTGATCGTGACGACTAATCATACTCGCCAAAGTCTGCGTCTGCTCGAGTGGGATGTGCACTGTCTCTTTGGTGTCTAAGCGCTCTAATTTGTTCTGCAGCACTTGCTCGTCGAGACTAGCCACCGCAGGCGCATGTGCAGATGTAGGTGCGGTGGAAGATGGTCCGGCCAACGGCGATGAGTTGAAAGTCGGTCCAGGACCGGCATCGAGACTCTTGCTGCGCACACGCTCAAGTCCGTCAGACGTTGGTGGCGGGAGGCCAGTTTGCGGGCCGGCGTCCGAAAGACTGCGATCGGGGTCTGGTGTTGGCTCTATGGATTTGCGCGTTGGTGGGCAATTGATTTGGGGCTTCTTCTTTAGACTTGCTGCGGAAGGATCTCTTAAAGAATCCGCTGAACATGCCTGGTCGTTTCGCCTTTGTGGGAGTCGTGCCGTTAGCACTGGCTGAGCCATTACCATTCGATGCAGCAGGCTTTGGTGTCGCCTTCGGCGTGCTTGAGGTAGGTGCAGCGTATGGGTTGTAGCTGAAAGAGCCATTCAGGCCGCTGTTCTCGCGACTCTCGCGTGCGATATTCTCGAGGGCCTGCTGGGTGGCAATGATGTATTGCGGGTAATCGTCCTTGCACGCATCCTGGATGAGTTTGAGTTTACTGACGTCCTGAGCGACACGGGCGCGATCGGCAGTCAAGTGCCAGCCAAAGTTGCGAATGTCCATTCGCATGGCGCGATCGATGCGTTCACCAACGCCCATGGAATCAACAAGGAAGTCGACCTTTTCCTGAGTCATGCGAATGAAGGAGTGGAATTTTTGACGGTCCGAGATGGTCCAATTTTGCATGACGATACTGTTTGTTCGACGCGAGTTGATGTGGGCATAGGTTTCAGCAACCTCTTTGAGGAGCTCGTACTTTTCTCTGAAAGCTTCGAGGCGCGTTGTGTCAAGCGCCGGTTGGTGATCGATGGCAGATCGTTTGGGAGGCTTGAGGCCGAACTTCTCCATCATCTCATCGCGAGTGGTGTGCGCAGAGCGGTCAACGATCGAGCTCAGCGCATCCTCGATTTGCTGGCGAGTGTGCGGCTCGTCAAGACGTGCATCTCGAGGGGCGAAGAATGTGGGTTCCGTAAGATCAGGGTAAGCAGCACTTGGGTGTTGTGGCACAGCTCGATTGGTGACAGACGACGGTGGCGATGAAACACCAAGGATATCGCCCCAGATGAGCAAACGAGCTTGCTGGATGCCTAACTTCGACAGCAATAGCTGCTCTTCCCTCTCCCAGCGCTGTGAGGCAGAAATGAGGCCAAAGGCTTCTACTGTATTGCTGAAGAGGTTCGCAAGAGCCATGACGCCTGCGAGCAGCGCCTCGTGCTCTGGCTTGAGCTGGGGTTCAGGCAAGCCTTCATTGTGTTCTGCTGAGCCTTTGCCGGACATGATATCGTCCCAATCAGTAGAGTAGTCCAAAATGATTGTATGAGGAAACAGCAGCTCCAGTGCGCGCAAATCGAATCGGTCCGTGAAGAAGATATGTGCTCTGATGCGCGTCAAAGATGTGGTTCACTACGTCACAAACTGTGAAGCCAACGCTGAGAAGCCAGTGCTGCGAGGCCAACGAGCAGCAGCAGAAGTGTCAGCGAGACGAGTGTATGTGTACGATGTATGCGATGCGCAGGTTTGATTAGGTAGGTATCAAGACTGGAGTGAGTAATACAAGGGCAGAATCTGTTTGCAGGGCGGCTGGTTCGCTAACTAGCGATGGGAAAGCACAGCAGCTCCATGCGCCTGCTCTCTGCGCGATCAGCGGTCGAGATTGAAGGAAGAGGGGCTGTTTTGCAAGCTCCTCTCAGCCACCACCTCAACTCTCCCTCGGTCCATTGCTCGGCGGTCACGCGACTTGCTGCTGCGCGCTCTGCAGACGAGTCTTGTGGGCGAGCCAAGTGCTGGGCCGTGGATCTCTGCATGCACGCGTCCATATTACAGTCGCTTGTGCTACCTCCTATCGCGACGAGAGTGGTGCGTTGCGCTCTGCAGCCATGTTGCGACTGGGCAAGTGAGAAACAAAGCCGCTAAAATTTTGGCTGGGCTCTTGGATGCACGCTTTAGCGTTTGCGCCATGGACGGCGGCAAGCCTTAGTCTGCCTGCCACGCGAGCGATCCATCGCAGCATACACGATGTGACGAAAGCGTTTACGCGTGTACCTGCCGTTCTCCAATTACATCTGCGATCATTCACGATGATACATAGCCAGGTAAATCAAAAGTATGCACCTCTCAAATCAAATTCATTACAGGTCCCCGCCTACATATAGCACATCGAGCAGATCCCAGGAAGAACAACTCCCAAGATCAACTCCCAAAATGTACCTAATCATACCGTTGCGCCGAACCAGTGCGATGCCATGCGATCTGTATATTACAAAGGTGTAATTCGACTCGTGCATCTCTCGTTCCCTTGTGCAATGCCTGGTTATCACGCCGCTGGTCCTGACTCTCCGCTAGGAGTGGTCCCCGCCTCCTCCTTCGCATCAACGAAAGTCGATTCGGGGCTGCTCGTACCATCTGCGTTTGCATCCTTTGGCACTTCAAGAGCACCGTTCGTCTCCTCCGTAGCAGCGGGAGCAGCCTCTGCAGCCTCATCTGCAACAGGCTCTGCTTCAGGCGCAGGAGCGGCAGCAGCAGCGGCAGCGGCATTTGCCTCTCTCTCCGCCCGCTCCCTCTCCTCTGGGCAACTCTTTCATAGTTCTCTTTCCTTGCACGCTCCTCTTGACCAGACGCATGCGTTCCACTTCCTCCACACCACCGCTCTTCTTGAGTTTACCCTCTTCAACAAAGTTGCCCAACTCCTTCTGGAACTCACCACCGCGCCTGCTCTCAAGCTCACGCTGTCGAGCACGCTCTGCACGTTCGATGGCTTCCAGTCTAGATTCATGGTTCGGCTGCAGAGCGCGTACTTCGCCGAGAACGCCGTCTTTGGCTTTCTGAGGGTCAGCCTCCGCGGCTTCGGCGTATCGAAGAGTGCGCGAGGATGAGCGGACAGTCTTCGGTTGCCCGGGAGCGTCATCAGTCGTGCGCGGGTTTGCCAGGTTCTGTTGCTTCGTCGCTTCTTCGACCAGAGCGAAAGTAGCAGCAGCTTTCTCAAGATCGTCTTCCAAGTCTGCCGCCAGCTCTTCTTGCATGGTAAGCAAGTCGCGGTCGTCGCAAACCACTTGCAATTCTTTCTCCCAGATCTTGGTCCATACAGGCTTCTCGCGCTTGAGGAACTCCTTGAGCTTCTTCAGATCCGCAGTCGCAGTACTGATATCTTTGCTGACTGTCTCGAGTTGGCGCGGTATGGGCCGCACACCACGGGTGACAACGTCTTTGCGAAGATCTTCGACAATGTCTTGCAGATCGTCGACCCGGTTGACAATCTTCTCGCTGTCATCTGACAATGTCTTCTTGCCACCATTGACGTACGCACGACCGGAGTCTGGGTCCATGTTTGGCACGACGGCTTTGGTTGCGGCAGGGCCGATCGAAGCGGCCTTGGTGCGGATCGTTGACATGTTGGCTTTGATGTCGTCTACGAAAGAAGTGTAGGTTTGTCGTACAACAGCGAGATCGCGGCGAAGTTGCTGTACCTCATCGAGCTGACCAGCCTTGTCCTTGATTGAAATGTTGCGAGATGGAGCAGACGATGGTAGAGACGAAGGTACGCTTGCAGCCCTCGGTGCCGCAGGAGGAGCCGCGGCAATAGTGGCGATCTCCTTCGCAGATTCTTGCTGGCGGTCGGAGACACGCTGGATGGCAGCCTGCTGGCCTTCCACGCTTGTCTTCACCTCTTCGATGATGCGACGTAGGCCTCCAAGGCCGTCATCGATGTGTCGCTTCACTTCGTCTAATTGCTCCACGTTAAGAACCAGTACACTTCTTTCTTTGATATCAGTCAAATCCTCAACCTCGTGCCTGACACCTGAGACTGGATCCTGAATGTAGATATCTGGTAAGTCAACACCGTTGTTGTGCGTATTCCACGCAAACTTCTCGATGAATGCCAATTGCAGCCGAGGTATAGTGAGATCGGCGCCATCTGAAAGAACAAACTTCTTGATCTTACTCTTATACTGCAAGAAGAGTGTCAACTCCTTTCCAGGCTGAGGCGAGCTTTCGGCTATGAACTGTGACTGTGGTGGAGTCCTTTGAGGTGGGTGGCTTAGTCGTGAGGATGGACGCCGCGATGGTACGGCAGACTTGCGTTCTGCTATAGGCGTGGCAGGCGTTGCAGACAATTCCTGAGGTGTCGCCTCTCCAGGCGGACCGAAGTGGTCGTCCACAGGTCCATTGACAGTTGCACCCAGCCCTTCGCGAGGGTCTCGGGATATGTCTGGGAAGGGTAGGCAGGCCCAAGCTTGTCTTCAGGTGTCTTGACCATGGGACTGTCATCCTCGAGTCTATCAGCGTATGGCGGCTGAGGCAGTTCGGGTTCCGGTGTTTCTGAAATTCGTCTGACCTCGTGCTGTAGTCTTGAAGGTGATGGCTCGTAGCCCTCGCGGTCATTCTTTGATTTAGTACGGTTGTGCTGCAGGACGCTTCGTCGTGATCGGACGGCATTCATAGACTCTCTCGCGTCGCGTCCTCGATTGGGGATTGGTGAATGCTGTGCTGGAGGGATTGTTCCTATGCCGTTCACCGACGTTCCTAGATGCTTTTGAATTTGATATGCCGAGAAACGTCTAGATGCTCTGCGCTCCAGTTCACCGCCTCTTTGTAAAGCTTGCAAAGCATCGTTTTGTTTCGGTGGGGGTGGTGGTGGTTCTGGTGATGATTGATCGCGTTGTTCATAGCCTTGGTTTGTTGGCATGGTATCGGTTTCGGGATACGGCGCAATGACGGGTATGTTTTGCATGGTGTTGCTGGAAAGTGTCGAGTCTGAGTTATCTCTGTTCGTGAGTGGCTGTTGGATCATGCTGTTCTGAGGACTGAGATTCTGTCTTCGTGGAGATGTTCGTCCTGGTACACTCGTTGTCCTTGGTGGCAGATCAGGACCTCCAAGCTCGCCGCTCCCTTGTCGTTGAGCAAACGAGCGATGGCTTGAAGCTCGCGAAGGCACATCTTCAAGTTGTTGCGTCAAGTTGGACTCGATGCTTGCATTGCTGGCGGTTGACGATTGTCTTGGTGGTCGCGCCTCTGTTCCTTCTTTTCCATTCCGCTGTCTCAATCGCTGCTGTTTCTTCTTAAGTCCATGCAGCAGATTGATTATGATATCCCTAATGCGTGGCAGGTATTTGTCCAAGCTCGCCTGGTTCGCCTCTTGGCTCAAAGTGTCCTCCAGTATTGCTCGTAGAAGGTCGGGAACAGGGCCCAGATCCGAAGTGTCGACACCAATAGCGTTGAAAGCCCGACATGCTATGTTGAACTCGTAGCCCAGTCGCACGTAGACATCGGAGACCTCGCTCTCGGCAGCGCTTCCTCTTGACCACATGGTCAGTGTTTCGAGTAGTTGCTTCGTAGCGACCAGGAGGTGCGTGACGGATTTCTCGATCGTTGAGAGCTGCTGCTGTGGCTGCGTCGCATTAGCTGATATTCTTCCATGTGCTGGATTGCTTCCGTCCTGCTGGTGTGCGCTTACATTCTGCCTACGACTGCTCCCTGAGGAGCGGCCGGCGGAGCTCCCACTCGCCCTCTGCGAGTCGTCGGCCGAAGCCATATTGTGCGGTGTTGTCGAGTCGTGTTCTCGCTCTGGAGTCGTTCTTATTCACAGCCAGTAGATATAGGCGCAAGGCACGCGACAATCAAAGGGTGTGCGCGTTTGTAAGTACGTTTGGAGCGAGCGCGGTGGGCGAAAGCAGCAGGGTGAGGTGCAGCAAGATAAGGCGATGTGAGTATAGTGGTGCTAGTACAGGGTGCCCTGGTGGTGCACGCGTGGACTAAGCAAGTATGCCGCGAATGAACGGTGGTGGCAGGGCAGCGTTGCGGAAGCGTGTGCTCGATGCTGGTCTGATGCTGGGCCTTGGGGCTAAGGCCTTCTTCACGTGAGGCGAGACGAGACGGGATGCCGATCGGGCAGCATGGAACCCACGCGAAGTGGCGGTGTGGTTGAATTATCGAGGCTTGTCGCAAACGCCTCGTCACAGTGTGCGATATGTCTTCTTAGTGCAAGAACTCATGATTGCTACAAACGACTGTTGTGATTGTTGTGCTCCCATCAGCTCTGCCCTGCCGCTTTTAGATCTAGGTTGGAGCCGAGTCAACGTTACAGTGTGGAGGGACGCCGGCACGAACGCGTACCTATACTTTTGGGCATGTTTCAGCTCCTGTGGTCACGATACATCGTTGTGACAGCCATGGAAAGGACGAGACGACATGAGACACGCGGTAGAATCCGTGGGCACACATGTCGGCTCGCAGGACTAATCACTCGTCTGATTTGGTGCACATGTATGTTTTTGGTCATCATGTCGTCTATTTCGGATCCCTTATTACGCCACGCGTGTGCCACGCACGTCGTCAATACTTGTTCGTGTCACCAATGGCACGCCACGAGGCATTCTATCTTCGTGGCGAGGCAATGTCCATACCATAGTGCAGTGCTAGCAGCACATAGCATAGTGTCAATCAACCTCTTCCCACTTCCCTACCACATCGCTCCCAAACATCCCACCCAGTCAAACACTCGTGGTAAGCATCAGCAAAGCGACAGTGCTCGGGGACGCAGGGATCAACCGATGATACTACCTGGCAGAGACAAATCCAGCAGACAGACCATCAATTTCTTGGATACCTGCAGTCGTTGTGCAGTCATCTTCGCAGCCTGAGTCTCTTGAGTTCTGTTTCAGCTTTCTCGTTCTCACTCGCAGTAGCATTCGTGGTAGCAGTTTTCGCTGGCGTAGGTCTAGCAGGAGCCGCATTTTGCATGTCGTACAGTCGTAGGATGCAGGACAAAGCTCCGAACGACAACGCTAGGAACCAACACCGTTGTGATTCTATCTTCGTGGCAACTGAAGCTCCTTGTCCATGAGAGTCAAGCCTTCGACTCCAAGAGTATCCACGAGAGTCGCTGCCTCAAGCAGCAAATATAAGCCATCGAATGTAGAGGCAAGTCCATCTAGGGTCTTCCTCAAGTATATCGACGAGGTCGTGCGATTGACGCCTTTCTCGTTAGAACTTTCCGTGAGAGATGTGAAGGCTTTGTATGAATTTGTGAAAGCCTCGAAGAACCGGAAGAATCGAATGAATCGGCGAACAAGTCCTAAGCGACTAGCAAGTTCAGCTAACGGACGACGCACTTCTCGAACGCTGAGTGCATTGGCGATCGTGTCGTATGCAAGAGGCGACTGAGCCACGAGTGCTATCAATATTTGCACGCATGCCTGCAGGAAGCGGAGCAACCTCTCCAAGCCATCTACGGAAAAGAAGTCTTGTCAGCATGCATTGCTTACGTATTGGTCCCAAGAGGATATGTCTTTAGAGACAGGATTCAGAAAGCTACATGCAGCAAGCACTTACACGCATCCGTACTGAAACGACGAAATTGATCAAACGGTATGGCGGCCATGGTCGAGTATGTCAAGTAGACTCACAATGCCACAAAACCAGTCGAGACTGGCATGTTTGGTTCAAGAACAAAAATATTGGTTTCGCGACCCGATCATGCACGTCTGCCGCCTGCCGGCCTGAAGCTAGCAGTTTGCAGCATGCCTTCACTAGTACTCGCCGCAAAACCGGGCATCCTCTGTGACGAAGATTTTGATAATGCAAGATATGATTTTTAGCATGATTGATACACAGGCTGCAGTAAATATTTCGTGTATTCTTATATGAGAATATCCACACGTTTGTTTTGACGATCGCGCAAACCATCTGAACCAGTACACGCAACAGGTGATCCTGTTTTGGACGCCAAGGCGGATGGCAGCATCCTGAAACATGCCGATCGGCACATGGATGATCGAAGCCGGAACTTTCCTGACCGACCCAGCCATGCCAGCCTCGAAACCAGCCACGCCGATTCGAAAGCGCAAATACGGCTGCCATGCTAGAATCGAACCACCATTGCTGATGCATAAGAGATGTGTCGAGCAAATGGATTAAACTCGCGATATATCAGTCGATCTGTGGACGCACAGTGGCACTCTCTTCCATAATCACACAATACCACTACTACCTAATCAATTCGTGGGCTGCAAGGTGTAGACAACCACAATAGCATAGGCTACCTTGAGCTTGTCTCGACACTCTGTGCGAATCTTTTATTGCGGATCGTGGGTGGCGGCAAAGGTAGGTATCTCTATTGTGCGTAGCCTTGACCTGCACCATTTTGAATGACTGTCAGAGTATTCTTGGAAGCGATTTCATTTATGATCACTGCTAACGATGCACAAATTTGTTCACTCAGTCAAGCGAACTTAGTGCTCTTCGCACGTATGGCCATAAGAAGTGGCCCGGAAGACCACAGGCTTCTCGATATTGGCTTTGACGTGGCCATGCACTGTGGTCGAAGTCGATGTGCACCAGCGCGCACTCCCACAGGATTCCTTGGCTTCGCATCCGAATACTGTAGCTTTCTAAGATCTAGTTGTGATTCCCTTATTCAATGTTCGAACATCGAATGCAATCATTGCGTATGCAGATTGAGGTTACCGGGTCGGATCCGCTGCTCGTGCATATTGCAGGCCTGACTTTGCATTGCCAATGTCATGAATGGAAGCTGATCGGCCTATTGCGAAGGCCAAGTCGTTGTCTGAGCACGATATAGACAATCACACAATCTACAAACCATGTATCCAGCGAATACCAGACGACAGTGCGACTCTACGTAGTCGCGTGGTCAATTGAGGACAAAGTTCAAAGATCGGACGGAGCCAACCGCGGTCCGTGGCAGTGGGTGGAGCTTCAGGTTCGATGGTTCGCAGCTTTGCCGTATGGGATGCAAGATGCATGTGACAGCGTGGCAGCTATGTTGAGGGCAGCTAACGAGAGGAGTACATGTAATTGTTTCCTGTATGCTCGTCGAAGACTGTACACAAACACTCGCCATCGCCTTATCGATCGTGTGATCCACGTGATTTATCTCCCAGGTCGCGCAAGTTGCGACGCGCTAGAGCTGGCAAGCTTCAAACCCTGAGCGCCGTGATCTCCATCCATCAACGCCCTTCTTGCTCCCTCGCAGCACGCCCACCGCGACACCTCGACCACCACCGCCAGAGAGAGGGTCCGCAACTCCGCTCCTCCCTCCTTCCCCTTCTCCAGCGCATCGCACCTCGCGCACGACCGACTCGTGCGCGTGTTTCACCTTTCACTCGCCTGCCGTGCCCCAGATTCGGCCCGCAGCGAAGTAGTACGCACCGTCTCCTCTGCGAACGCCTAAGCCTGAGCGAGCTTGTCTCCACCGCGCTGCCAGCCAGCCTGGACTCCACTGCTGCGAGCGCTCTCTCTCTCTTCGACCTCGCTCCTCACCCCTCACTCCCCTCCACCCGCATCTCTCTCGCCATCCCAGCAGCCATGTCGACGGCTACTGCGAACGGTGATGCCGGCCTCAAGGGCGGCCCGGCTGCGAACAAGCAGCAGCTCAAGCCCACTGCCGGCGGAAAAGCGCTCGACAGCGCGCGTAAGCAGGCCGGCAGCCCTGTCGACGGACAGAACAGGTCAGTTGCACCAATGCCCTCCATACGCCCTGGACCTGGATCAAAGCCTTGGCCAAGTTGCCTGCGTGTCCAACCCCGCCTGCGCCTCACAATTCCGCCCATGTTTGCCTCGGAAATATTATACCATTTCGTCATGCATTGACCCTTAAAACGCATTTTATCCCGACGCAGACCAGACGCTGACACATCTATGGAACAGAAAGCAAACACCGACACCTCAGAGAGCTTGGACTGGCACAAACCCTATCACACAGCGGCCGACGAACTCTCCCAACCTTGCCAATGGCTCCGACAGATCCCAATCAAGATCGGCACAACCACAACACAGAGGCAATGGGGATCTGACTGCTGACAAGCAAGCCAGCGAGCGCTTGCTGTACCTGCTTGCCCACTGCACGGTAAGAGACGCACGCGGAACATCCATATGTACAACCAAGCACTTGCTAACGTTGATATTCGTCATCAGGGCATCGATGCTACTTTGACATTGAAGAACGGCGAGCAGTTCACTGGTGTCTTCAGTGGATCATCGACGGAGTCTCCCTCCAAAAGCGTATACATTCTTAAGATGGTCAAGAAGACAAGAGCTGCGAGCCAGCAACAGATCAACGGAAATGCTGAACTTCCAGACGAGTACGTTGGTGAGGGCGATGACCACGTCATGTTCTTCGATACCCAGGATACTGTGGACTTCGCAGTGGCCAATGTCGTCACTGCCGCTGCACACGCAACACAAAATGGTGAGCATATTTGTCATGCTTCTTCATGAAATCAGCTAACCATCATTGCCTTAAGGTTCCGCTACATCAGGATTCCGTACTGATACCGAAATTTCTCGTGCTGCGAGGCTGCCACGAGAGCGCGAGTTGAAGAAGTGGGACGGAGGCCTGGGAGAAAGCCTCGAGGACATGGCGCTCGAGAGCACAGGCAAGCATGGCGGAACCGGCCTGGGATCAGTTTGCTGTCAATGAGCAAAACTTCGGCACGCGTACAACATACAACGAGGACGACTACACAACAACGATCAACCGCAACGACCCGGAGTACAGGCGTCGCGCCGCAGAGGCTGAGAGAATTGCTCGCGAGATTGAGGGTTCTCTACCTGCCACCGCTCACGTCCGCGAGGAACGTCAGCAAAACGCCAGCCAAGATGATGGCATGGACGAAGAGGAGAAGTACTCTGGTGTACGCCGTGAAAGCGCAATGGCACTCTTAGCAAGGGTGGTGCTGGATCATACGTCCACCATCACGAAGGCCTCTTACCAGCCAGCCTACAGTCTCAGGAGCGCCCTTCGACCCTGCCATTATTTCTCTTTCCAAGCCAGTGGCAGCTCCTGCCTCAACCTGCTGCTGCTCCTGAGAAGGCAGCAGAAGTCGCCAAGCCGATCGAGACTTCCGCAAAAACCGAAGATGCTCAACCCGCTGTCTCGGACAACGTGGAGAAGCCTACGACTGCGCCCTCGACTGCACCACCTAAGAAGACCGGAAACACTACCGAGGATCACCTTCGTGGTACTGCTGATGCTTTCAAGCAATTCGCTAATACCGAAAAGCTTCGATTGCGCGCGGCGCAGGAGGCCAAGCGATCCCAATGCTCGCCACGAGAAGAACATCAAGCTGAATGATCTCAAGAAGTTTGCTGAGAACTTCAGGCTGAAGAGTCGTGTCCCTGACGACCTTGTTCCCATTCTTGCGAAGGATCACGAGAAACAGCTTGAGATTAAGCGTAAAGCGGAAGAATCTGCTCGCTTCGACGAGCAAAAGCGCAAAGAGCTCGAGAAGGAGGGGTCTTCTCAGACGCCGCCGAAGAGCACTCCTTCACAAGCCGCAACGCCCGCTGATTCACGTGCACAAACGCAGCATTCACAGTCGCAGCCGCGCAACCGCGTTTCACAAAACCTCCGTGGGGGTATGCAGATCCCTTCACCTCGCGGCGCGCCTTTATCACAACGTCAAAACCTCCCTTTCATGCACCAAGCAAGAGGTGGAATTCCCCCCCTCAACCATTGCCTGCGGACCTTCGCATCCCCAGCGGACCGATCCCAGCGCGCGACAGCGAGATACTCAGTCCTACCGCTGCACACAACGCACGTCTCAACGTCAAGGCGAAAGAGTTCAAATTCACTCCTGGAGCCAGCAGTTTCACCCCGACCGGTGCTTCACCCAGTCCTCAGAGGATGGCTGTTCCCGCTCCCTTCGAGCAGCCCACTGCATCCTTCTTTGATGCTGTGGGTAGGAAGAGCAGCGACGACAGGAAAGATGTCAACACTCACTGCGACACTATCAAGTTCATGAGGGAATATGAGTACCCGCAGGAGTGGAAGAAATCGATTGCTGAGAACGGTGGTGTGCCGCAACCCTTCCGTACCCCTCCTACATGGACAGTTCCGCTCGATCGCCAAAACACCAAATACACGAGCGCGTTCCCCGAGCCGAGATCGATCAGCGAAGGTCCCTCGCCCATGCACACACCGAACCCAGCAAACGGACCTATGCCTCATGCTCACCAGCTGCCGCCTCACCTCCAAGCTCCTCACATGCACAACCCAGCTCAACACCCACGTTTCCCCAACATGCCCCAGTACGGCGCACAGTTCGGTCACGGGCAGAACTTTGACCCTCGTATGCAGTTCCCTGGTGGCCCTGGTAGCGTGCAGAACAGTCCCCGCTATCAGCATGCTCAGATGGCGGGTTACAACGGTGCCATGGGACAGATTCCAATGCCTCAGTTTGCTGGCCAACAAATGCAGGCTTACGGTATGAGCCGAACATGGGATACAGACAGATGCAGAACCCTGGTGCGCCACAAATGATGATGGCTCCCCACTCGAACAGTGAGTTCCAAGCAGTCACTTTCCAACACAAGTTTTGCTGACACATACTCAAGTGAACCAGATGCGTCCCGGCTTTCCTCCTGGCCCTAACTTCGGGCCTAACATGCCGCCGCAAATGGGAGGAGGTGCACCGATGATGGCTCAAAACTCTTCTAGTGGTTTCATGCCACCGCAAAACCAAGGTTACTCTCCCATGCCGCCGCATGCCCAACCCCAGATGCCACACATGCCTCAGCAAGGCGCAGGTCCCAACGGATACACTGGGTCGCCACGCCCTGGTCCGCACATGATGCAAGCCTCTGGCTCTCACCAAGGATATGCTCCGCAAATGCAGCAGCAGCACAGCCAGCACGGACCTCCCTTCGTACCACCTTTCCACGGCCAACAGCAGGGTCAGAAGCAGGGTCAGAGGCACCCCAGTACGGGCGGCTATCCACAGATGACACCTCGCTCGCAGCAGGCCATGCCGGTTCCGCAACAGCAAGGCCATGTACCGAGCCCTGGCATGGGTGGTCCAGTAGCTGGGCATGGTGATAAATGAGCCTGCCCTCTTTTGAGTGAGCAACTGCAATGGCTCACTCAGATAAGTCTCGGTGAGTGTCCCGACCTCATAGGCTCGGTCAGTCGAGGCACATGATCTTTCGGGTTGCCACATACCACGTCGCACCTCCCTGTGAGCTGGATATTTGCGGCCACGCTTGTAAGAGTTGGAGTGAAGCATCGCATACCCCGCAGCGGCAGCATCATTTATCGAGCATTCTCCTTCAAAGCATGTACAATCACGCCAACAACCGGGATCGCTTTCGTCGATCACGCAAGCATCTGCATATACCTCACGACGTGCTGTCCATCTGCGACGTGGACTCGCTTGGCCCTGTTGATCTTTCGACTTCGTCTGACAATCATGGCATATATTCTCCGCCGGCTTTGCAATGGCTTGTACAAGCATCTAGGTCGTGTTCCTGGCCAGACTTTACCCTCTTAGCCGACATGCTCGGAGATTGGTTTTGAAAAGAACCGACCCTAGCATAAAAGGCGGGACATACTATTTACTATTCAACTTCGGACGCGCGGAGGGATTTGCTCGTTCTTTCGTCCGCGATGCTCGATCATCGGCGCGAATTACGGGTACAATCCCCAGCGGCAAGTCTTTTTTCTGTGCGGTGTGCTTGGTACGAGACGCTGAATGCGTTTGGGGAGTGAGAATGGTGGATGTGGTGGTACCTTAGGGTAGAATGCCAGTCTAGGGTAGGAAGATGTATTATGTGAATGGATGCGGAACGCCTCGGCCTCCGTGTCCATTTCACTCTGAGTGAACGCCTCCCAGTTTCTTGAACTTCCGATCATGCTGTTTTTGAACATTTGGTCTTGGTGACATGTGCTAGAGTCAGGCTTCGAGGACGTCTTGTGCTTTGACTTCGACGGTGCGGTTGCCTCATTTTCTGGCCGGATCCGACCGGTGGTCGAGAATTGCTGATGTAGTGTAACGATCACAGCCTGGCAGTATTGTGCTAGCGAATGTATCCCCAAATAATGTTACGGGAGAGTGACGCTCCTTTGACGGAATTTTTTGCTCGGTATCGGCACGGGTGGTGCTATTCGGCCAGGAGAACAATTATGCTTGTCGCCTGTGTATTCTACGAGATATTAGAGTATGGTAAGATACGTTGGTAACTTCTTCAACGAGAAAGAGGACCAGACGGAGGTAAATGTGAGTCCATCTAAGAGTGGGTTGACGGCAGATGTGGGCTTGCTTGCTTGCTTGTCGTTGAGACGTTTAGCCCAGGGCCAAATCGGTATTCCAGTATGATCATGTCGATACTAAACACGGCGTACTCCTATTGGTGTTCAAACAACCTTGTGGCCTCGGGAATATCGAACACATGCAACCGATGCATCGATCGTGAGGGTTACAAGGGTTGGTATAGCACCTGGAAGTACACGCATGTGTATAAACATCGAAGTTGATATGGGTCATGGATGAAGCAACACGTGAATCTCGATCGTGCAGAACGGTCCCGACAGCGATCAATGAATGGACCGCAGACGTCGTCACGATCTCACTCTCAACCTTTTTGTAAAGTCAACGAGGAGGGAAATCGACGTCAACAAACGAACGATCAGCCCTACAGGGGAGATTGCGGCTCTGCTGAATCATGATCTGAGCGCACGCACGATCGTCTGATGATTCAGAGAAAGTGAAACATGATCTTTCGAGTCACTACCTTAAGCTTCGCACAATAAACGGTCGTATGCAGGGTTTGCTGTTGTTTTGTCTTCGTTGTTGTTGTTAATCTTTTTTGTTCGACGATCAACAAGTACTTGTGTTGTGCATCGGTCGATGGTCCGACTCTCCCAATTTCCTGCAGCCTGCAGTTCGGTGGGGTTCCGACATGGGCCAGTGAACTTTAACAGAGGAACAGGACAGGGTTGAGGGTATGGGAAAATTGTGTTGATGTTACCTTACGATTTACTGTGACTTCGGCTGCGGCATACGAAGACAGCTTTCTGCAACATCGCTTCACTTCCCAAAGCACCTGAGCGTCGCAGGTGGCAGTAGTGCCGTGATCTGCCCTGATTGCCTTGACGGCCGAGGGCTGCAGTAGTCTGAAAGGGGCCTATATGTGCCCTTAGGGCCAGTAGTAGCCCGCCCTGCGCCGGGCTACTGCGGTAAGAGGGAAGGATATACGGAAGCACCTGCGAGTTTGTGGGGAGCTTGACGATGCATTGAGGGTAGCTTTCAGTAGTTTGAGTATTTAATGGGTGGGTATTATTCTTTACTGCGACTAGTCTGAGCACTGTTGATTCGGGTGTTGGTGATGGCGGCTTATGCTGGCGGAGGTGGTGGGCGGGCGTGGGAGTAGTTCGTCCTGATCTTGGCAACGGTTGCTGGGTTCGCTTGTTCGCCGACGGCCTTCTTCATCTGTGGCCTGCGAGCGAGCGAGCGCTTGTCGGATATCGGCTACGAGCCCCGGCCTGTCTTGCATTGTCGGGCATCTACGGCGAGGCGCATTGGACGAGAGCTGGGCGGTGTTTACTAGTAACTAACACGTGACCATATGCACACATATGCTGCACATTGATCATTATTATAGAGATACAGCAAGAGCATACATGTACCTCCATACCTACCGACAGACAGCTGCACGCCGTTATCTCAATCAATACGACGGACTCCCTTAGGCGCGGGTGCACATACCAAAGCGCAAGGGTAGCGAGGCTCTAGAACCATTTCAATTTCAAGCGGGACCCGTCGCCCGCTAGCTTTGCCTGGCACAGCACAGCACACCACTCCTGCCCCCGAACGCCTGCCAGCACAGCCTGACTACACCTCCCCATCACAGACACTCCCTCACCACACCCAGCCCGGCCTCACCACCTCACGGCCTCCGCCCCGCCCATCACCACCGCCGCGCACACGTGTGACCGCTCCGCCGCCCACCACCATTTGCTCCATCACCACGCCAGAAGCGGTGGCAGGGCACGTCCTGCACCCTTCTCCCTGACATCCTCCGGACCGACACCGCCTCGTCCACCCCCGTTGCCTCGCAGCGAGCCTTCCTCCCTCCTCCTACACGACCCGCCGCACTCATAGCCCGCCATGGCCTCGAGCAGCAGCAATGTTGTCGGCGTGCACTACCGCGTCGGCAAGAAGATCGGCGAGGGCAGCTTCGGCGTTATCTTCGAGGGGACCAACTTGCTCAACAACACTCAGGTCGCAATAAAGTTCGAGCCGAGAAAGAGTGACGCACCGCAGCTGAGGGACGAGTACAGGACGTACAAGATTCTGGTCGGATGCCGTGAGTGTTTCCGTCCCATTTGTTGTTTGTTTTGGCCGCATTGGAATATCCAAAACCATGGATGCCTAGTGGAACATTATGTGACCTGTTACTGACCTTTCCTGCTTCTACAGCGGGCATTCCCAATGTCTATTACTTCGGCCAAAGAAGGCCTTCACAACATTCTTGTCATTGATCTGCTGGGTCCCTCGCTCGAGGACCTGTTCGACCACTGCAACCGCCGCTTCACAATCAAGACCGTCGTCATGGTCGCCAAGCAGATGCTGTCTCGCGTTCAGACCATCCACGAGAAGAACCTCATCTACCGTGATATCAAGCCCGACAACTTCCTCATCGGTCGCCCCAACAGCAAAACCGCGAACGTTATTCACGTCGTCGATTTCGGCATGGCCAAGCAATACCGTGACCCCAAGACCAAGCAACACATCCCATACAGGGAGAGGAAGTCTCTCTCCGGTACCGCAAGATACATGAGCATCAACACTCATCTTGGCAGAGAGCAGTCTCGTCGTGATGACCTCGAGGCCCTCGGCCACGTCTTCATGTACTTCCTTCGCGGCGGCCTGCCTTGGCAAGGCCTCAAGGCTGCTACTAACAAGCAGAAGTATGAGAAGATTGGAGAGAAGAAGCAGACCACTCCTATCAAGGACCTTTGCGATGGTTTCCCTGAGGAGTTCAACAAGTACCTCTCTTACGTCCGCAACCTCGGATTCGAGGACACTCCCGACTACGACTACCTCCGTGACCTCTTCACCCAGGCTCTCAAGGGTACCGGCGATGTCGAGGATGGCGAGTACGATTGGATGAAGCTCAACAACGGCAAGGGCTGGGACATGCCTAGGTCCTCCGCTGCGAGGGATGGCGAGCGCGGACACGCTTCGGCTGCTGACATCCGCCGCCAAGACATGAACCGCGCTTCCAAGACTCCTATTGCGCCAGAACGTCTCAACGCCGATCTTCCCAAGCCAGGTGCCGCTCGTGCTCCTCCCCAATCCGCCGCTCAGCGTCAACAGCAGCAGCAACGCGCCGCGCGTCACCAGAACTCTCAGGATCTCAATGCCAAAAGGGCTTCGCAGCTTGAACCTCCCGAGGCAGGCAGCACCACGGCGCAGTTCGCGACTAGCACACCTAACCTTGCCGGCCAACAAAGGATGAGCAGCCAGAACTTGCCCAGACAGACCGGCGGTGCTCAGACACAGTCTCGTGTGCAATCGCAGCAGCAAGCACAGCAACCCGAGGAGCAGCGCGAAAGCGGTGGCTTCGGCAACAAGATCCTCAAAGCTCTGTGCTGTGGTTAGTGTCGGCAATTGTACAGGTAGCTATGCAGCGACAAAGACTAAAACGCCAATCGGCTCTTGAGAAAGGGTGGGAGTGGCTCACTTTCTCTAAAAGAGAGCCGTGAGGTCTGTATTAATTCATTATATCTTGGGCATACAGGAAGAGCTTGGAGGACTTGAGGTTGGCATTAATTTCGCGGCGCTGCCACGAGCAGTAGCCATGCTCGACAACCGTTCTCGAGAGAGGACTCGGTTGAACAAGTGGACGCTGCGCATATTTGTTACAAGGGATGCAATGGCTCTACATCTTTTGGCCCGGCCGACGAACCGACGGCCTCTAGTCAGGTGCATCGTATCTGGCCACAGAAGTACCGTCGCCATTCGAAGGCATTGTCTTCCTCCTCTCCTGCGGCAGCGAGCAACACCAGACAAGACAACTCTCGCGAGGCTCACGCGTGCACCCCCAGTCAAACCCCCTTCCCTTTGTATGGACATCAAAAATTATCAGGAAGGACGGCAGCGGCGGTGATGGGGAAATAGGCATTCAAGTCAGGGGTGGAGAATTGTACTCGGGAGAGAGAAACCAGCATTAATATCATCATCATCATCAACAGCAAAACATTATCGACGTCAACGGCCCTTTCCTCCCAGCTTCTCAACACGCTGCGAATCAGCGCAGACGACGAACGACGACTAAAAAGGCGTACCCATCCATTGTTTTTCTTGTTTTCGTTTGTAACGTCTCGGCTCTCCCTTTTCTTGTTAGGTTTCATTGCATTTTTATTTACTTGTACTTGAGCACTTTTTTCATACCAGCGATGGCGTTTCGTCTCCCCTTGCACTTTCCCTGCATGCAATAACTCCAAAAAAGATGATGAATTTTCTTGATCCCACACACGTACCTGTTTCTATTCCTAATGCCTGCTCTCCCTTTTGTTTCCAAACCCCGTCTTCCAGCTTTGCTACGATACGACCTTGGCATTATTGTAAATCGTAACGAGAAAACTCGAGCTTCATCAAGATCTGAATGTCGATATAAAAAAGCATTGCAAGTCGCTTTGCTCTCTACTTCCCCCTCCCGTCTTCCTCGCTCTGATGCATGTGATGTTATCACCATGTACATGCTATCCTTCTTTTTTGCCTTTTATGTCCGTTGTGATTTAGACACTGAGTTCACACCACCGTCGGCCATGTACGCATAGATCCATGCTTTTCGTTCCACTCGTCTTGCCCGGGAGGTTCTGATATTCGTTGTTCTGCCGCTCGAGGATGTCTTGCCTTTTCTGCCTATCTACCCGATGACCGACCCTGAGCGACTGGATGAGACTTCGGTGAGCATCGATATACTCGCAACCACGCAACTAATGCTGCCGGATCAATGGAGTAGCCTGGTTACTCGCACCGAAGACGACACGCTTCTTATACACCACGCGGATTGTGTCTAGACGTCGGCAGCTGTGTCGATGAGTGCAACTGTCGGTCAGCGAATGCGAGTGGGAAAAGAAAACTTTATTGAGCTAAGGTCTGTTTGTCTATCTGGGTTGATGAGTCTTCGACCAATGCCGTGGGTATCATGTCATGTTTTCGTGTTTCTTTTCTTCGTCCCATCGTTCCTCTCCTTTTCCAATGCTGTCATGTCCAAGCTGTACAACGTCAAACTCCTCTCTCAAACAGGCACGCCTCGCATGCCATCCGCAGCGGGCAAGAAATGACGAGATCCTTCTCAATCCAAAGTGAGGGTCTGCTCGCCCATCTTCCCAAGGGCTCAGAAATACCGCGGCACCCTACGCACCTTCAGAAGGCGTCAAAACCGCCTCCCGACAAAGCACCGCCACACTCTTGAACAGCCTCCTCCACCCAATCGGGTCACCCTTAGCTTTCACGAACCTCACGCTCAGAATCCTGTCATCCCCAGACTTCTCGATAATCACGTTGCCGTGCAAAGGTTGCTGGCGAGCGTCCAACGTTTTGACACGGATGCTCAGGGCGCCTTCCGGATTGGCAAGCGGGTTTGCGAGAACGGAAGCCGGCAGTGGAGGAACCGGGATGCTCAGGCGGTGGAGAGAGGTGAGAATCAGGTTTGTGAGCGGAGTTGCGGGCAGGTAGGAGTAGAAGCGTGTGAGGGTGTGGGAAGGCATGATGTCGCGGAATTGGCGGGCGGCTTGCGTGAGGGTCAAGGGCACTGTGGGTGTTGCTGTGAATTGCGACATGGCTGGGTCTTCGCTTAGTTGGGCGAGGAAGTTGGCTGATAGAGGGTTTGCGCTTGCCGGGACGGTGCTGTCGGCTGCCGTTGGTTGTGAGAGCGAGACGCCTCCTGGACCCGGGCGTGGAGGTGCTTCCCAGTCGAAGGCTGTATCGGCGATGGGAGTTTCTGGTTGGGTTGAAGCAAAGGCCGACCATTCCTTTGATTTCCCTTCTGCTGAACCCTCCGCAGCAAGAGGCTGCGTAGGCTGTGAGAAATCGAGAGCATTGGCGGGTGCAGGCTGCGAGGTTGGCACGCCTTTGTCGAAGTCGATCCGTAAACGTTCCAGCATCTGTGTTGCCAGACCGACAGGATCTGCGGCTCGACCCTTGGTGTCCATCTGTGGGTTCGAGCGTGTAAACCAAGGATGCTGCTTCACAGCGTCCAGACTCATACGCTCCTCGGGTAGGACTTTGAGCATACCACGAACCAGACTGAGACTGTCCTGCGGAATTTTTTCCCACAGCTCGTCCTCTGACCGGCCTTTCGTGCGAAGGTATTCTGCATACTCCCAGCTCTCCTCTTCCACAGGGGAGTCCCAAGGCGTGTTACCCGCAAGCAATACGAAGAGCACAATCGCACAGCTCCACACGTCCGAAGCGTCAGGCGAGTATCCAGTCTTCTCTTCCGAGTTCTTGCGCTTCAGATTGGCCTGACCGCATTTGAGGATCTCAGGAGCAATGTACGGCGGGCTGCCGCACACCATACCACATGTCTTCCTCTCTCCCGTCCTTGGAGACAGAAACTGCGTCGCGAGGCCGAAATCCGCCAGTTTCAAATCTCCCCTATCGCTGAGAGCATATTCTCCGGCTTGATATCTCTGTGCGCAATGCCCTTCCCATGGCACCATCCAATGGCCTCCACCAGCTGCGTGAAGTAAAGATGCGCAACATCAACACCCACACCTTCGTCCGCCTCAATCTTGTCAAACAAGTCTCCTCCCTCCGCCAATTCCAGTGCAAGCCATATCCAAGCATCGTCTTGACCAGCGGCTAAGAAGTGTATGATGTTCGCGTGTTTGCCAAGGCGCTCGTGCAGCGAGAACTCGAGCTCGATCTGTTTGGGTCGCAAGCGGCCCACGCGGAAGGCATGGTCTTTATTTATGAATTTGATGGCGATGACGGGAGTCGCGGCTTTCAGAGGAATGGCTTTACGGATCCTATGGGTGCGAGATGGTTAGCCTAGCCCTGTGCAAGAGGATTGAGATAAGGCAGAAGCGTACGAAGCATATGCGCCGGAGCCGATGGTTTTGGAGACGATGCGAAAGGGAAGATTGGCTGGGAGAGGCGCGACTTGCGACTGGGAACGGCCATGTCAGCTACTTGTATGCCGTTTGATACAGAGGGGTGTTTCGAGAATGACTCGCGACTTACACCTGGTGGTGCGCCCATGCTGGCAGTATCTATGCGATGCGGCTATGTGTCAACTTTCGAGATGCTGTTCATGCAGATGTATGTACACGCGCTCAAGAGGTATGGTTTATGTGCCGATGCTATGATGTAGCTCGCAAGTCGGCGGAATCGCGCCAAGTCGAGCAAGTCAATATGCGCGTTTTAGGCAACATGTTTACAACGCTCTTTGCGGCTCGGCCCAATTGTTCATTGGCCGATAGCTATACCAATATTCACTTCATGTACATGTCTATGGTGCAATCGGTATTTCGGTGAGGCGCACACATTGGAAGGAAGCATAGTGGTAGACTAGATACTGTACATTGCCGTTTTGACGTGCAAAAAGCTAGCTACTGCCGACGCCGAACGGCTCCCTTTCTCCTGCAGGGAAATCCATCTCAGAGCCCATTCATTCCGAAAAAGCCGCACGTCGGTCTATAGCTACCCATCGAGCCTTTAGGGCTCTGATTGAAACCTTGATAACGAGTTGAAAGAAATATTCATGCCAGAGTGGGTATGTGTGATAATGACGCGGCTCAAGAACGCCGGGTGACAATGCGGGAAAAGCTCCATGTCGTGATCTGGTAGCCCTCCGCGCTGCCATCTCCTGAAGGCGTAATCGCTGTCATACGCTTTGAGCGTATGACACATGGCCGTAAAGGTGATTAAAAGAAAAGGTACGATAGAAAATGGTGTGACCAGGGCAACCGAGGTAGATGCTCGCTTGCACTTTCCCTCGCGTCGCCATCTGAAGTGCCGATAGGTCGCCTGCGTAATGCCGTTTGAAAGAATATCGAGGAGATCGAACTCTGTAGCTGGACGCCTGATGCTATTCCAGCTCAAGAGCGTTCCAAAACAAGGCAGCCGAGATTCGCATGAAGCCTCGGCCAGCAGGCGGCGGCCCTAAGTCAAGTCACATGGCGATATGGATACCGAAGGCCCAGTATGAAACGGTAGCGCCGACAGGTAGATTGCGAGCTTTGCTATTTCTCGAAGCTGGCCAAAAGTAGAGTCCAGAGCGGCAATCGAAATTGATGATGGGCGCTCGCTTATCATCGCGCCGAAATTCGGGCGAACCGCCATTGGACGCCTGTGCGCTAAACTGAGGATCGTGACGCTGGTGACGCTTGTGATATGTCGATCGCGAAGTCATATTGCCGTGGTACCGTCTTATACGAAGAGTTGAAACTTGGGTATCTCAGGTGTGGAAAACTTGCAAAGGTGACTCTGGCGTCAAAGTCTGCGTCTAGTCGAGGTGGCTCGCGGCGAACTGGTTGATCATGCCCTCCAGGTTGCGCTCTTTGAGGACCGTGGCGTATCGGGGTTCGCGAGAAAACTTGGGCACTGAGTCCGAGGCCATGAGCTTGAAAACACTGCTTTGTGCCTGATCGAAAAGCGTGGCCACCTCGTCAAGAGATCTGACCATTTGCTCATCCTCACCGACAGCGCGGGTCATGCGGCCAGCAAGTGCGTTGCGAAGGTTGTGATCGATATTGAGCTCACATGGCGAACCGGGTGCTAGGAAGGCATTGTAAAGACCTGGGAAGTGTTAGTTGCGAGAGAAGATTTTGTGATGAGATTGTGCAACTTACTGTATGCCGACGCAAGTGTTTCGCGGATGATGTCCAAGCGTGGCGAAGGTCCAGTCTTCTTGGCGGCCTCATAATCTGCAAGGAAGGCCTGAACGTCCACATAAAATGCCAGGTTCTCCTCGCAATGAGTCTCGCGCAGGTACTCGCGGAAAAGCAGTCTAAGTGCCGGATCGCGGATGATGACAGTCATGCGGTTGGTGTTTGAGTCGCGGCTGACGCCGTTTGGTACACGAGATCCTACGGTTGCTTCATTGTTAATTTGTCCACTGGGAGTCGTGATCCAGCCGGCAGCACGCATGCCCTTTTGTGTAACGGCATACGAGATGTTCTTCGAAGGGTTATACTTGAGCGATTGGCTCGCGCCCGCCGGGTTCCTATCGTCGGGGACGATCTCGATGTGACCATAAGTCAGGAAGTGAGTGGCGATGTCGTAGACTTCACGCTTGTCTACGACAGTACAGCAGTTCATGAGCCAGTCGTAGCCAGTCTTGCCAGTGAAGCAGTATGGGGCGTCCTTATCGCCACGACGAGATCTTTGCATCTTGACACCAACCATTCCAGTGGCGTACTCGCTAAGTGAGTCTGAATCGGATGAAGACGAATGTGTTTTGAGGTTGGGACCAGTGTCGCCAGCAAATCGTCGGAACAGGACGCTGACTGTGGCTTCATCATGGTTGATCTTGTCTGTTTCGGTCTCACGCTCGAGAATCACAAGCTGCATCATGTTGCGAGGCGAGTCAAGCAGCTCGTTGACGTGCCTTTGGTGAATACCATTGCGTTGGCAGAAGCGGCCGAGAACGTGCATGCCCTTCGGGGTCAATTGCCACACCGAGCTCTTGCTGAGGAAATCAGTCTTTCCTTCTACTGATTCAACGAAACGAGCATCGAGGAATCTCTGGCAGACCGAACGAGCCATTTCCTTGGCCATTGAGAAGGTAGTAGTTGTCGTCGTCGTTACTATTCTTGTAGGGTCCTTGGGATCAGGCATGCGATTTGATTGTGAGAATTTGAGAGAGCCAAGATTCGTAAGAGCTTCATCGGTGGTGAAAGTGTGCTCATGGCGGGAGAAACGGACACGATGTGAGTTGAGTGGCAAGCTCACCATGAGCGTTGAGAACAGATCCTTGAAATCCTGTAGACATGTTAGATGTTGAACTGGAAAATTATTGGAGCATGTAAGCTCGGTCTGACGATTCCACTCGAAAATCAAAGCCATTGAGACGAAGAAGTAAGCCGCACGCCTACGAAAGGTGAGTGGGCGACCGACGCGGGCACTTTGAACGCTCCGTCGCGGCTGTGTTACTCATGTGCTACAATGGGAACCGCAGAACCGGAACTGATGGGTGCACATGCACAAAAAAAATGATACTCACTCTTGTGTAAGGGCGGTCGTCCTCCGTCATGCGGAGCAACCGCGAAGAGGTTTGATGCATCATCCGTGCACGGCTCTCGACGAGCCTGTTGTATTGCTCGGCTGGGTCACAGGTTGAATCCTCGCTTATCTTCTTTCGCTCAGAAGACGGGTTTCGCTGTGAGCTGCGAGCGAGGGACTGACGCGGCTCCTCGAACGATTTGGTATCCTGATACTTCTCGTCGGAAAGGGTGGTCTCGGAGGAGTAGAAAGAGGCAGTCGAGGGCTCGGAGCGCTTGTGAGAGCTCGCGAGAGAGGGTGTCGGACGGTGAGCGGGTGGTTCGGGGTGTGTCGGTAGAGGTTCGACCGCGGTATAGATTCGATCGGCAGGCTGCTGGGCTCCGCGAGAGCGTATCCGGCCAAAGGATGCTAGGCGGGAGTGCGCTCGCGATCTGACGGTTGCCGCAGTGGTCTTCTGTTTGGAATCCACTTTGTCTACGGTGGGGAGGGCGGTGCAAGAGCAGGGCTCGCAGTCGAGAGTTTGTGCCGGCGGGTTGCAGCGGGGAGGAGCAAGCGGCGGCGGCGGTGGTGGTGTTGGTAGAGGAGGAGGTGGTCGGGCGGCTACGTCAGGATTTGTTTGACGGGCATGGGCGTGGGCGTGAGGAGGTCGCGTGGCAGCACGTGGATTGCAGGAGCGGAAGGCAGGCGGAAGTGTTGGTCTCGGCGGGTGGAATGCAGTGTGTCGGCTCGCTCAGGCTCGTGGGGGGGCGCTGGGAGGGAGGAATGCGGGCAATGGCACCGTTATAGTGAGCGCGAGCGGGCGGCGACCAGGACTTGGGCATGGGCGTAGGTATAGCAGCAGCAGCAGTGGGTCCTGCTCGACCGCTGCCAGACTAGACGGGCCAGGGTTTGCGCATCAGTGCGGTCAGACTCGTGCAGATCGATTCGAATGCCAGCACGCGCGAGCCACCTGCGCAGCGCGCCAGCCCGGGCGGCAAAGGTCGCGGCCAGCGCTGCGAAGCCCTGTGGCCTCACCTCCGCCGGCCTCTCTACACAGCTAGACACTCCTAGGGCCAGCGCCGGCGTTCGCCCATGACACATGGCCTGCCCGTCTGCTACCTGACTGAGCCTGAGTCTCAATCGTTCTCACCAGCGGTATGATGCCGCTGCCCCTGCTGCCGCCCGCCGCCTCGCAGCGAAGCCACTACTACTGGCACGCTGCAGAGGCCGAGCTGGCCAGCGAGCCATCTCTGCACGCACGCACACACCCACGAGGGACAAGGATCACTGCCCGTGGCCGCTCTGTTGCAGACGTTGCATATACCACATCCTCTGTGCATACAAGAGCCGAGTAGTTTCACGTTCACGCCTCGCCGCCAGCTGTCTCGTGAGAGCAGGCGTAGTGCTTACTCTTCCCATCACCCTTCCCTCAACTTGAGCCTCGACCCGTGGCTTGTCGGCTCCCGCGGCCTGAGTGATCACCGTCTTACCAACCTAAAACATGCCTTGGACATCGAAAGTCTCGGTGGCGCCGCCATCTCACATGCGCGCGCGTGATACGCTGCCGCTCGGCTCATGGCATACGTGCGATGTAGCCATGCAATTCCGCAGTCGACGCCATACTTGCATGCAGCGTTGATGAGAGTCTGCACGCCGGCGTGGCTCTCTGCATGCTCCCTCGCTGCCAGATCCACTCGGCCTCGTATCACAGTTGCACAGCAGTGGCACAGTTTCACGTAGACGCGGAACATTCTTCGAAGGAGCTTCGTCCATGGGTATCCTAGCAACCCATCTCGCTCAGGAGGATGGGAATGATCTACGCCTCTCCTCGTGGCCAATACGTTCTGTCTCCTGGAAGCTTAAGTCCAACCAACCACATGGCTGGCCGTTTGATCGTTCGCCCGCACTGTCGATCACATCGTCGTCGCATCCGCTTTGCTGCGTGCATTATCCGCATGCGCTGTTTGCAGTGTTCATCTGTTCGAGCGCTGACATAGTAGGGCAACCGCTCGGAGCTAGAGAGCTTTGGCTGCTGCTGGTTCGCAATTCACGCGCGCCCGCGACTTCTGTCAACAAAACGTTCCTTCGTGGTCATCTGCCGGGCAATCCTTGACTCCGACACGTGGTGGCTTGCATGCCGGGGCTTTGCTGCATCAGAGTGGGTATCGCCATGCCACGCTCTGCGGCGGGCGAGAGCGCTGACGGCGGCGCCTACTGCCCTCGCAGACGGCATCCGCCCTACGTAGCGCGGTCCTGGACGAGACCACTGCAATAACGAGCGCTACTACATGTACTTCTGCTTGACTGCCCGCTGGCGCCTGGGCAATGACCATGATCCGACCGCGCTAGAAGGTCGAAAAAAATTCCATTGCCAGGGGCGCTGTCAAGCCACGCTTTCGTGCAGGCCGAGCGATCGACTCAAGTAGCTTTTGTAAGATCCGCTAGAGCCAATTTCGGCTGCTCTACGCTCGTCCGTTCATTTGGAGTGGGCGTGAGAGTGGATTTCTGTGAAGACTGCGCGGAGTCCCGGACAGACACCTCCTCGGGTATCGTGATGCCCATAACCTACGCAGGCGCCCGCCCTTTGGGCCGGCGGCAGCAAACGTGAAACGGGCGACAACAAGCGTATGGATGCCAGCCTGCGTGTCGGGCGAGGCTCGCATGCGCATACACGTGCACACATGCAATCACCGAGCTCGCGAGGCAGAATATGCAGACTGCGACTCCGCTTCCCCTCACGAGTGCCCACCAACACCGCGATCGTCGGCCATCTTCGTGTCAGCGCACGCAACAGGGCGCGGCATCGCCCTTCAGACACATTGTTTGTATGCCCGTCTGCGGCGTCGCACGGCAGGATTGCCTCGTGTCTGATATTGACTGCATAACCGCGTGCCGTGTACGTACCACAGCTGCGTGCGGCAGCTCTCAACCGGCGTCTCTCGTGCTTCGCGCATTATTGCTGCCTGCGAAGTGCGTGTGCACATATCGCATCATTATTGTAATCAGTAGTACGCACGCATCCTGCAACCTTGATGACTCGCCTTGCTTTGGCGCGAGCATGTCCGGCCGTGCGGTGCTGGGCTCCTGTGGCACGTTATCGACTGCTGTGGTGTCGGTGTGCCGGGCGATGGGAATCCCATCAATTATGTGATCGTGTTTGTATCCAGAAGGAATGGCGGCCATGTGCTTCCGAGGCACATGGCTTCAAGGTTCAGCCATGGATCCGAGCCAAAGCCCTCGAAACACTCTCACCCAAAAATACGAACGCTTCGCATCTGCAGCCCAAAAGCCTTCGAACTCTCAGCATGTCACCGCCCTCCCGCCAGATCGTAATCTGTCTGCGATCGAAACTGCACCACTACTGCTGCAGACTATAACTAACCCGTCGCCTACACTCACCTAATCTGAGTCCAGCCCATGCGGTTGCGAGCAGGGGCCCACGCCGGCGTCCCACGCTTCTGACTCTCTGCCTGGTTCCTCACGCCTCAGGCTGAACGTTTTGCTGCAGACCGCCCAGCTGCGGCCCACGCTCGGTGTGCACAGTATGAATGTGGTCCGGAACAACGGCATGAACAAATTCCACGTGGGCTTGCAGCAAGCCACGTCGTCGTCGCGGCTATCGCCCGGCCTTGGCATTATCAACAATCCTGGCTTGCTGTGTTTTATCCATCTGCTCCACAGGTACGCTGCGTGTGGGTCGGCCAGACACGTGGCATGGAGGAGCTTGACACCGCCACGTCTCGCGGTCTCATGCTGTCGAATCTGGCTGCGGTGTAGCGTTATGCCCTGATGCTGATGGAAAGACCATGGTAGGTATTTGTTCCTTGCTCGCAAGACGAGGCAACAAGGAATTCTCCGCGATCATGCCACGAGTTGGTGCTGGTGAAACACCCATCGCAGCGTGGCTTCCATGTGGCCGGCACTTGTCTTGTCGTGCTCGAAACGACCGTCCGGCTGTTTTGTCACCACCGTGCTGCTGCTCCGCTCAAGGCTCCAGATCGTTAGTACCTCCTAGGTGTAGCACGTCCACGAGCTTACGGCATACCGAAGGATCTGAATCGATGCCCCTAAATTCTACAACAATCTCTTCGATGCCCTACCTATCTCGGAGATCGCTCGTAGTCTTCACGTGGAATGCCCAATGCACAGACAGATCTCCAGGGTCCCGGCCTAAGACTGACATCAATGTGAAGCTGCCACGTGCAAGGTGCTGCTGGGCGAGCAAGCCCAAAGGCCCTTGACCCATGGGCGAACTTGTTACACGACATGGTGCGAGACAGCTGCGCAGCTTTGCTCGATCGTGCTCAAGCACCTAGACCTTGACATGACCGGCCGGTCTCGGAGATTCTGCATCTTTGCGCGAGGAGGCCTGCCGGCTTGCAGCAGCCACATGGCATACGATGCGTGTAACCCAAGGCGAACACGGTAGCCGGCACTACCACCATCGCTCGTCAAAGTACCTTGCGTCGGCCTCGTGTCCGCTGCAACGGTCCCATCGTTTACCTGCAACTCGCTGACATCGTTCGGAGACCTGGCCGCAAGCTGTCACAAAGCAGGCCAGTTCACGGAACCAGTCGTCTACTCGTTACTTGCTGTCATCGGTAAAGAAGCACACGACCTCGTGTCGAGTCTTTCGGCTGGCGAAGCTGAGTTTCGTCAACCCTGAAGCTGACGTGCGATCTACAGCCACCCTTCTTCACTCTCGCACTCTTTCCTCGCGAATACGACCAGGCCTGCTACAGTCGGAAACTCTGATATATTGCACTTGCAGCGCGTAACGCACATCCTGGTACGCTTAGTGTCCTATCAACGGAGCCGTGTCCGGGCCGGGTCCTTCTACATATGTGTCGGGCAACATCCGAAGCTCAAAGTAGGCATTACAAGCGCCTATCTCAGCACATGCATGGCTACCAGTAACGCTAGATGACGACGCGAGACGTCTGTCGTCCAATCGCGCAGCTATTTGTTCATCTTCCTGCCAAGTTTCTTGCGGTGAGCGTTTCTACTTACTCGACACTATATCAGTGCTCAACAGGCTGGGTATTACCGACCTCATAGCCCTGTATTAATACGCCCCAGATGGAGACATCCTCCGCTTCACTCCTGCCAAGCATGCAGAAGCATCCTGCAGACATCTCGCCTAATCTTTGGCACCGCTACTTGAACGTAGAGACGCGGAGAATCGATCGATCCGTACGGATCGTTGCTCGGAGTTATCTCCAAGCGGCTCTAGGCGTTGTATATGACATTGTCCAGTAGTAGTACCTCCTATAGGTAGGTACCAGCTGATGTCTGGACAGACGGAACAAGCCGTGTCATTCGTCTTTGTTCTTCGGACTTGGCTCCCTTTGTTGTTGGGGTCTTCATCAGAACGATGGTATCATGACTCGAGAGTGTACGTGAACAGAGGCATCTAGACCCAGTCTGCGACGCGGCTGTGAGTTGATCTCAGAGTTGACACTCAATGCCTCACGTCAGAGCTATTGTCAGATATTGTGTACTCGAGCGATGTTGCAGGACGAGTCGGAGACGAATGAAGGTAGAGAATTTCCTGAGCGCGAAGTCCTTTCAAACCCGTTGAAGATCTGTGGTCTATGTTATCAATAGATATGTCTTACTTAGTCCGACGTCTAGTCTACATCAGCTAGAGTTTACGCTAAACTGTGCAGTTGAGTAGTCAGCAAAGCTGGCTGGACAAGACCAGTTTTTACCCACCCAAGGACATCGAGGATGTAAATCAAGAACATATATACACGATATCAAGATCGATTTGTGATCTTCGTACAAGTCAATCAGAGGCCACAACACCCACACTGTCGTCGAAAATCGATCTCACGAAAAATGTGTAGGGTTGGTGTTTGGGTAATCAAGAAGCATGGTCAAAAGGAAAAGTCTCTTTGTTCTTGCAAACCGCAGTACAATGCATTGTGTATGGCACTCGAAGATCAACGTCCGATCAAGCTTGATACGTTCTGCAACCTTGTGCTCCACGGTGAAGCTACAAGCGATTGGCACGAAAAACGGTTCTTCTGTTCCTAGAGACTCGGCATGTACAACGAATGATTTGGAGAGCTGGAACTACTTGGAGCAAGCTGAATATCAAAAGTCGCGTATCCCAACGAAGAAGTTTGATTCAGCATCCGGATCAACGCAGGCACAATCGCATTGTTATAAAACGGAGCAGTGGCTTTGACCGCCCAGAAAGATGGGCATTTCACTTCACGTTGGCGATCATGATTGGATGCATTCCTAGGCTTCACATAACGCCATTGTCCTTCAGCTCACACATAAGAGAGCCAATGCAATGCAGTTGTTCCTGGAAGGTTGCCCTTCAAGTCTGATACCATACCTCAGGAAGGTATTACATCAGCACTGACCTCGCCAGCCTTCTCGTAAAAACCCAAGCAATGGTGCCCATTAGACAGGTCCAGCAGGCCGACGGGGACGATGAGCAGGAGTCGAGCTTCCTACTGCTCCCTCCAGAACTTCGCGTCTACATCTACAAGGATGTCTTCGACGAGATCCTCAACCCGGAGAAGCCTCTTGAGCGCGAGAAATGGTTTCCGACACCGCCCATCGTCCGCGCATGGCCAGAGCTAAAGATGGAGATTGCCACTGAGTGGCATCAACGTCTCATGGATGAGTACACTCGCTTGGGAGCCTATCAGCGTGCGATCGATGCAGAGGACCTGAAGCTGGGTTGGAGTGAAGCGGCTCAGGAAAGAGCCGCTGTGCTTGACGAAGAGTCCGACAAAGTTGCCCTGAGGGAAGCACAAGTTCTCGTCTTGATCCACAACTGCACAGCTGAGATGTCCGGTATACTTCAGAGTCGTAGGGGCAAGCTGAACGATCCTTATCAGGTACATGGTTGGCCGACGAGGGTCTGAAGTCTGTAAGTTGCGATCAGGCAAGATGCAAATGTTGATGACAATATCAGAGCTCGTAAGTTTGGACGAGGCGTCTTAAGGCGTCGTTTGAATAGCAAATGTTAACTCGCAATTGAAAATCCTCCCTCAGTGCAGTCGGTCGTTCCTTCCGTTTCCAGATGCATATGTTGACTTTACATGACCAGGTGAGTCAGTCGCTCCTTCCGTTTCTAAATGCTTACCGTGAAATTAAATTAGAGCCTGCAGACTCTTCTTCACTCGCCCAACGCTTCCCACCACCTAAACTTCACCCACCACCCAGTCAAACCAAAGCAACGAACTCGCAACCATGTCTGCCGACTTCATCTTGGCATGTCTTGAGTCGGTCAACAACCCCACGCACCAGATGCCGTGTCAGACGACCTACGTCTTCATCAAATGGCTCGGTGACCCGAACAACGAGTACGAGACCTTCTGCATTACGTGGGACGAATACGCGTAAGCAACGAGCACAATTGCCTAATTCATCGTTAGCCTGAACTGACACGCTTTAAGTGAGGCGGTCAACGAGGGTCTGGTCTACGGACCACTGGAAGTCACCGTCAAGGTCTGCAACGATGTCCACACAGGTAAGTGCATGGTTCGTTACGCGAGTGAGGTTGCAGCGGCAGGCGGGCAGGAGCACGGCAGCGGCGGAGGCATTGGCGGCGGTCAAGGCAATGGCAGAGGCGAAGGCAATGATACCGACGACAACGACGATACCGGCGACGACAACTATACCGGCGACGACAATGCTACCGGCGACAACAAAGACGCCGGCGATGGCAACGAAGGCGGCAACGACCAGCAGCAAGACCAGCAAGCCAGCTCCACCAAGACCAGCAAGTCGGGCAAAACCAGCCCGTTCTTCAAACTACCTCTGGAGATCCGCTTGAAAATTGTAAGTGCAGTGAAAATAAGCCCACTCTGACGTCGAGCGCGATTGACTGACCTTCATACCCTCTCTTTCAAGTACACCGAGCTCATGAACTCCAACATCAGCTCCATGTTCGGCTCCCACGTCGACAAGACGGCAAAGAGAACCGCTATAGCCATCCTTGATGCCTGCAGGACGACTCGCACAGAAGCAGGCGAAGTGTTGATGAGCTGTCTCGAACGACACTCCCAGAAAATGGAAGACGAAACCCGCGATCTCACCAGAGAAGTCGCCGAGGCGGCGGCCAGCCGCAACGGGTCAGTGGAATCCCATGGCCATGTCGACAGCGCGCGCGTGGTCGAGAGCAACCTGAAGTCCACCAAGCTCCTCTGAAAACTCCTCGAGGAGGACTTGGAATGTGGATCTACAATTATGGCAGTCAATCAAGACCGACAAATCACCGAAAACATGAGAAAACTCTCAAAAAAACAATTGGAAAGTGTCAGTGGTACAATGGGTTCAAATTTGTGAGTATCTTATCCTTTCCATTCCTACAGCCTGTCAGAGAGACGCTGACTCACGCCACTATTTCTGATAGTCCGCAAGCAATGCGCCAGCAGCAGTATTCTGGACCCTGAGACGCACCGCGTTATCATCGTAACCAACGCCTGGCGCCACGCTTGAAAATCGATTTTTGTTGTTGTCAAGCATTGCCAAGCTCGATTGAGCTTTGCATGAAGTGCTTGTTTGGTTGTTATGCATTTCTCCAATGGAATCAGTATGCTCTATGCATGCTTTATCTCTTTCCCTTCTCCCTCGGCTTGCACTCGTCACCTTGCACTGGGTGAAGCATGATCTTGGTGGGGTAGTCTGCGCGGTTGTTCTGGTGACCCTTGCTCCAATCGTAGCTCACTGCGTATGCGAAGATGTTGCCGGTTCTGCTGAAGTCTGTTGCGGTGATGCTGCCGCCAACGTCAGGGTAGCCCTTCAGTCTGTGCTTGGCGTCTTTGTCCCAGAAGTGGAAGGTGCCATCTGCGCCAGCGGTGGAGAATGTGCCATGGACCGGGTGGAATGAAATAGCGTTGACTGAGTAGACATTCTGAGTGTTGCGATCTGAAGGCGCAGTGGCACGGTGGCACTTGAAGCTGAAGTTGTTCGTCTGCTTGTCCTCTGGAATGTACTGGATGGCGCAACGGCCTTCAATACTGCCGATGGCAAAGCCGGAAGCATCGTTGAATGTGCTCACAACGCGAGTCTGCCACTTGAGAGGAGACTGGATGGACTTGAAGAATGTGCTTGGGTTCTTGAGATCGATGACGTTGATCCAGCGTTCAGCGGTGCCGACGACCAGGAGATCTGTGTTGTTTGTGCTGGCATTGTGCCTGACGTCCATGCTGTAGACACGATCCTGGCAAGTGATAGAGGCGGCAGGTGCTTGCTGACGAAGGTCCCAGTATTTGACAGTCTTGTCCCAGCTACCAGTGACAAGCATGTGCTGCTGGTTGACGAAGATACTCTCGACACACTTGATGGGCTCATCGTGCGCCGCGACTTGCTGAGCAGTTGTACCACCGGCACCAAGATCGAGCATGCGAGCGGCCTTGTCTGCACCGGCGCCGAAAACCTTCTGACCGTCCTTGGACCAGCAGCAAAGAAAGCACCGGACCCTCGTGCTCGAACATGGCCTTGCCTTGACTTTGTCCATTTCCGTCAATCTCGTAGATGCGGACCTTCTTGTCCCAACTTGCGACGGCGAGGTGGTCGCTCTGCGGTGAGAAGCTCATGTCGGAAATGCTGTCCTCGGGCGGGTTGGCAACGGCAACATCTTTGCTGAGATCGCCTTGAGTTGGGTTTGCGTTGGATGCGGCGGATGACGCGCCGCCGAAGAGAGCCATGTCGTCGGTCTGTGATGGGCTCGAATTAGGAGTAATGCGTTTGCGCGAAGCCTGAGAGTTGTTAGACGACCCATATCCGCGGTAGTAAGACATCTTCGCGGTTGTCTGTCGCGTTGATGGGTGGGAATGGATTCTGACCTTAGGTGTAATCGGAGGTCAAGCTCGCGATTCGCAGTGAGGGTTCCTCTGTTTGCAAGTGACTAAGTATCAAACGCGCGAAGCAGCTGCAGTCTCACTAGCTATATGCGCCTCTGCCGCCTGCGAAGTGAAGTGAATGCCTGCTGCAGCCTCAAGCAAACGCCGCGGCTGCAGCCGTAAAACGCGGTCGGTCGCAGCTGCTTCGCGTCCGAGCTCTTCGCCAAGCCGCGCTCTTTCGCAGCGGACAATAAAAAGTTCTGCACCTCGAATCCATCCTTCTTCCTGCAACTCCTCGCTCAACAAATCGCAGTCGAAGCTTACAGACAGACAGCTTCGCGCTTGTCATCACACACAGCTTTGGGAGAAAGTCCCCGGACAACCTTACTATGTAAGGATCGCCGAAAGGCGCCGCCACAGAAGCATTTCGCGGCTTACTCTTTGTGCGACCGCCATCCCTTCCTGGACTCATCCTACCGCTCGCACTCTCATCTGGAAGCTGTCCGCTCGGGCTTGCTGGTCGAGGGACCGGCTTCGGCTGCCTCGAAAGAGGAGACGAGGATATGAGTCTGCGCTCTCGGCCTCGTGGGTCTCGCTGTCGGCCAGTGGAAGGACGAGAGGAGGCAGGATGATGATCCATGGAGCAAGTTGGGTTCAAGGTATGTGCAAGGGCCGTTCGTCGTGGTCAATAGACATGCGGTTGCTTGTCTCTCGTCTTCGGATGAAAGGCACGTTACTCGATGGGGCTTATTCTTGAGGCGAGGAGTTCCTCACACCTTTGGGTCTGCCGGGCAGTTGTACTGCGCCTATGCTGTGTCAAAGCAGCCAGACTCCTTTAACATGCAACGCAGCAAACAGGGACCGAGAAGTTTTGGTGATGACACCAGCATATAGAGTCAAGCACTGAACAAAGGGTTTGCGGTGTGCCTTTCACTAGGTGCATTTGCGGCTTTCATTGATGCTACAATTGCCTACGACGGTATCTGATAAAACTTCTCGAGTCTCTGCTTGCTAGCAGCAATCCTCACCGTCCATACAAGAAATCAAGAATAAAAGCATTTGTCGAACGAACTTCATTCCAGGTCCATCTTATGGCTCTTCCATTTCATCGCCAACGCCTTTTCAATCCGTTCAATGGTACGTCTTTTTCTCTTTTCTCATTCAATCATGCAATGATGAATACTTTTTAACCCTGAGCTTCGGCGCAGAGGATAAACCAAACAACAACAACTTTTAATTTTCTTTCTGAAATTGATCGTCCATCACACAATTTGTACAAGACTCTTGCAGGCACATTTGCTAACATGGTTTCGTCAGGTTCCGTTTATGTTCAGCCCTGCCATTGCCATTACCTATCGTGTTTTCTCGCTACATATTTGAATGATCATACTTCTCAATCACATCAATCTATCTTCCTCCATATCTTATTTATCCTCTTCTTTCCCTGCGCGCACCTTCGAATACAATATACTATGTGATTGTGTTGCCCTCGCCCATTTGCCCATGATCACTCGCCGCCGACTGTGTCACGGTTCTCTGGTGTCGACGACACTTGCCCTGCTCACCTTGCACTTGTAAAGACGGCGCCGTAGAATCAGATGCCATGCGCAAGTCTATTCCAATCACATATAGTTGCTCAGCTCATGGAATTCCGCACATGTGAGTGCATAGACTAACGTCATGGTAAGGGAATTTGATAGCTCAGATAAGCAAGACTTCTGACTCCTAGCATCCGACACTTTGACACCAACTTTTCGGGTGATTTTTGATCATCCTATGCTTCAAGCAATCACAGGTGCAATACACTGCTTGACAGTCTCCTCGAGACCCACGAAGCCATGCCCATAGTGCTTCCTCAGCAGTTCCTCGGCCTCCTTGTTAGGAACCACGGACAGATCGTGACCCTGTTCAACGTCCTTCCCGAAGTTCTTACCCGGCTCAAGCTTCCTAAACACTGCTAGGATGTCGTTGTAGGTATACGGCGCAGTGAAGGCGAAGATCCTGTCGCCGTTACATGCAGGATCGACGAGAGCCACCACGTGCAGCTTCGCGTTGTCCGAGACGTTGACGAAATACTGTGGCGGGAACTCAGACAGCAACCTGTTCTGGCCGGTGTAGACTCCCATGAGCCAGTCTGCGGTGCTGTTGCCCGTCTCCCTGAAGCGAGTGCCAAAGTTGGCATTAGGAAGAACAGTGGCGACTTGGAAGCGTGGCTTGTGCTCTTTGACCGCCGCCCAGAGCGCTTTTTCGGCTTCTGTTTTGCTCGCTGCGTAGATATCTGTACAGATTAATATTCATTCAGTATACGTTCGTACGATTACGGAAGGAAGCTAGAGCTTACCGAAGGAATCTGGCGGAGAGCTTGTGCGAACTCTCTCAAGCACGGCTTCGTTCCAGGTATCCTTGGTCACGACGATTTTCTTGTTCGGCATGGGCGAAAGCGCTGCGGTACTGGATGAAGTGTAGACAAGACTTCTCACCATGGGCTCCGTTCTGGCCGCGTTGAGGATGTTGACGGCGCCTTTGACAGTTGGTGGTATGACAGCCTCAGGATTGGTGGACTCGAAGTCCACGATAGATGCCAGATGGATAATGCCGCTCACACCTTTGACGGCTTTGTCGTAGGCATTGTCTGCGATCATGTCGGGTACCTCGACAATCTCGAGCTTGTCCTTTCCGAACTTCTTCTCCATGAGAGTAGTGAGGAATTGAGCTTTATTCGTGGATCTGGACGTGCCGCGGACCTTGTAGCCAGCGGCGAGGAGTTCTTCGACTACATGGGCACCGATGTAGCCGGTGGCGCCTGTGACGAGCACGGTGTCTCCCTTTCGAATGGTCGTCATCTTTGTTGAAGGAGTTGGTTTGGCTTGTTGTGTTCGATAATTGGTGGAAAAGGGTCATTCGTGGTAGACAGCTTGAGAGCCGACTGTTATTTGAGAATGAGGCCAAGATGACAGTGAGCAATAAGCATGTGACGTGGTCAAGTAAGCTGGTCTACGTCGCACAACTCGCATGACTAATAATGACTTGCCCAAGGCTTGTGACAGATGAGGAGTTCTCACATCTCACATGCGGGGGTGCAACCAGAAGTGAAGTCGCAATTGAAGGTACACCGTCAAAGATTACACGTCTCGTAAGCGCGATTGATCAAGCTGGTATGACTGCTCCATGGCATCTAATGACGCTTCAATTCTAGTAAAAACGCGAGGAACATTCCGACAACCTGTGAAGCTTCCTCAAGGTGACTTTCCATTGCTGGCCCACTTTGCAGTGCTCTACGCTAATGCCTAGCGAGGCCTAAATCCCTACAAGCTCCCAGATCCCATGGCCCAACATCTTGCCTGATGCCTTCTCTTCTGCTTGTGCTATCATGTGGTATGCCTTGATGATCAAGTGCGCCTCCCAAGATTGTTCTTTTAGTGAGCCGTCACCATATCCATACTTGTGCTTCAAACGTCCGAGAAAAGTTGGCATATAAAGTCCATGTCTTTCATGTCTCTCTCGTTCTGCCACTGGCTCTTGCTTGCATCCCTCATACGTCCGTGACATGCGGCCACCCCAATTCGGTGACTAGCTTTTTTCATGGCTGTCTGCGCGACTTGATACTTTTCGTGGAGCTTTTGATTCTCGAGCCCGATCTCAAGGTGCTTGGCATGGGCAAGGCCGAGGAATAATTGTATGCTCTCATTGCGGATGGTGCGGTTTAGCTGAAGGACCGCAGGGAGCTTGGTTTCCACGCAGACCATGTCGTACGGATGAAGGCAGGGAGCTTGGTTGGTGCGCTTTAGATAAAATCTCCCGGGAAGATTGTACCTACTCATGTAATGAGTATCTGCTGGAAGCTCTGGCGTACTTGACCCGTAGGGTCTGGCGTCGAAGACCGACTGAAGAACTCTCTCGAGAATGTCCAAACGGAGTTCAGCCGGTAGTTTCATGAGTGGTGAAGTTTCGTCTTTTGTTACTGTGCTTGCCGCGACAGATGTCGGTAGACTGACCGTCGCAGTATTTGTTGCTGCCACAAAAGCTGCTTGGTGATCATTCGGTTCGAAATTGCTCGTAAGCTCCAGGGCCGCCTCTTCAAGACGATTCGTTGCAGTTTGCATCTGTGAGACCTGCCCTTTCTTCGCGCTTCTCTTCGCCTTTGACTTCACCACTTTCTTCGCTCGTCTTTTTGCCATCTTTGACGAAGGCAGGATGTGATTAGGTGGGTGTTGATATGCTTAGCGTTATTGTCGGGGCCCGGGAGACATATAAGTGCTCGTGGTGTTTTGAGCGCGTGCTGTGAGATGTAGCAGCAACAAACAGAGACCATGGAATTTCTGGTGAAAGAAAGTCGTGCCCACGGCAATGTTGCGTACCCGAAGCAAAACGTGCCACTGGGTCGGTAATGAGTGAATGCGAGTGTCAATGCAAACATAGCCTCAATTCAATCAGCGAACTTGTTGTTAGGAGGGCCATTGATTACATGAGACAATTCGTGGCCTTGATCGTGATAAATCAACGATCCATAAAGAATAATGTCTGCGATTCTTCGTTTGCCTCTGGGCTATCTGGGTGCGTTTGAGCTAAAAGAGAGCTGTGCTACTGAGCCATCATGTAGCTGTTTCATCGTATGACGCCTCCGGTCCCTTACTGTAGCCTGAAACGTTGCATCCGGATAGCTGCACCCTATTTCATTGATGTTGATAATCGACTGAGGGAAAGGTCATGAGCTTGAAGGTGGGATGGCCGCAGAAACAGACACATGAAGCCGGAACTTCCCTGAGGTCACAAGCAATTCCGAACCAACGTCAGCCTACATTCAGAACGACTCCCACCGCTATTAAATCGTCTGCTTTATTCTATTCCTGCAACTAGGTACCAACATGTCCGTACAATGATGTTCATTTTTGACCAATGCACTGACCTCCAGAATATCATTCAGGCGTGCCAAACCCTGTCGTGCGCTGGCAATGAATTTCTTGCCTCTTCCCGAATGCCGAAATCCGAAATCCGAGGCTGGCATCGACCACCACCTCGCGTCCATTTTTGCCAGCATAGACATTCGACATTGACTATGCGGCCCTGAACGAATATTCTAAGTGAAATGTTCTAACAAAACACAGGAGCCATGTCCGAGCAGACAATCACCACGCACCGTCGCAACGGCAAACTCCAATCTTGCGAGCCATGTCGTAAACGTAAACTGTCGTGCGATCACAAATTGCCCAGCTGTGGACGATGTGTGAAACGGGGAACAACGCGAGAATGCCAATACCATCCAGCACCAATGACTCGACTTGGACGCGCCACTCCGAGGTCAATTTCGCCTCAGTCAACGCCGCCGGCTAGTGCCTATGTCTCGACAGTGGCTCGGGAATTATCGATTGCAGGCTCCTCGCGGCATCCGAGCCCGTCGCCCATGCAGCATATGAGCCTCGATGGAGTCGTACAGGATGGTCTGGAAAAAGCAGTCATATCGCCTCTCGGGTTTCTTGGAGAGTCGAGTGCATCCGCAGTCGTCGCTGAGCTGATCGATAGTATGGGAGAAACCCACACTGAATCTGTCCGTGCACACGCAGAAGACAACATCACAGAAGCTATGGTTCAAAAGGGAGCTACAATACTGTATCATCTGCAAGGCATTGAGTTGCGGTTAGAAGAATTCCAAGCCTGGCTGCGTGTTGGGGATGGGTATCTGCTTTTCCGCCAGGCATATCAAGTCTTCATTACTGAGCTGTGGCGATACTTCAAGACCCACTTGCAGGACATACCAGAAGGACAGCGGTTGCAGCACTATTCTAGGCTGGTCTGGAGAAACACCTTGAATCCCATGCATGCTACCGCCGACACCACCATCCAAGAATGGGCACATCAAGCCGCTGGCTCGAATCTGCGATGGGAAACGGTTGGCTTGCTATTCTCTGCAGTAGGACTGTGGGCATCGGGCGCGGTCTTCACGGAAAACCACTACGCTCACCCAGCTGGACGCATGGCCATGGCGAAAGCAATGCTGAAGTTGGTCGATGAGTGCATCGACCTTAGCCGAGAGTGCGGCAGCTGCTCAGATCTGTTCGCATGCTTATTATATGAACGTTCACCCTTAGTCGAATGGGTGCGCGGAGACGTCTCAGCAGAAGCGTGGGCTCGTTTCAGCGATGTCTGCAACGTTGCCGTCGAGCTAGGCTTGCACAAGGAGAAGCACGTAGACGCTCGCACGCCGTTCTTCCTCTGCGAGCTCCGCATACGACTGTTCGAAGCCATTTACGTCCACGACAAGTACGTATCGACCTATCTCGGCCGTCCACCACGTATCAGCTACCGCCATTGTATCATTCAGATGCCAACAGATCTTTCCGATGACGAAGTATGTAGCAGCCCGGCAGACTTGATGAATACACTGGCCAAACAGAATGGTGGCTACGCGAGTTCCGGAAAACTGGGACGTGCGACAGTACGTCGGGCGACTACGGCACACTTCATCGTTCGCGAGGAGATTCTTGAAATCGTGCTGGGAAGTCCACAAGATGATGTGCGTCAACGTATCGATCAGATTCGAGACAAGATAGCACGTACTCACGAAGCAATGCCGCCTTTCGTCCGGCTCGATCCCGAGGAACTGCTCGACAACATCCGAGCTGGTCGTGCTTTGGAGATCCCAGGTCGGAAAGTTCCATGGCGGCCATTGGATGTGGTGTTGGTGCTATCATTCCACTGTAACTTGAGACATACCAACTTTCTTCTGGAACGCGCTCTCGTACGCAGATCCAAGGTGGATCCAGCAAAGCTAATAGCGACAGCTCGAAGCTTGCTCAATCTCGTAATGAAGACGACAGCGAACAGCGGCTTCCTACACGACTTCCATCTCTACAAAGTCGAACTGGTGAGTTGCTCACCATCTCATAGAATCTGCAACATCCGTCTAACCAAAACTGCCAGCTCGCCTTCTATGCAATCCCCAGCGCCGCAAGCCTTGCAATCGAGCTTCTAAAGCACGACCAGCTCGGCATCGAATCCCCCTCCCTCCCGCGCTCAACCATAATCCAACAACTCAGCGTGCTTGTAGCGGCGCTCGAAGTCGTCCAATCGGACGACGGCAACAGCAACATGTGCGAGCTTGGAATGGTAGCGTTGAAGAAAGTTCTCGACCGCTTGTTGTCACAGAAGCGACTGGTGGCGCCGCACGCGCCGTCTTATCCTAGTGAGAACGTTGAGGCGCTGTTGCCATCCACTAATGACATGGAGTTTTTGTCGTGGTTGGGCGATGTGGACTTTGATGGAAATCTGTGGTTGGATAGCCATTGAGCTGCGAGAACGCCATTTGAGACATCTCCGCCATAAACACATACAATACGCCACAGGACCGGTCGGTAGAACAGAACGAACGAAAACAGCAATGTACACGATTTCGACGATTTCGTACAAAAACTAAAAGATAAACAGACATCTGGTGTATATGGCTTCTCTTCCTTCTCTCTACCAATCCTGCCTCATACGCATCTATGCGGAGGCCTGGTTCCTCTTCGCCAACAAGTTCAGCGCGCTGCCAGCAAGCACGAAACCACACTGGTCCTTGCTCAACGCGTGCTTGAGTGGCACACGGACCTCAGATCCATCGCTCTTCTTGACAACAAGACTGACAGCCGACGAGCTAATATCGCCACCCTCAGCACCAATCTTCAGCGCCTGCGCAAGGCCTTCAGTCTGGACCTCATCGCAGCCAGAGATCTTATCGTAATCCGCCTCGTTGACGAAAGTAAGAGGGACGACACCCTGCTTCTTCAAGTTGGTCTCGTGAATACGAGCGAAGGATTTGGCGACGATGATGCGCGCACCGAGGTAGCGGGGCTGCAGGGCTGTGTTCACGAGCGGAGCCTTCGCCGTAGTTGTGCTCTGCGACGACGAGCCAGGGTTGTTGCTCGGACTTCCACTTCTTGGCGAGATCGGGGATGGTGTATGCTGTGCCGTCGACATCAAGGGCTTGGTTAGTTTCGCCGGTCTCGGCATTCACGGCGCCAATGAGGGTGTTTCGGCAATGTTGGGCAAGTGGCCCTTGAACTTGAGCCAGGGACCAGCGGCGGAGATGGTGTCGGTTGTGCATTGGCCCTTGACCTTGAGAAGGACCTTGAGGCCGGAGAGCTCGGAGGGAGCGTCAGAGGAGTCAGTGGGCCAGGCATCGAAAGGTTCAAGGAGGGCGAGGCGAGTAGAGGTTGGGCTGACGATGACTTCGGCGCTGGGGTCGGGCTTGACGGTGTCAGGGGCGAAGATGGGGTTGCCAGAGGCGAAGCCTTGGCTGGGCAGATCCTGTCCGACGGGAGGCTGGAAGCGGAAAGTCTCGCCTGAGGGTGTGGTAATGCTGTCGGTCATGGGGTTGAAAGTTGTGCTTCCAGCGTAGGACATGGCGGTGACGAGCTCGGGAGATGCGAGGAAGTTCATGGTCTTGCGGTTGCCGTCGTTGCGGCCGGGGAAGTTGCGGTTGTATGAGGTGAAGATGGCATTGTCCTCTCCCTTGGGAACCTCGTCTGTGCGCTTCCACTGTCCGATGCAAGGTCCGCAGGCGTTGGCAAGAACAGTGCTTCCGGCTTCCGAGAAAGTGTCGAGAACACCGTCACGCTCGACAGTAGCACGGATCTGCTCGCTACCAGGAGTGACGAAGAAGTCGGCCTTGGGCTTCAGGCCAGCGGCTGAGGCTTGCTTGACAAGAGATTGAGAGCGGGTCATGTCCTGGTATGAAGAGTTGGTGCAGCTACCGATCAAGCCAGCGCCAAAGGTCTCGGGCCAGCCGTTGGCTTTGACAGTGTCTTTGAAAGCAGAGAGAGGAGTGGAAAGGTCAGGTGTGAATGGGCCGTTGATGTGAGGCTCAAGCTTGGACAGATCGATTGTGATGACTTGGTCGTACTCGGCGCCCTCATCGGGCTTCAAGAGGTTGTGAGGGCCAGGCGAGCTCCAGATAGCGTTGGCCTGAACAGCGACAGGAGCGCGGAAAGTGGCAGCGAGGTAAGGGTCGTGAGATGAAGGAGTGTAAGGGAAGACACTGGTTGTGGCACCAACCTCGGCGCCCTACGAGAGTATAAAGTTAGCATATAATGTTTAATTGTAAAGATTGACAGGTTGTAACTTACCATGTTGCACACGGTAGCCATCCCTGTGCAAGACAGGCTCTTAACGCCCTCTCCAAAGTACTCAATGATGTATCCGGTACCACCACGAACTGTAAGCTGGCCAGCCAGGTTCAGAATGATATCCTTGGGGCTTGCCCATCCACTGAGTTCACCAATGAGCTTGACACCAAGGATCTTAGGTGCCTTGAGCTCCCACGCAGCACCAACCATGGCATCGACGGCATCCGCTCCACCAACACCAATGGTAATGGCACCAAGACCACCAGCGTTGGGAGAGTGTGAATCCGTACCAAGCGACATGAGACCAGGCGCAGAGTAGTTCTCAAGCACAGTCTGGTGAATAATGCCCGCTCCAGGCGGCCAGAACTCAATGCCGTACTTCTTGCCCGCGCTCTCCAAGAAATCATAGACCTCCTTGTTGCCATCGATACTGCTGCGAAGATCGACCTCGGCGCCTTGCTCGCCAACGATCATGTGGTCGCAGTGGATGCTAGAAGGAACGGCGGTCGAAGGCAGGTTGCAGGTCATGAACTGCAGCAGCGCCATCTGTGCGGAAGCATCTTGCATGGCGACACGGTCGACGAGCAGCTTAAGACTGGCCTTGCCACGGATGTCGCGGCCGCCATTTGTGTTTGAGAGGAGCGACTCTTCGGCATTCTCGCCCAGGTGGCTGTAGACGATCTTTTCGGCGAGGGTGAGCCTCTGGTTGGGAAGGAGCTTGCGAACCTCGTGCAGGTTGCGCAGCAGTTTCGGGTAAGGCGGTGTTCGTGATTCGAGGGAGGAGGCGGAAGGCGAGGATGGCTGCTCAGAGGCGACGGTAGCGAAGCCCTTGGAGACTTGAGAGGAGAGAGACGAGCGCTGGAGGGAGAAGAGAGAGCTCTGCGTCCTGGCAGGCAGTGAAGCCGCCGTTCTCCTTGCTGCCAACATGGTGAATATGGTGTTGATGGCTGCTTGGAGACTGTCTCTGTCACACGAATCGCGACTTGCTTGCACAGTCAATGGCTGCTCGGAACTTTTTGGCGCTTGGCCGGTGTCGCTGACCTTGCAACGCGCCGACTGGCTGAGAGACGCAACTTCCCCAGACTGCCAACCGAGCCTCCGAGCTGCCGGCGTCTGCGCTGAGATGAAATGCATCTTTTCCTTTTGAGAGGATGCTGCAACATGATGACCAGTTCTCTGCAAGGAACTGCTTGATATTCAGTGCGACGCAAGTACGCCAATATGTTCACCATCAAGTTATACCATGGGATCAGTGTAATGTCAGCACAACATCCTGTCCGAAGATACCTACCTTACAATCGGACTATAAAATAGTCAAGAGAATCCAACTTCCCAATCGAACACAATACAGGTTTTGTCGAGCAATATGTCCTATACTTGGGTAACCCTATACGAGACCAGCAGGTGGTGTCTGCACAAGTGTTCGAAACAGCAACAGGATGTGAAGCCTCGTGGAACGGGACACCGATTCGATGCGCCCTCTTCTAGACCACGTGCGCTACCTCCTACGGAGGTATGTGCTTGAAGACGTGTCACTATCGTGTTTGCAAGACACAATTTAAACTTTCCAGTATATATTGCCTATCCGGGAAGTTTCTCGAATTCACGCATATCGATTACCTACACAGAACGTTCCACATATGACAGAACTACGGTAGTATATCGCATAGCAACGCTTGACTGCTGGCATGACTAAAGCTGGAGCATACGCGGCAGCACCGACCCATCGTATGATTTGATCAACCTTGCTCCGTGTCATGATAATTCAGAGCTGACTTGATGACACCGGAGGCCGGTGGTAAAGGTCCACAAGACGAACTGATGTGTCCAGAATATGTGTCCGTGCGAGCGTGGTCGGGCGTGGGCGTCATGGGGAAAACGCTTGTCTCCTGCTTCGTTGATCTGGCAAGTGAGCAATTTGAATGTTGTTCACACACATTTCATTCAAGCAGAACTTCAGGATAGTCGATGTGACAAATTTTCCGCAGTTAGACCAAGGATACTTTACATATACACCGGTTGCAGACGCAAGGAGCCTTATACAGCAAAGTTATTGCAGGTGATACGTGGCTGGCTGTTGAGACGGTGAGTGGTGGAGACGTGGTCGATGTGGAGTCGGCGTCGATGTCGTGATCATCAAGGAAGGCCGCATAAGGCCGCGAACAGGGCAAAGGCTGTGAGGGCACAACAGGCTAGCACAGTGAGAACGGATATGCTGTGCAGAGATTTGCTAGCGGATTGACAGCTCGACTCATCTGGAGGATCGTCACACAATGCCAGCATAGCAGGCCGTGTTTTGTTCGGGCCAGACTGCTGGCTCGACTGCGGCCTGCTGTGAGCTCCCCGCGGCTCACACGGGCTACACGATATCGGAGAGCGAACGACAGGCGAGTATGAGTAACTCGCCGGCCGGGCGTGCTGCAGTCATCTCACAACCAATGGGCACCGAGAGGAAGCTGCCTCCGAGATCGCCAAACGAAGGCGCTTGGACATGCGAAAAGCCTGTGCGCGGACCCTTCTCACCAATGCCCCTCCATTCCTGGCCTCTCCCCACCTCACTCCACGTAGATTTTCTGAGACGTCGTCACTTCACATAAACACCCGTCTCTCCCAACTTTTTCTCTTTCTTCTTCCTTTCCTCACACACCTTTCCCCTTCATCATTTTCCCCTTTACCATCAAACACACAGCCAAGATGGTGCAATCAGCAGTTCTCGGCTTCCCCCGCATGGGTCGCCTGCGTGACCTGAAGAAGGCCAACGAGGCCTACTGGGGCGGCAAGCTGTCTCGCGAGGACCTCCTCGCCGAGGGCAAGAGACTGAGACTTGAACACTGGAAGATCCAGAAGGATGCTGGCGTCGATGTCATCCCCAGCAACGACTTCGCCTACTACGACCACGTCCTCGACCACATCCAGATGTTCAACGCTATTCCCGAGCGTTACAGCAAGGACAACCTCGAGCCCATCGACCAGTACTTCGCCATGGGCCGTGGCCACCAGAAGGATGGCATCGACGTCCCCTCCCTCGAGATGGTCAAGTGGTTTGACTCTAACTACCACTACGTCAAGCCCACCCTCCAGGACAACCAGACCTTCACCCTCTCCTCCGACCCCAAGCCGGTCCGTGAGTTCAAGGAGGCCAAGGAGGCTGGCATCACCACCCGCCCCGTCCTTGTCGGTCCCGTCTCTTTCCTCGCCTCGGCAAGGCCGACCGCGGTCAGTCCGTTGACCCCATCACTCTCCTCGAGAAGCTCCTTCCCGTCTACGAGCAGCTCCTGAAGCAGCTCAAGGAGGCTGGTGCCGAGACCGTTCAGATCGATGAGCCCGTCCTCGTCTTCGATCTTCCCTCCAAGATCAAGGAGGCCTTCAAGCCTGCCTACGAGAAGCTCAACGCTCTCCAGACCTCCGGCGGTCCTCAGATCGCTCTCTCCACCTACTTCGGTGACATCGTCCACAACATCGACGTCGTCGACAGCGTCCTGAAGAACACCTACGCTCTTCACGTTGACCTTGTCCGCAACCCCGAGCAGCTCTCCACCATCATCGAGCACCTCGGCGAGAAGCAGATCCTCTCTGCTGGTGTTGTTGACGGCCGTAACATCTGGAAGACTAACTTCAAGAAGGCCATTGAGATCGTCGAGACCGCCGTCCAGAAGCTTGGCAAGGAGCGTGTCCTCGTCGCCACCTCCAGCTCTCTGCTTCACACTCCTCACACCCTCGACAGCGAGAAGAAGCTCGACGAGGAAGTCAAGGACTGGTTCTCCTTCGCCAGCCAAAAGGTTGTCGAGGTTGCCGTCATCGCCAAGGCCGTCACCGAGGGCCCTGACTCTGTCCGTGAGCAGATCGAGGCCAACGCCAAGAGCATGCAGTCTCGCGCCACCTCCAAGCGCACCAACAACCCCGAAGTCAAGAAGAGACAGGATGCTGTCACCAAGGAGCAGCACAACCGCCAGTCTCCCTTCGACTCGCGTTACGCTCAACAGAAGGAGCACCTCAAGCTTCCTCAGTTCCCCACCACCATCGGATCCTTCCCCCAGACCTCGGAGATCCGTGTCCAGCGTAACAAGTTCACCAAGGGTGAGATCACTCCTGAGGAGTACGAGAAGTTCATCGAGAAGGAGATCCAGGATGTCGTCGCCATCCAGGACGAGCTTGACCTCGACGTCTACGTCCACGGTGAGCCTGAGCGTAACGACATGGTGCAGTACTTCGGTGAGCGCCTTGACGGTTACGTCTTCACTACCCACGCTTGGGTCCAGTCTTACGGCTCTCGTTGCGTCCGTCCTCCATCATCGTCGGTGACATCTCCCGCCCGGCTCCCATGACCGTCAAGGAGAGCAAGTACGCTGCCTCATCAGCAAGAAGCCCATGAAGGGTATGCTTACTGGTCCCATCACCTGTCTCCGCTGGTCCTTCCCGCGTGACGATGTCCACCAGTCCGTCCAGGCTCAGCAGCTCGCCCTCGCCCTCCGTGACGAGGTTGTTGACCTTGAGACTGCCGGTATCTACGTCATCCAGGTCGATGAGCCTGCCCTTCGTGAGGGTCTTCCTCTCCGTGCCGGCTCTGAGCGCGAGAAGTACCTTGCCTGGGCCGTCGACAGCTTCAAGCTCTCCACTGCTGGCGTCAAGGACTCCACCCAGATCCACTCTCACTTCTGTTACTCTGAGTTCCAGGACTTCTTCCACGCCATCTCTGCCCTGGATGCCGATGTCCTGTCCATCGAGAACAGCAAGTCCGATGCCAAGCTCCTCAAGGTCTTCATTGACGAGGCCTACCCCCGCCACATCGGTTCCTGGTGTCTACGACATCCACTCTCCCCGTGTTCCCTCTGAGCAGGAGATCAAGGACCGTCTTGAGGAGATGCTCCAGTACCTCAAGCCTGACCAGCTTTGGGTCAACCCTGACTGCGGTCTCAAGACCCGTCAGTGGAAGGAGACCAAGACTGCGCTTACCAACATGGTCAACGCAGCCAAGTTCTTCCGCGAGAAGCACAGCAAGTCTGCTTAAGCGACTTCGCTGTCTGTACAACTACACAACCAAAACATTCCGCCTAACGCGGAGTCAGACCTTCCTTGCCTAGAGCAAGTCTTCATGTCTGACCACGGCCAGCACTTAACTGCTGTGCCTGGATTACTTTTACGAGTTTGATGCTTCAACACCCATGATACCCAAGTTTTCAACATTATTAGCGAGGAGTTCAACAAAAAGGAAAGAAACGGAACAAGATATGATTTTTTATGACGATGACTCTCAACGATCATCCGATGGCCCAAAAAGCGAGCATTTACCATGGTGTTCTGGGTCGGCTGATTTGACGACGAGGTGGAGGGAAAGACAGATGCGAAAAGTACCACGAGTTTATTAGTTCGTAGCTTCATGTACATGCTGGCTTCCTGACACCATTCTATTTGCGTGCCTTCCATTTTGTGCTTTCTTCTGAATTCTTGTTCGTTGTTGCTGACATGTCAATCTAGTCGCAGGCAGTCGTTGCTGTCGCCATGCGCCTGCACCTGCACTTCAATGCAAAGCCCAGGTCACCACTGCCTGTTGCCTGTTGCCGCGATGTCGACCGCATCCTATCCCAACCCAGACGTACACACCCGACCGTACAGCTACCCACCACATAACCACATCCCATTGGAAACCTCACCAACCATTGGATCAACCCATCTTGGATCTCCCGAAAAATCCCATCTCATTGCTACAACATCACTTCCACACCCATAATCCAACCCAACGCCATCTCTTCCCACGCAATAGTCAGCTAGAATGCCACCAGACATCTGCTGCATCAACCCTTCCACCCGCGCCCTCTCTCCCACGCCCACGGAACCCGCCCGCCCAGCGCTCACAACCCTCGACGGCATCTTCGCACTCGCTGCTTTACCAGAAGACCACCCGCATACTCTCAAGTTTCCTGACCGTCGACCACCGAAAGCGAACAAGAGTCTGATCCGCAGTCCGAGTTTTGCCAACAAGTTCAACTTGAAAGGACAGCTGAGGCGAAGGGCGACGGTCAAGAGTTTGAAAGCTGAGGTGTATGATGGCGATGCGAGGTTGGTCACGAGCGAGGAGGTGGTTGCTAGGCTTGAGGGGGTGGGCAGTTTGCCGCCTACGCTGAGGTTGAGGAAGGCGTGAGTTTTCTTGTGATGATGGAGACATCTACTTCTTTCCCTCCCTGCCTCTCGTTGGCGACATGGCTTATGGATTGGACTGAGGTTTGCTAAACGAACCTATTCCAGGTCTCCTCTGTATAGCTCGCCGCCGGATTTTAATCGAGCAGGCGCTGCTCTCGAACCTCATGGCCTTGCGACTGCGAGAAGGGTGCATTCGACTTTTGCGCTGGGCGCTGCTGCCAGAGCCGACAGCTCAGTGAGAGTTCTGACGTCGAGCTGAGGGATTTGGCGTATCTGAATTTGGATCTTGCGAGGCATCAGCTTGATGGCGCGGTGAACCCACAGCCTGATTCGACGATTGGAGTGGCGAAGTGAAGAGCTGCCGGAGGAGGGCAGTGCAGATCATGTCGTTGAAGCAGAAAACACTGTGGCGACTTGTGGCAGTGCGAAGGCACAGGAAACCACGGCTGTTGTCGCTGACGTGGAAGATGTTGTCTACTCGGTGGCCATTACTGGTGTTGGGAAGCAAGCTATACCAGCTGTCGAAGACGAACGACCAGACTCGCACACAAGCTTCCACCTAACCAAAACGCACATTTCGCAGCAGCTCCGCTCCATGTCGCAACTGTCAGGGCCTTCTGACGAGAGTGATCGACTGACTCCGGAGGCTTGGACGTTCCATCACCGCGAAAGGTCAGATTGTCGTACGCCGGCAGTCAAGGATAGCTCGACTCGTTCACGACACATGCATCACACTTCGGAATCTGGAGTCAACAGTGCCTGTGTTCCGGCGTCTTGGGGACAAGTGAAGAAAGATGCAGATGCTTCTTCGTCTATCTATAGTCGGCCCACCAGCCCGGAAATGCCAGGACTATACGAGATTCCAGCAGATCTCGCCGCTGTTGCCGACTGGCCTCTGAAACCAGAGAAAAGTTCTTCCAAAGATCTATCAGCTCAGAATGACAGTGCAGAGGTGTCTGCCCAGGCGAGCACAAGTGACGACCCTCACGTCATAATCGTGGAGCCTGACTTCCCAATCACAGTAGCATGCGAACAAGGACAGAAGCTAGCCACGCCAGAAACTTCCAGTCCCTCAATCACAGTCAGTCGAGCACCATCTCACAAAAGCGGATCTAGCTCGACGACGAAGCACAGCAGATTTCTCGAACGCTTCACGCCGCCAAAGAAGCTTGTCAAAAAGCGACGCTCATTCTTTAAGTTTCTACGTGCTGGTAGTCGACACCAGCAGACTCGCAGCGCCAGCACGCCCGTGCTCTGTAGTCCTCACTTGCGACCTTTCGTTGATGGACCTGCAGAAGATAATGAGCTTTTGACTGTCCAGTACGAACTCGCACCATCGGATGCTAACAGGACTCGATCGGTCAGCCTGAACAATCTTCCTTCGACTGGGCTGAATGAATCGCAAGGTGTAGCTTCTTCGCCGGATCTTCGCGCAAACCCTCTCTAGCTGAGTACGAGAGGCATTTGTCTGTCGTTGGCGATAATCGTCGAAACCCATCTGCGAGGGATCTCAACCGTCTCAGTCAGATCGAAGAGGATGACAGACATGAGCACATTCCCACCAAGGCGTCATTCAGCTATTTTTCTCAGACTCAGGACACAGATCCGTTGATGCAAGCAGCTCTCGAGAGGCAGATGAGGGAGAAAGCTTTGTTCCGTTCCCACAGTAAACGCAGCATACCGCTGAGCGAGTCATCTACCATGAGCTTCCTAGCGACCTCATGGATGGAGCCATCGTCTGCTCAACCTCAAAGCCCGGAAAGAGACCCACTTGATACAGAAGGCAAGAAGCCAAGTGCGACCCATCTGTCACCGCCACGCACACCGGTCGATGGCAGATCTCGAACATCCAGCTTCAGCAACCATAAGCCGACCAATTCGAAGAAACCAGTTATTCTACAACGCCATCTTCAGTCTCCAAAGACTCAATCAAAAGCAGGATTGCCTCGTCCCTAGACTCATGGTCCCGTTACCCCTCGCATACACGCGGTGATCGTTGTGCTTCAGCAGGACCAGCCGACAAAGTTCGGACGTTCGACTTTGCTCTTGACATCAAACACGACCGTATCAGAGGCACCGACGAGTCTGACCCTTTCAATCCTGGAAAGAGAGTTCTTACCGAAACGTCTTCCACGAAAACTTCAAAGAAGCATCTCCCGAAGAGTCGTTCGGCAACCTTTGGGTCTTTCGTTCGTTATTATAGCAACCTCTTCAGCGGTCCAGACTTTCACGGAAAAGGTCGTCGTACTTCTATCGCAGCAGGCGGCAAGCTTAAGCATCCTGAGCTGGAGATCTTGCCCCATATACTGCCGACAACAGAGAGTTCGAATACTGCCTTGCACGTGCATGAGCTGGAGCCTCTGAACCCTGGGCACTTGTTTAATATCAAAGAGCACACTGACGACTCCGACCACAAGCCGAAGGTCATTTCGAAAGACGATCCCCCCATCATTCGCACAGACCCGACAACTTAGCTGTAACATCTATAGCTTTCCGTGGCAACAGTGTCTTCGTACCGCAAGACCACCAGCAATCCAAGCAGACCGAGCAGAGCACCACAGCAGCGGTAGACGACAGCTTCCAATCCGACGATCCTAGCGAATACTTCTCAGCAGAGCACGGCAACAGCCCTCCACCACTACCCGCCGAAATAGCCGAACGTAGTCCAGATCTTGACGGTACCATCGAGCCCATGGCCCTGGACACAGACCCAGTCAAGCGCTCTACCCCATCCAAAGCCGAGACCTGGAGCGAATCCTACCAAGACTGTCTAATTATCCCTCCCTCTCCGGCCGACCATACCACTTCTGCTGCCGAAGCAGATGCGAAAGCCATGCCTCCACCCCTTCTCAAGCCCACGAAGGGACGTCGTTCGCCAAACGAACAGCAGTTCTCGCTCGATCCTAGCGCAGCGATCCGTCGCTTCCCTTCGGTCACGGTCGTCGATGATCGAAAGGGTCACTGGCGTAGCGTGAGTTTCATCTCGGTCAAGTCGAGCAAGTCGGCTGCTAGCGCGGCGAGTTTCGTGAGGAGAGTTCGAATGATTTGCTCAAGTTGATGGAGGCGAGGGAGAGGGAGGAGAGGGAGAAGTTGTTGAGGCCTGTTGTTTAAGGAAGCAGTGGAGAAGAGGGTCATTACTACATGGGAGCTTTCAGAGGTGAGGAGGAATGCTGGTGAAGACGAAAGCTGGTTGGCACGACTTGGCGTAGGACTATTGGTAGACTTTCGAGGCTAGGAATGACTTACCCACGGCAGAACTCGCAATGAAGGTATGGAGCAGAGACTAGTTGTAGAATACGTTCAATGTCGTCAGATCATGCATTGCTACAAGCTCTTGGTCTAGTCTATATGCAACGTGTTTTTGAAAAGCCACAGACATCCTAGTAGCTGAACTTAAAACCACCGTTCGACGAAACAACACTTCCAGTCGTCCAAGCACAATCAGGCGTGCAAAGCATAGCAATCGTGCCAGCAATCTCCGACTCGTATGCCTACATGGTATAAATTAGCGCAACAGTTCCACACGTTTAGAATGGCTAGACTTACCGGCCTTCCTCCAGCAATCTCCGCATTGTCAACCAGATCCTTCCTGTCCACCTTCGGTCTAATAGTGGTCAAAGGCGCATTAATCGTCCAATGGCTCATCTGCCTCTGAAATTCCTCCGTCGTGCCCGCATACATGTCTGTTGCGACAGGACCAGGGTTGATAGCGTTGACAGTAGCTCTCTCAGCGAACTCGCGAGCCCAAGTGCGAGTCATAGATTCCAGAGCCGCTTTAGTGCCGCCGTAGACGCTCTGCCTTTCAAATCCGAGAGAAGAGCTGACGCTACTGACATTCACGACGCGACCGGAGCGGTCGTACGGTAGGTAAGGTGCGGCTGCTTTCATGAGGAAGAGGGGACCGCGGACGTTGACGTTGTAGAGCGAGGTGAAGTCGTCGCTGTTGCATTCTTCCACTGCCAGATTGCTGGCCAGCCCGGCGTTGTTGACAATGATATCGATCTGTAACTTGCCACTCTTAGGATGCGAGAAGTTGTTCTTGGTCATCTCAACAAGGTGGGCAGGGCCGGTTTCGGAGCCCATGTCTGCTTGCACTGGCAGGCATTTGACGCCGTAGGTTTCCTGCAAGCGTTGGGCCAGTTGCTGTGTTTTGTCGGCCGAGGAGTCGGAGGTGTAGTTGATTACGAGGCTGGCGCCTTTGCTGGCTAGATTCTCACATGTTGCGGCGCCAATGCCTCGAGAGCCACCGGTCACAATCGCGAGCTTTCCTTCGCAGACGCGAGGAGAGCTGCCTGAGAGGTTGGTCGAGGCCGATCGAAGAGACATGTTTGAAGTGTTGGAGAATGAATTTGAGTTCTCGGCTACAAATTATTCAGAGTAATATAAGAAGGACAGGCAATGGATAGCTAAGGTTACGTATGCGTGTCAACGTTCGTGGTGGGCTGGAGGGGTTGCAGTTCACTTTAGCCTTTCCTAGGCCTCGTGGTGATGCAACCTCGCAGCCAAAGTGGGTCCTCGGCTTTTGAAGACTACAGATTCTCACGGCACTGCACACGAGACATTCCACTAATGCTCAAGAATGACACCGACGACCTATGACCGAAGCTATGTAAACGAGAATGAGGTCGCAAAGCAGAGCCTTGTGCTCTCTCAACGGCGAACGCTGCGTCTACTGCTTGCCGAGAACAATGGTCGAGACCCAGTATAACCCGAATCTCGATAAGCTGAGAAGCCGTTAACTTGCTGTGCATAGCCACCGCGTAGACCTCGAATGCTAGAGAGCTCGTAGTCTTGGGCGCTTGACTGTGACGGAGGCAGTGTAATGCGACCACGTGATGCCGGGAATTGTTGTCTTTCAGCGAGAGGCCGCTGCGAGGAGAATGCGTAAGCCTCACTATCTTGGCGACGATGGAACTCGTCCGGTGCTTGTGAAGCCGCTGTGAAGTTTCGATAAGGGATTGTGGCAGTGAAAGGAGCAGACCCGGAATATTTGTCATGGCTTGATGGCTGCAGTTGTCTTGATGATCTGGACCAATCTTGAGCTGTAGATGGGCCATGATTCTCATATAGCCACTGAGAAGTCCCAGTGGCTATGGGCTGGGACTCATGTCTCGTGTGAGCTTCAGTCACATTCTTTCCTCGTGGTGGCGGAGGACGTATCGGAGAGATACGAGATTTGATATCATCGCGCTGGAAGAACGGACTGCTAACCGAGCCAGCAGTCGGCTCGCGGGTCTTGAATGGCGTCGATATCGGCCCTAGATTTGCATGCCGATAGGTTGAATGCGCTGGTGTGTGTGCACCAGAGCTGTTCATGTGTATCGGTCTCAAGGGTTGCCGAATGTGCTGTAGCTGGTCTTGCTGCCTGACTCTTTCCTTCGTATGGTCGAAGTGGTCGTTTCGTTCAACCATCGGACGCCCAGTGCGCTGCGACGTATAGGTTGGTCGATCAATGACCGGTCCATGGCTTTCACCAAAGGATGAAGTTAAGCCACGATCCTTTGTATTGTAATGCTCGCGTGAAGCCATGGGTAATGGAGCCACCCATTTGATACTCATGTTCAGCATACGGCCTTTCGATAGCGGCAGGGCGAGGCGCAATCGGTGATCTCGACATTTCTCGAATTTGAACAATCGGCTGAGTGAGATCCTGGGTCTCTTTGAGGGGGTATCGCAAGTTTGGCACGTTCGGGACGCCACCAGATGTCTCAAGGCGTTGTGTTGTTCTCGAGGCCGGTATTTGCGATGCTTGAATTGGCTTTTCGCGACGCTGCTTCATCTGAATTGGTGGCGGAGGCATTATTTCGCGGCTGCTGGTGCGTTGTGTGCTGCGTACAGGTTGGTGTCTGGACCTTTCTATGCCTTCTTCTTGTTCATCACGCTTCCGCTTTCGCGATGAAGACGACGAAGGCCCGTGGATCTCACGAACTGCTAGAGATTGGTCAGTCTCAGCAAGCCACCGCGAGACTAGTTGATAGACCACTTCGTCATCCGTTGACATACCTCGCACGTGGTCACTGAGTTGGCCGTCTCTGTTGCCAGCACTGATCTCAGCATCTTCTTGTACATCAGTTCCAAAACCGTAATCCTGCTTGGGGACATCGAAGCCAAGCTCGGCCAACGTCGACCTCATCTGACGCAGATCACTAAAAGCAGTCAGCAATACCGCAGCAAAACGGACCACATGAGCGAGACGGACTCAGCCATGGGCTTAATAGCGGCCATCAAGGAGTTGATCACTGGCACGCGGTCTTGCCACTTCTTCAGCGAAGTCTGTGCCTTGGCGAGCGCTGCGGCATCGTCGATGGTCTTGAGTCTCGCTTCACCGATGTCGTTCTGTAGTTGCTTTCTCTGCTTACGCTCGCGGCCGAGAGATTGGGCAGCGTTGAGATGTTTCGCTTCAGCTGTCTTCCAGCGCGTGTGCACTTTCTGTGAGTAACGGGCTAAGGCCATGAATTGAAACTGCACGAAACTTTAGCCCTGTTACAAGTGTCTTGCACAAGCATACATACCCGCACTGCGTCCATCCCTGGAGCGGAGCCATCCAATCTAATCGGAGGACACTGGAACCAGGTCCGCGGAATCGATGTGTCATGCTCGCCTTCGTCAAGCCCTCGAATGCCATACAGATTCTTTGGTGTTTTGTCACCAGTCTGAATACACTGAGGGCACGGTGCCTGCGGTTGTTCACCTTTAGGATGAAATGGTGCAGCTGGTAAAGATGTGTCAGTGACATTCCCTGTTATTCAAGCGAGACCACGAACCTCCACCTGCCAAGTGCTTGCCACACGACACATGCGAGCATTCTGCGATCCATAGCCGCGTGACAATACCGCCGTCATCACCTGAGCCGCTATGAAAGCCTTTGTTATTCTCTGGGGTCGCGTAGACTTCTGAGACGGTGGCCTGGCAAATGCCGCAACTAAATATGAGTTCCGGAAGACTCAGGTTTTGCGCGGTCGATGAGTCGCTTGATGGTTCAACGGGCGCCATGTTGTTAGACTTTTCATATTGTGTGAAGTCGATGGAAGTCCTTAAAAGCGTTGTTCTGCGAAGTCGCGAAAAGAGCGCGTGGGTTACTGGCAGGCACTGTAAGCAGTAGTCGTTCCTTCCTCGCCTTCGCCGTCTACAAAGTCCTAGAACATATGATTACCACAGCCCAGAGGATGACACTGAAAGATGTTTCTGGCTTAGAAAATTTGGTTATGAACAAAGGAACATGTTAGACATCAATTCGAGCTTAATCTATGTACATCCTGAACTCCGAGATCTTCCCATATGCATCTAGGCGAAAGTCCTGCAAGGGTAGCTGCGAAAGTGTTAGCGATAGATTTCTTTCCAGATTTCAAGATGATTTCGCCTACTTGGGTCCGTATGTCTGTGACTCCTCCTCAATCATTGTGTACGTGGGCTCCTTTGCGACGTTGCCGTAGCGAGCAGGAAGAGGCGGCATGCCGTTGGGGCCAAGCACGCCCTTCGCCATGCTCTTCTCCTTCTCAAAGAAAGCGCTCAAGCCCTTCTCGCCCTCCTCCTTCAGCGCAACGAGCTGGTTCTTGCCAGCCTCGCCAATCTGAAGCTTGTCATCCTTGGGCTGCGCGGCCGAGCCGACCGACAGAAGCGCAACAACGTCAGGCTGCCTCACGACCGAGAGTTTGGGGTATGAGCGGCGCACATCGCGCTTCCAGTATGGGTTCTCTGCAATATCGCCGGCGGGGACGGTGACGGGGTCGTCGTAAAGGGTAGGGTCGTTGGCGCCGGGTGTGGGCAGGCGGTACTGAGGGTTCATGGGAATACCAGTAGAGCGGTTGGAGTCGACGGCGAAGAAGTTGTTGATCTTAGCCCAGATACCGACGGGCTGGACGGTGTACTTCTGCGCGTGGTATTAGTATTGCTCAAGACCTGGTTTGGTGGGCGAGCAAATCGTGCCTTCCATTGAGCGTTGCGCCCGGCCATGGACCCGAGGGTCTTTGCAATCTTTCCTGCTTCGGCCATGGCGAGTGTCAGGGAGTTGTGAGTGGAGATGTGGTAGTAGTATGCCGTTCGCGCGGTCCCAATGGCTTCTGTATGGCTGCGCTTAAGGTATCGCCAAGTTTGGTCAGCATGATATGTTGATGCCTGAGGCAAACTGCGAATGCCGACTACGCATCCATTGAATGATCAACATCCTCGGAACAGGATACATCATTGAAGTATAGAAAACATCGTGGTAATTGTTCTCACTCAAGAACAACAGATCATCTTCCTTAGATTTGATCTGTTCCAAGGAGTAGCTACCACAAATCGAATCGTACCTGTCGAGACCGATCTTCAACACTTGACCACCATTCAACCACCCAAAATGGCAACAGCATCCGCTCGCACAGTCTACAAGTCTCTGCCTGCCCAACTCTCAACAGCTCTCAAAGAATTCCAATCCTCGTCGTCAACCTTCCGCCTCCTCCAAACAGTCCACCCAGAAACCTTATCTGCTCAACCCGCCACTCCTCCAACACCAGGAACAAAAGAAACCCAACCACGCACCCTCCTGATCCTCGACTCCTCTTTCAATCCACCAAGCATAGCCCATCAAAGCCTGGCTCTCACAGCCCTCCACAAGAACTCCCACTCAATAACCTCAACTCCCGGCCCACATCGGCTGCTCCTCCTCTTCAGCACGCTCAACGCCGACAAAGCACCCTCAGCAGCCTCCTTCGCCCAACGCCTAACGCTAATGACAATCTTCGCCGTCGACCTGCTCTCTTCTCTCCCAGACTCCCACCTCCGTGTGCCAATCGACATCGGAGTAACAACAGCTCCCTACTACACCGACAAATCATCCGCCATAACCTCCACAGCCGAAGGGAAGAAGTGGTATCCTTCGAACCCGAAACACATCCATTTGCTAGGATTCGACACGCTCACTCGATTTTTCGCGCCGAAGTACTATCAGTCATTCAACCCTCCCCTCTCAGCGCTAGAACCTTACTTTGCTGCTGGCCATGGGTTGCGGGCGACTCTGAGACCCGACGATGCGTATGGGTCGGAGGAGGAGCAGCGGGCTTTTGTGCGGAAGCTAGCTGATGGGGAGATGGAGGCTGAGGGCGGGAAGAGGGAGTGGGCGGGTCAGGTTGAGTTGGTGGATGCTACGCCGAAAGCAGGTGTTAGCAGTACTGTTGTTAGGAAAGCGGCGAAAGCTGGCGAGTGGGCGACTGTGAGTGAGTTGTGCACGCCTGGCGTGGCGGAGTGGGTAAAGGAGGAAGGTTTGTATGAGAAGGATGCGGAGGGAGTGAAGATGGGTTGAAGCAAGTGGGAGGCTTGGGTTGAGGGACACTCTTGTTGTTGTTGTTATTGTAGATAGACGATGAACCATTGTGGAAACGGTATGGGACAAGGTCCATTGTGCAAAGACGTTTCTGCATTGAGTTTGAAGGTGCTCTGATTCTCGTCTTCTCTTTCGCTCTAATTCGAGCGTCACCTTCTTCTGCCACAACTTGAAGGATACAACTAGATAGATAGACCTTCCGGACCCGTTCGATCCGTCTTCTTCGCGCAATCGCCTCTTCAGACGCGGCGACGCGCAACAAGGCCAACATATATTGCAAAACAATACTTTTTTCTCCGGCAGAGCCAGCGCCAACGCGTCTGGTCAATCAATATCAACCCAGTCCCCAAGTCAGAAAACCCCCTCCTGTATCAACAAATCAAAGAAACCCATTGAAAACGCCTCTAGACTCCGTCGCTGATCCAAGATCCGAAGTCAAGCAGAGCAGGTCTGCGACTCAAAAGAAAAAGTAAAGTGAAAGTAAAAAGAGTTGTAGCGTTGTATTGTGCGCCAAGGTGGCGTCGATGTGTCTTTTGACCAAGTTTTTTCGAGGACACTTGTGTCATTTTTGTGAAATCCGACCTTAGTCAGGACCCTTGAGCTCAAGGATCGATAGTTTGCGAGCTGAGTCCCAACATACTAGCCACCGGCTTCCGCTTGGTGCGAGCCTGGTTGGGTCTAGGTGCGCCTTGAATCGAGCGAGGCTCTTTCATGAGACTGGGATCAAGTTTTGCAGGTGTGCGACCAGTCGCAGCACCAGTATTGTCGGGAAACGCGCCGAAGGTGGTGTGGCGGCCGCCGAGCGCCACAAATGGTCGGAAGAATCGGTGAGGAAATTCGTGCTGGATTTCGAAGAGAACATGGACAAGGTCGAACGGCCGCGGTTGCGCTTCGAGAGGATGATCTCGTCGAAGAGCTTGATTGACGGATCTTCGCCACGAATGGACTCGCGCTCGTGAATGAACTCGTTGAACATCTGCGTCTGCCGGAGCATGTTCATGTACTCAGAGTCACCGTGTGGGACGCTCTTCAGGAAGGCGTCCATGTTGAAGTGGTAGACGAGACCGGCTTTGCGAGACTCGCCAGAGGCTGGGTGGAGATATTTGCGGTAAGTGTAAAAGAGGGAGGCGAAGCAGCGAACGAATGCGGCGCGTACTTGATCGGTGCGGAACGCGGACGGGCAGACGAGACAGACTGCTGGAACGCATCGAGCGTGGACAGTGCATTGACAAGCTGTGTTCGTTAGTATCTAATTCATGAGCAGGGTGGATGTTACACTTACAGCTGCATCTGAACGACTCGTCCTCGCAACGCTCGTCGCAGACAGCGCATATCGACTTGCCATCCCTGTTTCTTCGAACAAAGCAGTGGCCCTCGACCCACTTAGTCAACTCGTTATCCCGGACTGGTTGAACCATCATGTGCGGCATGATAGTGCTGGCAGCCAAAGTACTTTTGGGCATACACGCTGGGTGCATATGTAGAGGCTGTCTGGCCATTCGAGAGATTCGACGTTGACATGCTTGCTTGGTGGCCGATAATGGAAGGTTGGCTGGGTCGGCGGATGGTGCCAATGCGGTCGAAGCCAAACTGCGGTTCCGTGTTAGTCCGATCGTGTAGAGGTCTTCGAGGGTTGAGCATAGTATATACAGAAGAGTTACGACGCGCCATGCCGTCGGCGAAGTGCCCGGAGCGCTTCTCGCGTAAGGTAGCCTGTAGTGCGAAACCAGAGTCGTTTCTTGAGGATGCTCCATTGGAAAAGTTAGAGGCGATTGGAGAAGCTGCCACAGGTGACGGGGGTGATGCGCCCGATGAGTGGCTGTTGTTCGTGGTTGTTGAGCTAGTAGAAGGTCTGTCACTTCCGCGGCTATTGTCGCCGCGAGCTGTCACAAAGGCATTGTAGACAGACCCGCGCGAAGGCGGTAAAGTCGATGCATCGCCGAAGTTCGTCGAGCTCTCGCTTACCAGCTGCGCCAATGTTGACGGAGTAGCCCTCGAATCGAATACTTGTGGGTTCTCCGATGAGAAGGCGTCATGAGGGTATGTTTCAATGGCATACAATGGAGGTCCAGTCGGAACGCCATAGCGGTTATGGTGGGGAGCTGCAGCCTGCAGCAAAGCTTGAAGCTTCCTGCGTTGAGGTCGCGGTAGACTTGTTGGAGGATCGGTACTCTCAATAATATCCTCGTCAAGATCAACCAAGCAGAAATCTCCATCAGGCAGATCTAATTTCTCATACCGCCTTTCCACGCCCACAATGTAGGGACATGGAGCGTCGAGCGCCTGGATGAGGCGTGCCGGTAAGATCGGAATGAAGACGCCCGCCCATTTTAGAGGATATAGCAGGCTTGCGAGGGCATGAGTCGCAAGATGCAACATCGCCGTGTGTGAGGACAAGAAAATGATGCGCGACTCGGCCAGTGTGAATTCGAGAAGTGCCATGATGTTGGGAATCGACAAACATCTGAAGAGCGCATAAAGATCCACATTCCGAGATCCAGGAATCTCATTGAGCGCTTCCTTGCGAGCATAAAGTCGAAGGTCTCGTATCGCAATTTCCACTTGGGTGATCGATGTGATAGGGCTGACTGCTTCCACACAAAGGTTTACCACGTACCGCTCCAAAGGCTGCCAGAGGCCAACCTTCGGCGAGCTCGGTGGCACACGCAGGATTGCAGAGTTGGTCATGGGCACAACCACGGCCTTTAGCCATTCTTTCCAGAAACTCGACAGGTTGCCGTCTCGGCCCAAAATGCCATACGCCCGGGGTATCCAAAAGCCAGTGTCGCCCTCCGTCAATCCTTCAATTTTAGACGCTGCGCCATGACGGACTGGTCGTAATAAATCTGCCATCAAGCCAATCTTCTCTTCTACCGCACTGATTTCTTCCTCAAGTGCCTCGCGCTCGTCTGAATCAGAGGGCACAGTGGGCAATTCTGCTAAAAGCCTACTAAGCTTTGCTCTTTCTGTCGACAGGCGTTCTCCAAGGCTGCTGGCCAATTCGCGCTCTTCTTCGCTCATGTTGGCTCGACGCCATGCCTCACACTGTCGCTCCAATTCGTCGGAAGCCTCCGCGTTTAGAGCTGTCCACATGATCACGCAAACGCCGTGCATCCTCGCTCCATCGCCACCAGTCATAGCAAATCCGTGCCAGGTCGATCTTGGTCGTTCGTCTGAAGAGACAACTGTGACATCGTTCGGGAAGGCGAACATCGGTACATATTCCGGGAAAGGCGCTCGTCGCTTAGACTCGTCAATGAAAGCAGGTGACGGATAGCGGTCCAATAAAACAGGCTCATAACGTCGTTTCAGAGGGTGCATATCCGGAGTCGTGTGGAACGGTTCAGGCGCAGGAATTACTGAATTGTAGCCACTCAGCCTTTTCGACGTTTTGACCGTCGAAGAGCGACTCATCGTAGACGGTTGTCGCTTCATGCTGTTCATGGTCGACAATCTCCTGCGAATGCTGCCGACGCCGCTTTTCAAGCCTGAGCCCGCTGACGCATTATCGTCTGAAGTAATACGTAGTGTTCTGGGCCTTGGCCTCTTTGATGGTTGGTGCGGTTGCCTGTTTGACGGTGTCTGCTGAACAACGCCTGCTGACACATGAATATCATCAAGGAAACTATCCCTCTCCGAAGCAAACTTCTTAAGCGCTTCTTCGAAAGCATCATCGTCCAAGCCGGAGCCTCCAACCTGCGGCGCAGCTTTAATAGTCGCACTACTCCTGTTGCTTGCTGTAGGCTGAATCTCGACTGCATTGATAATGCTCCCTATGCTCTTGCGCGCTTCAAAACTGTACCGTGACCTCCGTTTCGCGGCATCTGAGGGAGGCGAGCCTGGTGTTGGTGGCCTTGCATCACTATCCGTTTCTAACGCTCGATCTTCTTCAATGGTGTCCTCTACTGGCGGAGAAGGGAGGTTTGGCGCATATTTCTCGTGGTAGATCTGAGACGACTCGACACCACAAATGAAGAAGTAGTCGGCTAGAGGAGCGGCAGTGTCGGCGGTGTTTGCGTTTGAGCTGGCATTGTTGGCTGGCTTGGCCTTGGAGCCGAGAGGAGCCATGTGCGGCTTGAGGGGTGTTGCGTGTGTACGGAAAGAGAGCGAACGTGCTGGCGCACTTCAGAAGCTATGGAGGAAGCTTTAGTCCGTCCCGACCTTCATGGGCAGGAATCCCGTTCAGACGATTGTAGCGCAATCCGAGAACTGCAGCTAGCCGGAGACAGCTGTCAGTCAACCTAGCCAGATACGCCGTATCACCTGCACGCAGCCGAGCGGGATAAGAGAGCTAGAGTGAGCCGTGATTGACGCGGGATATGTTGCTGCAGGGCTTGGTCTTGCCAGGGAAACAATGGGGTGAAGAAGTCGGTGGGACAGTAATAGGGCTGGCAGCGTACGGCTAGGGCGCCGTGATCAGAGAGGTATGCCGGTAGACGCGGTACGGCGAAAGCTTATGGGCAGTGAGAAAGCGGGCAGCGAAAGGCAGCTGTCGTGGTGTCGGCGTAGGCGGTGGTGGTGTCGTTCGAGAAAGGGCTCGAAGGCAGCAGGCGGGCAGGGTCTCTTCAGGTGGGAGAAGCGTTGGCAGCGGTGGTCAAGCGAGCGGTGGTGCTGGCCGGTGCGGTGTTTGCGCATTGACGGCGGAGAGCTCTCACAATTATTATTATCGATCGCACCGCTTCGCTGCAGTCGGTGGCTGCGGGCTCGCCCTAGCCGGCGTCGACACGCCAAACGGGGACGGGCACAGCGTACGGGGAGTGGAGTCACGACGATCAGGGCGAGTCTGTGCTGGACCAAGCGAGGAGCTGCACACGAGCCTCTACGAGATATCGATGCGCGCGCTCCTGAGCAGCAGCAGGCAGATGGCTACTACGCCTGCTGCTGCTGTTGCGGCGCTGGGGCGGTATGTACGATAGTCCGATGTATGTACTCAAGTACATGGCCTCGACCAGCCAGTCCCCGTGGCCCTGCAGCGGCAATGGCTATAAGCCGCGCATTTAATGCCGTTGGCCACGATATATCAAGGCAGCGGGTATGATCAAGCTTGTTGTGTGTCGGCGACGAGCAAGACCCTTGGGGTGTGTGCAGTAGCGTGCCCTTGCTCAGGGATCAAAATGCGCCGGGCGACAAGGAACATGGGTCGAGGCGGCCTGCTCGATGTCGCGCGTCAGCCAGAGCCTCCTCGGCCATAACCCGAGAGCCCTCCTGAGCAGCAGCAGCATTTCCTCTTGCGCACTCTTCACACGCCCGTTGGCAGCTTGCGCGTGTGCAAGCAGATTATGAGGACTAGCACTATTGTTCTTCGCCTCCAGAATCGCCGGCTAGCAAACGACACCGCCGATCTCAGGTACGCAGGCATTAGCCTCTGCTCGTGCGCCCCGCCCTGTGAAGACCAGCGTGTGCGCGCGTTTGCGTGCCCCGTGTCGGTGCGAGGTATCTTGTACCGCCCGACTCATCACGCCTACACGCCTGAGAGGCTCTCCTCCTGTTCCTAGAACGTCAACGTCCGTGTGCCCAACGACGCCACGAGGCACCACTACTACTGCCGCTTGAAGACGCCTGTCTAGCAATACAGATCTGGCCGTCCTGAAACACGGTACGCCATCGCTGCTGAATCCAGCGCCCAAGCGAAAAGTCATCCTCAGCCACGCACACCTCGGCATCTCCACTCCGCGCAGCGCGTGCGTCGAGCCATCTTTGGCTGTCTAATTGGCCGGTAAGGCTTCCCCCTAACATTCATCCTACCAAGGATGCAGCATGTCTCGCGACCTACCATGGGCCTATCCTCCGCCTGTGACGACATCTCGACCGCGCAAAGGTCGACTTCCGTGCTCCTATTCCAAAGACGTCTTTGCTTTAGCGCTCTTCACCATCGCATTTCAACACGTGCAAGTTGTGCCGAACATCTGTCTGTCCATCGCAATATTGTGCACACAACGCTGCCACGCTACAGTGGTCTTTCCGCCTCCACTACTACAAGATAACTCATACGCCCGAGTCATCTTTTCCACGCTAAACAGCCCGCACTTCGCGGTAAAGTGGCTCTCTCGTTCTCTTACAAGTCAGAGCGCTGCTCGCCCACACCTCCATCCCACCTCCCCGATCCATCTTGCCGACCTCCATCACGCTGTGCGCGTGGAGCAACGTGCTTCTGACAATACTCCCTGTCGCTGCACGACCGCTCGTACGAGCCCTGCCACGATGTTTGCAGGCATGCACCCCGTGTCGCTTGCGCTCTATTAATGACAGGCCGCTCCTCCCGTTCCTTCCTGCAGCCATTTCAATAAATCAGTAATGGCGACGGAGGAATCTCCGTGCAGAGGTGTTGTTCTTACGAGCCCTAGTCCGGTGCTCCCTGAGCACTATACATCATGCACCTGGCAATGCTTATTTATACTATCTATTGAATTGACTTTCAGGGACCGTGAGCACTGAAGAACACAGCCCGATCTGGAGTCCTGCGCGGATACGAAGACCGATGTCGATATGTGATACTCTTGAGGCCAGCGAGACAGACTTGATCACCTCGCTTCCATATTTGTCACAATCCCGGGTATGATTCGGGAAGGTGTGTCCGACTTAGGAAATGATGGCAAGTGAGACCGTGGACCTGGGGGAGATCATGTCTCTTCGCATACATCCTGGCAGGTAATGACGTTTGAACACCACGTGTGCGAAGGTGGGTCTGATATCGCTCAAACTACCTCCTAGGAGGTAGCAACGAAGATACGAGACCATCGAGTAAAAGTGTTTCTTAAAGATGCTGATAGGCATTGAAAAGAAAGGTCCAATCTCAAGTCCAAAAATGGTGTCCCGGCTGACATGAGCGTTCAGAAGCTACACGATGCTACGTACTTGGAAAAATGAGACTATTCAAGCACGGATCTAACACATTCGTGACAGCACACGATCAATTTCTACGCTCTCAAATCTTGATAATACCTTCGTGATCGTTGAAATCGCTTGTCGATCAATTCTTCAATCTCTCCTAACAAAAACACGAGTCTACGCCGGGCAACAACAACGTGCCGACCATTAGTTACGAATAACTGAGTGTCACCCACTTCATGGGTATCTTATTTTGCGGTCAGTTCAACTGCAGGCTAGTGAGTTCAGTACCACACCTGACTCAAACCGCATTCTAGAAACTATTGATGGAACAGTCGATCCCATGAACAATCACTAGGTCACTGTGCTGGGGCCTGATGGTCGACCAAGATACGAAGCTATCTGGAGACTTGTGCCGTTCCAGACAACTCGACGCTGTTCGTATTGAACATGCAACCCGAGTGAACGTTGCTACATCGTACCTGTGCCCCTGGTGTTCCGTACATATGCATGTGTTCAGGCAGACTGCCACTACTGTATATATGTACATGTACATGTACATGTACTGACATGGAGCCTCCGTGGATCCTGCGCTAACCCTTAGGGTCGTGGTAGCGTCTCTTGATGCATCGATGCCCGAAGCTGCATGCATGTGCACATGCATGTGTACAGTGCATACATGTATACATGTGCACATGCATGTAAGCGAACACTCTCAAACGACGGTGTCAACTCACTGCATCCTTACAAATCGCTCCGATCGGCTTGCATCTGGCGCGATCTGGATGAGCCACTTTCTAGACAGTTTTAGAGAAGACGTGCAGGAACATGTTCACTTACGTGGGCCTTCCAGATCCAACCAAGCAATTCCGACTGTTGAGCTTTGACCCAGCATCGACCTCTGCTCTCGTATCTTGCCGTCTAGAGACCTATGACATAGACGATAGTCCGCCATACTATGCCATATCGTACGTATACGGCAACCCAGCCACCGTCGACACCGTACTGGTGAATGGCGACGAAGCGAAAGTCAACCACAACTGCTGGCACGCTTTGAACCAAGTCAGATCGAACGATAGCGCAGGTCTCTTCTGGGTTGACTCGCTTTGCATAAATCAAAGTGACTTGGCAGAGAAAAGCTTACAAGTCCATCGAATCGCCGCAATCTTCAGCAATGCGCACGAAGTATGGGCATGTTTCGGTCCAGCTTCAGACGATAGTGACTTTTTCTTGCGCACGTTGACAAGTTTCCCGGAAGCGAATCCTCACGCTACCACTTTTGCCGACCGAAGCGATGACTTGCAGCGTCGAACGATTAATTGGCTGATCGCTCTGGGCGATGAGTTCGGTCGATTTGCAGCAGCGCTGAAAGCCTTTGGCTCGCGTCCATTCTTCACACGAATGTGGATATACCAGGAAGTCTTCCTGGCCTCCAACATGAAAATGATCTTTGGCAGCGAAACAGCCAACATGCAGGCGTTGAAAGACATCACGGAAGTCTGCTCGTCGTTGATGATGAGCTATCGACCGCAATCAGAGTATGACTACAAGGACGCGCAACTGCAGCTCAACGAGTTGCTACGCGAGAACGATCTCTTAGTAACGATTGGTCACGACAATGACCTGAGCGCTCTTCGACTCTTGGTATCTCAACTCCAGGCTGGAGATAGGACTGGTAAGGTCATACGATTTGGCGATGTAAACGGCATCGTGCAGATCCAACATCGCATCACACGACTACGGTGTCAAGACCCTCGGGACAAGATCTTCGCCATCATTAATCTGTTTGGTCCAACTTGTGGTATCAAGCCGGATTATGCAGTCTCTTGCTTCGAACTAGCATTGCGGGTGCTGAACGAGTATGCCACAGGCGAGAACGACCGACATTGTGTTGAGCTCGCCGCATACCTGTGCGAGAATCTGCAGCTTGACATGGACTCGGGGGACTACAAGGCCGCAATGGCTAGTATTCAGACCCTGCCGAACAGCCACGGTCTTTCCTCTTTGCCGCAAACCATCCCGAGTCCTACAATGTTACACCAGAGAACTCCTTGGGCCTGTCAAGTCCTCCCAAACGACGCCGGCCAATGGACAGCGCCTTTCTCTTCATACGAACCGTCAAGCATTGCCGCAACGCCAGGAACAGACAGCAGGACAATCGTAGCCAACGGCCGACCCGTGGCAATCACAACCTGCAACCTGGCCACAAGCGACTGGATCGCTCCTCTGAGCCACTACGTCAGCGCCTACTACAACACCTACTGCCTCGGCCCCATCTTTCGTCTCCTCAAAGATAACACATACTCTATCGTAGGCGAAGTCGCTTTCCATCCCTACTGCGCGCCTTGCACATCAGGCGAGACTTGTAAGTGTCATTTTGGACCGGAGTCTCATACGAGTTACGTTACGTGCTTTGATGTTAATTTCGAAAAAAAGGAGTTGTTACTTTGTGCTATGAGGTTGAGGGGACCTTTTGAGAAAATGAGGAGGGAGGGGAGGGAGCATGATAGGAGTGCGGCGGAGGTGGGAGAGGAAGGAGAGGGAATGTGGAAGCAGAGTTGGGCGGCGCGGAGGGATAGGACGGAGCCGGTAGTGATGAGAATCTCGTGAGAACCGGAACAAGACTAATTCGGAGGAGTCTGAGGTGGAACAGCAACATGAGTGCGACACTCATTCGGGCCAATGTGTCATGCTCATTGATTGTGCAATCCGAGGGCCTGGATGAGAGGCGCGTTTCCTGGTACCTTGCCGGTCCATGGAGCTTTCCGTGATATGTGATTGGGGAGACTTGAGATGTGATTCATGTTGGAGGTCGATCCAATGCATTGAATCGCCACGCGAAGCATGTGCCCTTTTGCTTGTGTAAACATGTCGTGGGTCGCCAGAAGACAGAGGGTCAAGTTGCATGAAGGTGAAATGGAAGGTATCTTTACATCTATACAAGTTACAATCAAAGATCCTGGATGTTGTTACAAGATCTTCTCGTGGAAGCAGTTCCAGTAGCGTTAGCTCTGTCGTCTCATCCGCCTCTATGCCCGTCTCAGGCTCTGCTCGGCCTTCATCCTCTCGTTGAAGATGACCTCTCCAATCTTCGCCAACTGCTCGTCGGTCAGCTTCTTCTCCTCCGCCGCCTGTTGCTTCGCCCGCATATCCGCCAGCTCCTGCAGCGGCGTACGCATAGTCTTGATGAGGCCCGCCCTCTTCTCTTCCCGCGCGTCGAGCGCCTCCATCTTCTGTATGAACTCGAAGCTGTGGCGCGTACGGAACTTCGAGTACTTGTTTCGCAGCTCGTCGATGACGGTTGTGGGCATGGGAGGGAACATGAGGTGAGGGCGGAAAGTGGCTTCTTCGACGTTGATGCGCAGCGTATCGTCTTCGTGGTCGGGCTCAAGCGGTGGCGCAGTCTCAGGCCAGGGAATGATGGTGTTTGTGCCTGCGATGGCGCGCTCGCCTTTGTCCCACACTCGCTTGACGGCGTCCCACTCTTCGTGCACGCGCTCGAGGCGGTCGATGATCACGTCTTGAGGGATGCCGGTCACTTTGTCTGGTAGAGGGTAGACCAGTTTGACGTTCTCGAGAGGGATGGGCATAGACTGAGACACCCTGGATTCTTCGGAATGGTCCTCCTGCTGTGCCCATTCCGGGACGCTGATGTCGACCACGTTGACGTCCTTGACCTTGACATACGCCCTCTCCATGTTCAACTCATCCACAATTCCGATCTTGCCCTTCTCGCGACCTTTCACCACAACAACTCTGTCTCCCTCAGCGACACTGGCCCATTTGGGCTTGTTCTTCTCTTGCCTCTCGGGCACGCTGATGTGAAAGATGTCGTAACTGCCGTACGTTTTCGCCAGATCACCAACATCCCTTCTGGGCGCCAGGGCTCCGCGAGCCCAATCCTCCTTTCGCGCATTGCGGGCCTCTCTGACCATGTTGTTGTTGTATTTCTGGAAGCGCTCAGCGTCCTGACGGCGGGACCAGCCTTGGCCTTTCTCGTGGTGTTCGATCATTTTCTGCATGCGGCGGTCGGCATTGCGCTTAGCCGCCTGGCTGCGCTGGAGGACCTTCTGCATTGTGGGCGAGGTGTGCAGTTGTAATGCCCGTGTATGCTGGCGGAGGTGACGGCGATATGCGTCTCCTTGCGGTCCTCCGATTTCTTGAGATTCGACGTCGAAGCTGGCTCGCGGGCAAGGTTACGACTTGTGGCTTCGGGCACGAATTTTGTCGGCCAAACTCCGCTCCGCCTTCACTTACCAGAGCAACCAAGGCCACAAGACCAGACTTCGCTCTGATATGAATGTCAAAAGAACCCACCAAACATGCAGGATGTTGCTGCAGCGGATTGGTTGTTTTGTCGATGTTGTATATTGCGGACTATTCCCCAATATTTGAGGTGTTTGATCCAGAATATCACGTGAACGTTTGGGGGCTTACCTAACATAACAATACGAGAAATAAGGCAGCAGAGATACGTTGCACTAATTATGTATGTTTCTATACACGGTCTACCATTAGATCTAGCTGCTCTCCTGCTTCGCTTTTCTCGTCGCCAGCTCCTGACAGAACTTGCTATTCTGCCTGATCGTTTGTCCGTACCTCAAGAACATGAACGGAATCACGCCAAGGAGGAGTCCGATGAACCCAAGCAGGCTGCAAGCCCAAGCGATGCCTAGTCGGTCATACATGGGTGCCGTGGCAAATGGTAACGCAACAGCCAGCATGCTCCGCGAGCATGAAGCAGCTGCCATAGCACTGGCCGAGAAGATTTCATACGCGTCGACGATGTAGTTGAGCAGAGCCATAAAGACCAAGAGGTAAGCAATGCCGAAAGGAATGGCTGCCGCCATCGGCACAATCCAGTGAATGTCTGTCCTGGCTGTCCAGCCTAGCCAGAACAGACTGATGACGAGCAATGGTGCGGCTATACAGGCTAGTGGGACGCGACGATATTCTTCTTTGCTGTACCATGCTGGCTTGACCGTTCTCTGACCAACACGGGCGAGATAGGCTTCCCACCCGAGGTAGATCGCAAAGGCAATAACACTGCCAATGCCTATTGGCAAGAAGGCTAGGCCTCGCTCGCCTGCGCTGAAGCCATAGACGCCGGTGTAGATGATCGGGAAAGCTTGGAGGAACACTAGATGGTTGTTAGTACGTACGTTGGAGCAACGGAGCCGTGGGGAGGAAAGGACAAACTTACTGTAGAAGATAGCATATATGAGTGCTGTGTAAAGGCAGCTAAACAGCACCAGGGCTTCAAAGAAGAACATACGCACTGGTCTGGTAAGAACAACCACCGCCAGTTGGTAAAAGTCTCGTCGCTCCAATTCAATCGGTGCAAGTACGCTTTCGTTCCCCTGTTTGCGCAACTTTTGCGCTTTCCTCTGGAGCACGACTGGCCCATAGGTCTCTGGCATCAGAAGGAGAGCGGGCCATGTGACGCCTGCCAGGATCAGCATGACCCAATAGGCCCATCGCCATGAGATTACTCCGACGTAGCCCGAAGCAATGGGTCCTATCAACGGACCAAACGTTGTACAGGTCATGTAGAGCGCGATCACGCGGCCTCTTAGCTTTGGGTTGCCATAGATATCGGCATACACACCGCCAACAACTGAGTTGGGAGTGCTAGCGCCAATGCCAGCGAGTAGACGCATAACTATCAGGCCGGCCCAGGTCGGCGCAAGCGCGCATCCCAATGTGAAAGCCGTGTAAAGCGCAAAGGTCGAGATCATCACGTATTTTCGGCCATACGTTTCTGACCATGGCGAAAACACAAGTGGCCCGAGGACATATCCTACGAGATAGAGCGAGGTCGGCAAAATGAGCTGTGCTTGATCCGTAATGCCGAAGTGGTCGGTCATTTGCTCGCTGATGCCGCTGGCAACCCGATGATCCCATGGCAGAATTGACTACGATTAACATGCCTGTCAGGACAATAACGATCTTCCTGGTGGTAGAGAAGCAGTACGGGTTGGTGGGATCATTGTGGCTGAATCTCAGCACCTTCTCGCTGCCAGGGTTGCCGTCGTCGCGGCCGCCATCGTGATCGTCGTTATTGATGAGAGTTGGAGATGTTCTTCCCGAGATATCACCAGAGTTGTCTGCGATCTCTAGGCTCAACTGCCTCTCGATGTCGTTTCGATTGATCTCATCGCGGGTCGTAGTCCGAGAGAGTGTCCGTACGAGATCCAAAGGGACATTTGAGCGTTTGTAGCTTTCTGTTGTGCTGAGGACATCTCGTCTTGTGGTTCGAGAAAGAGTCGCGACGAGGTCGAGAGGAATCTGAGTCTGTTCTCGGTTTCTCGAGGATGTTGGAAATAGATCGTGGCCACTCCTTGTGTTTGCCATAGTGCAAAACAGGTCACCCTTGGCCCCTCTGTTGTATTGATGCCTTTTGCTGAAAAATGATTCTACACATTGTGAAGGTAAGTCTTATTAAAACGGTCTACGTATGACTATTATTTTACTACACGGAACTTGTGCCGTGACGTGTAAAAGTCTTACTTGATCTTTACCACTGTGACGCGCTTTGTAAGAAGACTTCGCGTTGGGCAAGTGGACCCTGAAAATGTACTACGGTAGGGCGTCCGATGAAAACCGAATCGTAGACGATTCTGATGCTTGCTGGTTCCCAATGGCACTGCCAGTAAAGCGGGTGGCTATGGAAGATGAGTGCACACCATGTTGCGAGCTCAAGGACCAGAGCATGAGAAGAGCCGACGTGCTCAAGACCCGGTTGAGCATTTCTGACATGTGAGGACTCCATTGAAGCTAGACCGTAGGAAGTAAGCGCAAATCGGCAAGCGTCCCGGCGTAATCCCCAGGCCAAGGTGGCTCGAGCAACGAGTCTGTTGTGAGAGATGGACATGGCCTCCATCATCCATTCGGCAACCCGAAAAAGTCAATACCGTACTCGCGGCTTCGGAGCACGCGAAAAAGCGGTATTTTACCCCAGTGATGAGACAGTCTCGACAGCCATGTCGAGTCAGAGGTAGAGGGCATCGAACCTTCCGGCTAGTGTGAGACACATCTTGCTACACTCGGTCCCACAGAAATCGAAGCCCTACATGATTAGGAGGTATCAAGAGGCTTCTTTCTCGAGGTCATGACGCTGTCAATAACGAGGCGTCTACCACCATGATCGCAATGCCGAGCATGTCTCGCCGAAGACATCGAGACATTCTTCAGAGGATGTAAAAGCGTTGATGGCAACAGCTTCGGGGACGCGCGCGCACGTTGGTCTAGGCCACTAGTGAGAAGGAGATTGCGGGACGGGACAGATAAGCGAGCTTTCTTCAGGAACAAGATATCGAGGTCGAAAGAACGAAAGTGGAGCGGCAAGAGGGGACATTCCGCTTAAGGTTCATCAACGTGGGTGACACTCAGGAGTCAAAGGTTGCTGATGCTTCTTTTCGGCTCTTGGGCAGCCATGCTGCTGACATGCATTGTTATTGGATTCCTACTCAACTCAGGTACTAATGATTCGCAATGGTCGATCGTGTCACGGACCTTCATCTGTATGCGGAGCAAACTCCTCCCGCGGGGAATGGATGCACGGCATGAATCACGAGTCTGCACAGCCTGGTTCGGGCATCTGCACGGCTCGTTTCAACAGGGCTGATTCCACGTACCCGGCGTGACTTACATTTGAGGCGCGATCTCCAGCCACATGATCCTATCACAGACCAGCAATGCGGCCCGCTAAGGTACCATTGATATTCCTTCTGCCGCAAGACCTCGCTCGTACAGCATCGGGTTGTTCCGATTCGCCACAGCGATTTTCAATAGCAGCTGTGAAGATGAGGGCTTCGTTTAAGGTTGACCATAGATGCCCGGCGAGCAGGGGCACCTTTTGTACTTGGCGTCTGTACTAGGCCTTGTCGTGGCGCGGCCTCGACTTTGCCTGAGCATTTGATGGTGGAAGCATGTAAGTGTCGTGTGTGTATTTAGTCCTGCCGTTGCACTGTCGCGGCGTCTGCCCCGCGCACCTCTTGCCTACTTCTTAGCCATTTACTGGGAGAGCATTCGCATCATGGTCGTCGATACCAAGTTCAGCCCTCACCTGAAGCTCTGCAAGAGTACCCTCTCACTTGGCAATTCTATTGCCATACATTTTCTGGACTACCTGGGCGCTGTGAAGACACAAGATGCTGGATTCGAGAGTCTCGCGATCGATTTCTTGGATACTAGTCGGCTGCTATTCAGAGTGCAAGATGGTATCGCCACATCGAGGGTGACAGCGTTGCCATCGAAAGACAGTTCCAACGATCTGCTCGAACGGTTGCGAAGGATCTCTAATACTTTCACTGTCGTTGATCAATTGATCAAAAGGAAGTTGAAGAACGAGGACAAGCGTGGTATCAGCAAGCTGAGCAATGCGTTCAGCAATATGGGCACCGCCTCAAGGGATCGAAAAACTGAGGATGGCGCTTGATAAGGATAAGGAAAGCCTGCGAATCGCATCAGCATTGATGCCCGCGGATGCAAGCAAGGAAGATCTGGATACCTCGAACGGCATTGGCTACACAGCTCTCATCGCGGTCTTCGAATCAAGATTGCAAAACTTGTCACCTCCCAAGCCTCCACCACGACTTGAATTGACTCTCCGTGAAAAGAACTCAGCCAGTTCTACCAGCACACTCTCGCCTCCTCCAGACTCCGGTGTACACATGGTTCATCCTCCTAACAGAGTCCATTCCAAGCATCTTTTCCCCGTCATCGACACGAGTGAGGTCAAACCAGACCCGCGCAGCGCAAGTGCGGCTCGGACGTTTGCTACAGCAGATGACACAGTGTCTTTGTCCACCATGTCTAATCAGTCGTTGAGATACTGGGATGAACGCTCAAGCCGACGGGACATCGACAGCGTTGTTTCGAGCTACACCACAAGGCCAACACTGGACCCGAGAGCAGCGCCACGCTGGTCACCAAGGACCAGCAGAGATGCGGCCTCACCAGTGCAGAAGACTGCGCTGGTCGATGCCGTACGCAACAGAGATCACAACACAATGGAAAGGCTGCTGGACGCTGGCGTGCCAGTAGATGGTGAATCCGACGAGAACTTGCTACGTTTTGCGGTCTCCTCATACGATCTTGATTCTGTGCGACTGCTGCTTCTTTTCGGAGCGAATTCAAATGCCAAAGATCAGGCTGGCCTTACACCTCTTTACACTGCAACCGAAGTACTCTTCCTGGAAGGTGCGCAGATGCTCCTGAAGTATGGTGCAGATCCCAACCTCAGCGCTGGTCAGAACAAGGAAAGTCCCTTTGCTGCTTCGCTCAAGGATGGCAAAGCCCACTTCGCACAGTTATACCTTGAGCACGGCGCGCGGACGGATACAATCATGGCAAACGGAAACACACCATTCATTCAAGCAATGGACACATCCACCGATATCAGCGTGATCGAGATGATGCTGAAGTTTGGTGCTAATCCAAACAGCAAGAACCAGCATGGTGAGACAGCTTTGTTCAGAGCAATTAATGCCAGTCGCTTCGACCTTGTCCAGCTGCTACTTGAACGCAAAGCGGATCCCAACCTACCCGGCCCTAAGCACATGCTCTGGCCTTCTGTTCATAAGCCAAACATTCTCGAGATCATCCTCGCGAAAGGAGCCAATTTGAAGCTCGCACCTGGCATTCTGGAACTCGCCACGTCCATAAACAGCGTTGAAGCTGTTGACATCCTACTAAAATACAAAGCTGATCCCAACGCCAAGAAGGATGGCATCTACACACCGCTCTGCTCTGCAATCCGCGACAATCGTGAGGATCTTGTTGACAAGCTACTCGCTGCGGGAGCAGATCCAAACTTGACTGCGCTTGACTTCCCAACCTTCAAGTGTGTGTCCTACCACCGACCACACCTGCTGGTGAAAGTACTGAAAGCTGGTGCAAATCCCCACCACCCCAAGGGTATTATCGAGAAGTGTATCGAACAGCACGACCTCGATTGCCTGGAAATTCTTCTTGAATTTGGCGTCAATGTCAACGAGCGCAACGCTGCTGGTCACACTGCTCTCACGACCGCCATAAAGACTGACAACATTGAGGTCCTTGATCTCCTGCTCGAGCATGGCGCAGATCCAGCGGTCCGCGCTCAGGAATGGCCCATCACTCTGGCAGTCGCGAACCCTGAGATCTTGGCTAGACTCTTGCCGCACATCGAGACCAAGAAGATCAACAAGGGCGCTCTGGAAAGAGCCGTTATGGCGGACCAACTTGACAGCGTCAAACTGCTACTTGCCAAGGGTGTCGATGTTGAAGACAAGAACGCCGGCGTCTTCAGCCCTCTGACCACTTCGATCCGTGAAGACCGCAAGGCTATCTTCCGCTACCTCCTAGATGAAGCTGGTGCCGATCCGAACTCCCCTGGAGAGCACTTGCCCATCATCAAAGCCATCCGCCGACACCGCGCAGACGACCTGTCCTACATTCAGCATCTCATCGAGCGCGGTGCGGATATGAACCTGATGTATCGTGGCTGGAATGCGGTCTTACAGGCTCTTGAGAACGGAGAGACGCAAGTGTTCAAGTTGCTTGCCGAGTCTGGCAACCCTGATCTGGCTGCGTGCGACGAAGAGGGGAGGTCGGTCATCGACATCATGCAGGAGCGGGGCATGAAAGATGAGCTCGAGATCCTACTCGGTGGGCCTTCTGCTAGCCCTGAGATCAAATCGGCGTTGAGTCAGTTGAGGGATATGGTGAGGGAGGAATGAAACACGACCGTTGGTATACCCCGTTTCCTATGTAAAATATGAGAAGTTATTGTGCTATAGTATTATCTTGGACAGCGCGGCATGAGAATTTCTTCCAGACGTTTAATGCATAATGTTTTCACCTTGAACACCTGCCATTGACTTCATGTGATCTCAGTACCAACGATCCGCTGCTTCCTATTATATGGCCAGCGCACATTAGCCCGGGCTAATGCCGGACTTTATTCTCAACTGATATGTTATATCAGCTGATTGCGCCAAAGACGATCACCACCATATATGGCAATTGCATTTACCGCTCGGATCTGAGACTAAGAAGATCTACCAGATTGAGACATCTGACCGAGGCCACCCGCAGAAGCGAAAAGCGATCCTCTGCCAGGAGACATGGTCGACATCTTATGTTCGGCTGAGCAGCTGGTCCCTATCCTCAACACAAACATGCAATCACAGTCATTTTTTGTCCGGCATTGAAGTTGGTTCTCTATCACGCACGGCTATAGTGTCAACTTTGTTAAGCCCGACCGTTCGCGCCATACCAAGGTACGCGAGTCATCTGACGTATTGCAGCGGCCACAGCACTACTGGAACCACTATATGGCGACATACTGACTGATGTTGTCTTCATCCAATTGTATAAGAGTAGATCATCGCTATCACTGGACGTAGATCAGCATGTCATAGCCAATATATAGGCTCCAAACGCATGCTTGCACTCTGGCTTTCATCTGACTTACTGATAGTTCTTCCTCTTCTTGTGTTCAAAATGTCACAAGTCATCGATGGCTTCGTTCGGGCGTACCAAAGTGACCAAGCAGCATACGCACGTGTAGCACTGACCATCGAGCAAAGGTGCCGCGACCTCCTCGAGGAGAATCACATCTCTGCTGTTGTCACTTCACGCGCGAAATGCCCGATGCGGTTGCAAGAGAAGCTCGAAAAGCGGAACCCCGAATTACAATACAGTACAGAAGCTGATATTCGGTCCAACATACCAGACCTCTCTGGCGTTCGCATTGCCTTGTACTTCCCAAGTCAACAGGAAACCGTGATACAGTTGCTACAACAATCCTTCGTTCCAATCTTGGTCAAGAAGTACGACTCTGCATCAGCTGCGGAGCTCAGCCCACCTGATAGCCCGCAAGAGTCTCCCCGAGATGACAAGAACACCTTGACCGACGTGCCGACCCAGCACATCTTCCGGCCCACCGGCTACACTGCCGTACATCTACACATGGGCGTCAAAGCAGACGATCCTCTTAGGAAATACAGCCGGACGGCAGATGCACCTCGATTCGAAGTCCAAATCACAACGTTGCTAATGCACGCTTGGTCAGAGGTCGACCATGACCTGGCGTACAAGTGTCACGGCAAGGAGCCTTCAAATGAGGAGACGCATGTGTTGAGCGAGATCAACCGACATATCGTCGCAAGCGGACTGTTGCCGCTCGAGAGCAATTGGTGAAGATCGCAATCAAAGCCGGCGGGGCAATTAGTGGCTTGTACAGTTCCCGTCTACCAGTCTCTCGCAACTCAATCTTTTGAAAGGATAGACGTCCTCGCAGATGAATTACCGAAAGATTATACTGTTACAAGAAGTCGCTGTTCTCACACTCCACTGTCCAGCGTGCTGTAAAGAAGAATCTGGCGGTACCGGAAATCTTCGTCAAAGATCTTCATCAGATCACGTCGTCAAATATTTCCAGCGAACAAGTTGGCAAAGCCGTCTATCGATTCGCGAACTTGGTCTGCATTTCGTCGATTAATTAGCGCCACGCTCACAACACCTATCTGTTCCAGTGGATACTGACCTCTCATTCCACGTATTGCCTCGAACGCTATCGCATAATTATCCAGAGTGTTCAGGATGCTGTATAAGCCTTGCTCACACTGCGCGAGCAACTTCTGCGGGTGCTGTGTAGCAGGCATCGCACCTGTCTGCATTGCCCAGGCCTGGTTGCAGACCATCAAGAGGGCGTATGCGCCTTGCATTGCGCAGCAAGCGAACGATGGTAGCGTTCGAGGGATCGGGTTGATAGTGGCGTTTTCGGTGTCCGGTGTTGGGTAGGGTAATGCTTCGAACGCACGGGCGATGTTAAGCGCAGAAGCCAGACAGATTCTCGAGGATTCGTGTTTGCTGAAGGGTAGAACGATGTGATCAAGAGGCTTGTCTTGGCAGCAAATATCGGATTGCTCTGACGACGGGGATTGATGTGTTGGGATAGTGGAGTTGGTCTGAGATTGTTGGTCGCAAGCACAAGAGGTCAGCCACTCCGCGAGGTCCTCTACGAAGCCCATGTCGAAATTGGTGGGCGCCTGCTTCAAGTCGCAGTATGGCTTGGTGAACACAGGGAGATCGGAAAACGCGCTGTATCTGTGAAGTTTTATTCGCGCACTGCGATGGTGAGTAAGCAAATATCACCGGACCAACGTGGCCATCGTTGCCTGTTAGGTAGCATACCTGTTGAGCTTTACAATGGACATGCACCTGAGTGCTCGTGCTGCCGTCTCTTCAGGATTAGATACTTGGACAGCTCCAGTGTGAGCTTTGCCGTGAGCGAAAGCTAGCAGACCATCAATCCTGGTTTGGAGCTCTTGCATATCTTGTACAGGCGCGTCATATGTTTCTGGGTCTTTCGCGAAGCGGTTCATTTTTATGACGAATTGCGTCGCCAACAAGATGGCCTGCTGAGATTCAATGTATAGAGGCCAGACCTTCGATCGACAGTCAGCAAGCTAATGGGACATGAGTGCTGGGCACATACCTCAGAATCATCGACCATTGTTGGATATTTCGTAGTGAATCTGGGATCGTTGGGTAACAAAGTTGGAGGCTGCATACTGTTAGCTACACACATTTCGGATGTTCGCTGGGAACGATAAACATACCGTACAGCTCGCTATGGAGCCTTGACATGAGCAGATGTACTTTGCGTGGCATTAGAATGATACATTACGGCAACGGCAAGACGCGGAAACTCACAGTCATCCACCAAGCTCGTCTCCTGGCTTCCGTGAAGGCAGTGGTAGCGCCTGTCTCGTCGTGCAAAGACATGTTCATCGCTGAGACGAGTGCCTGCCCTGCGCGATCTTGCATCTTCCGAATATTTCCACGCTGAGTATACTCGTAGATTGCCAGTAAGCACAATGAAAGTACACCTTCAAGCTCGATAGGCACTTGTGGATGCAGGGGCTGTCTTTTGGGCGCCACGCTTTCGTATGCCAATGCGGCGGATGGCGACAGGTCTTGCGGCATATCTGTCTCGTCTTCTATCAAAGCAAGGCAGCGTTGTGACAATTGATGTGCATGCTTTCGTCGCAAAGCGACATATGACGGTCGCAGTGGATTTACCACTGACGAGTGGGGAATGAGAGCAAGAACGGCAGAAATCGCCAGTCGTAATGGCGAAGTGGTCTCATGTTCCGAAATTCCAACGCTTTGTTGATTGGAATGCTGAGATAGGGAGTCATCAGTATCCGAGCCCAGACTGGGAGGCGGTGGCAAGATGGGTAGGTATAGATGTATCCAATGGTAATATGCATCAAGCCTGGGAAGTGTGAGCCATTTTGTCTTATGACCATTGAAAGAAGGCTCACAGCATTGCGTCAGAGCTGTAGGTACGTAGCGGGTCCTCAGATCCAGTGACGCCGGGACTTGTTGTTTGTTGTAATGGTAGATCGGACGCTGTCACATTGGCTGGCAATTTTGTTATGGTTGATGGTTGTGTCGGCAGCGAACAGCAACCAGAATTTATTGGAGCCATGGGTTCGTCAAGGTGCAAGAGCCCTGAGCCCGGTGTTGAGAGTGATGAGAGATGTACTGGCTAGCAATCAGCTCGAACATATCAAAAAGTTGCTGGAAATCACAACAAGACTTACAATCCCATTCTCGGTCAACATCAGAAACGAAACTAGGATCACTCGGATTTTCTCGTTGCTGAGTCGAGCTTGCCAGGGGTGGCTTATTGCGACGAAATCGCGCACCTCCTCTTCTGCTTTTGACATAGACACACTCGCACTGTCTTTCGGAGCACTACGAGCAGATCGTGCGTGAGTACGAGAAAGCGTATGCAGAGTTTCTGGACTATAAACGCACCCTATTGCAAGGCTCGTTGCCATCGCATTTCACACGTAATGAACGGCTATTACAGTGCTCGGTCAGCATATATACCGGCTTCTACAGCTTGCACCATGTAGCATACCATCCTGTGCATGCGAGCTTGACTGGTCGGCTGCGGCGGGCTTCTCTACTTGGTGGCCATCATCAAAATCAATGAGAGGGGGAGAGTAAGCCAACTAAGCGGAAAAGTATTCTCACGATCGACTCTCGACTAGTAGAGATATCGAGATGGTGGAACGATAGACAAAACCCTAGCTCGTGACCGTGCGAGCCCTGTGACAGCAATGGCATCTTTTGTGTGGTGGCGAGGTTGCCAGCGGGGAAGGGCGGATTTATCCTGCACTTCAGATGTTTGGCCACTCAATATCACGCAATGTACACATCATAATTCTGTGGTGCAACATAAGGCTGAGAGCTTGCTTGCACCGATTTCCAGCATGTGCTGCATCTGGTCATCACCATTTGATCCAGCAGTATTGCACAAATGCTTAGAGCTCATCAGTAGCATCTTGATAGCGATCATTGACTTTTGAACTCTTGTAGCTGCTCGTATGTCACGATAGCTGGAGCCCAAGTTCTCAGGTGGCTGGAAGTATGTCGATGCACTGGTGTCTATGACCGTGTATGAGGCAACGCCTACGATTAAGCGTGTTTCCATCATTTTACGACTAACTCCCAGAGCGCAGAAATGTGGAAGCATGCAGTAACGAGCAAATGAGTGGATTTGTTTCTACTACAAGGAAACTGAACAATCTATAATACACTGGTGCCACAGTAGCTTCCGAGCCCAATCCTAACTCACTCCTCCTTTCCGAAGTCAAGCTCGCTGAAGGGCTTGCTGAGTCCAACACGGTCAATGGTCTTTTGGACCTCGTGGGAACCGGAGCCGTTGACCTTGCTGACAGAGCTCTTGCGATCAGTATCGACAACAAGACGGAGCAAGTCCGGGCGCATGTAGTGGCCGCCGAAGTCATTAAGAGCCTTGCTGAGATGGGTCTCGTCGAGATCAATGTCAACGTACACGAGGCCTTCGAAGTCGTCTGCAGGCCTGGTGATCAAGTGCTGGCCATCGGGGCCGTAGATGCGGGTGTTGCCGTTGTAAACGGTGTTGTCTTCCGGCGTCTTGCCTGGAGGAGTTTGGAGAGCGACACCGGCCGATGAGATGGTCTGGAAGGGAGCCAGAGTGAATGAGCCGGTCTCAATGGCGTAGGCTGGGGTGACGATGTCGGAATTGGCGTCGCTAATGTTGGTGTAGGGGTCCGGGTACTTGAGAGTGGTGGCGTGCGGGTACAGAGGCCATGCCGCAATGTGGACCTGCTCGCCCTGCGAGACCGCGTACGCCTTGAGGAAAGGGTTCATGTTCTCCCAGCAGTTGAGGTGACCGATGCGGCCGATCTCGGTGTCCATAACCATGTTGGTGGTGTCGCCAGTGCCGTCACCGAAGACGAGACGCTCGACGTGGGTGGCACGGATCTTGCGGCGGTGGTTGATAACATTTCCGGTAGGGTCAATCATAACCTGAGTGGTGTAGAGACTGTTCAAGTCGACCTCAGAGTAGCCAAGAGAGACAAAGATCGAGTTCTCCTTGGCCGCAGCCCGGATGCGGTACATCTGGGGAGAGTCGGAGGGCAGAGAAGCCTCACGGTACTTCTTCAGAAGAGGAAGGCTCTCCTGGTAGTTAACTCTCCACATCCAGTACGGGTATCCTAAATCAGTAATGTCAGATAGAGCTCGATCAGAATCGATCGGAGGCGTGCTTACCCGGGATCCCTACGCTTTTGTTAGCAACACGTCCGTCGGTGTAATAGAATCGTTATTACTTACACAACTCGGGGAAGGCGATAAGCTTGCAGCCATTCTTGCCAGCCTCGTTGATCCAGTGGATGGTCTTCTCGACGGACAGCTCAAGATCCAACCAGCCAGGCTCAGCGTTGACGGCGGCTGCCTTGTACTTCTTGGTGACGTTCGGGGCCATCTTGGAAATGGAAGGTTTCGTTGTTGGTAGTGATGTGATGAGAAGGATGATTGTGATGCTGATGGTGCAGAAGAAGGCCGTCCATCGCTATCAATGGTCGATTATATACCATCTCGCGAGTAACCATGCCAGTATCATGCCGGCCGACTGCATTGCGTACAACATCCGTTGATCAATCGCCGTGATCACACCACTGTCAGAACGTCCACGCAAACGGCTTCTGCGAGTGCAGGGATTCAGCATGTCCACCATAGCTTCGGCAGTCGTGCGACAGCACATGGATGCCTCGGGCTTTACTGGACCAGCAAATTGTAGGAGACAGCACGATAACACTCAAGCGAATGCTGCATTCGGCTGTTCTCGGCTGCAAGGAGTCGAGATTGACAACTACTGATCATTGGGAGATAAGTCAATGCTTTTGAGCGATCTGTATGCAGTATGCTGTTGGGGCAGCTTCATGCAATACACCATGGCAGTACACTTGGGTTACCCTTAACCAGTCTCTTGTCAGCCAACAACCCAGCAACGCAGAATCTCGCTCTCACAAAACCTAGATGCAGTATGCGAGCAGCGACCTGTAAAACAGCCTGTTGGAAATCGAGCAATCGCTTAACCAATACGCTTCGCTTCGTTTCAAAGCTCGGAATCGGAAAGTCAAACACAGCTTCTAATCCCATTCTCGTGTGTTCAGTAAACGGACGGCGTTTGGAAGTCTGCACAGCTGAAGTTGCAGAAGAATGGTTCGATATGATTGGGCGGATGTTTCACTCCAAACGGCTGATCCTCGGACGAATCTGCTCTCTTCTGTCGGATCTGAGCGAGATGACATAAACGAGGCTAGAGCGATCTCGAGGATTGTCAGCCTCACAATTGCAGCGGCGTCAGCAGAGGAACAGATTTCCGCCATTGCTCCGTGCATCTCCATTGATCCTTTAATAATAATTAATTAAGTATAGACACTTCCAAGGCGCAAGTAGCACTGCAATTCATACACCATACACACACTCTCATCTATTCACACTGCACTTGATATCCGCATTAGTCGCTGTCTTCCACTACTCCACACTCACCATACCATCTCGTTGAAACAACTGATTGAGCACTCGAGCACACGACCACACCAGACAAGCTGTTCGCATAGGAGTGTCCTACTCGCAAATATACACGCAACCCAGACACACCTCTACACACCTACACAGCAGCCATGAAGGCCTCGCTCACGAAAGAAGATGAAGCCGCCTTCTACAGGTACGCCTACACCAACCCATACCACGACTTGAAGACCATAAACTAACGATCTCATAGCGCCACAGTCAAAGGCGGCACTCTCGCCGGTATAGTCGGTCTCGCAGTCGGCAGCGCCGGCGTCTACGGCGCGCAAAAACGCTACACCCTGATCCGCAACCTCACACTCCCCTTCAAAGTCTTTCTCGCAGTGTCGACAGGCTCTTTCGCCGCCATCATCGGCGCCGACCGCTCTGGCCGCGCCTACGAAGCCGCCCAACACCCCGACAGAGACTACCACAACATCCGGCAGCAAAAGCTTGAAGCGCTCGACGCAGATGCGACACAGACTGAGAAAGCGATGCGCTGGGCGAGCGAGAACAGGTACTCGATTGTGGCTGGTTCGTGGGTGGCGTCAATGGGAACTGCGTTCGCGCTCGTAAGCAGGAGTCCGATGAACACGGCGCAGAAACTGGTGCAGGCCCGTGTGTATGCGCAGGCTCTGACTATGGCGGTTGTGATTGCGAGTTTGGCGCTCGAGGGCGCGGATATGAAGGCTGCGAGGAGTGGAGATGGCAAGGTGACGAGCGCGATCAAGGAGAAGAAGAGATTGACGCCAGCGGATCAGTGGATGGACATGGTTGAGGCGGAGGAGGAGAGGATGAGGGAGAGGGAGGCGAGGAAGATCCATCAATGAGGTTGATTTGGATGTTGATATGCATCGCGCATTTGTTGAAGATTAGGGAAAGGATCACAGGATATTGGGTGTTTGGATTAACGGATTATGTCGAGCGTAGAGCGCATGTACTACTACCTAGATCTCATAGACTCAAGCATGAAAGCATAGATCAAATGTACTCTGACCCTACAGACTCGAAACCAGGATGGCCAACAATACGCTTGAAGATGGATGTACAAACAATCGATAGGTATTATACAATGTGAACTTGCTCTGTCTGCTTGACCATACCTGAACCCCCCCACTTTAAATCAAACCCAGAACGCCACGCTAAAACACAAACGCTCCTCATATGAGTACATCACTCGGTCTTCACCAGCGCAGCAGCCTCTGCTTCCCGCACCTTGAGCTCCTGCTCCTCCTTCTCCGCAATCTTGCGCATGTCAAGTAGCGTGTGCAGCTTACCCATGAGCGAGTCAAATGCCTCAATGACAGGTGCAGTAGGCAATGGGATAAGCTCGGGCACACCAACGTGCGCAAGAATAGCAGCGATCTTCTCCGTCTGCAGAGTGCTCTTTGCGATTCGTGGTTTAGACAATTTGTCAGATGCGAAGGAGACGCCACTGGGTAGCTTTTCGCCAGGTCCGATTTCCGTGACGCCGAAGCGAAGTTTGTCTTTGGCAGAGAGCTTGGTGTTGTTGGTTGAAGGTGAGGGCTCGTGTGTCGTGCCGGCATTTGATTCCCTGGGACGACCTGGAGCGGGTGTCTGGCCGGCGCCCGGGGTCTCGATGGAGGTTGCTGTTTGTCCGGTGCCAGTTCGGAGGCGTTGAGTCTTGCGCTGGCGGTCGGCGTTGACAAGCTGCTGCCAGAGCGTGTGTAATGCTTGCGACGTCGAGTATTGATAGCTGTTGGTGCCGGCTTTGGGGTAGTCCAGGCGCTTGCGGAGATCTTCGCGCAAGTTGTCGAGGGATTCCTGGTTGGCCATGATGCGCTGCAATTCAGCGAGCAAGACTGCTTCCTCATCGACCTCGTCCTTCTTGCGATGCAGATGACCTTCTGCTAAGCGCTTTCTTGACATTTCCTGCTTTGGATTGAAGTCCTTGAGCGTTTCGTACATTTTGTACTGTGGCGCTGTCATGGATTGGATGGGCGTCTCAAGCTGCAACATCACGGCAGAAACTGAATAGAATCGAGCCTTGAGGTCCTCCATCGTCCGTTCGGGTTTCTCATAGCGGTCGACGACAACAGTCCACTTGCCGTTACACTCCTTGTAAGTGTTGACAAGATAGCGAGTCTCCTCCAGAGTCCAATTTGGGTCTTTGAGGTGCTCTTCGTATTGTGCATCATCAAAATCAGGCGCTTCTGGCTCTACATTGTATTTGGCGAAAGACACTGTCTCGGTGGCAGCCTTTTGCCAGTGTTTTAATAATGGGAGATCCGCTCGGTTGCCAGTCGAAGTCTGCTCCCAGTGAGAAGGTGGGCGGGAGACGCGGGCGCGCTTGAAAGATCGCACTGGCGCCGCCGACGTGCGCCTCTCGGTCGCAGCCATCCTCTAAAATTCCAGAAACCAGATCAGTCTGTTTTCCAGTGTCTCCGATGAATTCTGTGAGTTTTCCAGGTCAGATTGCGCGTGGCTTTGATGATTTTGTGATGGCGCGTGCACACGTCTTCGTCGCGCGATTTGACCCCAGCAGCGAGCGAGCAAGCACATGTCTCCTCAAAGCCGCTTTGACCACGACTTCTGGCAAGCATCTCGCCTGCTAGGCATTCACTTCCATACCACACACTAAACTCTACTACAACGCCACATCAGATCCTGGCTCAAAGGCTTGTACCAGTTGAAAGCTCAATAATCCATCTTCTCATCAAAAGGCCAAAGATTACAATAACCCGATGGCCACAACCCGCCTCCGCCGCACCTTCCGCTACCCAACCGACTCCGACTCCGACGACCCTGCCGACCTAGACGAGGAGCATCAAGAAACACTGCTCAAAGACCTGCAATCCAAGATGAAGCAACATCAACTCTCTACCGCCATCTCTTTCTTGCTCTCCCGATCTTGACATCACTAGCATACATTCCCAGCCTCTTCTCAGCATCGAACGCCACAACCTCGTTCCTGGCAGTACTAGAAATTGCTGTACCAGCTCTAGCCGCGTATGTGCTGTATTTACCCGATCAAAGTGCCTGGAAAGCATGGTCTGAGCTCGCTTTATGTTGCTTCGGGGCGGAGTGAAGCGCCCGGAGGCGTAAAGCCGCGGGAGAGGCACGTGATTGTTTTTGGAGGGTTGTTGGCTGGGATGTTGGCTTTGCAATTTGGGGTATCGTGGTGGAGCGCCGATGGGAATGAAGATTTGTGGGTTGGGTTACCTGGTGGTAAGTCTGACCTTTCATCCTCTGTTTCGTTTTTCGTGAACATTGATAATGAGTGATTCGTGCTAACGCTGTTCTGACAGTCGTGTATTTCCTCACCTTGTTCGTAAGACAACAACTAGCGCCAGTGGATCTCGAGGAATTGCGGCAAGCCAGGTACGAGCTCAAGGGCGCGTGAGTGAAGAATGCAGTGGTTCGGCAACGTATTTTCGTATTCTTAACACACTCGAATTCAAACCTCTCATTATGTCCACATCTCGACGATCTACAATTACTTTTCGAATCTATCTCTCACCTGGACAGCTTTCTAGTTCCACATTGGCACAGTGTAGGAAACGCATCATAGCCAGGTGTTATCGTTCAATCCAATCAACTCCCCCGAATGAAAGTGGTCGCATAACAGGTCACAAGTCCTGCTTTTAATCCACCGCTTCCTTGAACCTCATAACTGCATTTTCCGAGACCAATCCATCAATGCCCTTCGCAAGATCCAAAACGCTCGGCTTGGGATGCTTAACATCATATGAGTGATCAGAAATAAGAACCAGACCGGCTTCCTTGATAGAATCAACGAGCGCAGGAACCAATTCCAGTAATCTTGAAGTACAAATCAAGCCCATGAAGTTGTTCGACTGGGCAATCCGAACGGCCTCTTTGATAGACATGTCCGTGCGACCGCAACTGGCGATCATGTTTGGGTCCAGAGTGTTGTCAGGTGAAGGAGGGGCGACGCCGAGTTCATTGCAGAGCAGGACTGGATCTGGAAATTATTAGCTTTGATTGCAAGAACCTAGAATACATGAAAAAACTCACAATTTGGCTGCTTCCAGTTGAGGGCAGCGCAGACGTCTGCATTATAACTGAAAAGACGAAGTTCCTGAGTGGATTGTCCTTCGACTCGCGAAGTTGTCTGGCATGATCAAAGACGGCAAGAAGGCACGGCATCAACCACAAAGTTGATGTTCTGTGTGGGTCCGAGTTGCAGCTTCTCCTCCATATTTCTCGTGGGATAACAGACATGCAGTTCGAGGTTCAGGTCTGAGGGAAGAATGGAAAGAGCCTCCTTCAGTGATGCATGAGAGCATGCAATCTGTCGTTGAGCAGCAGCCAGGTCGCCAGAGTCAATGCCAGCCTCGATAAGACCCTCGAATGCACCGTTGCCAGTCTTGTTGTGCTGAGCAGCTGCTTGGAACTCGTCCCAGGTCAGCCGACCAATGAGATCGTTTCTGCTCGCTGGCATTGCCCACTCCGGGAAGAGGACTGGTACGCCGTCCTTTGTCACTTGGACGAACAGGCGCAAGAAGTCGCCACTTAAACTGCTGCCGGTAATGAGGTTACTAGGGTGGTTATCAAACTGGCTCGTGGCTTTCCAGTATGTGGCAAAGTGTGTGATCTCCAGTGGGCTTCCACGGAATGGTGTAATGACCTGGTACCTGAAGTTGATGCGGCCAATAGCGCGGAGGCGCGGGTCGAACAGTTCGAGGTGCCATTTTCCAGAGCTACTAGAATTGCCAGTGAACACGCGACTTGAGGCAGCCGAGCGCGCAATAACTTTGCTGCCAAATGTAGGGAAGATATCGAAGTCTATGCTGAAGGTTTCAAGATTCTCAATCTGGAAGCTGATGTTCTTGAAGTCGTCCTGGACCGGTAGTGGCACATTACGGGGGATCAGATCTGATGATTTCGATGAAATCGTCAGACGAGCAGCAGGGTACTTGCTATCGCCGTAAAACTCGATTGCATCACAGCCAAGGTCGTCGAAAGAAAGCAAGATAAATGTCTTCGTCGTGTCAAGGAAGTTGTGGCCATAGCGACGGAGCGGGATGATCGGTGGAGGGAGAATCAGATCTGGAATGTTCTCAGAGTCGAATTGTGAGAACGAAGGCGTGGCACCAGTACGAGGTGTCTGACTGATCGAGCCCATCCTGATGTCCACAGACTGCTGCTTGCGCAGCGCGGCTGCTGCACCTGCCTTTGCAAGCAGCTGCATGCAATCGAGGTGGCCTTCCCAAGCAGCGTAGTACATAGCAGAAAGGTCCTTCTCGTCGTTGACCATGGCGTCGACCTCGAACTCGAGAAGCTGTTGAAGGCAGTGCAGATGTCCCTCGCTGGCAGCATGGAAGATTGGAGTCCACTGGTAGAGCTTGTCCGCTTGGTCCATGTCCATGCCATAGTCTTTTAATAAGCAGAGGATCTGCTGATTCCTTCCAAAGCGGGCAACAATGTGTTGAGGATAGAGACCTTCGGCATCCGGCAGCATTTGTGGCTTGTATTGCAATATTTGCTCAACGATAGCTACCGATCCATATTGACACGCGAGATTGAGCGGAATGTGGTCGTTGCTTCCGGACGGGTTGACTGTGGCACCGAATCGTAGCATTTCCTGTACACTCGCAGCCCGAGAATGAACGATACCGTGTATGAGGCCAGTGAAGTTATCCAGGTCCTTGGCATCCACTGTATCCGGTGCTGAAGTCACCAAGATCTGCATTATCTCAGCCTGGCCATGCATGGCAGCGTAGTGCAGTGGGATCCTTCCATAGACGTCGGGAGCACGAATGTTCGCACCACTGTTTAGGGCGGCGTTCAAGACATCTGTCTTACCAGTGACAGCGGCTTCGTGAATGCAGTTGCGCTCGTTGATTGAGTCTGCAAAGTTGAAGTTGACCAGTCCGGTATCGTAGAGAACCTGCTGCGTGGATGGTGCAGCTGTATTCACAGTATTCAAAAACACGCGGCTGATGCGCTCGCTTGCTTCCTCGTGACTGGCTGTTCTTGCTGCCCACTCTTTGGCGAGACCTACGTCTCCAGCATTGATAGCCTGCAGTATTTGGACCTCAATCTCGAGGTCATCTTGATCGTTCTGAGGCGCCCTGTTCTCCAGTTCCACGGCCGGGGTATACGCGATCTTCTCACCCTCAGCCCATGCCTGCAATTCGAGCAAACCTGTTGTAGCCTGATCCGAGAGATCGCTAATCACGTCGCGGTTGAAACAAGGTTGGACTTCGACAGCGCGCGAAAGATAGATCTCCTTCTCTCGGGACTGTGGTCATGAATTAGTACTTGATGAAAGCCTCTCGTTGTAGAATGATAGTACCTTGGACGTTTTGTCCCACTACCAAAAGTTAGCCATGACAACCGGAATTATACAAGCAATCCTGCAAACCTTTTTCAATATCTTTGAGAATGCCGTCTGGTTGACTTCAACAAACTGTTGCAATTTATCGAGGTCATTGCTGAATAGACGGAACCCTTCGTCTAAAGTCACGTAGCTTGAAGATAGCTTGGAAGCCGGCGTGGCGCGGGATTGAAGCGAACGCTTCTTGTCGAGCAATGTTTGCAGCCGGAGTTTGAGCTTCACGAATGTATCGTCAGAGCCATAGCTTCGAATCAGGAATTCGCCTTACGCACTTCGGCTTCTTTTTGGAGGTAAAGCTCGTTGACCTTCTCAAGTTCACGTTCCAGTCGGAAGAAGAAAGCGGCCTTATTTGATTGTAAGGACGCTTGCGAGTCTTGGAGAGCAGTGCCATTTGTGAAAGGCTGCTGGGCGGCATTGGGGTTTTGCTCAGGTGTTTGATGAGCTTAGAGCGAGGGTTGTCAGCAAGGATAATAGGTTGTGTGATCAGGTAGACCTAGCACAAACCTTCTTGAGGGCCTTGTAGTCGACAAAGCTAGCTGCATACTCGGGTATGTCGAGCTGACGCTTCTGGATGTGCTTGCCGAACTTCCTGCAACGCAGAGATCAATATCTTGCCACCCATTTCTTTGAGTATGACTGTATTGTCACGTACATGCTAGGCGAGCAGCTGGCTCTAACTCTGGTGGTGCTGACCTAGACGAGACTCGGTATTGTTACCGTACACACGGCCTCGGCGTTTGGTGATGGTCGGTTCGGCTAGCAGCAGGGATGCGTGGCGGAAGGGACATTGCTAGACGCGCATTGTCTATGCGGCGGATATACAGGCCATTGTCAAAGGAGCGAGATACGGAGGATTGGAGGAGACAACAAGCAGAGCTGCAGTAGTGAGCGTGCAAGGTGTGTCGCGAAAGGCAAGAAATGGCGGGCGGCGTCACAAAGCTAGGTAAAGTCAAGCAGAATCCGCACGTGCAGCGAGGGTCTGGCGGGGCAGACATGTGAGACAACACAGAGAGGGCGGAGGGAGCAGTGCAGTGCAGCAGCAGCAGCGTGGAGCCGCAGTCGGCGCCGCCATCTGGACTTGAACCTAGCGCCAGCCCGGCAGCGACGTCTCTCCTCAACGTGAAGACCATCGTGCGTGCAAGACGAGAGCAGCGCACGCGTGAGGTCGGGTTTGGCGAATCGCAAAGCACGATACGCGCCACGTGCGGGCGTCTGCGATGATTGCCAGAGCCGCGTTTGGGTGGAGGATGCGGAGTGGAGTATTTTCGGCTTAAGCAGGACATGACATCGTTATGTCCATTTTGCCAATACCAATAGTGACGGAAAGGCTTCCAGTGATTATTTCGGCGCCTTCTCAACATGCCCAATAGAGTCAGGAAGATTGTGCGTCATTAGGGCATACCAATTGTGGTCGACCATGTACATACACGTCGACAGCCTTTCTTTGGAAACTGATCCTGGTGTCCTAGTATGCAGGGTCAGGCCACGCATATATCTTTTCAGAACACTGACAACAATAGACACTCTATGCATTCTGTATGTACACAGATTATCATTCCAAAATCATTCCAAAAAATCATCAAACAAAACTTTCGCCGCAACACGATGCATGCGTTGGGGTATCATTCCAATCTCGTTCCCTCCCAGAAAATACCAAAAGAAATCGTCCAAAAGAAAAAATTCTTATCACATTGAAACGCCCATCGCCTTGTCGTCGGTCTTAGGAGAGCTCGTGCACTACATGAGCCCTCCAAGAACCAATTTCCCAAGCCCAGCGACCTCGCCTCTGATCCCAGTGCGTGTCGTGTCCTCGAACTCGCGCATGACATTCGCGACCAAGATTTTACGCACGCTCTTGTCTGCCTTGGCGAAAGCTTCGCCCACGGCCGGGCTGCATAGTTCTGGCGTTGTGATGAGGTTGAGCAGGTTGCTGTATGTTTCGATCATGGTCTCGCATAGCGTGGCGAATGTAGTGCCGAAATCGGGATCGAAGGGCAATGATGGTGTGAGGAGATTCTGGAAATCGTGTCCAAACGCGTTTACTGGTGAAGTGACTTCTTGTGGACTTCCCACCACTTGAAAGCCGGAGAAGCTACCGCCGTGTGAGTCGCTGGCGAAGCTTTCGGTTGCTGTGCTAGATCGTCGACCTTTGCTTGAACCTTTGCCCAAACCCATGCCAGATTTGAACATTTGACCCATTCGCCCACGTCCGAGACTATTTCCTGCGCTGTCTGTCCCGCTCAGGTTCTGGTATGTTTCGAACTCGTGCAGCAAGGCTATCAAGGCCTTGAGATACTCCATTGGCGAGCCAGAATTGAGCTCTAGTAATGCGGGAAGACTGTACCCGAGCAGGAAGTAGCTGGTCGACCTACGGCCAAGCTTATGAGGGTGCATTGATGGCAGCGCTGAAACAGACCCTGGCGGATAATGCAGCGTCGACAGATAGTAGACATCGCCCTCGTGTACCTTCTTCAGATAGTCTATCGTCGCCATCCTCTTCTGTGTGGTTTCAAGTATGCTCTGATACACTGCGCTTGGATTTTGTCCGCTCAAGCTCACCGACTGCAAGGTCGGCGCAGGCTGTAATGGCGCACCATTGGCACTTCCAACACCCTGACTGCTGATGCTTGGCCTGTCCGAGGCATGGCGCCGCAAGCTCGCCGGCGCGCTCACGAGCATAGGGAATGAATTCTTAGCGTGTAGATCGAGGCGATTCAGGGAAGGGAGTGGTGGAGCGTCGTCGAAGGTAGGACTCAGGAGGGTGAGGTTCTCGAGGGATTTGGCTTGTTTGGCGAATGGGAAGGTAGAGATGGAAGGCTTCTTGCGCGATTGGCCTGAGCTCTGTTGGTACAACGATAGATCGTCTGGAGAGAGCGGGTTGGTGGAGAGGTGGGAGGATTGGCGAGATCGGTGGCCGTAGGGAGATGTGCTGGACTGCGATCTGTGAGAGCGCAGGGATACGGATCTTCGAAGGCCTTGGACGCCGGAGCCGAGAGACAAGATGCTGCTGTCTCTCTTGTGACTTTGGTGAGAGTGCTTCCTCTCCCTGTCTGGTTCGGGGAATATCCCGTAGTGAGCGGTGGTGTTGGTGGGGGAGACGTCGCCGTCCTCCTCCTCGGGCACGAACGAAGGCAGCAGGCTGGTGCTGGTAGCCAGGCCAAATCCTGCGCTGGACGGCGGCGGCGAGGTCACACCACTGCCGGCGAAGTTGTCCTGGGTCTGCCGTCTGAAACGACCAAACACGCTGTTGGGCATGGCGGCAGACGCGAAGCCGAGGCCCCACCAAATCGATCTGGAAGGAGTAGGTGGCGCACACGGCAGGCCATGCAAGGATGACAGCACCCAATGTAATGGTTCGCGTTTGCAGACACGGCAGGCCAGATGCCCATACAACGAACACTGCAGCGTCAGACACTTCTGGCAACCTTGAAGAGCATTCAGGGAGTGGAACATGGGGCGAGGATCGCTCTTGGCACGAACCGTTGCAGCATCTTATTTCAGACCCTATATTACTTTCAACGGCGGCTATGTTCTTCAAGTACGTACCCTCAATTTCTGGCTATCTCCCGAATTTACAATCTCTCCGTCAAATCGTTATTCGCGGTCTGCATTCGTGACTATGGGACCGCCCAGAAGATGCTCTGAAGGCCTACGCATCCGCCTTGCTTATGAACAAACTCCTTTGTATAGCTATTGCCAGACAGGATGATGCGATCAATGCCGCCTCTGTGCGACTATCTGAGATTTTTTACGCCGGCCTAGTAGTCACACTCATGAATACTGCTCGGAAGTCTGTGTGAGTGGAGAATTTCGTTGTCATTATTCGTTCTGTGGGTACAACTTAAAGCAACCTCAACGCCAAACTTGTTCAAGCAAGAGTCAAAACGCGCATCAAACGTAAAAAATCATCTCAGTAAAGCATTCTGTCGGTAGTGCAATTCTCTCATCAATCGGTGCAGGTTTCTCATCCGCCAGAGCGGTTCTCTCGTCAATCGGTGCAGGTTTCTCATCCGCCAGTTCTCTCGTCAATCGGTGCAGGTTTCTCATCCACCGTTTCTCTCGTCAAATGGTGCAGGTTTTTCATCCGCCATTTCTCTCGTCAATCGATGCAGGTCTCTCGTCAACCAAAGCAGTTCTCTCATCAATCAGTGCAGTCCCTTCAACAACCAGTGCAGTTCTCCAACGACCTCGACCAAGCAACCAACAATCCAGCTTGAGCGCGATGAACACGACAAAGAGAGCCTCGAACCTCTGCAAAAGCCACAAAACCCGTCACTCAACCACCAGATCAGAACCTCCATCCACCACTCTGAAGCCCCAGTCCTTCAAAGAAAATGTGTCAACAACCAACCCATCATCACAGGCCCAGGCTTGCCCGACCACGTGATCATCAGCGCTCCAACGCCCTCATACGCAGCTGCAAACCTCTACGGACCAGTCTCTACCAAGCAGGATACGTCCAGGGCTTCGCCTGGGGGCAACACTTGGCAGAGACAGGACACCGAACTGACCGGTAGCCCTTTCCAAACAGGGGCCGGACATCAGCTCGGTGTCCACAGGACGGAACTTACCCACACGCGTTGAAGCACGAGGAGGGCACCATCGAGATGCCGTCAAGCTGCGTCTTACGGGATGAGAACCAAGAGACCCTTGGAACTCTCGCACTGCGCATGCTTGGAACGTCATTGCGTTCCTTTACTCGTGCCTGCCGCGGCCTTTTGGCGCTTGCTGTTCTGTTCTCGCCTGCTTGGAGGCAGGTGAGGGGTCAGATGTGCAAACAGGGCTGGGGATTCCTTCCTGGCGCTGTTTTTATACTGTGCGGCTGCAGTGTGGCTGGTGGTGGTGATGGGTTGAGTTGTTGTTGGTGTGGTGTGCTCGGATCGGAGCTTTTCGACGTGGTGGCGGAGCCTTCTTTTCTGGTGGTTGTGCTCAGGGTGATTGCGAGCTTTGGCTCAAGATGGGAGGCTCATGTCGTCTGTCGCCGCGTTCGTGTGGAGATTTCGCTCGATCAGGTGTGCAGGACTTCAGAGCCGTCTTCGTAGTCGAGGTCGTCTTCAGCCTCCGCCGTTGGGTTGTACGCCTCGTGCCGTTGACTCAGATGCTCCACGCTTTCTATCATGCGAGGACGAGTGGCTGACGACTGCCCATAATGCGTTCCACCTGAACTCATGTTACCGTACTTCGACGCTTGTTCTTCTTCTTCGTCGGCGTCGGTGTGGTCATCGTCATCCTCATCTTCATCTTCATCGTCCTCGTCCTCATCTTCGAAGTCACCGGTCTCGTCATCGGCCTCATCGTCGTCGTCATCATTCGCAAATCGAGCATGCGAAGCATATGCTTGGCTCTTGTCCAATGGCTTTTTGCCGAGCGGCTTGTCAGCATCCGCAGGTTGAGAATCGTAAGCATAGCCGTTTTGCATCGGCTTTTTACCACGTTTGTTTTCGCTCATCGGGGTGGCGTTGTCGTCTTTCTCAATGCTCTCTGGCTATGCTCTGCGCCACTTCTCCTTCTCCTCCTCCTTCTTCTTCTTCGTCAATTTGTGGCATCATATTGGACTGATGAAAGCCACCATTGCTGTGGTGGTTATTGCGGCGACCAGTGCGAGATTCATTGTTGATAGACCAGGCTCTGCGGTCTCCATTGGATGGTAACACATTGGATGGGCGAGATTGATCGTTGCTGCGGCGGTTGGGACGGGATTCGTTGTTGGTAGTTGGTGACTTGCGATTCGTCGTTCCTCTCGGAAAGGGCAGTGACGCATTGGACCGACGAGAGTGATCGTTGCTGCGGGCTTGATCGTTGTTGGCTCGATGTCCAGCGTAGTGGTTATGAACGTCACTACGCTGGGATATGTTACGATCTCCATCACGAGCCTCGTTTAATATCCCGGCAAGTCCCTGTTTCCAATCGCTCCCAGTTAGGATCTTGGTGGGCCTGCCACCAAAGGAGCCGGCAGGAGCAGCGGGAGCATCCCTCGAATCCATTGGACGACGATCGGGGAAGGGAGTTTCCTCTCTCCTTCGACGATCTGGCGATGGTGACCGAATTCTCTCTCTTGGACGACTATCAACTGGTGACGCTGATCGCTCCTTTGGCTGATTCCTGCGAGTGGACCAGAAGTTCGTCTCAGAGTTCCTCTCAAAAGCAGAGGTGACCCTGTTACCATAAGTCGCAGCCTCCCTATCTGCCTTTGGTGCGTTTGGGGATTGAAAGAATTGAAAGAGACATGCTTCTGTGGCTTAGGGCCCGGAGCTGCGAACAGCGTACTCGATACAAACGGACGTCCTGCTGATGGGGGCGGCGGGATCGGGGACTGATGTGGCACTGCATTTCTCCTGGGACCTGTAGGGGTTGGCAGAGGCGCTGCTGACCTCGTTGTAGAGAATGAAGGCTGTGTTGGCGCCACAGAGAACCCCGAAGCCGGGCGTGCATTGTGAAGAGTCGGTTGAGGAGATCTCACATAATTCCCTCGAACCCCGGATTGAGCAGAGGGACCAGTTGGAGGATGAGGTCCATTGAACAAAGGCATGCTTGGCTTGCCAAAGCTTCCAGAACTCGATGCTGAGTATCCTGTGGCACAGGGCGTGTTGTTGGTTGAGTCAATATCCATTGGAAACGGGGGTACAGACATTTGCTCAGCAGGCTTTTCATCGCCGCTGATATCGCCATCCGAAACATCGTGCATGGTCTCTTCGGGCTCGGGTTGGTTCGGAGTTTGGTCCATGAAATCCATGGTGGTTGTCGTAGCGATACTGGTTGTGGAGCTGCCAAAACTCTGCTGTTGCATGCTCTCTGAGCCAGGCGAAGGATACGAAGCAACGGCAGGAGTGACATGAGAGTTTGGGGAGACATGAGTAAGGGCCGCATTGCTGTGCAACTTCTCGAGGCGTGAGTTCTTCTCTTCAAGCAGCTGACACTTGTTATCGAGTGCAGTCTGCTTGTTTTGTAGCATGATGTTCTGTGTCTTGAGGTCCTTGGTTTCTTTCTGCAAGTCCAAGATGACCTGATTGGCTTCCTTGACAAATTTGTCGCAGTCCTCCTGGCTCTTGGTGCGGAGCGCTTCCAGATCGTTACGGATCTGTTGGGCCTCTTGAGAAACGAGGTCGTGAGCGGTTTTGCAATCTCTGAGCAAGATATCATGCTGGTTGCGGATCTGCTGGTCTTCATCTCGGAGCCTCTGTAGCTCCTTACGATCTTGCTGTGCCTCTTGGGCGTGTTGGGCAATGGTTTTGACGGTCGTCTCGTACTTGCTGCTGAGTGATTTCAGCTCGTTAAGGATGTTTTGGTTCTTAGTCTCGAGTGTCTTTTGCTTTTCTTCGTTTCTCTGCTGCACCTCTTCCGCGTCTTTCTTGTGGTTGGCGACCATTGACATCAATTCGTCGCGGAGTTGTTTGTGATGATCCTCGGCAGCTTTCTGCGCCATGTCCATTGCCAGCTCATCATCTCTGGACTTTTGCTCGCGCTTTAGCTCGCGCTTGATATCTTCGAGGCCCTCCTTGACCTCTTTCTCGATCTGCTCCTTGGAAGTGCGGGTCAGGTAAATCTGCATGTCGCGGCGGTATCCCTGTTCGCATCCGAGCAACTCGTTGAGCTCTTTGATTTGCTCTGTCATCATGTTCATCCGGGTGTCCAGGTCGTGGTACTCGATTCTCTCTTGATGCACGCGCTTTGATGGACGAGACGAGGGATCGAGTCCGGCATCCTCCGCTAGGCGCTTCGCCATACTGGCTGACGGTGCCATGGCGATGGCGGTGTGGCGGTGGTATCAGTATTGAAAAGATCTTCCGGCGTGCGATGAGGGATGCGAGATCGTAGACGGTGTGTCGTGGAATTGCTTTGACACGGCAAGGACGCGACCTTTCAAGTAGCTGTGTGTGCGCTCGGGATCCGCCGCGTGGCGGGAAGTTCGGCAGGGTTTTGGTGTAAGTGAGGTCTGCGAGATTAGGCGCACGTGAAAGGCGAACAATTCACTACGACCGCTCCGGTATGGGCACGCTCGCTGTGGAGAGCGTGATACTCACTCACTGGATACTGGTAAGAACTCTCGCCATAAGATCTTGGATGTTTGCTCATACGCGACAAGTAACTTGCGAGATTGTCACGCTCTCTCAATGGCGAGCCTCCGCGATTTTCTTACGATCATACCAGCTACTGGCACACTTGAGCTGGGAGCACACCATTATCTCAGTGGATATGATCACTGGCCTTCTCAACAATGGCTCAGGCTTTAGCTTGTGCGCACGTGGAACATTGGCTTGTTGCTGCGAATTGTCTCCAGTGAATGTCGACTGTTCACGAGCAACCACATCACACCTCACCACGATTTTTCCAGAAGGCGAGATTGAGTCCGACGTTCGCGATTATCCGACCCTCGCAATTAGCAAGACCACAACGTATATGCGATATCTTTGATACGAGCTGATATGGAAGCATGACAAAGCGGGCTGTCCACACACTCTCACTGGGGTGCCCGCTGGCATCTTTAGCAAGCGCTCGAGGTATCTGCTTGGGAACAAACTCGTGACAATAGTCGTCTAGAAGTGTCCCCAGTAGCTAATGACGGGCCATCGATACAACATCCTCGATACGTGCCTATATAGCCAAGAGATGGGAAGATGTCCATTGAAACTTTCCTCAGAGACAGGTGTTGTTATCGTTAGGCCAAGATGGTCGATCCTAGCTTATTGCACTTCTAACGATAGCGGAGTCTAGCCAAAAGCTCCTTGAGAGGCTTTCAGGATTACCGCAGGCGCTTTTTGAGGCTTTGTGAGAGCACAGCTGGCAATCATGCTCGCTCGGTCGTTGCGCGAGTAGGTTCTTCAAAGGACGTCTCCAGGTTTGCGGGTAGACTTGCGTTTTATACAGCATACGATTGTGCGATACATGCACGCTCAGTACTTGTCCTTGCATATGCGGTAGCTTTGTCAGTACAGAAGGGACCATTTAGGGCGAGAAATGATTTAATTCGCATGATCGCCATTGCATGGGTTACGCCGCCGAGACCAACACGATTCTCGGCTGTGCAATCTTCTCAAAAGGAAGCGCGCATTCAACGGAACCGAGACCATGATGCCACCTATTCGCATAAACCAATTACGTGTGGCTCTGTTATGAATAAACGTCTCATTGATTGCTCGGTTTATCCACGTCGGCCTGAAGTCGCGAACTTCCACTTCTAGAAATTCCCCCACTGCGCTTCTGGTCCGCCCGCTACAGTTAAGCTGGACAGTAACAACGTCACTGTGAGTACCATTGGACCAGTCTCACTTACACTTCTAACCCACCAGGCCAGCTGCGCAATCTCTTCTTTTCCTCCGGCGAGTCCAGCGACAACACACATTCAAGATGGACATCAGACTACTCCACCCGTCAGACATTCCTCATGTCCAGACAACCAACATCACGAACTTGCCCGAAAACTACTTTTGCAAGTACTACATGTACCACCAGCTTAGCTGGCCACAATTGAGCTATGTTGCTGTCGATGTGCGTAACTTCAAGCATTGGCAATTATAGGAGCGCTTTCTGACTTTCGACGACAGGTCTCAAGACCCAAAAAGACACCCTACGATGCGCCCAAGATCGTCGGCTACGTCCTCGCAAAGATGGAAGAAGATCCTCAAGACGGCATTCCCCACGGCCACATCACATCTCTCAGCGTAATGCGCACACACAGGCGACTGGGTCTTGCCGAGAAGCTCATGCGCCAAAGTCGTACGTCAAGCCAACACCGTATTTCTGCCCACCACCCAAGCTAATGACACCCGCAACCACAGAAAAAGCCATGTTCGAAACCTACGGCGGCAAATACGTCTCCCTGCACGTCCGCGAAAGCAACGTCGCCGCGCTGCGCCTCTACAAGAACACCCTCGGCTTCAAGGTCATCGGCACCGAAGCCAAATACTACGCCGACGGCGAGGATGCGTATAGCATGCGCATGGACCTCGAGTTCCTGGCAGAAGACGCTGAGTCGGATGAGGAGGACACCGTGGGCAAGGACGAGGGCGACGATGTTGGAAGCGCGGGCAAGAAGGGCGACGCGGAGAAGCTGAGGAAGGTGAAGGTTGGAAGGCAGTTGGGCGTTGGCGAGCTGGTGGAGAAGAACGAGAGTGCTGCGGCGTAAAAGAGATGATTCGATGTATATGGAATGAATCCCTGGATGGACAGGCATGTGGATATTATATTGCAGCGGCTTTGCGCTCTGCTGATCATACGGACAAGCTTCTGGACGGATGGCGACAATATGTGACACAGGACGAATTCTCCGCATCGCGATTCACAGCGTGTCGAGCTCGGCAGCAGCTTGTGAACAGCCAATGCTCGAAGGCAGTGTACATTTCATGCTTCTGTCATTCAGCACTGGTGCCGAAATAGGTAGGAAGCTCAGGCTTGAGGCAAGAATGCAGGAGTATCATTAGGTGGAACTACCAAGAGTGCCAACTTGCCGTCCGAAAGGATATCCGGACGGTACATCAAACCAATCTTCAGTCGTACGCTGAAACCAACATGCTTCTGGATCAAGTCAACGCCCTCCCAGCAATGCTCAACAACCACGCAGCATCTTCCCAGACTCCAACCCTTTGACCGTCATTACCAGGTGGAGGCGGAGGTGGCGGAGGGGTTCTTGCTTTCCGTCTTCCTTCGACTCCCTCTAGATCTGTCTCAACCCCACTATCTTCGCTGTCGCCTCCAGCAAACCAACCAATGCCAGCAATGCGTTCGAAGATCCCACCAAAACCAATCGCTGGGTTCTGCACCAGGTTCTTGAGCTCGGCTTCGTCTTCCGTATCGTTTGCTGCTCCTGCTGTAGCGTCATCCTCGTTCTCTTCGGCGATGTAATTAGATCCTCCGTCTCGTTGATCGTTCCCTGCGTAAGCGTCGAAGTAGCTTAGTGCTCCCTCTACATTCGCAGTCGCCAATGGTGTGCGCAAGTTGGTGAAGCTACCACGCCGACTTGTTCTTCGGCTGCCTGATCGGCTACCAAAGCGGCTTCCCCATCTGGTAGCTCTCGGGCTTGTAGGAGATACTGTTCCGACGTTGTGTGGCGATGAAAGTTGTGCGGTCGCAGCAAGCTCCTCATAGCCTTCGTCCTCGACGTCATCTTCGTCAGAAGATGGCAAGGCCAGTGCTGTCGGCGAGTCTCGTGAGGTTAACCACGATTGGCCGCGGGACTCCTGGAGCAAAGCATTGGTAGTCGCAGTCGCATGGCTGAGCCAATCTTCCTCCGCATTTGCAGCGAGTCGCATCCTGCTCCGTACGCGTGGCGTATTGGATGTGGCTGTCTTGCTACGTCTGTAGACCGGGCTCTTTGGTATTAGTTGTACGCCAGTGCCTGAAAGGCGTTGCTGATGTTGATGTCCCAGAGCGAGCGTAGCTTCACTCTTAGCTTTTGTAATACCGCCGCCTACTTCCCGAGGTTGCATGGTGTCTGCTCTCATGCTTTCTGGATACACAATGCTCACTTCTGTCGCGGACGTTGCCTCGTCGTATAAAGATCCACACCTGCTGAGACCACCGCCGAGGTGCTTTCGGCTCGAACTACGGCTAAGGATGCCAGGCGAAGTAGGAGCCGAACGACCTTGCATGTATGTGGGATGGTGTCGCGCAAAGGTCATATCGGCAGCCTCCTCATACGGGCTGCGAGGCGCGGAGCCATGTTTGAGATCTCCTGTTATTCTCGGGTACGAAGCGTGTGGATAGAGGTGCCAGGCGGAGATCGGCGAGGTTCGTAGTGCTCCGTTTCTTGCTGCGCGCGAGGAGGATCGCGAGTTCGACTGGAAGGAATGGTCGCTGCCTGTACTTCGCAATTTGTCTACGTTGCGGCGACGCGTACCATCATTGCTAACACTAGACGCAATGTGCAGTAAGGAAAGATAGCAGGACGCAATGTTGAGAGTAGCACTTGATCCAAGGTTGTCCCCGCAAATACCCCAGAGCGGAAGGGTCACTCCACACTTGCTTTGACATGTGACACCGAGCAAGTGCAAGCTTGCATAACTTGTTATCTTATGGTGGTATTGACTTATTATACGCCAGTAGTGGGGTTTGATTCTGGGACGAATGGAATGATGAGCACTTGTTTGGGTCATGACGACCGCCATGACGATAACAGACATCCCATAATAATCATGACATAAATTCGTCCCTTCGTTCGTTTATATACAGATATAATTTTGAAAAGCAGCGTTAAGAAACCTCCCTGTATATGCACACATCTTCACAAGATCGACATGCGGCCTATAACCACACCATCCCAATGCCACTACCAAGCGCAAGCACCATGAAGCCCCAGGCCCATCTCACCGCCTCAGCACCATTTGGAGCCTGCTTAGGCTGAGTTCCAACACCGCTGATTGTAGCCGAGCAGCTGGCTCCACAAATGTAGTCTTGAGGACAACATCCACCTCCATCGTTTTCGCTGCACTGGAACCAGCCGTTCGCGCAGCTTCCCTGGGTGCTCGCGGCCGCGGCAGATGACCCATCAGCATCGACGGTTGTGGTAGATGTAGATGAAGCAACACCGCCAGCACCTCCAATCGTCACGCCGTTAGACACGATGTCAGTGCTGTCGCTTGTCGGGCAAGAAGTGGTGTCGCAGTTGCGGCCCACGCGGCAACATCCACCAAGGTAGTGCGCAGAGCACATGTAGAAGCCTGTCGGGCAACTGGCGTCACTCGGGTAGGCTCTGAGGTAGTCATGGTTGCGCTTTCAGCATCAGAGCTCTCAGAGCTGCCCGTAGGGCGGGCAGGCGGAAGAGCGGCGGTCTCTGTGCTCGATGGTGTTGAGCTGGGCTCTTCTTCTGTTTCAGTAGACGCCTCGGTCGTTTCTGAGGGCGACTCCGTAATCGTGACTGTCGTAGCTGCAGTCACGGTCCCGATACTGGTAGTGCCTGGTGCAGTCTCGGTAACTGTGTTCTCGATAGTAGTGGTGTATGTAGTGCCTCCGCTGGCCACAGCCACAGCACTTGTCTGTTGCTCGCTCGTCGTGGAGCTCGGCTCTTGGCTGGTTCGTCCTGAGGTCACAGTCGAAGTCGGCAGAACCGTAGTGGTAGTCTGCGTGCTCACCCAAACACATCCCACGTCATAGCATGCGTAGCCTTCGATGCAGCAGCCCTTGTTCGCACTTTCCGGGCAACTCGTCTGGCCAGCGTTCGTGTCGCAGTCGGAGATCGACGACCCACAGCTGCCTCCTTCCGGACAACAGCCAACATTTCCATTCCCAGTATCGTCAACTCTTATGCATGTGTCGCTCGTACTACAACAGCTGTCTGGGCTGCCAATTTCGGTGCAAGACTTCGTTCCAGTAGGGCAAGATCCCCAGTCTCGCGCGAACAAGCTGTACCCAGGAAATCGCCGTGTGTTATGCGCTCGTTCGAAATGAGGTTTTAAAGGCGCCAGCAATTGCAAGGAGCTGTTCGCGTACTTATTCTCTTCTTCGAGATATTCTTCCAAGGTCTCAGATCCTGCTGCGGGAGTCCCCGAAATCCCAGTAATGGAGGAAGAAACTTCTCGCCTTCGTCGCCGCTCATCTTTCGCATTCCTAAAAGGGTTGCTGCCATCGTAACTGCTCTTGTGCCTGTCGTTCACGCTTGAGATGTGTTTGCTGCTCGGGCAGGAGGTCCGCTGGTCGAGGGTGACCCTGAGCATTTGTGGTAGTGGCGGCGATTAGTGCTAACATGTAGCCGGTAGCGCCAGGAAATCTCGCATGGCTGCTGCAGGTCAAGACAAGGATGCCGGGTGGCTGCTTGCTGCTTCAAGAAGGTCGCACAAGCTTGCGCTTCGAGTTAGGAAAGTGTTGAGACAATGACGATTAGATACGCGTGCAGTAGAGACAAGAAATAAACCTAGCTTGTGTAATCTTCACCGCAATCCTCATCTGACGGTGGCTGGTTGGCCAAAACCTGAATGTAGCTCGTGCAGACGCAGCTAGCGAGCCGTGAGTTGTTCAAGTGGCTGGGAGCTGGGAGCGGAAAAAGTTCACGGGGCGCTCGGAGCGTTTCATCAGCAATGGAACCTTGAAAGTCTGCCCAACATTTTGAATCAAACATGAAATCCCCTCCTCTTTTGTAGAAGTATGCTTTTGCGAAAAGTCAAGCATTGAATCAAGAGATATCTTGGTCTATTGCAGGATGACAGAAGTAAATCTCAGGTTGCATATGATCGCTCACGAAGGAAGGACGGATTGGCTCGCTGCAAGATCAGTGACACCGTCCCCGTCCCTGTAAAACTGCTGACCTCAATTGCATGAGCCATCAATGGAATCAATGGTGATCGTTGATTGAGCCTTTGCGTCAAGGTTCAAGCAACTATGCTACATAGTAATCACGACATCTCAGCAATGCGTCATGCTCTACAAGAAGTAATCAGCGGAATTTACTCGTTAAACCCGACGGCAGTGCGAACGTCAGTCATGATTGAGCTGGAGCTTCCGATCACGGCTAAGTATGCGTTTCTATCATCTACGTTGACGAACTTGAATACACTTCCTATCACCGCTCCAACGTAGAATCGATTACAGCTGGGCGGCAATGGCAAGAGACCAGGCAAAAGACGCTCAAGCACTCTACGACAACCGCGCCGCCAACTATGATGCCAGCTTCCACGACCGCTTTTCATCTCATGCGGTTCAACTCTTGGATCTGAAGCCGGGAGAACAAGTTCTAGATCTGGCGTGTGGCACAGGCCTAGTCACCTTCAAAGCCGCGGAACTAGTCGGATCGCTGGGCAATATTGTCGGAGTCGACATCAGCACTGGCATGCTTGATCAGGCCCATGCGAAATTAAGGAATCATACTGCCAACAACATCCAACTCTATCGGCACTCGATCACGGAGCTGGACTCCCTACTAGAGCTGCAAGATCGAAAGTTTGATGCTATCATTTGCGCTTCTGCATTGGTTCTACTTCCAGACCCAGCAGCAGCCCTCAGACATTGGGCGACACATCTCAAGCCGGGAGGCCGCTTGATCACGGATGCCACTCATCCAAAAGTGCTTTTACCCGGAATGGTACTGGAACACGTTGGCCGGGCCTTGGGCGCGTCGGTGCCATCATATCGAGCAGCGTTCCAAGCGCCAGACGATCTAGCAAGAATCATGCGTGCCGCTGGACTTGTCAGGGTCGATGTCAAGCGCATCTCTCAGCTCAGTTCTCGAAACGGGTCGGACGATCTAGAGTCCTTTCTGGCTGCGTCTCAAGAGCCTTTGGTCGCCAGGACATATGCGATGGACGACGCTGTGACGATATTTGATCGTCAAGTGAGTTCACCTTTCGGGGCTAGTATGACAAATGAGCCGCTTCGTTCGAAGGCTGAGGAGATGTTCAAGCGCGAGTGGGCTGGCTTGGCTGACAGTGATGGTGTTGTGACTGAGATTGATGAAGTATTTGTTGGACTTGGCTGGTCAAGCCAATCTTGAAGCTGCTTTATTTTAAAGGATAAACGATTTCGGTCGATTTCATCTTTTGGGCTTTAACGTTGATTCATTTGCTTGACGGTTTTTTACGAATCCACAGACCCAGGGATCGAGAAGGAGAATCAAGCACCTCCAACACACGAGAAAATACTAGAAATCTGATGCCGATTCAGACAGCACGTTTTGCTCTAGGTGTCACTAATATACTGTCAGCGCATCCTTATCGTTGAGACAGGTATGAGACTTACAGCCCAGCTCGTTCCGATCAATGTCTATCATCACATGATACTTCCTTAGCACATTCGTTCCAATCACAGCGACATCTTCTCCTTCTGAAGGCAAAATCGCCACTACGCATACAGGGCGCCCATAAACCATCTGCTCGGAGCTGTAATCGTCCTTGGCTAGCCTCACATCGTTGCCACCAACATTCAGCACCAGATCTGGAAGCTTTTCCCGAGCTCGACAATCAATGGTAGCACCGTAGAAAAGACTGCCCGGCTTAGCACCGACTGCTTCGTATATTGCCGTGGTTGTGCTTGGAGGCAATCGAATGGCGGGCTCGAGATCCAATTTTCCGTACACGGAGTTCAATGGGATTTGAAGCTTGCGCTCATCGTCAAGAGAGACAGAGTCTAGCGGTACATGCCAGCTGTGATTCAGATCCGGATCGGCTGCGTTTCTGAAAGGGATGCGAATCGTGTCCTCTTGTTTCTGTGGTGAAAGACCAAGCTTGAGCGAGCCGATGTCGTCAACATCCATCGGCAGTGTCAGAGTAAGTGTGTTATGCTTAAGTGCATGGCTTCTGGCCAGGTCACTCAATGGATTGGAAGCCGTCACTGGTGAATAAGCCGATGTCTTCTCGCTGGGTGGTGCCAGACCAAGAGCACTATTATGTTTAGCTTCATTGCTGTGTCACTACGAGATCATGATTGCCTTACCCATCAACAACGAATTCCATCACGTAGTAAAACAAGTCTTCTCCTTCGTACTTGTCTATCTCTCCCACCGTTGCATTGTCGATGTCCACACTTACGAGGTGCAATGTGTCTGTCGAAACTGTTCCACCGACTGTCCAATCTTTCGGGTGCACTTCAAATCTGCGGCCTGTAGACTTTCGTGTTGTGGACTTTGTCTGGTCATATGTGAACCCTCTTCCAACAGTCGCTCTTTGAGCATGCAGCAGAGCGAACATATAGACCATCGAGGTTCATATTAAGCCAAGCGCGAAACGGCTGGGCTGGGCTACCGATAGCAATTGGAGTGTGATATATCGGAAACCCACCAATGGTAGACATCGATATCTGAAGCGATGCTGGAGAACCATCTTCCTCGTCAAATGTTGAAGCTGACCCTGTATATTTGCCACTGTTGTGATTGTCCAGCACGATTGGTCGCGATCTGACGGTGGAGCTCAATGGCCGTCGGTGGTCAAATGACTGAGCTGCATCGCTACTGGCCAAGGACCAAAAGAGCTCTTCCGTGACTTGGGGGTCGTTCAATATGTCTAACTCGGCATTGCCAGACACATAGGCAGCATCCTCCGCGCCTGGCTGCAGTAGGACTTGCTCCGGCAGGCCGCGCTCTTGCACCCTGATCGCATCGGCTGTATTGCTAATGATGGTGGTAAGAGGAAGCCATATTAGATAACTCTTGGGATGCATCCTCGAAGCTGAGTATACGTTGTTGTTGTCGTTTGGCACGGACAACATGAAACGGGTATCACGTCGAGCCGCCTTCTCAGCTGAACGAAGATCCGTGCGAGATCACAGCGTGCTGACAACAGCATGCAGAGTGACATGAAATCCCGTATCTACGAGGAAGGAAACCCTGGCTTACGAGATGTGCCTTGTGGTTCGGCCCATGCTAATGATTACTTGTACATTTATGTCCATGGACGCTTGATTGATGTATCGTTCCAACATGACACCATGCCATTGAATTTGGGTTAAGACCCTACAAACCCTATTGAGTGCCACTCTTCGCACACATGCATCTCGACACTTTCATCGGCATAATACTGTACGTGTAGATCCTGAGATTGGAGACACATGTATGCAGTCGCATAAGCTTCCATGGCCCCGACGACGCTTTGATGCACTCAATGGCATGGAGATGGCCACGCGACACCGCTCTCATACAATACCACAATGGCTCCACCGACTCCGCTGCGTTCACCCTGGACCAGCGCACGAGGCACACGCATACTTTGCGACTAACGCGTCTGACGTGTGTTCCGACTGGTGCGCATGTATAGGCGCGCAAACACTGCAGGCAAAGGGTCTGATAGTCTTATCAGCCCCTGCATTCGTAATCAAGGTTCAACTCAGGTCCCTTGGTCTGAATAAGCGACGACCTTTTTCCGCAGAGCCTCCCACGAATCCCGACTTGCAACCTTGTTCAAGGCAATCTTTTACAGTAGGACCAGTCACCCAGTGGCGACCGCTGAAGGACCCTTTTGGAGTTGTCAACTCTTCAGGTAAGATTGATAGCCGGACCATCCGACCTGCAGGGCCTACTCCACGCCATACTCCTTTCCTTATCGCCGAGTGGTGACACGAAGCTGGCGGAAGAAAAGCTGATATTACTGTGCCGAGAATCGTACGGGACTATCCAATATCGTGCGCCGTGGTAAAGAACTCGTGCTTCGCCCGTTGTGGTCACTTACAGCGGCGGTGTGTATCTCTTGGACCCGACTGGTAGATGTAGTGTGATTCGGAGGCGAGACTCCCAACAAGGCAATCTCATCGGAATTCTAAAGAATAGTAGTATATATAGACAGACTGTACGTGCGCGAAGTCAGCTACCATGTTGTCATCAGTCTCAAATATTGCTATCTCCTATGATCTGCCTTGAAAATTGATACAGTCCAGCAAGGCAGCCGGTAAGCAAAGTGCCTTCGAGAGAACTAAAGCGACATACTGACCTCAGTGAAGTCTAAGCATCGCACCGAATAGTATACATACTGGCCAGGCAGACTACGTCCTTCACAGGACTCGGAATACATCGAACGGGAGTCTCCATCATGTGCTCATACACTTACATCCAATACTACTGCGGCTGCGACTACTACATGATCTCGGACAGCGTTGAGTTCTGCAGCAACCGGATATTCTCGGGCTACTCTGTCGATGGCTGGTCAAACGACATGTGCGAAAAGCAGGCGGTGAATTTCGCCGGCATCAGCAGGTACTACTGCAGCGAATGCAGCGAAGATTATACGCTGGAATATCAGCTGGAAGAATGATGTGCTATCTACATGCCGGCATGGTAGTATTGGTCGCGTTGCATTTGAGCGTTCTTGTTCTTGACTTTGGGTACGGATCGGTCTCTTTAGCATGGAGTTTACATTAGAGAAGCGCAATATGATAGATCTGCCGATTGCATGATTGTGATTACCGTTCTTGCCCTGCAGCTTCGGTGGGTCCATAGCGTGATATCGCACACCGCGCATGGGATTGTGCTTTTGCCGCACCGAGACATGGCGGAAGGATCATGATCAGTGCCACAGTGGTGGTCCTCAGCCATGGCGTGCGATACCGAACGCCGTCAGCTTCGCCTCCAGATCACACGACGTACAAGCTTGTCTCACAAAAGCTTCTATTCTTCTCCTCCAGATATTTCACGATGCTATGACGCGGCGGCACTCGTAAGAATTGACCACGCGCGATCATGGGTCCGCGATGGGTCCCGTGCCCCATGTTCTCTCCAAATTCCCCCGCTTTTTAGCTTTTTCTCCATCGTACTTCTGCCGTCTTTTCCTGCCACCGCACCCTTGTTCAATCGACTTCACACCAGTCACATGCCATACATTTTCTCGCACTATTCAACGTCTGACGGTCTAACGTGCTGTCGACTCCAAGATCTCCATCTGGAGAGGCGATTGTGGAGTCGCGTGGCCGGGACGGCAATCTCTAGCCGTGCGGTCATGATGTCTCTGCGTCTAACGTTGGTCCGTAAAGTGTTGGGAGGAAAGTGACACAGGGTATAAAATCTTATAAGCATGCCGTTCGTTGCGCTTAGAGGAGTTGGTGGTCTTTGTTCTTCCCAGCCTTGTCGTTTCACCCACCTGTTTCTTCTTCTTGTGCTGTTCGACAAACATGAAGGCTGTCTCATCAGCAGCGTTGGCTGTGCTATACCAGATCGCATCGGCGACTGATACTTGTAAACACCTCGGATATGCATCATACAATGGAGTGGCTCTTTCGGCTGGCGTCACTCAATGGCTAGGAATTCGATATGCTGCGCCGCCTTTGGGCGACCTTCGATTCGCGGCTCCTCAGGACCCTCTGCCTACGAACGGCACCGTGGAAGCAGATGCCCATGGTCCAATCTGCTTGACTACATTATCAAATGGAGCGCTAGCGCCCTTGTCAACACCAGATATGAACGAGGACTGCTTGTTTCATGGACATCTATGCGCCAACCAATGCCACGAAAGGATCCAAACTTCCAGTCATGTTCTTCATCCAAGGCGGTGGCTTCGCCGCAAACTCCAATCCGAATTTTAACGGCACAGGGCTCGTATTGGCTAGCGAGATGAACATGATCGTGGTGACCCACAACTACCGCGTGGGACGTGGCTTCCTTGCCAGCCAAGAGGTGCTTGAGGGTGGCAGCGTAAACAATGGCCTGAAGGATCAGCGGAAGGCCATGGAGTGGGTCCAGAAACATATTGAGGAGTTTGGCGGCGACCCGGGCCACGTCGTGCTTTCAGGCGACAGTGCAGGAGCAGCGAGCATCAATCTCCAGCTGACAGCGTACGGTGGTCGTGACGATGGACTGTTCCATGCAAGCGCAGCCGAATCGCAGTCCTTCGCCACCATCAACACCGTTCCTGAAAGCCAGTTTATGTACGACAACCTTATCATTCGTACGGACTGCGTCTCAGCCACACTCGCCTGCCTGCGCAGCCTGACAGCAGACGACATCCAGCGCGTAAACTTCAACACTCCCTTCCCAGGCGCACAGATTGCTCCATTGTACATGTACGGCCCAACACTCGACTACGACTTCGTGAAAGAGTATACCTACCCAGCCTACGCCAACGGAAACTTCGTCAAGCTGCCTGCCATCTACGGCGACGTCAGCAACGAAGGCACAGTCTTCACGCCCAACAGCACGAACTCCTACGCCGAAGCCGACAGGTTCATCAAAGCCCAGTTTCCTTACATCACCCTCGACCAGCTGCGTGAATGGAACAAACTCTATCCCGTCGAAGACTACCCTCAATTCAACGGCACGGGCAGGTTCTGGCGACAGGCGGCCACCGGCTATGGCGAAATGCGCTACATCTGCCCCGGTCTCTTCATCAACGACGTCTACGCTCGCCTGGGCGTGCCAGCTTGGAACTACCACTGGGATGTAAAAGACCCGAGCGCCGAGGCGTCCGGCTTGGGAGTCACCCACACAGTCGAGATCAACGCCATCTGGGGTCCCGAGTACCTGAAAGACCCGCCCGCGAGCTACCGCCAGGGCGGCGTGAACGCAGGCGTCGTGCCTTCATCCAGGGCTACTGGACGAGTTTCGTCCGCGCGAAAGACCCGAATACTTTCCGTAAAGCTGGCACGCCGGAGTGGGAGGCTTGGACGGGGGAGAATGCGTTCCAGTCGTTGCTGTTTAGGACGAATGAGACGAGGATGGAGGGTGCCTGCGGAACAGCAGCAGAGGTGTGCTTATTTGAGCTCGATCGGTACAGCGTTGAGGCAGTAGGAGTGTATCGTAAGTTTCTCAAATTTCGTAGGTTGTACATGAATGACTTTTTTTGGCAAATGCACTTGTCGTTTCTAGTTACACAATGGATTGGACTTACATTTACATGTGGTTCGGTGTCCGAGTGGAAGCTATGCTCTTCGCTGCTGTGATGAAAGACGTTCACATCGAAAGCTTGTTTTCTGATAGTCTTGTATTAGACTGGCTCGTAATACTAGTGTCGTCTGTTGGAGCTGATTTTGCAATGCTGGTCAAGGGAAGATATGACTTCGACCAGTCAGGTGACCAGGGCACCCTTCGATCAGGGGTCATAGTGACTTCAGCTTTGCTTGCCACCCGTACGTGCCGCTCTCACATGCAATGAGACCATGATGCGCATCTGGCAACATCAACCTTGATGTTGGGCTTGAATGAACTTTGCCCTGTCTGCCTGCCGAACGACGAAGCTGAAGCCAGGCGCAGACATGCATATCGAAGCATCCAGACTTCGGTGAAACCGTCACACCGTGTGCACACCGTGTGAAGATCCTGGCAGGCAGGACTGCATGTCCATCTCGATCGCAATCGAGAGCTTCGTGTTGGACAGATCAAATCGACCCTAAGCAACGTGGGCAATTCCCGAGCCAACGAAGCGTTGTTCGCGATCTGCCATGCAGGTGGATCGTGGTACATCCTAGGGCCAGAGGTAGCAGCCGAAGCAGAACTTGATCACAACATACGAGAAAGAGAAGACAGACAAGTTAAGTGTCTGCACCCATCCGAGCCGCATCGTTTCAATCAATATAAGTGCAACCTGCCGCGGAAAGCGGGATGGCGCCCCGCTCTCTAAGCGCGAGCTGGCGAAAGCTGACAACTTGCATGCTACCTTGTACCGTTCATGCAAGCCCTGTACCTGTGACATGGATGCTCGTACCCGCGACAATGGACTGGGCTCCCAATCCGTTGAATCGGGCTCTTGGGACAGGATTGTCGACACCGGTGGCTACATTAGGCGCGGATCGTACCGATGACACTTTTGGTGGGATAGAGGTGCCGGATCATGAAATTGTGCAGTGTCGGCGGTCGCCGATGGACCTCAATGCAGTGTCCGGAGCCAGATCTATGTTGTGCAGAGAGCTGTATCCTGGAAGCTCCTCTTGAAACACTTCGTCGCTGCTGGGTGCATCCTCGGGCGGAGCGTCAGGATGATATTGCGTTGACCCCGCTCGTAACTCAACTGCCGGACTTATTTTTTGGAACATGGTAGGTCAAGTGTGGAAGTTGCGCCGCAGCCGTCGTTGAGCCAGTTTTGTGCGACATCAAGTTCGAGCGGGCGTGGGGGCACTGCTATTCTGTGCATCAATGCTTGGGCATATTGGGCATATGCCCACGTCTCCTCGGCGGTGTAACAATACTAGCCAGAGCAGGCTGCCCTTCCGGGTCTTGATATCCAGGTTGTCGATTAAACAAAGTCGTATGAACGGCGCAGAGTATATTTGTCGAACTTCGCATATGCGGCGTCAGAGTATAGATGTATCCATGGAATATTCCAGACTCCATCGGACAATGCATTGACAGCAACCTTTTGTTCCTCTTTTTGAACGCATGGGTGAGAACATGATCGGGTACATGCATAGCGTGGCTCGGACTAGATCATGAGTACACCACGTCCAGCTCATCAGTGTCCGAGACGAGACTGCTAGCCACAGCTGAACTCAAGAACGTAACGAACCTGCGTCAGCCTGAAGGATGCGTGTGTTTCCTAATTGCGAAGTTTTACATATTCTTGATGCGCGAGTCAGTAGTTGCGATGGTCGATGTGTGCTGTGTTAGTGGTGTAGCTTTTCTGGGAAAACTGGCACTCATGTGCATGTGCATATTGATATCGTTGACGCGTTGATAGCTGACTTGCTGCGACGTGGGAGTTAAATCACCAGTAAGGAAATTGGGGATACAAGTTTCTACAGCGACTGCAAGCCACCACGCTTCCGTTCCCAGGACTCCAGACGTGGGAAAAACGATAGCTCTGATTCCGAGTGAGTGGGAGTGGGCATGCCAGCTTAGGCATGGAGGCTAAGCGGAACGGCGCTTCTTGCTATGCCACGATGGTAAGCTTCATAGTTGTAGTGATCGAATGCGTATGTTTGTGACTCGGCCGGACAAGTGATGGAGGATAGAGGAAGATGCTATGACGCGTGCAAGCAGTACACGTGTTGTTGGTCATCTAGGCGCTTAAATGTCGGGCTCGGGTCCGGTATAGTGAGGAGCACGAGACACGCCCTTGCGTCGAAGATGTGCAAAACGCGAGGCGACGGTCCCGCCCCAAGCTGTCGGTACTACTGAGGAACTTACCAGGGGATATGCCGCCTTTCAAGCAATAGTACTTCGCTTATCCTCGATCGGAACGAACGAGAGTCGCAGGGGTAAGAGGATAGCATTATTGAGGGATGGGAAGTACCACGGGCGACTCGGAGTGTCTGAGCCGTTATACAGCACCCTCGTAAATCGTACATAGATGCGTGTGGTCTGTGGCCTATGGCTGTCAGAAGGACGAAGCGCCTTGTGCGCGGCGAGTGTAAGACTTCGGCGTGGAGCAGCCGAAGGGGACTCGCTTAGTCGCAGCTCTAGAGGGAGAGGCTACCGGCGTTGGTCCTGGCAGCGTGGCCGAGCTGTATCGCCAATTGGTCGCCATTGTCGACGCGACCGATGGTGTGGTAAGTTTGTGACAAGGTCTGCGTCGCGCCTTATCAGGACGCTCTCACAGAGGCCCTGACCATATCACGAAGATAGCGTTGTTGAGAGACATGGCAAACTGCCTCGTACAGGCCAAGAGCTGCGGGGCGCAGAGGGATGGCGCGGAAGAGGAAGGGACGTTCCGACGTTGCGCATTTCGCGCCAAACCTTGTTGACCATGCGCTATAATCTATTGCCCAAGCGCCATTAGTTTGAGGAGAAGCGCGAAGACGCGAAGGTGGGTGGTCGGCATGCGGACGTGGCAGATGTATTATCATTATTATTGACGCTGCTCGATCTGCGATCAGCATTATCGCGTTGATCTTGGGCAGAGGCATTGTTGCTGACACGAGAGACGGCTCGGTACGTTTGACAATCGATACAATGCAGCAAGCAGCAATGATGCCCGCCAGGTATCATCACGCATGCCGGGAGGCGTGTGAAGGTTGGTAAGGGTGCAAGGCTGACTGACACTGATCCGATGGGCCTGTTCCGAGCATCGCACATCCGCGCCGCCTGCAGTCTGCGACGCTGCTGAGCGCATCGGGCGGGAGGCCGGTCATCCACCCGCGGGCACATCGCATGCACCCACGTTGAGGAGGCGTTCACACGGCCAGGTGCGCGCCAGAAAGACTAGGCCGGGCTCTGCTGTCATCAGCGTGTAGGGGTATAGGATCGGCCGTGGCCCTGGCGGATTGACTCGCCGGCACGAAGCGACTTGCCGCAGGTGATCTGCTGTGCTGGACGGGTGGGCTCGTGGAGGTGTGGACGGCACCTCTTGTGGGCGAGAGAGACGGTGCACTAGGCACAGGCGAGTATGCTCCGCGCTGCAGACAGCTGATGGAAAACAGGCGCGCTGACGCCCGCACGTTTGCTGCCACGGCCCCGAAGTGGTAAGCACCAGGCCGCGAGGGACCTCACTTCACGGCAATGCAAGGCGCCGCCTGCCTGCCTATTGGCTTGCTGACGCTCGTCACTCTTCCTGACACCGCGCCGGCGCTGCCCCGTCGCGAGGCTGCGGTGGCCGTTGGGCGGGCAAGTCGTCACTTACACGGCGCCATCGAGTCTAACGTCGACCAGCGTGCGCACACGCTGTGGGCCGCGTCGGAAGAGCCACCGTAGGCGCAGGGTCTGGTGCTCGTGGCTCGTGGCTGGTGGAGAGGCGGCGGCCAGGGGCTGCCACGGCTGCGTGTGACGAGGCCGCGATGCCGAATAGCGCGCCAGGCGCGGGGACGACAGCACGGCGCTTGTTGGCTTGTTGTTGTGCTTGCGACCCAACGACCACCGCGAGCTGCCAGTCCCATGGCACGCTCCAACATCGACGCGTGCGCCGCCGACCAGCATTGAGATTATTGCTGCAAGCTGATCGACTCATGCCCTGCTATATGTGCAGCCATAATAGTGATGCCCGCAAATGCACCCTGAACGACCACCACCACCACCACCACCACCACTACCACTTCAGCTGCCCTACCTGCTCCCTGCTCCCTGCACTGCCCTGCTCTTCACTGCTCCATCGATCTGCAGACCCTCTCGGATGTATCTCCCCAATCCCACAAACGTTGCCGTCTCTGCCCCGACCCGCGATCGGCGTCTCTACCAAACTCCACTAGCCAGCCTAGCTGCTCTGCCTAGATATCAAACCTTCCCTACGCCTGCGCCAGTTGCGCAATACTCTTGCTTGCATCCTTCCACTTGAGCTGCAAGCTTGCCTCCGCTTCGAGGTCGCTTCTGTCCATAGTCAGCCGCCGAGCGTCTAGTATAGCCGACCCTTAGGCGCCACCCATGCGCAGCTCCACCAAACCATTTCAGCACTACAGCCGCAACCCAAGCGTTCTCCCTCCCTGAGTTGTTTGCCACCAAAGTCTTCGAACGATTCGCGTTGTAACATTAGGAAGTCTGCCTGCATTTCTCTACCGGATACATCATTGGCCATATAAGGACCTTCGTCTCCAACGGCCCGATGAGGTCTGTGGTTGAGCTGCTAAACCGATCTCCAGCAGAACATGACCTCCACTACGGACCTAAATCTTCAGCGGAGAGGACCATGTCTGGCCAAGGATTCACAGCCGTCAATGGATTGGATCGACGTCAGTCTGGGACGTCTTCTGGGGCCACCAAGGACGCATCCACGGTTCCGCTGATTACATCTAACCCTCCCGCGCAATCTGAGGAATTATCTAGAGGAGAGTTTCGGCCTTGCAGAGAGACAACGATCCGGAATGACTCTGTCCTGTGTCAAGATCCTGCCATCAAGCTTAGCCCGGATACTGCCAAGCGGAAACGATCCATGATGGACAATTTTGAGGAGTCACGTCAAGATAGTCCTCCATCGGCCTTGGCCCAATCACCAAAAAGGCGCATGACAGAGGGCAGGAACAGTTTTCACTCAAACAACCCGGATGGATCAACCTTGAGTTTGCTGAACACGCATGTGTCGATCGAGCCCACTACTCGGTAAGTTCAAGTCGAATTTCAAATTTCGTGGAAGTGCTGACCACGTCCAGTGAAAGATGTTCGAGAGAACGCTCACCAGTTCCAACTCGTAATCAGCGTATGGCTCCGCCTCAAGTCAGGCCGGAAACAGAGGCACATCTTGCAGAGTCGCTCGCAACACATCTCAAGGACGCCAAGTTGAATCCAGCCACGAACGGTTCCCACGTGGCACAAAAAGTACCCGTACCAATGCAATACGAGGAATCATCAATGGAGACTTACAGTCCAGGAGACATTGGCGATCCTAATAACAAACGCAAGCGTAACTTCAGCAATCGCACGAAGACTGGATGCCACACATGCAGAACACGCAAGAAAAAGTGCGATGAAGGCAAACCGGAGTGCGGAAATTGTCTTCGTGGTGGCTTCGATTGTACTGGCTATGGACCCAAACCTGTTGATGGCCACAAAGGTGCCAATGCAAAGAACCGCGCTCAGATTCCATTACAGTCCAAGGTACAAGATGGTCCGCAGGAATCGCCCGCCCCGCTATCATCGGATGGTCCTCGATATGATCATTGGGGTCGCATTCCTCCACCAACGCCTAACACTGCAGAGCCAGATTATCGTTTCCCTGCTCCCATTGGTTCACATGATCCCAAATACTCTCACAGCCGCGACGTTTGGCGAAGCTCCTCATGGCAGTACCGGGAACCGGAGGGTGCCGCTCCTCACAGCAATGCATTCTCGCCTGTCGAGCATAGCCAGTCGATGCCGCCTACTGGAAGCCTCGATCATCCTGCACATCACGCAGCCTGGCGACATCCTGTGCACCCACCACATTATCCTGGTCCCGTCGTACGGGTCAGATCGCGTGAAAGCGTCAGCATACATTCTTCCCATCATCCGCACTTCTCTTCTTTGGCAAGCAGTGGGGTATCCGAAAAGCACAAAATGCTGATTGGGGAACCATATCGAGGCCATATCGACGCGGAATTGCTTGAGGATCGCCAATCTTGCAGGGCAGCAGTGGAAAGATGGAACCAAGCCCACCAATACGCGCGAGCAACTAGTGACGAGGAGAAAGGACGCCTCTTCAAGGCCATACTTGATCCTTACCAAAGGCCTGATTCGAACCATCAGTATTGCGATACGTCTAATCCTCTTACTCGTCCCGGCAGCCTTGGAGTAAGAGTCGTCATCATCAGCCCATTCACTTGTGATTATGGGTATAACATCCACATCGGCGACGATACTTACATTGGTGCCAACTGCAGTATGGAAGATGCCGGCGAAGTCAGTATTGGGGCTCGAGTACACATTGGCAAAGACGTTCTCTTCTGCGCCACCAACGAACCAAGCAACCGGCTGGGAAGCTCAGCAGACCTCTCTGCGGGTGCAATCATTATCGAGGACGAAGTCATCATCGGGCCCAGAACAACCATTCTGCCACACCGCGTCATAGGCAAAGGAGCAACGATAGCTGCCGGTTCAGTCGTGACCAGGGTGCGTCAATTCCTCCTAACAAGAATCTACAATCGACTTCATGCTGACAGACCGCTCCAGAATATACCACCTCACACCTTCGCAGCCGGCAATCCCTGCCGTGTCATCAGAACACTGCCTCCATCCTCCGAACAACAACGAAGTCCCGAGCAGAAACGTCACTCGCGAGAATTGACCGTCAATACGACAAACAGCAGTATTGGCAGTAGCAATAGCGAAGAAGATGGGTTTGCCGACAAGCTCATTATGGCAGAAAATGAGCGTAGCCTGCGGAGTATGAGAGCGAGGAAGGGCATTCGGGAGTAGAGTTTGACCGTTGAAAGAAACCGTGGTAGTAATGGAAGGATGAACAGGACTGAATCGGGCTATCGTCAGCGGAACAACAGGACCTGCTCGGTCTAATTGTTGTATAAGAGATGGGACGATATAACCTGGTTGGACGTTCGGACAGCAGTGCAATGGAAGATCTATCCTGATACAAGATCGATCTACCAGACAGGGATTACCCGCCTCTTGCCGACTGATTTCTCAGCCTATCTCACCTTTATAGACTCGTAGGAGCAGCATCGACAGTCCGCTTGGTGGCGTCTTGTTGTTGTAAAGCACTTTTCGTGGATCGTAGCCGCATCCTGAAAGATTGCCCAAATCTCCACGGAACAGAAGATGCAGTCCACATCAACCTCCTGGCGAGGGCGGTAATACTATGATTCGTGATTTGTACGAACCTGAACAAACCCGAACGAACGTTTTGCAAAAATTCGTCTCCAAGCCGTGCGAACGATACAGAATCATCATCGCTGCCAACCAAATCGAAATTCGTCAAGTGATAGCCAGCAAATTCGATCGTTTTCGTCGATGTTTATAGTGCGAGTGTGGCCAGTTCGTCCGCCTGTGTTGATATGGGAATGACTCCTTTGACCTTTCATTGCGATTGAACTTCGACTGTCCCAGTTTGACCCTATGCAACGGCAAGGAGTTTGAGGGGCACGGTTCTCTCACGCATCAGTCTGCAAATGCCTTCTTACCGGCTGATGCTTATATCAGCAGCTGCAAGCACATATCAGACTCTGGAGACCATTGAGATGCGAGAAAACTTCTCCTTTCGAGGACTGGACTTTTAATTGACACCAAGGTGAAAAAGGACTGCCAGATGTATGACAATCGATTGCAAATTGAATTACACAGTAGATATCTGGGAGTATGTTCCCTGCTTCTGAAACGATACCACGATTTGTTCAACGATAGAATGGGTAAGTGTAATGATGAAGTCCACGTAGTGCAAAAGAACGATCTTGCTGCCTTTTGACGGGTGATATAGATCGAAATGAACGGCAAAAGCAAAAGAGAAACTTCCGAATCGGGGAATTGAACCCCGGCCTTGTCGGAACTGATCATCTTGCGATGATTGAGAGCGACAAATCCTAGCCACTAGACCAATTCGGATTTGAGAACCAATACGGTTCTTGATGAGATTGACAGCAGTTTGTCTTTACATGATACATAGCATTGTTGCTGGCTTCAGTGCTGGAATGAAGCGCTCGAACTGGGAGCGTCCATCGTTGTTCTCGCCTGGATCGTTCACTTACACAGGTGTCCCAATCAGGAAGGTGCGTAATATCGCGCCCATTCAACACCTATCGACTGTTCCCACAAGGGAAAAACACAAACTTGATATTCTAATCAGATCAAGCCTGCCAATTGCAATTGGGGATCCTATCGAGAAGAGCGATCTGGGTAATGGTATCGCATCTATCTTATATGCCTCATGCATGACATTGAGAATTTTTTCCATGCACGCAATTTGATACTTTGAGAATCGTACACATATTCTACTTCATGATTTACTGCCTCTTGGGTTCTTGACTTGCCCGGAACAGACCTTCGGACCGACGTTTGCACGTGATACGACGTCACTTCTCGATGGCGGGGGAGATCGCCCTCCTGCTCGCGAGCAGTGGGGTGATATACGTCCTGGCCCAGTAAAAAGCACGGTCACCTGTCGCCCTGCGATCCTCCATGTGATAACATACCGAGCAACAATGATATTCTCACAGCCGTTGAAGGAAAATTACTCACACGCTCAAAATGGATGAACAAGTGAACCGCCTAGTTGAGAAGACATGGAAGAAGTTCCAAGACACACCAGCCAGCCAACGGCTCATGATCGCTGTCAGCGGCATTCCAGGCTCAGGTACGTAGCTTTATGGGGCATTGTTACCAGTCGCATGCTCACGTTGATCTTAGGCAAAACCACTCTTGCTGCCACTGTTGCTCAAAAAGTCAATGAGCGTTACAATGAAGCGAACCCAGGCCTTGCTTCCGGACCTCAAATCGCTACCTTCCTTCCCATGGATGGATATCACTTGACACGTGCGCAATTGTCTGCCATGCCAGATCCCACCCGCTCATGCTCGTCGTGGTGCGGCATTTACCTTCGATGCGCCAGCTTTCTTGCAACTAGTCAAAGACTTACGGAGCCCACTGCTACCGGAATCGGGAAACCATCTATGCGCCTAGCTTCGATCACGCAGTGAAAGACCCTGTTGCCAGAGACATACCCATCGCCACTACATCCCGAGTAATCATCTTTGAGGGCAACTACCTATCGCTCGGCAGCGGAGCGCCTGAATGGAAAGAGGGGCAGAGATCATGGACGAACTGTGGTTCGTAGATGTGCCCGAGGAGGTTGCAAGGAAGAGGTTGATTTCCAGACATGTTGTTAGTGGAATCGCTGCAAATGAGGAAGAAGCTGCGAAAAGAGCCGACGAAAACGATCTTGTCAATGGACGAGAGATTGTCCAAGGCAAGTTGGATGTACATGAGATGATCTACAGCAAGGAAGATCAGCAGTGGAAGCCTCAAGAGCAGGGCATAGACAAGAAACGGGACCAATGATTTGAGAGCTGCATCCATTGAAAGAACGGCTACAATCTCATGTGTGGTTCACAGCTCTGCATCGACTACAAGTGGAAAAACTTGAGCGTTCGACGAGAATGCGAACCATATACAGTCCATTTCATTCATAGCTTCGCTGAGACTGAAAGATTCGTATCGTCTTGCAAATCACGCCACTCTCTTCTACCAGCCGACCGTCTCTGCTCACCCTCAAGTTCCGTTCTAGTCTTCCAAGCAAATGCTCGGTCCTTCTCTGCACCGTTGCTCTTACCTTCAAGTACATTGAGCATGTACTTCCCAGCATTTGGCAAGAACCTGGAATCTCTTGTGTCAGCATGCATCTCTCTCTGCTTACAGGTAGCCACAGATAAGACCTACTTGTACCCGGTGAATGATCCTCCCACAGCTATGAAGAGGTTGTTGAGCTTGTCATGTGGATGTTTGGACACCAGCAAGTCCTCTGTCGGCGTGCAGGCCGTCCCAGCAGATTCGCCAATACTCTGGATTCTTGTCACGTGCAAACTCTGGAAGCAATCTGGACGTCAAAGCAGTTGTCATTTCTCGCTTGATTGTATCGGGAATGTCGTACTGGCTTCGCTGTTGGTACAGAGATTGCATGGCCAGTCTTAGTGATGACGGTATTCATTATCATGTAGGCTGACAGGTTGTACTTGAGGGAGTCCTGCGACATTGAAGGAGGTATGATCTCTCCCTGTGTGCCGTATACTACAATCGGTAAGTTATCTGGCTGAGCTAGATGCTCTGTCTCCTTGGGTGAGAGCTTGATGTAAGCAGAGACCACAGCGGTAGCTTGAGCCTGACACTCAATCCTATCCTTCTCTTCCATTGACAGCTTGTCTTCGATTGGCGAGAGCAAGCTGCTCGTCCACGCACCTGCAGCCAATACAATCTTGTCGGCAGTGAGCTCCCTTCCATCAACAAGACGAACACCGCTTAGACAGCCCTTCTCATCGCTCCAGATGAGCTCTGTCACCTCACTCACACCTTTGCTCTCTGCACTGAAACTCTTCATAGCGCTGGCAGCTTCCACCCATCCAGCCTCCGGGTTGAAGTATGCGTCGCTGAACCCTTCAAGGTTTGTTCTCTTCAAACCGGACCATCGATCACCAACTTCCTTCAACTCCACGTTTTCCGTCCGATCAAACCCTCTCTCCTTGAAGACTTTTCTCACATCCTCAGTCGCTGTGCTACCTTCTTCGCCTAGCACCAGCCAACCAGTCTTGTGAAAGAAGCGTTGCAATTCCAAGCTCCAAGTCCACGAATGAAGTGCCTCATTTGCAAGACCGCAGTACAGTGGATTGGCGTAGTCTGTGCGAATGATCCGATTGATGTCTATTGCTGCTGCGAGCTTAGGCGGAGTGGCGTTGCGGTCGACAATGGTAACTTTGCGAGGATCGGAGTATTTTTGTGCGAGATGGTAAGCAGTTGAAGTGCCGAAGGTACCTGCTCCGATGATCAGAACGGTGGGCTCCATTTGTAATATCAAAGAACGATTGCTGTTCCTGTAACAGTTATCGTGGTTCTCGCGTGGTGTCGGACGGGGTGCGAGGACAAGAACAAGAAGGTCGAACAAACATGGCTGCTACTCATCTTACGCAAGCTGAATGCCATGATGTTCTTCATCGCCCACCCTCTTCTCCGCATGCTGGATGGTCAAGTACCCCGCTCTGTATATCGCTTGGGGTATCGCGTCCAGTGAGGTATAATGCTAGTCATGTCAGACTTGAGCTCCGCGATGGACGTATACCCTGGTCGAGCCAAGCGGGAGGGGTTCAGGATGATCATCCATTAGTCCTGCTGTCAAGCCAGTTTGACAATCCGTGTTTTATTAGGGCACATGCCTATATGTTTGACTGTGCTGTGCTATAACTCCTCGAACATCGAAGGTACAAGAAGGGCACACGACTGTGACTGTCACTGTCACTATTAGAAGAAGTGGCTGTTGATGATGATAGACTCAGGTCATATACACTGAAAACTAGACTAATGGTATCGTGAAATAAAACGCCTCTCAATTCTTCTATGATGTGCCTTTCAAGGACTTGCCGACGAAGCACCCAAGCTCTTGTAGTAAACCCAATAACGCCACGCCAAAATGACAGCAGTAATTGAAACGCTCAGTTAGACACCCGAGCTGCCAACAAACAAATCGAGACCAGAGCTCTGCGTCGCCATGGAAGGAGGGTATAAGGTCCTTGCACTTGGAGCCGATAGTGCCATTGCCTGCGCGAGCATTCGCCCAGACGCCATCGGCGTTTTTGCGCAGGAAGTCTGCGTACCTGTCACGAGGCGAAGCAATGTGCAGCTCGGCCAGCTTTCGTACAAAGATGCCCTTGAATTGCGCACCAGTCTCATCGACCTCGCCAGGCCACTCCTTCTCTCTCAGGATATCGTTCTCGTCGGTGAGATAGTCAAGGGCGCCTGCAGCTATGCGGTGAGCATTGTTGATGTGGTCGTTGTTGTTTGTGAGTTTGTTCATTTCGACCAGACCGCCGAGGATGACGCCTTGGTTGTACGTGAAGACAGCACCGCCAGCCTGGCAGTTGTCCTCTGTGATGCCATCGGTGATGACGTTCTTGGCATTCAATAAGCCTGCTGACATGAACCAGTCGATGTTTTGTGTCGCATACTTCTGGTAGTCGGTACTGGGGTTTTGGACTCTGTTTGCGAGGGATGCGGCAGTTTCAAAGAACAACTCATTTGCAATGGATGCCTCATACTGGCGGTCCTTACTCCACCACACACCACCGCAGTTGTCGCCAAGAGCTGTGAGGTAATCCTGGAAGATGTCTTTCGCGGCGTCTAGATACCTCTGCTCCTTTGTGAGATCGTAGGCGCGAATCCAGCACATGGCCCACCAGCCGCCATCGTCATAGTAGTGGTTGGTCCAGACGCCATTGTTGTCGGCTTTGGCTGCTCTGAATGTGTTGTCGAAGTACCACTTCGCTGTGTTGCCATACGAATTCCAGTCTAGGGCAGCCATATCGGCAATTGCAGTAAGAGCGTTTGCGGAATTCCACCACAGTCCTTGCCATTGACCGTTGTTCTGGTCATCCATTGTTGGTTGAGGACGGTCAGAGGCATTGATGGCGTATCCAGTGTAATCGGCACGAGATGCTGCGAATACTGTTGAAGGTAGTTGAGATACGGCCAGCGATAATGCTATGGATGAGACTGTGGACGTTTTGAAGCCCATGTGGCGGCGTACAGCAAGATGCAAACGGTAATTGGTGTGAAGACCGGTAAGAGATGACTGTCGACTACACGGTAAGATTGGGCGAGAACGAGGTAGAGGGTAGCGACAGATGAGTGAGAAACAAGCTTAGACAGGATACTTAACTATGTGAGCACAAACTCTCCCGTATGGCCCAACGAAGGCTGGGTTGTGGATAATTCAGGCGTAATGCCGTCACCCCTCTGCCGATGGCAGTTACTAGGAAGTACGGATAGTCGGTCGCGTCAGAACTAGGCGACAACGGCTCCAGGAGGGACGTGTTTCTCCAGGGAGAGGATTTACAGCGCAATGGGCGTGGCTGCGTTGGCTGGTGCGCTGTCCCGCGTGGTAGAGAGATACCAGAAGTGCTTGCAGTGTATGTAAGCTCGGACTACGTTCAGGACCCGGCCTCAGGAATATGGCAGTGAACTAGGCGTCAGTGCAGCGCATCTCCTACGCTGGTGAGATCTCGGTAACAGGATGATGCCAGAAATACTTGGTGAAACAGCGCACACCGACGCTGTACACCACTCTGGCTGCATGGCCGGCAGTGTGGCGCTCATCCGCGGCACCGCCATTGTTGCGAGGTTTTGGACAAAATTGCAGTTGCTCGTGGAGGATGCCAGAAAAAGAGTCATGGCGCGGCAGGGATGCCACTGCCGATCTTTACCGCCCCATGGAAGACCAGGATGCCTCCAGGATGCCTCCATGTCTATTGCAATAGGCATATTGAGAAGGAGGCGCGCGACAAGGCGTTGCAGGGTGGTCCGCGGACGTTGCGTAGGAAATGAGGATTGAGGCCTCGCAGTGAGACAGTCTCGGCCATGTGCAACGGCGGCTCTACAGGAGAGCGCGAGCGTGAAGTTCGCCATACAGCCACTCAGCCTGTCTCCCAGCCCTATTGATGTCAGTCAGCCATAATCGCCGAGGTCAGTCCTGATCGAAAAGTAGGCAACCTGGCAGCGTCGCAGGTCGGTGGACCCTTCGCTGGCCACCGTCTTTTGAGATGCACGAGGCAGTGCTGCTTGCTCGGCGGACAGAAATAGTACAGCAATCATGTTTGCTACACATCGCGGATCCAGAAGGGCCTCAGCGTGAACGATCAAGGGGTTGTGTGGATTCGTTCGTGTCGTGATAGCGCGTTCTCAGCTTTTGGCGATCCGACTTGCTCTCTCCCAGGAGATGTGAGACAGCGATGCGCGCCGTCAAACGCGGCCCGCTCTCGGCATGCGTTTCAAGAGCACAACCAACCTTGCTCAGATCCCAGCACCAGCCATTTTCTTCAAAGGTCCCATATTTACATTCTTGAGACTACATCCAATGCGCACATGCTATGATCTTGGCCGTACAGCGAATTTCTCAGTCAGACGGTACATTGCCAAGATCAAATCCGAAACGCTTTCAGCCAATGCCAATGCCACGAACTTGATTCGAAGGTATACTGATTCTTCTACCTAGACCATGAACATGGTACGGACGGTGCTCTGGCCTGAACAATGATCTCGCGCCGCAATCAAACGCAAGATCAAATTGCTCTTCCGGTTCAACAGGTCTTCCCAACGTGACCGTCGCTCTCCTGGCTTCCAGATCCATGACAATGTTGAACAAAGTCCCCGTAGCAGATCCATCCCGCTCGTTACGACAAATGGAAGTCGGAAAGCCCTGCTCATCTTTAAATACATCCATCACTTCTTCTCTGTTAGGCGAGTCGCCAAGTCTCTTGCAAAGCTCTTCCACGCGCACTACACGCAGCAAGCTGTCTTTGAGCCAAACCGTGTCAATGACACCTTCATCATGAGTCGCCAGATAGTGGTTGGTATGGAACACCTGCTTTGAAGGGTTCATCGGAATCTTTCGCAGGTCCTTGTAGCTCCACTCCAAGCCAACGCCGCCGGTAGCATCAGCAACGAGCATGTGGCACGATGAAGCGACTCCGTGTTCTTGCAGCTTCTTCACGGCTTCTTCGCGAGACGAGCTGTCGAGCACCATCCTAAGCCCTAGATGACAAGGTATCCTAGACGGATCCATTCCCTTGGCCTTGATGGCATTCAAGCACGCGCCGACGCCAGCTGAGTTCAGCCCGATCTTTCCAATGAGGCCAGCCTCTGTGATCATCTTGATAACTGGTTTGCCTGGCTGCTCTATCGTCAATTGGATCAGTTGAGAGCGCTGCGCCTCCATCCAGTCCCAATTCTGAGCCAAAAAGCTCGAGCGGTCTGTCCGCCATGAAAGTGCAGTGCAGCCATCGCTGAAAAGACCGAACGTGATTTCAGTTCGGACGTTGATTGCAATGATGTCTGCCAACTCAACCCCAGCGCCTTTAGCGATGCCTGAGCGATGTTGTTAGCTGAACATGTCGGTCAAGGCAATGTCCGATGTTTGATGACTGACCCTCCATTTCTTCGAGATATGCTGGCCAGTTCTTGCGGATCGTAGGCTCGAATGTCATCGCTAAATCACGGACTTCGTTCCAATATTTCTTGGCTGATTTCATGAACAGATCTGCGTAGAAATCGATGCATCTTGATATATGCTCTGCTGCTTTTGAGCCATGCTTCCAACCAATCTGGGGGACTATGTCAGTACGGTGTGATTTACATCTGTTTTTCGTTTCGATAGTTGGCTATTACCTACCTCCTGAGGAGTTCCCGAGCACGTAATCTGCAACATGCCCGTCTCCATCTTGCTGTGGTACTCGAAAATGCACATATCGTATGTATATTTGGAACCAGGCGGCTTGAAATTGCTGTCACAGAGCCACAAGATATAGCTCCCTATGTCAGATTCGCACGCAAACGGCAAATGATGAGATGTAGAATGAGCGTCTCACCCTTGTCCAGTACTGTGATGTCGTTATGTCGCGATCGCGATAGATAGGCCAAAGCGGGGGATCGCTGGCCGAGGTCGCATACTCCACCACAGTTGTATCTGCATGCCACGCCAGCTCATCCTGTGATACCCATTTGTAATCCATTCGCGCTATGTGCTCTGGCCAATGTGACGTTGATTTATAAGTTCTTGGATCAGCTCGTTTCATTAGACGCCTGATCTTCACAAAACCTTGATCAACGACCACACTTTTCGACGAGACCCCGTATACCTTGAACGATATCCTGTGAGGGTGCGAAACAGTATCTTGTGCCAGCACTGTTGTCAATTGGAAAACAGAAAAGCCTAACGTAGTTCCACTTCGTACGGAACTTGTTGATGTCCGAAAAATATTGAACAAAAACGATCGTTCGTTGCACGAACCGGCGCAACACTGACGTGATCAACGAACAACACCAGGAGCTGAAGAAGTCATCGTTACCACTCTCCTCAAGTGGTCATCGATCACTCATCTACGCATGATAGTCGACCACTGTCCGCGCAAGCTTACTTTCTGTATTACCACTGCCACGATCCGCGAATAACTCTGGCCCTTCCAACAGTCTGTTAATCCGATCCATCAACAGCCATGTCTCCTAAACGCATCCTCGTCGGCTACGGCGTCGACGTCGATGCCGTCTCCGGCTGGCTCAACACAACCGACGGCTCTGAGGCGAATCCAACAAATATCTCCCGCGGCATCTTCGGCGCAACGACCGGTCTCTCACGCCTGCTATCCCTCTTCGCTCGCCACAACATCACCGCAACGTTCTTCGTCCCCGGGCACACTCTCGAATCGTTCCCCAACGAGATCGCAAAAGTCCGCGACGCAGGCCACGAACTCGGGCTGCACGGGTATACCCACGAGTTCCCTTCTCAACTGAGCATCGAGCAGCAGCAAGCCGTACTAGATCGGACCGTGGAAGTTCTGACAAAGTTCACGGGTTCCAAACCGAAAGGGTATACAGCGCCAGCATGGTCGACAACCAAAGATACGATCCCAATGCTCGAGAAAGCTGGCATCGTATACGACCACAGTCTCATGCACCACGACTTCCAACCCTACTGGGCGCCCGACACATCCTCCACAAACTACGTCTCCACCAACCTCTCGCAGCCAGCAGAACACTGGATGCAGCCCATGACCTCGCTCAAACCCTCCAACGTGGTCGAAATACCCGCGAACTGGCACGTAGACGACTGGCCACCGCTGCAGCCCACGCCCGGCCGGCCGGGAACACATGGGTTCGTAGACATCGAGAGCGTGGAGAAGTTGTGGAAGGAGCAGTTTGAGTTTGCGTACGAGGAGTATGATGAGTTCATCTTTCCCATTAGCATTCATCCTCAAGTCAGTGGTAAGGGGCATGTGATGCGGATGCATGAGAGGTTTATTCATTGGATCAATGGGCATGAGGGCGAGATTGTGTGGTTGCCACTTGGGAAAATGGCGGAGGAGTTTGCTGAGGGGAGGATCGCGGGTGTGAAGGTTGAGGGTGGGGCGGAAGTGCAGTAAGGACGTTGTGCACTCCATTGATAGGATTGGGCTGCTCGAGAGCCTGGCTGTAGCTTACCTAGGTAGCTTGTCAATGTTGTTTTCGGCCACTTGAAACCCAGCTAGCAGGCCATGCAATGCAAAGGATCTCCGTTGCGCTCAAATGACCGAGTTGAAGAGAAGTCGGCTCCAGCTAGCACACCAGACCTCGTACTATGTTGCTTTGCGTAGACAGAGACAGGCGATCAATGACAGCGCACATCATGCAATACAAAGACAAACGGAGACCCACATGCGAATATTGATGCATTATAGTACAGTGGCTCAAACGCAGTCACCCAAAAGGCGACAGACAAGAACGCCGTTGCGCCTTCGCTATGATCCAAAAGCCAGGAAAATGATACGAGAACAGTAGTACAGCAAGCATATCTCTACGCTTGTTGTGCCTGCCCTTGCCTAAGCGCGAGCAAAGCCCTGACATCCGTCACGTACTGCAAACCTTCGAACAACGGAATAAGATGGAGAAGCTCGTGGTCTGTAGGGTCGCTTATCCAGCCTTCGATGGGAATGGCGTTGTCTGTGAGAACAGTTGTTAGTGAAAATGTGGCGGGTCACTGGTGATTTTCCTTCGACATCACATACCTTCATGGAAGATGTACGACATGGGCGAGTTGTCGAGAATCATGACACGGCTGAGATCAGGCTCCACCTGCGCAAGATCCTTGATATACGCGCCGTTGCGGTAGGTGCAGTGTTGACGATAGTAGCGACCAGAGAAGTACTTTCGCTCTCGCTCAAGCCAGTCAATTACAGGGTCCGCGTACTCTTGTACAGAAGCCGTGAAAACGATCAGATTGTACCACTTGCAAACTTTACGCAAGAATTCATGGCAGTGCGGACGCTCGTGGACAAAATACAGGATCGGAACTCCGGGTCCGAGACTAACACCCGAAGAAGAGACGGGTCCGCCCAGTCGCACTTCTACCATGTGACCGGTCGACATGCGGTTGCCCTTGGCCATCGAGTGAATCAAAGTCTCGTCGAGATCGATGATGAGAGTCTTCTTAGGACTTTCCAATGAACCCGACAGAGAGTAAGACGGTTGTCGCCGAGGTACGAGAGGCCTGGGAGGAGCAGGAGTGCGTGGATAGCGGGTCATCTTAGTAGTTGGACCGGATGAGGGTGACTTTAAAGAAGAAGCGACCTTTTCGACATCTTCGGTATTGGCGCGACTCCTTTGTTGCGCTTTCTGCGCCTTGCGTTTTAGCAAAGCCTCCTCGTTGTGTAGTTTGATGCGAATGCTCTTATTTTGCGGCTTGATCTCGTCCTTCTCCAAAGCTGCCGCGGCGGTTTTGGACCGCGTATTTCTTGCAGGACTATCTTCTCGCTTCTCAAGGTCCGGCTCAGTATCCGAATTGGCGTATGTGGAGTTGGACGAGACAGTATCGACAGAAGGCGACCGCTCATGAGAGGTCCTTCGCTGCGCTTTCTCTTCGCGAGCTTCTGATATTTGCGCCGATTCTAGACCTACTGAAGCAGCAGAATTTCTTTGCCGTCTTCTCAGCAAAATGTTCTTGAAGGTCCGGATGGGGAGGAGAGCCGAGAAACGTCCATGTTCGTCGAAGAAGCAGGCAATGGCATAGCGACCAGGAGCAGTGATGGTGTTGTAGACGGCCTTGACACTGTACATGACAGCATCGGCAATGCGTCTGTGTAGCCGCCAGCCTCCGCTCGGCTTCGGCTTCTCGGTGCCCTCTTTGTTCAGCAATGGAGCTGTTTCGTCCAAGGGGACATGCTCTGCGCTTCCATGGTTTGCAAAGTCTTCGGATTTAATCTGGCCTAGCTTTTCGGATAAAGAGTCAAAGTTGGACTCTTCGTGTGCTCGTCGCGACGAGGCGAGGGTTTCGACGTTTGCCGAGCTGCCAGTTCGCGACCTGGGCGGAGTCGAGGGCGGCGTGGTAGTGAGCCCCGACAGGATGTTGAGGCTGTTCATTGCGCTGAAAATGCCATGGAGGTGAATGCAAGAAGCGAAAGATTACAGTGGTGGGCGAGTAATGCCCTCTGCAGATGTGATTATCCGAAGGAGATGCGGAGGAAGGCTGGGGCTGAAGGATGCGCCGGGTGGTCGAAGGCGCGCTTTGGGAGGCTCCTCGCGAGGGGTGACGGGCGCGAGGTCAAGGCCGGCGGAGAAGGAGAGGGGTGAAGAGAGAGCGCGAGGGCGTGAGACGAGAGCTGCAGAGTCGGGTGGTGGTGGTGGGAATGGGGCAAGCAGGTGCCTGCCCGCGGATTGTCGTATGAGGTAGCTCGTACAGCAGAACGTGGGGGCTGTCGGCAGCGCTAGTGCAGAGGCGTCCGCTGTATGCACGACACAATCGAAGAGGCAATAATTGAAAGGAGCCGCGCGAATATTGTCATCAGTCTGCACTTCGTCCTCGCGCACTGCAAAGGAGCTGCATAATTGCACAGCACAACCTCCACGCCTTTTGTCATACTACAGGCAGACAATACTGCGCTATCCACTGACAGCCAAACGCGCTCTCGCCATCAGATTGCCGTCTTCCAAAATTCCTCGGCTTGAGTCAGAGCGCAGAGCAGCCAGGCACATCGAGTAGCAGCCAGTGCCGGAGAACTACACGACAAAAATATTAACGGAGCGCATAATCTCTTCACAATGCCGTCAGCACTTTCTACACAAGCGCCTTCGCTGTCGACTTTCCTGAAGTCGCTCAAGCAAAAGGACATTGAGTCCTCCATCGAGCTCTTTGTCTCTCTTCTCCAACGCCGCCAAATTAAGAACTCTCGACCATGTGCTTTGGCAACCGCCCACCTTCTACTCCGCGTTGTTGCTGGTGAACGCACGAAGAGAGATGCTCAGGCGCTCATCACCCGCATTCGCAATGTCGGCCGACGATTGGTGGCGGCCCAGCCCAGAGAGATGGCAGTGGGCAACGTCGTCCGCCGTGTGCTCGGTGTGATTCGCGAAGTCGTTGAAACCGAGCAAGATCAATCCGCAGCAAGCGACGACACCTCCGTTGCTTCGCCTGTATCCTCAAGCCAGCAGGCTTCCAGGAACATTGCCCAACGACCAGGCATTTCTTCCACCATCTCAAGCTTCAGCCCATTACACCACGGAGCAGCTCTTCCACATGACATGCTTCCACGTCCCATGTCGAGCGGAGACAGCACCCCTTTCTCACCGACCGGCGCCGACACGCCTGAACAACGCCCTCCTCTTGGTGCCGCCGCGGGTTCATACGCAGGTCAAGGACCCGCCCAAGTCACATCCCTCTTCGGCCTCTTCCACACTCCCCAGGGCGCATCTCCAGCCGGTACGCCACCCACCGGCACCCAATCGCCCGTCGGAAAATCCGCTGCACAAAATAGGGATGCCCTCTTGGACAGCAAACTCGACATCAAGGCCGAGGTCATCGACGGCATCAAGGAGCTTCTCGACGAACTCGAAGTCGTCGACTCTCAGATCGCCGAATCCGCTCTCGATCACATTCACAGCAACGAGATCATCCTCACCCACACATCATCTCAGACCGTGCAAAAATTCGTCGCCACCGCCGCACGAAAGCGCAAATTCACAGTCGTCCACGCCGAAGCCTATGACCACATGCCACCGCCACGCCACAATCGTCAACGGCGGCCGCAAAGGCGACTCCGAAGACGGTTCTGGCGACGCTGACGAGCGCTGGAAACCTCTGACCGCAATGGGCATCACCGTCATCCTCATCCCCGACTCAGCCGTCTTCGCTCTCATGTCGCGCATCAACAAAGTCATCCTGGCACCCCACACCGTCCTTGCAAACGGCAGTCTGATCGCCGCTTCCGGCGCAGCAACCATCGCTCGTGCAGCCCGCGCCCACCGCGTGCCCGTGGTTGTGCTTTCAGGCGTCTACAAACTCTCGCCTGTCTACCCCTTCGACACAGATGAGCTGATCGAGTTCGGCGACCCCGGAAAGGTCGTGCCCTTCCACGACGGCGAATTCATGGATGGCGTTGACGTCGTCAATCCCATTTTCGACCACGTTGAAGCTGATCTCGTGGATCTGTATATCACCAACTTGGGCGCGCACGCACCCAGCTACCTTTACAGAATTGTGGCAGATCACTACAGGGTTGAGGACGTGGACTTGCAAGCAAACTAAATCACACGTGGAGAGGATCACGTTAGGATGCAATTGGCAGAAGGAGACGCCAACATTACCATAAAAAGTAGGGCATACCACATCGAGTGAGCAGCCCTGCCATGAGAAGAACGCAAAGTAACGCAGATACATTAAGCAATTTATCAAAAAAGCATGAAATAACATGGAAAGAAATTCGTTTCAATTCCTGCGCACGGTATGAATGTTGATCATACTAGAATTCTACTCGTTTCGTTGGTGAAAATACTTGAAAATACATCAATGCTAAAGAAACACCGCCCAACCTCCCCTAGTCTAGACTTTATACTCGGCGTGGGCCGTCTTTCCTTTTTCCTCAGATCTAGAAAGGAAATCTACAATTTGCTCTTCGCCTCCTTGCCCTTGAACAGCACAGGGCTATCAGGGTAGGGGTCAACAGTGATGTCGTTCAGCGGGTTCAGCTCGCTGGCGCGGTAGAACATGTCCTCGTAGACCTTGCCATCCTTCCTTCCGAGCGACGAGTCGAGCTGCCAGTCAGGGAAGTCCCAAGCGTCGACAAGGCGGACGGCGTGAGGGCGCACCTCCTCGAGCAACATCATAACGCTGTTTGTACGCGCGAGCTGGATCTGGCGGACTGTGACGGCGGAGGAGGTGTAGAACTCGCTGGCTTCTTGCTCGAGCGTGTGTAGAGCGTAAAGGCGGAAGAGCTTGTGCATAACGCCGAGAGTGTCAGGGTTGAGCTCGGCGGAGGAGGCGGGGGATTGGAGAGTCTCGTAGAAGTTCTTGACCACCATGTACTGCGAGTGGGCGCGGGACAGGCGGTAGAAGTCAACGAGTAAGCTGTTCCAGGCGCGCTTCTGCTCGTCGCGGTGGCGGAGGGCCTCGAATGTGAGGTAAGAGGCGCGCCAGGCGAAGGCGGCGACGATATCGGCATCGTTGCCGAGGACGTCGAAAGCGGCGCCCTGGTCCTGGCGGGAGAGGAAGTTGGAGAGGATTGACATGGTGTCGTTGGTGGGTTCGTTGCCCTTCAACACGGAGCGGGCAGATTTGAGAAGGTAGCGGGCGACTTGCTGGGTGAGCATGTAGTTGTCGCCTTCCCAGGTGGCGGTGGGGAGGTAGTCGGAATACCAAGGACCAATGCCGGAGAAGGAGGAGTAGCCGTGGCCACCGCATGCGCGGCGACACATCTCGAGGCCGTCGACGGCTGTGGATGAGGCAAGCGACTTGAGGCCACATGAGGTGGCGTGGAGGTCTGCGAGAAGCTCGGAGCTGGAGTTGGTTTCCTCAGGGCCTGCGCCACGAGTCTTCTGGCTGCCAGCCTTGCCAGCATCACCTGAGATCTTCTTTTGGTTTGCTTCGTACAGAGCCATCATACCCTTACCGGTAAAGTGGAGAGCGTACGTCGTTGCGAGAAGCGGCAGTAGACGGATCTGAACCATTGTGTAGTTCAGGACCTGGTTCTCACCCAGCGTCGAGTCAGTCGCATCGCGGTCTTGGAACTGCTTGCGCACTGAACAGTATCGAGTGGCAATAGTCACGCCTCGCGCGAGCGTGCTGCCAGCATCCATGACAATGTTGGAACGGACCCAAGTCAGGGTACCGTAGACGAGTGCGGGCGACGCAGGGCGTGTGTACTGGTTGGTCTTTGGGTCGATCGAAGAGAAGCGCGCAAGCATGCTGATGTGTGGCACTTTGACCTTGTTGAACAGGAGGAAACCGTTGTCCATGGTGTTGTAGCCGAATTTGGGGCCAATGTCACCGATGTGGATGTTCTCAAGAGGCTGGTGTGTCTTGAGATCACGGAATCTGGACAAGGAAAGGGTGAGGGCCCATTGACTTGCCGTTCAAGATCAGCTGGGCCATCACTACTGCATGGTTGGCAGTACGGCCGAGCGATCCAATCCACCACTTGGACGATGTGAGATGGGGCGAGTGGATGGTGAACGTCTTGTCGTCCGAGTTCCATGTAGCTGTTGTTTCCAATCCTCTTACGTTCGAACCGTGGCCCAACTCAGTTTGTGCGTAACAGCCAATGTACTTGTAATCTTGTGCGGGCTTAAGGAACTTCTCGTGTTGCTCTGCGTTGCCCTGGTCTCTGAGGGTGATCAAGAACATGCTCTCGTGCAAGCCGTATGGGCCAGGCTCCGAGACGAGATCGTTGGCGATGCGCTTATCTTGCATATCCCAGCTGTACTTCTTTTCCAGTGCCTCATCTTCTTTGCGCGGGCCAACGCAGTCTCGAAGCGGTCGATACGGCCAGCGAAGTAGTTCTGCGACTTGTCGAACACCTTCTCGCTCTCGAGGATCTTGAGGATCTCATACTTCCTGTCTATGCGGGCCTTGCTGAACAGGTAATTTGTGATGCTGTCGACGTCGATGTTTGACTTGCTGCGCTCGGCCTTAAGGAGTTCGGTGCCCTGCGAGCCTGCAGGGACCTTGAGGTCGCGGACCCATTGAGGAACGGGAGCCATGTTTGTGAGGTTATGGGATGAATGAGGAGAAGGGAGAAGGTCGATCAAATGGAAGAATCAAGACCTACCTCGAGTATGGGGATGGGGAAGTGGAGGACTGGGGTGGTAGGAACACTAAATAATCATGCTGGTTGCATGACGATTAGGAGCCACGAGTACGCAAGGGCGACCTCGGTGACTTCCAGGCCTCGGCTGTTGGATTTCACTTGGCCTGGTCCGTGCACACAATTCATTGCACATGAGGCTGAGAACCGCGGCAACTTCACTCTCCGACCACGCCGACTATACGGCCTTAACTTGAAGCATCCTTGTGCTCCACCACGAGGGACGCCTGCTTTACCATGATGCCGCACGGCAGTCGCATATAACTTGCGGCCGAGGCTGTTGATTTCTTACTGCGATGCTGCGAAACACTTCCCCATGGGGCCCCTGAGACCAGATTCATTCTCACGGTCCTGCAGCGGCCTCGTGTGACACTGTCACAAGGCAAATTGGAGGTATGCTTTTGCTTTACAGATGCAGCATTTCTACAATGTTGGTACTTCGGTAGCGTATGACTCGCGTCGCCGCCTCCGCTCTCGAGAGCGAGTGCATGGCCGTGATAGAATGGACAAAGGGATCGAATCGAAAACAAAGGCTCTGTGCCAGCTTGCTGTACAAAGCCATTGTTACGGCTCTTCTTTCATGATCAAGTACCGGTCTAAAAAGCTTCCCTCCAATATGTTCTATCACTTCTCGAAGCAAGCATCGTCACAGACGTCTGACGACAAATCGCACGAATACAGCTTATCAAAGCTCAACTTCGAGCGACGTCTGAAGCCGTCTTGATCTATCTTCTGCCACGATGGCTGTGATGAGTTGCTTGTCCAATTTGCTGGCGGCTGTGTCGAGCTCGACTGGAGTCTTTCCGTCACCATCTTGCACGATGGTTCGGATCATGGAGATCACAACTCTTCTCGTGGGAGCAGCGATTGACACGGTATTCAGCTTCGACGGTCTTCTCATCTTTCTGATCAGCAGTATTGCACTTACTCTGTTCGCAGCTCCTCTGCTTACCGTTGCTCTAGGTTCGACGATCACGATAGCAGCAGTCACCCTCTACAGGACACATGAAGCTTACCGCGCTTTTATGGCCCTGGCTCCTGGAGGATTACCATCGTCCTTTGCTGGCTTTTTGAAAACGAGTCGAGTTACTCGAGGTGGGTCGGTGCAGTGTGGTGATGGCTTTCTCCAGCAACTCGCCTGTAGGCAAGGTCCCACACCGTACACGATCGGTACTAGCCCGCATCAGCAGTACAACCAGCAGAGCCCTGAAGATATACAACAGTACTTCGCCGATCGCCTATCTTTGTTCGCCATATTGCGATCGGGCGACAACGGGGACATTCCTTCACCAGATGCCACCACCTTTGTCGTGGCCAAATCCTGCGACTGTATCCATAGTCCGCAAATTCGGACATTCGGTTGCACTGTTTGTTCTCCTGAACGCAGCAGCTGCGGTACACACGTGATTTTGCATCCGTCTGACCTCGAACAGGTGGTACAGACGGGCTGGGGCGAGATCCACCCTTTGGCGAATACACGCAACCCGTTCGCTCATTTTGGTCTTCGACCTTGCTTGCCTGGCACACTCGCGCTCATATACGCCCCTAGGGAGTACTCTGAGGTCTGCACTGTTATGAGGATCATCGAAGCCGGAGCGAATTACACTGCGAGTGTTGAGGGAAGTAGCAGGTGAGTATGCAGAGCGATCGTTGACAATGAATTGAGCACATCGCTCTGACTAGATTGACATCTCCAAGTAGAGCTTTCGAACTTGATGTATCATGATGCAAAATACAGTAACTTACCTGATAATCCTCCAATTACACGACCTGCCCACAAATTCCATCCCATATCGCGCACCTTGTTTCACTATCAACCCAGATACTGGCCTGCAACTATCCCAAGCAAAGCCACGAACAATTCTCGAAAGCTTTCGGAGCAGGAATCCAAGCTCGAAGGGAGACCCGCCATGCATATATCACCAGGAGCACCCTCGACGCAATTTTTCGCTCTGGCGAGGAGGGCACACCTTTGTAAGGCCCTTGGTGCCTGTTGGCGACTACATACGGGTATTCAGAGCACAGCCAAGTATCAGAAAGTCTGTGTAGCAGCGACATGTAAGGCAATGGTTGCGGCTGAGCGATTCCTGCAGGATTTCTTATAGCTGAAAGGCTTTGCGATCCTTCAACCCTATTTTGGCGTTCCTGAATCTCTCCGAGATCTCAGCGTTTACCTTAAGCAGTTGCCAGTCTGGGCTGTGCCATTCAGCTCGTAATTACGGCTCGCAGACTTCAGCTTGCCAATGTCGCAAGGCGATTTCCAGCAAATTTCGTTCAGCTGCTCTTGGTCGAGGCTGGTCTGCACATATTTTGCGTGCGCGCAGTGACATTTGGGCACAGGCGAATGGCATATATATATATGTAGGTTCTACTGACCTGCTTCTAAGCTTTATCACATTGAAACCACATCCACACCAGCGCCAAGAACAGAAGCACACAAACTCATCAAACAGAATTGCTTCAAAATGCGTTTAGCGGACACCATCCTGCTTGCTTTCGCAGCATGTCTACCAGCAACGACTGCGCAAGATGTCGTTTGTCAGGGAGCCAATGCGGATCCATCTGACATTGCGGCGTGTGCCAACGAATTGACTGCACGAGGCAGCGAATTGTGCACCGTGGTCGGCGGCTTCACTGAAACCTTCTGTCAAATCGGCACTGCCCGAATCGTGGGTGTTGGCAGGTCGAGTCCGAGTGGAATAGAAGTCTCGTCTCCTTGGTAAGCTTATAAGTGTTTGGTCGTGGACAATCCGGACACTAACGTTGGAATGCAGCGTCGACATTGCTATTGCTGTTGGGAAGATTCTCGACAAGTGTACCGTCGAAGTCAGACCCTATGGTCTGAAGGCTGCAGGCGCTTTGGCAGCGAACAACAATGGAAACATCATCGTTCACGCATTGTACAACCAGTGATGGACTTTAACTTCCAGTTCGGACTCCGAGAAGCATGTCTGGCCACACGATCGAAACTCCAGGCCAGACCAGTCCGACCGCGGCCTGTTCAGCATGTCGCAAATTGATAGATCTGTCTTGGGAAGCTTCTTCGATGTTGTGTTGCAGCGCAGACTCAGCATGTACTTTGAGATACAATAAGCTTGTAGAATTGCTACATTGCTTAGTACTCGAAGCCTACATAAGCCTGAATGAATAGCGAACGTGTATTCGTTCCTCAAAGCTCCCACATAGCTGCAGCATTAGGCCGTCTGCATGATCCTTATATGCAGGCAAACCTCAGAGCCGATATGAAACGCAACTCAAAACTTTCAGACCATGTTGTTCAGAGCGATAACGCATGCAACACCGCCTAACGTCCATCCAAGTAGGGTGTCGGTGACGATATTGCTTGCTGCTCCACCCCGCCAGCCGCCGCCACCACCACCATAGTTGCCAACCACCGTTGCCTCCAGAGCCACCGTAGTTGTTGCTCCAGCGTTCAGTCGTATCATGAGGAATATCGCTGGAGCTATACCTTCCGTAGCTGGCACGGTGATATTGAACTGCTGGCAGACCTCGTCAAAAAGTTTGGTGAAAACAAAATGGCCGTCAGTCACTGAAGATCAACAATGCGCCCGAGTAGCATCACATACCTTTGATATCGTCTTCAGGGTTATCACAGGAACGATCAGCGCACGCTGTTATGTTGGCCAGATCCCGTCCTGGCGAACGCAGTGACAATGTTGGTCTTCGTTTGTGCAATTGACGGATGCGATCGCCGCAGGGTCACATTCTTTCTATAAATCGTTCTGTCAGGCTGTTTTGTAAGTATCCATTCGGTCTTGTGTACTCAACGTACAACACATGCTGGGATCTGCTCTGCCTGGGGTCCAGATTGGGCAAAAGCGACCGTTGCGGCGATCGAAACCGTCAACAGCGAAAGGTGGAGTCGGTACATGATTTTTTGGTAGTATTGGAGTATCGACAAATTGATGGATCTCGATTTAGCGAATATTCTAGGGAGACCCTGACTATGTAACAAATGATTTATCAGTCAGCTTACAACATGCACTGGGCCCCCGCATCACCGTGTTCTCAGACATCAATCTTGCCTTCAACGGTTTGGAATTCCACGTTGCTGGGGCAGACAGGTGGTTTGTGACGAATTTGCATGCGCATAGTGAACTTGCAATGGTGCAGCACAATTGTTTCATCGATGCTTGTGAGCCAATGGTGACCAAACAGCTGGCTACATGATTAAAGCTCTTCGGCGTCGTCAGCGGACATCCTCTCAAGTCTATGCAACAATTGTTCATCCATGGCTTGCTCCTTTCGAAACAGGATACGCAACGAAATCGCAATTAGATGTCTTGTTCATCAGGTAGTCTCACGCTCTTTACCTGTCTAGGGTTCTAAAATTTTGCCATTCTTCAAGCTGCACGCCAAGAGCAGCCAGTTCCTCTTCCACATCTTTCTTGATCTGTGAGTGGGACTTGCCGGCGGAGGCGTTGTCGAAAGTCGAGTGAGTGTCCTGCAGGAGCGTGATACGTTGAGCATCGAAACCAGAAGCGATAGCACCCCGAATCGATGCGCGGACGCAGAAATCCGACTGCAGACCTGTCACTGCGATCTGACTGATACCTTGGAGGCGGAGGTCTTGAGCAAGCTGAACATTACTTTCGAATACATTGCCTAGTCTTGATGAGCATTGAGAAAGAGGAAGACACATCATCGTATTCTGTGACATTAGACTTACCAACATCCTTAGACACGAGAAGTTCTGCATCGTCGTCCTTCCGCGGCTTGAACATAAGTTCCGCAGGTAGACTTCCCTTTGTGCAACGGGTCGTCGGGATCCTTATCGTTATGCTGTACGAAGACAATTTTGACCTTCCGAGAGCTCTCGTCGTTGCGCTGCGCTAGGTCGTTGTGTTCGCGAACTGATTTGAGTATGTCACTGATAGCTTGTTGGACCTCCAAAGCGTCCGGCACCGTATCTGGCCCTTGGATGAGACCCCTTTGGACATCGATTACGAAGAGTGCCCGGCTCTCAAATAAGGGCTTCAAGTCTGCCATTGTTCGGATGCTGCTTTCAAGACTTATCTTGTGTTTTTTTTTGAGCTGCGGCGGTATCATGCTATTTGAGGGTACGCCTCTATGACTGATCTCACGGAGTGAGTCACTCACTGCCGGTCACAGTACTATATGCTCAACCTTGACAGTATTATCCCGAAACTCACCTTTGCGGAATCTGCACGATGTCCAAAACGACGAGTCGAGATGGTGTCTTCCAAAGAAGGATCCTGGTAAGCACGTCGGCAAGTTAGATCCGACAAAGCCATGGGAAAAGATGAATCACGTGATCGTCAATCCATGAATCAACCAAAAGCTCCGCAAATATTCGTGATGGACCGGACCAGTCGACTTTCGGGCATCGTCACATCAAAGACAAGACTAGACGTTGTTCTAACAGGCGACTTGTATGGGTAAAAGTGCATTCATTACATCATACGGGTATCAAGAACCAAACGCTAACAAAACCATCTCCATGGCCCATGCAATCGTACGTATCGTACACAGCCGTTGCCACTAGTACACACGGTGGGTACCTCTGCCATCAGTGCCATGGGCACGGCGAGTGCCAGCAGCCTAAAGAAGACCAGTTAGCATACTGATCAGTACAGTACAAGTGTAAGACTACTACTAACCTTGATGCCAGGCTTGCCTGTCAGAGTTCCCTTAAGGTTCATCATCTTGCCGCTGATCTTGTCGCCCATCGAGGGCTTGCGGTGGTGATGGGTGGTCGCTGTGCCCTTAGTGCGCCTGGTGGTGGCGGGACCGTGGGCGCCAGTGCCGTGAACGCCGGTGCTCTTGGATGCAAGAGGTCCCTTGCCAGCATGACCGTGGTGGCGAACGCCGCTGGGGTGTGTTGTGGTCTTCCTTGTGGTGGTGGTAGAGCCAGTGATAGGGTTGGTGGAAGTAGATTCCGTGACGCGAGCGTTCTGTGTGGTCTTCTTGCCCGTCAGGCGGGACAGAAGACTTGGCTTGCGGCCAGTGGTGGTGGAGGTAGTTGCGCGAGTGCGGGCCATTGTGTTGAAGCAGTGTATTTGTCTGTAGATGTGTATTGTTTGTTTCGAGATTGAGAGTTCTGTGGAGCGAGCAAGATGAGATGTGAGACTTGGTGTCCTGCCTACCTATTTATCGCTGATGCTTACGAGGTCACGCCTTACCCCATGACAGCTGACGTCGGCCTAGTCGTTTATTCTTGTAGCGATCACAGCAGAAACTTGGAAGATGTGCGCGCGCTCGCTTGTAGCTGGGTGCGGACATGAGTAAAGCACATACGTCATGTAGCACAAAAGCAGGCTCAGCGCTTGAGCTCCTATAAGCGATATGATGCATCCAGGGTTCCCATTATTGATGGACAGCTGACGTGTGGGATAAGCAGATAACATCGGAAACCGACATTGTGATTGATTGAGATTGGAAGAGTTGTTGGCTTTTCTTTCTACTGAGAGTTCTGAGAGTTCGAACCTTGCTCCGATGCTCCACCAACTTGAAACCTCCAATGAGCACCATGCGCGCTGACGTCATCTGTATAGAGCCATCAAACCTCCATGTTAGCCCATGTCAGACCAACCTCACCACTCCAAGCCATTTAAGCTTATTTCCACCGTCTTGCGCATTGTAGCTGAAGTGAACCTTCAAATTGCGACCTTGTCAGTAGCTGAGCCATCAGCCACATCGCTTCGCCTTGGGTACCATCTGCCTTCGCACGGGATCAGAGTCTCCGAGGGGAATAACAAGCATTCGTCAAGCTGTTCATTGCGTGATAGTCAGACTCTGTAGAGGCCGACCCACTCTAGTCCACGCCCCATTGAGGATCGAACCGTTCGAGCCCGTACCGATATGGAGTAAGTGCCGGCTCTATGGTCTCCCAGGGCTGGCCCTTCATCAAGATGACCATTTCAAAAATCGCAGACTCCAAAGCCTGTCTTTTGTACTGCGCCAGCTGATTGGGATTCATCGTTTGAGGCGATGCGATTTCCGCAAGTCTTTTGGTTGACACATAAAATGCCTGAGTTTGATGAACAGCTTTTAGCCACGAAAGTAGATTCTTCCATCTCGGTGGTCCTTGGAATGTGAACCTTAAAGCTTTGAGTTGGAGCCCGCAAGTTCTAGTCAGCTCACGCGACTTCTTTGCCAGAAACACTGGTGTTGCTGGAGAATAAGATGCGATCACGCCAGTGATCGCGTTTTCCGAGTAGAATACCCCTCTCGCCTCGCGACGAATCTGCTTACAGGTCGACAACAAGGCTGGTTCGGGGAAGTCCTCTCCTTCGTTCACGCGAATTCTTCCATCCTCGTTAAGGCGAAGAGAGTATTGATAGATGCGATTGCGAATCTCTGGCGGCAGTCGTAAGAGTGGTACGAACACAGGACGATTGAGCAAGAAGATGTAAGCCTTGGGAGGGACCCTGTTATCGCCTGTTACTTTGGTCGGCCGGCGGGTCTTGATATTCTGCGCCATCATGTGGTGCAATCGAAATGGTCGTCGCTGTGGTCGAGGAGCAAATCGCGCTATGTGGTGCGGTGTAGGAGGCTGCGGTGGAAATGTTGCGGTGGAAATGTTGCGTCGGTAAGGTAAGGTCAAGGTTAGTCGGCGATCTTGCCCAAACGTCAAGCGCGTGTCTTGCTGACAGTGATTGTGAAGAATTGGAGAAAAGTGAATGCAACGGAATATCGGTCGCGCCCGCTGCGAAACGGAAAAGTGATAGCAACAAATGGGCGCGCATGTCAATTTTCAGTCTGCACTATTTGACTACGCTAAACAGAATTGGATACCGGGCCAATCTTCAAAATGCTTTTCCTCCTTGAAGTTCTCGATGAACACCCGAATTGCATTCACGGCTGTGAACAACCAATCTCAACGGACTCTCTTTGCGTCTGCCATCGTGCATACTCTCTTCCTCTAATGTAGTCATCTGAAAGCCAGCCTTCCCAGACAGGCGAACGCAGTGCAGCACAGCCACTAGCCGTATCGCTCTGCTCAGAAGACCATATGCTTCGCACCAGATCTGAGTCGAGAGAAACTATCAGTACAAATCTACTGAATCAGTGACGGAGGTTCAACTCACCGGAGGGAATGAGCATCCTAATCTTGTCGCCATTCGGGGTCGAAAGCAAAGAGCCCATGGCGCAACATTGAAAGTACCAGATCGACTCGGCTCCATGACTGGTCCCACATACTGGCGGCCACCGCGAAAAGACCCATGATGAAAAGGCGCTCGTTGCATTCCATCTCCTGGGCCAGATTCGCTGTGCGCATGTCTTTAAGCAGTGATCTTGTTGCAATGTGAGTAGGAAGAGTAGGCTGACGGCGCTTAGTGGGCAGACTCTCATAAACATGCTTCACCCATGAAAGTAAATTTGCCCACCTCGGTGGGCCCAGATCTCTTATAGCTAAGTCCTGGATGCCACACTGATACCTCTCCACCAGTAGGTCGTTCTTCTTCTCCAGGAATATCGGCATGTCTGGCGAATACGACGTCATCGTGGCCTTGAAGCTGTTCACCGAATAGAAGATTCCGATCGCTTCGGTACGAATGGTCTTGCAAGTAAATAGCAATGCTGGCTCGGGGAAGTCCTCATCTTCGTTCAACTCGCAGATCCCATCGTCGAGGCAAAGAGCATGCTCGTAGATGAGGTTGCGGACCTCAGGCGGCAGTCGTAAAAAAGGCACGAAGACGGGAAGGTTGATGAGCTGCCAGAGAGATCCGTTCCGCGAGACACTGTGGGAGGGCTTTCTGCGGCTGTAAGTATGGGTGAGTTTCACTCTCTTCGCCGGTCGCTCCATCTTGTGGTTAATTCAATGGGGAAGTCTTGTCGATGGAGAATGGAGACTCGGTGACAGGGAAATAGAACGAGTGCGTTGTGTGGGAGTCAAGAAAGTTGAGTCGCGCTCCAGGTATCATCTGACAGCGGCAAACAACGGGAGCGATCCAAGGTGGAATTGGCGGTATGGACAGTGAATGGAACGAAAAAGTCGCGCCCATCCGTGTCTGAATCCTACAGCTATGGCTCCAAACAAATGTAGACGCAATGCCAACCTCAAACATGCTTCTTTGCCTCCACAATCTCACATTCTGCATCCCATGTCAGGGTCTAAAGACACTCTTGCACAAGCCTCCATTCACAATAGAAATGAGCAACAAGCCAGTTGGTTTCGCTTATGGGAGCATCCGACCTCGCTCGGGAGTGGACTCCTGAAAGACAGCTGTTAGTACTTCTGAAGACTTTTACGACGTGAGGAATAGTCTGACCATGGGGCATGAATGCCCTAATTCTGAGCCCAGTCCTGATCGAACTGTTGGAGACCCAAGCGTAGTTTGGCAAGTATCGGCTCAACAACTTCCCACGGCTGGTCATGCATCCTGAGAGTCATTGCCAATAGACCGCATATGAATTGGGTTTCCTCGCTCACTTTGGGGCTCGAATGTTGCGCTGGCGTGTTTCCAGGATTTCTAGTGTAAGTCCCAGCTTTTCCTTTATGACTCCACTTTAACCATGCGAGTAGGTTCTTCCAAGAAGGGTTCCCACGCATTCTTAAGATAAAGCGTTTGCGGGCAATGTTGATTCCCTCAGCCCGTAGCAAGTCGACCTTCTTCTGCAGCAACAACACCATCGAAGGGCAGTATGATGTTACAGTGCATAAGAATTCGTTCTCCAAGTAGAAGATGCCGCTAGCCTCGCGGCGGATTTGCGTGCAAGTTGATAACAGACCTGGCTCGGGGAAGTCCTCGTTCTCATTCACTTCAAATTTGCCGTCATCGCTGCGGAGAGCGTATTGCCAAATGAGGTTACGAAGCTCTGGTGGCAGTCGTAAGAGAGGGACCAACGAAGGTCGATTGAACGCAGTGAGGAGAGACCCGAAACGCGGAATCTTCTTGAGAAGAAAGCCACGAGAAACTTTGGAATCATTGAGCTTCAGTCTCTTTGCCTGCTGCCCGGCGGTAGCTTCGGGTTTCCCACGCCTCGATTTCTTGAGGCGACTCAACATCTTGTGTTGCAGTCGAGATTGTGGTCTCGGTGGTGATGACGTGGTGTTCCAGAGAAAGCGAAGTCGTCGTGTGTCGTGGCGTAGGAATACTGCGAAGACAAGAGTCGAGCGACTGCGCTGAACAATGTGGTGTAGAAATGCTGCGACAAGAAAATTTGCTTCAGTGACCTTAATTGAATGTCAGGTGAGTGGGAGGGTGGGTGAGGGAAGAAAAAGGGAGCGCTATAATGCGAAAGCGGCGAAATGGATAAGTGAAAGCAATGAAACAATAGTCGCGCGCTTTGCGAAAGGAAAAGTGAAAGCACTGAATGATCGCGCTGTTCTAAGTTTCACTACTTCACTGAAGTACAATGCCATGCCAGACTTCGAAATGCTTCCTTGCCCCGGCAATCTTACATTCTGCATCTAGAATCATAGTCTGGAAGCCACTCTTGCACATCCTTCCGTCCAAGCCACAGGCCAGAGGGTTTTGCTTAGGGGAGCATTCATCTTCTCTCAGAACGCGAATCCTGCGAGGTAATCGTTAGTACTTCTGAGACTCTCGATATACGAAAAGATTAACTGACCAGAGGGAATGATCAACTCAATCTTTAGCCCACTCTGGGTCAAATCGGACCAGCCCATAGCGCAATAGAACAAATACCGGCTCGACCACCGTCCACGGCTCGGCCCTCATCTTAATAGCCGTATTGAAAAGACCATTGATGAAACTGTTCTCTTCATGGTAGTCCACTTCTGCCGGAGTCGGGTCCTCAGGAAGAGGCCCTTGAGTACACCACACGCCGCCTGCTTTGTGGATCCATTTCAACCATGCAACCAGGTTTTTCCATTTCGGGTGTCCCTGCCTATATCCAACCAGTCGCATCACAGGAGGTCCGCAGTTGTGCATCGAATTCAAATTAGACAACTTCGGCATCAGGAACTTTGCCATCGATGGGGAATAAGACGTGATCATAGCTTGGAAGTCGTTGTTAGAGTAGAAAATCCCGATCGCCTCACGGCGGATCTGTGCGCAGGTCGACAGCAATGCGGGCTCGGGAAAGTCCTCTCCTTCGTTGATTATGCAATTGCCGTCGACGTGCAGGGCGTCTTGCCAGATATGGTTGCGAACCTCTGGTGGTAGGCGTAGAAGAGGAACGTACAAGGGATGATTGAGCGCAGTGAAGAGAGATCCGGAATGGAAAGGCTTGTGAGGGACGCCGACAGGGACCTCGGAATCATCGAGCTGCAACTCCTCCACGCGTCGCTCGATGGGAACTTCCGGGTCATCGAGCTTGAGCATCTTTTCGTGCTGCTCGACCGGAATCTCGAAGTCATTGAGTGACAAGGTCACTGCCTCTCCTTCAATGGAAGCTTCGGGATGGTCGAGCCTTGATTTCTTCGCATGCCGTCCGCTAAGGGTTTCGGTATCGTCGAGCCTTGATCTCTTTGCACGCCCCTCCATCTTGGGCCGCTGCAGAATCGGTCGTTTCAGGAGTGAAGATGTGGTACCTCAGGAGAGCGGGTGCAGAATGTCATGCAGTGTAGAACCAGGTTTAGGCAGTGTAGAAATACTGCGATAACAAGTGTTGAACAGTTGCGTTATACGATGTGGTGTAGAAGTGCTGCGATCAAAAGAGGTCGTGGCGGTGACCTTGCTTGAGTGTCAGGTGTTCGCCTCTGCTCTTGGCTTTCCGCGAGAGCGGGCGAAAAAGAAAATTGATAGTGCGCCAGGTGTCGTGTGACGGCAGCAAGGCAGCGAAGTGAAAGCTCCAGAAAACATGTTAGTGGATTGAGCTCGCAACTTGCAACTTGCCTGATGCCTAAGAACAAGATGTCAGTGAATGGAGCTTGAGACTTGCGACGAGCCCGATGTCAAAGCTGAGGCCCAGCCATTCACCTTGGGACCAAATGAAGGTTGATATCACGTCAAGAATCACAGAGACGGATCTTTAGCTCGAAATGATTATCACATATCGGATCCACAAGTAATCCATCAGGTTCCCACATTCCGGCCTTTGGCCTCCTTTCCATCCTCGTCAACAGGCTTCAGGTTTCCTTTCGCTGGGCCAACAACGCAGACACCATCCTTACTGAACCGACTACCATGCACCGGACAGTCCCAGCTCTTCTCCGTGCGATTCCAGCACACCACGCCCTTCATATGCGGACAGAGAGCCGACATGGCATGCGTCTTGCCAGCGTCGTCTTTGTAAATCGCAGTCGGCTTCCAGTTGGTCTTAGAATTGTTCATGACGCCGCCTTCGCCGTTGGCCAGGTCCTCATGTCTGCAATGTCGGATTGCAGGAAGCGCTTGTACTGACTGTTGATTTGCAGGTCGTGCGCGAGCATGCTGCCGGCACTTTTCACAATGCTGGACATGCGTTGAGGGCTGTAGAGTTCCGACCACTCGTTTGGTCGCTCCTCGATGACGTCCGCGAGGATCCGTCCTGCCAGAACACCATGAGTGAGACCGTTGCCGGAGTCTCCCGTGACGATGTATGTGTGCTTCGTGCCGGGGTCCAGGCCGATGAAAGCCAGGTAGTCGACAGGGTCGAAGATCTGGCCGGACCAGGCATAGTCAACGCTGCCGGCAGACGGGAAGCGCTCGCGAGTCCAGGCCTCGAGTTCTTCGAAGCGTCCAGTGGTGTCTTCTTGGCCCACTTTGTGGTCGCAGCCACCGATCACCATGTAGTCGTGCTTATCGTCGCATTGCGTCAAGCGGACATATTTGTAAGCATCGGCGGTGTCGTAGAGTAAGCAGTCTTCGACGGCTCCTTTCAGAATTTTGATGGCGATGCAGTAGGTGCGCGAGTACTCCATCTCGGCGATGACGCTGAGTTTTTGCAGAGGCACGCACGTAGCCATGATGGCGTCATTGCAGTCGATGGTGTGGCCAGCTTCTGTTCTGATCACGACGTGCTTGTCGTCCACCAAGAGAGGCAGAGACATACCCTTCTCTTTCCATTCCATTACACGAGTGTTAGCATAGCAGCTGAAATTGGGCTGTTTCTTCAGCCATTCAAGAACTCCAATTCTGTGTGGCAAGGTAGTCATAGGTTAGTAACACAGTCAAAGCAACGCGATGGAATACGCTGTTCACTCACAGGTACTTTGTTGGATGGAACGTGCCCTGCTTGAACCACACAGCCGCATCACGCTGGTCGTGTTCACCATCCCAACCCTTAACGACATAACCTTCTCTAAACTCAGCGTCCATGTCGAGTGCCTGGGATTTGCCCACCTCCCCTCTCAATGCTTTCACGTCATCTTGGTGCTCTTGAGGCTGCTTGACACGGTCATACTGGCTGATCTTGTAGCCCGGCAGTCTGCGGTACTCGCAGTCGATGTGCAATTCATTGGCGATATCACCGACATGATCTATAGCCCATGAGTGGCTCTCTGCTGCAAGTCTGGCGCCTTTGTCGCCGTGCTTCTTGGCAATGTTCGGATAGCCATCGTCAAGTGCGCTCGCTAGATGGCCACTGGTTCTGTCACTTTCGCCCGAGAGGATGTTGCGCGCCCTCTACCATAACGACCTTGTGGCCGCGTTTGACCAACTCGTATGCGGAATGGATTCCAGCTATGCCGCTGCCGATGACGCAGATATCGGTCTTGAGATCATGGTCCAACGCAGGGAATGTCGGACGGTCGGAGTAAGGTTCGGTGTGTCTCCAGACAGGTTCCGTTTCTCCTTCGGTCTTGAGCGCATATTTCGGATCGGTAGTAGTAGCCATTGCTCGCGAGGACCAGATTTGGGAATGTGATATCTTAATCGGCTGGAAGGTCGTTACTCGAGATGATGGAGTTATTCTCGACTGAACACTGAAGAGTGTACTGCGGTATGTTCTCGGGAACCAGGCCTTTGTCGAATTCATTCTGCATGAATTAGAAACATATGAAAGAGCAATGGACAAGCTCAATGTTTTGTACTTAAATCAACCGGGCTTGCACCACGTATGGTCATCATTACAGCTGTGCTCGATTCCCTACCTGTACCAGCGGAGTGTTTGCAACAATGACAAGTATATGATCGCCCGTGACCGATGTATCACAGCATTCTCAGAAGCTGTGTCGGAATGGCGCATCATAAGGTCATCAGTCATTGATTCACGGAATTGAAGTCCGAGACGACGGAGAGAAGACGTGAGGTTGACGCGTTTTGGGCTGCGGGGAAGGAATCACACAGCAGAAATGCCGCCATGCCTATCGTAGACCACGACAATGAAGTGCTTGTCGATGTGATCCCACGAATGGATCGCAATCAAGCCGTCATGCTCTTAGCAAGTGTTCTGGTTGGACCGTTCTGTTGATACATGTACGCATACATGTAAACAGGAGTGCCCATCATGTTGACGAGCGCCGTCTGCGAACGCCAACCCGACATTATTATACATTCAGCTACAGACTGAACGGGCACATGCAAATACCGAGGATGCAGGAATCGGCGTAACTTACGCGAAGGACTGAGTTCGTGCGCTTCCGAATCCTCTTGCGGGACTAAAGGGCAGTATGAACATTGACTTTGTTGAGGCGTGAACGTGAGCTATCCGCCGCCCGCGTCTGCGCGTGAGTCTGGTGGCTAAGCCGGATACTCACGAGTATGCTTCGACGGTCCGGCAGACATGGTGCGGTGCTATACCGACCAAGGTTCCTGTATCGATCGTCATACCGGTCGCGATGGCATGCTCGCCTGAAGTCGTATTGGCGTTTTAGCGCTGTATTCACATGCGTGTCCTGTAACATAAGGCGTGATCTCGCTTTGCAAGGCGCCCACGGTTGGTGGGACTCTCACCACTGTGCACACGACACAATACCCTTTGTGGAAATCGTCCGGAGCCTCGGTTGTAATTTCGATGGCTACAGCCTGCAGAGGACAATTTATTCGATTGACGCGGCCAGTCCAAAGCTAAAAGGTCGTCAATTTGAACAATGCAGTCTTGCCTCCACTTGCACGCGTAGCCGGTATAGCTCGCGGATTGATGCCGGACATCCTCAACATTGTTGGATATGGGACTCGCAAGAAAACGCAGCGTAGAACGTATATGCTTTCGGCAGTTGCAGATCAGCCAGACGGGCGGAGTCGTTCTTCGATGCGGATGTCATCCTAGTGTTCCTCATTGTCGCGAGTAAAGAATATCGCAAGTCGCAGGGCAAGGTGCGTTGCTTCGCGGCTGCGTCTGTCAGCCTTTCAGGTATGCACGTGGGCACTACTCATGCAGGAAGATGGTCTAGAATAGTGGGCGTGTCGCCGGGGACGCAGTCCCTCCTCCGAAGGAGTGGATCCTGGCGAGCAGCACGGGTCTCCCCGACCTCAACTATGTGACGCTGCGGACAGATGCTCGGCGGCCAAGTCGAAGGATGTTGCGCGCATGCAGATTGAAATTGTCTGTAGGGCTTGGTGTGGTACCCGTTTCTACGTGTTCATGACGCGCGCGTTTTGTGAAGCAGTTCTAAGGCTGTCTCAATAGCATGGTTTCTGTTAAAGCAGTCGCATATCCCAGCCACGCATCTCGGCACTGCCATCGCAGTCGGGAATTTCCTCCACACAGGGACTTTTGGTGCGTCTTCGTGTGTGGAGGCACTGTATGGGTGGACCTTTGGAGGCCTCGAGACGGAAGGTCAGCCTGAGTCGTGCGTGATCTGTGCAGGGTAGTATCCCGATTCCCACGAGGAATGATGGCGATGGCTGTTGAACGCTGTTTTAGCCGAGACGTTCAGAAATGTCGTCGCATCGATGGTTGTGCGGTCATTGATCGCCTTGCACGGCAGCCAACCTCAAGGCTGTCATGCCGGCAGATGCAAGACACAGCTTGCAGAAGCTGGATGCATGCCAATGCTGCGGCGCTGACGGCGATCGCGATGGCATTGACAGCATCACTTCAATCACGGCCTTGTCTCTCACATACCAGAACACATGCACACTGCTCACACGAGCTGGTGCCTCTTCCAGCCTAGCCCGAACGTTCCCAACTGCTAACGGCTGCACGGTGCACCTCGTACCGGCGGTTGGTCAAGTCGAGATAGCCGGTTATCTACGCAGCTGCAGCCGCCTGCAGGCCATGGCGGCATTGACTCTCTTCGCCTCAAAGTCTCCCAGTGACAATCCAGTTACCCACACCACACTGCACGTGGCTCCGCCGCGACGTGCATGCGCATATCTCTGAGTTGTAGGAAATTATCTCTCTTCACTTCTGCCCTGCACCCGCCCTTCCTCCAACTTCCGCCGCGCCGACTTCACCTTTTGTCTCAACCAGCCGCCCACCATGAAGTACGGCGAGACGCTCCGCCAACGATCAATACCTGCATGGAGCGCATGTAAGTCCCTTTCGCAATCGTACAACTACTCCTCAGACACAGCCATCACTGCGTGGTGATGCAATGGCTGCTCGTCTCCAGCTTTCCGGACACGGCCCACCCAACATTCCGGAGTGCTCCACTGACGTAGTCACGCAGACAATATTGACTACGACGACATCAAACAAGTGATCAAGGAACACACTACGCCAGGCAAAGGCAAGACCGTCGCCGTCCCTGGTCAACCCGACGTCAAAGCACTGGGCTTCGAGAATGATCTATACCACATCTTCGAGGAACAGCACGATCGCATTGATCTATTTGTAAAGAGCAAGGCGCGGGAAATACAACACAGGCTTGGTATGCAGTAGTGAATTAGGGAGAATTGGCGGTATGAGATGGCTGACAACGGCTGAACAGACGATGCGAAGAAGCGACTGAATAACCTTGCAAAGCGCAATACGCCAGCCGACCAGAGAATACCAATTAGCCGACTGGAACGCTATGGCAAACTGGAGAACGATGTGCTCAAAGCTGGCGAGGAGATTAAGTCTCTCTCACGATTCATCAGCACACAACGAACAGCTTTCCGCAAGCTATTGAAGAAATACAAGAAATGGACAGGGTCATTGCAATTGGAAGAACGTGTGCGAGGAGATATTCTGGATGACCTGAAGAGCTTCACTAAGTACGACCTTCGCCCATTATTGGACGACTACTCGGGGACCTTGAACGACATCCGCACGCTCTATGAGAGCCGTCTACAGCAAGCAGCCGCAGACAAGCCTGACACGCAAAGCAACGGGACTGCAGCGAAGTCCTCAACGATCGCAAAGCTACACGCAAGCCTAGCTACAGGGTCACGAACGAATTTCGACACGGCCCTCGCGACTTCGCCACTCGGCAGCTCGGGTACGTTTGCTAGTTATTTTGTACACCACGACAATATCGTGGAGCTCCAGGTACTGCTTCTGCAGCATTTGCGCTACTTCATGAGAAGCTCTGCCAGCTCCAACGGCACGCGATCACCCCAACAAAACGACAAGACGAGGAACCGGACTGTTTCCTGCTCGCGGCCGACAGCCCTGAACATTTTATACAACAGCAGAGCGCAGTGACTGTAGATCAACGCGAGCATATGTCCGGATCTACGCCTCAGCGAACAAAACTTTGCGCACGATGGAACACTGGTGACGATGCATTAGTTGCCGCGAGAACAGGCTCTGATAAGATGAGCACATATGCTCTGAAGCCAAAGCACATTGACGACTTCTTTGACAAAACCAGACCATTCTTGCCCAGGAGAGAGTCGATGAAGGGCACGGCGACGGAGCTTAGCGATGTACGTGATGTGCTGATCAATGATGAAGATGTGCGAGTACTCTACTCCATGCAAAGCACACGGTCTAGATTCGTTGGCCTCAGCAACTCTTCCACCGGTACCTGCTTGGGATCACTCGACACCAATATCACATTCGCTGCTGCCGGCGCCAGCGAGAACAAAACACAATTCCCCTTTTCTGTGCTCCAATTGCGACATGAAGGTGCGATTGATCAGAGTCTGCTCAACACTCTCAACAACAGTCACCTCGTCGAGCGTGTGCGTGGGTTTTCAATGGAGTACCATGCCATCTGGCATCTTTACAAGCCGAACACAGTAGCCGCACCATTTTGGGTTACCACACTATCACGGGACATCCGCAAACTTCCTCCAGCAACATCACGACGGTCCAACAGCGGGAACGTGACAGGCTCACAGTCTCCCAGGTCTCCATTGAATGCCATGGGCACAGCCTCAAATGGCTCATCCGTGATGGGGACGACGGATGGTACCACCACAGCTGTCGGGACATCTCGCAATCCAAGTATGGGCTTCGCCGATAGCGACGCAGCGGCACCACCACTACGCTCGTTCCGCAAGAAACGCCGTCGTGATTTCCCAGAAGCGCCAGCACAGCCACAAGCCAAGTACTGGAGTGAATACGACCACCCGGAAGATGGCTCAGATGCTGGCGACGCGTACGTCATTTACATCGACCCCAATGAGCGATCTGCATTTGAGGTCTTCTTCGACAAGGTGGGCAGATTTTTCTCGCGGAAACCGAAAGCGGAAGACAATTATCTGCCATCCTCGCCTTCCATAGGCAACGACGACGAAAGCTCCTCGGACGAAGAGTCGCGCTTAATGCCTCGCAAACCGAAATCCTACGGCGCAATGCCCTCATCGCGCCCCCAGCCACAACGAAGATATGACCGGAGCGCCCACGTCTACAGCCAAGAGCACGATCAGAGCGCCATACTCCCTCAATTCGCCGCCGTCTCGCTCGTCGCCTCTCTGGTTATCCTAGTCGTGGCTTACTTGCTGGCTGCTACTGGCAAACACAAGCTTGCCACGGAAGTCGACGCTGGCGTCGTGTTTGCCATTGCAAGCTCGTTGATCTTCTCAATTGTCGGCGTGGCTGCCTTGTGGAGAGAGGAAGACGTGAGAATGGCCACCTGGGTGCTTGCGGGTACAATGTTCAGCATCGATGCTGTTGGCAGCGCTGGGCTTTTGGCTTGGGTGCTTGGTTGAGCTTTTCTGTTTATTTGCCGCCGCTGCTTTTGATGCGGCTGGCGTGATTTTGTTTTGAGGGATTTTATTGTTTCCAGCGAGGCGTTGGAGGTTAGTTCCTGTTTATATCCCAGATTGCGATCAATCTATAAGTGGTTTTTATGTAAAGCATACTTTCCCCGTTCATACGTGCACATCTGAGTACACAATACGTGCAACACGGCACCAATTTTGTTGGCTCAAGACATATGACACGACCACGGTTGCCCTTTAGTGCATGCGACCATAGGTCAGTCGAGACTGCGTATCATATCCGAGTCCATGCACTCTCGCTTTGCTCCACATGACCGGCACTGAGATTCCTTTCCTGTTTCCTGCTTTTGCTTTCTCCAGACCACAGAGCATTTCCTGCTGTCCTTACAGCCTCCGCGGCATCGGCCAAGTTTAGTCAATTAAAGAGGATTGACTAGTTGAGTTGGTGTAGTGCATGTCCACATTATCAGAGGCTGATGGCAGGTCACGGACTACTGGCTCGATTGGCGAGCTCTTTAACAGTATACGAGCCTTGGTATCGGCTGCGGTGTTGGTTGAGGCAACAGCATTCCTCCCAGGGTGCGAAAGTGGATCAATCTTGGTCAGCTATTGAGTCGTCGGGTAGCTAGTGCTTTTTTGTAAGGACTGTCGATATTAGCACGTCGCGCTACTGCTGTTTTACTGCTCGGATACGAAGATCGAAGCCTTTCGCGTAGCACGGGCTCATAAGTCGGACCTTGCGCTAGTGTCCCTATGTAGGTCACTGACATCTTCGATTTTTAGAGATACTATATAGTGTACATCGTATCAGCCATTCTAATCCGTTGTCAACAGCGCCTTGCCCACATCGGACCCCTTCAAGGTAAAGAAACTCTCGACGTAACTTTTGACAAGCTGCAAAGAGCGCTTCTCTAACATAAGTGTTGGGACAGCGAACAAAAGCAATAACAACAACCATGATCGCCCCAGTCCTCAGTACCATCGCAAGCCTCTTGCTCCTCAGCAACCTCGCCGCCGCGCTGCCCGCCGAATCAGCCGGTGTACAGACTCGCCGATCCGAAGGAGACAATCCTATCAACGTCGACGAAGCCTGCAAGTTCCAGCACGGGAGCGCTTTCTCTGCGCAGACCAAGGGGAACGGGTGCAACGACTGGGTGTGCGTGCGTGGCGGTGAACGGTATGGAGTCGATATGCAAGGCTGGTGTAGGATCATGAGGGATCGGGAGAACATCTACTATGGATATCTGGCTGAGTGCAGGGGTGGTGTTTATGGCTGGGTGTGCAACCTTGAATCTGCCTGACACCCCTAGCCCAACCACAGGAAGCTATCAATTTGCCTTGATTTGAGGATTTTTGGCTCGGGGATTTTTCGAATTGATCGCCATTGCTGGAGGCCTGGATGTTCGAATTCTTACCTTGTTGTGTATCGAAAGATATTCGGACGATTATACCAAATGCCATTGAAGGCACTACGCCGACACATTCCCTGTTCCTGGGATGCCGCATTGTCGACTGGCCACCATTCTATCGTACCTAACGTGTTATTCGGAGACTCACGCAGAAGTAGATGCTGTGTTAGCGTCCGGAAAAGGCCCTAGATTGCCTTGTCAATTACAATTGTCTTATATTATTGACTAGCTGAGGTTTCCACATACGACCATAGGTCAGTGAAAACTGGGCATCCCGTCCGCTCTGCCATACATAATCACTGAACCGGGCGACTAGTACTAGAGTGGGTGACCATCTGGGAATCCCGCCTGTTGTATGTTTTTGTCTTTTTGCGCAGGGTGAAAAAATTCAAATGGTTACCTCGTGATATCTCGCTCGTGACGGCTGTGCTCAATTTTCCGCAGGCAGGCGCCATTGGGTGCTGCAGCGTTATGATGAGGTTGCTGGACAATAAGCTCATTTCGTCGGATTATCAGCAGTAGATGAGCAGAAGTACATGCACTCATCTGCGTTTGTGGTGACTTCCAGCAATGTCCGCATGGTCGGAATATCGGCTTGATTGGTTTCCTCCAGGCAATGCCAGCCTCCTTCATGAACGACGATGTTGTCGGGAGGGTGAATCAAGGTATCATATGTCTCCATGACACAATACCAGGCCCATTTGCTTGCAAGATACGGCCAAGGTTATCAAAGCGTCTAAAAGGTATGTCGAGGAGATCTTCCACCGGTACCACGCAGGCACGCGTGCTCCGATCGTGGGAGTGGAGTACACTATGCGAGGCAGTGCATGGCAAGAACCCTTGAACCATGCGATAGCCACCTGCACAGGATAATAAACGAACCTGGCAGTCGATATAGACTTTGGCCGAGGTAGAAGTCAGCTTAAATTCGGCGTTGCATCGCCCCGAAGGGCAAAGATCAGGTTTGATGTAGGATCGTCGACTTCCTTGACACGCTTGGCGGACGACATTCCCCCACATCCCCGCACCATGTGGAGCCGACAGGCCATTGAGATATATTGCACGTGTTGGCAGATGAAGAGGATATTAGTCTTGTCTTCATAGATCAGTATACCAGCGAATATGGTGGCGCTAATGATAAAATCGATCTTGTGTGCTGCCGCTCTGGCGGCGATCAGCAAAAGCTGCAGCATTGACACCTCCCGCGGGATATGACATTCTTGCCACGAAGAGAAGAACACATCAGCATCTGGATGGCCCTATGGTCCTTTCAGCACCGATGGCCGCGAATATTGTCGATTCCAATGGCGATGCTATCACTTGGACGGGCATCAATTGGCCTGGCTCTGGTATATCGGACGAATGATACGCATCCAGTATAACCGACTGACATTCTCTGTAGGCGAGACCATGGTCCCAGAAGGATTGGAATGGCAATCGGTTGAGGAGTTGTCGATAGAATTGCAAGTGTTGGCTTAACTTTGTTCGTTTGTAAGTGCTTCCTACGTTGCACAAGAACGTTGGGCCACAGACTGATCGAGAACAGGACTTATGCGATCGAAATGGTCGATCAAATTTACGAACGTGAGGGCATGGACATCCCGCTCGAAGTCGCCATGATCAACGCTTTGGGCTATGCCAATGGTACCAGAGTGACCAAGGAAATCATTGAAAGGAACCCTGGCTGGACGAAAGATACCACCCGCTTCGAGATCTGGGACGCAATCACTACCGCGGCAGCTGCCAAGAACATTGTTGTTCACCCTGACGTTCACATCTCCAAGGCTCAGTGGTGCTGTAGTTCTGCTGGTGAGTAAATCGATGACACTCAGATATAGAATTGCACTAACTTCCGCTTGCAGATGGCAACTCATGGTTCGGTGACATTCAATTCGACACTGCCAATTGGGTCAGAGGCCTGCGATACATGGCCGACTGGGCTAAGGGCCACTCGAACGTTGTCTCCATGTCTCTCCACAACGAGCTTCGTCGTTCTCTCAACGACACTACGCTTGGGTACAACTGGGTCAACTTGGTCGGCAACTACACCGCTGCAACTGATGCTATCCACGAAGTGAACCCCGACATCCTCGTCTCATGGTCCGGCATGCAGTTCGATCAAGATCTTTCTGCTCTGACTTCTGGCTTGAACTTGAACGTTGCACCATGCTACAAGTGCGATGCCATTCGCGACGGGCCTCGTCGTGAGCCTATCGTCTTCGATCTCGCAGAGCACCCTTGGGCAGACAAGGTCTTCTACGAGCTCCACATGTACTCCATGTCAGAGGACCAGGACACTGGCGACTGCGATATCATCAAAGCAGAACTCTACCGCAACGGCTTCAATGCTCTCGGCATGTCTAAGCCTGGGGCTTGCGACATCATCGATGACTGCCCCGACGCCGTGCGCAAGACTCCTGTGGTCATGACAGAGTTCGGATGGGCGCAGGACGTAACGCTGCTGAACGACACTCTGCTGAACTGCATCAAGGAATTCACCACAGAGCACGACATCAGTTGGGCGGTTGGTCTTTGGCTGGATCCTACAGGATTCGTTCTGGCGGACAAGATGTCGATGACACCTGGGCGCTTTTGAACCACAACTGGACTGACTGGAGATATCCCGAAGGTGTGGAGCAATGGTGGCAACCTTGGATTGAGGACATGCACAAGGAGTAGTGCGGGATTATCGAGCATGCAATATGATTGGGTTTATCGCATTGTATCAATCTATATCTGGAAAATCTATAATGAGCCGCGTCAAAGACCAGTAATTCATCGATTAAGCTGTCACGAGCCCTTCGCTCGGAACGCCGAAATCTTGCAGCCACTGCATTGGCCCACGCCGTAGCCATTCTTGATACTGGTCTTCTGACGAACACCACACCACTCCTGTCATTCCTGCCGCATTTGCGTCTACGCCGTCGATATTCGCTGATCTTCGGGTATGACGACCATGTGGCCATGATACAAGATCATGTTGTAGGCCTCAAGCTTGAGACCAAGTTCTTCTCGCAAGGACTTGAAGACGCCGTGTAGAGCTTCACCATCGACTTCGCCAGACAGTCCACGGATGGACAAGCGAAACGGGATCTTTTGTATCTTGTGGCGAGCTACAACTTGGTCAGTGGGCGCAATGGATACTGGATGGCAGTATGGTTTCACTTACCTGAGGCATCGTCTCTTTCTAAGAGCGCCTGCAGTCCAGAGTGGCCAGATTGCGGAATCACCTGCATATGTTTGTGTTCAACGAAGCTCCGGCGTCCTTTCCGCCATTGTAGATGACCATATATCCATCTCCCAGCGCCTTCAATGCAGACCAAGCCGCCGCGAAATCGCCAGCATTCAGCAATTCGTCCTGGTTCTCAAATTCGACGGTATGAAGCACCAGCTGTGGTCGGACTGCGCAGTACTTATTCAGAATCAACTTGTGCCGTGGACCGAACAAGCCAAGTGTAAAGTCTTCACTATCACCTGTGAAGGCAGGCTTTCGCACTTTCGTGCCAGCTGTTCTCGGCTTTTTGCCCAAGCCATCAGCCACGCGGAATTGGAACTGTTCCACTTGGTCAGAATTGGTTGGTGTTTCAACGGTGAAAGGTCGTCCGTACGTCAAAGGGAGTGGCAGAGATGTAACGAGGAGCGGTGTCCTGCCAGATGATTTCGCCTTGTTGCACAAGCTTGTCGAATTGTGCCAATGCACGTTCTTCAAGTGACATTCTGAAGCTTCCAGAGTCACTACGTTAGGGTAAATACTTGTTGATGGTCACAAAAATAATTTCGAGATCGACATTGAGGCTGAAGTCCCCACGTGGATGTTGGGAATGGAACACGACTGGAACGAGGAAGCTTACGTCATCAGATACCATGGCCAAAATTGGGCGCGCCTTTCAGGTTCCTTCTATCTGTCCGCCAATGCATGATTGACGTGTAAATTCATGGTCTCGCACATGCAAGGATAGCTCTGGCGAGCTGCGATCGTGTCCAATATTCTCGATGCTGTTCTGACCTGGAAAAATTTGTCTCTTGTTACTACAACGATGCCTCTCGAATCTTGGAAGCTGACTCAGCCTGTTATTTTGCCAAAAGGCTTCTCTGGGAACTCAGCAAGTCCTAAATTCCAGCCTCGGTCGACGGTGCTTGGATTTGACAGTCTGCGTTGACAACCGAGATTATTTAATTACTTCCCCGCCATCTCGGCAGGGGAAGTGCTGCTCTACGAGTGGGCTAACCATGACTGCGTGCATTATCTTGCCTGACAGCTGACAGCAAATTGGAGGTCCTTTTACACGTCGCTTGCTCGATAAAAGCAAACGTCACGATGCCGAAGACGGGTAGTGGCGATTTACAGCACGACATCACAACGCCAATCGCGACAGATGTGCTGAAACTCCCGGATGGGCACACTATCACTTACCATACCACCGGAAATGATGGATTACCTTTACTGCTTTTCATCGTCGGGAGCTCTGGGTTAGGCTCCTTGTATCGCCGTCTAGCAACCGAGCTCTCTACCACTTTCCGGTGCGTCTACTACAACAAAAGAGGCTTCCTCCCTAAAGAGACAGACAAGAGTGTCCTTGCCACGGAGACCAATAAACTCGTCCTGGTCGGTCGGAATGCCGATGATGCTGCGGCTTTGATCAATCATGTATCGCCTCACGAACCTGTGTACGTTTTCGGGACCTCTACTGGAGGAACTGCTGTGCTGGATCTGGCAGTGAGGTATCCGAAGCTTATCAGGACAGCCATCTTGCATGAACCGATCACTTTTTCTGTCATGCCTCCGAACGAACTCAAGGAGGAGATATTTGCGCTGTATCGTAGCCTGCCATGCTATGAGAACCAAGTCGAAGGCGCGAAGATCTTTGCCGACTACATGTTTCGTCCGCACACCCGAGAGACATCTTCCGCTCTACGCGATAGTCTGAGTCGAGTCCCGGCTCTTAAACAGCCTTCAGTGCCAGCGAAGAGCGCAGATGCTTTCAACGCTCGCCAGGGAGAGCAAGAGGGTGCTGCAATGCTTGCGTACTCGGTGGATGTCCAGCAGGCGAGAAGGATCAGAGACAAGCTATTGTTGATACGTGGCAAGGAGAGCAAAGAGTGGCCCATAAGCCAACCTGTCGTTTCTCTTGCACATGCGCTTGGAGACAACGTCAACGTGTGGGAGCTGCTGGTGATCATCTGAGTTTCGCTGCCCGACGCAGAGTCGAAGAATTCGCAGGCCAGCTTGTTGGTCTGTTGCGTGAGGAAGGGCGTCTGTCCGGATCCATAGATAGCGAACCGAGATCACGTCTTTGAAAGCTAGTGCTATGAAACAGCGAGGTATAGTCAATTCGAGCTCGTCATCATACTCGTCCTTGGGCTGTGACTTGAAGTGGGACCATCTGGGAAGTGTAATACACTAGAACAAAGTTGTGCCCGTGTTATAGGTCGCCGCTATCCGACGATAATAATGATATCTCAAGGAGGGCACAGATAACGCTTAAAGCGACGTTCTCGCAGACCCACATTCGCATTGGAAGGGCACGAAGATAATCCGAGGACGACGTGGGGGTCTTTGCTGGCAAGATTGGCAGAACAAAAGACGTGGGGTATGATAAACTATACTACTAGAGTCGCACCAACCACCTGAGACACCTCGATACCACTCTTAAGATAACAGAGATACTTCGAACGACGCTTGCAAGACTCCACAGCAAGAGGATTCGCGGCTCTGAGCTTGCTATCCACGACTCGCAGCACACACCTTCCACCCTAGAGAAGCTACAACCAATGCAAATCGCCCAAAGCGATCTTCTTAGCCGCGCGTGCCATGCGTCGTAGGAATCGCTCCGTTCCGTGCACACAAGTGTGGGGTCTGCTTTAGTCACATCCACCCCACAGTAGTCCCGCGGTTGCCGAAACGGCGTCTGGGGATGGGGGCGAGATTACAGCAGTAGCACTCCTATGATCGGAAAAGGGCGCTCGGAGAAAAGAGTACGCGCCAACGTGACCTTTGCCTGAGTAAGTGGTAGCAAACATGTTCCCTCAAAGGGTGAAAGTCCCGCAGGAGAACTAAACGGCTCATCAACGTGACACCGCAGCAGCGCTTGCTCGCATGAAGAAAGAGCTTCGCGTCAACTATTACGTTCGTTGTACTCCCCCGTCCTGTGACCCGACACGACGGCTCGTGCTGCCCTGAAAGCAGAAAAGGTTTCCTTGTCCCTTTCTCGCACGTCGCAGGGCACGAACTAGACCAGGGCGTAGGACGTACCTCTCAGTAGTCCGCAGCAAGAGGCGCCTGCCAGCCATCCTTCACGCAACACCCCGCTTTCCAGCAGAGTATCTCTGTCCTATCAATGCGTCCTGCACCTTCAGAGATACAGATAGATATGCCAGTACATGCAGTTGCATGCCCACCCACCTTCGGCAACGCCTCCGCTCCACGCGTAAACGATCGTGAACTAGCAACGCAACTTAGCGAGGTTTTGAGGTGCAGCGGGCGACTCCGTTCGGCGTGCCGGCCGTGCCGTTCCACAATAGTGTGATGCCCTGAACTCTTCCCTGGAAGCAGCTAGGCGAAGCATGTCGACATCTCCTAGCTGCAGAGGGGCCGGGTCCGATAATGATTGCGAGCAAGCCGCTTGATGACTTCCACAGTGGCCTGTAACCGACAAGCGCCCGCATCGTGTCGTCGAGCAAGTGAGCTTGGCAGGCAAGAGTGAGGGGCTGATGTCGCTATGCGAGTGTGGGGTTTTGCGTGGAGGATCAAATGATGGTGATGAGCGGGAGGAGGCAGGCGGGATGTGCAGATTAGGTACCTTAGCCCCATCGCCCATCCCACCCCATGTCTCTCATCCAGCAAGCAAAGCAACCTCTTTCCTCTTTCCCCTCAGCTAAGATCTGCCCTGCGTTGGTTCGACGCGCGCAGTCGTGGGCCAAGAGCGTAGCAAGCTAGGAAGAGGTGGTGGTGAGATGGGATTCGTGAGAGGCTGGATTGCAGGTCATGCAGCTGCACGATGATGAAGGGTCCACACGTTCATGAGACACGACTGCGCTACTGTAGACTCGTGACTCGGCAAAGCAGTAGTAGTATGATTGTGATGGCTGTGCCCGCCGGCCTCCGAGCGTGCTTAAACATTGGCAGGGTGGCGCGGCGTACAGGTAGGGCTTCTGCGTAGGTGGATCTGAAGACTTGCTCGGCAGCGCGACCGAGGACGATAGATTGCCTAGTGCCGTTTAGCAGGTTTAGCAGATTGTGAGACACGAGTGATAGCGACAATTTTGTGGGGTTGAAGATAGGCAGTGATGTGCAAGAGGTATAGGCGAGCACTAACGTCGGTCGTTGGGGTTACCACGTCATGATGGAAACGTATCAGTTGCACGAAGTGGCAAGGGACAGACTGTGTGGTTGTGCGAAAGTGACACGCAGTGTGTCATCGTGGTTCTCGTATCGAATACTAGCTACTCTATGTGCTGCCTAAGCAGTTTGTGGTGCCACTCTCGGTGGCAGACAAGAAGTGCGTTTGCAGGAAATGCAAAACAAACGCACCAAGAAGAACTCCTCCATGCTTTCAAAGAGTCCCAAGTCGGACTCCTTCAAGAAATTCCCTTTCCTGATTCGCCCAGTCCCGCAGTGGTACATCAACAATTGCGTAAAACAGGGTATCCTCCATATGCAGCCAGATTGCAGATTAGCGTCGTCGATGCAGAGACTGCGACTCTGCACCCGAGCTATGCATTTCCAAAAACACCTTCGCCGTTTGCTGCCAGGTCTCCAGCGACCATGGCGGGTCGTGCACCCAAAGGAAAAACCAAGAAGAACTTTTTTAGTACAGTTATGCATGGTGGCAATCCGTGCCGGAGATGCAACTCCAGATGAGATCGTTCCAAAACCAGAGTGTAGAGGGAGGCGTTGCTCCCATGCTGTTGATCTGGGGCTTTATTTTTTTGTTTCGTTTGACATCACCACAGAGGGTAGTCAATGTTTTTGTGTCATAGAAAACTTGGAAAAGAAAATGGCTCATCAGACTCGATCAAGACTGATCAAAGAGAAGATGATAGTAGTTGCTCATCGAAGGCTGGACCTGCGCTTGGCAGCACGAGTCTGGTCGAAAGAGCTGAAGTAGCCTTGAAGAGCAGCACGGGCTTGCTCGCTGAGGCCGGTACCGGAGGGCACCGAGCTCGAGGCGGAGGAGAGCGACGTTCGTGATGATGAAGGAGTCAACGATCGTGCAACTGATGATGAGGCAGAGGAAGTCGAGAGCCTCTTCTCGTCCCGCTCAGTGAAGTTGTAGGCGGGAGTCAGAACGTAGCCAGCCTGTGATGATTCCCAGGAAGGGTGCTCGGACTGAGGAGATGTGCAACCTGAAGGAGCCTTCTCGAGGTCGGCAAGGCGGCAGGATTGTGAGCAGTAGGAGCCTTCGCACTGCTTGTCGCAGGCGAGGCAGAAGTCCTGGAAGCAGTCCATGGTTGTGAGCGTGGTGTCGATATTGTTGGTAGCAGTGGTGTTGATGGTGATGACGGTAGTGGCGTCGTTGATGATTGGCGTTGCCAATGTGAGTCGTTGATATGTTTGTTTGTGTGAAAAGGCCAGTCGACGGAAGAAGATGGCACGGGTGATTTGTATGCTGCAGGATCGAATGCCTCCAATGACTGTACGAGAAGGTGGTAGATATGGTCAGGCACCGTGATGAATCATACGGCGCACGGATTGCGTGCTAGGCGAAGCTCTTGGGAAAGCCGGTTGTGTCAGACAGGTGTCGCAGCGCGTGATCGATGGTGTGGGCTGGTGAAAGAAAGGTGCAATGGCGTGGGTGATTTGCGAGGGCGATGGAGTGACACGGGAGGGCGATTGCGTATATATGGGATGGGCGATGGGCGCCTCTGCGATTGTTGGCTGCGGCCAGCCAGCTGCGACAGTGAGAGGGGGCGTGGTGCGCTCAGGCACGCCGGCGTGCAGAGCGAATGAGCAGGCCCCAACCGCGACAAGTGGGGCTGGCCGTGAGGACGTGCTCATGCGTGACTGGGCAGGCCGGGGGCGATCATGCGTCTAATCGCAACAGGCGACGAAACCTGCAGCTAGCAGACTGCACGGGTGGGCGTGGGATGTGCACACGCTCGCTACTCGCCGTCCACCACGCCGCTCGGGCCCTGTCTCGCACTGCTGGGGCCCATCCGAGCCATCCACGCCATCGCTCCCGGACTCCTCCACAGCCTGCTCGCCGTTTATGTCCGTAGCCATCGGACGGCTGGCCTCTGGGCCACGTTTTGCTTGCCGTCGGCCGTGATGTCGGCGGCATCCCAGCGAAGACCCACCGTCGACGCCCTCAGCACAGCACAGCGCTGCCGTGCCTTGTGCGCTGCCTCTGTTACAAGCCTGAGAGAGCGCTGGGAGCCCTGCAGCAAAGCAGTGTCGACCGTGTCTCGCTGGGCCAGAGCCTAACGGCAGGTCGAGCCCGAGCCTGCCTGCGCTGACTGGAAGATTACGCGAGGCAGAGATTTATTTCGTAGCCGCCTGACGCTGGGCACGCAACACGCATTGCTGATTGCCCAACACGGGCCTCCCGACTCGTCTCTGGAGACCACAGCACTATTTGGTGGACATCATGAGTAGCGTGTCAGTGTGTGTGGAGGGCGGCTCGCACGGCTATGTCATCCCCAATAGTGTACCTACCTCCTAGTCAATTTTTCGTGACAAAATTCGCCCACGGCAGCAACAGGCAAGGCGCAAATTACTGGCGTGATCTCCGACGATCAGCACGCGAATCAGGTGCTGGCTTAAAAATCGAGTCCCTAGTTTTTCTCTGGTTCGCACACTGGCACAGCACGCAATGCTGCTCTGTGCGGCTGGCGGATGCTCAGCTGTCCGAACCAGCTGACACTCTGTTCAATACACTCTCCCATCCATCCTGCCATCACAGCCGCACCGTCAATGACATTATTGAAATCATCACTCGCTTCGTGACCAAGCACGCACACACTTGCCGGTAGCGCACGGTCTGCACTATTACTTGCTGACTGTTGCCTTCATTCCTGTTCCTGTCGCACGGCCAACTGTGCAGATGCCGCCGCCAATGCTCGACGCCGACATATGCTGCATACTGAGTGTTTCGACGGCCCCGTCCTGACAACAACAACAGGCATCCTGAGACATGCCTTGCGCCATGTGTGTTTGGAGAAACGTGCTCGAGCAAACTCTCCCATCCCGCGTCTACCAATAAACCAGCTCGACCCTTGAAAGTCAAAAGACCCAACATATCGCGTAATATAACAAGTACCTCTGGTACATCTCACAGCCTCGCCCAGGCCCCGTCTCAAGGACCCCAGGACTGCAATTCGCTGAGCCTGGGGTTTGGCTGAAGACAAGCAGGGTCGTCCGCTTAGCGAGCCAGACTTCCTGCTTGTGAACTCTCGTATATTGCAACCCCACGCCGCTAGAGCAGTAGTAAATCGATGCTTAGCCTGGGTCAAGTATAGCAATCTCACGTTTCCTGGTCCCTTATCTTTTGCCATGTTCGCATATTGCTATCGTCCATGCAGGAGCAATAGAAGTGCGACGAAACTAGCCGATCGACGCTGCTCGCTCGCGCAGTAGCAGCAGCCGTTCGTCACAAAGACTAGTTGCATAGTCGGCGTTGGGCCTGCATCATCGAACCGCCGCGAAAAAGGATTGCCGTAGATGCTTTGCAGGACTCGCGTCCCACGACAGCAGCGTCGGCCTTTCTTGCATCAAGTAGCAAGCAAAGGCAGGGGCATGCGACATCGAAAGAAATCTCGTCCTGCTGCCGATCTGGCCCAGAGCAGCCAATGCTCGTCCTCCACGCGGTGGTACAAAGGACGCAATCTGTCCCACGGTGCGGCGCTGGGCCAATGCTCGAGCGGACGTCCGCATATAACTCCATGCGGTGTCGCCATCCCCACACTCGAGCCGTAAATCGATGCAACGCACGGCCGTCGAGCGAGACGTGGTCCGCATCCGATTGAGGATTTTGTCCAGGATTTGTGCGCGGTGCGCTGGGCCTGCGTGAGAAGCCACTCGCAGCCACGGCCTGTGGCTGGACTGGTCCATGGACTCGACGCGGGACGTTTGCTCAGCTCGCATGTTATGAAGGAGCTCGAGCTCGAGGAGGCGCTGGCGCTCTCTCTACGAATCCTGCTTAGCGTGGGGTCTTGCGTGAACTGCAGCCAGCAGAAAGGCACCCCTTCGGTAACGAAGGCGATTTGCCACTCGATACACTATCACACTCGTGCATACCCATCACGCTGCCTTGGTGCTTGCTGATGCCGCAACGCTCGACGACAATTCCTGAGGCACGTTTCGGTATCTTCCCTCAGCCGTTGCGTCGAAGCACATCCGCGAGCCGTTACCTGGCCTGATGCCGCCTGGCACAGTCCCCATCTGCGCCGTACATGCATGCACACGTACAGCAGCAAGCAAGCAAGCAGAGCATCGGCGCAGAGATGGTCCGCGTGCCGGGCGTGGGAGGAGACGAGACATTCAGACCTTCTAGGCAAACGCCCGCTTTCTCTGCGGCTTCGATGATCGAAGACATTGTGGCATGATGCATGCGACTACGAGGCAAATGCCCATTTCTTTCTTACGCGGCTTGCGCCTGCACGTGGCATGGGAAAAGCATAGCAGCAAACATCCTCCACTTCCTACCTCCGTAGCTGCTTCGCGGCATATGTGCCTGCATTGCCGGTGTTTTGGGTTGTCGGCGACGGCCGCTTGGGCCGTGGTATTGTTTCGTTGCGAGGACTGTGTCATGCCACCAAGGTGGGCACTTTTCACGCATGGGAAAATGAAATCGTCGATGGAGTGATCATGATACCCATACTGCAATAGTTTGTGGCTTCAGTTGGGAGAATGTGCTCTGGTCAGTACCTGCAGTCAAGCTATAGTCCGCCTGGCATATTGCGTCCAGGAGCTGGTGCCACAATCGTTCATGGAAGTTGATGGAAGCAATTCGACCTTCAGACCTGAGCTCACCGACTATGAAGTATGTTTCTGCTATCACGTATGTTTCTACCAGCTCGTAGTGCATGGTCGTAGAATACCGGAGGGCCGATATAGCTTGACAAGCATAATGGCCGACGTGTCCATGGTTGCTCTAATCATTGCAAAGCTCAACGACCGATTGACCATAAACTCGCTTTGGTCTCATCCCACGGCCTTCAATATCATCTTTGCAAGCTCTGAGACCTGCACTCGCCGCTCGGGTTTCCAGCTCGAATGCGACGAGTGGTGTCAAAATTCACGCAATATCACACCACAGCGTTCTTGGTAGTTTCCGCCCACGACTGCCAATGGCTACGGAACTCGGTCTGGCCAGGTCGAATGCTCGAGTCAAAGAATAGAGCCATAAGAATATTGGTCTCACCCCATCCGTTTTGGTCATCAGAAAGGACTTGCTGAGCCAGAGAACGAGTTCGATGGGTTGGTTGTCTTTGACGCTCTTGCTTTGTTATGAGTATCCGTTCACATCATGTGTGACAGGAATTAGATACACCATCGATGGGAGCAAGCGCAAGGCCAGTATCATAGTCACCCATACTTGATATACATCCGTTCGTTGCGCGTCATACTGCACGTTGTGAACATATCGAAAACGCCTCCCGTCACACACGTTGTGGATTCCAAGCAGCGGCAGTAGAAGTGGACCATCAATTTGCCTTGATCAATTCTTTGAGATTCGACTCTGAGGCCAAAGTAGTATAGGTGAAGACGCTGCGAATACCCTTGGGCAGTATGGTCGAAGTAACATGTAGCTTGTGGCACATAGTGGTAAAGTGACCAGGGTCGAACGGGCAAAGCGACGCATCGCAGGGTATCATCCAGAAAGTCTGCTCAACCTAAAGCAGCATAGGTTCTCAGATGGTTTGGACAAGTCCGAATTGTATCTCTTACGGGTGTTTTCCTTATTGTTCCAGAGACTGTGACTGCCCAACAGAACTGCTTACAACAAGTCTTCCGCGTGATGTCGGTTGTTGGCTCGTGGATGCTATTGTTCAGGTGGAAGTCTGCGGAACTAATCGGAACAGTCCGAAGGTCTACATTTGCAGCCTTGATACCACGAAGGCTGACAGTGATTGTTGTTCGCAATCGTCACAAGTATTGACAGACCAAGGGACTGACATTCGCCGTTCACGAGATGTAGGAAAGCTCAAGCGTTACAGCCTTGGCGCTTGCAGCTGCGACGCAATGAACACGAGTCAAGTCCCTGAACGCGGCATCTCGAACATCAGGAGAAAAGGCGGCCAAACAACTGCACATATCGTCGTCGCAACACCCACACATACACTCCACCAAGCATGTGGCCCTCGTTAATAGCCGGTCTGGCATTGCTGGCCAGCCAGGCACAAGCTCTGTACTTCTATATCGACGGTCCTTCCCAGAAGTGCTTCTTCGAAGAGCTCCCAAAGGACACGCTTGTCGTTGGTATGCAGCATTGAGCCTGCCCTAAACGTATGAGATCCCTCACTAACAGGAATACAGGCCACTTCACAGCAACACAATGGAACGAGCAAGCAAAAGCCTACCTGCCCAACAATGACATGGTATCTCATCCGTCCTCTCGAATCTCAAAACCACACCCAACCTAACCACAAAAACCACAGGGCGCTCTTCATAACCGTCGACGAAACCTTCGACAACGACCACCGCGTCGTCTCCCAGCGCTCCAAGTCCAGCGGCAAATTCATCTTCACCGCCGCCGACGCCGGTGACCACCGCCTCTGCTTCACGCCCACCAACGTGCCCGCGACCGGCGGCTTCCTCTTCTCCGGCCAACCCGCAGGCGGCATCAAGTTCGAGCTCGACATGGCCATCGGCGACACCTCCAAGATCGAGAGCTCGGACAAGGACAAGATCGAGGACGTGGTCAAGAAGGTGCGCGACTTGAACGCTCGCTTGCAGGATGTCAAGCGCGAGCAGGTTTTCCAGCGCGAGCGGGAGGCGGAGTTCAGAGATATTAGCGAGAGTGTCAATGCGAGAGTTGTCAGGTGGACGCTGTTGCAGCTTGCGGTCTTGGGTGTTACTTGCGCGTGGCAGTTGAGCTACCTGAGGGCTTTCTTCATTAAGCAGAAGCTTACGTAGAGGGATACCTTGCACAAATCCAAGAGCACGATATACACAAAATGGAGAGAGGAGAGATGCGACACGATTGGAAGGGAGCATACATGGGCAATGTGCCTCGTTGCCAACTCTATTGGATTTTGTGGATTGGCTAACTAAACATATCTCATAAACTTCGTTTCCCCGAGTATAGAGCAACGCTCTATCCGTGGACGACCACGCCGCCATTGCAGTGGATGACCTGCCCACTAATCTGACTGCTATCCGTGCTGGCCAAGAACACAACCACCGTCGCGATCTCACTAGGCTGACCACCACGACCAATCGGACCGCTAAAAGCCTTTTGCGACTCCTCGGTCATGGTTGAAACAACCAGCGGCGTCCAGACGGGACCGGGAGCTACAGCATTGACGCGGATGCCCTTGCCCACCCATTGGTTGCTGAGACCGTATGTGAAAGCTGTGATGGCACCTTTGGTGCTCGTGTAATCGAGCAAGTCTGGGCGGCCGATGTAGGCATTGACGCTGGCGTCGTTGATGATCGTGTCGCCTTTCGTCATGTGGGGAAGAGTGTATTTGGAGAGGTAGAAGAATGCTGTTAGATGGAATTGTTAGTATTCTGGATGCTTTGGGAAATCTTAACGGAGCAAGAGGCTTTCTTACCGTGAATGTTCGTATCGAACGTCTTGATCCACTGCTCCTCAGGAATGTCCAGAATCGTGTCCTGCATCATCTGGTACGCGTGGTTGTTGAACAGAATATTGATCGCGCCCATATTCTTCAACGCCACATCCACAGTCTTCTTGCAGGCCTCCGGCGTCCTCAAATCTGCAACGTGCAAGTGAATCTTGCCACCGCGCTCCTCGACCATCTTCTTGGTGGACTCGGCATCTTTTTGTTCTTGTTCGAGGTATGTGATCATGACTTCTGCGCCTTCCATGGCGAACAGAACCGCGGTGGCGCGACCAATGCCAGAGTCGCCACCGGTGATGAGAGCTTTGCGGCCCTTGAGCTTGCCGGCGGCTTTGTATGTTTGTGCACCGCCATCGTAGGTGGGAACTTGGTCGACTTGAGGGAACGGGTCCATGTCCTTCTCGAGACCGGGTTGGGTCTGATTTTGAGGCGCGGGAGGCTTCCAGCCTGGTACAAACAAAAAGTCAGAGATCTGAGAATGATTCAACGATTATGGTTGACTTACCAATATCGAACGCGGACTTGGGCTGTTGTTCAGACATATCTGCTATTTATCTGCTGTGGTAATGATTGATTCGGGTGTAATTTGTTGTAATTTGTTGATCGATTAATCGATTGATAAGGTAGAGAGTTTGGATATGGAGAGCAAAGAGTTAAGCACAGAGAACATCAAGAAACTAAGTACTTGAGCATCAAATGAATGGTTGATAGCTCATCAATCGTCACGACTATCGATCCATTCCCTAGTGATGTCAGAGTGATCCGCTGGTGGGCGACTTTATCGCATCTCTCTCCGCGGTCAACCCCACTGAAATCGCCTTGTCCAGAACCAGATCGACTGGGGTCCGGTGGGGCAAATGGCTACAGACTATTGCTGTGACCTCCGTAAGAGGTAGTGTTTTACTCACGAACGTATTGGCTCCATGTCGCAGAGAGATGGAGGTGTTGTCGACGTTGGACGATCGTTGCCTGTGGCCCACCCGTTATAGCAGTAGTGGCAACCAAGCGCTAACCAAATCTGACATGACTTGAATGAGCACACTGTGGATGCATTAATCTAAGACTACATCCGGAGGTATCGATTTTTATGGTGCGAATGTAGTTACAAAATGCACATGCAGACAACAAGCGCGAGATTCTCTGCACCACACCGGATGACAGGAAGATAGATTGAAGTGAAATGGCTTTTTGTGATATATCGTACATTCTCCGGCTTGTATCGATCCACCTTTAGCCACTGGATATGACAATTCAATCATGCATAATGACCTTTGACTATGCACAACCATGTAACCGTGGCACTCCGTAGGTCATGGTGCAACATAGCCAGCCATATCGTGCTTCACAAGGACAGCCTTGCCCAAAAGTTCCGTGTGTATTTGGCAATGTCCGATTTCTTCGTTCCATGCCAGAAGGTGGTCTTGATGAGTTTGACAAGAACCACATGCAAATAAAAGTACACTCTTTTCCCGATTTCAGCCACCACCTCACCTGCTGCGCTCCTGCCTGGGGTAGACCCTCTTCTTCTTGACTTCTGTGTCGCCGAGGTCGCCCGCAGCCTCCATCTCCGAAAACTTGCTGACCATCTCGTCCAAATCCTTCTCTGCACTTGGCCTGAAACGTGTGACTTTGTGAATGTTGGCTGCGGTCATGTCGTTGATGGCCTTGCCATCTGCTTGCGCTTTGGCGATTGTTCGTGCGGTCATGGCAAAGCGCATGTCCTTAGGTCCGTCCACTAGTTCCAGAATTGCCGACGCGGCCTGGTCCTCCTTTATGGGTTCAATTCTCAGCACACGGGTGTAGCCTCCGGGCCTGTTTGCGTAGCGTTCTCTGAGGGGTCCGAAGAGTTTGGGGAGCATTTCATGAGGGCGCTAGATGCAATGTCAGTCAAATGTACTTGTCTCTTCTCGATACATTCTTGCAACATACGAATAATGTGGACATGGCTGAGCGCTTGCTGGCCTCAGTGTTCTTCTTTCCCAGAGTGATCAACTTTTCCGCCAGTCTTTGCGCCTCCTTCGCCTTGTGCCATGTTGTTGAGATTGATTCGTGCTCGATGAGAGATGTGACCAAGTTGCGGAGGAGCGCTCTGCGGTGAGCAGAGTCTCTGCTCAAGTGTCGGTATTTTGTAAGACCTCCAGCCATTGCTGTGGTATGCGGCGGTGCCTCCTTTTAGTCGCGTGGAAAGTTTCTCGGCCCAGTGAGATGCAGAGATTTATTGATAAGGCGGCTCGGTCGTAGTTTCCAGTCCGAGGGGAGTTGAGTTGTGCAAGGCGAGTGGTAAGTTGCAGATACCACGCACGTTCTCCCCATGAATGTCTAGACGAAGCCAAACTGCTCTCCAACTTCAAGCCCGCGGCAGTCCCGATTCGGAAGTTGCGCCCAGATACCGACCAACCACACATCAACAACAACAACTCCAACATCGCTAAGCAAGGTCACACAGTCCTTGCCGCCGAGTAAGAACACCATGGGCTTCACATCCGGCCTCGTACGTACCATTGGACTGTAGTTCGCCCTGATCTCGCAGTCAAATGCTAACATCTCCACCAGCTCGGCGGCCTCACCCTCACAACAACCATTCTCTACCTCTCACTGAATCTCCACGCGCGCAACAGATTGCACCAAAGCGCATTGCTTCACCAACAGGCAACTCTACTCAACGGCATTGTCGAGCCCGAGTCCCCTCAACCGACTCCCATAAACCGCGAAGTCCGCGTTGGATTGCTCGAGAGCGCAAAAGACGCTGGAATGCCGAGCTAGAGAAGAACGTGCGCAACGCTGCAGACTGCGGACTGGACGGCTGCAAGGTTGAGGCTGGAGGACAAAGTGAGCGAGGTGTGGAGCAGGCATTCCAGAGAGCAGGCAGGATGTCGCGGACGTGGTGAAGTGAGAGTATGTGTGAAAGCAGGAGAGCGAATGCGAAGATGCAGCTCAAGGGAACTCGACGATCGGGAGACACAATTGTACAGACTAATGGCCCAAAAGTCGATTCGAGGGAACCCAACTATAGACCTGACTGGATCAGGATTGGAAGCCAATACGGCCTCTCAGTAAGCAATCGCAAAACAAGTTAAACATTCGTCTCAGGTGCTTTGAGCTATCTCCCTTGCCAGTCCTGCAGGAACTCCAACGTCAACGGTAGTCATGCGAAACAACCGTGAGCTGCAGTCTGTGGCAATGACGTTTAGCTGACAATAGAGCCTTGCCTCTGGACGCTCATTTATTGATCCTCGTATCCCAACCCCGAGATCGACGAGCAAGGTCCCGGTCCCACGAAACAGAGGATGGTTCGCTGGGCGTCCCGTGTGCCCGAAGTCCGCGTCGTTCACAATGGTCCATTGACGGCGGCCAGTGGCCGGCTGCATGCAGAGGTAATCAGCCACATTGTGCGTAACATCGGGAGCATAGAGCCAATCACTGTGGGTGTGAGAGGATTGGACAGTCGATGGTCTGTTGGCACTGCATCTAGGTACTCGATGCTGTCCATATGAGGTTCGAAACCAGTCACCGCATGATAGTTGAGAGGCGAGGCGACATGGGAGACAGGGTTTTTGGCCGGATCATTCAGGCCTCGAAGATTGCACTGACTGTGCATAGGAGAAGGACCGGCGGGACCGAAGCGCGCACACTAATGTTGCCGTTGTCGTAATTGAGAGAAGAAGCGCATTTTGTAGGTTTGTACGCGCTGAATTTGGCTTGAGGGTAACGCCAGGCACCAAGTCAGGAGCATCTCGCGCACCAGCAGGACACTGCCATTGTTCCGAGGACCGAAAGGATGAGTTGAGCCCGCATTGTCCACTTGGAGTCGATCATCGGCTTGATAGAGGGCTTCCATGCTCCCATAATGGAACTCGAAGTACCCAATCTCTCCAGCCAGAGTGTAATTGGCAAATTGATACGCGATCCATCGCTGGACAGGAGTATTTGGCATACCGTAGCTGCATCACACGGTCAGTGATGGAGCATGGAAATGAGAAGCATGGTACGTACTGGATGTAGTGAGACGCATTGTTGCGAGACAGAAGGTCATCTGGCAAGGTGCTTTGTTCGGGGGCAGACGCTGCATCGTACCCACGTGCAATCATCGTTCCCTTGCCATGAGCAACGGTGATTCGATCTTGCCAAGGCGTTGCGCGCGGAGTAGAGCGTCCTCTTCTTCTTCGTCTTCACTCTCAGCTACTTCTCGTCAGTTGTCGTCCTTCTCAATGCGAAACGGTGGAACCCGTTACCTCTCTCAATCGGACGAATCTCAGCCACCCTGACCGCACCCGTCCCTCCATCCACAAAATGGTCAAAGACATACCGGCCTCCAAGCGCAACAATCTCATCAACGGAATCCTGCGATGCGCGACCCTAAATCCATCGAACTGAAGCCAACCTCAACAAAGTCGCCAATGAAGATATGCGACTTCGGCTGAGCGTTCAGGTCGAAGTGAGGCCGATAGCGATCGAGTGCTTCTTTTCACCACGATGCGTGCTTCGTCCATGTTGCGCTTGCGGCGCAGATCTGATTTGATGGGACTGGGTGATGGACACCGTACTCGTCTACCTCGTTGACCGTAACGGTGAGGTTGGGGAGACACCAGACTGAGGCCATAGGAGAGACGACCCGACGACACGGCTGCAGGAGAGGAGCTGGTACGTCGACTGGTGTGTTTGGCAGTCGTATGCACGAATGGGACGAAACGACAGGGAAGATGCGGTGCAAGGACAGGCCAAGGTTTCGTTGAGAAGGCCCCGGTACTTGTATTGCGGCTTTGGTCAGCAGGTCACCGAAAATCTGCTGTTAGTGAAAGTGCATGCAGGGAAATATCGCCACCGAGCGGCGCAAGCGGCTTCAGTGATGGGTAGGGATGAAACTGATCTACAGAGGAAGGCAACACTAGGAAAGAGTGACTTACATCTCACCGCGCATTAAACGAAAGGAGACTCTGCCTTCGAGGCGGGTAGGCGGGAGGGTAAAACGTCATGATTGTGATACTGTATCGAGGGTGAAGTGAATGCGCCTTTTTTTCAAGTAATACTATGGGATCCTTCCCGCATTATGTAGAGCGATCGATGAAGTAGCACGCAGCACGACGCGGTCGCCATTAACCCTGACCATTTCATAGACACAACGAACACAGATCGGCTATCTGCTTCTTGCTGGAGGACCGTTCCCGTTAGCCATAGCCCCACCATTGATCGATTGCATGTTTCCGAAGCCTGACAAGCCACCACCAGGAAGTCGCGCGGCGGCAGCAGTATTGAATGAAGGCGCCCTCTGTGATGGAGTGAAACGGGAAGCATCGAAAGGCTCAACCGAAGGCGGCGGCTTGGCAGGAAGTGAAGCTGGAGCACCCCACTTTGCTATGCTGGAGTTTTGTGGCGACATCTGGTGAGCGTTGGAGGGTGATCGCCGTGCATGCTCGAGCTGCATCTGATGACCCGACATAGGCTTAGGCGGAAGGGGAACGTTCGGGGAAGGCTGCCTGGGGAAGACAGGTTGAGGCAATGGGTGTGTAAGAGGCTGAGCTGGCATACGAGGTCCACCAGTGCCATGCATGCCATGGTGAGGAGACCCAAATGAAGAGCCTTGGGACTGCGAAGACATCTGCCTCTCTAACGTGTAAGACATGCCCTGGGGTATGTTATTGCTGTTACCGGTCGTCGGTCTGGACGGCGTGAATGATGAGAACGTCTGGTTATTCGTAGGTCCTGGAACGAATGTCTGACTTTGCGGGTTGAAATGCGGGCTTTTCCAGCTACCCGGAAGAGGGTGCTCCAGGGCGTTGGGCGCGCGACCGAGGTTCTGACTAGGCAATTGTCCAAAAGGGTAACCGTGCTGCTGGTGGTGGAGTTGTTGCTGTTGCGGCTGCGGCTGCGGCTGCGGTTGCTGCTGCTGTTGAGATGCGTATGCCGGCATCTGGTTCCTGTCAGAAAAGCTCTGTTGAGGCGCAAAGCTGGCTGGCGACGATTGATTAGCGGCGAAGCTTTGCTGCTGCCAGGCACCAGGTGCCCCGAAAGACTGTTGCGAATACGCTTGAGCATATGGGCTGGACGCAGCCTGTTGGTGGTCTGCATGCTGTGAGTTCTGGAAAGACATAGCTTGGTTGAAGCTTTTAGACAGATCAAACGGCTGCTGGCTTTGATACCAAGACTGATTTCCATCCGAGCCTGGTATGACGGAGCTCCCCATTGCGCGTTTGTGTTCTGTGCACCGCCATACTGAGAAGCGGCAGTCATGTCCTGGACGCCGTAGGGACCGGGCGAAAATTGGGCGACGTTGTTGCCTTGTGGGTTTTGATACGCAATCGGCTGGCTGGTATACCCACCAGACGAGTAGGAAGGCGCAAAGTACGAGCTGTAGGCTGAACGAGCCTCAAATCCGTCGTCACTGTTGTCACGCTGCTTCTTCTTGGAACGTTTTCCAGCAGCTGAGCTTGAGCGAGATTCATCCTTTTCCTTGGATGTCTCAGACTCTGTCGGTTTCGCGGAACCCATGATGCGCAGACGAGCAGCCTCATATCACGCCTCTCGTTCTTCTCTGGTCACTGGCCTCTTCTTATCATCTCCGCTGTCTTCATCGGAGTTCGTCTTCAAGCCGTTGGAACCATTCGCGATTGCAGGTGAATCTGCATCTCTGCGAAGAAGCTTGATCTGCGGACCCGAAGGCGGGGGTGTGCTAGCAAGCAGTGGGAAGGAGTGACAACACCAGTCAAAGGCTGAGGTATGCGGCAGAGGGGTGTCCTGAACAGACGCACAGCGGAGTTGGAGTCGTCTACTGAGTGTCCTAGCATGTAGTAATCGGCGATTTTGTGCGCCAGCATGCGATAGAACGAATTGCATTGAGGAAGATTAAGTGAGGACTCTTTAGCGTCTTTCACAAAGTCGATCACGTCTTGTTCGAGCTTCAAAACCCAAATACGATCACGAGGATTTTCGAGAGCTTCGAGAAGCTTAGTGTCAGGCGCAACAGCGCCAGGTTCAGATGTCAGTGCAGGCTGACGACTTGAACGTGGAACGCTGCCCATGCCTGGGCCCTCGGGTGGCACATATAACACACCCTGAGGGACGGCACCGCCTGCGCCAGCTCCAGCTTGTTGCCGTCTCGCTGGCTCCATGGAATGGATTTCGTGCAGCTGCTCACGGAACGCGCGTACGCCGTCTTCAGAGCCCATACGTGAGGTGGGTACTCCGGTGCCTGACGGGTACCCAAGATCATCATCTTCAGCAGAAGCCTGCACACTGGCACTGTCGTCGGGACGCAGCGATTCCTTCTCGTCCAAAGCGAATGTTGTTGCCGAAGCGACACTTTTGCCGTCAAGACTAGGCGGCTTGCCATCTCCATCAGACGAAGATAGTGGTGTCCCGGTCTCATCGATGCCAGTGGGTGGCAGCAAGCCATCCGGTGCATGGACTGTCTTCATGGGAGGCGACATCCTGTCTGCAGATTGAACAAGAACTTCAGGGCCACTTTGACTAGTTTGTCCAGGCTCCTGCAGATTTCTCCCGCTTATGTTTTGCGCTGGCGTTTGCTGCGCGTGATTGCCCAGTTGTTGGGAAGAGTGTGAAAGAAGGCCTCTGGTTGATCCAATAGGCGATGGTGAAGTGGAAGAAGGGCTATGTAAATTGCTCGCCCTGTTTTGAGGGTTTGTTGCGCATTCGAAGGCTGGATGCCGGCAGCAGCGATCTGGAAGGTGTTAGTAAAAGCATGATTCGAGGGTTTCACAATAGGGCAACGTACCCTTGCGAAAGAAGGTCTGCTCGAATTGAGGCCGGTATCAACTGAAGATGCCATGATGTCGAGTGCGATGTGAAGTGTAGTAAAGTCGCGGTTCCGGTCCAGCTTAGAAGTGACGGAGCCGAGAGTGACTGCTTCCTGGGTCGGGCGCGTTGCAAGCAATGCTACCCGTTTGTTCGGTGAAAAGTGTAATGTCTGTCAGGGAAACCGAAAAGACCTCAGGAAACCGGCGGCTCAAGGAAAATCGTCAACTCCAGAGCCAAATGATCTGTCATGGCGTATAAGGGACATTAGAGGCTGCTGTCGTTGTCCAATGCTAGGGTCGGGCGCGTTCAAAGGCGGCGTGCCTGTGAAGGGATCAGTCCGCAAGAATCGCCGTGGATGGCGAACGCGGTGTGGTGTGCGGGAGGGTTTGTCGCGGCAGCAGCAATATTGCGTCTGCAGTTGCGATGTGGGAGCGGTGATGTCGTTTGCTTCCTAAAAGTTGATGGAAGAAGGCTCGGAAGGGCGGGTGCTCGGGAGCGCTAGTGACAAGCTTAGTGCTTCCTGCCTCAGACTACCAGTTGAAGCGGCTTCTGGTGAAGATGCGACTGGAGGGAAGACACTAATTGAAACACGAGACAAATTGCCAGCCAGCATTCGGAATTGCCACTGAAAGTCAGAATGAATCGATACGCAGCAAGTGGCCCTTCGAAGGCGACGTCGTCGACTCTCTGCCAAAAATGTCTGAAAAGAGGCCACTTCAGTTACGAGTGCAAAGCATCCCAGCAGGACAGACCATATATTTCTCGACCTTCACGTACACAGCAGCTAGCAAACCCCAAATTGGCTACGAAAATCACAAACGCTAAGCCCATTGAGGAGGCTCCAAAGTGAGTTCAATTTTGCTCTTTCGAATTCGACGGTGTTCGTGGTCTCTTCAATCAAAAACCACTCACTACATGCTCTTGCTGCTAAAAAAAAGCACGTTGGATCTTGATTCACATGATTGCTAACAACAAACACAGAACATCCGTCTCTTCCATCATCAAATCCAGCGCCGCATCTCGCGGTCGTAAACGAAGCTTCGACGACGTCGACGCACCTCACAGGAGATCTCCTTCAATATCATCAAATTCAAGCGGCGACTCAATTTCAACAATCTCAACAAATCGATCGCGCTCGCGCTCTCGCTCCCCGCCGCGCCACCGAGACCACGCCTCAGGCTCACATCGTGGCGAGACTGATCGACGCAGATCCCACTCCAAAGAGCACAGTCGCAGAGACAGGACCTCTGCAAAGCCCAGAGAGAGCTCTCGTAGATCTCGGAGTCCACCTCGACGCCACCGCCAACGATCGCCCTTCGACGACGAGTGGCCTCGAAGACGTGACCAACCGGCCCGGCGATCACGTTCTCGAAGTCCTTATCGCCGCCCGCAAAGTGGCGCACCAGAGCGAGGAGTCGCGCCGTCGCAGCAGCAAGATCGCGCGCCTCCAGCAATGCAGCGCGAGAGGAGCTTGAGTCCGTTTAGTAAGCGGCAGGCATTGACTAGAGCCCAGAACAGCGGGTACTGAGGTATGGAATTTGGTTATGAGCATTGCGTGTATTTATGAGAAATGCCAAAAGTCTATATGCCGGATGAAAATTCGACATGACATTGCGCATAAGCATGTTGCTTTTGCACGTGAAGTGTGAAGACAGAAATCGGTAGTGAAGCTCATTTGGCTCGATCGAGTCTCGAGTCTCCGGAAGTTGAGACTCAATAGTGTCCAGAGCCATCAAAAGCAAGCTTTCACAGCATCCACAACGCGATTCCAGATTCAAATTTGTGAAAAGTTTGATCGAAGTTGCCCTATATCTACACGTGCTCACATTACTCCATTCAGCCCTTCTGCGTAAACACAAGGCCGGCAGACAACAGGCACCTTGCCCATTGCGCTCAGACGATTCCAGAAAAATTGACACTCCCTTAACTCCTCGCCCGAACTGAGACAGAAGCCCGGGTCTGCTCGACAAGAACAGGGTCCAGTCGACTGACTGTGGCCAAGCCGAGCGAAGACAGACCAGGCCCTTGAAAGAAGCTGTAAGAAGACCCTCACAAGTTTGAAAGAGGGGTTCTTTTCTTTTCGCCAAAAAGCAAATTCAGACGAAAGCCCAATAAACGACAAGAAAGGTGGTCTATATAAAAACATACAAAAGGCTCGCAGGCAGACAGAGAGAAGCCCTTTCTCCCATTAGCAGTTTAAGCGTTGCCAGGCTTCTCGTCGGTGTCTCTGTGCCAGACGACGTAATTAGGCAGGCCGTACACTTCCTTGCCGGCGCGCTTGGCCATCTTTGCGAAGCCTTCGGTTTCGGCTTGGTTCTCGAAAGCGTAGGAGGGGAAGTTAATGCCTGTGAGAGAGAGTCAGAATGGCGTGCAGTGTATGCGGCGGTGGGTTGTTACGCACCTTCTCTGTGGACGTTTGCCTTGACAACGATGCTGACACCTCCCACACCATCGAGAGGAATCTCGATGTCCTTGTTGTCGCGCCAGTCGCCCATGCGGGCCATGTAGACACGGTCGGTCTTGTATTCCTTGTAGCCTGGGAAGTGTTAGTAACAGTGTCTCGAAATCCGTCAACGCAACTACGTACCCTCAGCAAGGACGATGTCAGCGTCAAGCGAAGCTGCAAGCTTGCGGCCGGTGTCCGACTCCTGCCATGAGTTGTAATCAAAGCGACCCTCAATATCGCGACCATCCTTGTAGCGGTGGAACCAAATGTCTGCGGATATTGTTAGCTTCCATGTAATTCTATGGCCTTAAGTCATCAGGCCATATAACAATGCCGTATCACTCACTGGGTACGATGACATCGCGATCGTGCGCGATCAGGTCCTCAAGAATCTTGTTAGGGCTGTCCTGAATGTCCACATCCCGCCAGTAGACCCAGCTGTGCTCCGGCTTGAGAGCAGCGCTCAAAAGGAAGTTCCTGGCCTTGCCCATAGTCTTCCTGCGTGGAGCCTGCGCCTTGAATCCGTGCCTGTCTTCCACGTTCATCGAAACCAGCTCCTTATCAGGGAAGTCCTTCTCAACGATCATGACGCTGTGGAAAGGAACCTTGTCATTCCTGCTCTGGACGCGCTCAAGTTCCATCGACAAAATTCCGAGGGTGTCGTCATCGCTGTCTCCGACAAGGAAAGCAAGGTCGATCAGGTGGTGAGGATATGTCAATTGGCTGACGAGCTCGAAGTACTTGTCGAGATAGTTGCCAGCGTTGCGAAGAGGTGTCAGGATAAGCACGCGCTCCTCGTTGAGAACGGCCTGGGTCGTGGATGTAATTTTATTGAGGTTGACATGTTGGATGGTGGAGCTGTTGATTTCTATGGGTGCGTGGTGGTTGAAGATGACAGGAGTCTGCTGGTGGCCAGCCCAGCGCGCTTGTTCAGATGCTGACATTTGCATGGGAGGTTTTGAAGGGCCGAAGCAGTAAAATCTAAGTTGCGACGACGTGTTAGACACTGGTGCTTAATCGCGACGGCGACATGATGCCTGCGGACTTTGAGTACTCACTTTTGTGCTTCTCCAGCCACTCCGCTAAGGCCATTCCATAGCAGTATGACAATGCCGAAAACTGCTAACGAAAGCAGCACCCGTGTCTGTGTGAGGAACCTCCATACCACGCGGGTTGGAGGGAGCTTTGCCTGCGCCGACTTCCAGGTCACACCTCCTTTTGGTAACAGCATCGTGATGGATTATCCGCGCCAGAAGGCGCTGTGTGTGGTTGCGCAAGTGACAAGTGTTAAGGCAATAAAGAAAGTGCCTCGGGGCTGATTATTGGTTGGTGGTAAGCTAGTGGCTGGTCGCGATTCGGCTTGGGTGTCGTCGTAAAGAGCGTGGGATGTGACGGCGAGGGTGTGAGAGTGTGAGGCCAGAGATGGCAGTGGGGTGATGTGGAGGAGAGGAGAGATCGGGCGGAGGTGGTCGAGGCAGTGGTGGTGGTGGTGGTGGTAAGGCGGACGGCTACGGGGCTAAGTTAGGAGTGGTGTCGCTCTGGGCTGGTGGTGCGTGGCCGTTGCGCCTTCCTCCGCAGTCCCTGACTCCCGCGCGGCGGCACTCCAGTCTCCTTTGACCTGCACCAAAGAGCGACGCCAGCATCTCCGCCCTTACGAAGCTCAAGTCTTGGCACGAATCTACCGCTGTGCCATCTCTATCGCTCTGTCGCTGCAAGCTGCCACCCAGCTGCACGTCAGACACCCAAGTCACAGCCGCCGTTGCAAGCCACTCGAGCCACCTCACGCTCGACATGCACGACATCGCACACACACCACGAGCCCGGCACTCGTCACAATGCGATACATCACTTCATCGGCCAGACCGGGGCGGCGTTAGAATTCATCCGCCCATCTGCATCGGAAGCTCCCCAAGCGGCACATTCAAGCCTGCAGATCAATCTGCTGCATGACAATGGCCACACTAAACTCGATGTATGTCGACCTGCGTCGACGGCACGATCGTCCAGACCTCAGTTCACGCTTCCTTGACATCGTATATCTCGGTTCGAGCAGAGTCGACCAACCTGTTGAGCCTGTCTGCCAGGATGCCGTAAATCAAACCGCGGTTCGTGAGATTGGTGTCATGCGTGTGTTAACTGTCAACGTCCGAAAACGACCATTGCACGAACGCAACGGAGTTAATTCCAGCCAAGCACACTTTGAAGTGAATGCACGCGCATCCACCTCCTCACGGGAACAGGCCCAGAGTACCTCTAGTCGCTCTGTCATCTGAAGAACCAGATACGCCAATGCAGGTTCTAGTACGCGTGATCCCCCGGTCTGCAGCAGAATCGATATGTTTGATGGGAATTGGCGTCGAGGCGATCACCATGGGCGGCCACTACCCACAGCACCAAACAATGATGTTCCCCCTTGATCCATAGACATTCACGAATACATCAAAACGATATTCCAATCGGCCGTCGTTGCACAGAAACATTGGACGGATGCAAGCGGAGCCACTCCCTCGCGGCGTCAGGCCCGCAACGCCTCCTTCAGGTCTTTTCGAACTGCCGATGTAGCCAATGTTAGTCATCCGCCTAAGGACCATTGCACAAACGTGTCAGCTTCAATGCAGCCATCCGAAGGCAACTCTACACGCTGCCGCATCACCTCGGCTCGAGTCCTAGACTACCTTCACTCATGACCGGACCGTCAACAGGGATGTATTTGTCAATTGTCGATCGTCCAGAACGGAACATTACATGCATACATGCATTGAGAGCAATCACGGGAAACAGGGAGCGAACGCACGCGCAGCCACTCCCTCGCAGCATCAGGCCCGGTCTACTACTGATACCACGGGAGAATGTTGACAGACAAGGTTCATTCGACTGCGAACCATCCAAGACGGAACATTGTATGCATGCAAGCAATCAGGAGCAGCCGCGGCGATATTAATTGAACGCACGCGCAGCCACACCCTCGCGGCTCGAGGGCCGGAATATCGTTTCATGCTTCCGCAATGTTGATAGACAAGGATCTGTCGACAGCAACAACAACAACAACCACCAACCATCCACCCACCCACCCAAAAATGAAAAATAGACACATTCGTTGAGGCCGATCCTGGCGCCATGACTGGGAAGTCCCTCGCTTTCCATTGTCTCTGCAGCATAACGATCGAGGCCAACGTGTTCATCACCAGTATGGACAAAAAACATTGGCAGACGACGACATGTCCGTGGCGCGATCAAATTGCACTGAGTGTTGCCGAACACTCTTATTCAAACTCAGACAATCGAATAGTGCGAAAAGGAAATGTGGGAAAGCCATTGCAATCAAAGATTCAATTACAGATTATCAATACCAACGATCAATCATCATTCGTCTCCTCCGCTGCCAGCCAGCAACGGCTCAGCTCATCATATGCACTCATACCATATATATCATAGACTAGTCAGTTCTTTTCAGCCGTTTCGTCCAGTTCGTGAAAGTAGCCCGACAGTCGCGAGGCCCTCTGCCAGAAAGAGGGAGAGACCAGGGCGATACCGAGCGTACTGCGTGTGTGTGTGTGTGTGTGTGTGTGATTCGTAAGCGTTACAACAAAGCAAAAACAAAAGCAAAAACAGAAAAAGCCGGAATAAAGTTACAAATGCTTTCCGCCCAAGCGAGGTAAACAAACAGAAACAGCCGGCCAGTCGTGGAAGCAAAAGTGAGTGTGGTGACACGACCGCCCAAATGAGGTGCAAAGCAAAGAACAAGTGGCCGCCCAGCGAACGTGGGCACGTATTTGTACGGTTCGGTGCTGAAGGAGGGAAGGGAAGCGAAAGACAAAAGGCAGCCGGAAAATTTCGCTCAGGTCGCTCGCTCGCTCAAGTTGCATCAATCAATAATATGGCCGGCCCAAATTTTTGGAGAGAGGAGATGAGGGTCGTGATGCTTTCGTATGATCAGATGCTGTGTTGTGTTGTCGTCATGGTTTGTAGATCAAGTGCTGTTCGTGAAGGTGAAGAAGCACGTGTTTAGTGTCTCCTCGGAGTCGAAGACTTGGAAGACTTGGAAGAGACCCGGGAAGGAGTGCGGGCAGTACGGCCGGCCTGACCAGATCTTATAATCTGGTCAATGTTTCGTCGGAAGTTTCCGCAACGTCGCTCCTTGCGGCACTCGATCGGCTCTTGACAAGGCTGGTTGTGAGCATCGTGCGGGCACACGTCGTTGCCAAAAGCATCCGCTAGCAGGCTGCCAGCAGGTAGCACAGACTGCGAGGCGTCTGGGTTGGAGTTCTCCACGAGGTGAACAACCATCTCGACAAATTCGTCGTACACTTCCTCGCCGAAGCTGGCAATGAAGGCGATAGCCGTGTTCAACACGATGTCCGTGGTCACGAAGATCTCCTTCTTCTGGATCTTGCAGCCGGACCTCTTCTTGTTGCCTGGCTGTTGTAGCTTCTTGGCGGTGAAGCTGACCAGGATCTGAATGAGGTCTTCGTAATTCTGAAGGGATGCGGCGTGTTCACCACGGGCGTGCTGCTCGTTGATGATCTTCTTCCCCTTGGGTTTGTGGACCTTCGGTTCAGAGCATTCAGCGAAAAGACATTTGCACTTAGAGCACCAAGGCTCCTTGTTGTCGGCATGAGATCCTTGGGATCGACGCTTGGGTTTGCGATCGTCACTTGAGCCCTGCGATTCCGATCCACGCTTGGCACGAGTGGAACGGGGTTTGCTGGTGGAAGCGGAGGACATAGAGGCACGTGTGTAAACAGACGATTCTCGGCTTGAGGAGGAGGTCGAGCACGTGTCGTAGACATGATCGTTTTGTCCATCACGAGGTGTTGAGAACATTGTTGTCGGACTCGGTGCCTCAATGCTAGCGTGGGCATAGCTATGATACCCCGGTGTGACACCTTGTGGGAAGTGCCCATGCCCATGAGCGTAAAGAGGTCGGGCTGGTGCACCCTGATAGCCCAAGGGTGTCTGTGGCCCAGAGTAGCTGTTCTGAGGCCTCAACACGGTGGGGACTTGGCCTCTTCCAGCCGTAGCTGCAATTGTGTCGAATCCGGGGAGTGTCGGGCGAGAATGTTCGTGTCTATCGATGTGTCAGGAGAAAACTCCGCAGTGTTCGCGACTTCACGTCTTTGACTCACCCGCTCGGCTGGCGACCGCCATCGCGAAGACTCAAGTTCTGAAATTCACGCATGTTCATTGTAGTCGGTGAGTGGTTGTGGTACGAAGGATCGAAGACTCCTGTTGTTGAGGGTACGTGCTTGGAGAGGGTGCTCGTGTAATGGATAGACAAGAGCACAGACAAATTCAGAAGAAGCCAACCAAATAACACAAAACCGCCGCACAACAGATGTTTGAAGAGGCACAAGAGTAGGTGTGTGGAGTTTTAAGGGATGTGAAGAAGGAAGACGACTGGGTGAAAGTGAAAGCCGTTGATACTTATGCTTCACAAGACCCCAGACCGAGAAGGCTATCCGAGAGCTGCCAACAACGGTTGGCCAGGATGTTCCTCATCGATCTCTGCACGGTCACACATCAACGACTCGGCAGAGGAGATCGTAGGCAATGAACTCGGTAACATGGGAAAGCAAGAGTCCTGTTCCAGCGGGGGCGTTTGACTTCGCCGGGCACACGAAGTGCATCGCGGCATCCAGGCAGAACGATGAATTACCAGGGTCAGCCCAGCAGAGATGCAAGCTACTAGACCCCAGAAGACAGCAAACGGGCGGCAAGTTAGATCCGCGGGAAGATGAGTGGATGATGGAAGACGTAGCATCCCTTGCTTGCTTGCAGGAGCGGTTGTGGTGGAAGCATGAACGGAGGAATCTTTGGTCCGCCATCGTTCCCCATGGGCACCATTGATGCCGTGCACAGAATTAGGGCAAACTAGTCCGCTCTGAAGGCTAGCAGTAGAATCATGATAGAGACGAGGGTCCGACAGGGGCGGCTGGCCTTGTGCACATCATGATCAGGCCGCACGCAACGATGCTGCATACTTCCGTCACCCGCCTTCGAGCTGCGCTGACCGCTCAATGCTAGGACCACTCTTGTGCCTGAAAGGCTCTAGACTAAGGCAGGGCCCACGTGCAGCAACAGTCGCACGCAGCGGCCAGAAGAGACGACGAAGCACTTGTGCGAGTCTAGTGGCGCGCCGTTAGACTGTTAGTGAAAATGTCGTTGATATGGCCGCACGTGGTCAACGTTGGCCTTGTGCATGCACGTGAGTCGTCACAAGGTTAGAGCGCGTTAGGGGAGGCGCGCCTACTACGCAAGTAGCCGAAGATGCCATGCATCTTGCAATATGTCATTCTGGTGTAGTTTTGACAGCAGACACCCATGCGGGCGCCAGCACCCCTGAAGCTTCACTATCCCTGCACTTTGGATCTCGTACGACGCAAGCGAAGTTTGACGCTCAGGCGTACCTCCGTAGTAGAGCTCAAGGGATTGAAGGCGAGGAGGACGTTGTGGGTCCACCACTGTTGTGTGATGCGGAGTACATCAATGCACTTAAGGAGTGGTGCAACGAGTCGAGAAGTGGCCCGGTGTCTCGAACGTATAACCGAATATACGTTGAGCATCGAGACGGAGTCGATGAGATAATATCCGACAAGACCGCGTATTTCCAGTGACCAGGTTGGCTCCTCGATCCTCTGAAAGTATCGCGCTGCGCATGCTTCTGCACTGATGCATAGGCCAGGCGCGATCATGTGAACAGAGCGCGCTTGAGGGCAGCAATCACAGTGCCTGAAACCCAAGCAACTGATGCAAGCAACTCGAAAGAGACAGTGGACTGGGGATTGGCGGCTTGCCGGAGACGGGGAAACGCTTGTCAGACGGGCATTGCCGCGTCGGATGATATGGGCATGCATATCCCGCTCTCCCTCGCATCACTTCTTCGCGAATAGCCCATGTTGGTTCAGAAGCGCCAGGTGGGTCTTGGACATTTCCCGAGCATGGAGGTATCTGCACGGGTGTGGCGTTACTCTGTTGAACATGCAGTTAAGACTTGGGGAACGTGAGGGTGCCGTTCCTGAGGACACTAGGGGAGCTCACGGTCCGGTCGAGAGCACGCAGAGTGGTGAGAGCCATGCCGAGAAGCGGTCTGCATGCGCTGGCGATACATGGTGATATCGTTTGCGGTAGATGAAGGCGATCGCTCTTGTGATCTCGGTGGAGCCGTTCAAGAAGATGTAGTCTGTGACGTACGTGCAGAGAGGCACAGACGCACGACTCGAGTCATGTATGCCAGGTACCTGGTAATGTACCATTGAAGTGAGATGGAGTGAGATGGGAAGGAGTTTGTCCCGGTGAGTTTCAGGTAGTCACGATTGGGAGCGCCAAGCTTTCCGTCGGTCAACCGCGGTGAGGTGGTGAGCAACTCCATGGAGGGGTTATCGACACAAAATTACAATCACGAGAAAGAAAGAGAGAGTGCGCGAAATTGGATGGGTGTGTCCTAGTTTTTCGACCGGGAGATGCATTGATGTGTGCTGTCGTGGTTGTGAGAGCATTGTGGTGCGAATCTGAAGGTCAACTCAAAGCCCAGCTCTCAAAATGATACCGCCTAAATGACAGACACACCCAACATGTTAAGCAGTATAACATCAGACTCTGCAACAGAGAAGCTATCATTAATCTCGAGATTGCGCATGTAAGGTACATATATGTACATGTACATGTATTTTCAATGTTAACAACATTGAAGATCGCAAATCACCCCAACTCCAACCCTGTGACAAAAAACCAACCTTGAAAAAAACATGAACATCAAGAAAGCATAGAACATTGAACATAGATATATGTACGCCATCTTTTATGCAAAAATGCTCTCGATGAATGAACTCACACATACATGCAAGTCTCTTAACCAAGAGACAACCCTCGCGAAGAGCAGCAGCGCTTTGTTCCCTTCAACTTCACATCAGAACTTGAGCTGCAACTACGTCGATTTCGCTCTCACACATACAGGTGGCACGAATAGACATGATCCATGCTTCGATATTCATGGGACAAGTGTATATCTCACCCAGCGAAGCAAAGAACGACCGTAATCATTGATTAGAGAGTAGAGGCTAACTACGTATAGAGATGTCTTGTACTAGTAACTTACTACCCTTCAATTATTTAGAAGAACAGCATCGACGGCAGAGCCACTATCATCGCTGCTGCACGATCATCTTCCTACATACTGTAAGACGACGGTACATTGTCTAGGAAAATACACCTCACCATCCGCAAGAACTGATTGCAAACTGCACCACTACCAGTTGCGAATACTCTCATCCCACGCGGACTACCTCACAACCAAACACAAGCCCACCACCCAGGAGCAAGACACGGATCGTCACAATCATGAGAAGAGTGAAGCCAATAAAATTAAAAAATCCATTTATACGTATTCGTCTGTCATACAAAACCCAGCAGCGAATCTAGTAAACCCTCATACAATTCGCAAGCCAAGTCTTACAAGCAGACTCCCAAGTATTACCATATTCTATGCACGTCGAGGAGAATAATGTTCCCTCTTCCCCATGATTGAAACCCCTCCCATATAGGCTGAACAGCGAAACGAACGAGAAAAGGCAAGCAGAAACAGCGAGCACCAAGCAATGACGGTCTTGTGTGAGAGAGGAAGCCAATTCCATTCTTGACTGCAGACAGAGAGAGAGAGATGATAGAAAGGGAGACGCCATATGCAGCAAACGAGAAACTTTCCCAAGTATGTGTGTCAGAACCGACACCGCGGATGGCGTGCCTATTAAAACGAGATTGTAATGACCACTTCATGCCAATAAGGACGGCTAGTGGCACTTGGTGGACTGCTCAACCAAGGCGCAGCTGTGCGTGATCGTGCCATGACGTTTTCCGTGTTTTTCAATAAGGCGTGGACATATGCTTTGCTCTGAGCGAGACGCTTAGAGGAGGCCGAACATGACGGCGACGACACCGAGGATGCCGGCGGCGCCAGTGATCTGCATGGTGCTGGCACCGGAGTCCTTGGAGCCGGAGCTGCCGCCCTTGGAGCCGCCAGAGCCACCGTTGCCGTTGGAGTTGCCCTCAGGAACGTCGCTGCTGGAGGGGTCGGCCTCCTCACCACGGCAAGTGTAGGTACCCTTGATCACACCGTTGTCCTTGAGCTCCTTGAAGTCGCCGCAGGGGGTGTCAATGTTCTGCTTGGAGACGAGGGTGAAGGCACCACGGACATCGCCGAGCTTGGGGAAGGCAGCACTGTATTTTGTTAGCAGAAGTTCGCGAATGAAAGGTAGTCATTTGACTTACTCCTCGATGGCATCACCGTACATGTCAACGGCACCACCAACAGTCTCAAGAGCGGGGAAGCCGCTAGCATCAGCAAGCTCGGTGTTGTTCTGCACAGAAAGACCGCCAGTAACAGTCGTAAGCTGGGGGAACGAGATGTTGGTGAGCTTGTCGCAAGAGACGATGGAGAAGGTGGCGCCGACGTCGGTAAGGTTAGGAGCCTTGACGCTCTCGAAGAAAGAGCTGTAAAGACCGAAAGTGCCGTTGACGGAGGCGAGCGAGGAAGGCTGACGGAGGAGGCGTTGGCAATGTTGATGCGGTTGGCCCAGATCAGGTTGGGGAGGACGACGGAAACGTTGCGGCCGTTGGCGTAGACATTGAAGTTATCAGTGACGTTGCCCAGCTGCATGGTGATGTCGTCGAGGTAGTTGTTGTTCTGGATGTCGATGGTGTCGGCCTGCTGGAGGTTGATGCCCTCGAGGGAAGACAATTGGGTGTTGACAATGCTCACGCTCTCAGCCATCTGGATCTGGTTGGTGAAAGAGAGACCCTGAAGACCAGGAAGACCCTCCCACTCGATAGACTTGACCTCGCTAAGCTGGGGGAAGTTGAGGGTGGAGAGAATCTCGTCGGTCTGGAGGGTGAAGGAGCCAGTGATCCTGGTGAGGGTGCTCGAGGGATTGGAGGTGAGCTGGGAGACGTTGTTGGCGATAAGGTCACCGTCGATCACGCGGACACCGTCAAGGGCGATGTTGTCGGTGGTGCCAGTGGCAATGGCGATGCTGCCGGAGAAGGTGGTGCATCCTGCGAGGCCAGAGGCGTCACCGGCGTTCTGGATGGTGGTGGTGGCAGCGCTGCAGGAGGATTGGGCTTTTCAATTGTCAGCATTGTTTGTCCTGCCGTCTGTTGTTCGCGCGTCTTCTCTTACCAGCGACTTGGCCAGCGGCTATAGCCACAACGGGCGCGAGGTACTTGAAAGACATGTTGTGATTAACTGGTGATGGTCAGCGCGGGCTCGGAAAGTGTTGAGAAGCTCCGATTCTGTTGATAGGGGTAGGTGGTCGCGGGTGTGTGATGGGCGGCGGCAGTCGTGTTTCGGCGGTGTTTCGTGTGTTGCAAGTGAGATCATGAAAGCGAGGACTGCCGCCGCATCATGCGATGTTTGCTGGGTGGTGGATGCCTGCAGTGCCTGCGCTCCGTGTGGATTAGACGAACCTTGGTATTATTAAAGCTGCTGCTCGAGGTGGTGGCTCGTTGTAATAACCAATGGATGAAGGCGTGTGGTGTGAAGGGGGGGATGCACAGCGAGTGTAGGAGCCAGAGGCGTTGGAGTGAGTGCTTAATGAGAAGAGGAAGAAGAGGAAGCGGACACCAAGAAGCCAAGTTCCGTAGATGGAGAGAAGGTGCACGAACGACGGACGGGCAGGTGTGGCTGCTACAGGAACGAGGCCGACTTTTGGGGAGGAGGCCGGGAAAGAAGGGCGAGGGTTGGGCCGGCGCATTGGCCGCCGCGCGTCAAAGCAAGACGGAGCCAGCGAGCAGCCAGGCGAGCAGCTAACGCTGTCCTAGTGCCCGCCGCGAGGCCGCTGAAACGGCGCGCCACCATTGGACACCACTCGCTGGAGAGCCGCGCAGTGGGAGATAGTGCGTGAACTGCTCTCTGTTGTGGTGGCGAATACACCGGCCTGGCCTGCAAGAGAGTTCTCGACACCTGTATAACGCTGCAGTGCTCCCGTCCGTCGCCACAACGACACCTCTGCTCCCTCTCTGGCGACTGCGTGGCGCCGCCTGTCCTCCCAGTACAACCACCTGCTAATCACCCTTCACATGAAGAACGTCGCAAACAGTGCTCACCCCTCGCAAATGACCGTCCGCGCGATTGACATGCGTAGATTGGACTGACGCCCGCACTGACAATGCGATCCTCCATCGACCACTCACGCAGCGCGCTCGCTCGCCGCCTGGCCCAAAGCAGCGTGATGAGGTCCACTCTCAGGGCCGTGGTCGAATCAAGCAGCACCGGCCGAGACGCCGTCGAAGACCGTCTCTCTGCAATCGAATCCCCTGCAGCCACCAATCTCGCATGTCCTCGACATCCTACTCGAACTCCCATCAACAAGCACGTCAATATCCCGCTTATCATCTTCCTTGCCAGTCCGCAGCGGAGAGACACCCACAAGCTCATGCCTCCCGCGTCTCAATCTCGCACACCACCGCCCATCATCAGTCATGCCCATCAACCCCCAGACCAGCAGTTGTGTGTGCGGCGCTCAGTCCACATCCCCATGAAATTCGCCTGCGCTGGTGGGAATCTCAGCAGGACTTTGGGGGTGGCGAGTGGAGCTGATGCCAAACTCTCCCGGAGTATTTGATGCTTCCTGTCAGATGTGCGACCACGGCTTGACTTGCCCATGCACGCCTCCTCGGCCCAACCCATGTTCGCATCCTTAATGATCTACCCGCCCATGGTACCTTCATATCTGTAACTGCAATCCTCCTCCGTGCGCGTATACGTCAAGAAACAAGACTCGAAGACGAAACGCCTGTCTCGGGCAGCGATGCTTGACATTATTGACACCTATCATATTCTTCACCTCGGCGAATCAAGTGCCATTTCCGCGCGTGCAGATCGCGATGTACTAGTCGGAAGCACTTTTGATCCCGCTGCGGGCGCGTTGAGCTCTGCCCGGCAAAGTGTCAAAGCTTAACCTCGTTTCATAGCGCTACAAGCAAGGATCAGGCTAGCCGCGTGGAGTGTGTGATGATGGGCGTCTGATGGTGGGTACCGCAATTCGCATCCTTGGTGTTATCACTGTCATACAAGACTACTGTAAACAAACAATGGCCGCTGGTTGTCATGTAATCATCTCATGTGTATATCGAGTGTACAAAGCTAAAGGAACAGCTATAGCTGTCAGCTCCCACAAGTCGGCATCTGAATCTTGGAAAGTCACTTCGTATTGTTGCCCACTATACGTACCGACTGAGCCGAGTCTGCCTCCTAGCATGTTCTCGGCACTGTGGCAAGCTAGGAGACCTTGCCTTCAGGCATTTCTCAACGGCATCTCATAGTGAACCATCTGCACTGCCACTTATTTTGCCGCAGATCACCTTCAACAGTGGCAGATTCAAGGCAAAAGCATAATTGGCTTGAAAATCTGCTACCTGATTAGCATTTACAGGAGTGGGTTAAAGTTCTTCCACGCCGGTTGTAGCAGCTGTCAAACAAGGCGCATGCAGTACAATACCTGTATATGCGCATCGCCTGCGACGTGACTTCTGTAAGCAGCAGATCTAGGATTCTATTAGAATGCATGTATAGGGTTACTCCTGTCCGCATGGGCAACATGTATAGGTTGAGACGTAGACTGTTCGAGCAATGCGCCGAACTAGTCGTTACCTCACAATACATGGTCACCTGATGTCTCCAAGAGTGTATATGTGTGCAGCAGACTAGAAAGTGCCTACAATGTGACTTCACAACCAGAGACTTGGACAGCACCCGTTCAGATGGTGGATGCTGTGACCTTTGCCGCGTAGTGTAGCATCTTCAATGGCGAGCAATATGCATGCACTGCGTGACTATCCCTGTATTCTCGACAAGCATACATTTTGTTGTATCAACGAACTTTTCCAAGTGAAGATACAGCTTGCGTGCTCTGATCGTTGCTTGTTAACTACATTCCCTCTCATCTTTGCAACAATTTAGAATTCGGCGAGACGTCCGCATCTGTCCAATCAACGTCCTGCGAATGAACTCTCAACCTCACTTCTTCTAACCTCCACAGCGCCCACAAGATGCCACTCCTTCTGCCACATCGCGTGAGGCCAGCAATAATTGCATCAAGCAAAAGATGGCTCGGAACCCGATGGTCAAGCACTGCAACAAAGCAACATGATCCCTTACGCATACTGTTCTGCGGCGCAGATGCCTTCAGCATATACTCTCTGCGCGCGTTACATAAACTGCAACAAGCAAATCCAGAAAAGATAGCCAGCATAGATGTCGTCTGTCGACCCGATAAAAGCGTGGGCCGCGGCTTGAAGACGATCCAAGAAGGTATCATCCCTCAACCAACCCAATCTTCAACCTCCGCCATCACTAACACCAATCTCCAAAAAGTCCCCATAAAACCCGTCGCCACCTCCCTCTCCCTTCCCATCCACCAAATTGATACCTTCACCTCATGGACTCCACCAACACCCTATACGCCGAACCTAATCGTAACGGTCTCCTTTGGCCTCCTCGTCCCATCCCGGATCCTCAAATCCGCCACCTACGGCGGTCTCAATGTCCACCCATCCCTCTTACCCGACCTGCGCGGCCCAGCACCCCTACAACACGCCCTCTTAAACCGCCGCACCCACACAGGAGTCAGCTTGCAAACCATGCACCCGACCAAATTCGACCATGGCATCGTGCTAGCCCAAACCCCAACACCAGGAATCCCAATCCCAGACGACGCCACGCCGCAGGATCTACTAGAGACTCTCGGCCCTCTCGGCGCAGACCTCCTGGTGAAAGGCATCGAAGAAGCACTCTTCGTCCCTCCCCACGAAGACGTCTGCGCCGCCCTCCCAACTCCGACTAACCAAGCACACGCCCCCAAAATCCACCCTTCAGACCGCGAAATCGACTGGGCCAACTGGACCGCCTCCGACATCCTCCTCCGCGACCGCGTTCTCGGCCGTCTCTGGGACAAGAACCTCTGGGCCCGTACGAACCTCGACCAAGGCCGTTGGGAAGGCAAGATGCAGGATCTGCGCGCGACGTTCAGCGGGCCTTGGAGGGTCGCAGGGATTTTGCCCGAGGGCATTGATATTGAGCCCGGGACGCCGATTCTCCGCTCGGGCGTGAGGACTGGGGAGGAGGAAGTTTGGTTTGCCACAAGGGATGGGAAGGCGGTTATTCCAGCGGGGATGACGCAGGAGAGTGGGAAGAAGGATGGTGGGGTTCGGTTGTTGGTTGAGCAGATTAAGGAGATGGTGGAGTAGACTTCTCGATTTTTCATGGGTGGTGTGCGTGCGTCCGTCTGAGTCATGACGTTCAGAGTGTACCCACAGGTTCAGCATGTATCATATGTGAGGGGAATTGTACCATAGAGATCAAAGGGTTTGGATCACCAATAGAGTACATTTTTATTATCATACATATCGAGGCATCCGGCCACGCTAGCTATTATCTTCCACGCGCGAAGGATCCAAAAACACCACGCCATCCCATATCAAGTGGGGGGTATCATCCGCTATGCAAGTAGGAACTAGAGAGAGGTCCAACCCCTCCCTCCCAAAAAGAACGCCGAGCAATGAGAAAGGCATTGCCTCCCATCAAAGGATTCTTTCGCCATCCCAAAAGTAGCCAAAAACACACTATCAGAACATTTCCCATCCTTAAATCCCAGCCCTAACAACCAAATCATATAACCCCAAAAACACCCACCTCTTCACAGCAGGAACATACCACACGCTCACCGCACTCACCACCAGCGCCAGCGTCGCGACCATAGTCCACAACGTGCCCGCAGGAATCGAGCGCGGCGCGGCCGCCGGTCTCTGCTCCGGCATGAGCTCGGGCGACTCCGAGATGCGGAAACTGTTGCCGCCAAACAAATCTTCAAGTCCTGTGGCAGTCGCGATGTCAGAAGGGAGGTGCCAGTCTGAAGGCCGGAGGTCCAGGTTCCCGCGCGTGCGAGCGGCGGCGGGAGAGAACTCGGTGGTGGACATGATGTCTGAGGCGTCGTCTGCGGGAGTCGTGGGACGCGGTCGTCGTTTCGAAGGAGTGTCACGGCCGAACGGCTTGCCCTTGTCGATTCCTTCGCGCATCTGGTCGAGGAAGTTCTTCTGCTGGGTGACGGGCGGTTCTTTGAACGATGGGACTTGCCTCGGAGGGTTGCGCGCGCGGCGTTCCATGCTCATTGGAGCCTGGGGGAGGCGGCCGCGGAAAGGCGATTGCTCTGCTGGAGGGTTGTAGCTGAGCTTTTGGGCATTTTGCGCTGCTTGAAATTTTTGGCGTTCGTTCTTTTCGCGGAGGTCGTCTTCGATTGAGAAGAGGTTGCTGCGCATGTCTTCCAAGCCCCAGCTTGCTTTGGGTGATGGAGCGCCGAAGCGTTGAGATGCTGTGCTGGCCCGTACTTGGCGGCCGGTAGTTGTTGCGCCGTAAGGGTTGTATGTTCGGTTGTCTGGCATGCCAGGCATGCGGGACTCTGCGGGTGGTGCAGTGTCTAAGTCCATTGGGTCTTCGATTGTGGAGTCAGAGCCTTGAGGCGAAGGAGGCGGTCCGCCAGAACGGTTCCAGACATTGGTGCCGTATGCCGACCGCTGGGGTGCAAGAGCCTGTATGGGGAATGGCTCTTTATGCTTTTTCGCGTGTATGTCGAAAGGAAGTCTCGAAGAGGCTTGTGGTACGCGCTTCTCTGTTGCTGGACCAGCATACTTGCCCAGTACATCTTGGTCTTCCGGCTTCGGCATCATCTTGTTGGTCAGACGCCACTTGTGGATCTGGATGGCGCTTCGACTGAGCATGCGGCCTCCGAGCATGACTAAGATGGTGAGTGCGTGGGCTCCCACGATCTGCGACCACTTCAAGTCGTTGACTCTTGTCTCGTCAGATAGAACGAGGTAAGAGACTGTCCGAATCACCATTACGATGAATTGAATGAAGAAATGCTGCTTCTGGCCAGTAATATGATCGTAGCGAACCAGTGGGTTGTAGTAGGCCCGCAAGCCATGGTTGTACCAGACGAGACAAAGATTCGCCAGCAAGATCTTGGGCATGTACTCGCCAAATAATCGATGGCAAGCTTTGTCCGTATGAAGTCGATATGCAGTCGCAAGGCATGTGCGTAAGTCTGGTGTGAATTCCAGGCCATCCACATCGACAACCTCCTCAGTCCGACCGAAGAGGGTATTCCAAATCCCATAAGCATGCCAGCCAATTTGCGCAACCATGCTCGCCAGCATAATCAGGCCAAACAGCCCCAAAGCCGCCCTCATGCTAGCCTTGTGCCAGTCGTCCCTCGAGTCAACAGCCGGACCCGGACTCGCGCCTCGCCGGTTGCGGTTTGCCTTGATATGCGTCTTATTCAAATTGTCCGTTACGCTATAGTAATCTGCGCGATTGATCTTCAGCTGCGCCTTTGGCGCGCAAGCTACGCAGATCTGCGGATACCGCTCTTCCACCTTTTTCTTCCAACTCGGCAGCGCTCGCTCGTACTCGGCGTATTGTGGGTGATCTTCATCGGGGAGGTAATTCGCAAGCATCTCATTGTAAATCTGTTGATTTTGGAGGCAGGTATTGCAGAAGACTTGATGCGCCTGGTGGCCGCGGGCTGGATCGCTGCTGGGGTCGCGTGTGAAGCTCTCGAAGAGCTTTTGCTTCTGTTCGTGCGCGGGCGGTGCGGCAGCCGAGTACGGTGTGTCGATTATGTTCCCTCGAGGGTCAAGGAAGTTATGCGCTTCGCATGAGGTGCATTGGAACTCGGAGATGCCTGATCCCTTTGCATGCGCTGAGCGGGCGCCGCAGAAGTGGCAGTTGATCTTGCGGAAGAAGAACGCCATTTGGACGTAGAGAGAGGCACCAGTCCTCTCGAGTGAAAGGAGATGTTACCAGTCCCTAGGACAAAGATAGATGGCCAGCCCAAGATGATCGGTGGAGTAAGAGCTGAACAAAGCGTGTCTCCAGTGAATGTCTCACACTCGGCAGGGACGTGTGAGTCGCATGAAGAAGTGAAGTGATGGTACAGTATGCTTCTAGCCGAGCGACAGGCAACGAAGTAGGTAGCGCGCAACCCGAGAAGAAAGAATCCTGTTGAATCTATTGTTAATGGTAGTATTCTTCCTTTATTGTTGATCGCCGGAACGGAAATAGCGGCGTTTTGAAACAAAGTCTGGGGAAGCTCTTGCCAGCCAGCCAGCCTGAGGCAGTACCTCCTAAGCCTTGCTCGTATATACCTACATGGACATTTTGACAGACACTCCTGCATCACATTTCAAGAATAAGATAAGAGAAAATTGATTCCAAAATTGATGATACACTGAGGATTTCTACGGAACAATTGGTTGCTGAAGGCCTACATTTCTGCCCAGCGAGTCCAATGCCATTCTTTAGGTCGCGATCTTTTGCGCTGACCTGCCAATATTACACTACAAAAGAAAAGAGAAAGCAGTCCCATAATCTCATTCTAGGCCGAAATGTCGTGCCTCTATCTTTTTTGTGAACGCCTTGTTGACGTCGCCTTTCTCGATCGTCGTGATTGCCAAAAAGTGATCCCAATTCCACCAGCGCCAGCGCTAAAAACCAAAATAGTTGCCATCCGTGGCCTGTAAGCTCGTCCCAGAGGGTCTTTGGGAGAAAAGACCTTCTTGTTGAGGTCTTTGTTGTGTGCGATATGTTTTGTCAAAACTCATCTTTCTTGATGTGACGTGGATCATGTCCACTTCAACCAAGGTAGCACATCTGTGACTGCTCGTTGATGACCGGCGGCGACATTGGGCCGCATTCCTCAACCGAGACCTCGGACTCGCGTGGGTCACTGCTGCCCATGTCGATTAACGTGGGATGAAGCGTTGCGCTTGACATGTCGATAGCGCTGTCAGGCTTGCTGATGTCGGACTTCAGACTCGCATTTGATGGTGCGACGCCATCTGTTGAGCCCATGATGCGCACAAACTTCTCAACATCCAGCAGGCCAGAGTGAAGTAAGGACATCAGTGATGGGCGGCGTTCGAAGTGGCCGTGTTGTTTTCGCGTACTCCAGCAGCGATTCAGGCTGGAATACTTCTTTGACGAACTTCAAGTCACCCTCGCGGGCCTTGGGGTTGGCGTATGCCTCGTACTCGGCAACAATTGCTGTCATGGGCCAACCTTGAGCTTTGCGCATACAGGCGATCACACAGCCTGTGCGGTGGCGGCCTTGATTGCAGTGGATGTACAATGGGTAATTTGTCGCATCCAGAACTACAAGAAGTGCCTCACAAATCGAGTCAACTGTCGTCTTGACCTGCCCTCTTTATTGGGCGAGATGTCGATGCGCAGGCGAGATACACCTTTCGCGCGAACGAAATTTGAGTAGCCATCACTGGGATCTGTGTCGACAAAGCATAAGAGTGTCTTGACACCTAGTGCATCCAGAAAGTCGAGATTGCGGTCCTGAGGAAATGCTGAGCGGAAGACCTTGTGGTCGGTGACCGCGCCGAAGTTCGGTGGAGGCAGCAACGGCTGCAAGCGTGATGGATATGATGCGTACGGAGAATCGGGTCGTGTCGGAGGAGATGGCGGTCTTGACTTGTAGTCTACGTTTTCTGAGGTTCCATCTAGTCCTGTCGCGGTGTTTGGTGAGAGCGTCATATCCGCAGTTGCCTGCGTGACGTTCGTCGTCTCGTCCGCTGCATCGGTCATGGCTGTGTCGTTCGATGACGTCGTATCGATCGCAAGCTCAATATGCGATGTGTGCTGCTTGTTCGGGGAGCTGCGAGCGAAGACATGTCGATGTGTCGTGAAGATAGTTCCGGAGTTCGACCGCAGTGTCGCGTGATACCGCTCCGTCTAAGGTAAGTGGTGAAAAGACCAGCCGCCCAGTATAAGAAGAAGCCGTGTAATATCCTAGCCGCTCACAACAATGCCCTTGTAGAATGTCGCTTTCACAGGTCTGTATGCCTGTGACCACACTCCCACGTCTCTTCGCCAGAAAGCGCAAGGAAAGTCGACCTAGCGGTGGTGAAGTCGAAGCGCACGTGAGCACTTTCCTCACGGGCGGGAAAGTCGCTGAAGCCCTGAGCTCTTCTCGAATCAGCACTGCATTGCAAGAGGTGCTTGATATGGCAGTGAGAGCTGTTGTAGACTGACAATTAGGCTCGGTCGCGAACTGCTCGGTCGGGTTTGCTGAGTGTCTGATACTGGATCAAATAGTCGGCATGCGCGCACAAGACGGCTCTTGCGGGTTGTATGAGGTGAGCAGATCCATTGTGTGCGGGCTCGGGGTTGTTTTAAGCGGTTGTAGCGGGCGGTTGGGAGGCGAGGACAATGTGGTAGGAGGAAGAAAGGTAGAAGCAGAAGTCGGAGGTCGGCGGGCTCGAGGACATGCAGTAGAGTTGGATTGGCAGGTAAAGTGAAATGCGGCGTGGGCGGTGCAGCAAGGCCAGCCAGGCGCGGGCGCGGGCACTACTTGGGGTTGGCTTTTGCACGAGGCAAGCTAAAAGCCCACCAACTGTCTTGCAGGCAGTAGGCGACCGCGCGATGGTCAAAGACAACACCCAAGGATCTGCTTCCACGAGCAGCCTCGAGGCGAATTATAATGCCGACGCCACCATCGGTCGCTCGTCCGCTGATGACTGAGAGAGTGTGGACCCTTACAGGCACGTGTTGAGTGCTTACATGTACGCATTCAGCATTATTAACGTCGAAATGAATATTCGTGCACTTCTTCACGCTGTCGGCAGGCTTTCTTACGTACGGTGGGCCTCTCGTGTGCTCAAGCCGCCACCAGCTCAGCAACTGTCGCAGTCTAAGGGCATCTCCCGTCGGCAGCGGTGCAGCATTTAGTTCTGAGCTTGCTTTGCAGCACTCCCGCGGGATGACGCGGGTTGCCAGATGGTGATGTGGGAAATCCACCACAACCGCACATCGCACTTCTTTGTGCTGTGCGGTCGTGCCTTGTCCTGCTCCTTTGACTCGCGCACGCCAGTCCAAGTCCGCTAGCCTGCCGCTCTCAGCCGACAGCTGCACTGCATGTTGGCCGCACCTCACACTCGGCGCCCACCTGCCGGAGAAGCAGTAATGTAGTCCTATAACTATGCCTCACGCCAGCTTAGCCTGCATACGCGATCACGCAGAGCCTCCTGCAGTCCGCATTGCTCCACTTGCTGTCCTGCGTTGGCGAGTCGCAGAGTGCAAGAAGATTGGATGTTCCGAACCTGCGTCTAACGCGCGATCCGCCATCGTTGTGCCACCATCAGGCTATCGCGTACCGGCCGCGAAGCGAAGAGCTGATGGTTGGTCAGCCTTACCGGCGTGATCACTTGATTGTTCAGGCGAGCGTGGGGGCCGGTTGCTCGCGTATTCATGTAGTGTTGCCTACCTGGCGAGCCTGGGTAATGCGTGGCGTGGCGCATGTTCTGGACTGTTGGAATATATAAGCTTGGTCATCTGCTCAGGCAATAATGCTCGTCGTTCTTCGTATATATCGATGTCAGGCTGTCAGGCTCTCGAGTATATGAGGTGTGGGGTGTGATATAATCCTCTATTATGAAGATCTGTAATGTCAGTCAGGCCTTGCTTGCTTACATGTCTCAAGTGCTGTTCGTGAGGACGGTAGATCCACGTGAACATATCATTGTACAGCAATAGACTACTGCAAGCTAGCACTTCACGGTGGCACACCAATGCTTTGATATACTGGAAGTACTCATGCTCACAGCTATTGGGTTGATTTGTGTGAGTGCTGGAATTAGCTGCGAGGGAGGCGGCATCTGACGTCCTTTCCTTGTCTACCATACATATAGTAGTATGTGCAACGAGTAGATCTCAGTCATGTTAGCGCCATCTCCGCATGGACGGTGATGTTTGGTTGGTGAAGTCAACATAGCAGCACAGAAGAGGTCACCCGGTGAAGGGCCTGAAGCAATCGGCTGAGGGAAGTGCTGGTGCAAAGAACGAGAGAAGACAAGCATATAAAAAAGTATCTCGAGACCTTTGCATTTGCTATCTCTCTCAGACCCTCTCACTCGCCGTATCTAGTTCAACAAACAGTATTAAACGCCTGGAGTCTGGGAAAAAGGGGGAAATTCCACTATTGCAAAATATGCAGAAAAAGCAAACAAAAGAGACAAGAAAAAGGACCGCAGATGAGGGAAAACGAGCGGCCGGAGAGATAGACATCCGTCGGTGTTCCATGTGCTGTTCGCTTGGGCCTCATGCTCGCCTCGTGCTCCTGATTCTTTCCTGGCTCGGCTCAGTCGTGTGCAATTGGTGGCCACACCCGGCTGGTTTCTTTTTCTTTGCTTTTCTTTCGTTTTAAGAGGCATACTGCCTTTGGTAGATCAGTCCGCTCATATCTAGCTCGAAGAAGTCCATTGCGAGATCCCTCGGAAAATAGAGACGGATCTGGTGAAAAGGAGGGAGGGCGTCGGACGAGGCAGTTGGGTTATCGCTGAACGGGAACATGTTTGAGTCGATTTGGGTAGTTTACAGGATCAGGCACTTCTTCTTGCCCTTGCCGGATTTCCGGGTGAGGAGGGCGGCGCGTGTGGCGTGCTCGAACACCTCCCTCACGCCCTCGTTTGTCTTGGCGGAGCACTCCAGGTACTTGGTAGCGCCAATCTTCTTGCGAACATCCTCGGCCTGGGTGGACAGTCAGTATGCTATTTTTGCTGGGGAAGATGTCTCTGATGAAGATGTGCAAGTTGTGTTATGCGTACCTGTTCGGGGGTGACGGGCTTTTGCGACGTCTTGTGCAGCTCCTCAATGGTCTTCTGGTCGTATCTCAAATCCTTCTTGCAACCGACGAGGATGATGGGGAGGCCGGAGCAGAAGTGCAGGACCTCAGAGATCCACTGTAGGAGAACATCTCGGTCAGCGAATTTCCGCTAAGCAAGCATGTTACACATGATGCCATGGGTGCCTGGAGCACGTGAGCGGGAGCTTTACCTTCTCCTGAACGTTGTCCAACGAATCCGGCGAGTCGACGGCAAAGCAGATGAGGATGACATGTGAGTCGGGGTATGAGAGAGGTCTGAGGCGGTCGTAGTCTTCCTGGCCAGCAGTATCCAGAGCGCTAGTTCGACATGCTTGCCATCCACTTCGACATCTGCAACGTAGTTCTCGAAAACGGTGGGAACGTAGACCTGTTTGCGCGTAGCGTTAGTATATCGTCATTGGGAGACGTGTTGAGCAGTATTTGATGGCGGTGATGCGTGATGTCGACGTGTTGGCGTTGCGCGGCTGTGCAGATAGGGGATTGGGAAGCGGTAGCGACGAACCTCAGGGAAGGTACCCTTGGAGAAGACACTGATGATATTGTCAGCAGGTTGCAGCGAGGAGACTAGCAGCAAGATCGGCACTTACATGAGCAGACAGGTCTTTCCACAGGCACCGTCACCGACAATGACCAGCTTGCGACGGATCTCGGCCATCTGCGCGATGGGTAGTGGGTTGATGTGGGAGCGAGAGAAATGCGCGCGGGCGCAGGTGATGAGGCGGCGAGGAGAGTGGTGGTGAATGCGGTAGGAGATGTGGTGGGCGGTTGAGGAGTGGTGTGGTGGTGTGTTTGGGCTGGAGCAGGAGGAGCGGAGTGGGCGCTGGAAGGCGTGCAAGTGTTGAGCTAGTCCCCCGACGGGAACTTAGCAGTGCGGCTGTGTTTGCTGCTACAGCGAGCGGCGGCAACGCGTGGCGGGAGCGGTGATGGCAGCGGCAGGCGAGGTAATGTTTATGAGACGGAGGAGCGGTATATCACGATTATTGAATACAGTGGTCTTGAAAGGCAAGAGGAGGGCAGGCGCGAGACGGCGGGCGGGATTGGGTTGAGTTGTCTTCGTTGGCGATCGACTGCTGCTGGCGTGATGCTCGCTGGCCATCAGCATGTTCCAAAGCAAGCAAGCGACGTTGCCGCAGGGAAACTGCCCGCCCTGCCTGAGAGCCTGCTGCCCGCGCGTTGTCTTGCGAGCTCGTCTACTGCCGACTACTCCAATTTCCAAGGCACACCCGCCTGCGTCCAATAGCCTTGTCTATCACCCATATCGACCAACCTGCCTCGTCTTTGCCGACTTGCCTGCCTCGTCGCATGCTCGCTCATGCCGTCTCCCACAGCTCAGTCCATCGCCTTCATGCGAGCTTCCTTCCACCGTACAAGCAGGCACGGCATGCACGCCGATGAATGATTATCTCCGGTGAACAGCCTCCTGGCAATTTCTCACATCCTCACGTCCCTTCTAGCGTTCATCTGCACTCACGAAACGAGATGATCCACTGCCATCTGCCATCCCATCATTCCCCCGAGCACACGCGCCACAAGTCCGACGTATAGGGCTGAAGACATGGCCGCGGAACTGAAGAGGGCCACCGTCTGCACCTACCCGCTGGCGCCCAAAGCCCGCTCACAAGCCTCACGCACCGTTGACTTGTGGCTCAACCATGCCTGTTCCGCATCACACACCTCCCTCACTGCCTTCTGACATCAATTTCCGAAGTGAGTCCGCAAGGCTTATACGGTCCGCTTGGTAAATCCGCTGCTGAGCCACGATGCATTGAGATCCGGGTTCCGGTGTCTGCCCTACTACTGACTCTACTGCCGATGTCTATGTGGGACTGCCGCTGTCACGGATCAATTGCTTAGACGCTACTTGTCTTGACTGCACCCGCTTTGCCTTGGGAGCACAACGCTGACGACGATACTGATCTGTAAACTATCAGGAAAGGTATGCTATCAAGAAATCTACTCAGCCGAGGTCAAGGTCTAGTCAAAACCTCAGCTTCTGGGTCATTATCGTCCTGCTCTATTAGTCCACAAAAGAATCCCAAGCATACACCTTACCACCACAAGATTGAGCCTCAGAGTATCACACACTGCAACCATGTCAGACCAAGTCCGCGTCGGTGTCGGCGCTTTCGTCCTTCAATCTTCCAAGCAAGACCCGCAAAATCCAACCTTCCTAATCGGCAAGCGTCTCGGATCGCATGGAGCAGGCACCTACGCCCTCCCAGGCGGCCATCTTGAGTTCGGCGAATCACCTGAAGGATGCGCCGCTCGCGAAGTCTTTGAAGAGACAGGTCTTGAAGTCAAAAACATCCGCTTCCTCACTGCCACGAACGATATCTTGGAGAAGGACAAGAAGCATTACATCACTATGTTCATGGTGTGCGAGCGTTCGCAGGAAAGCGACGAGCCACGTGTTACGGAGCCGGATAAGTGTGAGGGCTGGGAATGGAGTTCTTGGGAGGAGCTGGTTGCGCTAGTGAGTAGGAGAGAGATCTGAATGAGAGCGAGACGCTGGAGAGGACGCTTTTCCAGCCGCTACTGGATCTTGTTGATCAAAGGCCGGGTGTGGTGCCTACGCTTTGATCAATTGCCAATCGCCTTCGCCCAGCAACACACCTTTGCGTGCAGCTATCCGAAAGGCGTGGTAAAGTATCATCAGTGGTCCTCTACAGACGATTGCAAGACTGGAACAGTGGCACACGGCGCTCATGCATGGAAACATGACCTTTGTCCAATGCAAATGATCGATAGATATTTGCTTCTGCAGGCCGTTCAAGCACCAGATATCTGCCTGGCCATGACCAGAAATCGAGTGGTGATTCTTGCTCTCGTTCAGTAAACAACGGAATGGCGTGCCACTTGAGGACATGATATTTTCGGCGATCAGCCGGGTGTGTGCAGCGTTTGTGCATTGCATGAAGCAAACGAGAGCCTTATGGCGAGACAACATGACTCCCGAGCAAAACAAGCTGGACTTTGTTCCTTTCTAATTGAAAGACTTTACACGCGTGTGTAATTACAAATATCAGCGCCTCTCGTCTGCTCGAAGACAACCATCATACACATTTTCAGACAAACGCGCTCGAATCAGACAGGAGGCTGCTACCAACTTGTCCCTTCGCCGTCTGGCCTGCGTTTGCACATCGGTTCGCCTGAGCCTCCAGTGGCAATCAGGGCCTTGCTGTTTCCTATTGCTCGAGCTGGTGTATACCACGGAATCAGTTCACCGCATCCGCTAGCAACAACCGCAACCGCACCTCACCGTTATCGACGAAATGTCTTCAAGCGAAGATAAAGCCGGACACTGGCGCCTCGCGACGGCGACCACCAAGATCCTGAGTAAGAACGACGTGCCTGGCGACCTCGATGAACAGCTTGAGAAGTGGCTTGTACGCGAGGGCATCCACGCATCGGATCTTGACTACTGCTTGCAGCGGACAAAACGACTTTTTTCCACCAACCACAACAGCCTTCAGCTTTGCAGTGCCGTGGTGGCCAGCGAGAAGTCGCCTTCGCAATTTGCTGGATTGAGCCTCAAGCCAGCCGAAAGCATTGGGCGTTTGATGTCGCATGATCCGGACTTCCGCTATCTCATCGCAACCGTGGCTGCTCTGCTCACACATCATGACACGGCTTATGTCACTGACGTTATTATTGCGATGACAGCTCGCGAAGAAGGGCCCATGGCTTACTACCAAGGACAACGACTTGCTCCCGTCGTCAAGAAAGTCGTTGATGATATCGCAATACATGTTGTCAACTGTGGCCACACCATTGTGTATCCGCAAGAGCTTCGTGGTATCTGCGTACACGTTTTAGACAGCCATGTCTTAGTGAAAGCAATGAAGTGGATCCGTCAAGCTGTTGGCGAGATTGTCGTGTTCAGCAACGTGTTCTTAGCTGACGTTCACATGTGGATGTTGGCCCACCTTGAAGGCAATATCAGCGTGTGGGTTGACGACGGACTTGTCCAAAACGTGCAGATTGGAACCTCTCAACGGACCATAAGGATCATTGTCGAAGAAGCTTGCTCGCAGGATGAGCTTGACCACCATTCCAAACGTCTCGACTTTGAGATCAAAGCAGGGTCCGGTGCAGGCGAAACATCATTTACACATGACAACAAGGGGTTTTACACCCACGTTAGACCAAGTCCAAGCGCCAGGCAGCCCTTTTATGACATTGATGCGCACGGTAGTGTCAAGAACGGCAGGCTCACTCGGCAAGACTTGCTGAAGATCAAAATATTGGGTCAACGCATCGTCAAATGGATCGTGGATCGCCCGCTGACTGCCGGGTCTGGCCGCCAGGCAGTGTACCGGGCACAACACGCTCAAGTAGACAATGCCACTCTGCCGCGTACGTCGCTCACTGTAGGTCGCCTCCTGAAGCGGGTGCCCAAGATCTGCAATATCGACTATGGTATAAACGTGACACCTGCCGAATTCAATCCTCCGGACGAACTTGACGAAGACGCAGATGAGGATCCAGGACCCGATGCAGAGATCTTGGAATGCTTCCCTCAATCCAGGGATCTCATTGACATCGTCAAACATAGATGCGCCTGCCGTGGATGTGAGGACAAAACAACCCGTGACGTTTACGACGATAGCCGTTGCCTCGGCTCCAGAGTACGAGATCTGCTCTGGCTCGTTATTGCTCACGCCATTGCTGACGGTTTTGGCGCGCCTGACGCGTCAAACTTGGGCGATTTCGCAACCACACGAAGGGGCGTGTCTGGTCTAATGCATCACTTGGTCTACACCACACATGTGAGGTGGGACGTCTGGTTTCCTCTCGCAGCTCAAACCTATCGTGGGTGTCCATGGGCTCAATCTGACACTGCCGACCTTCTTGACCACCACGGCCTTGCTGTCGTGCAATACGGATCTGCAGTGGTGGTAGCTCCTTGGGTCGATCTCCACCAAGATTTCGAGGTGCACGGTTCTTTCGGCCTTCTCATGGCCAAGGGACGAGTTTGTGGGATGGAGACCAACTTCGGTTTTGCCGATATCGAGATGAACAGGGAAGAGTCGACGTTCGAGGGAGAGAAGATCGATCTGGATGACCCTGAGGCGTTGAAGGATGAGCACTACGACGTCGACGAGGCCAAATTTGTGGCGCAGGTGGAATCGGTCATTGTCGGCTCGCCAGGAAAGCCCTACAGGCTCATATTAAGCGTCCAAGCAAAGGACCATGCCCGCGCCGTCAACCCTGCAGTTGCATACATGTCACTGATGCGGAGTGCCGAGCCAACCTGCGACCACAGCCAAGATGGCGAGTATGCATCGCCGTCGTCTTCGTTCCGAACATGGCCTGCAGACAAGGCGCTAGGAATGTGGAACCCCGAAGAAAACTGGCTCTGCAACTCTAGAAACGATTTCTGGTCGTACACCACCGAAGCCCTCGACACTCCACTCATGCGCAATGCTCTCTTGGCGCTGTCGCCTTGGGGATGCGTGTTCAAGAGCGAACGCTGTTGCTTTGACTGCGCTGAGCAGATGGTGTATGAGGCGCCAGAAGACGAGCACTCTGGACCTTCGTACTTGCGTGCCAAACGTATCTTCTGTGTCAAAGCAGGGGCAAGGCCTGCACTGCCTGGCAGACGCAATCGTCAAGAATGATCTAGAGTTTTGAGAGATGGTGAACAGCTTTTCGACGTGTCATTTGCTATCTCACTCACATAGAAGAGGGCGAAAGAGATAAGTGGATCTGTCTGATTGGATGAAGAGGATGTAGTGTGCGTTCGTCTACCATCGATCGATGGAAGTGTTCTGGAAAATCAGAGGCAGCATGGTGCTCGCTCTGGCCGGGTCTTATATTGATCTGAGAAATCATCCTCAAATATTTAGCGTATTCAATGCTTCCATCCCATCAATTGTCACCAAATGCTGTGTTGCAATGTGTGAAGGGCGCCCCTAGGCTCTACAACCTTCACTTGGAGGATCCTCCATACCGTTGATGTCATGCGGTCAAAGCTCCCAAGCTCACTTTCAACATGAATGTTCACTTCCACCACGCAACACCCCAACAACTCGACGTGCTAAGTACACTGACACGGCCGTCTGAACGACTCTACATAAACCTTGCTCTCTCGTACAAACATGGGCGCCCGACTCTCCCAACCACGCGGCCCAGCCGGCACAACCGAAGCCTCACACCCAACCTCCGCACCTCCACCTCCAACACCAGCAAAACCCATGCCTCGCCGCCCATTCAATGCGCGAACAGCCATGGCTCCCGCCGCCGCGTTCACAATGGCTTGATCCTTTTCGTCTACAGCACAACGTCTATCCGCGCTGCGAAAGAGAATGCGCGCCGGTATCGACAGCGAGACACTGGCGGCGAGGGCATAAGTCTGCTGGAAGAGAACCGTAGACGGCATGGGCTGGTTGACAAGAGGGAGGGCGAGAAGGGCGTTGTTGGTGAACTTGCTGGGCAGCTTTTTGGAAGGGCGAGGAGGATAAGTTGGCTGGGGAGGGACAGGGGAAGGGCAGGAGTGAGGAGGAGGAGAGGTTGAGGGCGTTGAGGGGTGGGAGGAAGTAGTATCTCAATTGGCGAGAGTGTTGATCAGACGCCTTGTGCTTTCGGTGTGGGGTACCAACGTGTTATTGCCCAGAATCAATGCCGGGCCACGGCTGTGTTCTGTGAAGTAGGCCAACACTTTCTGGAAAGCAGCTCGGCGATGCGCAGATGGCTACCTCGAGTGCTGCGACTCACGACTCCCGATCTCGTGTAACGATCGCGGTAGCGTCAAATTCGGAGAGTCGACGTCTCGATAGCGTTTCCAGCAACCGATATCTCGCCGACTTTGTACGAACTTCTATAAATAAGTACACATGCGCGAGTGGCCAGTCTCGGAAACGCGAGACCAGATGGGACAGGGAAGAAGAGCCTTTGGACGAAGGCGAAATGGTCTTTTGTGCCACCGACTGGCTATCAAAAGCAGTCCCGTTTGAGGACAAGCATGCTCTTGAACAGCCACAATTAGGGTGATGCTTTCTATGCAGATAACTCTAGCTGCACGTCTGTTGACATCGTATGATCCACAAAGCGCTAGGACTGAGCGCAGGAAGAGTGAATTTGGAGGACGAGACTGTTGAATTACTTGTTACGCTGGATCCTGGGTATACTTTCTCCCTCCGCAAGGACGCACAGTGAAATCGTCGCCTTCGTATTATGAGTTGTGATACAAGTGTACGGCGAGACCCATGGAGTCAAGCTTGTCAATGAAAAGGCAGGAAGGCGAAGGGAGTACAACCAGATCTTTCTTCGGGCCTTATGGCAGCTTGGTCTTTCCCCGGAGGGGCTTCGTGGTCTCAAGTCGTTCTGTTTGACTTTCCAAACTCACACCAATGAGTGATGCTTCACGCGATATAAAATCTGCACATTTGCTGAGATCCGGCCGCTTTAGGATTCGGATTCGAGTCATATAGCTTCTCTACTTGTCAGCAGATTTAGCAAGCATTGCGATAGTTGAGGTTAAAATTTAACGAATGGAGCAATGCCAAAGATCAGTTCATCATTCATCCCGGAACGACTGTTTTTCGCCACCGAACGGCATGTTGGTATTGATATTTCATGTGAGCTACAAAGGCAACGATAGCGCGCATTTGTACGAGTCACGCGCTAACAACTTTGTAACTTTGCTATCCTTTCATTCGCACGTCGACGACAATCGCTGGACTGCAATCATAAGATACCATCAATCCCACCGAGCGCACATCCACAGGCGGGACCAACGACATGCATGATCATATATCGCCAAAAGAGGTTCCCAAGATGCTTTCGTCGTCATATCATTCGGGGCCTAGTCGTGTTGCAGTCGTCCACGAAGGTCTGGCGGAAAAGTTACAGTGTCATCTAATCATTTGAGGGAAGCAGGTTGTTTCATCTACAGAGCCTCAAAGCAGGTCCAAGATGCCTTTGTCAGCATCATCGCCCAAAAGATCAATCATGCCCTAGAAGCCATCAGTGGTTGCCGTGGCGTGAATGATTTGCGATGGTCGTCTTACCTCGGGCATGATGGCCTTGCCGTCCTTGCCTTTCACGTACTTGAAGGGCATCTCTACGCTCTCAGCCGCAGAAACTTGAATGCTTGGACGGTCGACGTAGGGAACCTCGGTAAGAGGGACTATTAGAATGGCGTCAGTAAATTGATGATGGTCTTAGAGTACCCGCGCGACTGCATCGACAGACTTACTCTTGTCCTGCACAACGATCCTCGTCACTCTCGCAGCGGTGTCAGTAGTGAGCTGCTCCTTGCCTAATCTCCTGCCCGCGAATCCCTTAACTCTCAGCTCCGCGGTGCGGTCACGAGGAGGATCGTCGCCCAAAATGCCACCAAAGACGAAAACGTCGAACTTGTCGCCATCTTCGGGTGCAATGTCGCTCTCGCCTCGGGGATCCAGAAGACAGACACGCTCCTTGGGAATATTTGCGGAAGAAACGAGGTCGTCGACTGACTGTGGGCTTTGCTCGACTTGGGGAAGCTCAGGTACCGCCTGGGGAAGACCAGAAAGAATGAATTGAGATTTGGCCTCAACACACTCCTTTGAGATAGTGCTGTATTCCAGAACCTGCCACTTCTCAAGTTCGGGGTCCATGTGCTCGACGATAAAAGTGTGTTTCTTGGAGGTATCGACGGTGGCGTTGAAGGAGGCCATGTTTGCTGAAATGTGTACGACAGTGTCGTTCCTTGCTGTATGTGGTATTACTTTCTTACAGTAACCGCTTTCCTCAATGGACGTCCCGTTGGTATCGATTTGCTCATCTGATGCCAAGATTTATTTTTTCGACGATCTCCCGCGCAGCTGCATCCCTACTAGCTCCGAAGGCTCATTGGAAGGTTGTGGGAGCGTGACCGTCTTTGGGACCGCTTGCATATAGATATTTCTTTCGCCATTGGCCTTTGATGCTGCTTATACACTACGGTATCTAGTCATTGATCCTACCACATTTACCCTACCGAATCTCGTTCGCCCTCGTGACCGCTGCTCATCAAGACGAAACGTAAATCTTGCCTGACGTAGACAACAGGCTAGGCCCGCCGCGTCACAACTCTATTCACACGGCACCGAGCTGCCGACGTGTGAAACGACCTCAGTCAACCCCGTGTGCCCTTGCGTCAGCTAGATTAGAAGTCCACCCGAGCAATTGCGTTGCGATTTTATTGACTACCTTACCAACCGGCGTCCATCTACCAAGACTGCCATCACTGCTGCCCGACGCCCAAAGCACCAACAACCAAGTGCGCCGACGTTAACCCGTCTCTGTGTCTTGACCCCTCCAACCCACTTGCCTCTTTGAGCCGACCGACAACACCACTGGACAGCGAGACGACCTTTGCGACAAGGAGAGTTACAAACGAGAGCAATCGAAACCACCGCGCGAGACGCACCACATAGCGCGACGCCACGCCGCCGAAGCCTGCCGTCAGGCCCACCGCCTTCGACTCGAAGCAACACCACCTCCTACCAGCAACCTTTCACCTTGGAGTGATCTCACAAGCAGCGACAATGAACCCGCACCAGAAGAACAAGGTGGACGTGAGCGTATGTACAACCCGACGGAGCGATACCAGCGCTTCACAATCATGATCCCACCCACGTTAATCTCCAGCTGACCATCTCGACCGCTTAGTCGCTCACCGAAGAAGAGCAGAAGCTCTTCCGCCTCTATGGCAAGCTCCCCAACAAGAAAGACCTCCTCCAGAACAAGCTCAAGGAGCGCAAGTACTTCGACTCCGGCGACTACGCCCTCTCCAAAGCCGGCAAGTCCGACAATGCGCTGGTCGGTGGCCTCGGCCGTGAGCACCCTTCTCCAGACACCATCCCACACCTCTCGCAGCAGAACTCCAGCTCCGGGTCTTCCGATGGTCAGCACGGCAGAGGTAGCATCTCTGGCGGCCCTGCGCTGACCCCGACCGTGTCGCATGGACAAGCTGGCAGCCCTGTGAAAGAGAGCTTGCTACAAAGAGGAATGAGCGTGGACGAACAGGATGCCGACGAGGTCGCAAAGGTTGCTGCGCAGGCGCAGGGCGAGACAGAGGAGGCTGGCGGTGTGCCCATCAGGCGGTAGAGCATTTTTCTTGGGTCAGGTGACATGGAGTTTACGCGAAGAATGGCAGGTACATGGTACGCGTTGATGTTTCGAGGAAATACGTTAAACGGCAGAGAAAATTGGCACCAGATCGTCTCTTGCGTGAGTGAGTCTTGCCACTGCTGCAGGCGGCGAAATTGCGATGGCGGAGGATATTCAGAGAGGTGCAACTAAGTCACGGCCGAGACGACTGCTTTTATTTTGTTCACAGAATCAAGGGAGCAATTCTTATCATGAGTTCAGATCTCTTACTGCAATTCCAGAGTTGTCCATCAGACTGGACCGGGCTTCTCGCACTGATAGCCATTCCTACACCTTCTTCTTGGTAACATTGCCCACTCTTCGCTTTTCTGCCAGCAGAGGTTTGGGCAATACGGTCGCACTCGATCCACTACCATTACACTCAGCAGTACAGTGCTCATTAATCCCAGGCGGTCTAAGCTACGGTATCTCTAGGCACAATAGCGTATTTTAGAGACCGGACACAGAACACGCCCTGCGGAGACGGGGACTGGCCTTCCATTGGTGCTTGGATCCAAGACGGGATCTCTAGCTTCGTCCTCCTTACTGGCGCAGAATGTAGATATTTCAGGTAGAAGTCACGGCCGCAGTCCATATGATTCTCCTCTGAGAGACCTTGGCGTGAGACTTTGGCACTCTCGCTAATGTCAAGTTCCAAACTGACAAAACTTTGTCACACGTGACTATGAGCCGGGCGACAGGAACGATGGCAGGAATGGCACAGAAACCGGAATCCATACCTGTTGAAGATGCAAAGACTGATCCACCCCGGTGGACCAGAGCTGCATCCAAACGGTATCTGCGAGGAGTTTGGTTTCGCTTGAAGGTCCTTCTGCTTTGCTGTTTAGCAGTATACCTGATTCGGCACTGGTTCGACTATTTTTGCTACCCCGGGACATTCGATGACATCCTTGTTGCGAGACGAGTCCCATGGTTCCCGACTTTAGTGATCACTGGAGGTGCCATCTTATGGGCTTGGATATATCAGACTCCTTCAGCATTCTGGAATCCTTGCATAATCGCCGCCTTTGTGTCTGGCTCAGAGCTCTACTTTGTACTATTCATGCAAGACACGGCGACATCACCAAGGTCTTTCGCGACTTCAATTCTTATCTGCGCCGCTGTGTGTGTCGCTCGCTGCTGTGTTTGGGCACGTCAAGTTAATACGCGAGGACAGTGGTGCCACACCAGAGGCACGTTTGCGAGAGGGATGACGAGCTTTACTGAAAATCAGTCAACCATCGTGTGGTCAGCTTCAAGACCCAGATCAACAATCGCGCACCAATTCACGGTCAAGATCGCGCGGTCTTCTTAGAAAGCTGCCATCCACACGCACAGCCCTTGTGGTGGCGTTAACAGGGACAATGGCCACTATGGCTGCACACCCACCGGATGTGGCCATTGAAATCCTCTCTGCCATCAACTGCGAACCACACGCCACTCAGTTGGGCTTTGACGATACACACTTCGAATTCTACGTCACAGACCAGAACAATACTCTCACCGGCCGCTGCAGTCAGGCGCAGCAGCTCTGGGCACTTCAGAGGATCATGAACGCGCACGCCGTCAATACGAGCGCAACTTGCGGTGTCTGGTGCCTCAGACAGGCCAGCTCTGGACAGCTGTTTGGCTACATGTCGCAAGTTCACGGTGGGCTGGTTGATATGTACTACTGTAGAGGAAATACGATTCATTTGGCCCTGACTGTGAGGCAGAAGGTGAGGATTATGGTTACGATACCAGCCGTGAAGGCTGGATGAATGATATTTATGAGCACTGGAGTACTCGAGAGTATCCTGATGCTCTCAAGCTCGCTGGTGTGGATGAGCAGCCATATGATGATGAGGGCCAATAATTCTGGTTAGACACAATGCTTTTAATCAGTCATGGTTGCAAAAAGGTGTTTCGCCAGGGATGCAGACGTGGGCTCTTGCCAGCGCTCACTTTACAGATACTCCCAATAAAACGAACAATTTAATGTCTGCATCTGTCTGGTATGTACACATCGTGGACCGCATATGTAACGAGGCAGCCGCTATAACGCCGTAGCATCGTTGTAGTGGCGAACCGCAAGGTCATTATGGCGTTGGCTCACAGTAAGGCGTTACCTCAAGGCCGTAGCTCTTGTGCTCGTGACAACAAGCTACACAGACTTTCGCAAGAGACTTCTGGATAACATGAGTTATGCCGGGCCTTTGCACTCGTTGCAACTGCGATGGAGCATCAACCCGAGCAATCTCCGCCACGGTCGACAATGCGCCATACAAGATCAAACTTGTGCAGCACGACAGTACCATGTCAAAATCCACATGCGTGGACATGTAATCCAGCGAGATGCAAAGATCACGCTACATGAAATAAATTCAAAACATGAATGAAAAAATTTGTATGCCATAAGCGAACCCGACACTCCACTTCCACGCCCTCCCACTACAGGAAGCCATGTGCAAAGAGTGTCTAGATTATAAAAAGGCGTTTGTGCTCGTTCTCGGTCCCTCGGGAATGTGCTATAATCAACGGTGTATTGATTGTACAAGGGTATATGAGGGACAACGGTATCATGAAGAAAGGAAAACCAAGGAGATCGTGTTTGGCGGCGAAGTTTTAAGCACGATCTGATCGGAACGGCGCGCTGTGCGGGAGATCAAGCTTGGCGTTGGCTGTGAGAGAGGCATTAGGTAAGCTGGTTTTGACCGCGCGGACATTTGCACTGCCTTTGAATTTGAGTTGTCTACAGGCGTATTCGAGGACATCGTTCGTCACCTTAGATCGGGTGCAGTATCTAGTGAATACTACCACAAAGCGTTCCCTACGTACTACGATAGATGCATTTATTGATGTCAGCACCTCCGTTTGCATCACTCATCACTGCCCATTGAGGTGCTTCCACAAGCTTTCTTGCGCAATGCTTCGAGAATCCATTGCAGCAGCACGTGCTGAGTTCGTCTTTGATGCAAAAGCTTAATACACGATCCGAAGAATATAGAGCATCTTCCATCCGTTGCAGCATCTGCCAATCAGAATTCATCCATTCCCATTACGCCCATGAACTCCATACTAGCGCCGATAGATATGCGAAGTGGTCTTGGTGAATAATATGCGTAAAGCGAAGACTTGCACCAAAGCTCAGGAGGGATCGGTCCTCCTCGCCACCATCAGATAATCCCATACAAACCCGGAATCACCTAGTTTCCGAGTAGTCGTTCAAAGCGACGCAAACTGCACCACGATGATGGCCGTTATACTGCCTGATGATCAGCTTGCTCTGCAGTTCCCACAGCCTGGCGTAGTGATCTGAGCATGCAGTAACAAGGTATGCTGAATCTGCCGAGAAAGCGCAATCCCAAACCCAACGTTGGTGACCGTCCAGCTCCTGCTCGAGTTCGAAGCCTTCGTCTTCCCCAGTGCCGTTAGCTTCTGAGTTGATCGCAGCTTTCTGTGCACGCTCGAGATCAACCTGCCAAATGCGGGCGGTGTGATCTGCCGAGCAAGTTGCCAGGTGGCGCACATCTGGTGAGAGCAGGACGCGTGTGATGTACGTGCCGTGAGCACGGTACTTCGTGACCGGAATGAGAGTCGTCACATCTCTTACAGTGATCAAACGCCAGACAAACACAGAGCCGTGGACGCTGTTGCTAACAGCCGCACACAGCAATGAGCCATCTGTAGCAACTGTCACCGATGCCACTGATTTGTCTTCTTCGGGAACGAGCTGGTGGCTGCATTTGTTCTCGCCGAGATCCCAGATGCGGACATTGCCGCCACGATCACATGAGATCAGCTCTCCTTGATTGGGATGAATGACAACGTCGTTGACAGGGACGCCATGTGAGTAGTTCCTCTGGATGTGGCCGCTTCTGGTATCCCAGATCTTGACAGTACCTGTAGCGTCGTTAGTATTTGTAGATAGTATGCATTAAAGTTTCCATACCATCCTCAGAACTCGTGACCATCCATTTGCCTTCACAGTGAAATGCAACGCCAGTGATATTTCCTGTATGACCCTCGAAAGTGAGCACAGCAGCAGGATTTGTCGATCTGATGTCGTAGAGCTTGACGGTATGGTGGCCAGCAGCAGCCAGGAAGCGTTTGTCCGGAGAGATACAGAGGCGATTGACTTGCGAGTCTGGGTGTGGGATTGTTCTTGAGCAGATTCCGCTCAGAGCCTCCCAAAAGCTGCAAATGAGATGGTCAGCATGCTACTCGAGCAACTCATGTGCATAGAATGAATTGATGAAGACAGCGATCCTGCGACCCAGCCCCTAGTGGTCGAAGCGACTGAGCACCTTTACAGGGCCATCGCTACAACGAGACTTCAGGACGAATGACGATCATGACGTTGGCCTCGAGCCATTCGGAAGCAATCATGTCGGCTTGCTAACGGAGCTTAAAGGAGCTCCCCAGCGAGGCGAGTCCTGTCGGCTTGCTAACGGAGCTTAAAGGAGCTCCCCAGCGAGGCGAGTCCTGTCGACAGACCATCGAGGCAGCAAGTCCTCAGTCGAATACTATTGCTGTGGCGAAGACGTCTCCGGTCGAGCTCCAAGTACATGGTTTCGCATCTGCCCTCAAAGTCTCACGGGTTGCGATCGCTCGCATTGTCGCGAAAGGACAAACGCACATCTTCATCACGACTTACCGGATTGTGTGATCGTAGCCGGCTAAGGATTGTCAGCAGTGCCCAACTGTCATACTAGGTAAGCCATCTTCACATACCGGTGCAAAGAATGACGCTCATCTTGGCTCGCCCTCTCCCATCCCCGAAGGCGGCTTTCGCTAATGGTGCTAGCGATCGCTAATCGATCGTCCCAGGCCTGCTGTTGCTTGTGGCTTCAAATGGAAAATGCCGAGACAAGCGAGGGGAATGAAGCAGTGCTGATGCTTGTCGGCCGGTCAGAAGTCTGTCGCGCTCGTGTATTGACGGAAGCTCGTGCTGTTAGTGCCGACCTCCAGCCTGCAGTCAAGCTGCTCGCACGTCGTGTCGCCCCAGGATGTCGCGAATGTCGGCAGCTTGCGGCAACGTCCGAGCCGTTGTTGCGACTTCAGCCTTGGCAAACCAGTGACTTCTTGAGGACAACCAAAAGAGGACATGTCCGAACACCAACATCAACATGTAAAAATCACCTGACTCTGGGCGGAACAGCTTACAGTAAATAACCGGCAGGCACTGCTGTTCTGGACTTGCCGCGAAAATAATCCGCAACAACTCTCAGCGGCCGCTTCCTTTTTGGCCATCAAGTGGAACGCCATGGCTCTTACCTGGACTTACTCGAAATCGCCTCGCAATGTGCGACAGATCGCTGCGATATCTTTTCTCGCATTATGTTGCTGAGACCGGTCAGATTCGGCTGGCAAGCCGCTCAGACATTGCCGTTCAACTCGCCGTCTAAGACAGGATCCACCACTTTAGATACTTGAGGACAGGCCAGTATGCAGTGTCGCATGCCATGCGGCATATCACAGGTATGCCGCTGCTTTCTGGCATGTTTTTACGCTGCCATGTTGCAGTGCGCGCTTGCGCTGCAGCATGGGGGTCGCTGGACCGTGTCGCGAAGCGCGCAAGGAAGATTGTACAGGCTATCCGGCCCTGACTGTTCCACAGAGCATATTCTTCTTTTCAAAAAGTATTGTGCGAGCGGTCGAATGATGCCGTTCCTCGATCGCTCATAACGAGCGCGCATGCTTGCAGCCTGCCTTGTTGTGAGGCGGTGAGGCGCTTCAAGGAGGATTTGGGCATTCATGTTTGCGACAGCGACACTGCCTGAGGTATCATCGGACCGAAAGCGACAAGGCTTACGGCTCATCGAGAGTTGCCCCAGCCCTTCGTGGTCACGCTTGTGGTTCGACTGAGTTACTGCCGTCAGATCGTCCATGCACATCTGCGTGGCTGGTGCTAGGTTCGTGGCAGGTGAACTCTCTTGCAGATATTGCAGATGTTTGCACGATTGGGGACCCTCAAAGTCTGGTGGACGAGTCGGGATGTTTGGATTATGGCTGTCACGCGATGGGCACGCTCACGTTGACGACAGGGCAAAATCTTAAACTTCCTGCCGCACGGCTGCCTCACACACTCACCTTGCGATAACATGCGCAAATACAGCTTGATCGAGCTGCAACAAAGTCGAGAGGGAAGCCACGAGTTGCGGCTACCTCCTCATACCAAATTGAAACAACAAGCCTGCCAGTGTGCGAAGGAGCAGTCTGTTTGGGTTGTAACTTACCACATTCATGTGTAAGCTCAGCAGTCTTGCAAACAGCCATTCACAATGGCCGCAAAACGTGTTTACCGGTAGGTCAGAACTCTCTCAATATTTCCACTGTCCATGTCCATCGCTCAAAAGCACCCTTCACCCGCTTGGAGTAAACATTGCAAATATCATATAGCAGCATCAAGCCAGCACTCTGAACCAGTCAAGCGTTCTTTTACTGCCCAGAAAATCTATCCTGCAAGCACTGAGGTGCTTCAAATCCAGCCATATGGATTATCAGTCTACCCCCGTGCAGTGCCCTAACTGCATGGTATACTGCACTATCGCTACTATCTCCGACTGCTCCCTGCACATGTACAACGACGGAAACATGGCGGTTGGCCCTCAGTCCAACGACGACCTGCTTAACTTCAACCCGGAGATCGATGACAGTTTGTTGCCCATGGGCAACAGCTTTGCTCCTGATGCTGTTTGGCCTCAAGTCCAGCAAGACGCCTTCCAACAGAGTTTCCCTACTCAGCAAGGGCAACCCGATACTGGCTACATTCAAATGCCAGCTTATCAACAGAACAATGGCTACCTTCAAGGTCTCGGAAATCCTGCTCAGCTCAACCAAGGCCTTGCCATGCCTTTTGCGCAGAACATGCCTTCTGCGCAAAACATGCCTCCTGCGCAGACCATGCCTCCTGTGCAGACCATGCCTCCCGTGCAAGCCATGCCTCCTGCGCCAAGCATGCCTCCTGTGCAAGCCATGCCTCTTGCTCCAAACATGCCTCCTGCGCAAGCCATGCCTCTTGCTCCAAGCATGCTTCCTGCGCAGCCTTTGCCTAGCATGCAGCAGCCATACGCCGCCAGCTCCGGCAGCGCTTCTTCTGCATCTCAGCTCGTATCCAACAGGGGCTGCACCCATGCCAACTCCGACAATGCGCGCCAGGCGGCTCACATCGAGCTATGCAACCATCTCTTCAACCCAGACCCCAACAAGAGAAAGCAATATGATTGCGCTCACGTTGGTGAAAAAGTCACCGATGAGTGTATCAATGACTTCCTCAGGGCGACGCGCGCGTGGTGCAAAAGACAAATTCCGCCGCCGTGCTCAGCGAAGCCAATCGCAGAAAGGCCTTCGCGACGAGAGAAAGATCACAAAAGAGAAGCCGAAGCCCAGACCGAAGGCTCAGAAGCCCGTGTGCGCTCCTCGAACACGTCAGATTGCGTCGAGGCCTGCTCCCTCTGTTTCCCTGGACCAGGCTAGCGACCCTCAGGTGATGGCTAGTTCTACCATGCCTCCTATGGACAACACGAGCAACTCTCAGATGATGGCCGCCTCTGCTACGTCTTCTATGGACAGCGCGAGCAACCTTCAGATGCCAACTTCTGATTTCGACACATTCGATTCCGACTTTCTGGCGGGACTTGACTTCACTGCCGATATTGAACCATCCCGGATCGACTCTCCGTTCAGGTTTGAGCAGGAAAATACCATGCCAATTGCAGGGCAGGCTTCCCAATGCTATCCGATGGACAGCATCGGCTTTCTCCCCACTCCTCCCCAGGACCCAGAGTTCTACCTCGTCCAGTAAGCGGCACGATCTCACGACCTCACGGCAGCACGCATGTTCAGAGCATCAGTATGCACTCTGTCATACTGCAATTTTCCTTGATCTCATCGATACCCCGGCTCTGAGCCACGGAGCCACGCAACGTTTGATTTTCTTGCAATTCTTGCTTTCGCAAACCATAAAACAAAAGCACCAAAAAAAAAAGATTTGCTACGCGAGCGTTCGTGCACTGCTTTCGAAAAATCGCGATCGCCATGGGTAGCGATCATTCTGCGGTTTCACCATTTCTTACGCATCGATGCCCCGGCCCTCGCCTCGGCCAAACGTTCTGTTTCTCTTGCAGTTCGTCGGAGTTTGCTATCTGTTTCCACAGAGCTGACCGGTCTTGCTTTCGGCGGGCGACATCAACACCCGGCTTCTTGCCATGATGTCCTGTCCTGATTGCACTTCGCGCGCCCACAGCCTCTTGCATTTCGTGTTTCGTCGACTTTGCTTCCATCTTATCGCTTTCGCGACGGGTCTGCTACTCGTTTCTACTGAGCTGACCGGTCTTGCTTTTGACAGACATCATCGACGCCAGGCTTCCTGCCATGATGTCTTGTCTCGATCGCATTTCTCGCGCACTACAGCCAGATAGAAACATAGATATATCAAAATGAAAAAAAAAAAGTCTAAAATCGATCCTCTTTGTGCAATGATCTCATCAGATTTTTACGTGTCTCATACGTAGTTCTTCATGCTTTCCAGACTTTCTATTGAGGTTCATGTCTTCTAAATTTCAATTCGTGCTTCCTACTGCAAGAGACTCAACCGCTCAAACGCTTTGAGCACAGGCGCCTCGATCTTCTTGCCGGCAGCCGACAAAGCCTCCCAATGCACACCTTGTCCTCCCCACGGTCTGTACTCGCCTTCCATCTGCGCGTCACTAACCGGCTTCGCATCGGATGCAGGCGATTCGAACACCTGCTCAATACTCATCTTGCAAGCTGCAACAACCTCCGCCATCGCCGTCTCGACGGCGACAGCACGCTCGCGCATAGCTCGCCTCATCAAGCCTTGCAAGAGACTTGAGACATCTTCGCTGGTGGAGTTCAGGCGCTCAACAAGTCTGATGATCGAGTTTACCAGATACTCTTCTTCATAGACTGTTCCCTTCTTTCCCTTTGCGCGCTTTCGCTCTTCGCGTCTGCGGTTCTTGGACGTCTTCCGCGTGGCGTTTGTGGCTAGCGTGCCTGTGCTGCGGTTGGTGTACCTGGTCATGAGCGTACCGCCGGAAGTCGTGGCTTCTGATGGCGCGATGGAGAGGTTGTCTGGTACGTCGCCGCCAGCCTCGTCTGCTTCGCCTAGGAAGGCCATGGGGTCCTCTGCTTTCTTTTGGCGCAGTTCGCGGATTCGTGGAACTTGCTCGTTCAGTTGTGTTTTCATGTCCGCTAGCAGCTCGGTCATGGTCGCTGAGCTTTCAATCAAGCCTTGGTCGACAACCTTGGCTATGAGATCTGGCTGCTTCTTCTGTACTGCTAAGCGCATTGCCTCTGCGAACTTGTGGGCTTTGCAAAGAAGTTTGAGGGCGTACGGTAGGTCGTCCAGGTAGTCCACGTAGATGGTTGCTGCAGCCACGAAGTCTTTCGACTCTTCTTGGCCTCCTGCCAGGTCCTGTGCTAGTGTTGTGAGTTCGCTGTCTGTGATTGGTACAAGTGCCGCCGAAGCCAGACTCTCACGCCACATGCTCGCTGAACGATATGCCTCGTATGCCTGTGCGTAGTCCTTGATGAAGTCAAATGCGATACCGGCGTCCTCGTACCTATTGCGGCTAAGGAGGAATGTTGCATAGAGGCCCATGAGCTCGTGGATTTTGGCGTCATCGTAACGATAGAGCTCCATCGCAGAACCATGAAGCTCATGCTTTCCTACGTAGGCTTTCAATTCTTCGAACTCCTCCATCGCATGCAGAGATGTGAGTGCCTTGCGATAACGCTTGAGGTCGTTGTCAATGGAGAAACGCTGCCTTAAAGGCTGTTGATCGAGCAAGTTCTGCAAGTACGGCAGGTATTCCTTGGGATCCTTTTGTGACTGTTGCGCTACCAAAAGTGCGACGTCAATGTCATAAAGACCGAGCGCGGTCTCGTACAGCCTATTCACATCAGCCAGGAAGCAGATGTGATCGACTGCATGCTCGAGTTGCTTCTGATCGCCCTGTTTGCGCAACTCGGACACCAATTGCAGGCCAGCCTCCAGATCAGCTGGTTCCTTGGACACGTGGGCTGTGACGATGCTCTGCAGATGCTTTGCGCGATCTTTCTCCAAGACTGCGATGAAGGCGTCGCAGATGGAGTTGACCTTTGAAGGTGCATTGATGCCAGACGATGCCTGTGCGGTACCGCCAGGTACTGGCTCGTTCGTCGTGGCACGAAGTGTTTCCTTGTACATTGTCTCGGCCACGTTCTCCTCCGATAACGAGGTCAGAACGAGGTCGATGTACTCTGTCTTCTTTACTTGTTTCACGAAAAGATCAACATTCTGCATGAACTGCTCCGGCGCATAGTCATGCAGAATATTGGGGTCAACTCGCTGCACTCTGCAGATTTTGAATGCCTTCTTGTAATCTTTGTCGTTGATGCTTGCTCTGATGCCAGCGAGTACCAAGGCGCGCGGGTAGATCGTCTCCAAGTTTCCACGAGGCATCTGGAGTACGACTGAGTATGCGCTAGGAATGACTGTCACCAGCTTGGCGCCGCGCTCGACGTTACGGCATCTCTCGTCCTTCTCTGGCTCATCCGCAGGCACTTCAAGCTCGCCGTCATGTAGATGGATGAATTTGAGAAGGTGCTGGCTTGTTGTGTAGATCAAATGCGAGGGAGCAAGTGCGAAAGAGGTGCATCCAGTAATCTTGAGCGGCTTGTAGTCCGATAGAACATGCAGAATACCAGTTGCCGTCAGTCCGACTGTGACATCCTGTTCGGTGCCGTGCCAGACCTCAACCCTTGGGCATGCTACGGGGAGCTTGATACCGTTTGGCACAAGCTCGGCGGTACCTTCGTTGGCAAGATCTATAGAGAACAATTCGGCTTTTCCGTTCTCGCAGAGCAACTGCTTGTGGTTGGAGGTTGCAAAGATCGTTGTGATTCTATTAGAAAGGGGTACGATTGAGGCAACATCAGAGTCAAAGTGGCCAGATGCAACTATCGTACCCTCTTCGTTCGGTGTTGAGCATAGCGATATTATCTTGTTCTCAGACGAAACAGCAATTTGACGAGCGACAGGCGTGCGGCCGGCCACCTGTGGTATCTCCACGATTGCTTTCATCTTGGCAGATTGTACAGGCTTGGCGCTGTAATCGCAGGTCCAAAATGAGGTATGAGTCGCGTGTAAGACTGCCATTTCCGTGCCCGTGCGGCTGAAGGCGACGTCGACGGCATTGTAAGGGAGCTCAACCTCTTCAAAAGCCTGAGGAGGCGGGACATTGGCCCTACGCAAAGGTGTAATCTTCAGATTCTGGCCATCAATAACAGCCACAAGACCAGTATCGTGTGGCTGTGTCACAGGGCCGCATGCAACGTCGAAGTTGAAGTCCAGAGATCTCAGCTGACGGCCGTCATCGCAGATCAGACGCAGAGGCTTCTCTGGATGCCAGACAGCAGAGACTGGTCTGAACCTGCCAGGTTCGTCCAAAATGATTTGCTGCTTCAAGTACCAGTGATAATTGCCCGTAGTCCATAGCTGTACAACTGGACCAGCCACTACAGCGAGGACCGTAGAGTCGACATTCCAGCTCAAGTGAATGTCATCACCAATGTTCTGTCGCTGGTCTTCAGGGAGGCGCAAGCTGAACTCTCCATGGCGCAGGCCGTTGCGTTCAAAGAAGATGACATCCGTCCTGTCTTGAACATGCTGAATGGCAGCAACAAGCTGTCCAGTCGGTTTCCAGCTGAGCGCGCCTCCCATGTAGTCCACTGGCGCGCTCACACTGTCGAGCACACCTTCACGTGTATAGAATCGAACGATGCGACGCTGAGGCTCTTGTTTGATGACCGCATTGATGGCAACGTACTGTCCATCACCACGCCATGTGATGCTGACGCGGCCATCATCGTTCTTCGAAAGTACGCCTTCGTCGACGTATAGAGGTACAGTAGGATCACGCAAGGCCTTGGCTCCACGGCCCTCGAACTGCGTTTCCTTCTTTCCCCAACCGACCGAAACGTGGTCTGAGACCTTCACATCCTCAGGAGACTGAGTCACGTTCGCAGTGCTCTCAAAGTCCCGTGTCATAAACAGGACAGTGTTCTCGCAAGTGGCGATGACCAAAAGTTCCTCGTCCGGGCTCCATTGTGCCGCAGCAATGCCAGAATCGACAGATCCAACGATCTCAATGAGGTCTTGACCAGGCTCAGGCTCCTCGCGAACCACAATGATATCGCCACCAGCAAGAATTAAAACAATAGTCCTGGTGTCTGCAAAACAGTGCAGGTTCAGAATTTTGTCAAAAGCAAGGTCCGGATTGGGAGAAGGCGCCTCCCACGACGCTATGTTTAACGCATCTTCCGGGCAGAAAGCGTCCTTTGAAAATCGTTTCAAGGAAAGCAATGGATCATCTGGGCTGGGTCCGAATGCGCATATAAGCGAGTCATCTGAGGGATCCCATGCTGTGGCAGTGAGAGCCGCAGCTTCAGAGGGAAATTCGAGACAGCTGTGCTTGATGCTCCTGAGGTTACGCATCTCGGCCGCAAACCTCTATATCATTTCAATCGTGGATGGTGGGTCGTATTAAACATATATATGTCGCGAACACAGTTTGATGGATTCTACGAAAGAAGGCGCTAGCGCCGGGTAGCAGCGCGACATGAGGCTTGGCGTCATTGAGAGAGAGCATGAGAAGGTAGATGGGTACATAGGAAATGGTTGGCTCTTATATGTAGACAGCGTCTGACAATGACTGCTGAGAAACTCCGTGTTATACACATTGCAGATACCGGTATGGTGCAGACCTCCTCCCAACCCTGGTGGCCGCCATCCTGTACACCACCAAAGCGCGATTCCTTCCTTCAACGTCAATGAACCATCCTCTAGTTCTTGTAGGTCTGCCAGACTGTGTAGAGCATTAGTCTTCCGTGTATAGCTTCTCCGTAGCTCCAAATTCTTACCAGCAATGCCGAAAGGCGCGCCGAAGCCGACAGCTATTCCAATGGTCAGTCATCCATTCCCAATCCAGTCTGCGTATCTCTCTTTTGCGCCCACGTACCCATGAAGGTCCAGTACCTCACGGCGAACCACTTAGTGAGAGGGTTGAAGGGAATGTTGCTGCGAGGGCCCTCGGGGTAGTGGTAAGGCGAGCCCATCTGGCGAGGGGTGGTGTGGAAACCGCGGCGGGCGGCGGTGGCCGGGAGGCGTGCAACGGAGCGGGCGAACATCTGCAATTGAGGTCAGCTATGTCGCTGAGTATATTCGTTAGTGTCGCGTACTTTGATGTGAGGTTTGTTGGTGCGTTGAGAGGAGATTTGGCAGTGTTCGGCTCGTTCGAATGGCTGCTCATGCGACGAGAGGTATGTTGGAGATGCTGGCTTCGGAGCAGCCCGCTTGCTGAGGCATCAAGGCCCTCCACTTTGTGGCAATACATGAAGACAAGTCGAATAAATCAATACCTTAACAACATATATATCCAATCGAAGTATTTGCACGCTTTTTCACGATAGTGGCATGAAAGAGCCATCTGAGCCATGATGCAAAGCTAATATACTTACCCAAGCGCACAGGTAACAACCAGGTAGCACTGGACAATACGAATGTTAAAGATCGTGGATACCATCTATACTCATACACAGTTCGAGTCTACCACATGACGTTCTATTTAGCGACGCTTACAAGGGTTGCTGCGCGTGAGCAGGAACCTCAGCGCCCGCGCCGACTTTCCTGCCACCCTCCTTTCTCTTGACACGGCACCAGAGTCCGACTTCTTTGTCCAGGATGAACTGCCAAATGACCTTCACCCAGCTGTGGTGACACGGCAGATCGCAGTAGAACTCGTTCGCAATCTCGTTCAACTTCCACAGCCTGGTCCATGGGATAGCAGGGAAATCATGGTGCTCGTTGTGCAGACCAACGTTGTACGTAAGCAAGTTTAGCACGCCGTAGTACGAGAAAGTCTCTGGCGGAGGTGCAAGCTCAGCTTCCTTGCTCTTCTCATCCGATTTCTGCAGCGAGCGCGTGTGCTGCGCGAAGACGTAGTGCTCGGCGATGAAGTGTCCTGCGACCGGGTGCAGGGAGCCGGCAAGGAAAGAGCTCAGGATGAAGTAGCCTAGAGCTTTACCACCAATGTTCTGTACGACAAGGTAGTCGACGGCGAGCTGCACGAAGACGTTGAAGGCGTGGATGCGTGTGAGAGGGAGGTTATAGACCATCATGGGGCGCAGCGCGTAGAAGAGGATCTGGAAGGTGGCGAAGAAGGCTTTGCCGGCGACAGAGTCGAGGAACCAGGCTTCGAGGGAGGTGGGAAGATCGGTGTCGAGGCCATCAACGCCGAGCGACTTGTGATGGGTTAGGTGGTAAGGCTGGTGTATATTGTCAGTTTAGGTTTCAACATAGCAAGTCGTGGATCGTCGGACGTACTCTGAAGGAAGCCGAGTAGGGAATGCCAATGGGCAAATTGGCGAAGATCGCTAGCATGCGGTTCGCAAATGGTGATTTGAAGGCCAGGTTGTGCGAGATCTCATGGATGGCTAAAAAGAGATTCTGGTTTGCTGTTGCGCCAATGACGTACGCAGTAAGGACCGTCTGCCATGACCAGAAAGGTGTGTTGCGCAAAGCGTATGCGCAGAAGAACTGGAGACCAACGACAGCAGCCACGAGAGGAACTGTCAGAGGCTCAGGGCCGCAGAGTTTCAGGACCTGTGAAGCTGTGTAAGCTTCGGGTGTTCGGCGATGTCCGCAAATGTCTGCTCTTCCTCCGTCTTTCCTCAAGGGAGATGTACCTCTGGGTGTGCCCTGATAATCGCCTGTCGTCGGGTGGCATGCGGCTCCTCGGTGTAGGTCCAGAAGAAATCATCGTGCTTATCGCCCGAGGAGGCCTGCTCCTTGGACTGCGGGGCTGCTTTTGTGCCTGCAGCGGTCTGCTGCGGCAGAGAGACTGTAGCGGTAGAGACTGAGGAAGACATATTGGCCAATGTCTGTGGCTGTGCGGTGAGAGCGAAGGTGTCTGTGTTACCGAACAGCAAGACGAATGCAAGCTGTCGTGGAGGATGATGGCATGTGAGAGCAGCGCAACGTTGAACGTTAAAACCGCCAGACCCAGACCCCGATTTACTCTCCTTGGACCCCTGCTCGCTTGGCCCACATGTCTCCTCCACAGTCGTCGTGTTCTAAGCGAGTGTGGCGAGACTTTTTGTTGGTGCTTTCTGGAAAACAGATCACGGGGTCGGCTACGCATGGAGAGAATGCGCCCTTGTAAGTGAACATTGCTGCCGGGCGTGCAACGCTATCTGTCAACTTGAACCGTCGTTCACAGACTATACATGCTTTAAACTTTTTGTGGTGTTTGTTTGCATTTGATCTATTACTGTGGGAGGAGGCCTGTCTGGAGAAAGCCGCCGTAAAAACAAGATATGTTTGAGGAGAGCCGTAATCGCAATTTTGGTATCTTTGTCGCTACTCAAGAGTAATTCTCTTCGCAATGCATAACTCCCGCCCCGTGAGCTCGTGAAAACATGAATCCAACACCTTTCCGTGCAACGTTTCAGGCAGAGAAAGACGATCTCTACTTCTTGCCAGCAGCAGCAGCCTCTGCCTTCTTGGCCTCAGCTATATGCTGTCAGTACAGATTCTGTGGCCAAACGTTAATAGTTGAGTCACTCACCTGCGGCCTGCTTAGCCTGCATGATGGCGGCGACGTTCGCCTTGTCGGCCGCCTGCTGGGGACCAGTCTTGGTGTTCTTGTTCTTCTGTTGAAGAGTCAGTACGACCATCTCAGTATATACGACAGTATTTCATGACTGCTTACGATGTTGCCCTGCGCTTTCAAGGTTGCCTCGCGAGCTTTCTCACGCTGGTTACCACGGGCCATCTTGGCTTTAAAGGGTCACGAGAATTATTTTTTGAGAAGTCTTCGATTTGACCGGAAAAAGTTTTTGAGACCTTCTGTGCGTTGCGCAGGAGGCGTGGAATAGGTCTGTTGATATGAGAGTTGCTGGTCTAGAAGAGTAGGAAAGGAGGAAAAGCAGGCTCGCGCGATATTTTGCTAGAGAAGGGCGGAAGCTGAGATCCAGAACCTAGCTGCTGGGAATACCCGTGCCCCAGCTACTTGCCTCTTTCAACGCCTAGTCACGTGGTGGACGCCGCGGACAAGTGCGCTCATTCACTGCTTCTGCCTCTGTCTATATTACCAGATCGCATCGAAGCTCGTGGCGTTCAAAAGGGCAAGTCCGTCTTGATGCCAGCTATTTACAGCAAGTTCTCAAACCTTATGAGTACAATAGCGTGGGCGTACTTTTGAAACATGGCGCCAACGTCGAGCATGCACCACTCTCAGCCAATCGTTCGCTGTGACACACCGGATACTCGACGTCCCATGCTCTCGGTGGTCTGTTCGATGATCTATAGCCAATCGTTGGCGTACGAGATAGTCTCTTGAACTCTGGATGAATCTCAGAATTGCCACCAGCACTGCAGCCGCCCAAATTGTTCAGACCTACGTTTCAGACTTCACTTCAACAGCGTGATCGGCGAGGCGCTGGCAGTACAGTTTGCCTGAGACGCGACTATTCACGTCGACCGCGCGAGCACCACAATAGCATACGATAAGCGCCTGTGTCCAATACACAACTATTCTTCCAGGCAGGAGCACTTTTTCCTTCCTCCTCTCTCTATTCACTTGTTATTGTCCGCAGTTTGCTATTGTTGGCGAGAAGACCTTTGCCTTTGCGGCTCTGGCTGTCTCTTTTTCGTTCTATCCTCAGCTTCACTTTCTCTTGATCACAACTACCAATCATTTTCTTTGTGCATCTCCATCTATATCTTCACGTTACCTGCAACAAACACGACTGCTGGTCAGTCGCTCACACCTAATACCGCGTTTCAACGAACATATGTTCGTGCGCCTTTATCCAACAGAAAAGTAAGCATTGCTTCATGGAATAAGACATAAGCAGAGGCAACAGACTGACTTCAACAGACTACTGTATCTTCCTTTCGAGACTGCCCGCCTGCACAAGATCGCTAGCATCTTTCCATCAACCACCAAAGAAGCCAGTGAACCAAAACACCGCAAGATGACTCTCTCGTCCAAGTCGCTGGCTGGGCCAGGCTACATCATCCTCAACGGCATCCGCGTCTTGAATATCATTGGCTTCCTTGCGGTCATTGCTGCAAGCATCGTCATGCTTGTCAAGACTTCTGTGTCGTCCAAGTTCTTTTTCTTCGACGCGGTCACTCATGTTCTCACCGCTATCACGAGCAGTAAGCGCCATGAGCCCATCGTACAAAACTAGCCTTGCTAACAGCACTCATAGTGTTCCTCCTTTGCTCTGAATTCTCACTCTTTCGTGGCTTCTTCGCGCGTAATTGGCCGTTGCTCAGTCCGGCTCATGGCTTCGTCACTCTGGCTCTTGCGATGATTGTACTTGGCATCAACATGCTCGGCAACCTTAACAAGGAAGCAGTGAGCCAAGAGTCGCTCGGTCTTGCTTTCTGGCGTGTTGTGATTGCTGCTGGCATTCTCATCTTCATCCTTGGCTGGATGAATCTCGTGGCGGTAAGAATCACTGTGCTCGGCATTGCAAAAACCCACACTAATCACCTTTACAGAGCTACGTCTTCCGCGATCGCAGCCAAGGCATCACCGCCCGCCAAGTCCGCGCACACGGTGCAGTCGCCGTGCACATGACACCCAAGCCGCAGAGCGTCCACAGCACGCCTTCTGCTCCAGAACTGGCACAGTCGTACATCAAGAATCCTTCCACCCCGACCAAATCCAGCAATCCTTTCCGCATTCTCACATCCGACCGTCGCGAGTCACTGCTACCGTCCTACCACACCAAGTCTCCAGAATCTGCGATTTCGCCGCCGTACCCGATGCACCGCGACCCTACACCTGGTTCTCCTACCAGCAAGTACTCTCGTACAACCGACTGCACCAAGAAGAAGGTCTGGCCATTCAGGAAGTCTGGCCGTCAGAGCGTCGGCCCACCACTTCCCATCAATGTCAGTGGTGGTCGCGAGATGGAGATCTCTTCGCCCATGGGCGTCAACCCGCAGTTCGCCCATTTAGTGCAGAGGCCAGACAGCGCGTTGCACCCAAGTCGTAACGGTGAGAGCGAAGCATTCCGCTGGAAGACCGCCTCCTGAGAATCACGAGGTCCTCCCCGATTGTCGTAAGGGGTAATGGGGTGCTGGCTTTCCTTTCCATTTTGCATGATATCCCAGTTGCAATGTGTGCAACAATCTTTCGTATTTCTTTGAAGCGCAGAGCAAACTGCACGGAATCCAAGCGATGTGGTATTCTCTCGCAGAGATGTGGCGAGCCATGATGGACACCACCAAGACTATTGTTTGATCTGTTATTACCAATCATTGACACTGCGCTTCGCGAAACCACGCAACGAAGATAGCAACGAATCTCCTTCCTTAAATAAACTTTCATATCTTGACATCCACATCCACAGCATCCCCAAGCCTCAACCTCTTCTCAATGACCTTCACAATATCCTTCCAATCACACATCGCCCCAGATCCCGAATCGCCACACGCAAGCACTTTCTCCATAGGCCTCAAAACCTCAAACCAACCTCTCTTCTCCACCGCCCAATCGCCCTCCAAAACTTCCAAATGCCTCGCCGTGACCGGATGGCTCCACATCGCCGTGTTCATAGCGGGTGCGACGATGATGCCCTTCTTCCGCCCACTCCTGAAACCCTCAGGCAGCACCTCCAACTCCTCCTTCGTCTTTGCCATTTCGTAAGGCAAGGCGACGCCCGGTCTGGCTCCGTCGATCAAGCCATTGAAATCCCAGGCTCGAATCACGGATGAAACCAGATTGTCACTCATCCCTAGCGCTACTTTCGCCAGTCCATTGGCGCTCAGTGGCGCAACGACCATCAGATCTGCCCAGCGCCGCAGTTCGATGTGAAGAATACTGTCGCCGCGGACCCAGGGTTTGGTCCATTCGTGCTCGTCAAAGTAGATCCCGTCGACATTATTGATCTCTGAAAGAGAAGCTATGGTGGGTTGCTCGGCTGATTGGCCTTGCAGGAACTGCCGTGCGGATTCGGAGAATATCACCCGGATGGAGAGGGAAGGGTGTTGAGAGAGGGATTGCAAAATTAAAGGGATTTTTATTGTGGCTACAGAACCTGTTGCGGCGAGAAGAAGGTGGTGCTTCTTATCTGAGTGGTGATCGGAGGCTTTGAGGATTGGTTGGGCGGCGGGTTTGGGGCGTGTGTTTGGGCCATGAGTGAACGCGTGCAAGTCCTCGGGTGGGTTGAAGAAGCGGTTGAGTTCCGTTTTTATTCGTTCGATGCCGACAAAGTATAGAAGAGCACCGACGGAGACTACGAAGAGGAGTCTGTTGAGGAAGTCCTCGTAGGGTGCTTTGTTTGGTGTTTGGGTTGACATTTTGCGACTGTTGGGATGGTCGCCACTTAGCTGAATCGATGTTTTTATTTATTGAAACTGCTGATTTCCCATGTCGACGCATGTATCTGTCGACGAAATTGACTTTAGTGTCGATGTGTAATGTTGCTATGATCAGCGTCCATTACTCATGTTTCCGCTGTAGTAAGCACATTTTGCGTCACTCTGCGATGGGCGGCGGCGAACTTTGGGAAAGCTCCAGGTCTCACAATCTACGAAACAGAGCCTCAACTGTACAAACCTACCAGACAACACCATATCATATCCAACATGAACGCCGCCAGCATGTTCTCCCGCTCCGCCTTCTCGGTACGCCACACGATGTAACAGCCGCACTCCTACCCTCTAACACCGACAACAGGTCGCCTCCCAAACCCTCCGCCCGCGCGCAATCCGCAACCCTCTTCTCTCGCCTCGCTTCGCCGCTCTGCAGAAGTCCTTCCTCTCTACCGAAGTTCGCTCAGCAATCGACAAGGCCGTCGCCTCTGCGCCCGTGGTGCTGTTCATGAAGGGTACCCCCGAGACACCGCAATGCGGTTTCTCGCGCGCCGCCATTCAGATCCTCGGTCTGCAGGGCGTCAACCCGCAAAAGTTCACGGCATTCAATGTGTTGGAGGATGAGGAGCTTAGGGCTGGTAAGTGATTCGCGTACACTTGGGTAGGCGATGCGCTGCGATGCGATCGTCATGCCCTTGGTTGTCGTTGGTTGGATGAATTGGCTGACTGGATGATTGAACAGGTATCAAGGAGTACAGCGACTGGCAGACGATTCCCCAGCTGTACATTGCCAACGAGTTTGTTGGCGGCACTGACATCTTGATGTCGATGCACCAGGATGGCTCGCTGAGCAAGCTGCTCGAGGAGAAGGATGTGCTCGTTCCTGCTGACGAGTAATGGCTTCCGCGTCCATGATGTATTTCTCGGTTAATAGGCGGATCATTGTATAATACATTGTCACAATATATCAGCAGCATTGAACTTGCGCCGGCATCATGATCGATTGGCGTTCGCCAGTGCTACAAGGTCGAGTTCGCTGTCGGGTCGCGCTTTCCTCAACTGCTCGCTGCGTGGAAGCTTCGCTACTTAATCTTGACTTCATCTCATGTCCCGGTCCTCAAAGACTGACTGCAGCGACTTCTCATCCATCACACAAGCCGGATGACCATCACCACGAGCAGAGTATGGCTACACAAAGATTAGCGGGCGGTTTTCAGCCCACGAGTAAAAGAGTCGCCGACGAGCCATCGCCATCGCAACGCCACGCGAAGAAACCGAAGAAGACGGTATCGGTGGCGGGCCTGTTTGCGAAGAGACCTCGCCCCGAGCGCGAAAAGATCGCATCAACGGATGGCATCACGCGGAAACAGCCCACCGCAGAAGAACTTCTCACTGCCAGAGCGAAGCGCGATCCGATCTACCTAGACGTGAAGCGTACGCAGTCTCGCTGCCACTCGTGCGAACTTTGCTGACTTGCAGGATAGACGCAGCTGATGCTTACCGTTCTGGCGAAGCAGGATCGACTGCCGAGCAGCTCGACGCTGTACACGAAGAGCTCATTGCACGCATTAAAGGCATGGACATCAACGGCAAACCACTCAACATCCCCGGCCTCCCTTCAGATGCCGCACTTCGCGCCATGCAAGACGACGCCAGCCTCTGGACTCCTCTCGAAGACGACATCGTGACCATCAGCGTCACCAAACCCGACGGCACCGCCGCGCTCAAACACGTCAGACTCGGCGACAGCGTGCAGAAATTAGAAAAGCTGATCGACGATTCGAGTGAGAAACTCACTCGCCTGGGGAAAGAACTCGACGAGGTCAACGAGGAGATCAACGCCACGCTGGGCTCATACAACAAAGCGACCGACGCTGTTGACGACGTTTTCAAGGAGAAGATCACAAAGTATCAAGCGGACGTCCGCAATTTCCATCAGTGGACGATTGAGGAAATCACGAAGGCGAGGAAAGAGGATAAGGCTTATAGCGTTGAGGTGAACAGGAAACTCCAAGAGTTCACGGCCTCGTTGATTACGTGAAGGCGTGGCGGATGGACAGATGAGGATCATGTGGCATGATGCGTATGTATGCTCTCCAGTGGAAGTACGTGTAGCTATGATCTTTGAGACGTGTAGGGCATAACGCAATTTCGACTCGCTTCGCGTCACTCGCGGTGAACTGTTTCGGTCACCGTGGTGAGCTTCCGGCTTCGACCACCGTATTGCATGCATCTCTCAAAAAATGGTGATATCAAAGGTCTGGACCGGTTTGGTCTGAAATAATTCTGATCTCCAATCATTAACAGCCCTATCAATCTTGTTGCTGATGGCCACACTTCCGTTGTCAAAAGTGGCGGCGGTACAGGTAGATGAAGCCAACAACGCACACATCGGTAGTGGTTCCGAACTGCTTCGACGAGCTATGCAAAGCCGGACTGTCGCAAAAGCTGTCCCTCACCTGACGCCGATTCTAGACTCGCTACCACCATCTGCCGTTGTGCTGGAGGTCGGCTGCGGGCCAAGGCGGTATCACTCTGGACATTGCGAAACGCTACCCACATCTGCAAGTCTTTGGAGTTGACATCGACGAAGCGTCAATCGAGGTGAGGACACTACGCATCATCGCCTTGAACAAGGCTGACGATATTCATTGTGATAGTTGGCACAGCTCGCGCAAAGAGAAGCTGGCGTTCGAAACCTAGAGTACACAAGAGGCGATGCAGTCGACCTCGGTGCACTCCACCGTGTGTCTAACTTTGGAATAGTCAATGCGGCATGCGACCTTGTTTTCACTCATGCGGTGCGTGAGATCGCCAAACTTTGAGAGAAACACCCAATTCGAGATCCTAACGGTACATCTGCAGTCCCTATGCCACATGCCGAACCAAATACAGGTAGTGAAAAATCTTCGCAACGCTTGTAAGCCAGGCGCCATATTATCCATGGCGGAAGGCGATGCAGAGTCGTTCTTCTCATGGCCCCCGATGCCCTCGATGTTCCGCGCCTTTTCACTCCTGGGAGCTGGTAAAGGTGCAGATCTCAGTGTTGGGAGAAAGCTTCTCGCTCACTCCCTCGCAGCTGGATTTACAATGGATGATGTTCGCCAGGTGACCATGGGTGAATCACTCTCGTACAGACCACAGGACAAAGTTGGGGTTTTGCGTGGTTTCTCTGACATGTTTCAAGATCTTTGGCGCGATACTGAGCTGCTCCAGCGAGCAGGGGTGTCTGATATTGCTCTTGACACGATTCTGCAGGAGTTAGAAGATTGGAGTCGTGCTGAAGGTGCAATGATATCGTTTCCGAGTGTGATAGTCACCATGGAGAGGGCGGCAGGTTGAGTGTACTGTACCTTGATTTACTTGACCTCATGTTTGGGACGCGGCTGAACAAGGTACATGGACCTGTGCTGACAGGTCTTGGAGTGAGCCTCGGGACCACGAATACATCGGGCTTACATAGAGGCCTTATTTCATGCTAGTTGCTTTAGATGTAAAGCAAAAGATAGCATGTTGAACGTCCTCGTCACTGGATTTTTTCCCGTATGAACGGACGGTACGTGCAAGGAGTCAGAAGACAGAAGAGAGTAAAATAGTGATCATTTATGCTTGAACAGGGTTCACATAGAACAAGACATTGAGGAGATCATTTCGGAAGCAAGAAAGGTAATATCAAATTACACTCAAAGATAAAAAACAGCAAAAAATTGTAGATACAACGACGCACTATGCACAGCAAGGGAAGATAGAAAAGAAAAAACCAGCCATCAGACAAAAGAAAATCCCTCCTCTTTCAGGTCCTCCCCCAATCGGCAGGCGCTTTTGGTTGACAGATCCCCCAGAGAAAGTCGACGCCACCAGCGGCGCCTGAACCGACACCAGGCCGAAGCCACCAAAAGAAGCCCGAAAGGCAAAATGATTTTTGTTTTGTCGGACCAACCGATCATCTTTTCAGACCGTCCGGACATAGGACCGCGCACCTTCGATGTTAAAAGCAACAATATGCTGACACTAAATAGGAAACACGAAAGGGTATCTTCCTCCAACCTTGCACTTGCACTAGACAGCTATCCTCTTGATGGGACAAGTTGCCAGAGAAGTCCGGGCAGGTCGATGAGCGCGAAGCGGGTATAGACAACACACACTCGTTGCGGATATGTGAAAGAAAGAGCAAAAAAATGCCTGGGTAATGCGCATACTAGAGTTCAGCGACGCTTCTTTCGCTTGTCATCAAGTCGTCAAAATTTAGTTTGGCTGGTGTATAATATCAGACTTTAAGACCGCGCGAGGGGCTTAGATACGGCCGTAGGAGGCGGGAGCCTCGTACGAAGCGGGAGCGGTTTCCTGGGCGTCAGCGGTGGAGCTGGACGCGGCCTGGGGAGCGTACTGGAACTCGGTGGGGATGGCGTAGCTGTCAGAGGCGGTGCCGGTGAAGAGGGGGATGTGCTGGGTCACAGCAGTGCCGACGGCGGAGTAGGGCTTGGAGCTGGAGACAACGCCGGTGGGCTTGGCCTTGGTGACGAAGCCAGTGCTGGGGAGGCCGTGAACGACGCTGGAGGAGCCAGTGGGGTAGTAGACGGCGGAGCTGGACTGGACGGGCATGACGTTCTTGCCAGTGCTCTCGGCAGTAGGAGTGGCAGTGACGGTCTCGGTCTCAGTGGCGGTCACGGTGACGGTGACAGGCTTGCAGGTCTCCTCGCTGGCGGCGCTGATACCGGTGCCGTAGGGAGCGGGGGCGGAGGAAGAAGCAGCCTGCTGGTCGTTGCTGCTGCCGGTGCCCATGGCAGAGCCAGTAGGCTTGACGGGGTAGACGGTGATCACGTTGGTGATGGTGGAGGTGAGGGAGCGGGTCTTGGTGATGTCCTCCTCGGTGGAGCCAGTCTCAGAGCCGCCAGTCTGGCCAGGGCGAGTGGCAGTGATGGTCTGGGTGAGGTACTGGGTGATGGTGGAGTGAAGAGTGGTGGTCACAACAGTGGTGGAGGAACCAGTTCCGAGAGTGTAGGTGAGGGTCTGGTCGGTGGTGTAGGTGGTAGCAGAGCCAGTAGGAGCCGGGGAGGAGGCGGGCGAGACGCCAGTGCCAGTCGGGCCAACCGGACCAGCCGGGGAGCTGGACGAGGCGTAGGGGTAAGGCGGGAGGGAGGAAGAAGCCTTGTCCTCGACCTGGGAGGAGGTTCCAGCGGGAGCGACCTCAGTGGAGCTGGCAGAAGCAACCGAGCTGGAGGTGGACATAACGTCAGAGACGGTGCTGGAAGAGGCACCAGTGCTCAGGATGACGCTGGAAGACTCGTAGCCAGAGGGAGCCTCGTAAGCGGGAGGAGCAGAGTAGCCAGTGCTGAGAGGAGCAACGACAGAAGAGCTGCTGGACTGGACGGCGTCAACGACAGAGGAGCTGGCGGGAGCAGAGCTGGCGGGCTGGACGTCGGCGGCGGTGGAGCTGGAGGGCGCGGCAGTGCTGGAAGAGGGAACACCGGTGCCGAGAGGAACAGAGGGGTGCTGGCCGTAGACGGGAGGCTGTCCGTAAGCTGCGGGAGCACCGTAGGAGTCCTGCCTACGCTGCATGGGAGAGGAGCGAGCCATGGCGACAGAGGCCAGGCCGGCCACGACGGCGATTTTGCTGATGACCTGCATGTTGATCGTTTAAGATGCTGTTTGTTGATAGAATTTGAGTTTCGGTGTAGAAGGCAAGTTTCCGCGACGAAGACAACACAGCTTAAAGAGTGACTGGATTGTAAAGAGCGTGAGTCTCGAGAGACAGCAAGGAACGAATGTGGTCGTCGGGAAACGTGAAGCCTTGTGGGAAGCAGGAGGTCGAAACAGAGCAGCGACTGGGGATGGGCCTGAACAAAAGGCCTCTGAGACGAGGCGGGCCCGTTGCGCCCCTGCTGCGCGCAAGCGTGCAGAGACCACGACAGGTCGCAATTTAGGAGGATCGGCGGCAGTATAGTCTAATTTGCGAGACATTAGCGCTAAGGTTCGTGCTCGTCTGACGATTGGCTTGTACCTGGCGCCGGCCTGCAACGCCAGCGAGCAATTTTCCCCTATTCGGCCTTGCGCCGGTTATGAGGCACGTTAGCTGCCGCCCGGCGCAGGTACACAGACACCATAGCACCACCCGCTGCAGGTACGGCGACGAGGGTTCGCCGCCTCACCACGATGCTGAGATCCGTAGCAGATATCCAGCTGGCACCCTGTGATGGCTGTGGCGGCACAAGAGCAGCCCTGATGCTTTCTCCACGTTGCTGTAGCGAACGCTGCGACCGCTACTGGCACTGGTGCTGTGCTAGCAGTACCACTGTGAACACTGCCGTGACCACGCTGCGCTCTCGTGGTCGCCAGCGGCCGGCATGGTTGGTTGAGGGCGCCTTCGTCGGCGCCAATTTGATATACTTCCTTGGGGTGCGAGGTGCAATCGCGCAGTCGTCTGCTGTCATCTCGCCTAGCCAAGCCTATGTTCCCCATGGCCAATCCGGCACTTTAGCATGCTCTCTCATCCTGGCCTTGTGCTATCGGCCAGCTCTGGGCCACGTTCAGGCGGTCGCTGCGGTGCGACGGCGGCGAAAAGCGCTGCTGTCAGCGCTGACGAGTAAGCATAGTGTGACGCCGTACGCAAGACACCCGTCCTACCCGAGCGGGCATTATTCGAACAAGCATATCAACCATATCACACCCAACATGCTCTCAATCACGAAGTCTGGTGGCGCTCGGCACGCTCAGTGTCTCACTAAGCCTCCCCCAAACGCGTGAGTCGAACGCACGTCAGTGCGTGGTCTTCAGGACGCCCGCGTCGTTCAGGAGTCCCGATGGTCCGTGAGTCAGTCGATTATATTGAGGCTTGTCCGTCGTTTCACCCCATCCTGCGCTGCCCGGCGTCGCACGCCGTTGCTTCTCCAGCCTGGTGGCCAATTTCCAGCTGGCAGTGCGCGGCTGCTGGCCCTCGACGGCGCTGGCAACGGGGAGATGAGGGTCTCCATGGACAATTATCGACAAGGCCGTCTGGGCCATGTGCGAAGGAATGCTGCATAGTGCAGCGATATGAACTGCACAGACTGGGTGGGTATGTGGTGGAGGAAGGCAAGATGAAGACTCCAGGGCTGGCTTCTGGCGTCGTCCACCGTGGCCTTGCTCTCGGGATGTCGCATCGGCACACGCACACGCCTGCCCACGTGCGAACGCGTTCGTTGGAAGACACCATCTCACATTCCAGCCGCCACCTTCGTCGCCGGTCCGCCGCACCACATGGCTATGCTTGCAAAAGCCTCACAATTTTACTGCAACACCATGTCATCGTTCCATAGTGATCCACGCAAGAGAGCGTTCCAACAATCTTGCCATCGCTCACGCTGGGGTACGAGTGAACACGCGCGGTATTGGCAACCGTCGATCTGCATATCCATGGTGTTCTTCAACGGCTTCAGCCTCTCGCTTTCTCATGCGCGCGTCAACTCTACGCGATGTAGCAAACTGGAACCTTAATGCGTCACGGAACAATGACTTCAGCGAGCGCAAGACAGATCTCACTCTGCCGTGTCAGCATCTGGTAGCCATGCGTAATCTGTTGCTCGCATCTTGGTCGGTCACCATAGGCGACGTGTGACGATTGCTTGGTCTAGATCTGGGTGGCCGTAACCATTGAGTGTGATGAATCGATCGTATGGCATTGTTGAGTTGCTATCGGTTGTTCAACGCCGCATGTGATGATCGTCCTGGAGACGTTAGCTATCGTACTCTACCTTCATCATGTCATGTGCTATGATGCGATCAAGACACATGTTTGTGCTCGGGTTACTATGTGTGCATCGTACGCCTTGGTGTTGGTAGGGTTAGTGCTAAGTGCCATTTTTGCAATGCCAGACATGCATTCGTGGGTATTATCGTGTTTTGTTGTTATTGTGCTGTGTTCCGTAGCGGTCTTGGATTGTATCAAGTTCGTTGGTATCTAGCGCTGTTGTGGTGAGTTCGTGGGACACAATGGTTGATGTGCGAATCTGACATCCAACTTACAAGAGGTGATGTGAGACTTCCAACACAAATTTGTCGTATCACGCAAACATTACACCAGCAAGTGAACATACGTCAGAAACCCTCCAGACTACCATCAATGGGCACTGACATCAACAAGCTCAGATACCAGTTCGCGACAGCAATAGCAATAAACTCGAATGGTGATACTTGATGCGTTTCACTAACAAGTTCCAGATCCGGCAATCATCCCAGTCCAAAAATAGCTTCCATATCACCACGTTCGCAAAGCGCAGACGCACGAACACTATTTACAGCATACAAAGCTACTAACCCGGCTCTCCCTAGATATCTACGGAGCAACAACATACATGAACGGCAATCCCAAATCCTTCAAGAAAGTGGTTCTCGCATTCGGCACGCGAGTCGAATTGCTGTTTCCACATCTCGTCTGCCAATCGCCGAAAGATCTGCTCTTCTGATTGATTAAAGCCGTGTAGTCTGCAAGCGGACAGCTCTTTCCGGGTCCGCTCTGGCAGTTCGCCACAGGGTAGACGGCATCGTTGAGTTTGACACGCATGAACAAGCCTTTGCTGCCGCAGTTCAGACGCTCGAAGCCCACGGTGCCACGCATGGGCGTCATGTTGCTGGACTTGTAGATGCGGTTGGGGAGGATTCGGTCGATGGTCAGTGGTTTCTGGTTGTCGAAGACGCCGGTTCCGGCTATGAGCTGGCTGATCTGGCCGTCGTTGGCAAAAGTTGCGATGAGAGGGCCGGGCTTGAAGGGTGTGGATTGGTTGTTGTTGGTGTAGGTGGCGTTGGGGCCGTCGGTGAAGCGCTCGATGATGGCTGTGAGGAAGGGGAGCATGAGGTTGCGCTCGAGATTGGTGCCTGGGCCGGTGCCGTAGTAGTAACGGATGTCTTGGGCGTACTCGTACTGAAGAGTTTCCTTCTCGGTGAAGACGTCGCACCACGGGGATCTTCTTCCTGTGATTTGCGTTTCGAAGCCGCAGAGGTATGGGAAGCTGGTGATGTCGGAGCTGTTGAAGACGAGTCCTTTCAGGCGCTTGTTGATGCGCTCGACGATGGGAGGCAAGTACACGTCTGCCCAGGCCGTGGAGTTACCCGCAGGGTCATCTCTGTAGTTGGCACAGAGATCAGATGGCGCAAGCGAGTTCTCAATCGAGCGCGGATCGGTCTGGTTGATGGCGTACACCTTGCCCAGGGTCGTTGCATTCGGACCTAGGTAGCCACGGGCAAACAGACGAGCAGAGTCAATAACGCGCGGGCCGGTGTATTTGTTGGCCCAAAGAACGAATTCATCGCCTTCCTTGTAGAAGGTAGGGTACTTCCACCTGTAGTCGACGCCCATATCATACAGCTCTTTGTATCCACCGGGAGAGACCTGGGCGATCTGCGCTCCAGGATTGCTCAAGACCGGCTGCCATGATTTGAGGAATTCCAGTTCGCGGGCATTGGTGCTGAAGTTTTGCGCGTGGATCTGCGTCGTTAGTCATCCTGTGCATCACATGAAACTTGGCTTATGATACATACCTTTGCACTCAAGTCTAGCCATCCGTTGTATGCTCCCTGGTCAGGGTAGCGCGATCCGTGTCTAGAGGAGAACGCGGCTTGGTCGACTGAACAGCCTTCCGGAGCATTTGGCGAGATGTCAAAGACATTGGGACCTGCAAACCAAGGGCTGTTACCACCCAAGTGTTGAAGAGGGTCGAATTTTGCATCTGTCGAAGCAATGATTCCAGCAAGGGCTGCAAGTGCGGCGACCTTCATCGTGGATTGTGGACTTTGATGTCTTGCAGATAATAATGCCGTGCACAGAAATTAAATAAACCTACCTGCAGCTTTGCATATATCGCTCTTTATGTTCGCAGGCTATCTGCTACTGCAATCAACCTTGGTAGAAGACGAATCTGGAGTCCAGATAATGCCTCGCTTGCAGCGATGGGTCTTTGCTCAGGGCCCACGTTGTGCGTTCATTGGCAGACACCTCTCGATTCCTTCCGTATCATATCAGAATATTCTTGTCGCTCTCTTAGCGATCCACTCCATTGTCAAGTCGAGCTGAAATGATGTCGGCAAGGCTCGCACGTGGGAGACATGTGGTATCGGCACTCTACAGGACGCCGATGATGCTTTCTCATGGCCCGTACCTCAGCTGTCTTTTCTCTTGGCCTTCAATCACGCCGCTTCCACGATCGATGCGAAAATGGCAGTCCCGATAACTGCGCACTCTCACGATGGTCATATTGTGCCGTCTTACGTCTCAGATAGAGAGCCTTGGGAGCGGCCGTGGTCGCAATTATACCGAACGGCTTCCAGGACCACTATTTATCCATTCAACACGATCAGCTGGTGCTGCACAGGCATCTAGAAGACGCACCGAAGCGGCGTGGAAGAGCGCGGCAACTCGAGGCGGCACCCACGTCGGCGAGTGAAGGCCGTTTCTCCACGACCAAGTCCCCACGCCCGCCTCCTCTTTGCGCGTGGAGATGCACTGCGATTGGCGGAACAACACCTCGCTGCGCCAGATGTCTGGAGCTCTCGGATAAATCATGACCATCTCCGTCACCTGCCTAGCCCAAATGGCTGCACGATCTGCCCTTGGCGCAAGTCTAATGGCAGTGCGGCATGCGGCCTATGAAACCTCGCCGGAGCTGACAGGCCCAGTACCGTGATGTGCACCTTCAGAGACGGGGACACATTATACCCGCCAAACAACCGACACGTCGACACACTGGACGGACCGTTGAGGCTTTTGATACCGACCAGTGCATGCTCACGCGATAATCGCTCCCACAGGCGAGTATCTGCTCGGACTAGGCGCCGTGCGTGCATACCAAATTGCGCAAGACGGCGACTCCAATCTTGGGAGTTCCTCCCACTTGTCTGGCCTTCTCTCACCTGACGACCCAGTCCAGCCTCGCGATGCGTGGTTGGCAGCTTGAAGCGCAACAACTTCGACCATCCCTCCGCACGCAGCTTGGCCACGGTGCACACGACATCTCCATCCGGTGATACATAAAGTTGTGACCAGTAAAGAATACGCCAAAAACAGCGCTACCGTGTCGAAGAAGGCATATGGCGACTAGGCTGCAGGCTTGTGAGCCTGTGTCCGCCATGACAAAGTCCAATGGGGTCATGAAGATTGAGGAAATCATACATCCAGAGCCGCCGCGGTTGCTAGTTCTATTCGATGAGGGCCAGGAAGATATTCTGCACATCATTGCAGATGTCGTAGGCCAACCACTTGTTGCTATCGCAACTTCGGACGAGATTGTTGGACGCCAGGAAGACATGGTAATCGGCATAAGCAACCAGAAGATCTTGAACCGCGAGGTCTTGCGCAACGTTCACCGAACTAAGATCACGACCCACTGCTTAGATGCGGGTGACCTGAGAGACGAGGAAACAACGTCGTTGTGCGACTACGAGTACCTGTACACGCAAGAGCCATTTCTTAGGCGGGACTTGGCCAGGTTTTTGGGATTCGTATTGGGTCAAATAAACCCACACCAAGATCTCATCAAGAAGAGGAGGACAACGCTTTTGTCAACAACTTTCCCGGATCTACGTACGGCGTTACCCAACCTCGACATATTGTCCGTCGGTGCCGACTCAGTTGAGATCCGAGTAGACCTACTCAAGGAGGCTCAGCCGCGTGGGCCTATCGGCAACAATAAACCTGGCGTGCCCAGCTTGAAGTATGTCGGCGAACAAGTAATGTGGTTGAGACAGCGAACCGAGCTCCCGATCATATTCACGACCCGATGCACCAAGGAGAATGGCCGGTTTCCAATGGACGATCCATGCTGTTCTACAAATACCTGCGTAAAGCCATCCAGTGGGGATGCGAGTACATAGATGTCGAACTTTGGCTACCACACGAAATTCGCCAGAGGCTATCCAACGAGAAAGGCAACACGAAGATTATCTCTGCGTTCCATGACTTCACTGGCAAGTTCAAATGGACATCCCCGGAAGCTCAAGCACTTTTCAAAGAGGGAGCCGTTTACGGTGATATTGTCAAGATGATTGCTCTAATCACTTCGAACGAGGAGAACTACGAACTTGAGTACTTCCGCTCAGTCACGCAATCAACCTACACTCATCCGCCTTTGTCTGGTCTGAACATGGGCCCCACTGGCCAGCTCTCGAGAACACTCAACAAAGTATTCACACCTATCACACATCCTCTATTACCCATGATCGCAGCACCCGGTCAACTAAGTGCGGCGGAGATCAATTCCATGCTCCATTCGATGGGACAGATGCCAGGTCTGGACATTTATGCAATTGGCAATGTGCGATCCGACGGTCAAGCCATGTTCTTTGAGAAATGTCTGAACGAGCTGAGTCTACCTCATCAATTACTTTGCGTTGAACACGCGCCACTTGGATCGTTGGAGACCATGCTATCAAAAACAAACTTCGGTGGCGCCTTCCTCAATCCACCTCTACCAGCGACCACAGCCAGCTACATTCCTACACTTTCCGACGCCGCTCTTGCAATCGGGCAGATCGACACCGTCGTTGCACACTCAAAGACAAGCACTGGTACAGCCTCTCTCATAGGTGACAATGCAACCTGGAAGGGCATACGTGCTACTCTAACGGCAGATTACATACCATCTGCATACACAGAGCGACCAGCATTGATCCTTGCAAGCGCCGAATCACAAGCTGCGGCAGCTATCTTTGCGCTTCAGAGCCTCAACATCGGCCCCATATATACAATAGGCTTCAAAGCAAAGTCTACATTTGCTGCAGATGTACATCACTTCCGCGGCGCGGAGGACATGAAACGGTTGGAGGAGCCTTTCGTGATCATCTCTGCGCTTCCAGCAGAGAAGAGCTTCGTCGTGGCACCACTACTGAAGCACTACAGCAGCAGTCGAACAGGGCGGAGAGCAGACCCTAATCAGAGGCCTGGCAAGGTTTTTGTCGATCTAAGCAGTGGTGTGAAGAAAGGAGATCCGATTGCGGTGGCCTCATCGTTTGGCTGGGCGGCTTATGGTGTTGCGGACGTCAATGCCTGGACGGCGGTCGAAACATTGCGGCTAATGGTTGGACAGAACGTGCCCTTTGATTTCGTGAGACTGGCTTCTGGCAGGAGTCTATATGTGTGACCAGGGACATGGCAATCAGCTACATGAGATCTAGTACAATTGAACGAGATTTTCTGATCAGTGATACACAAACGCGAAATGCATGCTTCTTGCTAAGCCATGCAAAGACTATGTGGCTTTGTGTCCAAGCATCTGGTGGACATGGTGGATAGGGCATGATGGCCCCTGATCGGATGTTATGTACCACGCACTTGCTCACGACGACTAAATGAACAGCTCATCTTCATACGAATATCTCAATTCGATAATGATATATTAATAGTCGTACACCTTCTAAGCAAGGCTTGCATCTTGATCCCAAGGTTTACCCAACTCCTATGTCGATTGCACTTCCGAGAGCTTGACGACTCGGACCAGCATTACCCCGGCACACTTTCAAACGTGTTTCCTACCACGAGGGCGATAGACTTTCAGCCTCCAAAGTCCTTGTTCGTCTCGCTTCCTCACCCCCGCTTCGTCCCCATCCCGCCATTCGAGCACTTTGCCGGAATGGTACAAGTCGCGTATGCACGTTGATGCCGGTGTGTCGTGCTGGCCCGTCCGCTCGAGCCAAAATGAGATCCTTCCACGTGCGGAACGTGACCGTTGGCAGTGGAGTAGTGTCGTATCTGGGTAAAGCTGCTCTTCAACTGGGCAGCTGACCTCGGCGCAATCGCCGTTTGAGCTGGAGCGAAGCCCTAACACCTGTTCCATATTGCTTCTGCACATGGGCGGATGAGGCGAGACCGTCTCTGTTCATGAACTGCGCAGGGCCCGAGTCCCTTAGATCAGGTCTTGCACAACATGGCGCTGATCATTGATTGGAAGAGGACATGCATCCGGGGAGCAAGAGGCGTTCACGTTGTTTAGCGAGGGCACGAGGCATCAGGGCATACACGTCCCTGCATCCCTTCCCCGCTCCCAACCCAGGTCTCTTCCATCAAAGCCAAATGAACGATACTCTCCATAGTGGCATAGAGGGTGCGGGTGCTCGGCTCCACACGGGCACACCGCAGCCCTGGCGAGTAAGGCGGACCAGACATGTGGTCTTGCGGAGCTGCACCTGTGCTGCTACTGCTGCTGCTGCTGCTAGGCGCTTAACGTTCCGCTCGGTCGAGAGTCTGAATGTGACGAGGTCTAACTGTGCGCAGAAAGACGGTGACTCTTCCTCTTGCTTCCTCTTTGATTTTGAACGAACGAAAATGCCGTAATGAACATGGCATCCGTCGTGGCAACAGGCAATGGCGACGGGTTCTCGGCCAACATGATGCCTCGGCCGCAAATCGGTATCGAACGTCTGCAGGCCAGGCGGGCGAGCAATGAGCCCAAGGAGGCTATGAACTGCAAGAGCTGCCGCAAACGCAAGGTTCGTTTGCGATCGAGACACTCTCCTTCGATCACGCGGGACTGACGTGGTTCAGATCAAATGTAACAGACTAAAGCCAGTCTGCGAGTCCTGCCAGGCTTTTAACTGCCCTTGCATATATGGTTGGTATACCCGACGGCACGAGAAGGGATGATCATGCGCGGCATCGCTGACTCTTTCTTCTAAAGATGCCACTCCCAAAAACGAGGACCGAAGACAGATGTACTGGAAGCGTGCTCAAGCGGGTAAATGGACTGGAGAAGCGGCTAAAAGACGAGAATAGACCAGGAACGGCAGATGAACTGGCAATCGACGACAGTGCCAACGCTGGAACAGACGCCACAGAGCCTACCACAGACAGCGGCACGACAGGAAACGCGGCATCACAAGCTGCCGTGCCACAAACGGAGCAGAGACAAGCGGAGGCACAAAACGGAACACCTCTACAACCGATCGTGATACGTCGCGAAAGCTACGCAGTAGCACCCGACAACCAAGGAGTCAACACTTCTTTCACAGAAACACTCATCGACACATACTTCTCGCGCCTTCACGGCAAACCATATTATATTCTGGACGAACCAGCTACGAGGCAGCGCTGGCGAGATAACCAACTGCCTCGATACATTGTCAACGCAATACATGCAGCGACCATCAAATACGCCACGCATCTCTGCGGAGGCCACAATGGAGCTACTTACTCCAGCCAAGAGTATTTGGCGCAATGCCGGGCGGAGATTGATGTGGACGAGCCCAGCATCGACCATCTTCAAGCTTTGTTGCAATGGCAAGCTTCCAGAATGGCAAAGGCAAGAGGTCTTACATGCTGCTCTCTCACGCGGTAAGCATGGCGACTGCACTTGGCTTACACCGCGAGCTACCCACCCACATGAAGATAGCACCGTCTGAGCGAGAGGGACGGAGAAGGTTATTCTGGACTTGCTATCTCATGGACCGATTCATGGCCAGCGGTTCAAAAAGACCTTCAATTTCGAATCGATTCGCTTGCGACTGCCCTCATGGCTGCCTCCAGGATCTCAGGTCTCTACTGACGGCAACTTCTTTCCCAATGGTACAAGCTTGCCATATGCTGCTGGAGTATTCAACGCTGGACAAGGCAGCGGCGCCATGCTCGTGGAGATCGTGCGCGTCCTCGGCATCACAAATCGATACCTGGCTGCCGGAGGTGTGAAGGGCGACTCTCACTTTCCATGGCACGCGCAATCGACTCTTTCGAAGATCCGATCAGAGCTTGATTACTGGGCAGCCAGCACACAGGACATGTTCGGCTCGCTAGAAGTATTGTTTGGTCAGCCAGACAGCTCTACACTTGTGCTAAGCAAGCTCATCTATCACCCTGATTCATTGCTTAGTATACCGACCCTTTTTGCCTGTGGACCTCAGCGAGCTCTCTGGAAACGGGCCAAACCAATCTTGGCAGATCGAGGCAACAAACTTCTGTTTCCTTCACGCCAATGCTATCGCAGAGCTTGTTGAGATTGGCAAAAACATGGCCATCATTGACTGGCCTTCGTTCGTCGGATACTGCATCTGTACAGCCGGCACAATCCACGTGCACGGAGCTCATTACATGTCGTTGCGAGAGGGCGATCTTTTTGGAAACAGCACTGAGTTCTTGTCTCGAGAGATGCAACAGCTCGGAGACCTACGCTTCATATGGGCCGGCATTCAGCACCAACGTGACACACTGCAGGTCGTCTACGGAAGTCACTCACTTCTGGTGAAATCCTTGGCTAATAATCCAATTCGGTACTCGCCCGTCTTCCAGATGGAGGACTTCTTTGCGCGATATCCGGGCGCATACATCGATGGAGCCCACGTCACATTCGCCGACGTGATGGTCGACACACTGCAAACCGGTTTCCAGAAGTTCAATGGCCTGCAGAGCCCAGACGAGGTGCGAAATATACAATTCCCGCCTGCACCACCAACAAATTTCGCCCCCATGGCTCCAAACCAGTACATGACGCAAAACACCATGCCTTCAACATCACGCAAATCTAAGAAACGGCGATTGACAACGTCCGTGATGCCATACCCAACACCAACCGCGGAGAACTCACTAGAACGGACCCAATCATACGACACCGCTATGCAGAATCAACCTCAGCAGCATTCACAACAACAGCATCAAAACTCCCAAGCGCAGCCTGGTTTCCTCCCTGCGGCCCCAGGACCGGCGGCTCACAGCGACCAATCCCAAACTTTTACCCAGAGTGTGTTCTCGCCCACCTTCAACTTTAGTCCCTTGCCTGCCGGAGTTGCTTTGCCTAACGACTTTGGCCAACAGTATGACGCTCTTTATGCAGGCCAAGGTTTCGACCACCAAACGCCTAGTGGATTAAGTGCCAGTGCGGAGTCTGCACATACGGATCCGGACAAAGATCCATTCCTCAGCTTGCTAGAGCAGCTCGCGGAGAACGATGGCGCTGGTGGCGCGGGCATGGCGGATTTGGATTTCTTCTTGAATGGCCAGGGAATGGGCGGCGAAGCTGCATAGATGGAAACGCAGACGTGACTTCGTGGATAAGTCCCTGGTTTCGGCATCGAAGAAAGTGCCAGCAATGCAGTACTTCGAGTAAAATTGCACCCGGCGGAGCACAAAACATTAATGAGGAGCTGAGAGCATTTTGATTGATACCCACGTGTATTTGTAGGAGCAGAAAGCTACCAAAGCAATTCTAACGAATTTCCAAACGCGACTTGGTTCTGCTTTTCAACTTGTGGTATACAGACATCAGCGTATTCGTTGTCAGGAACACGACCCACTACATTCGGAGGTATCAGCCAAGCCGATAACCGGTTTCTGCGACCTATTCGAATGGTGTATCAGCCTGCATATCTCAGCGGGCACGTGAGACATGGGTGCTATGCATGCATACGGCTCTTCCCTGGACAGGCATGATGACACACAGCAGGGGACTGCCGCGACACTGTTTAGGCCCATGGTACTGGATTACAGTCTTCAGCCTCCTGATCTGTATGGCCAACAGGACTCGCTACCAATGAGCGTCTTTGGCAATCGGCAGGATGTTATTTTGCATGTTCATCCATTGAGTTCCAAAGACAGAGAACGCCCGAGTTCCACAGGCATGGTTCATTATCGTCTTGACCACAGAAAGACCAGACGACCCTGAGGTAGCTTGGCCATTGGCCATAGTCAGTTCAGATGGAATTCCATTCAAACCTAAGTTTTGTGCTCTATAGTAGGATTGGGCGGCTGTACCTTCATCGAATCAGCATGATTCAAACCGGCGAGATGGCCGAGCGGTCTAAGGCGCTAGCTTAAGGTTTGACGGTATCTGAGTTGAATATCATCACAGATTCACACCTCACTCTTGATCGCTAGTCCGAAAGGGCGTGGGTTCAAATCCCACTCTCGTCAACATATCTTTTGCTTTTTGGAGTAATCTTAGAGCTGTTCCTGGATTCTCTCCGACAAGGACGACGATTCTGCGTCTTTCAAAATTGAAGTGTGAATCTCGTCTAAATCCGGTACATGTACAGACGGCCTGACATCTCACGAACATCCTTTTCGCCAACTTGTCCTTCATTCGGTTGTCAGGAGAAGGAAAACACGCAGCAAATCTGGTACTGACTCGACGAGAGCAATAAAAGGAGGGATCGTAGTCGTAGCTAGACACAGAGAGGAGTGAAGAAATCCAGCACAGAAGACGAAATAATGTAAAAACATATGCTAGAAAGGCAAGAAAATTGTCTATCACACGTTCGAATTCGCATTTCGAGCTCTGGAATACCTTACTTTTTTCCCAGCAATTCCCTCCTTCTTCTTCTTATCATCACACGCAGCAACAAAGTTTGAGTGTGTTGTAATTTCGGATTGATCAACCTCTTTTAGAAAAAGAGAAAAGTCGTGAACAGAGAAGAGAAAGAAAAAGAAGAAGAATCGAAGAAAAACAGAATTCCGCTCCTCCTCGCTTTGGTATAATCCACAGAAGTACCACTCCATCCCTTCCCGCCCAATCTTTCTACCTCTTTCTTGTTTTCCCAAAGCAAAGCAAGAACAAGCCACCGCTCTACTCCTCCTGAATATCCTGATGTCCCTCTCCTCCTCGCTGTCTCTCGTGCGAACTTTCTTCATAGTATTATTACTACCACTGCGCGAGCTACGCTTCGAGCCACGCGATAGACCCGTTCCTCTGCGCTGCTTGTGATGCGCGGCTTCCAGCGCCGCAGCCAAGCTGTTGTTGCGTGGAGAAGAGGAAGAGTTGGAGTGGTGGAGAGATTTGCTTTCCGCCGGAGCGACGCCGACGCATGACAAGGCCGCCGTCGCTATCGGAGCTGCTCTCGTAATCATCATCGTCGTCATCGGCAGAATCGTTGTCGCTGTCTAGTACTGTCTCGTCGTGATCGGGTGAGTAGCCCTCTTCGTCTTCGACGAACTCGGTGCGGAACGTGGGTTTGGTGAAACCGTTGGGTGGCGTCTGAGCTTTTGGCCTCGAGGTCTTCGGTCGGTATCTTCTCGAGAGGCTCGATAGAGGAGGCTTCTGAGATGACTGACGGTATGGAAGGATTCGATACGGACATCGACACAGCGGAGCCGAAGTCTGATGAGCTGGACACGAGCGAGAGGGTGGCACTTGTGTGGCCTGTCGGGCTTGTCTCTTGCGATGAGATGGGCTGAGAGCATTCCGCAGCACTGGAGCGTCGCCATTCGATTTCGTGAGAGGGTTGATCATCAGGGCTGGGTGGACATCTGCGAGGACGAAGGGAGATCTGGCCTCGACCAGGGCTACCATGGCTGCTCGCATCGTCTGCCTCGCCTTCTCTGATCAACTTCCGGATCCGCTCTTCGTCTGCACGTTGCCATTCCTCGGCGCTTGATTCAGTCACAGTGTTCCGTGCCGATTGCTTGACAGGCGTTTCGTCGTTCGCATGTTGTGACACCGACGACCTGGCGTCAGACCTGAGTGAAGTGGTAGAGGATTTGCGCGAGAGCGCTCCAAAGTTCGGTCTAAGAAGTCTCGGCGAGCTAGATACCACAGATGGCGCTCGTGATGAGGTAGGGCTACCACGTACACTGTTGTTTGCACTGGCAGCCGGCGTGATCACACGAAGTGCCTCAGGAAGGTCAACGTGGCCAGAAGCGGATGTTTGACTGACGGCCACGCTTGGTTCGCCATGTGGGTCTAAGGATTCGGTGGATGCTGAGGCTCCTCGGTTCGATGAACGGCCACGAAGGTCTGAAGGCTGCGATCGCGCGGCAGATCGCTCGCGCACTGTCTTGAGTATACGTCGGCCAGCACCACCAAGCAGACCGCCCAGATGAGAGCCACCAGGCGAATCCAAGACCAGAGGCGTTCCCGGGAGACCTGGCGAGGGAGGCGGTGACTGTCTGGCTCCATTGCCCTTAACGTCCGACTGCTTCACAGTGCGCACAGAACCCGAAGTAGATGTGATGGTCCGTGAACGCTCAGGTGGCGGCGGCCTCGGAGACGATGTTCTGTCCTCAGCTAACATACCAGCCACCGACTCGGGCCGCATAATTTCGTGATCAAAGAAGCCATTAGTGTGCTTCTCGGTCTCTGGGCTGGCAGTCACACTTCTCGACAATGGATGTTCGCCTTCCCTAGAGGCTTTCAACGCCGAGTAGATGGACTCATCGCCTCTCAGGCTGCTTCGACGTGCGTCTTGGCTAATGGTACTGCTAGATGAGCTTGCTGAAGGAGGTCCTGAGTGTGAACCCGGAATGCCTGCATTGGAGCCACTCCTAGACCTTCCTTGCAACACATTGCCAAAGCCGAGACGCTCTCCGACTCTTTTGATGCCAGAACGTACACGCTCCACCCATTGCAGGGGTACAACGGCAGTGTTGACATCATCGTTCGTGACTTCGATTTTCTGGCCTTGGCTTTGACGGTTCGAATCTGTTTCATCCAACCAGGCAGCCTTGTTTGGCAGATCTGCTAACACCCATGGGTGATGTCTGACCTCTTCGAGAGTGATACGCTTGACAGGGTCCTTGGTCAAAAGACGCTTCAGCAGGTCATGCAGATCGTCGCTGATTGGCTCGTAGCTGAGATCCAGTTCGTGGCGTCTACCGCTCGAGGCAGGCGGGAAGACACGACTATGTGAGCTCGGACGTGATTGCGATTTGGTGTGGATGGGCAGCAATCTTTTCCTGGGGATATAGATCTCTTCGTCGGCGATTTGTCTCATGACAACGAATTCATTGTCGACATATGGAGTCCGGGCGTAGAGCATGCAGAAGAGGGTAATACCAAGGGCCCAAACGTCGATGGCCTTTGTGACGGGAGGTGGGTCGTCCATTGGGTCGGTGATGCATAGCTCTGGCGCGAAGAAAGCAGGTGTACCAACTGTCTTCGCCAATTCCTTTGCCTCATCATCAAGATCTCGGGCCTCATTTTCGCTCAATTCTTCCGGACCTCCTCGTCATGTAAGGGTCTTCCGAGATAAGAGACGCCAAAGTCTGAAATCTTTACCCGGTTCTCGATGGTCTGAAGAAGGTTAGGTGGCTTGATGTCCCTATGTACAATGCCTTGATAGTGCAGATATTGTAATCCGAGCAAGGTATCTCGGAAAGCCACCCGCACGTTCTGCATCGACATGCACGGCACATACTCGAGCTCCGGGTTCAAGTCGCTTTCGAGCACTTCGGCTGCGATCTGTGCCAGGTCTCCGGTGTTGTGTCGGCTAGGGTTCGCTGATGAATGCAGGCTGGCAATGCTAGGTACTCTTGAATTCTCTCCAGAACTAAAATCGTAGGCGCCGTACATGGTGCCATCAAGACTCTTGTACGAGGTGGTGTCCTGCATTTGGACGGGAGAGCTCGAAAGCATCATGTCTGGTTCTTCATAAGGTCGTTCTTCAGTAAGGGTGAGAAATGCTCCAGACTCCTGCTTTTGTGGAATTGTAGGCAAAGGCGATGCTGTGCGAGAGATCCGTCGGCCCGCAGCAGCCATGAGCTTTGTCATATCGATTTCGGAAGGGTGCGAACCTGCTGTTGCGGTTGACACACGAGACAAGCGATCATCATCTGAATCGTCGCTGAGGTCGTCGCCCATCTCGTGGCTCCACGTGTGAGGATTCTCCAGAGCTTCCTGTCTCATTCTACGAGCAGCGCGAATCAGATGTCTTTTTTGACGACGGAGCCGTCGCTGAGCTTCCGAAAGGACCGCATCGTCTTCTGCATCCCATTTGAGATCCGTTTTCTCCCTCTTCTCCCTTTCGTAACGTCGTGCTTCAACAATGGCAATCTCTTTGGGCGCCTTGACGCGCCATGAGATCTCGCCTCTTTCTACCCATTCCAACACGATGTACACTTTCTTGCGAGATGGATCATCGATGACCTCTAAAAGTGCGACAACGTTTGGATGGCGAGCTTTTTTCAGAATGGCGACCTCTTTCTTCACTTTATCTTCAGCATTACCCAGCTTGCCGAGCCTTCTTCGCTTGGAGTATCGCTCGACAATCTTGATGGCCACGTGAGTATTTGAAGTGTTGAGATCCCTGCCAAGCTTGACTTTTCCATGTGTGCCACGTCCGAGTTCGTCTATGATTTCGTAGTGGTTGATGAGCTTGCGTCCAGAGACTGGATCGACATCGACATCGGCAACGTGTGTTTCTTTTGGCGCCTGGCGATGAGTGAAATGGAGAAAAGGACTAGCATATGTGCCGGGAGTGTCTGGTGACTCCCAATCTTCGTGTGGAGGTGGTGCAGATGGTGGGGAGAAGAGACCATTGCCTGGCGTTACGGCTGGAGAATTGCCTGCAGTCCGTGAGCCAGACTGGTGCAGCGAAGCGATGGCGGATGAGAAAGTCAGGATTTGTGAAGGGTGGGAGCTTCGTTGGCGCAGCGTGGGTGGGTGGTTACGATGAGGATATTGAAAGCCTTGCAACGCTGAAAAGGACTGGTTAGGATAAGCTGGCCGCGCTCGTCCCAGCGGAGCAGATGCTGGAGCAGGTCTGAGTGTGGCAGCGCTGTCCGAGGACTCTGCGGTCATATGAGAAGTCTCTCGTTGTGGCCCAGGTCTCTCAGACATTGGTGACAAGACAGCGACATCGGGCACAGGTGGCTTGCCAGGTGATTGGACGTGATTGGGATGTACAGGCGACGAGCGCCGTGAAGAGAGCGAGGCAACGATAGATCCAGGTTTCCGAGGTTGTGTCTCGGTATCTGCAGGATGTGTAGCGAAGTAATCGGTCAAGGACTCAGATTCGTTCGACCCGAATGGGTTCGATTTCATGGTGACTGGCACCTCGGAGCGTGGTGTGCCGCTTCTTTTCTCTTGCCGGTGTCCATCAGGCGCTGATCCTCCATTTTGCCTGTCCTGCTCCGAGGCCGCAGGATCTGTTGACATGGCGTCCGAGACACTGAGGTCGCCAGACGTCGGTTCCCAGGCTTGAAAGTGGTTGTCAGGCGGCAGTGGGGTGAGCGGAGGGAAGGCCTCGCAAGTCGTGATTAGCCGCACTGGGTTCGGTTGGACATTGAGTGGTGTAGTTGAGCGCGTGTGCCGTTAAGGTGGCCGTATCATCGTAGGTGGCCAGGATGGAGCAGGCGGCGCGGCTCCGGGCGTGGAGATGTCTGTTGGACGGGGCGCGGTGCTCCTCCACGTGAGGTCTAGCGCGATGGGCAGTCTTGTATGAAGAGCAGCGATGCCGGGTCAGTCTAGAGGCGGCAGGCGACGAGCAGATCGGGGAGAGAGCAGAAGGACGTTGACGTAGAGCCGCTAAGCCTTCGAAGGTGGGGCCTCGAGTCAACGCTGCGCAGCCAGCCCATATCACAACGAGCAGCAGCGGGCGCACTGGCGCTCTTATTATTTACGGCACACTCTAATGCTACCACCACCACCACCACCGCTGCCCCGACGCTGCCACTCCTGCGCCGAGATGCCCGATTACATACAGCCCTATGCGTATCCGTCTGCTGCCGACTGCTGACACCCTCACTTACCACTCGTCCGCACTCGGCAGCCACTCCCAGCGCACGTGATCTTCTCTAATAGTATATTGCCATATATACAGTACGCAGCACAGATTCCCACACCCGGCTGCCGGCTGCCGTAAATAATGCTGGCGGGCGAGCGTTGGGGGACGCTGAGACACTCTCGGTGCCAAGATAGCTGCATGTCTCTCAAGCCCTTCCTCCTCGCCAGACATCATTCGCGAGCATGCCAACTCCGGCCAACGAATCGCGAATCCCTTGAACGATTGGTCACGGCGGCCGGCGATCGCTCCCACTCGCGCTCCTCACGCCAGCAACGGTTGTGTTCATCGTTCGCCCAACCAACCGCCTGCAGCAGCGCGCGATACAGCAGCAGCATGCACTGCACATACGCGAGCCCACGCAATAAGACCAGGTACCTATTACTGATGACATACACGACCTGCCACCCATGTCCGCCGCCCCAGACATCGGCGCCTATCGCGCGTTTTTGCCTCTCGCTTGCTACCGAACCCTACTCGTCACGGTCCGCAGCAGTGACAGTCTGACAGGTGGGTGTGGCCAGCGCAGGCCCAGATGCAGACGCAGAGCGAGGGTGAGGACGAGGGTGAGTCGCTGGCCGGCGCGCGAGTCTTACATCTGGCGGCCGTGATGTCCTGACATTTCTATTCCCATCACAAAAGTCTCTCGCGGGAGGCCTTCCGAGCGTCATTGTCTCGGAGCAGGCAGAGCGCAACGTGCTGATGCTCGCAGACACTCATCAATCTTTTCAGCAGTGCTAGAGCAAGCAAGAGTGCAGAAGTCCGCGCCCCGAGATTACGTCTTCTGCCACTTAGCCTCCATAGGCATGTTCCGAGGAGACGCGCCCAGCCAGTAGTAATGGTGAGAGCGATGATCTACAGAGGCGTTCATCTGAACCTCTCACGCGGCCCAAAGCAGACTAGCCACAGCGAAATGTGAGGGGGGATCGAGCAGGCGGGGAAAACTCCAACGGGATGGAGGCCGAAAGTATTATTGGATGGAGAGGATTGGGCGAACGAAACCATGGAGATTATGTGCCTTGTACTATTGCGCATGCCTCATGCACATACGCGAGACGCTTGCCTGCCTAGCAGCGACGCAAGTGGTGGCGGTGCCTTTTTGTGTAGTTGCGAGGCAGCACCTTTGCATGCTTTCTTAGCCACCTTTTGCTACTGCACGCAGTTCAAGTGAGAGGAAAACCTTGACTTCTGACCATCGAACCGCATGCACGCAGGGGCAAGGTTAAACACACAAAGACTGATTGCTTACCGCACACTGTCGTAATCTATTACGCTCTTTCCCGGTGTCTCGTGCTGTTCTCATGCGACCTCGCGACGGCGACGCTTTTTCCGTTGGGAGATGAGTATATTGCAAAACGAAAGCATGTACTGCACAAGGCACTATCTAGAGTTCCCCCATCAAACTCGCTTCAGGCGGAGCTGCGTGCCGGCTGCTCCAGTATCCGAGTGTTTGCTGCTGCCAGAGCTCTCGATACCATGTCCAATATACTTTTGCTTGGGCGTAGAGCGCGCCGAGCGGCATGTGCATCTACCTCCTACCTTGCCTCACTTGTGGAGCTCGTGCAGACGACTGGAACCAGACTATGCTTTGTGACGAAATGGAACTGACTGCGCACGCGAGACAAAGTGGCAGGCGACATCTAGCAATCTGTACATACCTAGGTAGTTCTCACTTGACGAACAAGCTTCTTGCATTCCTTGAATCGCAACCCTCGAAGCTGTCAGCGGCAACTCTACATAATCGCTGTAATGATGACCTAATAATGATAGCGTTCTACAGGCGACCCAGACTTCTTCGCGCATGCATCTGGCAGGCGCCTTGCACTGCGTATACTTGTTCCATCATTGGGTGATTGCATGACAGGACAATCTCCGCCTCGCGCCCGCCTGCTTGCTTGCTCACGCCACTGCGTTTCCCTTTCTTGTTCGGCGAGCCTGCAGTCCGCCCTGCACAGACCATTTCGGTGCGCAATATTCCCTCGTCAGGCACATACCGTACCTGTGGGGGACATATGCACAGTTGCATTGAACTTTCGGCTTACGGCTGCCTTGCTGCTACAATCGCCGATGGGCTGGTTGGCGACTAGCATATCTCCCATGCTGACAATGCGGGCGCCTCGCGCTTCTGCAGGTCGTCGAGAAAGGAGCATAGGGTGGTCGCGGCATGGGCTCATGCTCTGTGTGGAGTGCATATCGTCGTTATTGTATGGGAAAGTGCACACGAGTTGAGTCGTTCTTCAGCTGCCGTCCAGGAACGCCGCATCTTCTTCGCGCTCCCTGCGCAGATCCTCTTCGTCCTCGCGTTCTCTCACGTGCGTGGCCTCAACCAACGTGGCTCCCTCGATACCAGCCGCATCAGCATCACCGCCGTCTTGTGTCGGGCCGTTGATGCCGCCTGCTCTGGCCTTTGCGGCCTCTTTCTGCTTCGCAATACGCTCCCTGACCAGTCTCGCGATAGCGTTGTCGGTCCGCACGTTGAGCACCTCCATCTTGCGATCCAGATCACGCTTCAGATCCCAATTGGGCTTCTTCGGCTGCAGCTTGAACAAGTCCAGTGGCGCATCGGCTGTTTCCTCTTCTTCGGCTCTTCGTTTTGTTTCCTCGGCGAGCTGAGCCGCTTTCTGCTCGAGCGTCTCCTGGCCCTCATCGGGCGCGTTCTCGAAACCGAGACGCGGTCCTTTCGTTTCGGGATCGTAGTTGCGTCCAGAAAGGTAGCGTGATGTATCATCCGGTGTGTCCCTCCTTGCGAGGTGATTTGGGTGCTGGCTGTCCATCGTTGTCTATGGGCTCTTCATTTGAGTCGGCTTGCTTGCGCTTGAGCGACTTGAGCTGTGCCAGTCGAGACTTGCGGTCCTGAGCTGCAGCACTGAGTGCTGCTGTAGAAGCCATGATTGGGCGGTGGTAATAATCGCAGCCCGCAAATACACAGATGCAGTTGTTCTTCCAAGCACAGTTCGTGAGTTGCACTTTCGCGTTCACAGCAAGAGCTAACACGGCTGCTTCCGAAAGCCTAACGGATTTTGTACGGGGTCGTCCAAATGCAATCCCGTTGGACAGTCTTGCGACACCCTTACGATAATCACAACCATCCTACGAGCGATCTCTTTATTTCCTTTAATGACCACGCTGCCGTCGATGTACGCCTATGCACCGATGCCTGCGACCGCACGCGCTACCAGCTAGAGCACGCTGTGTGCCTAATTTCCTTTCGCTCAATCGACTTTCCTTCGCACAATGGCGGCCGACAACGCCATGGCGGTCCTACACGACTGCTTTGGAAGAAACCCGCGACCATGACACTCATCAAGTCATCGATTCTTCTGCGCGGACCGTAGATAATGGTGCTGATGCTCCGCTGGAGGTGCCTTCGGAGTCTCAAGATGAGAAGCAGGAGGACGGTGACGCTTTTGACTTTATCCTCGAGGGATACGAGTCACAGCTTACGCCTACAGCAAGTGAACAGAGGACGAAGCGAATGAGCCAGACATTCGCTAAATACGATGCACATCTGCGGAAGAAGTCTCTGCCTCGACAGGACAAGAAGCAAACACCCAAACGAAGGGCTAAGGCTCCTCCGCCTCGCATGGGAGACAAGAATTTCCAAGCTTGGAAGGCCAGGATACCTAAATCGCAGCGTCTGGAACATGCCCTTGCCAAAGCTCCTCAAAGTCCGCAGTTATGGGGACGTCCGAGATATGTGTCGGCGACTACCATGGGCCAATACTCGATGTATGCCCTCAGTCGAGTGTGGAACTACAACTATGCAAGAGCCCAAAATTACTACGACAAGCGACAGTCACATCAGACAATAAAGATTCTGGCGCCTCTGCTTGATCCTCATGCTGCCGAGTGGGTGGAACTGGTCATGCAGCGGATTACCGACAAGGAAGACATCAATTTAACAGGACTGGCGACCACGTATGGTATGGACGAAAGTGCCGTATGGGCTCATATTGCACTCTGGATGCTTCACTACGACAAAGATTGCTTGGTCGAATTCCTACTTGCTACATCTCAATCATTCTCGCCTGGACCTTGGGTTGCAGACTGTCTACAGGTGTTGGCAGCCCACTATACAAGCGCACCAAGCGGTGATATCGCTGAGCGAGTTTCGAAATTGATCAAGATATTTTGTGCTCTTCCGAAGAATCCTAGTGGGAATGGCGCAATGTTTGACGGACGCTTCATCCGTATGGTGTTGCCTTACAGCACGACCACACAAATGCTGGACATCCACCTGGCGATCAAGGCGGGGCGGTTAAGAGTTCATCAGAACACTTTGATGCATCTCACATCATACTTGGCTAAACACGAACACTTTCATCAGGCTCTTGATGTTCTTCTGGATGCACATCACAATGGAGCAAGCACTCATACTTATCAGTTCCGGAGCAATTGTAGCACTCTTCTTCGAAAATCCATGAATCTTCCCGGCGGCCTTCGTGTTTGTCTACGGATCGTCGACAACATGGCAAAAATTGGAGTGAATCTGAATACGCGCCTCTGCAACATCATCATCCTGAACGCTGTCGAAGCCGGTGACAGTAAAACAGCTTACGACATTTACCAGTCGTTGCTCGATCACAAGATGAAGCCTGACATCTACACATATGCGCTGCTGCTCAAAGCTTGCAAGTTGAATATTGACGACGCGGAAGCTCTCAACCACACCATCACAAACACCATCAATGCCTTGGACATCTCAAAGCACCCCGTCATCGCTACCGAAGTTCTGCACTGCCTCGTCTTGCACCATACGCGGAACAGTGGGGAGCAGGCGTGGCCCGCCATCTGTCAGGCATACGCTAAGATGTTCCAGCTCGAGCCTTTGCTGACATTTGGTCTGCGCATACCCAACGAGCTGGAACAATCTGCTGAATATGAAAAATCTTTGCTATATCCGCCAGTACAGGCCCTTGGCATCATGCTACAAGCTAGACTGCAGCTCGCGAGTGACGGTCACGGTACCATGCGACTCACAAAAGGACTCTACCAGCGCTATCGCACGCTCGTCACGATCGCACTGAGCCATTTGCTTCTACAGCGCAGACCACCCACTGCTACAATGTCTTCCTCCGCGCGTTCACAAAGCACGCGAAGAACCTAGTCCACGCCGCCGAAGTCATCAAAGACATGCAAACCGGCTCGGAAAACTCTCCACCCTCGCGTGCAGCCCCAGACGTGCAGTCCTGGTCCATATTCCTGGAAGGCTTCACCCGTCACGGCCAGCTCAAACTCGCCGAGCAGGTCCTGACCTACATGCGCAGCAAGGGTCTTGAGCCCAATCAGGTCACCTGGAACACGCTCATGAGCGGCTATGCCAGGCAGCAGGACTTTGACGGCTTGCTGGACGTTTTCGGTCGCATGGATGCCGACGGCCATGCGTGGGACGAGTGGACGTACAGGGGTCTGAGACGCTTCAGAAACTCGCAGAGGTTGCAAGATGCGTTGGAGAAAAAGGGCAAGGAGGTGCGGTTGGATTTCACGGATGACCTCAAGAGAGGTTTGCAGGAGAGGTTGAGCGGTGCTGCTGATCGGTAGTATTGTTTGTAAGAGTATTCATGGTCTCGGGGTTAGAAGTGGTCATGTGCATGTACAATACTGTAATATAGCTCAACGATACCCTGATTTTTTGTTCCTCCAATACTTTACTTGGCCTGAGTGCATCTTGATGTAACGATTGATGACTTCGTGCAACTTTTCTGATCGTTGAACAAGATACCCGAACACAGCGCATCGGTGTACCGTTGATCTATCGATGATTGCCAAAAACATGAGTCAACCGGTGCGACCTGATTGACCTCGGCGAAAGAAAAGGTCGACGCTGATGTGCAAATGTGCAACTGTACATGTGTCTATGTAGTTGTTCCTTCCACGCTGAACATGTGAAACTGTGACAAGGGCAGTATCGACGATCCCTGGGCAAGAAAAACAAGATGTAACACTTGTAGATCAACGATACCATAGTATCCACGACATGACATGATCGAGGACCCAAGAAAACCCATGAACAAACAGAACAAAACCACACGCTGGTTTCGAGCACCACAGCAGCTCAGGGTAAAAAGGGTTCGGGTGCACTGATAAGATCGAGCGTCGCAATCTTTCACCTCCGCTTTCCGTCAATCGAGACTTTTAGTTTTCTGCGAACAAGCTTGGAATCTCGAGGTCGCCTTACCAAGCGCCCTGCGCAACAAAGTAACATTAAAGACTTGCGGACCGTCGCAAGCGATCGACCAACACACAATGGCCACCACCGCTGGGCCCTTTTTCCAAAGCCTTTCAACAGCACCACAGGACTTCCTTCAACCTTCTCTGCCTCTCCACACAGATGCTCTGGCCTATCTTAAAAATGCTCTGGATCCTGTAGCGCTGGATGTCAGCAACACACAAAATCAGCGCCTGCTGGAAGCGCGCAAGAAGCGTAAGCGCGGCGAGGTTGCCAGCGAGGAGGACATTTTGCGATTGAAGCAAGTTCACATCAGAGGATTTGGCGCGGAGCAAGTATGGGAACAGGTTAAGCGGGTTATTGAGGCTGCGAGGAAAGAGGCCGAGGTTGGCCTTGCTGAGGCTGAGGCCAGGGAGGCTTCTGAGAGCGGAAGTGAGGCTGGTGAGGAGGGTGAAGAGGAAGAGAGTGAGCTTGGCGAAGAGGGTGTGGATTGGACGTATGATGGGGATGATGTCGACGGTGAAGAGGAGGATAGCGAGGAGGACGATGATATGGTCGATGCTGAGGGTGGTCAAGATGACTACGAGGAGGACGATGTTGACATGGGAAGCGAGGATTTCGATGAGGATGACGCTCGCGCTGAGGAACCTGCGCAAGAGTTCGTGGAAGACAAGTTTGGCCTGAACGATGGATTCTTCTCGATCGACGATTTCAACAAGCAGTCCGAGTTCATGGAGCAGCAAGATGGCGAAGACGGTGGTGAAAGCGACGAGGAGGAGATTGACTGGGACGCCGATCCTGCGACTGCACCCCAGGGCGCCACAGGTGGCAATGGCGAGGAGGACGAGTCCGAAGACGAAGAAGATGGCCCAACCTTCGGCGACCCTGATGCGCCTAGCGAAGACGAAGATGAGGACCTTGAGCAGGGTGACATGGACTTGGGCGGTATGGGCAACACCAACAACGTCATGTATGCCGATTTCTTCGCACCACCTGCACAGAAGGCCAAGAAGAACAAGAAAGGACGACCGAACCCTCACAACTTCCCCGCAAAAAGTGCAGCGCCTGAGAACGACCAGGACGACGATGACACCATGAAGCGCACCATGGAGGCTGTTCACCGTGATCTCTTCGAAGACGAGTCGGAAGAGGGAGAGGACGAGGACCAAGAAGACCTCGACCCAGCCGATCCCAAATCAAGAAAATCATCACACGAACGCCGAAAGCTCGCCCTTCAAGAAGAAATCCGTAAGCTCGAAGCTGCCAACGTGGCGAAGCGCGAATGGACCCTGTCAGGTGAAGCAAGAGCAATGGACCGACCTATGAACTCGTTGCTCGAAGAAGACCTCGACTTTGAGCGCGCTGGCAAGCCTGTACCTGTCATCACAGCCGAAGTTAGCGAAGGTCTCGAAGAGCTCATCAAGCGCCGCATCCTCGCAAACGATTTCCAGGACATCATCCGCCGCCGACCCGACGATCTCGCCACCGGCAACGGCCGTCGCGGCCAGCTAGACTTTGAACTCGACAACAACAAGAGCAAGAAGGGTCTCGCCGAAGAGTATGAGGAAGAGCACCTGCGCAACACAGACCCGAACTACGTCGACGAGAAGGACGAGAAGACCGCCAAAGAAGAGAAGGAGATCGAAGCCCTCTGGCGCGAAGTCTCGGCCAACCTCGACAGCCTCAGCTCCTGGCACTTCAAGCCCAAGCGTCAAGAAGCACAGCTCGACATCCGCGTCGACGCGCCCACAATCACCATGGAAGACGCTCGGCCCAATGCTGGTGGCGAGGTCGCTGGCGCCAGCCAGCTCGCGCCGCAAGAGATTTACAAGGCCGGCGAATCCGCCAAGGACAACAAGGGCGAGGTTGTCGGCAAGAGCGGTCTGCCTGCTGGTCGCGAGGAGCTCACGAGAGAGGAGAAGACTCGAAGGCGCAGACGTGACAAGGAGAGGGCGAGGAAGGCTGGCACGAACGAGCCGACGAAGGTGGAGAGCAAGAGTAAGAAGGAGAAGAGGGATATGCTGGGTGATTTGAAGAAGGGTGGCGTGAAGGTCATCACCAACAAGGGTGAGATGAAGGATGTCGAGGGCAATAAGGTCAAGACTGGCGATGTGGGATCGCAGGGCGCTTCGAGGTATATGTTGTAGATGGGGTTTTTTTTGTTTTGTATACCAATTTCTGTACTCCATGAGCATATTCTCAGTTGTGTGCTAATACCATCGGCTCTATTTGGAGCCGAGTACCCATCTGCCCATGAGAGCGTGTCATTGCTTACGGCTCATCTATGCTACCTTCATGCTCATACCACACACCGTGTTCTTGGTGAGAAAATGTGGCGCCGGTGAGAGCAGTGCCATCGCGTCAGTGTACTACATTCTCTAGTGTGCTCCTACTATCAGCAACATTCTTAGTTGAGACACGTATTTTCAGTGAGAGCATGACGCTTCCTTTCGTATATTGCCACCTATCTCATTCTGAGATAAGATATTTGGTGCCGGTGAGAGCTCGACTATTGCTTCTGTATACTGCAACCTCTATCGTGCTCATACCAGCAGCGATGCTCCTAGCCAGTGTACGTGGTGCCGGCGAGAGTATAAGCCTTCCTTTTATATATTGTAGTTTCTACTGTGCTCGTACTATCAGCAACGTTTGCAGCGAGGATATGTGGTGGTAGTGAGATTATGACTGTCACCTTCGCATACTGCAGTTTCTATTGTGCTCGTACCATCAGCAATGTGTTTAGTTGGGATGCGAAGTGCCGGCGAGAGCATGGTTGTCCCTCTCGTGTCTTACAGTCTGTAGCGTGCTCATACCATCATCAATGGTTTTGATCAGTACGTGTGGTACCCGTGAGAGCATGACCCATTCTCGTATACTGCATCTTCTATTGTGCTCGTATCAGCAGCAACCGAGGCAGCACGCATATACATCCCACGGAGAAGCGTGCAACAATAGTCGTGCAGTGGTCGTCTGTCACATGCTAGCGTGGGCGGATGCAGCTGGTCTGGTGCACGGCGCCCCAGTGAGCCTGTGACGCAGTGAGCTTTGTGGGGAAGGAGCGATCAATGCTCGTAGCTATAGCGCCCTCCGCAGTATCGCTCGCCTTGACCTCGAGACAACACCCACGTCTCGAGGGTATGCCACCCCTCTGCCACTGTGTACATGTCGTGATATCGCACCGTGAGCCATATACTAATTTTGCTCAATAGGACTCTGCCGAACCCACTCACATCACCTCACCCACTGAGGTGCTACCTGCCGCCGTCCTCTCACCCTCTCACTACCAGCCGACGAGAATCGTTTTTTAGGGCAGCCGATCACTCAGGACTGACCCCAATTATATCTACCACGGGCTCCATGGAGCTGCCTAGCCAGGCAGCCCATAAGACGCCTTGACCCGCCCGGTCAACCACCAGCATCACCATGGCCGACGACGGCAAGGGCAGCGAGCCCAAAGGCAGCAGCGTGTTCGACTTCCGCATGACCAAGGGAGCGAAGGCCTGGGCCAAGAAATACCGCACCGAGATCGCAGCCTCGACCAGCAGCGTCCTTAGCACGTTCTCTGCTTTTCCACTGGATTTCGCAAAATCTCGCATGCAATCCTACAACACCACATTTTCGGCGACTGTAAAGGATGCATACAAAGCAGAAGGACTGCGTGCGTTCTGGCGTGGCGTTCTACCGCCCATGATCAGTGTGACCGTCGTCCGCACGATTTCTTTCAGCATCTACCAGCGCGCCAAGTACACTGCCGATGACGGGATTAAACGCATGACCGGCAAGAGTCCGCTGGCACTGGCGAATGCCGCGAACAGCTATCCCAGCATTTACACACTCAGCTGCTTTGGATCGGCCGGTGCATTATCAGGAGCTGTAATAACACTAGTTTCCTGTCCGTTCGAGCTGACAAAACTCAACGAGCAACTGGCTGGAAAGATCTTGCGGGATGCGGAAGCTGCCAAGCAGGCCGCGGTCAAGGCGAATCAACCTCCTCCACCGCCGCCGATTGGTGATTTACACAAGACTGGCTCCCTTCACACTGCTCGCCGCCTCATACGCGAGCGTGGAATCTCCGGCCTATACTCCGGATACCGTCTCCACCTGCTTCGCGACACCATCGGCACTGCCATCTACTTCATGACGTACGAAAGCGCCAAGCAGCTACTCGCCAATGCGCGCGGACGTGAACCTACCAGTCCCTACGCGGTTGTCGTTGCTGGAGGATTATGTGGAATTGTGTCTTGGGCATGCATCTACCCGATCGACGTCGCCAAAAACCCTGTATCAGAAACAGCTGCTGCAGGCTGGTAAAGGCGATACTGTCAGGCCACCGATCAAGTTCTTCCAATTTGGATCATACAGAGGTAAGAGTGACCACACCATTCGATCCTTCTATACATCCCCTAATGCTGACTCCGCACCGAAGTAGGCTTAGGCGTATCAGTCCTCCGCTCGTGCATTGTGAACATGATCTTCTTCTCCAACTTCGAAATGATGAAGAAGCGTATCAACGTCCTTGACGCGGAAAACGACGATTGAAGAGATGGACTTTGATGGAAGAAGTATTACACAGCATACTTGTCTTCGACTAAGGCGAAGGACGAGTATCCCCAACAACGACCACGTCGCCATAACGACACTTCCCAGGTTGTCAAGCAGCGCGACGATGAAATCGTGGTCATTGGTGTTGGAAAGGAACACAAACAGGGAGCGCCACAGGTAGGAAACACGGACTACGTGGCGAGGAGCAAGGCATCACGCGTCCTTACAGCGAGTAACCAAGCAAGGTACTCTGGCTATGATGATTTCGGAAGCTGAGAAGCAGACCTCAGCTCATTATGAAGAGATGGAACTGCACATAACATAAGAAAATCCCATGAATTCACATACGACTTTTCCTCGTTAACACATTTCAGTGCTAACGATTGACCGTGTCCCGACAATAGTTACCAAAGTAAGGAAAGTCTAGCCCACTCAAGCTTCGACCAGACCACGCCAGCTCAAGAGGGATCAATTTGCAAAAATACGACCAGCACAGCAGCGTACCTGAAGTGAGTTAGTCAGTCAACTTGCGTTATGATTTCAATCCTCGAAGGACACTTACGCAGCGGCCGCTCCCAAGCTCTCAAAAGGTCTGGCGGCAGTCGTGAATGTGACCAGGCACAGAAACACCATCAAGAAGGCTGTGATAATGGCGAGCCGTTCCTTGACCGGCGCGATCGATCCAAGTATCCAGAGTGGTGTGATCAGCATGAGTAAGCCTATCACCACGATAACGACGCTCACGAATGCATCGATGCGGTCGTCGGAGTTGTAATGTATGTTCTCGTCCGGAGAACCTTTGGGTCGCGTCTGCCATAATTTGAACAGGCGGAAGTGGCGAGAACGTTCAAGAAGCCGCCGTAGAGGTGTTTTAGGTCGGGCCACGACGCTGAACAGATCATCGGAGTAGTTTACGAAAGCTGCCTCCTGTGGGAGTATGGCTTGGTCATCATGATTATAGAACCAGTTCTGGAGGCTCCTTTGATCTTTCTTCGACACCCCGAGTCGAGTTCGGAGCTCAGAGTGATGCAAGACAAGCTCGTTGTAATTCCTAAGTTTTCCGGCCATCTCGCGCAGGATGCCCTTCCTCTCTTCGGAAGTCTCCTCTCTGAACGAACCGTTGTGGACATCCGTTGCTGCCTCTGCCGAGAGTTTGGCATCGAGGTCTTCCAGATTCGTTTCAAGTTGAACGATCTCGTCTTGCAGCATGAGTAGAACGCGAGCAGTAATCTTGCTGAACGCTCTAAGCATGAAGAAATCATGATCGGATACTATGAATTCGCTGAATCCGGGATATCCCACGTACTTCCATGGCTTCCTCTGCTTGTGTCGGACAGCAAGCTCGGCATCGCAGATGGCAGCGTCAGGCATCAGAGGAAAATGTTGTTTTGAGAACAAGAGTATTGTTCCAGAATCGTCCTGGTGATCAAGCGCGAATTCTAGGTGTGTAGTTGTCCGTGATGCTGTCCGGTTCTGCGCGCTGCTGTGCCACAAAATTAAACCCTTAGGCACAGCCTCAGTCGCAGCACCAAGTTGCTCTTGCATAGCCTGCCTACTGCACTAAGCCTCAGATGTACAGTCTGTGAGTGGATCAATCATGAATAAGCAGCACGAGTTGGAGTGGCACTCCCGATTTGAACCTTTGTTTCGCAAGTACATGCTCATAAAGTAAGGTATCATCTTGAATCGATCTGTCAGGCTGAAGGCCGACCTAGTAATTCGTGGCACTGCAGCATTATTCTACCCATGCAATTCCACATATTATGTTATCTGCTCCAGACTCTGTGCCGCTGAAAATGCGATTGGGCGGAGACGCAGCAACGATGCAGCACCGTTGAAAGGAGACGGCAGATGCACAGCCTCGTCGCGCTTGATGGTGGCATGGGCCGAGGTCATCTATTAAATGTTCGAGCCTTTCTCCTTCGTCTAGATTCCCTTCTTGACTTACAGTGTCCGAGGAAATCATCCTTATCCCTATCAGATCCAAAAACATATCTCAGTATTGGCTCGAGATGACAGATACCCGGAAGGACCCGACTCAGCACGGGGGTGAAGTGACACCCAGGCAAAAGGATCCGACTGCAGGACAAGTTCAACCACCACCCCAGTTCATCAAGCCTTCTCCCGGCCGAAGCAAAAATGGCAGCTCAGAGCAAGCCTTTGACTCACGTGGCAATTCAGAAAGCCGGGTGATATCGCAACAAGCACCGCAAAGGCGATCCTAGCACGATGGTCCAAACGAGTGTTGTCTCTGCAACTCCTCGGATGAATTCGTACTCACAGGTTACGCCTCATAGAGATGAGCACAGAGGCGATTTCCACGCGAGAAAAGGACCATGCGAGCCTCAAATTGAGCGAGACAGGTGCTTAAACCACAGCTACTCCATCTGTCCTTGTCTGGCACGACTTATGTCTCGTCATTACTTGCCTCATCCAAACGAGCCCGATTAAAGCATGAAGCGGAATTCCCTTGGATGTAGCCGACTGCGCACCTAAAAGCGAGACGGAGTTTGAAAGAACTACCTTATGTAGGGTTCCTCTATTAGACAGAGCGTGTTCGACGGCGGCGAATACGGCTAGAGCCAATCGCTCGTCAAACCAGGTTGGGGAGCACCGCTCGCGTCAGCAGTTCATATGAATGTAATGACAATGATAAGGCAGATCTTGATTCTTTTGTGTACTTTCAGACTGCCTGTAGTCAAGCATTTCAAGGTTTGCTAGACTATTGATGCTTACCTCACTTTCCCCAGCTCCCACTTCGCGCTTGCCGTCATCCTCCGGGGCAAGCTGTCGCATGCTCGCGCATCATGCCTCGTCACAACATCCCCATCCTATCCGGGACAGCCATATAATAATCCCATAAACCTCGGACGCAGCTCTCCGGCAAGACCCTTCTACAATATACCCAACACACATACAGCGTCACCCATCATGGCCGACAAGGACAGCAACACAGACGCAGGCACCGACCCTAGCCGCATTTCCACCATCGAGCACATCCGCAAAGAAGACCGACCCGATTTCTCCAAACCTCTACCTCGCCAAAAGCTCAACGAAAAACTGCAAAAGACTTTCGACTCAGATGAAACCTGGTGGGACACCATCTCCTCCGGCGCGGCAGCTGAGTCAACCGAGTCCAACGTGCGTTACGCCGCCTACGCCAGCCGCTTCAGGACCATCTTGCTCTCAGCGCACCGCTATGTAGCCTACACATCCGACATTGGAGAGAGCTTCAGACCTATCGCGCACCCGTATGCTATCAAAGGTGCATACGCTATAAGCTGGACCTACCTGCTGGGAGATGTGGGATATGAGGGCTACAAAGCATACCTGCGCAACCAGCGCTCGCTGCACCCCGAGAAGGAGGACGGCTCCAAAGACACAGGCACACAAGGCGTAGGCGAGAGCCGCTCACTGGGCGCCGGCATCACAGGCGACAGCATTGCCAAGCAGAAACCCGAAGGCCGCGTCGTGCCCATCGAGGACTACCGAGCCGTCATGGCGCAGCGCGCGATCTTCCAAGGTCTTGCATCAATGGGTCTGCCAGCATTCACCATCCACAGCATCGTCAGGTACTCTGGTCGGGCACTCAAGAACTCTGCAAACAAAACGCTGCGGACGTGGGGTCCCATTGGACTCGGTCTTGCGGCTGTACCGGCGCTGCCGTACATGTTCGACGAGCCTGTGGAGAAGGCCACGGAATGGGTGTTCCACAATGCTTTCCGGGCTATTGGCGGCGAGGATGCTGTGAGGCATAGTCCTGAGACAGGCAAGACTGAGTTGAGGGATGTGGAGAGTAAGGTCAATAGGCAGAAGGAGAAGGAGAAGGAGTTGTAATGTGACGGAGCGCACCCATATTATTGCAGAGCGTTTTGGCGTACGTGGAGGTCTTGTAAAGTTATGAGCCTGGCGGAGTGGCTGGCACCCAACTCGTTATTTTCTTCTTTCTTGACACAAATGTACATACAATGACAGAAAGAAGACCACAGAACACATTATCAAGAAGCGCCGGAAGACTTTGACTGTGTCTGACGTTTCTTTCGTGTGGAGCCCTGCCAATTTGATATATTCAGCAACTTGAGTTTACATATTTTGCGAAGCGAGCAAGTCACGGTGAATACTCTCTGTGTGAATGCAGAGTGTCGAACTGTCCACAAAATTGACCAAGTGTGATAAATTTTGCGTTGTTACACGAAGTTGCAGCTAACTTCTGTGACAATGCCACTCTTTTCAAGCTCAGAGACTATTTCTCAGTAGATCCTTGTAGCTCAAGGGGATGATTGAGGGTGAGTGTAGTCCCTTGCATGTCTAAAGATTCTTATGTTGATGGCTCTGCATCTATGGAATGCATGGCGGCCGAATTCGGAAAGCCGGAGACTCGACCTCAGCTCCTGTCCATCGTTCTTGTTCCTGGTTCTTGCGGTATTTGTCACATTTGTCATTCTCTACAAATATCACTATCCTGCAACTCCATGCCACGTAGGCTTCATGATGCCCAAGATCACGATACGGCGTTATCCTATGCTTTCAGCCCTCCGATGGAGTCCAGGCTAAGGCCGCGAGCCCAAGCCACTACGCATATGATAAAGCACAGCTACTTCCGATACTATATGTCTACATGGCTTCGAAGATCTCAAGGGCCTTGATGGCGAGCCTACTCTATCTCCAATGGCCGTGTGCAGTATGAAGAAGTAGCAAGACATTCTCACACAGGGGACCAGTCTCACGCAATATTGGGCCGACGCAGACATTTATGGAAATGAGTCGTTGAAACATGCTATTGACGAGCACCATGTCGCTAAAAGTTCCTCGAATTGCAACAGATTCCTTCAACATGCTACCTCTGCCCATTGCCCCGGATACACGGTCCTCCAGAAGACACTCCAAAGTGTCCACTCTCAGCATTGCAGGTCCATCATCCTTGCTACACTCCGTCCTTATTGTCGCTCAATACCGGCCTGGCCTGGTAATCAGCAGATGTTCAGAACCTTGTGACCGCTTGTGGCAGGGCGTGAATCCGCACCTTCGGGGACACTCACCTCGATCAGATCACCATTTACGATTATCAAACAGGTAGCGAACCGCGCTGGAGAAGATGTTGACGGCGGTATAGAGGAACTCTCTTTTCACAACTTCTTGGATCCACAAGCTCTTCTCACTACGACCATGGTGGCGATGACGGCGACGGTGGCCAGGACTACGCCGATGGCCGTGACCACCGTAATGATGATCGTGAGGACGGGCATGATACCCACGGTGACTGGAACGATGCCTATGGCGACCGGTGTAGCCATAGTCATCGTGATGGGTGTATTCAGGATCATGATCATGATCATAATCATGAGGATAATGATGACTGCCCGGGCGGTCCCCGCGTCTATGGTATTCCCTTGTATAGGAATACCTGTATGTCATGATCTTCTTCTGCAATTCTGAGCTTGTGCCGGTTTCTTTTGTGGAGGACTGTTTGTTGTTCTTGATGGTTTTTTGCGCATTCGATGAAGGTCAAGCTCTCGAGGAATAAAGCTCTGTTTTGTGAATATCAAAACTGACGGAGCGATAGTGACTGATCGACGAGCACATAACAGCAGTACATCATCAACAGTCGAAAACGCACACTGACACCAGAGCACACAACACAGTACATGCATCTTGAAACAGTCGAAGTGACGCACCGGAGCGTGGCTGAGAATCCAAGAGCACACAAATCAGTACATGCATCTCTGAACACAGTCGAAGTGAACGCGTATGACAGAGCGGAGATACTCTGGGTACGATCATTCCATGGGCATAAAAGCTTGAATATCGATCTTATTATGTTTCAGATTGCCAAGCGAAGTCTGGAATGGAATACAACATAAGCTACTTGAAGATTACACAAGATTCTCGAGATTACAACGCAAGACATTTCCAGCAAGATCACGAATTCCCAACAACATCAGGCTGACGAAACTCTCAACATATCCGAATACATGGTCCCATGGAGACACTCAATAGCGTCTCCGTCCTCTGCTTGTGCTTGCATTCTGCGATTGGGCCTTCACACGCTCCATTTCCTCGCTGTCCCAGTGGTTAGCAGATGTTCGGAACCTTGTGACCGCTTGTGGCAGGGCACCCGCACCTTCGGATACACTTACTTGGTCAATCATACGACTCGCCTGGATCAGATCACCTGCGTCGCTTGGGTTTAAACTCCATCCAGTCTAAACCGGTGCCGAAGAGCATCTTGCCGAGGGTATGAAACCATTCTTTTGACACTCTGTCACCCTCTTCTTCCCAAAAGCCCTTCTCACGATGGCGATGGTGGCTATGACTGTGATGGTGGCCGGACTTGTGATGGTGGCCGTTCTTGTGATGGTGGCCTTCCCTGCGATAGTCGTCGTACCTGCGATTGTCGTCGTACCTGCGGTAGTCGTCGGCCCTGCGATAGTCGTCGGCCCTGCGATAGTCGTCGGCCCTGCGATAGTCGTCGGCCCTGCGATAGTCATCGGCCCTGCGATAGTCGTCGGCCCTGCGATAGTCATCGGCCCTGCGATAGTCGTGACGATCGGATTGACGGTGACTGGAACGATTCTTACGACTGTGATGCTCACGGTCACGCTGATGGGTATAGCCAGGATCATAATCGTAATCATAATTATGATGACGACGGCTTTGGCGTTCCCGGCCTCTATCATCCCGCGAAAAGTATGTATACCAGTCTGGCATAGTCCGCTTCTGCAATGCTGATGTTGTGCCGGTTATTAGGGTGGAATGTCTGTTGCTCTTGACAATCTCGCTCGATTGTGTTATTGAAAACATGGCGCTCTGAAGGAGCAATGACCGGTTTTGACCACGTAGGGGCAGACAGAGCGATAGTGACTGGACCCGGCGAGCAGGTACAGCGGTACATATGGCTCCGAATGTGGTGGAAGGGTTGCACAAAGAGCGTGGCTATGGTCCCTCATACTCTCGGTGGTGAAGAACGACAACTCGCGAGAACCCATGGAGCAGCAGCCCTCGTTTCCGCCGGCGGCCTCATGGAACATTTGCCGGTTCCCAGTCGCTGCTTGCGTTTGCGACACTGGAGAATGGCGATGCTGCGAACTCGGCAGTCTGTCGTTGGGCCGTCGCGAGCTGGTGTGCTGTGGCCGGGTGGTGGTGGAGGCCGAGTGGTGGTTGAGGCCGAGTGGTGGTTGAGGCCGGTGGTGGTTGAGGTAAGATACATTCCTGCAAGTGTACGAGAGTAGCCTCCTTTCGACGACAAGATGTCCAAGACTTGTCTTTAGTCGTCTAACGTGCTCTATGTCATTAGGGAAGTGGCTGGCAAGTCACCCTTGTTGGTCTACTCCGCTCTCGCAACTTTTCACGCGCTTCACAACACCAAACACCAAGCCCTCCAGACCAAAAGTCACCGCAGTCAATCAGCAAGGCAGCAAAACACCTCCACACAACTCCAAGAGAACATTCGACGCTTCTGCATGCTCAGTGATCCCATCTCTCGCACAGGTACTTGGCATTACGCATCTGCTACGCCTTGATCGCCCCCCATTCGAATTCACTCATTACACCCTGCACCCATGGCACAACCAGCCCCTCTTGGAATGGTGGAGACAGAAGGTGGTGGGCTGCTCCGGAGTCCATGCGTCGTATTTCCAGTCATAGTCGCATCGGTGTGCGGACACACTTCTTCCGGGAGCTACAGTTTCAGCAGACACCCTCACCATACCAGCTGCGCGCATTACACATTGCAGTAGCTGTGCCTCCACCACAACGACGCCGATCGCCAGCGAGCCAGCCGCGAGTATTCCAACTGTAGTCGGCTCGGTATGTCGCCACGCGCTTTCCGGGTCAAGCACTCCCATCGGTCCCAATACCATTCTCGCCACAGCCACAATTCTCTGCGCCAGCTGCAGCAAATTCGCAAAGATTGCTGACGAGACTGCTTCGCGCTACGCATCATGGCGAGAGGCCAACTCTCAAAGACTGGCGTTTTACCTTATAGCCTCCCTGCTGTTAAGAGGCTCCGCCGCACGTAGGCCTTCAACCACGGCCGTTCTGAATACTCCACTTTACAAAAGGTATGTGTCTCGACGGAAGTCGCTCGCCCGTCGATACGAGAGATCACGCCTGGCATACGAACGGGCTGTCCGCCATCACCAAGAGACCAACCACTCCACGCTTCCGGTGGTCAATAAGCATGGGGTCGCTCTATTTCCATCGCTTGCCTACGAAACCGAGCCGGTCGTCAGGCCACGGAAGAAACAAGCAACTCTCCATCGAGTGAGATTCCAAGAAGATCAAGAACATCCATCGCAAGAGACGGCCCGAAAGAAAGATCTGTTCTATCGCAGACAACGCGTCCAGGGTGGCAAAAAACGCGATGCGTATGAGCCGGGACGGTGGGCCGACCAGACAGGTAACGGCTGGGAGGATACCTCGAAGCCTGTGCTCTACCATGATAGAGTGCCCAGCTCTGATGATACGTACATGAGATCTTTCGACTTTGAAGAAAGAAGCTGGTGGGAGACCGAGCCTGACAAGATTGGAGAAGGCAGCCAGCAATACGAAACCCAGAAGAGGAGTCAGAACACGGGCATGCCGGCCAAAGGTTCCACGACCAGCAAGATTGCATCACCAGGCCCAAGATGCAAGGCCGGCCTTATATCAGACGCTAAGACGTGCAAAAGGCACTTGAAGACTATTTTGACTTCGTATTCGTTGCAAATACTCGGGATCGGGGATGGCTCTCTGGTATGTCACTGCCAAAATCATATACCCAGTCATCGCCTCCCTCGCAGCCAGAGAGGACCAAGCGAGATCCAGTCTGGACGTTGCCTGAATCGGAAAAATAGGCAGCCATGGCGCATCAATGGTATGGCTAGTCCTGTGTCATGTACTGGCTTGAGTGGGCCGCAACAGTCGAAAATCCATGGGAGCGAAGCGGCCTGCTAAGATGCGCCGTGAAGCAAGCGATTCCACTTCTTCGTACCGCTCGAGAGGTTGTTAGTTCTCCGCGGCAGGATGCAGTGAGATATTGCGTCGTGTTGCATGATAGTTGCTTTGATGTGCGTGGTTGTTGCGTCAACGAACTGCTTTGCTTGTTTGTCACCATATGCATCAAAGCGACCATGGCCTAATAGACGAGCATTGCTAAGAGGTTGTTCCACTGCAGTCAAGAGAAAACAAGGCGGCTCTGGTCTCAGTGGTCTAAGATCTTGCCTACGAGACATAGGGAGTGGGAGATGTTCTGGGTCATCTCCGCTGCCGCTGCGTCAATCGAGCATTCACCTACTGCGTATTCACCTACCCAGTCCCCTCCGCTCAAGCTGTTGCGGTGGCTTCTCTTAGCTTCGTTATTCGCGTCGCTCGGAGAGTCGCTTCACCCACACACAATCACTCCAAATTCGTCATATCAACACGACAAGGTACTCTAAACGCCACCAGACAAAGCAGAACGACCACACTGTCGAAACGAACATGGCGTCACACGTAACTACAAGCCAGACACCCGCACCAGAGCCGTCAGCATCTCCGCAGTCTCTGCCGCCACTTGTAGGTCCCTGCGGCCATGTTCTCTCCGGTCCAGCGGCCTATGTAGGCCCTTGTGGATACTGCGACCTGTACGATAATTTAATGCGCGCTGCCAACGAGATGGGCGAACTTCTCCCAGAGATCACTAGACATGAGGGCGAAGCGGTCAAGGAAGGCCGAGTATACGACATGTACAGAGCGGAGAGAAAAACGTGGAAGGAACGCAGAATTGAGCTCGCAAACTATGTGTACCAAACATATGGTACTTACGGCAGCAGCGAGCACTGCGAGCCGGAGGCAGTGGTGGAACAGGCGGAGAATGATGCATTTGAACGCCATGAGGAAGTCAGCGGTCTCGAAAGCAGCGACAATGGGCAGACAGCAGAGGCCGAGGCTACGAACACATCAGCGCCATCGCAGCCGACAATTAACAACAGTACTGTACAGCGCCCTCCTGTCACTTTTGCTGCTCTCGCAGACGTCGACAATGATGGACAGCAGCTACAACACCGCGCTGAAGGCTCGTACCGGGTGAAGAAAGACTTTGATCGCACGGCTCGGGAATATGAACCTGGACGATGGTCATCAACGACGGAGGGAGGCCTGCAAAACAGCAGTGGGTGTGATATTGATGACTGGGCAGAGTATGAGAACGAGAATTGGCATCTTGAGGAAGAATGAGGATGCCATTAGAGCGCAAATTGCGGATGAATACGTCTCTATGCAAGCAACAAGACAAGACGACGTATGAAGTACACATTTTGAGAGAGCCAGAGTCGTCAGCTGCAATTGATCTTCATAAGTCTGCGCAAAGCCTCTCCGTGGACACTGATTGTATGTGTCGATATGCACCTGACGATAGAGGCACATCATCCAAATGTAGACCAAGATGTTCTAAACATCGTCTCAATGGTCAACAATCCAAGATCAATTGCTATAGCTGCTGGTACAAGCACTAAGATACATGCCATCATATGTATACTTATGAGCTAGAATCGTAGAAAGAAAGGGCGGGGAGATGCTGTCACGTCGCTTGGGACTTCTTCCTTCTCAACAATACTTCTACCACAGAAACCCGACAAATGCCACATTTCGGACCAATAGCCTGAGTGGATACCTTTGATTACACTATAGCATTTACTCTCGCTGTTGTGGCCCATAGTCAGGGCCATGTCTCGACCATTGCCTTGTATCCATGCTGGCGCCTTCCCGAAAGCTGCCGTGAGCCGAGATGCGCATAGCTCCAAGACTCTTGTGTCGCGAGAATACAAGAGATAAGGATGCAGTCACGGGTCAAGGCAATAAGAAAGACTTGCAGACGACCAATGCCTGTAGACTTGGCAGCTAGTAAAGAGGAAAGTGTTCGGTCCAGCTCGACATGACCTTTTGACTGATCGCACAAGGCGGCACATTCGAACTCCTGAATGTTCCATGAAGACTTGGACTGAAGGCACCCTCCATAGATCACAGAGACAGATAGGGCTGTGGAGCCTTGTGTGGAGAGTCCGTCCGGGGTACATAACCATATTCCCTATCGTCTGAGGCACATCATCCCACGACCTACTCTACCCTATCAACTTTTGCCCTGACGCTGCCCAGCTTGCCCAGACAGCATGGCCAAGCAACCTCAGCCCTTTAGCCCACGTGATCAGTCGCCGCGTTACATTGTTATTGCTTGGTTTTGAACAAACAAGAGATTCAATTCTGGGCACGCAAGTGAGCTGCCTGTATGGACTGATGAGTATGCAGCCTCGTCGAGCCATGAGCGCGGGCTAGTAGACACGCGTCCAAGATATGGTTGCAATCCTCCTGGCGTTAGCAGGGCACATACATACAGCTATGACCTCGCCCACTTCGACCCCATTCTTCTGTCCAGCGGTGTTTGCGGACGATGCCTACGATGGCGATCAAAGACTTACTACGGACAATTTTCTCTTCGAAGACGAAGCAGGCTGATGATGGCCGCGAGCAATGGCCGTCACGAGTCTCATTCATCCTTGCCGCCATGGGCGGATGTGTTGGACTAGGAAACATCCTCAGATACGTGGGTCTTTCGTCCGTTTCGCCCTACATTGACTTAAGCGCTGACGATCAACGTAGCCATCGCAAGTGTACAACAACTTTGGACTACAGTGGTTCGTAAGTAATAAGAGAACACAGCACTTCGCACGCGTGGCAAAGCTGATCGTCGCCTGCACCAGATTCCCTACTTCATCGCATTTTTTTTCTAGGCATCCCGGGTCTGACGCTCGAGATCGCCGTCGGTCAAGCTTATCGTGGAGGACCAACCATAGCCTACGACCACGTACAAAAGCGCCTCAAAGGCGTAGGCTTCAGCCTGGTCTACAATGGCTACATGGTAGTTCTGTATTACGTCCCTATCCTTGCCTGGGTTATGGCATACTTTCGGCACTCATTCTCCAGCCCTCTACCATGGGAGGGCGACAGCGAGAACTTCTACATGCAGGAAGTCATCCGCAATGGAGAACGTACTTCTGGTACCATTGCTGGCGGGAGCGTTCAGAGCTATACTACTTATGCTGGAACGGGTATGGTTGGCGAGACAGTGGGCTGGTGCGCCTTCGTGTGGTTCCTGGTCTGGCTCTGCATCTGGAGAGGTATTGGCGCCACTGGGAGAGTCGTGTATTTCGTGAGTAACAAACAGACTAAGCTGTGGGATATTGTACACGATCACTGACTGGTTCTTCTCAACCAACCCAGACCATGGGCTTCCCTATTCTAATGGTCATTGTCCTCGTCGGCAGAGGAGTTTCGCTACCGAACGCTACGCAAGGCATCCGCTACGCCTGGGCTACCTGGCGCTCCGATACACTCGCAGACGGTCAAATCTGGCAAGATGCTTGCGGCCAGATCTTCTTCTACATCGGCCTGGGGATGGGCTATTTCACCAACTACGCCTCGTACAACAATAAGTACCAGAACGCGGTCCAGGACGCTCTCATCATCTGCTTCTCCAATTCTCTCATCGAGATATTGTGCGGCCTCGCAGTGTTCGGCGTCATAGGATACCTAGGAATCGATCCTGCCGCCTCCGAGAGCCGACTTGGTAGCTTCGATATCGCCTTCCTGACTCTCCCTGAAGGCACGGCACAAATGCCTGGCGCACAATTCTGGAGCGCGATTTTCTTCCTGACACTGATGGTTCTTGGTGTCAGCTCTGCTTTCGCTCTTCTAGACACACTGATCTCGTTGATCTGTGACAGTCAATTTGGCAGAAGATGGAACCGATCGATCGTGGTCAGCGTAGTGTCCGTGATATCGTTCCTGATTTCGTTGATCTTCTGTACAGAGTTCGGCTACTACCTACTCGATGGCTTGACACTTGGCTCAACACTTCTCCTCGTCTGGGTAGTTATGTGCGAGTTCCTGGGAGCGACTATGGTCTATCGGTACAAAGACGTTGTTGGCCTTCTCGGCTGGAACGCCTACGGAGTCTGGACCGCTTCGTATCTACTTTCTCTGATCCTTGGTGTAGCGACTGGCCACTCCGTGCATCCTGGCGCTGGCGCTGGTGTTGGGTTCGGAATCTTCTTCCTCGGCCTGGGAGTAGCCCTAGCATTGGCGCAAACACCACAGTCTACCCCCATAGGGCCACCAAGAATATTCGCAAGAAACGCGGTCTTGCAGAAGCTCTACTACCTCATGTTCTACCAAGTAAGTCCACCTCAAACCCCCTCTCATCGCCCTCTACTAACCCTCCGCCTCACCCACAGGGCATCCAACTCTCCCACGACCTCAACCTCGTCGTAGCAGCCGGCAAAAACTGGTCGATTCCAATAATCTGGGGCCCGCTACTCCGCTACATCTCCGTGCCCATCCTAGCCATCATCCTAAGCTTCTCGTACCCTTCTTTCAACGCTGTAAGGCACGATCCGTGTCACATAGTCGGTTTCGTAGTTGGAAACATGACCATGGTCTTCGTTGCGATCGGCTTCTTGGTGCCGAAGTTTTACGATCCGTTCGTTCCGGTTGAGAAGAGAGGCGAGGGACACCTTGATTTTGCGCCAAATGAGGCCATTGCGGTTGTTGAGGCATATCGGAGTAGGATGGGTGGAGGAAGTGGGTATAGCCCGGATGAGCAGATTGGGTTTGAACGGAAGGGAATGGCGTGATGAATGTGATTCGACGGTATCAAGCAAAGGCTACCAGCTTTCTAAAACCAACAACTTTGGAATTTTTCGAAGCATTACGAGTGGCCAGCAGGTATTCGACACCAGACTCAGAAAGGAAAAGTCGAATTTCAAAGATTGTACCACAACCAAGGTTTGCCGAGTGTCATTTCATAGCCGTATATTGCTTTCTATTTCCTAGCCAAGTCCTATTCCCAGACCCATTTTCACCTCAAATCATCCACTCTTCTACTGAAGATACGGATTGTACGGCGTGCCATGCTCCAAAGCATATTTCAGAAGCTTCTTGTTGATCCGCCACAAGCACCATTTGAGCAGCATAGCACCAGCAATACACAGCCCGGCCATCACAAACATCAGAATGAAAGCCATCAGATAGCGCGGCTCATCTTTCGCAATAAAGAAGTAAGGAGCCATAACATTGCCAGCCTGTCCGAGAATATTGTTGATAGCAATCGAAGTTGCCTTCTGCTCGGGACTCTTCGATAGAGTACCCGAGATCCAGGTCTGAATGAGCGGGTTGGCCCCAAAAAGACCGACGACGTAGATGTATGAGACGATATAGCGGGTGACGCCGTGCTCCGTGGCCATGCAGACGATGTAGCCGACCATGGCACAGGCTACAGGTGCGGAGAAATGCCAGCCACGGTCCTGGAATCTGTCGGAACTCCAAGCGATGGTAACGGCGGCGATAGCGGCGCAGAAGTAGGGCGGGAAAGTGATGACCAGGGTGATCACGCGGGAGTAGCCAAAGCCACGGACGATGGCAGGGTAGAAGTTGGAGAAGCCGTAGGCAGCGGAGATGGTGATGTTGATCAGGATGATGATCCACAGCTTGTAATCCTTCACAGACATCTTCAGACCCTGCCAGATACTGGTCTTGATCTCGGAGGAAGTGGCTAACGTGACTCTGTCCGCGATGATCCTGGTCTCGGCAATGCGGCGCATATCCTCGGTCATGGTCCACATAGTGCTGCCGGTCCTTGAAGCAGGGTAGTCGGGCAGGATGAGAACGGCCATGACACCGAAGACACCACCCAGATAGCAAGGACGATGAAGAGCCATTGCCAGCCGAGAACGCCGGCCTTGCCCTCAAGGTTGGCAAAGACTGCAGCCGCAATAAGACCTGACATGCCGTTGGCGATTGGCACGCCAGTAGCCATCATAGCCATACGAACACCGAGCTCTCTGCGGGTGTACCAACATGAAAGATGATAGACAGCACCGGGAAACAGGGGCGCTTCAACAACTCCAAGGCTGAGAGATGTGTCAGAAAAGGGTCCAGTTCGGTATGAAGTATTCGCATAAACTTACAAGAATCGGACGGCCAGAAGACCCTCGTAGCTTTTGACACCGGCGACAGCAGCAGCAACACCAGACCAGACAAAAGCGCAGCCACCCAGGTAGAGACTTGGTCGGATGTAAGGAATGAGCATGTTGGATGGCAACTGTCCCAGAACGTAACCTGCGCTAAGGATAGAAATGGCGTTGCTGAATTGATAGCCAGTGAGGTTGAGACTGGTATCGATACTAGGCTCGCTGATACGCGCCTGTCCAAGCGAGGCGCGATCCAGGTAGTTGGTAACGTACAGAATCCAGAGCATAGGCACGAGGGTGCAATCGAGGCGGCGAACAAGCTTCTTCTCCAGTCGCTTCCAGTCGGGAATACCTAAGCGGTCGATGATCTCTTCTGGGCTAGGCAGCTCGTCGGCTGAGGTGAACTTGGGAGCTTCTTCCATCTGCTGGACTGTGACGCCCTCATCTTTGCGTGGATCGATTATGGCATCGATGGCTGACTTGCGCCTTGCTTCGTCTGTAGGGAAGTGGTTGATAGAAGGATCATTCGTGACTTCCGGATTGGACCCGTTGGTCTCGGGTTTCTCAGGAGGTGACATGATGATCGTGGTGGGCAAATAGATTTTGAAGCAGCAGGCAAATCACACAACCGTCTGACAAAAATTGGTTTGGTCAAAAGAGGCGGCGAACTGGGTGCTGAGAAGTTCCAGCTCAGTTGCTCTGAATCATCACAATAGCCCTGGAGACAACACGACCTTTAATACCACGTTCGCCAATGTAATGCCAACATCGTCTACTCCATAGTTCTCCATAACTCCATGTCTTGGAGCCTCCCCATGGAGACATGAGCGGGGATCGCGAGACTCAAGGGTGTGCAACATCTTCCTTCTCCGCCCGAAGTGTTCCAAGATCAACGACAATCTCAAGCCTTGTAGGGATCCCGTAATGAGTAAGGTGCATCATCGAGGGTGCAGAAACGTGCCAGATCGGCCTTCAAGTGCCTTGGCCCATCTCGTCGTTCGAAACCGTGCTGTCGAAAGCCGGCAAGGAAGCGTCGTTGCATTCACTGCTCACGGGTGAGCTGAGCACTGAATATTAGTATTCCAAGACACTAGGCACAGGGTACCCATAGGACTTGGTGCGCAAGCGCGATACTTTTCGCTTGGTCGAGCCGAAGGATTGCTGATGCCGCGGGTCTCTCGATTCCGTGGGCAGATGTTTTCAACCCTTGCTACGATGGGTGTATGCTACTTGGCCAACCTGACTGAACGGTACGATCGAAGTGGGTGGATTGTGATGCATGTTCGCGGTGTAGAGTGCAGTGCTCACGTGCAGCTTCCATCGACGTCTGACCTACAACGATTACGGATGTACCTATAGTCCGTTGTGAGGTCCACAGTTGATCTATCAGCACCGCGGCTCATGACATGCCGTGGGCTCCGCGACACGCCCAGCACCGGAGGTCGCCATACGGTATCCCTGCTGCACATCTCGGTATTCGGTTGTACTGTAGAACCTCCCGTGCGCCTTGCGAGCTCCGCAGAGAAGAGGAGTAGATCGAAATCATCTAGGAAATTCGGCTCCTAGGGATAGAGGTCCCGAAGTCCTTTGGCGACATCGTACTTGTATTTCCTTCACGTCCCTCAAGTATATCCTTTGCATGCGTTGTAAAGTCTACGTACGGTATCCATAGACAACCAGCGTCGATCAGATAGGTGTACGCATAAGTAAGCATACTGAGATCTCTCGGCTGACCAACCAAACAACAGCAATAGCATCATTCCACGTGGTTATCCAGATATACCTTATAACTCTAAGGTATGAAAAGCTGACGGCTCCACTCACGCACATCACCGCAGCAGCCTCAGCCATGTCTACATCGCTCTTTATCCTCACTTGCATCGTTCGTGTCTAGGACTTGATCTACACCATCTATATTCCGTCCAACCACACTCACAAGCACAAATCACACATTACTTCAGCGCTCAGCATGTCGATACACACTGGGAAGTTGACAATGATCGAAAAATGCTCTTCATCACAACTCTTGCATGCAAGAAAGAACTACCTCACATCTAACCCTTCTACTGTACAGAAAACCAGCCACTTGTTCTTTATTTCAATACATTTAACCCTCGAAGGTAAGGGAGGTGCCGATCTTGTGGCCAGCCTCGTTGAGCTTGGCGGTGTCAAGGGAGAGACCGAGGCCGAGGGTGGTGCCGGCGTTGAGCTTGGTGCTGTAAGCGAGGGCGGCGATACCGCGGTCGTTGATCTTGACCTGTTGGAAGATGTTGAGTTAGCTGACTGGAATCACAGTGATGATGGGCATAGAGCAAAGCAATAGGAACGTACCTTGGCGAAGGTGAGGGGGTCAAGCTTGTACTTGGAGGCGAGCTCGAGGCCAGCGGGCTTGCCGGACTGGACGTCGTAGGCGGCCTTGGTGCCGACCTCGACGGCGGAGTTGACCTTCTGGTAGTAAGAAGCGGCAACGACGGAGAGGTTCTGGGTGCCGACGAGGGAAGCGGTGAAGGCGGAGGTCTGGTAGCCGAGACCGAGGGAGTAGCGGGTGATGGCGGCCTTCTGGACGTCGTAGCCAGCCTCACCACCGACGAGGAAGCCCTCGTGGCCGGCGGTCACGTCAAGGACGGCGTCGAGGTTGCCGTTGGCAAGACCGTAGTTGATGAAAGCGCGGGAGTGGACGTTGGGGTTCTTGAAGGCAAGGTTGAGCTTCTGGGCGGCGCTGTTGGGCTTGCTGGGGTTCCAGAGGTTCTGGAGGTCGACCTTGACGCCGGTGGAGGCGACGTTGGCGAGCTCGACCTTGGTGTCAAGGAGAGAGGCGGTGGTCCAGGCCTGGGTGACGGTGACGTCTGTTCGAGGTCGACATGTCAGGATAAGTTTGGACGGAAATATTGAGTTGTTTGGGGCAGCCACGATGGACATGTAGAGGGGTATTCGTAAAGATGTGGGTAAGGGCGCCAGCATCTGCACGATACTGACAAACCCTTTCTTTCGATGCCGTGAAGGGAGAGAAGGAGATGTGGTTTTGTGCGTACCCTGGGGCTTGAGAGTGTGCTTGCCCTCAACCTGTTTCCTTGCGATTAGCTCCTTTGCGCCAGAGATTATATCATGATCGGATGCGATAGAGACTTACGGAGCCGGTGGTGACACCGTCGAAGCCCTGCTTGCCCTTGACGGTCACGTTGGTGCCGTTGGGAGCCTTGAGCTTGACATCAAGGGTAGCTGTGTCCAGTTATCAGTATGTCGTCTCTTGAACCCTGCTCGATCCGTCGGCGCATGCTAACCCTGGGCGGTGTGGTAGAAGTCCTTGTTGATAAGCTGGAAGCAATGTCAGCCCGCAATTCGATCAATCGCGATCGCATCAATGGCTATACGCACGTCGTTGGCGGCCTTGCTCAAGTCACCGAAAGCCGGGACGGGGAGAGCGAAGGAACGGTCGACCTGCTTGGCGAGCTTCTCGGTGCTGCCGTAGGGCTTGGGGATGTCGGAGGAAAGAGGGGAGGCCATTTTGAATTTGCTGTGGTTTGCGGTGGGAGAGTGTGGATGAGTCTGGTATAGGGAATTAACAACAGGCGTAGGGAGTCGCGAGGTGAAGAGCTGCCAGCAAAACACCAGCGGGCCCGGGGAAGCGTAGCGCGGCGAATCTCCAGTGAAGCTCTGGCTGCCCTCCGGCCTGCCCGAGCAGAGCACGCTACGTCGCGCCTCTTGGGGATTGGCTGGCGCGTGAAACCGGCGACAAGCCCTGGAAACCCGCTACTGACAAGTGCCAGAGAGCTATGCTCTGATGGGCGAGGACATGACAGCTCTGCCCAGGCTAACAACATACCTCGAGCGCACCACCGGGCAAGGAAGAGGCGGTGCCAGTGTCGACCGGCGATTCGTTGCGCAGTGGCGGATTCTCGTTGTAGAGCATCGTAGTCATGGCCATCTTGACGGAATTGCGCGATATTCGATGGTAATTGCGCGGACAAGTTTTCAGGTGGTCATGCTTTGAGACGAGGGCGTGGTGAGAGCAGTTGCCAACTGCAGTGACGATGATAAGATCAACAAAGATCAACGCGGATCAACAACAACGCGGCTGCACGACAACGCACGCAAGGCAGGTGCTACCTTGACGTTTGGGCAAAGGCAAACGGCGTTTCGCGTGTTTCTGTTTGCCGCAGCAAACCCATCCTCGTAATCTTCTAGAAAGCTCCTTGAACGGCACTTTTGTTTCAGCCTTCTCAAAGTACCGTGCCATAAGGGTCACAATCTACCGAACCAGCTCTATGGTATTATTGCCACCACAACCACCACATCTTCCCCCTACCACCCTGCCATAGTCAAATTACTGCCACCCCTAGTCGACAAGCTAGGCGGCAGATCCTCCGCCCTCGTCCCCCACTGACTCTCGTTCCTCCCCAGCGTCAACTCCAACACCCCACCATCTCTAAAGAACGAATGCCCGATCCAATTCCTCGTGTATGGCTTCCCGTCCAATGTAGCGCTCTGAATATGAATAGACTTATAACTCGGATCGAAATTGATATTCCTGATCGTCGCCGTATTGCCTGTAGCTTTATTGCGAATACTCACTTCCTCGAAGAAAGGCGGCGTGATGAAGTACACGTCCTGTCCGGCGTTGGGAAAAATGCCCATCATTGTGAGAGCGGCGAAGGAGCCCATGGCGCCGCTGTCGTCGTTGCCTGGGATGCCGTTGACGGTGTCATTGAACTGCGACGGGATGTAGAAGTGTGCGCGCTCGGCACTCTTGGCTGGCCGGCCGCCGTAGTGGTACAGAAAGACGTCGAGGAAGCCTTGCTCGTCGCCAATATACAACAGGCCGGATTCGTGGAAGTAGTCGAGGCGTTTGACGAAGGTTGAGGGTCCGCCCAGTGTGGTAATTAGACTGGCCATGTCCTGAGGGACGTAGAAGGTGTAAAGCCAGGAGCTGCCCTCGTAGGTCTCATGGCCGTCTGGGTTGAGGTAGCAGGAGGTGAAGTTTAGGAGAGGTGAACAGAAGATTGGATCTTGGTAGCCCCATGTGCCATTTAGGAACTTGGGTTGAAGGAAGCCGGTAAATCCTGTATCGGTCTGATTGGGGAAGCCGGTCCATAGCGCACTGGTCTGATCTTCTTTGTACATGTTCCTATAGTTGCCGTCAGTCATGTATGCTCGGCAAGTCACTTCAGCTTTCGAGCTTACCGCCAGTACTCCGCCCTCTCAACATACTTCTCGTACTCGCCTTGCTTGCCCATGCCTCTCGCCATCTCCGCCACGCAAAAGTCGTCGTACGCATACTCTACAGTACGGCTGATACTCCTGGTGAAAGGCCCAACACCATATGGGTCATAGTCGTCAGTGGGAATGTAATTTAGCTCCTTCCAACTCTTGAGCCCACCTCTGCCTTCCACAGCCCAAACCAGCGGCTCAACCTCTGCATCTTGCAGCAAAGCCTCGAAGCCCGTCTCCCAGTCAATGCCATCATTGATACCTTTCAAATACGAATCGGTCAAAACGACGTCAGCGTTCGACCCGCCCTGCGTGAATCCCTTGCAAAGACTCATCCTGCAATCAGGAAGCCAGCCTCTTGTCTATAAATTTCGATCAAGCTGCGAATCATGCGTGCCTGACTGATGGGATCGACGAGCGTGATGAGTGAGTGGATGCTGCGGAAAGAGTCCCAAATGCAGTAGTACGAATCGTAGTACGGCTCCGAGCTTTCCCATAAGGGATTCTCGCCCGTGTAATCCTGCGGTGAGAGGGAAGCACGGTATAACCCAGACCAGAAGACGGTTTGCATGCTCGTGTTGGCGCCACCGGGTTTGATAGACACCACGCCGAGAGATTCAGTCCAGGCCTGCACTGCCGCCGTGTGCACGGCGTCGAAGTCAAAGTCAGGGATCTCGCGCTCTGCATTCGAGCACGCCTGGTCCACAGAAATGAAGCTGACGCCGACACGAGCGATAATCTCCGACGAAGCGTTGAAGCGCGTCCAGGCGCCTGCGGGCAGGATTCTGGCGAGTTGTTGACGCCGTCTTGTACCACGGTGAGGTTCTTCGGCTCGCTGCCTGCGCGATTGTTCATGAAAACGCCAGTATCACGGATCTCGGCGCCAGAGAAATCGGCACAGAAGTGGAGAGCGTATAGGAGCCGATGCCGAAACTGGGACTGAAAACGCCACTGCCAGAGATACGGCCTGTCTGCTCGTCCACGGAGATCGAGCCGTTTATCTGGAGTCCGGCAGGTCTGACAAGTCTGCAAGGATCAGAGGGCTCAGAGGAGCGTTGCTCTCGGCTGGAGTCTCAGGGAAGGAGAATCGGTAGAGAGCCGTGTGATTGGTGACAGTCATTTCCGCTTTCACATTGGTGGCCAGCTCGATGGCGAAGTATCCGGGGCTAGCAACCACAGTACCGTTGATACGTGGAGTAGCACGATCGGTTTTGGTGAACAAGCAGTTGTCCAGCTCATTCATCTGGACAGCCGGCTGAGCCAAAGAGAGGGAAGTTGCCTAAAGATGGGCTCTATTCGAAATCAAAGTTAGCTCAGACCTGACTGCCAAATCCAGTGCAGGTGTATTTTTTGGAGCGAGCAATCCCAGGAAGCATGCACAATGATTTAGTCGATCCGCACTTCTAGCTCAATTCGTTCCATCACAGCGTGGCACCGGGAGGTATAGCGTACAGCGCCGAACAAAGACGACGGGAACATGTTGAAAGATTCCACTTACCCCTCCAGTGCCCGAATCGTGCATATGACTGAAACCGGTAATGTTCGAACCATCGCTAGCAAAACCACCTTGTAGCTCGTCCCCGTTCGTGTCGGCAACAGCTTTAGCCATGGAAAATGGCAAACTGGCTCCAGCGAAAACATGACCGCCATTGACTGTCCCGATTATCGGGTCAACGAAGTCCAAAGTTGTAGAAGCATTCTGGGCGTTGACGAGATGGAAGCTGTGTATCAGTATCACGAACGAAGCGAGCGTGGAAAAGCTTGAACGCGCCATGGTTGCAAGACCACTCTGAACACGGTCTATGACTTGTAGCAGGGATAGAAAAAGAAAAGAGACAGTCCTTCCTGAAGCCAGAGAAGGAGAGGTCGCTGTCAATACTACCTTACCAGGTACCGTCAACAACAAACCTGTCAGTGGAGTCAGGTGCCTCCCCGCACGCGTGCAAATGCAGGCACGCATCACTCTCAACCAGAGTCGGCTGTGAAAGCAGCATTGATCATCGCTCATCAAGGTTACATCGTGGGTTTGTATGGACAGAAACGATCAGAGAGAGGAGAAAGTCAAAGTGAGGGGAAAGTCGCGCGGATGTGCAAGTGAACCGGGGGGTTTTCCGTGGTGAAACTAGTGGGACAGCGAACGAGAGATGGGGAAGATGGTAAGGATTCGTTCCATGCGCCTCAACAAGAGTTGCGTGGTAGACCTGTACATTGATGGAACAAAACAGAAGTGTTGGTATAGAGCTGTAACAAATTGTCGAAGCAGGTCAAGCTTCCAGAGGTACTTGGGTACATCCGAATATGTGCTAGAAACGGTCCTGCGGTTTACGCGTCATAGATTGATGATATTGTGCACGAAGACTTCAAGCACAAATTGCAAAACAGGGCTATTTATGCAATTGGCTCATTGTAAAGGTATCATCGCCTGTATTCGGTATGTACATAAGAACAGAGTACAAATTGCAGTTGCTAAAGCCCTGCCAAAACGCCCTAATGCATGGACATGGATTTTTCCTTTCGTCCCGCCACATCCTCGTATATTTCCTTCCATAACATATTCTCCGTTTACTTCCTGTACCACATGCGGGTGATCTTGGTATGCCTCATCTTCTTCTGCAGTTGGAAGATACCGAACATGAGTGCTTCGGCGGTAGGCGGGCATCCGGGAACGTAGATGTCCACGGGCACGATGCGGTCGCATCCTCTGGTGACACTGTAGCTGTAGTGGTAGTAGCCGCCACCGTTGGCGCAGCTACCCATGGAGATAACCCATCTGGGCTCGGGCATCTGATCGTAGACCTGGCGAAGGGCAGGTGCCATCTTGTTGGTGAGGGTGCCGGCGACAATCATGACGTCGGACTGGCGAGGCGAGGCACGGAAAATAATTCCCATGCGATCCTGATCGTAACGGGGAGTGGAAAGGTGCATCATCTCGACGGCGCAGCAAGCGAGACCAAAGGTCATGGGCCAGAGAGAGCCCTGGCGCGCCCAGTTTGCGACTTGATCAAGAGTTGTGCTGGACTTCATGTCAGAACCAATGTTCCCCTTCCAAATTGTACCAATTGTTCCAAAACATACAGTGCGTATTGCATAACACCCTGCTTGCCCTCCTGGCTAGGCAATGGCACTTCGCGGTGCGGCTTTCCGGTAATGGCCTTCATGGGAGGAGGCGTGCCCGGACCGCCACTTACGAGGCCAGGGCTTTGGTTGACCGGCGCAGCAGGCTTTATGCTCGAGGAGGAAATGAAGGCGGCATTGGCGACACGGAAGGGCTGGAGGCGGCGGTCGGTCTGGCTATTGCTGTTGTCAGTCTCCTAGTCGCAGTGGTGCTGGGGTGGCGCGAAAAAGCGACATACCGCGCAGCGCCATGGCCGTCGCTTGTCTTGGTGTAGCGAACATGGCGGCGGTTGTGAGGGTGTGTATTGCAGGTGGGTGAGTGGAGAGTGGTGAGGCGCGACGAGCGACGAGGTGCGTCGTTTCTAGGTCTGATCAAGTCTGGAGCAAGAGGCAAGAGGTAACTAGAGCGTGGCGATTCGAATCAGCGGGCTGTGATTGGTCGGTCTTCCCGCTGCGACTTCCCTTAGAGATCGGCTTGAGGAGGCGTCAGATGTTCGAGAGAGCATCCGCCTTATAGCCGTGAATAAACCCTCTTTTCCAGTCAATTTACAGCAATATTGAAGTCATTGCATTTGGCGAGCAAAAGGTTTTCCCGCGTCACCACCATATCGCCACAGCTATGGATGGCAGAACACCCTCGATTGCCTGCATAGGCGTTATTGGCCGAAGTGTAGTACTGCCTCTTCTCGTAATGCGGAACTCATGCTCATAATGTGTAGAACAATCCCCTACATATCTCTCTCTTTCCTGCTACCGGTCCAGGATACGAGGCTGAGCGGAACAAGCTGGAATATTCATTCATGCTGAACTCTTGCCTGGACATCTTCGAAGCCAGGATACCCTCAAAGACAATTGGCCATGACTTTGGACTTCTTCATGCCCTTGACGAGCGAATCGCGATGTACGGCTGGGTGACTAACACTGGTGTCAAATTGGTGATTGTGGTCGACATGGAAGGACGGCCTGCCGACAGTACTGGAGCAGGCAAAGCTGCTGTCCTCGGCCTGAAAGATAGGGATCTGACGCCTGTTCGTGAAATCTAGCACAGATGATTGCCGCATACTTTGCTAATCGTCGTTTGCATCTAGGCTTTCCAAGCTCTCCAAACAGCATACATACGACTTTTGAGGAACCCTTTCTACGTGCCTGACGACCACGATGCTCGCCGAGCGAAAGTGAATGCGTCGCTTGAAATCAACAGCCCAAGATTCATCAAAGAAGTCGAGAGAATTGGCAATGCTTGGTACCCTGGCAACTTGTCCATCTGAGATCGACTTTCTGCCAGTACCATACCATCAATGGTGGGCCAATATCGCCTGCTGATGCAAGCGTGCAAGTTCACGTATGAACATGGACACGTCACCTCATCACTTACACAGGCAAGCCTACACCGGCGCTTGTCTGGACCGCTGTTCATCACCATTGTCTTTGGTATCATTCGAACACATTGCGCCGCTGAAACTTGTGACTATCTGCAAAAGGCTACGCATGATAGCTTAAGTTGCCACTATGCTGAAACAAAAAGGCAGAATCGATACTACGACGGCCCTGTCATTCGGCAGATTCAATGTGCATCGGATCGGGGGCACTTGAGGCAGCAATTGGCATAATACGATATCGGTCATCTTGCCGATTCTGCGCGAAGATCCGAACCTGTTTGCAGGTATCTATGCGAGGATGTTAAAAGCAGCGGTCTATCATTGAAGACTATGTTGGCATGTTGCTGTCCGACAGCGCTTGGGTTCCGAGGTGGTTTCGCAAGACAGACAAGTGAAACTTTGACTTTGTCCAAATCGGACGCGTTCAGTTCGCTTTGCACTTTCAAGAATGCTTCCCCTGCGCTACTGATCCTGCGATGTGGAGGTTTATACTGCTATGTGTGTGCGCCGTTATAAATAAGATCTGCTATCCGAAACAAACTTCTCAGCTTCAAACTAGTTAAAGCATTCCGAAGTCGTCGGACCGGTGCATCGATCAAATCTTGTCGGATCCTCGCACTTCGATGCACGTCGCAGATTATTCCCTGCTCAATTAATATCGTAGCAAGCACGTGCATTCATGCCTGAGCCGTTGACGACGTCGTCGCGGAAATGATCGGTCGTGGTATACTCCTTGGTCGATTTTTGACATGCTACGCCACGAAGTCCTCGGGCCGGTACATCAATCGAAAGTTTAGGCTGTGGCCATCCTTTCATATATCTAAGTTTTCGCGGCCGTATATCATCACATTCTTAAGTCTTAAGTCTCACGTCTCACAGCCCAAGCTTCAGGAACCGAGGCGCGTGCGCTGCTGCTGAAGCGGTGTCCACTTTCGGCCCTGCGGCTGAGGACTTCACAAAAGACACGCGGTATGGAGATCATGGCGAAGGGTACTCACACAAACCAAGCACTCTTCCAGAAACCGCATAATGGCGCCCCTCATCGCAGAAATTCTGAAGCCCTATGATCACCAGCCCGAGCTCGTAGAGCGTATTGCTTACCGCGACAGCGAGGCTCCTGTAGAAGTTGTCGCGCCGAATGCGCGTTGGGCTGATGACTTCAACGAGCTCAAACGTCGTATCGTTGCCGCACTGGGCGATACAGCGGTCGCTGTCCACCACACTGGATCGACAAGCGTGCCCGGTCTCCCCGCGAAGGACATCATCGACATCGACTTGGTCGTGCGGGACAGTTCCGACGAGTCGGCATATGTGGACAAACTCGAGCATGCAGGCTTCAAGTTCCTGCTGCGTGAGCCGCACTGGCATCAACATCGGTTTTTCTACGCCTACAAACCTCTTGTCGTGAATCTGCACGTTTGGAGTCCCGACTCCCCTGAAGTGGCACGCCACCAGATCTTCCGAGAGAGGTTGCTGCGTTGTCCTGAGGACAAAGCGTTGTACCTTGAGGCGAAAGAGCTCGCAGCTCATCAGACTAGGGAGACAGGAGGTGTTACACAAGATTACAACCTGCGGAAGGAAAGCACCATCCGGCAGATCCTGAACAACGCATTCAGAGAACTAGGATACATCGACTGATAGAATCAATGAGTAGTTTCTATCGCTGTACTCTATCTTTTTTTGTTGTGTTTTGTTTTGTCTCTTGTTGTCTACGACTAATAGCAGTTTAGCCAAGTTCGTGAAGCTTGTAGCCTTGTAGGAGCTGTCAAAGCTCGCGCTTTTAGGGCCGAAAGGAAGTGTGTATTGCCGGTTGGCTGGGCCGCAAGAACCCGGCATCGTTTCCGGTCAATGCTGCAACGACAGGGCACCAGGCGATCAAGTATTTGAGTGGTTCAAGTATAAGGTTGCATCCAGCCTCAAAACGTGCGGGGTCTAGTCTGGTGGCGAGTACGATCAGGGCACCCAACCGTAACTCCACGGCCATCCTGGAACATGCCCGACAAACACCACCTACGCCATTTCCACAAATCACCCGGCGACCACAAAATATCGGCTTCACATCTAGAGGGCATGCATGGACCCAGGTAATCCACAGGAAACATCGCACTGGGTGGAGGACGGAGCGGCCGGCGTGCCCTATGTCGTGAGGCGCTGGGACTCACATGCGCCGACGCCGGGGGACCAATATTCGAAATTGATGAGTCCGAACCCCATGCCACTCCAGCATGGCATGCCACAGTCACAGACTGCTCTTCCGTACCGCGGCTATTTGCAACCCTTTCAGGACTCCGACACATGCAGCTCCATCTCTCCAGCTAGCACAGCTGGCCGTTTGGCTTCAATTGACGAGCACCGGCCAGAAGACGAGACTGCCGCCACCTCCGTAGAGGACGACGAGGATGTCGAAGAAATTCCTTACAGCACTACACATCCCGATGGACCAAATTTTGATCCGCCTTATGAGGGGACATTGCTCGACTCACGTGGAGTGGATGTCCAAGGCTTTGGGCAGTGGTATTTCATCAGCCAAATGCCAGCCCAAGACCTTGAGTACTTTCGTTCTGCAGAGGATCACTGGGTGAAAGCATTGTGGGAGATGGCCCGCGTTAATCAGCCCATGTACTCCATCATGGGCTCATTTGCACTTCACAAAAAGGCGTTTCTATCCAAGGAGGCAAACACTGCATACATCGAGCAGAAAGGCCGAGTCATACAAGACATTGTCGCCAACATCAGCGACAATCAAGTCGCGACACGGAACGCCCCGGATCCTCTTACGTTGGTTGCCATTGCTATTCTGGGCTTCCTCGATATCCGAGATGGACAATTCGAAGCTGCCGCGACCCATCTTCGTGCGGTCTGCAATTTTATCGACATGCCATCATTATCGCCTCATGCTTGGCTATATTGCGTCTGGATCGATTTGCGATTTGCCTTGTTTACGGGCACGGAGCCACAGCTGCCCTTCTATATCCCAGTAGACTACCGTGAGCTGCCGACGTCAGTACTCTCGTGCCAACAAGACGCAAACCGACTGGGCTCGATCAATGCCTCGAATTGCCCACGCTCGCCTTTATTCACTTTGGACATGGCTTCCGACCTGTATCGCAAACTCCACGCTCTTTGTTACTGTTCGGACACGCTTGCGAGCAGTGAGACTCCGCCTTTCGGCCAAATTTACGCCTTAGAATACGGCCTCAGAGTCGTGCAAGCACGAGCATCGCGAAGTCAAGGTGACTTGTTCACTTCTCATGTTGTGGTGCTCCTCACCTCTGCAATCCAGCTCCACGTATGGATGGCCTCTCGCTTCTGGACGCCGCAACGCAAGGAAAGCCATCTGGCCCTTATCACCAGAGCTTGCAAAGTCATCGAGTCTTTCGACGACATGGTAACGCAATGGTATATATCTGCTGGTCTCGAATCGCTGCTCTGGGTGCTTTTCACAGTCGTGGCTACTCTGCAAGCTCACGCAATGCTGGACTCCACGTCGTTGCTTGAGCTCCTTTACAGGGCAATCCGAAAAGCGGATATCTACAGCAGCGAGGATCTTGAGCTGAGACTCAAGAAATGGCCTTGGCTGAAGAATTGGCATCCGGTACAGATTAGGACCATATGGAATAAACTGTGCCGCGGCCACGCGGATCTCGTACCTTTGGAGCCAGGATCTGGAGCGCATGTAAGGGCGGAAAAGCCAGAACAGGGTAGATGGTTTATGGGTGGGCTGGAGTTCTTTAACAGTCAATAGCCGGTTATGGCAGTGACATACATCATGAGTACATACGCATCCTTTTGTCACGAGGAGAGCTGGGTTGGGCCGGTTACTGGGAGGACAGGACAGGATGGTTGCTAGGTAGACTAGCACCAGAATGACATTATACATACTGTACAATTGTTACCCTTTACATGCACGCTCCAGTGGTCAGCCAATTCCGCTTTTCCCAAAGCCCCGCGCGTTCGTTGTTGATGATTTTCCCTTTTCGGGTCGAGCTGTATGGCGTGCTTGAATCCCAAGTCGCGTGCTAATCTACAAAGGCCGAAGCGACGTGCAACCAAGCAACGTGGCGCGCGAGTTAACCACCTTTAATACCGCCACGGCGGTTACCCACTCTGCACGTAAAGGATAAAGTGGGATTCAATAAGAACAGGGTCACGAGCTTTGTCTCAGCTCGAGCCGCATTCCTCAGCCTTCTTCGTCGTCGACCCCTCTTCCTGTGACTTGACCAGTTCATACCACAGCTGTGCTTCCAGCTTAGGTGCGACGACAAGAATCACGCAACCACATATTCGCCATCGCTTGCGGCCAAAGATAGTATGGCGAAGCTTCCAGGCACAAGGCTGGGCGCTTTAGCTTCCAGGCACAAGGCTGGGCGCTTTTAGAGCCTATTTCTTCGGCTTCTTCATCTGTACATCCGGCTTCCTATTTGGTTACGACACTGGTATAGTGGGTAAGTCTGATCAACAGTCGCCACGATTACAAGGCCCTCCATTAACGTTTCTTAGGCGGCGTGCTCACCCTCAAATCTTACCAAGATGATTTCCGCTACAAAGACAAAACGACAGTCAGCGCCGTCATGGTCTCACTGCAGAACGTCGGAGCTTTCTTAGCCGCTCTGGCAATCTCGCTCGTATCCGCGCGATTCGGCCGGAAGAAGACAATCATGGCCAGCTGTGCAGTGTTCATACTCGGTGTGATCTTGCAAGTAATTCCATCTCATGCGCTCGCATGCTTTTACGTTGGTCGCTTTGTTTCTGGACTCGGACTCGGAGCTGCAACGGCTGTGGCGCCGAGCTATAATGCTGAGATGGCGCCCAAGGAGATTCGTGGACAGCTTGGTAGTGGCATGCAAATGCTATTTGCTCTTGGAGTCATGATTAGCTATTGGATCGATTATGGCGTTGCGATTGGCATGAGCGAGCAGTCTGCGCAGTGGCAAATCCCTGTTGGTTTGCAAATGGTTCCAGCGGCTGTCCTTGGTTTTGGCTTGGTTGGTTTCCCGGAAAGTGTGAGGTGGTTGGTGAAGAAGGATCGCTATGATGAAGCGTGGAAGAGCCTCTCATGGATGAGGGCCGATGATGGTATGTTGTACTGCGGAATTACTCTCTCGGCCATCTTTCAAAGCTGACGTCTTCACAGGACCTGAAGTCAAAGCTGAGTTCGCCGAGATCAAGGCTGGTATTGCCGAAGAGCTACTTGCCAGCGAAGGCTTCCAGAGCCGTGAGCTACTGGAGCCAGCCAACAAGAAGCGTCTGTTGATAGCGTTCTCGGTTTTCCTTGGCCAGCAGTCGACCGGCATGACAGCACTCGCCTATTTTGCACCCCAGTTCTTCAAGCTCCTCGTTGGTGGCGGCACGCAGAATCTGCTCATCACGGGTCTGTTCGGAGCCGAGAAGTTCATCATGGTAGCCATCTTCATCACCTTCTTCTCGGAACGCTGGGGACGTAAACCGACGCTGTGGATCTCCGCACTGCTCATGGCAGCGTGCTTCGTCATCGTCACTGTTGTGAACAATACCACACCTGCGCCAAACCCAAATACCAACTCGGCTACTTCGGCTGGAATTGCCACAGTGGCTATGATCTTCATCACTAACTCCATCTACCAGTTCAGCTGGGGTCCTTTGCCTTGGCCGTACTGCGCAGAAGTAAGATATGATCCTTCGATCCCTACCTTGAGAAGAGCACAGCTAACATCCTCCCCTAGATCTTTCCCACTCGCATCAGAGAGGTGGGAACATCAGTCGCCGTTTCCACACAGTGGTTTTTCAATTTCATGTACAGTCTTGTGACGCCTTACATGATTGCAGCCATGGGCTCGTACGTTTTCCTCTTCTACGCTGCTCTTGACGTCGTTATGGCAACTTTGGTGTTCTTCTTCTTAAAGGAGACAAAGGGCAGGAGTCTCGAGGAGATGGAGACGATCTTCAACAGCAGGGCACAATTCGATGTGGATGCTGTGCGCAGGAAGACTATTGAGGCAGAGGAGGCGGTTGGTGTCCATGTTGAGAGTGGAAAGAGAGATGCGAGGGAAGGGGTGTAGTTGCGGTCGGCAAACATGTGTTAGGTGCCTTCGATGGCTGCATGCTCTCTTTTCTTCCTTCTTTTCTTTTTTAAATAGACACACTCGTACAATGGCACGACTACCTTATCAAAACCCAAACCCAAACCCGTACCAACATCTTCGACTTTCCCGCCGTGATCGGCTTGACATGTCTCCGACCTCGCACGTCCGTCCACCAGCGAAAGTTGACATCATCATTTGAGCTGCGATCATCAGTCCGGGGCAAGCAAGCAAAGTGCGAACCACCACAAAGAGTACATTAACTTACAGCATTCTTTCCAACCTTAGCATTCAGATGCCGCATACAAGGCATGCTTGCGCAGTCATGTCTGCTTCGGCGACTGCAGCCAATATGCCCAAAGCAGAACTTGGGCGCCACAATGGCACAGCGCGCATTCCATCAAACACCACGCTCAAGGGCTAGCCCAACCATGCCAAATCACTACGAGACGCTGGGTGTACCTACAGATGCTGCGCCAACGGACATCAAGAAGTATGGACAAACCACATGGTGCACTTTACTCGGTGACTCGACTGACAATGGCTCACCAGGCAGTTTTACAAGCTTTCCAAATCCAACCATCCAGATCTCCATCCGAACGACCCTACCAAATCAAAGCGTTTTGTAGCCATTAGCGAGGCCTACTCAATCCTTGGCTCACCTGATAAACGCAAATCATACGACCGCGACTTCCTGCCCTCCAGGCAATCTTTCTCCGACAGTGGCCAACCGAGTGGCCACCGCGGATCCTACTCCTCTCACAGTTCGCCGGCCGGTGGTCGCCCTGCCTCCGGCTCAGCAAGAGACGCACACAATTTAAAGGCCCGCCGCCGTCATTCTACCGATCAGGAGGTTGGGGAGAGCACAGCGAGAAGCGCCAGCAGCACGCGACCAATGGTCCAGATGGCACCTACGATCATCCTTCTGCTCCAGGTACTGGACCTGGTGGTTTCACTCATGGTGCCGACAACGATGTGCCGCATTTCGACCAGCAGGGACATCAAGTGAGACATGATAATCTAGAGCGGACACGACACAAGGCCAGGCGAAGAGTTGAGAGGACTCTGGACGACCTGGATTACGGAGGCGGAAGCAGCCCAATCTTCCAGTTTTTCTTGGTCAGCGGCGTGCTGGCGCTCATTTGGGGTGTTGGAGCATTTATTTCGGGCGGGACTTCGAAGCCTGTAGCGAGGAAAAAAGATAAAGATGCCGATGATGCGAAGTGAGATCGGGATGATAGATCAAAGGCCTGCTATCAAAGAACGGGACAAACGACGAATTGCCTGGTGAAATTCGCTCTTCTGATGGCTAGAAATCGCCTGGCCTCATACCGCCGAGGATTGTGCATTGCATTGCCCCCTTAGCGATTTCGGGCGCCATCAAATAATGCCATATCGACAAGCCAAATGCTTGGCTCCGTACTAACCGAAGTACAACAGGCGACCAGCTCGTCCTCAATCTCCATGTCTTGGAATCTAGATGAAGGCCGATAGCACACCTCCTAGATGGCTTGCTTCCAAGCCTTAGAATACCCGATTACACGACATAGAGGGTACAGACAAGAAGTGGAGCACCAATTGTACAACATACAAGAGAAAAAAAGCCACTGTACTAGTTTGGTCTAGCAATATGTATGATAATACATTTGAACAGCACACACGTTGGTCGTACCGACGAAGGTGGTTCGGTACCTGCAGTATTAATTCTTCGACACACAAATTTTAGGTCTAGTTTAACGCTTGCGAGTTTACATGACCTGAATATCTGGTTTACCTGATTCCGGCATCCCAAGATTTAGGCTAACATGGTGCGCGATATTAGTAGCTGCAGTTTCCTCGCGATAAGGCTTTGCACAACGATGTGAGTCGTGAGCAAGGATTTGGATCATTCTATTGCTTTTTAGGAAGGTGTCTTCGGCATTTCTTGAGCGGCCTCGGCTGGAGCATCTGACACTATCTCTTCTCCAAAACTGCTGTATACAGTTACCAGGTAGGTACATGAGGCTTGCGTTGGTCAAGCGTGTGAGAATGGACTATCGAACGTCGAGTCTTGAAGTAGAAGGTACAGGTTTGAGAGCGAGGAAGCGAGTGCCCAGCTCTACGTCAAAGCTTTCGGTGAAGTGTTTCACGTTGAGTGCATGCAATCGATTCTCCCCTGTCAGGCTCGAACAGTAAGATCCTCCGTCTTCAGCACGCTCTACACTCCGTTGCAGAAATACCTTAGCCTCCGATGCTACTGCGGCGAGACCTCGACCTAACAGCAATGCGTCTCAACTACTTGCTCGCTTCGAGGGCTTGCTGTTATGGTTTGAGGATCTATATAGACTGTTCCTGCCCGTTGTCAATCCAATAGTGTTGGGCACTGCTCTATTCAGCTCTGTCTATTGTGCAGCAACGGACTGACTCAGTTTCGTGTGCATTCACCCCTCGAACAAGCCAATCTGATAACGCCATGGCTGTCATCAAAAACTGGGTGCTTGCCCTCGTTTCCGCTCTGGCTCTCACAAGAAGCCAACGCTCAGTATGGCCATCGATTCGGCAACGCCTTCTCCACTGGCCCAGCGGCAACCAATTTGTTCATTCGAGAAGCCACTACAACTCTGATTCTGCCGAAGGTCAACAGCCCTCAGAGGGGCAACCTTGCTCTATGGGCTGGCATGGGGACAAGTGGTGGAGACCTGATTCAGGCTCTTGCTATCTCGGTAACCGATGGAACGTAAGATGCAATGACCGTGACTGTGTTTGTGCTTGTTGACGTTGCTGATCACAATGATACAGTGGTGATGCCCCAGCTACGACGGGCAAGTGGTGCGTTGTCGCCAGTACGCTGGAAGGTTTGTCACTGCGATTGAACGACTCGAATATGCAAGACGCTAAAGATTTAACAGGTTCACAAAAGATGGGTCAGCCTGTGCCAGCCAGCCCTGGTTCTCAGATGACTATGAACTGTGTGTTTCTCTATCCACCAGACGGAGGCTTGCCATGCTGACATCCGTTGCAGATAAGTACAACGACTCCACCAGGAAATACGATCAGACCGTCTCACTCAATGGTCAGATCGTCTCTAGACTCTCCACAGGTAAGTCTCTCACTGCATACCAAATTCTCGGCTTAGCTAACACCTGATGTAGACTCTGGCTTCGCCCAAGGTTGGGGTACTGCCGCTGAATGCCAGGCAGCTGCCTGTGGTACTTATGTTGCTCACGAATACATAATACCAAGATCATCATGAACGTCGCGGACCCGAACTACTCCAGGACCAAGGGCACAACGGGCGCCTCTGGTAATTTGGTGACCCAAGATGGTGGCAAGACTTGGACCGTTGACCGGATTACGATCAATGGTGGTGTTTTCGCGTAGGTGTGGTGGTATCAAATGGCGACTGGCATCCGTCACAGTCTTTTGGTCTCGTAGAAATCATGGTTGTAACTTGTCGACAAGTGCAGCTTCAAGGTCCTCTAAGGACATTGATCTCTTTTCTTTGAGGTAGTAGGAAAGATAGCCAGAGAACGTGTACTCGATGTCTTTTTCCATAGACGGAACGTGCCTTTCTAGCCAACTGTCCTCTGTGTATGGCAAGATTGGCAGCCCACTTTCCCAGGCCAAATGAAATGTCTTGTTGACGAGTGTCCAGACGTCTTGCAGCCATGCAACGATAGTATCGGAGTTGTGATCAAGACCACGCTTTGCCAAATCTGCCAGATACAAGACTTCTAGCGATTTTTGCCCCGAAGCCATGACGGTCTTGACGAACAGAAACTCTTCGCTACATCGGTCGGGATGTGTTGGGCCATCATGATCTCCCAAGTCAAGGCCGGTCAACTGTTGGATACATGCGGCAAAGGCGGCGTCGCTCAGGTTGTCACTCATGGCATGTCTTAGACTGAGCTGCTGGTGATTTTCAAGTGGTGAATCCAAACAGTCTTCGAACCAGACCGGAGGGTTGATATCTGTGTTGCAAAAGCAGTAGAAGTCCGGCACACAGAAAGCGAGGAACCGAAATCTGGTCACGCTGTCCAATTTTTCTTTAGGGTCGAGCCAGTCTAGACACAAGACGTGATCAAATAACTCCCCGTAAATGGCCCACGCGAGGAGAGCCAGATCTGGTGTCTCACATACGGTCCCAACCTCATCCCAGTTCAACGACGTCGGGCCGCATCTTCGGTCCAGTATCTCGCTTAGTGGTATGAGAACATTTTTCTTCCACATAGCAACCTCGCACAGATCTGGGAGACCAAAGTGTACTACCTCGGATGCCAAAGCCGCTAGTCCAGTGATACCGCACGCCATCACATCCTTAAGTCGTCTTCGTCGCCTCTTATCTTTTCGAGCCCACTCCGACAAACGCCGCGCAGACACGATGAGAAGGACATGGGGTACAGGTTGTAGAGCTGGGAAAAAGCTGCCCGTGAGGAAAGCGAGCTGCGTGATCTTCTGTGCGTCTACATCGAGGGAGATTCTGTGGAATTGCTTGCAAGTAAGCATGACCGACCACACAGATCACTCAGCGACCCGAGATTGTTGAAGACTCCAAGAATCAGCTCCTCCGGTAGAGTAGACATTGTAGAAGCCGTACCGGAAGCAATCACAACACGTTTATGAATGTGATCCATGTTGAAGGTCGTTGGCGCGATTGATACCGAAGGTGCAGCGAAGACATATCTTCTGCTTTGCGAGGTGGCACGCGCTGACGCCAATTGTTTGCTCGCCTACATCTACATGGTCACTGTCGCCTACGGATGCCTGAAAGCTTGTAGTTAGTCGCTGCACGACACGGGAAGGTAGGGTGTTGTCAGCAACAGAATTAGACTAGCTTGTATAGGAAAGCCGTTCACGTACTATATAACGCTTTGCGAAGTACCTGTCGCACTCCAGGAAAAGTAGGTTAGCCGGTTTCTCCGCATTGTATGTGGATCCCCATACAAATTGGAGACGCCAGCTTTGCTGTTCTTCCTTTGTGACTGACCACCAGGTGCCACCATACCAACCTCAATCATACCTCCTCCCAGTAGCTACTAAACTTGAGAGTAGACCTCAAAATGATAGCTAACAGAGGAGGTGCCTAGCAGTCTTAATAATAAGCTGTCAGGCATATATGATAGATGGTAAATCAAAAGGCTGCCTTGTTAGGTTGTGAATGTGTAGGAGGTAAGTGTTTCTGACACCTCCTGAAGATGTCGAATTGGCTCACACAACGTCACGTGAGTGTCACGTGAGCCCCATTTATCGCGACCTTGCCTATGTAAAAAGAGACCCACATATAAATGCAGCAGCCAGCAAATCATCATAAGCGACAGGTACTTCGCAAAACATTGTAACTTTAACGTTCCTCCCGCCTTTGACTTCACTTTAATAGATGAGGTGCTGATATTGTAATGAGCACAGAGATATGGTGAAGCATGAATTCGGTAAGCCGGCTTCTTTTTGGTTCACCATAAAAGCACTAAGAGGTCTCTAATTCACATTGATATGTCCGTCTCATTTCTAAACCATTTCAGCATTTAGAGCCATGTCTTCACACTCCTCCATCTACCTTGTTCTAGCTACAGCCATCTTGATACTGCTCTCATCGGTTCTCCACTTGTACTACCGCCTCTCCAGCGTCCCAGGTCCGCTACTCGCCAAGTTCACAGACCTATGGCGCCTACTCATGGTAAAGCGCGGAGACTCCCACGACACCTATCTGGTTGCATGAGAAATACGGCGACCTCGTTCGTGTCGGGCCAAATTGTGTATCAATATCCAAGCCAGACGCCATACCGATGATCTATGGAATCCAGAAAGGGTTCGTCAAGTCCGACTTCTACACAGTGTGGCAAAACATGGTCAACGGCAAGCGTGTCGCGAGCATGGTCTTCACGACAGACGAGCATCAACATGCTGCTATGAGGCGACCGATTGCTCAGGCATACTCGCTGAGCTCCCTCGTGGCTTATGAACCACTGGTAGACTCGACCACTGCTGTCTTCCTCTCGAGACTGGATGAGCTCTTTGCAAGCAAGGCAGACAAAGTCTGTGATCTGGGACTCTGGCTGGGATGGTATGCGTTCGATGTCATCGGTGAACTTACATTTTCGAAGAGGCTGGGCTTTCTGGAGAAGGCAGAAGACGTTGAATGTATTGCAAGATCCATACTTGAGAACTTCGAATGGCACGCTGCAATTGGTCAGATGCCTTGGCTGGATTGGTTCACGAAGAAGAATCCGATATACCAACGGCTCTTTGCCGCTCCAACGAGTTCACCCATCATCAAATTCGGACAGAGGCGTTTGCAAGAGAGACTTGATCAGAGCAATTCTGGATCCGATGAAAAAGCCAATCAGTCTAAGGACACGGAAGCCACCATTGCAGATTCGCAACTCCGCGAGAAGGTTCTTCATGGAGTTCTCCCAGACAAGCCCGACTTTCTCTCGAGATTCTTGAAGTTGCACGAGGAACAGCCAGAGGTCGTCGATCAACGAAGGCTTCTAGCCTACCTGTTCATGAACATCAACGCTGGCAGTGACACGATCTCCGCAACAGCGCGCGGACTACTATACCACTGCTTGAAGAATCCATACAGCATGAGCAAATTGAGAGGAGAGCTCGACGCGGCACTGTCGGCAGGAAACCTGACGAGCCCTTTACCTACATGGACAGAGTGTCAAACCCTACCATACCTCAACGCCTGCATCAAAGAGGCTTTACGATTCAGTCCAGCCTTAGCGCTTCCACTTGAGCGAATAGTGCCATCTACTGGTCTACATATTGGGGATACCATGATTCCTCCCGGCACTATTGTGGGCATCAATCCATGGGTTCTGCATCGCGATAAGAGGATTTTCGGCCCCGATGCAGACGAGTGGAATCCTGACCGGTGGTTGGACGAAGATGCCGAGAATATCAAGTACATGGAGCGACATCTCCTGGCCTTTGGCGCGGGTAGCCGGACATGTCTGGGACGACATGTTGCCATGATGGAGTTGAGCAAGATGATCCCTGCTTTGGTTCTAAGATATGACATCCGCTTAAGTGACCCCGAGAAAGCGTGGAAGGTGACCAGTGCGTTCGCGGTGAAGCAGGAAGGTGTTGAGGTTATTCTCACCAGGAGGTGATGGACGCTCTCCCACGGAAGCGGCAAGTATCGTGAGTGGCACGTTGAAGATGTCATGAATGTCATTCAGTGGTAGTAATAAGAACAAATACTACGCATTGTGTATACTGCTGATATCGCCAAGCAATCTGCGCAACGGAGCTGCGCATGTTGATCACTCAAAGCCATTCTCCAGCACCCAAATCCACTTCCTTGCCCTGCTTCAGGTCACCCATGATATCATCAATACTCCAAGGCTCAAACTTGTACCCTCGAGGATAGTTCGGCGGGATGCGCTCATCATCCTCCATCCTGACTCCTTTCTGGATGTCTTCGGCGCACTTCTGGTAATTATCATGCGCATGCCTTTCGGCGTCATGTTCCCAGATCCACTTCGGCAAGCGAGGAGAAGACTTGCGCGGATCAATCTTGACTTGAGCCCAGTCGGTTTTTTGCAACAGCTCAGCGTTGGCGAACCCTATTTTCTGGGCGCAGGCGGTGCGTGTGAATCTGTCGAAGTGATCGGTCAGTTTTGTATTGATGGGCCATCGATAGTGGTGGTAGCAAGCCTACCTCAATGTCTTGTGCACATTGACAGCCTCTTCGATGTTATCCTTGCCAGCGATTTGTAGGCACGATGCAAGCGACACGGCATCTTCAAATGCTTGGGTTGCGCCGTTGCCCGAGGAAGGCAAGAAGCTGTGAGCGCTATCTCCGATCTGAACGACTCGGGAAGATGGAGATGTCCACTGGAGCTGAGGATCTCTCCACCACAACTCGAAGTTGATTATTGTCTTGGGCGGAGTGCACTTGACCAGGCGCTGGAAGATGGGCGACCACTTGGAGACGCCTTCAGGAGTGTTGCTCATTGCTTCGAGCACCTCGTCGGCTTCGATGGTATTGTTCCACGACTCTGCTTCGGAGCCAGTGACCTACAAGGAGGTTAGTAAAGATGAGATGATCAACGATGATCTTATCGATACTTACATCGTGGTTGATGATCCATACGACAACGTCCTCTCTAGTAAGCGTCAAAGCGTACGAACCAGGACTGCAACTCACGTCAGCTTGACACACAAATCATGCCTATCAACATCAGAAGTGGCACTCACGCGAAGTATGTCCGAACGATCGGATCAACACCATCCTTGAGGCTGTAAGCCTTCTTGACTTCCGGATCAGCATCAAGGCACGACACCGGCATGACAGCTCGCCACATAGCGCGGCCACTGGATCGTGCCCTGACCTCACCGCCAACCAGCTTGTTGGCTTTCGATCCAATGCCGTCAGCGGCAACGACAAGGTCGGCTTCAATCTTAGTTCCGTCATCAAGCTCAACACCGCCTTCCTCTCCCTCTCGCTCGAAATAATTGACAACGCGGCATCCATACTCGATGTCGATGCCGAGCTTTTCAACTTGTTCGAGAAGCATCTTGTACACTAAAGGACGCATCTGGAATGCCCCAGGAGCGTTACCTGGGTCCAGACCTGCGGCGTGGAGACGGTCTGAGACTTTCTGCGGAGGGAGCATCAAAGCGCCATCGTGCTTGTATGTCTCGATCCAGGCGTTGTGGAGCGAGATCTCGCTGTATCGCTTCTTCATCTCTGGCCAGTGGCGGAAGAAGCGGGTAGCGCTTAATCCCATAAAGTACATATCTCCTGTGATGGTGGTCAGCTTCGGGGTCCAGCCACGGGCACTGCCACACATTGCTAGTCATGTGAGTCGCCACCTGGAGGCGAGCACAACAGGGTTTGCTACACTTACCTGAGATATCTGGCTCGTTGTTACGCTCGAGGATGCGAACATTGTGTCCTTTGCGCGTGAATTCCAAAGCGGCTGTCAATCCACCGAAGCCTGTTCCCACAATGAGGACATCAATGCCTGTGCTTGGGTATGTACCGATTGGTGCGAACTCCATGGCTTCATCCTGTCTGATTTCGCTGAGGACCCGATGTTGTGCACCATTGTGGGCAGAATGTGAATCCACTCTCACCAGGCATTCTAGACACATGTTGGCGTTGCTTCGAGAGTTGACGAATGTTTGCTCTGCGGATATTTTCAAGGGTACGATTCGAAACGCTATTAGTGCTTGGATTGTGAAGATGGCAGGAATCAATGAGGCAGATCCCGACAAGCAAGCTTCACTTTATATTCGAAGACGCTGCACCAATTGTACCCAGAACCGCGGGACAACATGCGCATCTCGAGAGCTCATCAAGCTGACGTACGCCCTTTGCTACTGAGAAGTACCAAGGATAGCTAAGCAGCGGCATACTACGACGTGCCTACGCAGCATAGAGGCTGTGTCTTCTTCTGCCAAGTAGTTGTGGATATGCCATATGCTACATGGCTTGAACCCAATGTTCGAAGCATGGGAAGCATGAAGCTCACTATCAGCCGTCCGTCACAGCTGATCGCAAAATGTTGCTGCTGATGGTATCGTGGCTCTCGCGTCAACTTACAGCGACCATTGGAGTATGGGCATTTTTATCACCCGCTCTGGAACCGACACTCGCAGGACTATCAAGCCAATGGCTGATCCATTGTGACCACACGAAGACATAGCGGACGTTGTCCCGACGGAGAAGAGTCTTGGAAGCCACGCAGGCTTGATGAAGTCTTGTCTATACCAGCAGTAAGCAGCCAAGGAAGTATGGGATCGATCTCCAGAGGATCTCTTCGTTTCGACATGCGGTGCGGTTGCAATTCCACGGTCCTGCCGTCCGTGCAAGCATCTCCCTCAGACCCGGAGGCCGAGTGGTTTTGAGCGACGAGCGTCAACAGGGGTGTCACCTCCAGAGCTCCCGTGCATGCATGCTCGCAGAAAACGCTCGCGGCACGTATCTCTCAGCATCTCGTGGCGCTGGCTGGATCAACAGGCGCAGGTACACATGTTGTCAATCAATGATCGAGCCAAGAAGCTGGGCGCAGGTCTACTTATAACAACGTCCACGCGTTCATGCACAAGTGCCGTCTCTGACATGGAACGTGGTGTAGTTGTGATGTTTAGAGTGTCCGGAATCCGGGAGAGAGTGGAGAGAAATCCTTTGAAGTCCGTCTCGGTGGCCGGCGTGTGGTGCACCGATTGGTCGACATCAACATGAAGATGTCCATGCAGATGAGACTGCTAAACAACATAGTCGCTGTTGCGACAAGTTTGAGGGAGTTGATTCGATGAGGAGATGAGTGTTGGTTATAGAACAGAACATGTAGCAGCAACACCTCCATGTGGCACAATCATACCGATCCAAAAACGTGGTGCTTCTAAGTCACTTCTTGGAACGGATTGCTCTCATCGACAGGTGTCCTGCCACAGCGGTTCAATTGGTTCGAATGCGTCTTGCTCGGCGTGCCTGGAACAATGTGCTCTTTGACGCTTCAGCTGCTGGAATTACACAGTTGAGCGCCACTTGCTTCCAGGCCAAGGCCACGACCGCCGACAATTGCATCATCACTTTTTTCCGTATAGAATTGATAGAGCGAATACACGGTCACAGATTCTCGAGGCACAGCCATTCGGGTCAAGTCTTCATGAGAACAAGGGATGACAGCTCAAATCTATTTCGCATCATACTCCTCCGCCACAACCTCATGCTCAATATCCTTCACTCTCGGCACTCTCGTAAGTTGCAGCCCGCAGAACGTCGCCACCTTCTCAATCTTCATTACCATCAAGCGTTAGCACTCAATCAAGTCGTATGGGGAGGATAAATGAGCAGACTCACGCATTGCTGAATAACCTCAACATCCTCAAAACTGACCCCGATCCTCCTCGTGCCTCTAAGATGCCAGCCAGTCTCTCGCGGCAGATTCTGAATCATAATGCCACTCAAAACGACAAGTTCCGTTTCCACGCCGTTCAAGATGCTGTGGTCAGAGAGGTACAAACCGTAAGTGATTTCAATCGAGAGCCAGGAAAAGTCTTGATGCGCTGCCAGGGTGTTCTCGGTGGATTTGTGGTTGGCTTTGTAGATTTGGTCGAGCCAGTCGCGGCCGCGCTTGCGGTTTGCGTCGCCGGATTGCCAGTTTTCGCTGGTAAGGATACATGTTTGGTTAGATAAAAGTCGTGCGTTTCCCAAAAGAGGGTTCTTGTTAACAAGCCTTACCGTGAGAATGAATAATCTCTATCCTCCTCCCTCTCGACGCCGGCAATAGAGAAGACCGCATCAATTGGCTTCGGCACGCCAACGACGCTGACGAGTTTGACCAACACCTCTCGCAGCCTTCTCACGAGCGCTTTGCGGGCTTCGGGCGTGCTGTGCTCGGGTCTGCTGATTAGGTGGAGGTAGAGATCGGCTGCGAGGTCTGGATGGCCGCCTCCTACAATTGCAGCGAGGGCGAGGATGTACCATTTGTCAGTACCGAGGCTTTGGCTGGGGAAGTGGGATTCGATGGCGGCGAAGAGGGAGAGGGTTTCTTCTTTGGTGGGGTTGGTGAGGGACATGGTTGATGATTGGGGAGAAGGGGATTGGATTGGGTTGCACGCTGAGGAAGTGTGAAGAAATGTTGGCTGATGTGAAGCGTGATGTGGCAGCAGTCGTGTAGTATAGTTGGAGGGATTGGTCAGCGACATCATCAGAGCTGAGGTCGCTACTTAACCCACAGCTTACAGCATTATCCACATAGGGAAGTAATGGACGCAGTAGTGCAACAAACCGTGCAGCGCGCTTGCAGTACTAGAGCTATAGCACCGACTGGCGCCGTTTCTCTTGAGCCACAGTAGTATGGTGTTGCTATCCTCGTCTTGGGGACGTCATCACAACGACATTGACGCAATTGCAAGCTGTAAAAGCTCACAAGAGTCTTACCAATGGTAGTACCTTAGCTGATGCTATATTTCCGTAGAAGAAGGTAAGGTAGGCGTCCATCTGGTGGGGTAGCGACATCGGCACCAATCGTCTCCGCGCCAGGGTATCCGATCATTTGAAGTTATGGCATGTGAGTCCAATGACACAAGCTCTTCATCGATATGTTGTTCTTGCGATCATGGTAGCAAGACATGCATACCAGGCTCTTTGAGAGGAAAATGGAACATTACGAACATTACAAGCATATGCCATGCTGATACATACATGGTCTGCTATATCCAACGGTAAAATAAGAAATATGGAAAGTAAAAATCCCCAGTGCCAATATTATGTACAATCTCTTTCTTTTCTCTGCACTCTTTATGTGCAGGTAAAAACAAATTTCCGTATATGTCGTAACGAGATGTCTTCTCAGAATGAGGAAGCCAGTAGAACGCCTGTCGCTGATGCTGTCGTCGAAAATTGGACCAGACCCTAATCCATACTGTAGATGGAACCAGAAGCTCGCCAGAATATCCCACACCGGGGGTTTGTGCCCAGTTCTGTTGGAAGGTAAAAAGAAAAGAACAGTAGTCAAGGCCGTCTCAAATGACTTTCCTTGTCAGTGTTTCAGTTCTTCTTCCTCCCGAACATACCCCTCTTCCTCTCCGTCTTCTCATTGAACGCGCCGGGAGCGCCCTCGGAACCCCAAGCCTTCTTCGATCCAGTCTTCTTTCCCCTGCGGACATCCCTCCTCGTAGCACAGCAGCAGCACTGGCCCAGCGTAATCAGGAAGGCTAGAATGCTTGTCGCAGCCGCGACCCACATGAAAGCGAACATTTGCGTGCCAATCTTTCCCTCGATGTTGAGTTGCTCGACGGAGGTGACGGCGTTCTGCATGATGATGAACATGACGGTTGCGATAACGGTTGCGACGGTGGTGAACAGGGCGGCGAGGAAGGTGAAAATTGTGACTAGCAGGCCGACCCAGCGCGTGTAGACTGTGATCAGCTGCATGGGCATCATGATGAAGGAAAGGCAGGCGCCGGCGAGGAAGAGGGCGAACATCCAGTTGGAGACGGTGTGGATGAGGTCGAGGATGTCGTTCACGTCGGCTGGGAGTGCGACTGAGAGGGGAGCAGTGTTAGTGGCTGTTGTGACAGATACACATGGTACATGATGGGAACTTACTACTAGCACCTGCAAGCAGCTGGCTCTGGATGATCTCGACAGGGTTGAACCACCATAGTGTCTTCGGCTTCGAGCAACTGACGATGCCCACACCGTTGTTACCGGCGCAGTAGTTCCAAAGACCGACTTGGTAGTAATCATTCAAGCCCAATGTCTGGGCAATGGAGTTGATGAGAAGTGCATTGGGCACGGAAACCGGCACAATGTTGGAAAGGTCGAGCTTGATAAAGTAGGTATCGCGGGAGACTGCGCGATCGCCAATGTTGCCGACCTCGACGAGAATGAGGAAGATGACGGTCAAGAGGAGAAGGAAAGCGGATATGAGGGCCCAGATGAAGCGGGTGCGGGTTGCACGCTTGATCTGAGCAGGAGAGGCGTGAGAGTGGTCATTGGTGAGTGTTTGATCAGATCCCCGGTGCTCGGGCGAACTGTCTCTGACCAGGTCATCGTCCTTCTTCTTGCGGCCGAACATGGCGGCAAGTATTGTTCTCGAGGGAAGCTTCTGTGAGAGTGACGCTCGAGCTAGAGGTAGAGAGCAACGAGCAAGCAAAGGCGTAAACAGCAGAGGATCGAGGCCAAGGGACACAGACGCTGAAGAAGGGCCGTGTGTAGGAAGTAAAGGGACGTTAGAACAACGAGCGGGTTCTGGCTAGCGGGAGCGAGTAGATGTTGTTCCAGGGATCGGGGATGTTGACGGCACGATGTGACAGATTTGATCGCTGCCAACCGTCCGCGGGAGAAGGGCGGAGAGATGTCTATTCTGGCAGCAGAAGGGGAGAGAAGGAATTATCACCACATGGCACGGGTACGCTGAGGAATAGAGACGACATGGCTGACGTTGCAGGGCCGGCACCACGCGGCGGTATCTGCTGTTGACGCTTGCTCGCGCGTGCTCTTGTTGGGCTTTGCAGGAGAAAAGTGCTGCTGCGGACGTCATCTCGCACGCTGCCGGCAAGCCCAGCGCTGCGGCTTCTGCGGGATCTGCGCAGGAGGCGTTGCGTCCAGAACCTTAATGGGCGCGTGTGCAAGCCGCCCAAGCCAGCACGAGATCTGCACGTGGATCATTAATGAAACGCCGACTCAAATTGATTGGAATTGATTAGACCCTGGCGCCTGTGCAGCAACAGCCTGGAACACAGTTCTCAACGGGCATGGTAAAGCATTACTTGCAAGATACTGCTCGTGGCCATCGCGCGGAGGACAGGCTCAGCGACACGGCGAGCAGAAGTCTAAGGCTGTGTATCCCGCAGTGTGTGGCCTGGCCCTGCGATCGCCCGCGGTGCGGTGGTGATTGCGCGGCGCTCGGGGAGCTCAGCAATCCTCGCAGCTCGCAGCGCGGCATCGATGATGGCACAGCTTGCGATGAGCCTCAACTTTGCCCTGCCGTTAGACTCTCTGCGACGTCATGCGGCTGACACGGGCCTTGCGAAAAAGCGTCCGATGTTTTGCAAGTCGCTTCTCTCCGTGGGGAGCGATCCAACAGCGACTTTGGACCCATCATAGCCCTCCGGCCCGTGGTCGATGGTCTGTTGACGCTGGAGATCGTTTCCGCCCTTTCGTCCACTGACTCTCGGCAGACGTCTGTCTAAACTTTGCCTGCTGCTGGTACTACTGTCTGCTTTGACCTGCCATACACCTTACCCAAGAGAGAGCCGGTAGAGCACCGCCAGCATCATGTTGTCACGACCAGTATGGATGCTGTGCCTTGCTGCACTTGCTGTACGCGCACAGGACGAGACGGGCACTGGAACCGGTGCTTCTACCATTGCCTCGGCCACAGACTCTTCGTCGTCGTCGTCTCGATCTCGAACTACCAGCAGTGCCGAATTCACAAACTCGGATCTGTCCACCCTCAGCACAACCATCGCCGTCAGCGACTTCTCAGGTAGCGAGTATACATATGTCACCTCCGATGGACAGAAGACTGTCACCAGCAGCCAACGGATCTTTGTTTCTGGAGACCGTACCATTACTCTCAACTCCGAGAATGCCACAGCCTCTTCTACATCAAACTCTCAGATCACCCGTACCACCAATACCAATGCCTTGACGCAGATCTCGGGCGCCTCCAACCGCACCATGACTGCGAGCGCAACAAGCAGCGCGCCATCAGTCACCAACACTGCTGCTTGCAACAACTACCCTGAGTTCTGCAACAGGAAGTACAGCAACATCACTGAAGTCTGCGCCCACAACGCTGCGTTTGCTGTCCCTAGAAACGCCGCTAGCAACCAGGATCTTGGGATCATTGATCAGCTGAACGATGGTGTCCGCATGCGTATGTCTAGCCATAAGTATACAACGTGATCGTAATCATCAATACTGACAAATTTTATAGTCCAGGGCCAAGTCCACCAAGTCAACGGCACCCTCTACAATTGCCACACCTCCTGCGACCTTCTTAACGCGGGCACTTTCCAATCCGAACTCGAGCAGATCGTCGGCTGGTTGCGCGAGAACCCCTTCGAAGTCATCACCATGCTGATTGGCAACTCCGACCTCGCCGTCGTAGAAGACTTCCGCATCCCTATCGAAAACTCCGGCATCTCGCAATACCTCTACACGCCCAGCTACATTCCTCAACACAAAGACCAATGGCCAACCCTCGGCGAGATGATCCTTAACAACGACCGCGTCGTTATGTTCATGGATTACTACGCCAACCAGGACTCCGTGCCGTACATTATGGAAGAGTTCACCCACATGTGGGAAACGCCTTTCTCGCCCCAGGACCCCGACTTCCCTTGCACCATCGAACGCCCGCCGGGTCTCGACCCTAAAGAAGCTCATGACAACTTCATGTACATCGCCAACCACAACCTCAACGTAGCCGTGCAGATCGGCGCCATCACAGGCGGCAGCGCGGACGAGCCTTTCCTCATCCCCAACACCGCCCAGCTCAACAACACCAACGGCAAGTTCGAGACTCGCGGCCAACTTGGTGCTATGGCTATGAACTGCTCAAGTAAGTGATCACCAAAGTGCCATCATAAAGCTTCTCTGGCTAACACCAATTTTCTCTCCAGGAGACCACGGCGCCCCGCCCAACTTCCTGCTAGTCGACTACTACAACCGCGGCGACCCCGGCCCCGGCTCCGTCTTCGAAGTCGCCGCTCGCTGGAACAACGTAACTTACGACCGTCCCTGCTGTGGCGCTGAGGCTCGCAGCCCAGCTTCCATGGCACGCGCGAGCGCGCTGGCAATTGTTGCTGCTGTTGCATTTGCTTGTCTTGCAGCGTGGTAGAAGCGCACACGACGCATTTGTATGAAAATTCGAAGAGTAGGGAGAGCATGCATGAGAGCGATTTTGCATGTTGGCAGGACATATGTTGTACGAGATGGCTTTTAATGTGAACACTTACTGGAAAGAAAAAGGATATTATGGGTAATTGTTTTATGGGTGTCTTAATCCTAGGCATTTGGGTTATTTGTGCATTTCTGAGCATTGCGATGGCGTTATCATTGGGACGAATCTAGAAGGAAGCACCATGTTTCGTGGCCGACATCAATCATTCTCGTATTTAGATATTTAAAAAAAAAATTATTTCTTCTTCCATCCAAACCCGTATGAGGAGCTTTGTTTTCAGTCAGTCGACTATGCGAAAGGAAGGTCAGTTCCCGTGGGTATGCTAGTCGGGTAAATTTTCGAGATCCTCGGGCTTGCCTGCTCATTAAATAGACGTACGGAAGATGGGAGAAATTGGATCTAGAAAAGAAGCAGCAAAAGAAATGCCACTCAGCAACGATGTTTGGAACGCCCCGCTTTTAGATAGCTCACATCAATCTAATAAACCCCAGAAAAGAATGAAAGACTCCGAGTATATATATCCCGTCTCATCTCATCTAAAAGAAAGGACCAAAAAAAAAGAGAACAAAAAACATCACTGACCACCCCCCTCCGTGCAACAACCATACCACCCTCCATGCGCTTCCAGGTCCACCCTCCTAACCGCTTCCAACCCCCACAATCCTGCCCACCTTCTCGCCGAACTCCGCCAATCCACAAGACGCCAGAGCTTCCTGAGCGCCGCTAGCAGCTCTCACGCGCTCGCACTGCCGTAGCCGACAAACGATTTAGAACGTGGCTTTTGAGACGCTGGAATAAGACTTTGAGGACAGGGTCTGACAAGCGACCCGAGGCGGCTTGCGAGAAGAAACGTGTCGGGTGGCGGAGAGGTGGATCTGGTGGGTGCTGGCATGTTGTGGCGGAGGCGAGGAGGGAGATGGCGGGTCGGCAGTGGAAGAGCCCGTGTCGGTCGGAGAGGTCTCGGTGGTGTACGACTCGGTGGCAAGGAGCTGCCATAGACGGGCTGCTTCGGTCTTCCACTGGCTGCGTACGTCTCGGCGGAGCAGGTTCTTGGCTGTCAGGAAGATGGCGCCGATGACTGCTATGCGCAGAGCTTCGGAGCGGAAGCGTTGCATGCGGGCGGAGTCGAGGGAGAGGGTCTCTGGAACTTCATCTTCGGTGAGAGGATTGGGCGATATGGCCAACTCCACGAGAGCTTTTGCGTAGATCTTTGACGCGGTGGGCCTGTCTTCTGGTCGGCGGATGCCCTCTGGATCACGGCGGTCTGCCTCGTCGGTGAGTCGGGTTTCGGCGTTGTTCCAGAACTCTCGAGTGCGGTCGAGGGTGATCTTGCCAGATTCGAGGTCCGTGGCGAAGAGACGTTTCTCGTAGCCAGCTGATTCGCGAATCAGCGTTGGGGCGGCGTTCATGAGCATGAATTGGAGTAATCAAGAGAAAGCTTGTCGACGAATCGCAGTAGGCGGAAGAGCTTCTCGATCATGATCGAAAGTTCGTCCTGCTCCACGCCTTCGACGGCCGCATTGCCTAGCAGCTCATCTTGCTAACTTTTCACTTCATCATCTCGGAAAGGAGCGCAGAGTTTGGCAGGATACCCGCCATGAACTTGAAGAAGCCATCATAACTGAAAACCCCAGCTTGGCACTGTTGGCCAATCTGTTCCAGATCCAAAGTCTCGCTCACCAGGTTGTACATGCTGTTCCCAGGCTTCAGCATGCGCAGAACTTCTCCCTAAGATTCTCAGCCGCGGAGACTGTCCATATGGCGCCCTGTCCCGTTTCGAACGCTTCCTTCATGTTGTCGCAGATAGATCGATAGACTTGATCTCTGAATTCAGCATTGGCCTTGTCCTCTTCCAGCTTGAAATCCTTATCAACGGCTAACTCGTGAGTCAACACACGGTTTGTTGGCATCGTGGTGAAAAGCCTGCTAAGTTGCCCAGAGCGCTGCGACGGTTCCTCCTCAGGAATGGAGACGGCTGGTACATCTTCATCTCCCTGTTGGACGGTCGTCTCATTTTCTGGTCCAGCCTCGATGCCACGAGGTCGCACTTCTGCAACAGCCCGCTTCTTAGGCTGTCGCCTGCGGCTCTCCCTGATGGCTTTCTTAATTAGTGCGTCGGCTCTCTCTCGACCAGCCAATTTCTGAATCCTGCTCAGCAGTTTGACCTGGTTGTCACGAATGCCCTGGCGGTAATCGTTCGCAACTTCTCCTCGGGAGTCGTCTTTCACCATTTGCCAAATTGCATCAAGCTGCACAAACGACGCCACCATGCCTTCAATCAAGACTGACGAGTCTTGCACTCTCCAGGCAGCGAAAGCAGAAGTGTATGAGGTGTATACTTGCGACAACGTCTCCTGTTGTGTTGGATGTGGCAAATAGCTGTTCCATGCGGCTAGGCGCTCAAGAGTGACTTCGAAACCCGTAGTCAGGTCCTTTGCCTTGGAGATTAGGTCCTGCTCTTGTGCACCGTTCCTGTTGTTCAGAACCGCAGCTGGGTGACTCGCCAGCATGTAAGCACTGAGGAAAGTTCGTGTGTTCAAGAAGGCGTTCTCATCGTTCGGCTGTTGCAATCCTACATGCATTAGGAGTGCAGTGGTCGCAGAGATGACCTCCGGGCTTGCTACGAAGATAGTAAGCTGATCGAAATCGTCGTTCTGAATTCTTTGCGTGTTGATGTTCAGCTTCAGGAACTTGTTCAGCACCGCACGATTGTTGCTCAAACGCCAGGCTCGTTGAATTCGTCTTGCTGCCGTCTCGTCGTCAAGCACAGCAAGCAGCTCCAAATCGTCGATAATAGCTTCCTCTGCCGCCTCAACAGACACGTCCTCTTCCACGACAGCCAACTTCTTCTCAGCACTATCCGCCCTCCTGGCTCTCCTCTCTTGTAAATTCCTCTGATATTCAGCCCGCCTCTTCTCAGCCTCAGCATGTCGCTCCTCCATTTCCAATCTCGCGCGATTTTCGTCAGCCTGTTTTCGCTCCTTCACTTCCTCCGCAATGCGCTTTGCGCGCGCAACCTCCTCCGCACATGCTGCCGCTACTTTGGCCAAGTACTTCTCTTTTGCGATTTGAGCTGCGAGTGCCTTCTCTTCGCTGGCACTGATGCTACCACGAGGCGCGGCCTTCGCAAGCGCAGCACGCAGACGCACCTGTTCTGCGTGTGCAGCGCGGTCAGCAAGGCGCGCCTTGCGGGTCTCAAGGATGGATGCGCGACGCAAGTGCTGAGCGATGGTGTGTGATTGAAGGCCCGCAGGAGTTGAACTACGGCGCTGCGACCTGCTGGAAGCGTGCGAGTGAACCGAGGTGAGAGAGTTGCGGCGCGACGAAGTGGCTGACGATTTGCGACGCTGGTTTGCCTGGTTGCGATAGAAGCGGGCGGCCAGATGGGCAGGCGGCGCATAGATCTGGTTAGCCTTGTCGGCCATGATGACGAGTGACTCCTCTTCGAGCTGCTTCTCGTAATCGTGTTGCTGGGTAGCAGACGGTGGTGCGCCTTCGTCCGGAGCGCCCATGTTGTTTGCGGGCTCTACGCTGGTGATTGTTGCCCTCGGCGCTTTCAAGTGAGTTCCGGATGCGGTAAGAAAGGATGAACGGTTGATTTGCTACGCGAAGATATGTATGGTGCTAGGTGTACTAGGTGGGCGGAGACTAGGAGACATAGGCTTGGGCGGCAGGCGCATACGGCGGGTGTGGTTAATGGAAGAGGAGGCGATGGGCAACAGTGGCTGGTGGCAGGGTCACGATGTCCGGCTGACGCAACTAGTCGACATATTTCAAAGCAGCAGTGTCGAGCGCTTTGGAAGCCTGGAGAGAGATTGCGGGGAAGGCCCGTGTTGAGGTATCGTCTATTATTGTGCTTAATCGTCTATTCGTAACGGCCTGCTCGTGCTTGAAGACCATTGCACTCGTTCTCATACGCTGGCGTGCGAGCTATGATGATGCTCATCCCCATGCTACTATTTTTGAGTTCATGTCGCTCCCTTCCACATCCGGTTTACCAGCCACGCCAAGCTGCAAGCAGCCAGCAGCTTGGGCCGGATCTCGATAACGATAATGCACACATGCCGTCACGCCATGATAACGCAATACTACGCACGAGCTTATGCATGAGATCTAGTGAACCTCAGGCAGACATAAATACAGAGAGCAATGCGTTATCGATCGTTCATCATGATATGCCTAGTAGATGGACAGGAGTTTACATGTACCGGTTCGAGCTCCACCTAATAGCTAGCTCAAGCTACATGTACGCTTCCGGATCTGATCTTCGTCCACCGAGACGTTCTATGAGCGGTCGTCATCACCTGTCCGTGTTTCCAACATATCTGTAGCCCTTATACTGCACGTTGCGCAGTCTCTTGCACACGGCTTGGGCGACTAATTGACACAACTGAATTAGAGAAGCCCGTGAATGATCTCCGACGTGCAAAGGCATAGCGCATCTCCACGACGATGGATTTCTGGTGGTCGCATATGCACCAGTACCTCATCAACAAACGGGTTTTGGCCAAGGTAGCGTTTACATTGCGTTCAGAGACCTTCTTCGTAGGAGTCAGTTGCCGTCCAATCTTGCAGTCGTGCAGCAGGTTCTGTGCGCACGGGGTAGGTCGAGGCGATCTTCCTAACCACTCCTTGCCGCGATTTCAAGTATATCATCGCCAGCAAAGCCCGCCAGTCCGGCGCATGTTTCCAGCGGACCGTCTCGAACCAGAAGCTGTTCGTCACGGACTGCGTTTTTAGTGAGCTGCCAGCGGCGAACTCCGGCAAGGCTACGGTGAACTCCTTTACGACTCGAGTACTCTTCTGATCTTCTTGCACATAGAGGCACCCTAAGCATCTCTTACTCTCGTGTCCATGGCAAGGCGATCAGGCACCCTCAGGTCGATCACCCCTTCGACACTTTTTCTGAATCCTGCAAACTCCGCGACCGCCTGCTCGGCGATCTTTGTGTTCTTGCGGTCCTCGATCCGCAACGAAACCTCGACCATGTATGTTCCACTCGGGTCCAGAGCTGTCAGCTCAGTAAGAGGAAGCGGTGGCCCTTCAAGGACCTTGTCGACAGGAGCACCTTGCTGTGTCACCAGTATGCGGAAGATGCGTATAACCACATTGCCACTGACGAAGCGATGGCCGAGAAAGTACTGCTGGCCGAGTAGCCTGTACGAGGCAGCATCCATGAAAGTTTTCACATCCTGCACTTCACTCTCAGACTTCCCGTGCCGTGTGGTCCTTTACACTTGGGTCTGGCGTTTGTTCAACTCGTACTCGCCACTGGCCAGTGCTTTCCGGTGCATCAGTAGTTATTTGCACCGGCCGTGAGAGCTTATGCACCCATTTCTGTGGCTGCGGAGTACCAGGTGCTGGTTTCTTTTTTGCATTGAGATTGGTTTCTGGGGCGCGCAGCTGCGCGAATAGTGCAACTTGGTCCTGGTACGCTTTTGGCTGAGAGCCTGTCACGCCAGCCAGGATATTCAATACCTGGCTGTGGCGGGCAGGCGCGATCTGACTGAAAAACAGGAGTTCGTGCATCGTTGGTAATGTTTCAGGATGTCCAGGCTAAGATCCGAAGACAGGCGGTTCGTGATACAGGCAGTGCCGCAGGCCGTGGTCAGACTTTCGGAAGCAGGCCAGATATCTGTACCCGCACCAAGCAACGTTACTCCGGTCCTTTGAGAGCAGTCAGCTAGCAGTCGTGTAGGGCTGCCGTGTGTCGAATCGGAGGTCAGGCATGTGATAGGCGGCGGTGCGGAAACATGTGATATTCGGCCGGCGGCGTAAACGTAAACACGGGGAAAATATCGTGGGGCAACGGATCTTCACTTGCACGCTCGAAGGTCGGCAGTCCACACGCGCCGCCCGTTCTGACAGGTGTAGCCGAAACTCGTGGTGTCGTGAGCTGGCTAAAGGCTGAGAGAGCGCCCGTTCCTCCACCCAAGCCGATCTCTGCCGCCTTCCCCCGACCGCCGACTCCGCTGCTGTCAGGCGAGCACCGCGCTGCTATCGCGAACTTGACTAAAGAGGAATTGTCTCTCCTCTCCGACCTCCACCACGCAGTCGACATTGAACCTCTTGGGCAGCAACACCACTCTCTCAGACCGCCTCACTAGCTCCTGTCTTTCCTTCTTCGGTCGAAAAAATTACACCTCATCGCACGCGGTCTCCCAGCTTCACACCTCACATACACAACCTCAGCAAAGATGCGCGCAACCAGAGTCCTCCTCAAGCACACGCCCTTGATTAAGTTCTTGGGTCGTCGCACCGTTCCCAAGCGTATGCCTTTCTGAAACCAAACCCTCGAGAACAACCTAAGAGAAATCCCACTAACATCTCTCCTCATCCAGAAATCGACCACACACCCCAAGTGCACCCCGCCTCACCCTCCCAGTCCCTCCCCGAGTCGTTCGCCTCATACCGCCAGAAAGCAAGCCAGCACGGTCCCATGATGCGCAGCAACAACAGCAGCGCAGCTTCCCAAGCTCCCGGACAAGCTTACGGTGCGATCGACGGCAGCACCGCCAGACAGCTGGGCAGCGTGCAGCCGAAGGAGGGCGAGTTCTGGGACCGTAACGAGCTGCCGAAGAGGTTCAGGCGGACGGCATTCACAGAGGCGGAGATGGAGGCTATTGAGAGCGGTGGTGCCAGCATGTTCTGAGTGGAGTGAGGGAACAGGGAGAAACATGGACAGTTTTTGAAACTACTGCAGCCAAGAAGCAGCACATGAAGCGACTGAGGAAAAGGCAGGGAAGGCATTGTCGTCAAAGAAAGTTTTTTTATTTTTATTTTGTATATTGACGAGCCATGGCTATAGAGGGCGAGATATACCCAACTTATCGCAAAAGATTTCTAAAGTATTCTGCTAGTTGTTGTTTCTGGCTCTTCTCTGCGCACCGTGGGAACACAGTTGCACACATACAGATCCCAGCCAACTACACAAAGATAGGCAACGCCACTGGAGTTTCCCCTTGGAGACTGACAACACCGCAGTGAGACTTCGTGCAAATATTCAAGCAAGCGATGGACAGCAGACAGCAGACAGACTGGCATGATGGATGAAGTTATCTGAGACCTCGATAAGCATTGTGCTGCTATCTTTTAGCACATGGAGAGGGAAATCAGCAGTGGCCAACGAGACGATGCAAGCCATATCACAGCGTCCAGACAAAGTAATGCGCTAATACCATCAGGCAAGGATCCAAAGCACAATCTACCTTCGTTGGAGCACTCCAAGCGATACCATTCGTCCCAGACCAGCGATTTCGGTAGCAGCGCAAGTATTTACATTGTGAATGACGAGCGCAATGCACCTCCACGCGCTTCTAACTTGTCAAATCGGTTGTCAACGTGCTTCTCGGGTTGATCCAGACTATGGTCTAGCATGTCGATAAGAGTGAGCAGAGTATTAACTTGAGCGGTTGTGATTTGTAGGAGGGCGTATATGTCCTGCGTTGTGGGTGTGGGTTCTCAATACCGGCTGGGCACGAAGCCATGCCCACATCCTCAGCCACAAGCCCTCGCCCTCTGCGAGGCGGACACCTTCGTAGCGGCCGATTGACTTGTGCGTTCTGGTTTTGAGCTGCTTGACGTGCTGAGAAGCCATTGTCACTGTTATACTTGCACTGCGTACGTCGTTACAGGATATAATGTCAAAACGAGACAGCACCCAAACGCGCCTTTCCCGAACTCTGCTGTGGTCAAGATGAGGGAACTATCTCCACTTCTGTTGTTATTACATCTTATCTTTGTGGGAAAGCGAACGCTGTGTCATACTGCTTGGCTTGGTCGATGCGTTTTTGGAAGCACTCTATGAGCTGCTTCCGGCCTCTGTCGTTCGTAGGCTGTTCGTTGGCCCGGCCGGCTACTGCAAGATTCCAGTCGGCGACATGGACGAGAACGACCATGGCCTACCGGGCAGGATGCTCAAAATGAGCATCTCAGGGTACAGGGTGAGAATCAATGTGTCAGTACCGTCAGACATCGACTTTGAAATCTACGCTCGCTATCGAGATGCTCAGCATTGTCTGGCGCAAATCTTGGTACGTGAAACGCCACTACAGTCAGTCATAGGAAGAAGCTATAATGAGCACTCTGAAGAAGGACAAAATCCAAAGAGCAGGACCGCCTGCTTGCCTCTTATAAGGACTCTTCTGATCTATGGAGTAGATCGTTGACCCATCGAGTCCGAGGACCAGTCTTCAGAACAGCACAAAGGGCTTTCAGCCCTTGTTCATTGAGGATTTTCTTCTCCTCTGGGACAAAGTTACGCCAATGGTTATTTGTTGGCGTTGGAAACTCAGGCCAGTCTCTTTTAGAAGACTTGTCTACATCCTTGGTACTGATCTTCGTAGCCCATGTTGTTATTGATCTCGAAGGAGATGCCGAGTTTCCATCATCGTCCACTTCACTGTTTGTTGCTGCTTTCTTGCCTAGCAAAGGGGCATTCTCGCTTGTCAAGGATTGCGATATGTCTTCGACAAACGAGTCTCGTCGCTTGCGTTGAATCTGCGACATCTCGTAGGAATACGTGGCGTCTGCTTGTGACTGATCCATATTTTTTATCTGTGGCTTTGATGGTAGACAGAGTATCAAGCTTGGTAAGAAATTGATGATGGACTGATGGTTTTTCAATAATATTGTAGCGACGCTTGAAGTGACCAGCATTACTATGCCGAGCTACTCAGTATCAGCTTGTAGTATCTGAGTCAAGGGTATGCTGTTGCTATCAGGCGTAGACAATGGAACAATCACGCGATCTATTGAGATGATCGCAGTCATCTTGCCGCATCGAATCAAGGGTTATGATGTTGCTATCAGGCGCAAAATTTTGGAATTGTTAGGCGTTCCATTGAGATACTGCACTCGACACCATAGCTTTCAATTTCTCAATGCCCAAGCTATCTTATAGCTCGTTCACATTTTGCTCATTCACTGGCTCCTGAAGCTGCCCAGTGTGTAGTCCGGCGAAGCTCTCAGGCGCTTGCGTTGAGGCTTAATTTCGTCATCGTCATCGTCGTAGTCGTGAGCAGGGTGGCTTCTCCTTCTCTCCATCATAGCCTTCCTCTTCTTCTTCGTGTTGTACTGCGGGTCCCAGTACTGTCGGAACGGGAATGGTGGTGTGCTCAGCCGGACGCCCACGTCGCCGCACTCGACCGCGCGGAGATCGATCCTTGCAAGCAGTGCCTCCGAGGCCGTCTCTTCTTCTTCGGCGTGCTGTTGGGCCAGCAGATCGTTCTCCCATTCTGGCCCGATGCCCTCGCTTTCCTCGCGTTGCTCTCCGTCCTCGCCTTCCTCGCTTTCCTCGCTCTCGTCGCTCTCGCTGCTGTCCTCAACTCCCTCACTTCCATCGCCACCCCCGCTCTCCGCATTGCCCATACTCCCGTGACCATCTGTGCTTGAGGGGTTCTCTAAGTCCTTACCTTTTCTCTTGCGTTTCCAAGACAGCTTGGCTGGATCCTTGCAGGCGCTGTATTCGTTCAGCGAGGGATCGAGCCAGGAGGCAGCCACGTAGTGATCCAGGTTGTGGTTTTCTGTCGACTGGATCACATCGTGTGGTTCCGTGTTGATATCCTGCTTGACCTTTGCTCATTATGAACGTGGTGCTCTTTATTCCCCTCCTGGGTCTTCTACACTTACACGTACATCTTTGTGAGCAGTTTCGGCGCTCTCAGTGGTCGAAGTAATTGGCTCCATGTGGATTTGCAGGTAGTGGCCGAAATTCTCTTGTTACGTCTGGAGTGGATATGGATGGTTTTGTGTTGCATTTGAGTGGGTGAAGCAGGCCGAGATATCGAGAAAAAATCGTCTGACGTGATAGGCGCGACTTTCGAGGGAAGAGCACACTTTCTCTCACTGGTCGACGAGCTCACCTCACTTCTGGTGCCTGTCAACATGGGCGTACAAGTTTTCGAAAGCTGGCGTTCTGTACTCAATCATCTCAATGGCTGATATGTCCACACTAGTTATGTGCCTGTCGGTATGAGAGTACAAGTTTCAAGAACTGGGATGCTTTGGTTGGTCATCTTGGTGGTCAGTATATTCACACTATCTCGGTGAATGTTAGAATGTGCACATGAGTCCTCAAGATTTGGCATGCTTATACGAGTCGTCTCGATGGCTGACATATCCACAACCATCCTGTACCTATAAGTATGGGCATACATGTATTCAAGCGCTGGCATTCTTCAGTCACTTGTCTCAAGATCCGAAATATTCACCTTAGATCGGTGCCTGTCAGTAAAGAGGCACAAATTCTTGAGAAGTAGTAAACTTCAGTCAACCATCTCAATGGCAGACAGATAGATTTGGAAGCTATGGCTGCTGATATCATCAGCATCATAAAAATGGGGGTATGAGCAAACTTGCAAGCTAGAGACTTAGCACTCCATGGCAATGGAGCGGAGTCAAACCATGGACAATCCAATGGAACAGCGCCATGGGAGGGTAAAGACCCACTTGTCATCTAGACAGTCAGCATTTCTGTGACTTACTCGGCATTCACGTAGCCCGGCGGCACATATGTTCAGTGTAATGTCCGTGTCTTGTAAGGTCAGCACATTGGCCAACGAGATGATGGTTTTCGTTTAACAAATTCTCGAGGCAACGACGACACATGGTTGTCTGAGGATTCATGCCCGAGAGTAGAAGTTTATCGTCTTGGAAAGGCTTCTCCTCGTGGACTAAATCACATACAATATCTGCATCTGATGTCTGGGAGGCTTTGGACATGGTCATGAGCATTTTCTTGATGTGCTGGTCATGATACCAGGGTAGAGTTTTCAATAGAATGCCAAAGTCATGAGTAGGGTACCGCTGGAGACAGCAGAACAAATTGTTGATACGGTAAAGCTGCGAGGCTGTCAACAATTGCATGCCTCCTGGCACAACTGTGAAATTTTGATCAAGTCAGCGATGGCACCCATCCCAAGCTGTTCCAAGCATAACACACAAAGGACTCTGCAGCTATCTCCGAGTATCGTTGCCAATGGGTGATCAAATACCCAGGACATCACAGGCGAGGTTGACTACGAGCGTACGGAGGTAAAGCCAACACCACGATGGTTCCACCGCGCGACTCATGAGACCCGCAACGGGCCCAGCCTTTCTGCCACGCCCCGCCGAACAAGCGCCCGGGAGCTCTATCCTTGCCCTCTCCACGCCTGCCTTCTTGCGACGATCACGAGCGAGCTTGCGCCGTGGCGCATTCAAGCGACCGCACTTGCTTGCTTATCAAACTGAGCCGGCCACCGCTCTCTTCCTTCTCCTGTAGTCCTTCGTAAACAAAAGTTCAGCGCTTCAACCTTCGCATTTTCTGTACTTGTGCTTCATTGCGTGCCGCGTCCTGGACTTCACCTGCTTTCTAGCGATCCATTGAGTGCATTTCACGAACATGGTTGAGTTGCGCAAACGCCCTGCTCCCCCGCCGGCTGCTCCGCCTGCGAAGAAAAAAGCCGCGCCCAAAAGCAAAACTAAGAAAGACGATGCAAAAATCGAAGAGCCGGTAGCTGAGGAACAGCCAGCGGCAACCGACAATGCTGCTGCTGAGACCGCAGCAAAAGACGCTGTCGCCGAGACCTCAGCGAAAACGTCCTCAGGTCCAGCTTCGCCACCCAAGCAGGGCGACAAAGTCGAGCTCGAAAGCTTCGGAGGCGAGATTGAGACGAACGACGGTCAGAAAACCACGCTTGCCCAGCTCTTGAAGAGCAGCAAGAAGGGCGTTGTGCTCTTCACGTACCCAAAAGCGAGCACTCCAGGTTGCACAACCCAAGTCTGCCTCTTCCGCGACTCCTACTCCCCACTGACAGCTACTGGTCTGGCAATCTACGGTCTCAGCACCGACAGCCCGAAAGCCAACACCACTTTCAAAACTAAGCAGAACTTGCCCTACCCTCTGCTCTGCGACCCCGGCGCCAATCTGATCAAGGCGATTGGGCTCAAGAAGTCACCGAAAGGCACGCAGAGGGGTGTGTTTGTTGTTGACAAGGAAGGAAAGGTGCTTGCTGCGGAACCCGGAGGACCTGCTGCCACGGTCGAGGTGGTGAAGGGTCTTGTAGAGAAGATGGGTGGTGATACAGGCGACAAGGGCTTGGAGAAGGCAGATGAGACTGCTGTGGAGGGCGAGGGAAAGGAGGTCGAGGATGAGAAGGCCGCAGAGACGGCGGCTGAGGTGGCGGACGTTGCGAAGGGTCTGGATGGAACACCTACTGCTTAATGGTTCGATGGTCGTGGTGGCATGCAGTGTAGGCTCCAAACTACATACCTACTAATATTCAAGCTTCATTTTCGTCTCATACAGTTTCATCTCCCGAGGTGAGTGAGCGTAAGATGCTTTCTCGCAGAACATGTTAGAACGTGGGCCGACCGTGTCTCTCTTCTGATGCAGAGCGCGTCAAATATGGCCGTCTCTTGGCTCGTGCCACGCGAGCTCTGAGTAGGTGAGACGTTCAGGCCCAGCTCATGAAGACCATGGTACCTTAGTACTATTGTTTCAATGCGCATCGCGTACATGAATGAGAGAGTGTAACAGCAATGCATATAACTACATGTCACAATAAACATATCCCAGAGTCTATCTAGCACTGCGTGACAATCGTCTCAATGTCATTACTGGTCCAAAACGGATCAGGCCTGGCCATATTCTACATATCCCATATCGCAGCCAAGATATGTACTATGCGCTGGACGACTACTAGCCAATGGTGTGCGCCACGGGATACACGTGCAATGTTTACCCTTCACACGCATATCCCTGGAACATGATGACCACGAGCCACAGTATCCAGTAAACTCCAATCGCCTTCCGAATATGGCACATTCTTTTTGGGAATGTGACAACGACTCGAAGGAGGTACCGAGGCGAGGTGTGTCACAATTATCGAAGCACTAGCAGTTCACAATCAGTGAACACCTTACACAGCTCCAGTCTGCTGTCGGATACATGGATCTCATCTCAAGGAGTCAGGATCATCAGCCTCTTCCTCCACACCTCAACTACATGAGTTGGTGACGAAATAAACCTTCCGAAGTGACAGCAATCGCCGAGATCGCTGCGACCGAGGTATCCGAAAAGCCAACAAGCCACTTGGCGAACCCTCCGGTCACCATTTGCGGGGTGGACCCACCAGCCTCCCAGACAATCAACCAGTGAGCCAGTCCCTTGAAGGCAGGTCGCCGTTGCATCGGAGTCGAGGGAGTGTGTCACGCAGGCGTGTGACATCGCGTCAGCATATAAGGTACTCGGTGATAGTCATCAATTTTCTGTTTCTGTCATTGCCCATCTTTTCTTTCTTCGGCGGTTTGAAGTCATACAGAACTACGCGTGCTGGTTCAAAGACCGACGTCACTTGCGCTACACGTGCCCAGTGCGATTATCGACTTTACTTAGAGAGCGCCGCCACCGGTGACCGAGCGACATGGCTTGGGGATTCGGGAGAAGCGAGAAGGGGGAGACCTCATCTAACGAGGTGCAATATGTGCAAAATTATCCGGGTGCGAATGAAGCGTACGCGAGCGATCCAGACTACGACCCCGACAATGTTCCGTGTCCGGCGCATACGACTGAGAGGAAGCTACTCGCGCGCATCGATTTGCACGTAATCCCATTTCTGGTGCTTCTGTACTGGCTAGCTTTCTTGGACAGGTGCGAGCAGATTGATTGAGAATGGACTCGACGCGAGGCTGACCATGAAGCGCAGAGTCAATATCTCGAATGCCAATGTCTTCGGTCTGTCAAAGGATTTGAACCTGAAGGGGATTGAATACAACACTTCCTTGTGATCTTCTTCGTTCCAGTAAGGTTCCTCGGACAATTATTCATTATTGAAATTTGCTGACTAGTCTTGCAGTATGTATGTTCATCTTGCGCGATGGGCGACTTTCCGAATGTCTTCGATGTACTGACCCTGTTAGGTCCTGTTCGAGATTCCAGCAAATGTGCTGATGAAGAAATTCACTCCTCACACATGGTTGGCCGGAAACATGGTGCTTTTTGGCTTCGTCACGATCATGCAAGGTCTGGTGAAAAGCTACTCTGGTCTCCTCGCCACTAGGTTCTTCTTGGGCGTATTCGGTAAGTTAATGTCACTTAAAGGCGCAGCGGCCTCATACGGCTGGCAGGTCTCGATGACAAGGAGCATAGTATTGACACAATTTCTGCAGAGGCTGGCATGTTCCCAGGATGCTTCTATCTCATTGGAATGTGGTACAAGAGAGCAGAAGCTCAGAAGAGGTTCTCATTCTTCTTCTCATCGACAACTCTCGCTGGAGGTTTCGGTGGGCTGATTGCAGCGGGTATTGGCAAAATGGACGGCGTTGCTGGTTACCAGAATTGGAGATGGGTGAGTCTTTCCAATGACATTTTCTTTCCGTTGGGTTGCTGACGATCTTTCCCAGCTCTTTATCCTTGAAGGCGCATTCACCGTCCTCTTGTCCCTGGTCGTCTTCTTCTGTCTCTCAGATTTCCCCGAGGAGGCCAAGTGGCTGAAGCCAGACGAGAAGGCGTTTGTCACAGCACGCCTGCGCGCTGATCAAGGTCATGCAGGACGCGAGTCCAAGGTTACTTTGAAGAAGGTCGGCGGCATCCTCAGCGAGTTCCGCGTCCTCATCGCTGGTGTCATGTACTTTGGCTTGATTGTCCCCGCATACTCCTATGCATACTTCAGTCCCGCCATCATCAAAACCTTCGGTTACTCGCCAATTCAGACACAGCTGCACTCTGTTCCACCATGGGCCGCAGCTTTCGGTTGGTCGATGATCATGGCGACGTTCTCAGACTGGAGTCGCCACCGTTTCGGATTCATCATATTCGGTATCTGCATTGCCATCTCGGCATTCGCAATTCTTATCTCGGTCCAAGATAACATTCAGGTCCAATATGCAGCATTGTTCCTGGCGGCAATGGGATGCTACAGCACTATGCCATTCATGGTGTGTTGGTTCAACATGAACATCGGAAGCCATGCGAGAAGATCGGTTTGCTCTGCGTGGCAGGTTGGCTTTGGCAACATCGGCGGTATCATTGCTGTCTTTGCTTTCTTCCCGTCCGATGCTCCGGGTTACAGGACAGGCTACAGCATCTGCATCGCCTTCACGATTTTGGCCATGGTTGCGACTGTGCTGTACGGATGGTCGTGCATCTCGACAAATCGAAAGCGAGACAAGATGCCCACTGATCTGAATTTGACTGAGCAGGAGAAGGCGGATTTGGGTGATAAGAGTCCTGAGTATCGCTTCTTGTTGTGAAGTAATTGTTAGATGATTCTATAGTCAAGCAATCTTTGCAGACATAACGCTGTCTGCACTAGCTCAATTTTCGCACTTCTCTATCGGTAGTGAGGCGTGAGATTGTTGCCTAGTAGGCATTTGTTCAAGATACTCGTCAAGTGATATCCACGACTGAGTTGTCGCAACCAATTTCGATCAAGGGAAAGTCTGGATTCTCCTTGCACGTGACATAGTATAACCACTGGCGATCTACCTTTCTGACTTGTCGTCTTCACGAAGAATGAATGTCTTTCAGTACATGTAAATAATGTGAAGGCGATCATTCACATATATACTACCGGCGTTTCTTCGGCAGATCGCTCCTTCCCCAGCCCGCTTGGTGTGCCTAAGGCAGATTGCCAAGAGCAAGCACTGTGCGGGCGAATTTGAAAGTGCCTCTCGGACTTTGCCAATTCTGTTTGAGGCGACAGCGACGAATCGACCCTCACGACGACCCATCGACATATCGCAATACCGGTGAGTCTCCCTACATCACCATCACCCGCGCAATATCGACCCCTGCGACTTCTCGAACGAAACCGACCGCCGCCCACTTTCCCGCACCACACCGAGATTTCGCACACGACTTCGCGCCACTAGACCACGAAACCTTCAAAGGACTCCGAATACTAACGACACTGTGCAGCAAACATGGGTAAAGGACAACCGAGAGGTCTTTTGGCTGCGCGCAAGCTCCGCAACACCCGTCGTGAGAACCAGTGGGCCGATCTCCACTACAAGAAGAGACTGTTGGGCACAGCCTTCAAGTCTTCTCCCTTCGGTGTACGTACCCACCACCTGGAACCCTGCGCCATCGCGAAGTGAAGGAGAGAGGAAAGAATGCGGAGCATTGGCAATGGGGGAAAGGCAATGGACATGATGGAAACATGGAGGCTGACAAGTACAAAAGGGCTCCTCCCACGCCAAGGGCATCGTCCTCGAGAAGGTCGGTGTTGAGGCCAAGCAGCCCAACTCTGCCATTCGCAAGTGTGTGCGTGTGCAGCTCATCAAGAACGGCAAGAAGGTCACCGCTTTCGGTATGAATTACAACCCACCACGACCCGTCGACGCCTGGCTTGCTAACACAATACACAGTCCCCAATGACGGTTGCTTGAACTTCGTTGACGAGAACGACGAGGTCCTCCTTGCCGGTTTCGGTCGCAAGGGTAAGGCCAAGGGTGATATTCCCGGTGTGCGTTTCAAGGTCGTCAAGGTTTCCGGTGTCGGTCTCTCCGCCCTGTGGAAGGAGAAGAAGGAGAAGCCCCGTTCTTAGAGGAATGCGAGTGCATGGATGACGGCGTTTCTATCATGGGCTCTTGATACATTGCTCCGAGCGGCCTGGCTTAGAACAGGCGTGTCGGGCGCCGCACGAGTTGCTGAAATGTGAACAAGCGATCCTCTGCGTTTCTTGCGAATACCTCTCAGAACTCAAGTTTCTTTCCTGTATTCACGATGAAAATGTTCAATGACCCATGACCACATTCTTGATAATGTTACCATTTGCTCCCACTGAGAAAGCACCAACTGAAAGAGCACCTTGCGAGACGCGTTGCGCGAGAGATGACTCGAGAGTAGCAGATGTTATACCTGCACTTTACCTACGTACCACTCTTAATGACCATGCCAGCCTAATTCGAGATGGCATATTAGCGAGCACGCATTCAGCGGATGACCTGGTAGTGTCATGCAACACCCCACGTGCGCGTCGACTCCTTCGAGCATTCACACCAGGAAGGAGCAAGGGAGCCTCCACATTCCTGCCTGTTTCTAACATGAACCTGAACATTGATCTCAACTTACTTCTTCGGCCACACACATCGAACGGCAGCAGCAAAATCACATGGGCGCATCATAATGTGATGGCGTTCCAACCATACATGGAAGACTGAAACTCACCGCTATCCGGAGATACACCTCCTGCTCGAAAGATGCTACACGAGCATATTTACTTAAACTCAAGCCACTGCCTCCCGGATGGAATCTTGATGCTGACCACGAAGCAACGTTCCCTTACTCGACTTTAGAGACTGGACAAAGATGATTGACGAAAAAATGCGCATCGTGTATCGCGGTCACCCACGAGGCCGGTGAGCACGAAGACAAGAACAGCCACGATTTCGGGGCACACAAGTTGGCGGTAAACGACATCTGCTTTCGTTCGAAGCTACCGCTATCTGTACAGGTAGTCGTGTACAAAAATCAGAGGCTACTCCTTTGCGCCATGCTCTAAAGGATGAACAACGAGCCTAAGCCACGCAATCCATGCCTTTGCGACAAATGAGAACAATCACATGCGCGATGCTTCGCGATGCGAGTTCGAAATTCCAAAGAAGCGTACGTGATACACCTTTCCCTTTCCTTTTCCTTCCCATGGTCTCAATAACTTTTTGGACGCTTTTCACTCCCTTGCCTTTCCTTCCTTTCCTTTTCCAGTTCGCCAAAAATCCCATCTTGTGTGTGGCTCCGAAGAGCACCTCACTGGCTTGAAGGGAAGCATTCCAAAAGACGAGTCAAATGCTGAAATGCAACTGGCGGAGCGCTCGACACCGGCTGCTCTACGCGCTTTGCCGTGAAGTCATGAATCATTATCGTTATAACATGTTTGTATGCTGAAAATCAAAAATGCTGCAATGCGAAGGCTTTACCGACGCACGCTAAATGCAGAGCGACCGAGCAAAGATGCTGGATCGGTGAATAAACGCAGGAAGCTTGGTCGTCGAGACGGTTGTCGCTGGATCCTGGCGTACTGGACCATCGGGCCGACAATTTCCGAATCATCGATCTTGGGGAACTTGTTAGGCTGTTCCGAGTCGTTCAACGATGGCATCTTTTGTGGCAAAGGTGCTGCCTCGGCTAGAGACTGATAGACTGGGCTCCGCGCAGAACCGCCTGCCTGCACGTTGGCAAGCTCATGGTTGGCTCGCCAGACTGCGTCGATCTCTGCCCACTTGCGCTCTGCAAGTTTGAAAGTACGAGATGTCGGGCCATAGTGTTCGCTGATAGGGGTCGCCTGGCGCATGTAATCCATGCGTGCACTCTCCCAGTCGTCGAAGAAGCTGCTTGCACGACCTTTCATCGCATTGATCGGGGAAATACGGCTCAGGTGTAATGTGGAAGTTTGCATGGCCAAGCATTGCAGCCCATGGGTCATTGTCGTCGCTGAGAGGCATGGCCGGAATATCGGAGCCAAGAGAGGTCTGGTCGGTTCCCATCCTACGGAACGATGCAATGGATGCTTTGGTCGACAGAGGTGGCGTAGGCATGCCAGGGAGATTTGACGTTGACCTGGCGTGAAGGTGCCGTCGCCTTCAGCGATAGTCGGCGACTGGAGTGGCGAATGCACCTGGCTGCGACGAGCTTCCATATTCGACTCCATCATTGGCGGCAAGAGAGGTGTGGATGCCAGGTCTCGGTGACTAATCGGATCTTCGACCTCGACTCCTTGAATGTCGATCGGCGCTGGAGGAATTATCGATGTGCGTGCGGAACTTGTTTCGTAATGTGATGGTTCTACTGGTGTGAATGGTGGGGTACGCGACTCGCTATGAGAACCGAATGCATGCTTCATCCCGCTTAGACGCAAAGACGATGCTCGCGATGCAGGTGCGCTCCTGATGGACGGATTTGATGCGGATTTCAATGCGGATTTTGATGGCTGGTCCTTCCAACGTTTTGAGAAAGACGGAAAGCGACGACTCATTCGCGATGCCAACGAATCGCTGCTGCGCTCTTTGGAGTTGTGTTGAGTCAATGCGGGTTGTGCTGAAAGATCAGAATCGTCACCTGGAGTCCATTCCGGGTTGGGTGAAACAACGCTTGAGCGCGATCCTTGACCGGTTTGATGTGCGCAAAAAGGTGTGTCGCCTTTGATGTGGAGTCAGCACAAAGCATCAGAAATGAACGGACGGGTTGACATACATATGCAAAGAGGGAGATCGTCATCTTGCTGTTCGAAGTACCGGCTTCCTCTGATGATATCAAAAGATCCATCCTCTCGTTCCTCTGGATCCTCGGGCAAATCATGCAGTGGCGATTTGGTCAGGTTGACCTGGAGATTCCGGTGTCGTTCCAAACGACGAGTTCGAGTTTTGCCACAGACCATGGCTGCGGTTGGAGAATGTGGGTGTGAGGGGCGTGGATGAGGTGGATGCTCCTGAAGATTCGCGAGAATGCGATGATTCGAATTGATGATACGGCGAACCAGTTCCGAGCATCGCGTCGTCCTGGTGCTTGGAGGAGCCAATTTTTGGCATGGAAAATGAGCGCATTCTGCTCATATTGAAGCCAAAGATCCCTCGCTTCCAGTCGAAAAATCAGCGTGGCAAACCAGGCATCATCAAGAACAAAGGACAATTGCAGAACATGCACGCGCGTTCGCTTGTAGCTTTGTGGCTCGCAGGAGGGGCAGTGTCAAGGTGCCACGAAGTCGCAGGCCGAGGTGCAGTCAGTGGTGAGCTGGCACAAGTTGTGCGCAAGACACAGATTGTTTGGCGGGACAGGCCGAGGTGGCAGCAAAAAGGTGCGCGGGTGAAACCAACGATCTGGAACAGTCCGAGGCGGATACGAGGCCTGGCGCGTGGCAGTAGTCGTGGCGAGGGGAGCGATGACAGTCCGCGGGCAGAGAGCAGAAGCGCAGGTCGAAAAGAGGATTGCTAATAGACGGCCAGACAACGCACAACAGGCTTCGCAAAGTGACGGCAACAACGATTTGGCGCGCGAGTCGGTGGGCGGGCACAACGAATAACTATGTGTTCCGCGCAGTGCTAGCGTGTGCGGAAGAACTGCAACGGCAGCGTTCCTGACGCTAGAGCCACTGCGCCGGGGCTAACTGCACCTCGCAGCCATCGAGCCGACAGCGATGCCGCCTGTCATCGCAGCGCGCCTCAGCTACTCACCGTTTTGGCACCTCGCGCATAGTAGCGACGGGGACAGGGCATGCCGCGTTGCGAGAATAGATCGCCTGCAGCTTGGGGGCCGCTGTTATGCTACCCATCATCATCACATGCCCGGGGGCTGGGGCGTTCGCGCTGCAGGCCATCGAGCCTTTTGATCGGCAGCTTCAAACACAAGGCGCTCCCAGAGACTCGGTTTGCGTCTGGGGCTGGCTGGCGCGTGTAACTCTCCTCTGTACTGGTGCCTGCGTTTCATGGTAGCGAACGTCGCGCTACAGTCCCTTTGCAGTGCTTGCAAAACAGCATCCTGCGGTGCTGCACTGCTGGCCGGTGGCAGAGGACCGATTGTGGCCGACTCTTCGGGCCCGTCTTCTGGCAGGTGAGGACGTGACTGCATTGTGCATATGTCAAGCCAATCATGACACCGCCAGGGACCCACAATAGCCGAAGGATCATCGCCTGAAGTGGTGGGAATCTGGGTGCAGCATGCCAAAAACCCATGGGCGAGACTCGCAGTCAGAAGTGCGAGCATGCAGCTACTAGTTGACCTTCCCTGTTTGGCAGTGCGCACCCGCCAGCAGCATCATCGACAGCCACGCGGGCGCTTGTCATGTTGTCAACGTTGTTGCAGCGAGCTTCGCCGTCAAACAAGCGTTTGTCTGCTTGACAGCGCACGTCTGCGCGACCAGCAATTTGTACAGGCGCCTTGTGCGACTGCCAGCAACCACTCGCTTGTCTGACTGCGACACTCCCTTGCCCATTGGCCGTTTCTCCCTGGCTACGCACATGTACGGATATGCAAAGCTGCTCCGGCAGTACACTCGCGTGGACTGCAGGTCCGAGCCGTTGCAGACCTGTGGGCTTGCCGTGGCAGCCCTTCCGGACCTTGTCACTGAACAAGTGTGCCACACACACCTTCCGTCCTGCCGCACCACTATGCACGCGCGCAGCTCTCTGTATCTCGGTGCGCCGGAAAGCAAAGCATCTGATCTACAAAGTCAAGCTCGTCCTGCCAGCTGCTCGGAAGCGTTAGACCTGTGCGACGTCCGCCGGTAGAAGGTACCTTCTCACACGTGGCTGATCTCACAGAAGTTCTCCACCAAATCGCAACCGCACGGCGTTTCCTCCGCCTGAAGATGTCATCACTTGCGGGCACGGCAAAGCCAGGGCAAAAAACCAATGCTTTTGACAACCACGCCGGCCCAACACGGGACGTTTGCCCTTCCCGGGGAGGTCTGGAACGTTCGCATGAAAGAAAGTTCGCAGTTTGGCGGGGCTAGCGGTGCTGGGCACAATTGCCCCGACTGGTCGGTCGGTCTCCAAGAGGGGAGAAAAAAATCCATAAACTGGTGCGAAAGTGGATTGTCACTTTAGCAAGACGAGCCAGGCTCGCGAGGCTACACGCGGACGCGTCAGCTACTCCTCAGTGACATAGCGTTCTTGACATGTCCGACGTGTGAATTAACCGGGCGCGATGCCATCGGCTGTCTGGCCAGAGCCAATGGCCGTTTTCTGTCTTCGTTGCAGAGTTACAAGAAATACGTTCTCTCTGGTAAAACGGTTTGGCGGGAAGGAAGCGAAGCCACACGGTTTCAACAGCTTGTCAAGGTACTTTTCTGCTGCAGGAACGAACAAACGGCGGACCTGCAGAGCCGGTGCTTCGAAGCTTGTAACCCTCCCTACTGGTGACAGACGAGCTGTGCATCACGCAGGTGGCTGGGAAGAAAACGTTCTAGCGTGAAGCTGTGTACACATGTATACTGTAGAGTAATGGTTTCGCGATCGATCAGGAAGCCTGATCGATCGAAAGCGACGGTTATACAACCACGAACATGACATCGCTTGCGTTCGTTGTAAATTCGGGAATAAAGCCAACTTTCGAAAGAGAAAATAAAAACATTTCCATGGTCTTCGCTACCTAGGCAGGCCTCAGCTGCCGAGAAAAATGCGAGCTTGAACTCTCCAGTACCTTAATCCATGGAACGCCCACCAGGCAAAGAAAGAAGGCCATCATGAAGTGGTAGCAGTGCGCCATAAAGAATTGCCAACATCAATACTTGCGCTGAACCTCTCAATCACATGCAGCCACAACAGCACCGCACACCGGGAATCATACCTCAGGTGGAAAGGCCTTTCCCGGTCCTTCTACTGTACAAACGCTTTGGAGTCACAGCAGCAAACCCGGATGGATCTCCGAGAGGACAGCTGCAGGCTGCTGTGCTCACGGCTCCGACGCCGGTGGCCCCGCTGGCCTTCCAATAATCAATGTTGCTTAGACGCTTTGACAACGCACAATTTTTCTAATTCTGCCCACTCCGCTGGCGTTGCTCGGCGTCGGACTTGTGGTCGATGCGCTTGCCCTTGCCGGCCACGATTCATGGGCTTTCCATCCTGGCTGATATCGCGTGCTCCATGCCTCAGGTTGGCCTAGGACGCAAGATGGCCGTTGGGCTTCCCACGTGTTGAGGATGTGGCGGCATGCGCTTGGCCATGCGCAGCTCGCCAACGACGTTTTGCCTCGCTTGTACATACATGGCGCAAGTGCTGTAGGAGAGCCGACGTCTTGAAGCTTACTTGCCGAACGTTTACATGCGCTTCTGCATCGCAGGACTCACAACCAACTTTCACTCGTTCGCACGTAAAGGATTTGATTATGATACCCAGAACTTGCGCCATTGGGCCTTCTGCGCGTCGGTCCCGTCGAACTATCAAATCGATAAATGTCAGTTGAGCGGTCTCCATACATGCTACTGCAAGCTGCGGGCGGGGTCCATTCTCAGGCCAACCCCAACGAACGCCATCGCAACCTACCTTGAAGTTCACCTTGGTGATGTCCTCGAACCCTTCGTCCAAAGTGGGTTCGCGATACCGCGAAGCGAAACCTGTAAATGCCATTTTTGGCAGCATAGTTCTGGACTCGGGATTCATCTGCCGCTGCAAGTCAGCCGTGGGTCCTTTCGCAGTATGCAGGGCGCAGCTGTCTTTTTGCACGAGCTACTGCACCGCATTACTCACCAAGCTGCCTGTCAACGCTCTGACAGTGTCGTTGTGTTCGCAGAGCTTCGCCGGCGCCGTGAAGTGCACCAGGCGGATTGGTACGTTGAGCTTCGCCGCAAGCTTGATCCAGATTGCGCGCGTCTCCTTGTCAGCATTGGTGTTGTCGACCGCCACGGCCTGCTTGTCCTCAACAAGCTGCGTTGCCACTTTGATGCATTTGTCCCTCGTCTTTAAGGTGTCCTGGTTGACGCGCGCGTACCCCAACGGCTCCATAGACGTCCAGTAGAACGTGCTTTTCCCTGCGCCGGGGCTGCCGCAGAACAGCACGATCTCCACATCGTTCTTCTTCGTGAAGACCAAGGGCGAGACTTCAGTGTCCGTTGTAAGCTCCACATCGAGGTAGTCGCTGGGATTAAGTGAACGCTCATATGGCTTGGGCTCGTTGCCGAGGAAGAACTCTTCAGGCGTATGGAAGTCGATGCCGACATTCGCTGCAAGGTCCCGGTCCGAGCACGAGTGATCCTTCTTGACCTTTCTGGACTTATCGCCAGCTCGGCCTGCAGCATCGCCAACAAAAACGCTACCCTTCAGATCCACCCCTCCTTCCTCAACCAAGCCATACCCCTCGAGCAGCTTCTCCCACATGCCTGTTCTAGGCTTGCGAAAGCGATCATGTCCTGTCGCCGCGAAGACTGTGATAGGTAGATCCAGCGTCGTCAGCACATTTGTGACCTTTGCTTTCCAGTTGTTGAGACTTCGCATGCCATTCGGCGTTTTGGCATCTGATTTCAAGCTCACAGCAGCCTGGTTGCTGATGAACACAATAGCGAGACCGTCACTGTGCAGCTGCTTGAGTTTTGTGGGCACAGATGCATGCCACCATCGCCAATCGCTGGCATCTTTTGCGAATCGATTGCCGGACGCTGTGGCTATGATGGTGTCGTCCAAGTCGAAAGCTGCGATTTTGACAGGTTTAGGGTATGCTGCAACGACCGTCGTGGGATCACCGTGTTGTGCTTTGAGTACCGTCTCAGCAATGATTTGGAATTTTACGGCTTCGGGTTCCTTGGTTTTTTGAGATGCGGGTTTGAAGAAATTGGCTGCCGCTTTGCTAGTTGTGGTTGTTGTAACCTTGCGCTTCGCTGGTGGTGAGATGTCCCTGTCTGCAGTGGCTGAGCGTTTTAATGGTAGTGTGTCATGTTCGCTAGCTGGTCTGATCGACACTACGGAGCGACATTGCCTAAACAGAACTGCTTGTATGTTTATGGTTGGCCACATCAGTAGGTGCAGGGGTGGACGACGTGCGTAGCGAGAAGGCGCGCGTTTTGAGATCGCGAAGTCACGTGAGCACTTTGGCACATCGGATATGGAAACACAGTTACTAAGATTGTAACGGAACACTGTAACAACTGTGTATCATAGATTCCATACGGCGAGATTTCTGGCACTCAGATACGTTCAATCTGTAGTACGGCTGCGCAGGCTCGTCGAAAGTGGCGACCCATAGATACAAGTAGAAAAATATTGTGACCAGGATTTCCAAAATGTCAAGACATGTCACTGAAAGCACTTGAAAAGATGATACGAAGCTCAACAAATCCAATCAAAAGAAAAGTGAGCTCGTCGAAATGGTGGTCGACGATTGCATTCGGGGTATATGACCATTTGAGCAGATGTTGCTCCGTTGACTTCTGCACGTCCGTCTCATCTGCGCCGCGAGTTTCTGCACAGTCGCATCGAGACGCCGCAAGTCCTTCTTCCTCATGGCAAACCATGTTCCACCGTGACGGGCGCCTGGAACGCCGTCATGCCTTCATCCAATAACTAGTTGTCAAACAATCTAGTTGTCCTCAACGACAGCGGTCTGGAGACCCTTGGGGTTGGCGACGTTGACGGCCTGGACGTAGGAGTAGAGCTTCTCCTGGGCATCCTCCTCGTCGTTACGCTTACGGGAGATGCGGACACGGAGACGGAAGGGGACACCCTTGATGCCGCACTCCCAGACCTTCTTGTTGAGCTGGGGGTCAAGACGGACGTCCTTGGTACCCTGTCGTATGTTGTTAGCTAACCCTGCAGCATTTCAAAGGTGCCGCTACCAGAAATTGGTGAATAACTAGCAGCAGGATTTATTACTTACCATGGCCCTCTCAGCGAAAGCACGGATCTCCTTGATGGCACGAGGAGCGCGCTTCTTGAATTGAACGCCGTGCACCTGTTATCGCGCATTCTCATTAGACTCAACTCTTGTCTTCAGTCTTCCGTCCGATGCTGGACCGCGCGCACAGCGAGTGTGGTTGCGAGTCTCAACCATTCGTGGACTTCATCAAACTGAACGTACCCTCTTGTGCATGTGGATGGTGTATTCGCGGGCAACGACATCCTCGATGGCGCTGCGGCCGACCTTGCCCTGGGGCTTGTTGGACTTAGAGGCGTTAGGCATGGCGACGGTATTGGCGATTAATCGGTTGTCGAGTATCGGAAGTCGCTGGCGTGCAAATCGTGAAAGTTCGAGCGTCCAGCAATATTGGGAGGGTGTGCGCGCGGAGAAGTCGGGATCGCTTGGCGAAGGCGCTAGCGACACTTCGGGACAAGCGCACTCCAGATGACCGCCGCGATGGACGGCGCGCGCGTTTGGTCTCGCGGAACGCCTGTTATCAATCGATAATCAGCAGGACACTCCCTCATCACCGCCAGTGATCACCTCCGCCGCCACCCCTATCCCCTCCATGCTCCGCCGCTGCGTGGACGCCATCTAGTCGACGATGCGCCGCGCCATAGTGCAAAGCTTGCGCACATTCCGCCGTCCGACGCCGCGCAAAGCGCTCAAGACTCTCCGCATCAGCGGAACCAACAATGTCTCCTTCCAGCGCTCCATAGCCTCCCGCAACCTTCGCCCGCTACACTCGTCCATGCAGTTCCGCCGCCTCTCAGGACCCTTAGCGCTGGGCGCGGGCGCCGCTGCCATCTACTACGGCTACCAGAACGGAGTTGGACAAACGGACGTTGCCCCTTCTGCAACAAGTCTCGCTGGAAGTCAGGCCAGGGCATATGCAAACACTCCTTCGGTAGCATATGCAACACCTTCGACGTCTCCTGTAGACCAGGTACCTGAGGCCGTTCGCAAAGCACTCATCGTCGAGCAAGGCCAACTATTCACAGCCCAAATCCCGGCAGACGTTCCAATCAGCAAGGAGACCGATCATTCAGGCCGCAAAGTCCTCGAGATGCTGACCCCAGAGCAAGCAACCGCCAAGATGAGGACGAACGAGGAGAGCTATTTGGTCAACAGAGGCGAGGGTGTGGTTCGCTACGATGTCGTTCAGATTCCCAGCAACGACCCTATCGAGGACGACCATGTCGAGAAGATCGTGGAGGTTCCGGACTCGACTGCTGCGGCGGAACCTGGCAAGACTAGCTCCGACTGGATGTTCTGGGGCGTCTTCGATGGTCATGCTGGATGGACCACCTCAGCTAAACTTCGCGAAACTCTCGTGTCATACGTGGCGCGTGAACTCAACACAACATACAAGGCTGCGATGCAGGACCCTTCATTGACATATCCTACTGCGGACTCAGTAGACGCTGCGATCAAAAGTGGTTTCGTGAAACTGGACCACGAGATGTTAACGAATCTGTGCAAAAGGTCCTGAAGCAACAATCCAAGCGTGTTGCTGCCGAGCTTCTGGCTCCTGCTCTGTCCGGTTCCTGCGCACTTCTGAGTTTCTACGACAGCCGCTCTAAGGAACTTCGTGTGGCCTGCACTGGTGACAGCCGTGCTGTTCTTGGACGCAGAGGCCCGAGTGGCAAGTGGACTGCGACTGCACTGTCAGAGGATCAAACGGGTGGCACCCCTTCCGAGGACGCACGCCTTCGTGCTGAGCACCCTAACGAGCCTTATGTCACTGCGAACGGTCGTATTCTTGGTGGCCTTGAACCCAGCCGTGCCTTCGGTGATGCTGTTTACAAGTGGACCAAGGAGACTCAGGACAAGATGAAGAAGTCCTTCTTTGGTCGCACTCCTTCCAAGCATCTCAAGACGCCACCATATGTCACCGCCGAGCCTGTTGTCACAACGACCAAGGTTGACCCTGCTAAAGGTGACTTCGTCGTTTTGGCCACGGATGGTCTCTGGGAGATGCTTTCAAACGAAGAAGTCGTTGGCCTCGTCGGCCAGTGGCTAGAGAAGCAGGCCTCTTCCAGCAAGACCAGCACATCCTCTGCTGGTGGCTGGTTACAGTCGTGGTTCTCTTCTCAGAAGGCATCCCTCCCGTCGACCACCACGATTCGGGTGCAAATGGTGGCCAGCGTGCGCCCATCAGGCAACAGCAATGGGGCGTCGAGTCTGGCAAGGATGAGCGCTTTGTCGTCGAGGACGCCAACGCTGCTACCCACCTCGTCCGTAATGCCCTTGGCGGAAAAGACAAGGACATGATCTCCGCGCTACTTACTCTCCCTTCGCCGTACAGCCGTCGCTACAGAGATGACTTAACTGTCCAGGTAATCTTCTTCGGAAACGGCGAGAGGTCTGGCAATGTGGAGCTCAACAAGGAGGCTTCTGCTACTGCCGCCAATGGTGGACCGCATGGAGTTGAGGGTGTGAAAGCTAAGCTCTGAGCAAGCCATCGCCCTTTCTTTTTCATCTATTTGAGTTATTTAGCCGATGGGTTTTGACAGCACAGCGTCGGAGTTACAGGTGTTTTTGTTAGGTTCGTCGCACGGGCAACCGCGGCCAAGACGTGTATCATCATACAACCAACTCTGCTCGCTTCTTCTGCGATGCGTGAGAAAATTATACTTCATATTACTTCATATTACACTTATTCATGGTTCTCTGCCTACGCGTGATACATGTTCATGGATGTGATGGCGGTCCCATGCCACTGTTTCTTCCAAGTCCTACTATTCGATCGATTCCCCAGTCAATGATGTCTTGAAGTTGACATTCTGGAGAGATTTGTGCAACGTGCTATATCAGCTGCAATACCATATCAATCCGTTTCAAACCATCCTCCGATTGGACACGGCGTCATAAATCATGGCAGTAGATAAGAGTGCTTGAAACGAGACATGAAGGAGTTCGCGATTGATACTCTTGACCAAAATTGACTTACATTCCGAAGGAGAGTTCAGACATGCTCTGTAAGATGGCAGCACGGGATTGCCTTAAGGTACTGATCTCAGGCGAAACCCGTGAACTTTCAAGGCCGAGAATCGCTGACCAGAAACTCTTTCTTGCTTTGATTGGAAGCGAGCCAGCTAGATTATCGATTTAGACTCAGCAGACCCTCGACATACCTCCGCGCATCAACGCCGAATCCGCCCCCTCCCAATGCAGTAGCACTTTCTCCGTCCGACCCGCCGTTTCCACTACCACTAACACCCTCATGCCCAACGAGCTCCACATCCCACTGCCCAATCTTCCCTTCGCAGACCCAGTCCCAGAAGCAGAAGTACCAGCTCCCGCTCCATTCTCACCCGCCTTGCGCACAAGAAGCGCAACACGATGCGTCTCATCCACCGTCGCAGCCGGCGGAATCGAACTCTCCAATCCAAGCGTGCTGAGCGCTCCGCCCTGAGAATCGAGGCGTTGCGCTCCGCTACTTTCGTCTTGCGCGCCTTCGACATCACCTCCCTCTGAGCCTGCAGAGCCGCGTCCGGGTCTTGCGTCTTCTAGGGCGATTGAAGGCGGCATGCGCAGCCAGACGACCCACCAGCCACGTGAGGTCTTGCTTGTGCGCTCGAGTGCGGTATTGCCTTTGGCGCCGCTGGTGGCGGATAAGCTGGCGAGGAGGGTGGCGTGGACGTTGAGAGCGTCGATACGCGGCCAGGGTCTGTAGGCGCCTGGTGGAGGGATGTTTGGGATGCTGGAGTTGAGAGAGAGGGTGGCGGGGTCGTAGAGCAGGGAGAATATCGGGTTGTCTGATGTAGAGGATATGTCGTTCGTGTTGTTGTTGGTGGTGATTGTTGGTAGTACTTGATGCTCATGTTGAGAGAGATCAACCCGCTGAGACACGGTTTCAGGGCTTGTGGAGGACAGGAGGCGCTTGTGGATCGGTGTGAGCGTATTGTACAGCGACTTGTAAAGGCTGGAGTAGCTGAGGGACGGGGTGTGTTGGTCGAAGAGGAAAGCGAACATGAACGGGCGATGGACATAAATAAGAACACGCAAGCGGCGGAAGTTCTTCGTGACGGGATTCTCAGGAGCCAGATGACCTGTTTGTTGCTGGCCCCGTCTCCTCTTTCGAGGTCTTCATTCACTTTGTCGGTGTAGCTTGCTCTTTGGGTGTGAGCTCGACTTGTAGCGTGCGCAGGACAGTGCGACTGCCGCCAAATTCTTCGGCAAAACTTCCCTCGGTCATAGTATCTTCATCAGTAGCAGACGAATCGACGGAGAGGTCTCCTTTGAGTCCAATGACGAAGTGACCGTGGTTCTCAGCATGGATTTGCTGGGCAATTTTGGCACGAAGCTCTTCGCCATCGGGAATAGGGTCGGCGTGTGACAGCGAGATTTCTTGAGCCTCTGGTGTTTCGACTTTTCTCGTGGGTTTTGACTTGCCGTTGCTGCGCGTAGGTTTGACTGCATTGCGCCCTCATATGCTGTTTTCGTGGGTTCTGTTGGCTTCTTTGTGTAAGACTTCGCCAGCGAGCTCAGGCCAAATGTCATATATTTCATATACTGGTCCGGTATGCCCATAGTAGTGCCGTCTTCCGTTTCTGCCGGCGGCTGCTCTGTAGACTTCCCTGTCTGCTTCTTTCGTTGCCTTTTTGAGGGCCTGCTCAGCGGCTGAAACTATTGGCGGTGGAATGTTGGGGTGGCTAGCACTCTGTGGTGTCATTGTTCCGGTCGCGTGGTCGTGTGAAGCGACCCTGTCGTACATCTGTGGCCGCTCGTCTTTGGGTAGCAGATCTGGGGCGATAGAGGGTACGTTTGGCTTGCTAGTCTCTTGCTGCTGCTGATGGGACCTCTGTTGTGTATCCTTCGTCGTGGGCGTGCGAGACCGCGTTGCTGGGCTAGACGTGCCCTCTGGCTGGGATACAGGGTTCCTCCTTCGTCGCCTTCGTCGCTCTCGATGTGGGTTGTCTCGGACACCGTAGGCATAGTCTCCATAAGCATAAATGTGTTGCATCCAAAGTGAAACGCTTCGCACTGAAGTTCGATTCAGCTTGTCCAGACCAGAGAAGATGATACCATCTGCAGCTGCAGGCACATTGCCACTACCCAGCCACGGTAGTACTTCAGTCTCCGAAGTAGATGCCTCCTCTTTGGACGCAGATTCACCAAACCTAGCCACCACAACATCAACCAGCCCTTCCGTTCTCTCTGTCAGATCCTCCAGCACTTCCCTCTCCCCACTTCCCCATTCCTCCTCTCCAACTCCAACTCCAAGCTCGCCGCCAGCAGCGAGCTTGATGCCTCCGAAGACTTCTGAAGCTGGATTTCCATGTAGCAAGACGTCCCAGCTCTTAGCAAAGCGCGTCCAGTACCTTTCCAGCGTATTGCAGAACTTGTCTCGCGAGAGCTTCACGAAAAGCTCGTCCAACGTTGGTCCATGGTGTAGCAAGAACAGAAGGTGTGCCTGCATCAGCTGCTGCGTTAGCAAGGCTGGCGGACTGACTTCACGCGACGAGTATTCCACGACAGGCTTCGCATTCGGGTCTGGCTTGCTCTTGCCCGAAGTCACAGGTGTTGGAGCCGGCAATCGCGTAAGGTCGATGGACGCCAATATCCACCAGCCATTCTCTAGTTCATGCAGCACTATGCGCGACTTGTCCGTCTCGATCGAGTCTACAGGTTGCTCTCCATCAGAAAACGTCTTTGCGAAGCCAATCATGCCCTGCGCCAGCCCGATCTGCCTCAACCGCTCATTCTCCTCCTCCTTGTCTGCTGCCTTCCTACGCGCATCGCCAGCCGCATCTCTGGCTTTGTCTGCTCGTCGTGCCTCGCTTGCCTTGCGTGAGTACCAGAAGACTAGCTGGTCTGCGAAGGTCTCGTCCGTAGGTCCGAGGGTGGGGTTGTATATCGCGAGGAAGGAGAGCTGGGCAGGGACCACAGAGGAGGCGTGATGTTTATAGGACGTGGTCATCCTAATGAGAAGAGGGGATATGCGTCAGGTGGAAAGCTCAGACGGCGAGCATTGACTTTGGGAGTTGTTTCCAATGCGCCTGGCTGTTCAGGGCTGGACGTTGGAGGTATGACGTTTGGGTCGAGGTCGAGTCGAGCTGGCTGGGAGCCGCGACAAGGCCAAGTATTTGATAGACTACATTTACTTGTTGGCACTACCCGTATTTCTTTGTGGCATGTCTCCAGCGGTGTGGTCGTCGATATCGGTCCAAAATCAGGTTTTGTTCAAACCTGTCCAACATTGTGTGAGGTTTCGCCCTACATTTGGGTGGGACTTGCACCACGTTTCGTGGCTTTGACCTCAAAATCGATATCGATGGCCTTGTAGCGTTGATACTCGACTATACCAGCCGCAAAGTACACAGAATCAACCAGATGGACTAGGCCATCAAGCTAACACGCTATGAGAGCACAGGAACCATCGGATCACTCTTCATGATTTATTATATCGCACGTTGGGGCATTGAACTAACACCAAACACGAACCCTAATTGATCCGGTCTGATGGAAAATTGAAAGCTTGAGTGCACATGTACATGTACATACCTATTCTCACATAGCCTTGTACGCAGTGAAACATGGCTCAAATGTTACATATGTAGGCGCAGACACGAAGTATTGTGGTAGTTGATCCGTCTATCCGAAGCGTCCCAGATGCGTCAATCCATTCATAACTCAGAACGTCGTGAAAACCTCTAAACCTACATCCAACCGAAGCGACCACATCTTCCGATGGAAGGACACCCTCACTCATCGTCAGCGTCTTCAATATGTGCCTGTCGCAACCGGTCACGCTCGGCCCGTTCAGCCTCAGCCACTCTCGCCGCCTGTGCAGCAGCAAGCGGTGTCTGTGGCCCGTGGTAAGCAGGAGGCTCGGGGAACGGCTCATCTACTACTTCTGCTTGTGCTTGTGCTCTGCCACCATTGTCGTCTTCTCCAAGCAAGCTGGCTTGTAGCTCCATCATACGCTGGGTCCTCTGCACGATGGTCTCCTCGTTGATGCCAGAAGCCTGGATCCGGCGCTCAATCTCTTCTTCGGTGGGCTGAGCTTCCGTAGCACCATCGGTATTAGCACCTGTCGGACTGAACCAGGGGAAGAGATTGGCGAAGAAGCCATACAGGCCTTGCAGTTCACGGAAGTTTTCGGCCGCGGAAGAAGCACTGGCTGCGCGTGGTGCGCGACTGGCTTGAGGCTGTGAAGTTGTTTCGTAGGAAGTGACCGAGGTTGGCGGAGGAAGTGGGTCAGAAGTAGAAGTAAGTTGAGCCGTGTATTCGCGTGGGATGTGTGCGATCAGAGCTGGCACTTCAGACAAAAGTACATGGCGGGCTTCATTCAGGCCGATCTCTGCTGTGTCGGACGCTGCAGGCTGTACCTCCGGAGGCACTGCACTGGCGATTTCCTCAAGGAATTCGCAGATCTCAGGAGTGTTCCAGAGGTCTTTTGCGCGAACTGCATACAGTTCTGAGTGAAGCTTCTCCCTGTCGGTGCGTGGCTCTTTGCCCCAGATCGCTGGCGGAGGGTCAATGCTAAGCTCTTGCATAATACGTGCAACAACCCATGGAAAGCGGCCAATGGCAGTGAAAAGAGCCTGCTGGCCTTTGCTTTTGTTGCCTGCGCGGTATTCTGCAAGACCCTGGCTGAGCTGTACATTTGGCAAGTCCTTGTGAACGGACTTGAAGGTGGAATTGCGGCTGATGTTGAGATAGTCCAAAGATTGCTGGGAGCGAATAGCATATTGATCGAGGACAAGCCAAATTGCGTACGGATCATGCTCTGGAGCCAGAGATAGCAACAGCTTTGCCCATTCGTACACCGTCCGCCAAGTAGCACGCATACTGAGGTTTTGCATGTACCTCCAGCTTGCGAGCCAGAACTCCCTGTTCTCGGTCTATTGAAATCGAGACGTGCTTTGCCTTCCGATAAGTTTTTAGAGAACGTGCTGTGTACTGCCCTGCCGAGCGAGAAAAGTGCGCGCTCCAACAGATCGCCTGACGTGGCATGGTCGCTCTCCTGCTTCGCGATTTCCGAGACTTGCAGGAGTGTGCTGATGTGGTATGGGTTGTGTTGGAGCAATACAACCAATCGATTGGGGTCCATAGATGCAACACAGCTCTCGAACTGCGATTGCACGTCCTGATAAGCGCGGTTGTGCACATAGCGATATTCCACAGTTCCATCGGCGTTCTTTTCAACAACTTCCATTCCGAGACCGCCTCCGGTGGCTACTGGCCACTCTTCCTTGCCCTGGATGAAGATGTTGCGACGGAGGCCGAGCGACCCGAGTCCGCCTGTGCGACCACCCTGTCCTCGCTGACCTCTCAGCGCTTGTGCCAGTCCGACCTGCTGGCCTCTCCTCTGCTGCCTTCTGTTTTGTCCGCCTTGCTCGTCATCGTCGCCTCCTTCCAATGCAGCACGACCGAATAGACGGCGCATTTCATTTTGGGCGTGTAGATGGTGGGTGTCGATTGCAAGCAGTCTCGAGCTCTCGTTGACCGCATTGTTTGAGCCAGCAGCCGTAGTTCCATCCAGCTTTCCAGAAGCGGAGAGCTGTTTGAGCGCAGCATCTATCTCATCCATAGGCTCGTCCTTTTGTCCCGGAGCTTGCTGAGCAGGTGTTCCGGGAGTTGCGGCACCGCTCTTGCCCTTTGCCTTTTTCTTCTTTTTCTTCTTCGAAGGCGCTTTTGTAGGTGCTGCCTTCACCACAAGCTCATCGTCGACAGCGACGCCACCCTCGTCCTCCTGGTTCTCGTCATCGTCCTCGCCGTCATCATCCTCGTTTTCTTCACCCAGCATTGCGAATGCGCTCTTCTTTGCAGGTGCAGGCACATATTCCTCCTCTGACTCCTCCTCTTCCTCCTGCTGGAGCTTCGCCAGTTGTTCCTGTTCCTCGCGCTCGCGCTGGGCTTTGCGTAGAGCACGCGACGACATCGTGTAGTTCTCTTTAATTAGACTCGCAGAGAAACTGAAGTGCAGAGTCACGGGATTGAAGATCGGCGTACAGTGGCAGATCTTCAGGCGTACGAAGCGTGTGTCAAGTCAAGCCACCAGACCTGAGCCTCAAAAAGTCACTGACGATCATCTGCATGACGTAGGCAGTTTCACAGCGTCACACATCCCTCCTCGCAGACAACGGCTGCGCTGGAGGAGTCGGCAAATTTCACAACGTAAGTACAAACGAAAGACGTTTGGATCTGCAAACACCCGTTACAATTCGTCTAAAGTTGCCATGATAATGCAACGTACGCTACCATCGAGACGGATCATCCAGGGCCTCGCCATCAGGACATGTGCAACATATTGATGGTAGTCTCAGGCCGATCGGACATGCTGTCACTACACGACGAGATGCAGAAAACAGTGCATGCTGGGCGACATGAGTACTTTGCTCAGCCCATGATCTTAGGAGGTACTGTACGAATAGGGGAAGTTCGATGCTTCGAGGATACCACGCCATGACCAACTAGCATGTTGTAGCTTGTAGGGCTGAACCAGACCCGGCGCCGCCGAAGATCGAATGCGAGGCAAGGAGCCGAAAACGAGAAACGCTCGCATTCGTACTGGGCAGCGTGAAACATGCATACGCTTGCGTCATGCCCAGGCAATAATTAATGCAATCCAATCCTCATCCATATGGCGCACGATGAATCACCGCAGTAAAGGGCGAGCGCTTTCCTGACTCGGACGGCCCTACCAAGGAGCTAGTTCGTAATGCGAAAGCGGTACGCAAGCGAAGGGATGATATCTTGGGTCTGGAACTTTGCACAGTCCGGCAAGCATCCGAGAAGCATTCATTATTGCGGCTCATCCTTCTGATTTAACTTTCGATATGTCGTTCGATCTTGTTTGTAAATGGTGCCATATCAATTTTGGCAGAACGTTCACGATGAATCGCATGGGCGAGAGGTCAGAGTAACATACACGTGCTACCTCCTAACTGCTAAGTAGATATGGCACTATTCAAGGGGATGTAGTAATGTTATGTGGCGCGGCTTACACACGCTTGTCCCACAAAAACTCCGCAGAGAAAGATGTTTCCTGGCAGAAGGGTGTATCTCATCCGGACAGTTATATGGTGACATTCGCATCCTGAGAACATCCGGTTCCGAACCGGCGGTGACTGAACAGGTAGTTGCTGAAGTAGCTCCGTCTCCGTTCGAGCTGAGTAAGATGTCTCGTAGCTTTGAGGGCCTGCGGTGTATCTTAACTACTGAAACGCAACCTTGCGGGGCGGAAGATGAGAAGAGCCATGCCCGCAAGATGAGAAGCATAAACTAGCGTGCATAATTCGAGAGATCTGACCAACCAGAGCTTGTTATATGCCAAAGATCCACGTGCGTGGCTTGTTCGGAGCAGCGTAGATCCGTAAGAGCCAAGTAAACGAGATAAACGAGCCCGGAAGCAGTCCAGCCCGGACAGGGCTGCCTGCAAGAATCACACGCTACTCGCATTTGGAGCCTGTGTGTTCGCCAATAGTTGGCGTCCCGGAGCGATGGGCCACGCATCCCAGCCGATTCTGCACATGGCATTCAAATATCTTCCATTGCTCCGCTCATCATGAGAAAGTCTCCGGACGTTGTTATAATCATTCTTTCGGGCACTCTACGCCACTCGCCCATCTGGAGCTAATCATCATCATTATTTTTTTCTACTTCGACTCAACGATAGATATTCGATAATACAGACACATTCCGGAATAGCATAATACACAACATTCGGCAACATGTCCCTCGTGGGCAACTTTGCCTTTGGCAACTACGACCGCACAGCAGAGACTAGTGGTGCACAAGAAGGTGGCACTGCTTTCTTGCCGCGGTCGAACATCACAGATCAGGATCCCGTACAAGAAGGTCACCACCAGGAGCGTCGGGGCAGCCTTGCTCGCACATTGTCTAGGACTCGTCGTCAATCAAACGCATCGGTACATCGCCCAGCTGCCGCTCGCGAAGAGACTTACGCCACTGCACGCACCCACCTCACGCGAGGTAACACCCAACAGACTGGACTTTACTCTTCCGCTGGCGCCACACCCACACTGGAGAAGACTTTGGATGAAGTAGACCAGTCCAAAGCAGGCCTCGAGCGCTCAGAGAGTGAATCGGAAGCGGAAAAGGAGAAAGCACATGAGGTGCAGAAAGACAAGACTATCAACGATCTTGCCAGATCTCTGAGCAGGCAAAGCACCTGGTCAAGCGTACCTGGAAACCCCTTCAATGCCGCTCCAGATTCAGAGCTCGACCCACGCTCACCTAACTTCAGGGCACGGCAATGGTGAAGAGCATGATCAAGCTCAACCACGATGAAAACAAGTCACCTGGGCGTAGCTCTGGTGTGTCTTTCCGCAACCTCAACGCCCACGGTTTTGGTGCTGCTACCGACTACCAGGCCGATGTGGCAAACGTCTGGTTGAAGATGGTTGATCCTATCAAGAATGCACTCGGCCTGGCCAAGCAGCGCAGAATCGACATTCTCCGCGATTTCGAAGGTCTTGTCAAGAGCGGCGAAATGCTTGTGGTCCTTGGTCCTCCTGGTTCTGGTTGCTCCACTTTCTTGAAGACCTTGGACTGGAGAGACTCATGGCTTCAATGTCGATCCTGGCTCCGAGGTGAACTACCAGGGTATCACGCCCGAGGAAATGCACACATACCACCGTGGTGAAGCCATTTACACGGCAGAGGTCGACATTCACTTCCCTATGCTGACGGTCGGCGACACACTTTACTTCGCTGCCAGGGCGAGAGCCCCAAGGAACATTCCTGGAGGTGTTTCCAAGAAGGTCTATGCCGAGCACATGCGTGACATGATGATGGCGACCTTTGGTATCAGCCACACCATCAACACCGTAGTCGGCAACGACTTTGTCCGCGGTGTCTCTGGTGGTGAGCGTAAGCGTGTCTCGATCGCAGAAGCAGCGCTTAGCGGTGCTCCTCTCCAGGCTTGGGACAACAGCACCCGTGGTTTGGATTCCGCCAACGCTATCGAGTTTGTCAAGACCCTGCGTATCTCCACTGAACTGGGCGGCTCCGCTGCTATGGTTGCCATCTATCAGGCACCACAGGCTGCTTACGACGTCTTCGACAAGGTTATCGTACTTTACGAGGGCTATGAGATCTTCTTCGGCATCACAACCGAAGCACGTGGCTATTTCGAGAGAATGGGCTTCGTCTGCCCCGATCGCCAGACTGACTCCGATTTCCTTACTTCCATGACATCTGCACAAGAACGTGTCGTCCGCGAGGGCTTTGAGAACCAAGTTCCACGAACTGCTGAAGAGTTTGCCGCTCGCTGGAAGGCCAGTCCCGAACGCGCCCAATTGCTCAAGGATATCGAGATCTACAACCAGGAGAACCCTATTGGTGGCGAGAAGGCGCAGGAATTCCTGGACTCTCGTCGTGCTCAGCAAGCCAAACATGCCCGTCGCAAGTCGCCTTACACTCTTTCTTACTCTCAACAGATCAACCTCTGCCTCTGGCGTGGTTTCCAGCGCCTGAAGGGAGATCCCAGTCTGACCTTCACTCAACTATTCGGCAACATCGCGATGGCACTCATCATCGGCTCAGTCTTCTACAACATGCCACAAACAACCGACTCATTTTTCCAACGTGGTGCTGTGCTCTTCTTTGCAGTGCTCATGAACGCCTTCGGTTCTGCTCTCGAAATTCTCACTCTCTATGCTCAGCGTAGCATTGTCGAAAAGCACAGCAGATACGCACTTTACCACCCATCGGCCGAAGCGTGGGCATCTATGCTTACTGATATGCCTTACAAGATCATGAACGCGATTCTCTTCAACCTGGCTTTATACTTCATGGCAAATCTTCGACGCGAGCCCGGACCGTTCTTCTTCTTCGTCTTCGTCAGCTTCATCGCGACCCTTGTCATGTCTATGTTGTTCAGAACAATCGCCTCGGTGTCCCGCACGCTTTCGCAGGCCATGGCCCCAGCTGCAATCATCATCCTCGCTATTGTCACCTTCACCGGATTCGCCATTCCAGTACCCTACATGCTCGGTTGGTGCAGATGGATCAACTACCTCGACCCAATTGCCTTCGCCTTCGAGTCTCTCATGGTCAACGAATTCCACGACCGTGAATTCAAATGCTCATCTGACATCCCTGGCTACGGAGACTGGGCCGCTGGAGAACGTGTATGCTCCGCTATTGGATCGATCCCTGGTAGACAACAAGTGAACGGTGACGACTACATCAACTCTTCTTTCCAGTACTACCACGCAAACAAGTGGAGGAATGTGGGCATCCTGTTTGCTTTCATGTTCGGTCTCTGCGCTTTCTACATTGCTGCTACGAGTTTCTCCCCAAGTCAAAGGGTGAAGTCCTCGTCTTCCGCAGAGGCCACACCCCGGCTTCCCTTAAGGAGAAAGCACAGGATGAGGAGTCTGGTTTCAACGGTGCGGCACTCGCTAAGAAGGAAAGCTACACTTCTGCCACGGACATCATCCAAAAGCAGACTGCCATCTTCAGCTGGAGAGACGTATGCTATGACATCAAGATTAAGAAGGAAGACAGACGCATTCTCGACCACGTTGACGGATGGGTCAAGCCGGGCACCCTCACTGCCCTGATGGGTGTTTCTGGTGCCGGCAAAACCACGCTTCTGGATGTACTCGCTACTCGTGTTACCATGGGTGTTATTAGTGGTGAGATGCTTGTCGATGGACGCCAGCGCGACGACTCTTTCCAACGCAAAACTGGCTACGTTCAGCAGCAGGATCTTCATCTCCAGACTTCTACTGTCCGTGAGGCTCTCAACTTCAGCGCAATTCTCCGCCAACCGGCCGACGTTCCACGTCAAGAGAAGCTCGACTACGTGAACGAGGTCATCAAGCTTCTTGACATGGAGGAATACGCTGATGCAGTCGTCGGTGTTCCTGGCGAAGGTCTCAACGTCGAGCAGCGTAAGCGTCTCACTATTGGTGTCGAGCTTGCTGCTAAGCCTGAGCTTCTTCTCTTCCTTGACGAACCGTCGTCTGGTCTCGATTCTCAAACGTCCTGGGCTATTCTTGACCTGCTCGAGAAGCTCGCAAACTCTGGTCAGGCCATTCTGTGTACCATCCATCAACCCTCTGCTATGCTCTTCCAACGTTTCGACCGCCTGCTCTTCCTCGCCAAGGGAGGACGTACTGTCTATTATGGCGAGGTTGGCGACAACTCTAACATCTTGACAAGCTACTTCGAGAAGAACGGTGCCCACAAGTGTCCGCCTGCTGCCAACCCTGCCGAATGGGATGTCGAAGTCATCGGAGCTGCACCCGGATCCCACACAGATATTGACTGGCACCAGGTTTGGCGCAATAGCAAAGAGTACCAAGAAGTGCAACGTGAACTCGACTTCCTCAGGGACGAACGACCGAAACAGATCACACGGACAACAACTGCTGATGCTCAAGCCGACAAGCAGTCGTTCCGTGAGTTTGCCGCTCCATTCGGTATTCAGCTCTGGGAAGTCACAAAGCGTGTCTTCGAGCAGTACTGGCGTACACCCTCATACATCTACTCGAAAGCTGCGCTCTGTCTCGGATCTTCCATCTTCATCGGTTTCATCTTCTTCCGCGCTCCACTTACCCAGCAAGGTGTCCAGAACCAAATGTTCTCAATCTTCCTGCTCTTCACTATCTTTGGTCAACTCGTTCAGCAGATCATGCCTCACTTCGTTACACAGCGTGCTTTGTACGAAGTCCGTGAGCGTCCCAGCCGAACATACTCCTGGAAGGCTTTCATGATCTCCAACATCACTGTCGAACTTCCCTGGAACGCCCTGATGGCTGTCATCATCTTCGTCTGCTTCTACTACCCCATCGGCCTCCAGAACAACGCCGCCGCAGCAGGAGCCGAGCACGAGCGTGGCGCACTCTTCTTCCTTTTCACATTGCAGTTCCTGCTGTTTGCATCCACCTTCACAAACATGATCATCGCCGGTATTGCCGACGCCGAAACTGGTGGCAACATCGCCAATTTGATGTTCTCTCTCTGCCTCATTTTCTGCGGTGTCATCGCCTCGCCCAGCACCTTCCCGCGCTTCTGGATCTTCATGTACCGCCTCTCGCCCTTCACCTACCTCGTCAACGGTATGCTCAGCGTCGGCCTGGCTGGCAACACAGTCACCTGCGCCCAGAACGAGTACCGCAAATTCTCCCCGTCGCCCGGTGACACTTGCCAGCAATACATGGAGCGCTACTTTGCCGTTCCCAACGCTCCCGGCGCCCTCGAGCCTGGCACCGAAAACAACATGGACACTTGCCGCTTCTGCACGTTCACCAGCACGGATGTCTTCTTGACCCAGATCAACAGCAGCTACTCGCAGCGCTGGCGCAACTTTGGCATCCTGTGGGCTTTCATCATCTTCAACGTCTTCGCCGCCGTGGGTCTTTACTGGCTTGCGCGCGTGCCGAAGAAGAGCAAGAAAGAGAAGAAGGAGAAGAAGGAGAACTAAAGAGTCTCGTCTTCTGTCTTGCCGAATCTCTTTTTCTTTCTTCTTTCCTCCTATACAATATTCTTTCTTATACGAGAGGTTCTCACCTCTAATAGATCTCATGGATGTTCCACCTTTTTCATTTAGCGAGGGCGTTTTTTCTCCGATACACAAATCGACCATATAGAGCTTTGTATTTCGCACAAATTCGTCGCCTTCTCGACTGTCTGGGTTAACTAGAAGCTTGCAATCAATTTACATAATTGTCGTCTGATAACGAAAAGCTTTACTTTCAATTGCATACAACACTCACATCCAACTCTGCAACGTAACAACGGACTCACACTGCAGTCGTTCCGAGAAATCGGGTTTAGACTTGTCATGGCACGAGCCACGGCAAGACGACCAAGTATATACCTCTAACTCACAACACACTAATATCGAGCCTGGAACATGAACTCTTTTTGGCTACTACAGACAAGCGCAGTCACTCTAAGGAGTCGTATGTAGTATCGGTCTTGGCCATGAGAGGTGGACAAGAAAGAATCGCTCGGCGAAGGTGGAAAGTGAGGGAAAGGAAAGCAAAGGAACGAATGCCATTTATATTCCATCATGGATCTGTTGCGACTGTGAAAATAAAATAGAACGAAACAATATGCACGCAGGCTGTGCTGGGAAAGAATGAAACCAGCCTGCCGATCGAGTACGTGACGCTGTACGCTTGTTGAGAAACGCAGAATCTGGCGCGGTGTTTGTTGAAAAAGTTTCGCTGTCGATGTTGAAATCTTTGATATTGATGTTATTGTTTGAGATCCACCTAATGTTGAGTCGGGCGAGTAACCATCATGCTCGAAGCCTTCTAAGCAATCGAGCTCTTGTCGTCGCTCTCGATACTGCTGCCGTCGCCTTGTCTTCTCACAGCTCTCTTGCGGAGCATGCGGCGTTTGATCGCTTTCCAGCTCTCAACGAGAGAGACGAAGCACACGACGCTGCCGAGGACGAGACCCCACTCCCACGTGAGCGGCATGTGTCTGAAAACGACTTTGTTGATGACGGGAATGTAGACGATGGGGAAAGGCGTGCAGAGGCCGGCGATGACGGCCCAGAAGAGGAAGCGGTTCTTGAGCAACGTGTTGAAAATGGAGAAGGTGCTGGGATCTTCTTCGGGGTACATGTTGAACAAGCTGCGGGTCAGGTGCTTGGCTTCCCAGGCCATGATGCTTAGTAGGACTGTGAGGATGCTGTATGCTGTAGCGCGCGCACGGAAGGGGAGGTCGCAGGTTGAGTTGTAGCTGTGGTTGCAGTCGTCTCCTAGGTCGCCGTTGCCGCTGCCGTGGATGACTATCACGAAGCTGATCAGGCAGAGAGAGCCCATGCAAGTGCCGTAGATGAACTTATCGATGATCAGTTCTTTCGTGAAGACTCCCGCGCGAAGGCTGTGTGGCGGCCGTGTCATGACGTCTGAAGAAGCGGATTCGAGGCCCAGTCCGATGGCGAGGAATGATGAGGTGATGAGGTTTGCGAATAGAATCTCCAGGGGAGAGAGTGGGAAAGCGGATACACCATTTCTGTCTTGGAAGGCAAGACCAATGAGGAGGAGTACGACTTGAGCGATATTTGAGATGAGGAGATGGAGGAGGAACTACGTTTTTGTTAGCATGCCGCCACGAATTAGGAGAATCTTTGTCAGACTTACCTTTTGAATGTTATCAAAAAGTCTGCGTCCTTCACGGATGGCCGAAACAATCGACGCGAAGTTGTCATCAGTGAGGACCATGTCGGCTGCTTCTTTGCTGACATCGCTACCGTTCAGACCCATTGCGACGCCCACGTCGGCGCCTTTAAGAGCAGGCGAGTCGTTGACACCATCACCAGTCATCACGCAGTATTTGCCGCGGCGATGCAGCGTATCAAGCATTCGAAGCTTGGTTAGGGACTGCAACGCGCCACGACGAAAGGCAGAGTCTCCAATTGATCAAGCTCTGCGTCTGTCATAGCATCGAAGACTGGTGCTGTCATGACTGCCGAAGTCAAGTGAGAGCCTGGAACCTGCGGGCCAAGAATACCAATTTCCGTGGCAATCGTAGTTGCAGTCTTGAGATGGTCGCCTGTCAACATGTGCACAGTAATGCCAGCCGCCTGACATTGCTTGATAGCGCTTGCGGATTCGAGACGAGGAGGGTCGTAAAGGCCTACAAGGCCGACGAACGTAAGCTTCTGTTCGACGAAAGCACGACTCTCTAAGGATTCGCGATCGGACGCTGCCAGAGTCCTGCGTGCAAGGCAAAGCACGCGCAGACCTTGCGTGGCCATTGCGTCCGCCTGAGCATTGATGACCATCCTGGTCGGAGCATCCATTCCATCGATAAGATCAAGGATAACTTCGGTAGCGCCCTTGGTGAAGCAAGAGAAGCTGGAGTCCGGCTTTTCATAAACGACGGTCATTCGCTTGACAGAGGAATCGAAGGAGTGCTCAGCTGCTAGGTTCAGACCTTGCTTTGCAAAAACGTCCGCTTTGCTATGATCGACACGCATGGCCATGACTTGAAGAGCAATCTCCGTAGGCTCGCCAGTGGCGGACCACATGCCGGTGCCACTCTCATCGGCCTTGGGAGGAAACACGGAGGCCAAGTTGCAGACCGAGATAGTTTGGAAGAACATTTGAAGTGCTGCATCTCCAATGACACTGTCGTGAGTCAATTTGGATCCGTTCATCTTGACATGTCCGGAGGTCGGGTCGAAAGGACTAGTCCTCGTTCTCAACGGCCAGAGTCCTTCCGTCCGCTAGGTAAGCCATGCGAGCCAGCATTTTGCCTTGCGTCAGTGTACCAGTCTTGTCCGAGCAGAATGTTCGTGACACCACCAATGGCTTCCAAAGCACCCATCTTACGAACGATGACGTTGCCTTTGGCCATTGCTTTGGATCCGACAGCCATTGTGATGGTGAGGACAGCAATCAAGGATTCCGGGATGACTGCAACAGCCACACAGATACCGTAAATCAAAGTTTCACCGTCAATATCCCACATGGCTGTAGAGAAGACGATGATGGCGAGCAGAATGGCAAGACCGAAAAGCAGTAGGCCAAAGTAAGAGAGCTTGACTTGTAGCGGGGTGCCAACGAGTCCAAGAGCGTTCTTGATGGCGTATAACACCCGTCCGCCAATACGCGCGAGCCAGTTTCCTTGCGTGGTTTGTTTCTTGTCGCGAAGTAGGAAGGCGATCTTACCGATCTCAGTACTCATGCCTGTGGCGACAACAACACCCCACCTCTGCCTCGTGTGACAGTGGTAGACGAGTAGGCGATATTGTGACGGTCTCCGAGAGGTGCAGAAAGCTCACTGATGGTGCTTTCGGCAGATTTGCTGCATGCTTTGATCTCCGTCAATAGTCTTCATCGGTTGCAAGGTTGGTGCTGGTGGCGAGGCGAAGGTCGGCTGAGACGATGTCTCCGACGGTCAAGTGGACAATGTCGCCTGGCACAAGTTCGTCGGCCTTGACAGTAGAAATGGTTCCGTCATCGCGCACGACTTTGCATACGGGTGCGGCCATGGCTTGGAGGGACTGGATGGTCTGCTCAGCGCGATAGTCCTGGAAGAAGCCAACGACGATGTTCAAGATGATGACAGCATTGATGACACCGCCTTCAATGAAGTCGAGTGTTGCATAACTGAGCACCATTGCAATGACCAGGACTAGGGTCAAGCTGTTGGAGACCTGGCGGACGAGGATATTCCACCACGTGACACCGCCAGAAGTCTCGAGCTTATTGCGCCCATATTTGTCTCTGCGGCTTGCTGCCTCGTTGATAGCCAGGCCTGCTCTGTTGTGTGTCAGTATACGTTGTGGACATTCACCGAAGCAAAGACACGTACTGCACATTGGTGCCAAGGATCTGGGCAACATGGTCAAAGGACGCAGTGTGAGCCCAGTCAGGAACATTGGCTACGCTCTGGTGACCAGCAGATGTGTTGACTTCATGTTTCTGTACATGTATATTGTTGTTGTTTTGGGAGCGAGCTCCAACCGGTTTCTCATTCAAGAGCACATTGCCCTTGCCGGTTGAGCTCGCGTTCGGTATAGGTGGAGGGTCATTGCCGCCATCGTCAGCGGCCGGCTGCAGTCCATCTCGAGTCTGGGAGCCGGACTCAACATGCTGCGCGGAGGTCTGAACGGTTTTTTCCATAAATCGATGGCAATAGCAGCGGTATTGATACCGAAATTGGCCTATAGGTTATAGGATTTAGGTCAGGTCAGCGCGGGGTATGAGGTCGACCTTATGCTGATGCTCCTTCGCCATCAGGTCATGCGGACAAGCCGTGCTTTGGAGCTGCTACGTTGTCCTTGCTCATGGCATTGTCTGGGCAAACACTCTATTTGCTGATGTCCTGCTGTGAGATGCGTCTCAGACTGGCATGCCAACTTGGCACGCATTCACGCGAGGGACTGCTTCCCGCGAACCATTTGCTGCATCGTGCGATGATAGCGTCAAAGAGATGCTGTTTGCCACGCCAAAAGCTGCGCCATCGAAGACAAAGAGCTTCACTTGGCCTGGATTGATAGGAGCGAGTCGGTCTTGGAATCTGGAACAAGACCAATTCGACTCCATACCAAGACGTGCAAGCGTGGCGCAGCAAGCGGCTTGACAATCGTAGCAGGCCGGCAAGCTGTAGCCAAGACGTCCAAACGCGGCATTGCGCATATGCATCTTACATAAATCTCAACGGATTGCAATGACAATTGTCCGATGGATTTGCGGAATGCCTTGACGGCCTCGTTGGGCTGTGACTAGGAGCACGTATCAAGACGTACAACGACTCGGCAAGTCAGCATGGCGTGGAGTTCTCGGGTAACGATGATAGATCCCAGAAGCTCGAGTACCATCGGCAGTGTTAAAACAGATATCATTGGTTACTATATTTTGCTGCTTTCTCCAAGAATCAGAATTACGATGGCTAGAAGACAGACTCACCGTCCCAACGACGCCTCGCACTGTTCGGCGTGCTTGGCTTGAGCAACTCCGCGTAGCAATTGGTCTACCGCAATTGACTGCGTCTTTACATTGCAAGATCATTGTGTCTTGATGCCAGATGAAGTTGGCCATCGTACCCACATGCACTTGACGCCAAGAGTTGGGTCACGTGATTAAATCAACCATTTTCAATGAGGGTTCGAGTTGGGGTCCAGCATACTTCGTGATGAAATACAGAAAGAGCATATCGAGGTCCATAACAGCACTTCTGCCCTGTATTAGGCTAAGAGTCCAATCGCATGAACATCTGCACATCCAAAGGACCGAGAAATGCACTTTGGCCGCTGTGGCTGAGTTGTTGGCGTAGAATATGCTCAGATGCAGACGACGACGAATAGTTCGACCACTATGTACTACCTATTCACCAGTTCCACTCAGATCAAATGTCGTCTGGCCATTTAGCTCGAATATGAAACTCGGTCTGGTGGAGGCTGAGTATTATTCAAATGATTATTTTATTGTGCCTGCTATTCTACCTGTCAAAAGTGCTCGATGCTGCGGGCTCCACAAAACCAGTACCAAAGCAGCGGTTCCAAGACACTTTAATGTTCCTCAGGGTGTTGCATCTAGATGTCATTCTTAGACGTAAGGTTAACAGCAACACGACATTTTAGACATCGAGGCAATGAGATCATGGTATAGTCGATCGTACAGTGATGGTCCATAACAGCTGTATATGCGGTACATCCTGGTGCGAATAACATTCAATGTTGTTTAGAATATTGCTATTGTACGACAAGATATCACATATGACACTCGCAGTCGTTCATGCCAAACAAGACTACATGAAACAGTCAGCAATTGAATAGAGCTGGCAGCCGTCCTGAGAATCTGCTCGGGTGTTGCCCATGGGAAGCGCCCAAGATTAATCTCCAGATGTGCTGCTGCACTCCCCAATTTAGCCAGACATCAAAGGATGCATCTCACAGGCCGAACATTAATATTACGGAAGATACTTCACCCTACTTTTACTCACCAATTGCAGTTACAATTGTGTAAGATCGCCTGCTGTTTCAGCGAGCGGATGCAGCCAAGAGACGTCAAGGCGGGCAGTTCAAAGTAGATGACTCGATCGCTGTTGTCACCTCCTACACAACGATGCACGATAGGGGAAACTCAGGTAGTTTCCCGCCAGCTCACTGGAGGCCTCCGCTCATCTCCGTCCTGCAAGCAGCCCACCTGCGACCGACAGAGTGGCATCCGGCCTCGGGGAAGCAGGCTAGAGAACGTGGCGAGCGTGGGCGCTGGTTCGCCATAACGGTTGAGGACGTGAGCCTCGCTCGCCTCGCTCGCCTCGTCAGCCAGCAGCAGCCCTACAGAAGCAATTCGCCGGGGCGCTGCGTGCCGGTGTCGGAGGCCATTGTGCAGCCGGGCTCGGCGGGCGATAAGATCAAAGTCACGAGCTCGCCGTCGACTGCTCGGGAGATGAGAATTAGCATTAGCATGGTGGGGTGAGCGAAGGCGGCGGCGGTTCCACCGGGCATGTGGAAAAGCGCAAGAAGCAGAGAAGCTTTCCTTCTCCGCGCATCGTCAGGGTTCAGCGACAGCCGGAAGCCAATCAGCGCGCGCCGTCTCTTATCAGTGACGATCCGGGTGCAGCAAAAATGACCACATCCATCCTCTCATTCCTCGAGAGCTCATATCAGCGCGCGCGAGGTGAATGTGCTTTGCTTTATCCACACTGCGCACTCTGGGGATTGCCAAACTGTGGATGTCAGGGCGCTGCCAGGCCGCGAGAACGGAGGCTAGCTGGATGGTTGTTGGTGGGCTGCTGTCGTCTGGAGCCCCGAAAAGGCCTGCCGTGGGTGACGTCCGAGTCTAAGCTGCTTTTTTGTCCGAGTGTTTGTTGAGGAACACGGTAGCTATGCTGTAGAGTACAAGAACCGCCGTGTTGCCGCCGGCAGGTCGAGGTTTGGATCTGTCTCCTCAATCACCACTTGCTCTCACTCAATCACATCCTCTTCTCTTTATACCCATTGAGTGCAAGCAGCCGCCACAACATTCCCAAACAGATACCCCACCAGAACCTCTTCACAATGTCCAACCTCCCTCAACGAGCCTGAGTTCCAGCAGGCCTACAACGGTAAGACTACAACGATACAACGCTACAAAGATCCCAAGCTCATTGCCTGCCCCAGAGCTCGCCTCCACCCTCGAGAACAGCTCCCTCTTCGAGAAGCACCCCGAATACCGCAACGCCCTCAAAGTCGTCTCCATCCCCGAGCGCATCATCCAGTTCCGCGTAGTGTGGGAGAACGACAAGGGCGAGGTCCAGGTCAACAATGCCTTCCGCGTGCAGTTCAACTCCGCCCTCGGCCCCTACAAGGGCGGCCTCAGACTGCACCCCACCGTCAACCTCAGCGTGCTCAAGTTCCTGGGCTTTGAGCAGATCTTCAAGAACGCCCTGACCGGCCTCAACATGGGTGGCGGCAAGGGTGGCTCCGACTTCGACCCCAAGGGCAAGTCTGACAGCGAGATCCGCCGCTTCTGCTGCTCTTTCATGCGTGAGCTTCACAAGCACATTGGCGCCGAGACTGACGTTCCCGCCGGTGACATTGGTGTCACTGGCCGCGAGATCGGTTACATGTTCGGTGCCTACCGCGCTCTCTCCAACAAGTGGGAGGGCGTCCTCACCGGCAAGGGCGGCACCTGGGGCGGCAGCTTGATCAGGCCCGAGGCCACTGGCTACGGCACCGTCTACTACGTCGAGCACATGATCCAGTACGCCTCCGGCGGCAAGGAGTCTTTCAAGGGCAAGCGCGTCGCCATTTCCGGCTCCGGCAACGTCGCCCAGTACGCCGCTCTCAAGGTCATCGAGCTCGGCGGCACCGTCGTCTCGCTCTCGGACAGCAAGGGCGCTCTCATCGCCACCTCCGACGAGGGCATCACCCCAACCTCGTCAACCACATCGCCGACCTGAAGGTGAACCGCAAGCAGCTCTCCGAGCTCTCCGACAGCGCCGAGTACAAGGACAAGTTCAACTACATCGAGGGCGCCCGCCCCTGGGTGCACGTCGGCAAGGTCGACGTCGCCCTCCCCTCCGCCACCCAGAACGAGGTCTCCGAAGAGGAGGCCAAGGCCCTCGTGGCCGCCGGCTGCAAGTTCATCGCCGAGGGCTCCAACATGGGCTGCACCCAGGAGGCCATCGACGTCTTCGAGGCGCACCGCAAGGAGAAGTCGGGCGAGGCCATCTGGTACGCTCCCGGCAAGGCCGCCAACGCCGGTGGTGTTGCCGTTTCCGGTCTTGAGATGGCGCAGAACAGCCAGCGCATCTCCTGGACCGCCGAGGAGGTCGACCAGAAGCTCAAGGACATCATGAAGAACTGCTTCGACAACTGCCTTGAGACTGCCAAGGAGTATGTCCCCGCTAAGGAGGGCGAGTTCCCTAGCTTGGTCGCTGGTGCCAACATTGCTGGTTTCAGCAAGACTGCTGCTGCCATGCGCGACCAGGGTGACTGGTGGTAAATGCTTGATTGCATTTGATTGCATCGCATGCACGGGAAAAATGTGCACAAGAAAGTCTTTATTTTGTTTTTGATTTCAGCGAGAACCCACTAGCGTAACGAATGTATTGATTCCTTCATGATCACATCTTGAGCTTTCCACACTTCAGTTTCTCTTCCATCTCCTGTTGGTAAACATGCTCATATCGTCGATGCACACCCGTGTGCGAGGACATTCGACCCTTGTTGTCGGCCGCTCCAAGGAAGTGCACAGTAAAGCCAGCTGCTAGCTGCTCTTCCTTCGAGTCTCATTCGTAATCTAACTGATCTCTCACATTGAAGTATCCTCCAGTACGCTGCGTCATCGTCACGTCCTTGAGGGTCTCTGACTGCTCTCCAGACTTGGTCGGCTTGTCGTGCTGCCATAGAGTGCGACAGTAAGGACAAGTGACATTGTCCTTCGCCTTCGTCTGTGCCCAGAGGTTGAAGCACTCCTCGTGAATGTTGTTGCCACATGCAGCGCGGCACCATGTAATCTTGTCATCCTTTCCAAACTCCATGCAGCAAATCGGGCAGTCGTCTTCAACGGGCTTGCGGTTGCCGTCATATGTTCCTCCTTGTCGACGACAGCCGTCGGCAGAGCAGGCGCGTTCGCCGTGATTTCCTGAGCTCAGAGGACAGGAAAGCGTTCTGGTAGCAGAGATGCTCAGGTGCTTTGAGAACGAAGTGGAGAACGTACAGCATATGCTTACAAAGAGCTTGTCGGAGTTGTTGCGTTTGAAGTTGTGTTCGACAGCTGCAGTCGGCATATGCGAGATGATCACCGTGTAGACGTTGCCAGTCGTACCAGCAATCTTGATCTGATGGATGGGACAGTCATCGTGATTGGCGTGGCAGTTCTCTTCGACACCCTGAGTGCGCGACAGGACAAACATGCGCTGGGTGCTGGCACGGTGAAGGAACGTCTTGTACGACTCGGTCATGTATGGAACGTCACTAGATGATCTGTTAGCAAATTTTGGCTCAAGTGTGGGCGTCAGGGAAGACTCACTCCTTCAGGCGAACCTCTTGAGCACCAGGGGCGAGGCGTGGGATTTTGGCAATCTTGCGCTCCCAGCGATCCTCGAAAGACTCTGCCAGGATCGCTGCGAGATTGATGGACGGCCCGCCTTTCACTGCAGTAGACTTGGCCGGGATCTCGTAGACGCGTGGTGGTTTCTTCTCGCCTGGAGGACGCTTGTCGGAGACGTCCAGGCGCATGACACCTTCAGAGTCGAGCTTGCCGATAGCAGCGGCGCGCTTCTTCTTCCTCGCCTTCTTGGGCGCGGGCTTGAACTCTTCATCCACTTGCTGAGGCTCAGTGTCGGTAGCAGGCCCATTTGCTGCCTGGGCTGCAGCTTTCTTGCTTTTCTTGCGCGGCGGCTCTGGCTCGTCGGCATCCGCAGACTCTGGCTTGGTGGAGGTATCGTCTGCGGCCGTGTTCTGAGGTGCATCCTTGGTGCCTTTAGCACCCTTCGACTTCTTGCGTTTGGGAGGTGCTACGCTTCCGACCGGCTGCTCGTCAGCCTGCTCATCAGCGTACGTTTGTACGGCTTTGCGAGCACGTCCGCTCTTCCTGGTGCCGAGTGTCTCGGCCATTGCAGTGGCTCCTTGTTGTGAGTGATATCGATGGGTGGGAGGATGAGTGAGAGGTGCAGCGGTTCGTGTGTGGTGTACTCTTTTTGGCTCTTGGAAGGGGGAGACGACACCTGGGAAGGAGCGACGCTGCTGCCTGAGACGCGTTCTTTCCGAAAGACTGACTTCACATGCTCCTTTCGATATTCACTGCACTCAAGCATAGACACAGATTGTGATTCTGACGAGCCAGTCGCAAATAGACTGCTCATGATTGTGCTTCTTTCATGGCTTCGTTTATGAACGCGCCTATTTTCTTCCCACCTGACCCAGGCCTGCTCCTTGAAGCACACAGTCTGCCAGATCATCTAGCTTGGTCTCACGTTGGAGCGCTGGAGCTATGGCGTTTGTATTACTTTCTTTGACCTTGCGCTGTTTCGGCTCTGTAGCGAACGCTGCAGCGGTCATTTGTGTCTCTGCTGAGAAGTCAAGTGAGACACCACCACTGCCGTCAAGCCATGAGCGGAGCGCAGCAATCTTCTCTTTCTTGCCAGTGCTGGCTGCCTTTGTCTTCGCGCTAGTTCCTTTCAGCTCTGGAGGCGAATAGTCTGGTTCGAAGAGGTCAGACGATGGCGTTTGAGCCTCGAGTGAAGCAGTCCAAAAAGCCGCCACTCTTTTAGGCGCCACCTCGTGAACGGTGGGGAATGTGCTATTCTCCATCTCAGCCTGTGCGTATTTCAAAGTCTCAAAACATGCCCATAGCATGCTCTCCAAAGTGTTCACGCGAATAGTCCATTCTTGGATAGCCGAGCCACCGCCTGAGCGGAAACGTTGTCGTTCAATGAGAATAATATCAGGTCTGTGAGCCAGAAAGTCCCGAGCCACTTGCAGCGCAACCTTGGACATGATCGATGGCGTGAAAGAATTCTTCAAAATAGCCGTGCTGACTGTGTCGGGCTGGTCTTCCACAGCCTCAGCAGAAGTCTCAAGTGAGGGCGTGACAGCAAGCACCTGAGGTTTCATCTTCTCCACCAGATCGAGCCTTTTCCATGACTGCACGCGTAATTTACTATCCGATGCCAGTGGTTGCGCTGGTACATCGATCACGCAGTAAGCAAGGTTTCGTATGCCCATGTCGACACTGAGAATACGCGTCCTTCCTTTTGGCATCCGCGCATATTGAAGAGATCCTTGGAGCTGATCCAAGATGTGCGCCTTTGTTCCAGTGGATGGCACACCTGTCAGGAAGGCGATATGTTGTAACGCTTTCGCCTTTAGGGCATGGAGACTCATGCTCATGGCGAGCAGCCAGTAACGGTGCTGTGTGCTCAAGAGGCCAGTATATCAGACCAGATACACAAACAATCTTTATCTCCTGTTCATGGTCGGACGAAGGATAGGCCTGGAAGTGATTTGGGAATCTGAACACAGGCATGCTGAAACAATGAGGACGTGCACTCCCGACCAAGCACCTGATCGCGTTACGGTGCTGGATGGCTCTATCGAGAATAGTGATTTGATTTGCCTGACTCACGTTCACTCTAACCATTTCATATTCAAATAGTGATTGGTGTATTTCCACAAAAGCACCAAGGATGGGAATAAAATTGCTCACTCCTGAAAATGCACGTGGCTAATAATAAAGCTTGTGACAGTCCGGATCCGGATAATTCGGGTAGCCGCCCTGACGATTACGTGGAGTTGGGGCCCTACTTTCGGCGTGACCCTCACTTTATTAGCGACTTGTCCACAATGAACTGATTGCGACACTGCAACGATGTTATGGCCAGAGACAACAGTACTGTTTGGAAGTTTGGCCATGCCGGCGACGGCGACGAAGAGGAAGCAGCTGGATTGCTCCAGGAGGAGCCCAGGGCCGGATCTCCAGATGCCGATTCCATAAACAACAAAACAGAGGCTACTACCCGACAACCACCTCTACGGCGACAATCATCCTTTGCACAGCCGCGAGCGAAGGGTATTCCTAGGACGCCAAACCGTGTACGATTCGACGTAGCCGAGCCACGAGCTGCACCGGAGCCCAATGGCTCGATTGGAAGGGAATGGATCGAGGAGGAGGATTATCTGGCGGATGATCATGGTGGTCAGGCACAGAGAAGCGACTCAGGACATAGAGTGCCGCTCTTGACGGATATCGAGGCGCCGAGTGTGACTCTGGCCACAGAGAACTTCGACCCGAACGACCTCCTGGAATCAGCGCGCCCGAAGAGTGGGATGAAGAGTGCGTTCATGAACATGGCGAACAGTATTATTGGCGCCGGAATCATTGGACAACCATATGCCTTCAAGCAGGCGGGCTTGCTCAGCGGCGTGATCCTCCTTATTGCCTTGACCGTTACTGTGGATTGGACAATCCGGCTTATTGTTACGAACTCGAAGCTGAGCGGTACCAATTCTTTCCAGGAGACTATGCAACACTGCTTCGGCAAGTCTGGCCTTGTTGCCATTTCTGTCGCACAATGGGCTTTTGCTTTCGGCGGAATGGTTGCCTTTTGCATCATCATTGGAGACACTATACCACATGTATTGGCAGCTGTATTCCCATCGCTGTCGGAGACGCCAGTGCTGTGGCTGCTCACAGACCGCAGGGCGACTATCGTCTTGTTCGTCCTCGGAATGTCATATCCACTGTCGTTATACCGAGACATCGCCATGGTATGTATGAGATACTCGGCATCAGCAGCACCAGCTAACACTACCCAGCTTTCAAAAGCCAGTACTTTTGCGCTCGTGAGCATGGGTGTAATTGTGATTACCATCCTAACGCAAGGCCCGAGGCTACCACCTGACATGCGTGGCCAGCTAAGAGGCAGTCTCATCATCAATGATGGCGTGTTCCAGGCCATCGGCGTCATCTCTTTCGCCTTTGTCTGCCACCACAACAGTCTACTGATCTACGATCTCTGCGAAAGCCCACCATGGACCGCTTCGCACGCGTCACTCACTACTCGACCGCCATCTCCATGGTAGCGTGCTTGGCAATGGCTCTCGGTGGCTACATCACCTTCGGCGACATGACCAAGGGCAATGTGCTGAACAACTTCCCCACCGACAACATCATGGTGAACAAGCCGCCTTTGCTTCGGACTCAACATGATCACGACTCTACCACTGGAATGTTTCGTTTGCCGCGAGGTCATGACGGAGTGTACTATTTCCCGGCGAGCCACACAACCCAACCGCCCACCTCATATTCACCACTTCGCTCGTGGTATCCGCCATGACTCTTTCCTTGATCACCTGCGACATCGGTGTCGTCTTCGAGCGCGTGGGCGCGACAAGTGCTGTGCGCTGGCATACATTCTCCCACCCCTGCTTTGTCAAGCTCACGAAGCGGAGAACGTGGGAGACTTACGCGTCATACATATGCATTACTTTCGGTTGTATTGTTATGGTTATCAGCTTGATGCAGGCTATCGCAAAGATGATAAGAGGTAAGCGAAGTCCTTACACTTCATGTTTGAGAGAACAGATATGCTGACTTGACGATTAGGCGGCGGTGAAACCCAGAAGTGTGGTTGATCGTAGAATCTACAGCCATGTATTGATAGAAATGTATACACAATAGCTTATTCCTCAAATATTGCATTACTGTTCTTGGTCGATATCTTTCGGTGTGGCTCTCAGAGTCGTGCCGAAGCAGACGCTCAATCCCGCAGCTTTTGACCAAGTCCTTTATTTCCTAAGAACATACCCACGATTCCGTTCGTACTTGACACTTAATGTACGTATATGCTGACCAGTTGTCTCATACTTTCGAAGAACAATAGTCCCTTGCTTGCTTGCATCTTCCTGATGATCTGGCAGTTCTCATGCATAATCCCGATTGCTCTGCATGCATAGCTAGCCAATAGATCTAGAAAGCATACAATATCTTCAATGTGATCTCTGCAAAGCTCTTCATATGTGAAACGGAAGACCCGTCCGATCTGCAGCGCGATACCACTGATGGTTCGCGGGTACTCTTACATAAGCGCCCAGCCGACTTTCGATTTTGACCATCTCCGCAGCCGAGTCCACAAATCCCATATCATCAACTCCCAGTCCGTATCTTCTTCACTCAATGTCAGTACCTTCCATGTGAGAGCTTTGCCTTCACAGTATGGAGGCAATGTATCTTTGTGTATGACCAGGGCTCTCGTTTATGGGTTTCTGCCGTCCAATGGCCTGGAAAAGCTACCATTGCACGAGAATGCTTATGTGTTCGCTTGTGCGGATTCCATCCCTTCCCTTCGTATTGCCTTGTTACAGTAGCTATAGATCTTGTATCGATATCTTCACCCAAGACCGAGGTACCCTTGTACCTCTTGTCATGTCTCTTTCGCGTCTTCCTGCCTGTTGGATCTCTTGAATGTTCCTGGAACCTGGAGTATGGATCTTCGACTCGGCCTGCAGCCTGGACCTGGACCTGGACGAGGAACTGGACCTGGACGAGGTATGTTGCTCGCTGCCGACGTCGTTCAGCACATGGCGAGTCTCAAGTATGCCCTGCGACTCGGTTGGACACGGTAGAATGCATCCTTTGTTCTCTCGTCTCCTCGGAGCTCTGATTCTTCCGCCAGCCTTGTCTTGAGAGCAACTACAGGGAGAATAGCCATCGCTCGGGTTTGTTGTCCGTTGCCAAGAAGCTTTTGTTCTCCTCAACTGCGTGTTGTTGTGGAGGAATAGTGGTCGGCTACAATGGCAATGGATAATCTGTGCTTCGGCGGGAGTTTCTGACTATTGTGGTCTGTTGCTTCACAAGTGCGGATTCCAAATCATCCTCGGCAGGGCTTCGTGGACGAGATGTCGCTGCTGAAACGCCGAAGGGGCTTGTTTAGATGCGGAAGCGAAATATTTCGTGGTGGTAGTCGTTGAATTTGGTTGTGTGGCGCCGTGAAGATAACACACGAGCAGTGTCGAAGTATGCGTATTGCCTTGGAAAGCACTTGGAACATGTCTCACGCGTCGTTGGTCGCTCAGTGGTAGAAGAGGGCAGCGCGGCGTCGTAAGTTCACAGCACAGTGCCAGCGTGCGATGAGGGCATGGCCGCTCCAGCCACGGCCTACGTGCCATTTGGCACTGTGGCTCATTTGTGCTTGGTATTGAAAAGGAATACGCATCATCATACGAGCGAGTGTGTCAAGGTGCTTTGGTTTGCGAAGCCTTATGCAGCTTTACATGATCCGCCCCTTGGACTCCCTTGCTGCGAAGAGCTTGCAGCGGAGTTTCCTTGAACCACAACACAGCAACATGCAAGGGACCATGTCAGCCTACCACGGACACAGAGGTGCTGTCTGTCTTGCAAAGACGTAAGACGACATGCACGACATGCTTTGCAACCAATTGATGGTACAGCGATCTTGCCACACTTATCATCCTCTTGCCGTCGGGCGAGCACAACGCCGACAGCCAGCAGCATCAGCCTGTCACGTCTTCCATCCGCCGACCTTCGACACCATCGCTCAACGAAGCTTGCGCACTCGTGGCCTTACGCGAAATACCGCAAAGCACGACCAAGCATGTTCGACGACGGAAAACCCTTCCTCAGATTCGGTGACCTCGATCGCCAGCCCGCACCCGGTACTATCTGCTTCAGAGAAGCCGCAATGGTACAAACAATACATTAGGCTATGCCAGAACAGAAAACGTACCGCCAAGTACGTATGGGGCGCCGTGCTCCATCACCTTGACCTCGGCGGGACTCGTCCTGACCGAAGCACTTTAGGATCTGAACGCACGCAGCGCCTAGACTCGACCAAACCTTCGACAACTTATCGGGAGTACCCACGACAAGATGCCTTGAAGCAAGAGAAAGAGAGAAACAACGACAGGTGTATCCGACAAGAGCTTTGTAACAAGAACTGGGTGATGGTTCTAAGTCGGCTAGAAACTGCTTGTGTGCTTGAGGACCTTCATGTCTGCGCACTACGAATGTTGAGACAATCATACGTCTGCCACCGAGACACCAGGCATGAGCTGCTCGACTGCCAGGTTACCGATTACCGGTCATCTCCCTAGATTTGCGAAGCTCATACTTGATGGACCAAGTAGTGCGCCACGCAAGCCGTGTATTGACACACGTAAGAAACTATAAGCGCCACTTGCTTCGGCAAATGGCGATATTCCAAGGGTTGAATGGCAGAACTCTCAGACAGTTCTTCTGCAAAGTCTGCCTTGATGGTACTGCTGCCAAAAGATGAAATACATAGGCATCTTCAGGCCATCATCAACAGCATGTCCACCACACTTGCAACGGCCACAGACGGGAATTGCAAGATTTGGCTAAATGTGGCCGGCGACTTCCTATCATAGGCTACGGTGACACTCTCGAGGAGGTTGATTCCGAGCTGTCTTCGAGCTGCTGTCGTGGTAGCCACCGTATGAAGTGCCAGCTCTTTTGCTCGAGGCCTCTCCGGCAATACAGCGAGGCTGAATATTTCCTCTCAAACCTCTCATGGTTGCGAGAGATCACAAGAATCATCGACACAAGGATGTAAGCTGGGATTTGTAATGCCAGATACTCTCGCCATCAAGAAGTCCCAGAATATCGTCCGAGGTGTCTCCAGGGTTGAGGACATCTTGAAGATGCGCGACTGTCCTGCGAGTAGCCGGTAGCCCAATCACCAACCCAGTATCGGCGCCCTCACCATATTGTCAAGCGGGGTATCTGGCCGAACAGCTCTGCAGCTACCAAACGCTCTGTCCATGCACAAACAAAGCGAAGATAGCTGCTACGAGATACCGTCATTCTGTGATGCAATCGTCTCGTTGTATAAGGGGAACTGCTGAGCGTGGACTTGTTCATCTTCGACGGCCATAGAGCCATATGCTGCAGCCTGTCCTCCGACAATGGCTGGAATATATCTTCACCAGACCAGAACCGGTTGGACTACATGCAAGTGTAGAGGGAGTCCTGCCGATCTCCAGGAATGTTATTTCGAGGCAGAGGCGATACTGAACCGTGTCGCACAGCGTTCTTGTCTGAAATGCAGCTTTGGCAGTCTGATCGACGGGGTCATGTTCACCGCAACAAGCTGGATAGAGACGCATATGCCATGAACATGGTATCCAATAGACTGACGCAAACCCTGTGGCTCTCAGAACCATCTCCTTCTGCAACCCGACGACCGGTATCTTCTTCGGAAGTAGTACCACGGGTACCAGTCTCCATGAGCTACTACACTCGATGCGAGGTAGCTAGTCTCTGAGATCTGCTTACGAGTCGGCACAGAAGGATGATCGCTGGTGCCATGGGTGTCGTCAGGATGTTCCAGTGTTCGCCATGTCGTATGGCCAAAGCTACCGGAGCGATTTCCACGTCGTTTGAAGAGACAGCTGGACTACCATGAGAAGACTCTGCACGACAGAGAGGTGTACAGTCTACCCAGACCCACCTTGCCGTCCATTTCCACGATGCCATTCCTTTCCTTGCTCTTGGTTCCGCCAATTATGCATTGCATTTCACAGCGACCGGCAGCGTTGGTATTGTCAAAATTCTCGTTGTTCTTCCGGGTACCCGAAAAGGTGGCGGCATCTTCTCCTCTATGCTGTCGGATCGCGAATTGCGTCCTCCGTGCCAAATGTGTCCTTGGAAAAGCTTCGCACACGCAAGAATGTACCCATGCGTTCTTGCACAGAAGCTCCACGAAGTGCTGCTACTTCTTGCTGTTCAAAGATACACGGAGGTGGCGAGAAGTGATCAGTCGCGCTCCGAAGTATATGGCTCGTGGCCTCTTCCGATGGTGCTCCTAACACTCTCGTGGCCCAAATGCTTTCTTGATCAAAGGCGTGTCATGGTGCAAGTGCGGCATCGCTCCTCACGATCGTCGACAAGAACCGAGTGGGAGTAGGCTGCTAGTCGTCCACCGGCGAGCTCGAGTGTGCCAGTCTGATGTGTGTGACATTGTCGTCGTCGTCATTCGTCGTCAGGCGCGCGACCGTGGATACTGACACCGAATACCTCGATGTCAGCGGTGGTGGCGTGTTTGCTGCAACAATGTCCGCGATATCACGTTGGCGGAGTCTTGAGATGCGTTGCCCTGCGGTGGCGAGCTACACGGCTCGTGTGCGGGCATACACTCACATCGATGCCGGTGCCGAGAAATAAGACTAGTGCTGAGAATCGGTAACCATGCTTTGAACATTCATTGTGGCTACTTGTGAGAGGCGGTTGGGCCACGAAGCTGCGGACGCGAGGGACGACTTACGCCCAAGCAACGCAGAACGCCCACGCTCAGCGCAATGGCAGCATACGCCAGCATAGTAAATTGAGCGCAAGGCTACCGTGATGATCTAGCACAGGCGCTTCATGATCAGAAATTGCGATGGCCCTCACGCATCTTGCCTGCTTTCTCTCGAAAGGCATGCCTGGGCTGGCGAGCACAGCGCTCCTCGGCCAAGGCAGCGAAGACGCTCTTCGTTCATGTGCACAATATCGCCCGCAGCATTGCTTGCTACAGGTTCTGCAAACTAGTAAAGCTCTTCTTCGAAACAGCAGTTGCTTGAAACAAAGCGGACTGGAAAGAAGGAAAGACATATGTGTGCCAGCCGCAGTGCAACCCTCGCTGCTTGAACATGAACATCATAGCCTACAAGCATGCGTTCAGTGACTCGCGCTTTGGGCGGTGAAAATGTAATACCATGCTCATCCCCGTTGCATGCCATGCATAAGCTGTGAGAACCTACAAACTACAACATGAGTTGGCGCATGGCGTACTCTCACGTATCTCTTCTCCAACACGCCGTCGCATGCGATGGCGTTGATTGATGAAAACATATGAGGGAGTGCTTCTTGGGTTACCAAGAATGATCGTGTCTGATTGCGTGAAAGTACCGGTTGAGTCGAACAATACTCGCCCAACTAGGTATTGCCTGGTACAAGGCATGAAGGCTTGGCCTCTTGAAGCCGAGAAAGAGAGAGGACGGCGAAGAACATCACTCAGAGTCTTCCTGCATGGGACCTCAGACCTACAAACAAGACGTGCCTTCTTCTCCAAGCTCGTGTTTGCAAGCAAACACAAGCGCTGATGAAAAAAGATTGTTTGCGATTGCTCGCAAGTGGAGCTCCAAAAATTGATGACCCGGCCTCAGTGCTTCAGACAAACTCCGCTGAACCAGGTCTTGGGGGTGTTTGTGGTCCAAAAATTGTGACGAGACAGGCCCTTTCGGACGGTTCGTAGAACACAAACCTACCTGCCGTCTAGCGGGGGCAGACACCGGTAATCGTTCACCAAGCCAACTAACCCGGAACTTTCCCATTTGGTCCCGCCGGGAAGTATGAGGAAGAAAAAGAGAGAAGGATTCAGGGGTAAGCGGGCCCTTAAGTATTTGCCGGCTGGCGCCAAGACCGCGATGTCAGTGCTCCTGTTCTGCTGCTGCTCTAGGCGGCAGTGTACAGGTTTACGCTGGCAGGAAGGGCAGTACGCAGGCGTTGCATGGCTGCTTGGTCAGCGTTGGGGAGTGAGGTTGCCTCAGGCTTGCTCTGGTGTTGCCCGGCGACGATGCTATGTCCGCTACAGAGATGCTACAGCCTTCGCGGAAGTACAAGGAGCATGCTATGGGCTCTGGCATGGAGCTCTTGTAAATTTCCTTGCCGCGATGTCCATATCTGTCTCGATATTGGCGAGGAGGGCTACGTAGAAGGCCTCGTTACTCCCGCCGCTAGCTCAGCAGACTTGCCAGCAGCTTATCTCCGCTCGTTTGAGCGAGATCGGCGACGGTATGCCTCACCTACGTTGATACAATGGCGAGAATGTGGCTCCTGAGAACATGGCTACATGGGACTGCATTACGCGTGATGATCTGTCATATTGACTTTACGATGCGAGAGAGACATTCTGAGCACGCAGGAACATCCAGTGTGAGACCGCTGGGTCTCTGAGATCTCAGCGACCGAGTATTGCCCTTCTACAGCAAGAGTTGAATGCCAACGTAAGGCATTGCAGCGTCTTTCGATGATCTATTGGAAGCTATCCTCGCTGCGTTGCTTTCCTGTTTGGAAGTCAAGATCCAAAGCCTATGGCTCTTCACTCGCATTGGGACAGTCTTTTCGAGCTGCACAGTGTGCTCAACAATGGTGTTCCATTCCCGTTCTCTTTACGTCCATGCTCTTTCCGAGGTGGCGAGAACGAACACTTTATGTTCATGCTGCACACCCATCGTCCTTTGATCACGTCTGATCGCCACCAGTTGTTCTCAACCCATGAGTACTTCTGCTTGTGGCAGGCCCATCTCTTGCTGCCAAATTCTCGATCGCAGCTCTGCATCGCAGCTCTCGATACCAATTCTTTGTCCCAGCTCTTGCATCCCAGATCTTACTGTCTTTCGAGCTCGCTTGGGCCAGGCTTTGGCACTCCGCGTCGGTCGTTGGGCAAACCTCGATCTCCTTCTGAACCGAGGACGTGGAAACAAGGGTGGCGCTGCGAGGAAAGAGTGGCGATGTAGGCTCGTAGTGACATTCGTCTCTTGCTCTCGCTCTCGCTCTCGCTCTGCTCTTCGAATAGGAGACGGGTATCGTGGGTTGGTCGCTTCGCGTGCTGCCGGAGTTGTTCGTTGTCTGGAGCAATGTCTGGTCAGCAGTCTTCTTGCCCTTTGGCACAAAGACATCAGCGAACATGCAACATTTGCGCGCGCTTCGTTTGCTCGATCCGAGAGATTGAAGAATTTGCAAACCTGCTTGCTCGAAGTAGATTGATCTGGTTATGGCCAGCGCCTCGCCACGCGCAAGCACTTGGGCGTTCCGTGTCTGTGAAACTTGGTCGAAAGTTCAGCGAAGCTTGAGGTCAATGTCAACAAGCATGGCTGAAAGACATCTCCGAGTGCACGACGTCTTCTACGCACTGAGAAGCTCGAGGCCGTGTAGACTTGTGATCTACATGGCGATGCTCTCTGCGAGACTGGCCACCATGCTGCCAGCTAGGCGATTGTGCCATGTCGCTCGATGAGCGTTACGTGTGTGCTGCATGAGTATCAAAGACGAACACAGCCTCTCGTAGTCTCTTGCACTTCCCCGAGTAGCAAGAAGAGCTCTACGTGGAGACCTATCTCCTGCAAGTGGTCTCGCGCCCTTGGAATTGACAAGGGAGCTGTGAGCCAAAGTCTACTCATAGGCGTCTCGAACGAGACCGTGACAGGTTCTCACTCTACGATGTCCAGTAGCCATTACAGCTATCGAGAAGTGGATGATGGGTGATCTGAGCGTTCGCTCCTGTGAAAGCATGCTGTACACGTCGTGGCTCGCGAAGGAATCCCTGCGGCCAACATGGAGACTATTCTCATGACCCATAAGGCGAAGCACATCAGCCTGCTCATTTGAGAGGCGTGCATCTGGACAACGAACATCACGCACGTCTTTACAGTCTATCCTACATGTCTATGAGGATGTTGTGCTCATAGTCACTTGTTACAGGCTACCTCCGCCCCGTTGTCGGAGAGGCAGCACACCTCGCCGTCGTCGTCACCTGGCCCGCTGTGCACCACCGGAGCCAGGGCGCTCCTTCCTCACTTCCTGTCCGCTTGGCACGGTCCCACTTTTTATTATTGCCGTTCACTGCGCTTCCGACCTAACTTTTCCACCGATACACCACCACCCAGCCTCCGAGAAAGTCGCACCTCCTCGCGATTTCTCAACGGCGACCTCTCTCTCTCTCTCACGTCCATCCTCATCATCAACTCATCTTCATCCACACTTGACACGCTCACCATCATCATGACGCTTCGCGTCACCGCGAGGCTGCCCCGGTCGCAGAGACCGCCCCAACTAACCAAGGCGACCCGCAGAGGGACGCGAGGCTGTCTGCCATCGCCATGGCGGATCTCGGTACAGCCAACACCCGCGAGAGCCCGGCGTACACCGCCCTCACTGACGCTCGTGGGAACGTCACCTTCCCTGGCGAGAGTGACGAACACCCACGCTCGTGATCAAATGCAGCGCCACCGCAAGAGGATTGGGAACACGACCGACGCTCGCACCAGATTGTGGAATGGTAAGCAATCTTTCTCACTATTTAGACCGAACTCCCTCACTGACTTGACACAGATCCCTCCGTCTTCGGCGAAGAGGAAGATAATGACCTCGAGAACATCTTGGATGGCCAGAGCCATCGCTACCAGTCCACTACTGGTCCGGCCCAAGGTGGTCGTACTGCTACCCCTCGTGCTGGTCCTGTTGCTGGACCCAACAACAGAGTCCAGTCCTCGGCACCTGCCACTGGTGGTCAGCGCGTCACCTTCGCCCCTGGCACCAAAGGCCAGCGTGTCAATTCCGCCCCTGCCAACAGAGTAAACCGCTTCACGCCGGGTCCTAGAGCTACCGCCATGCCTCTGCGTACCCGCGGCTACTCTCCCACCGCCCATGGTACTGTTCGTGACCATGGCGGAATCCGTCAGCAGCTGCCAACCCCGCCTCGCCACCAGAATGGCAACCAGGCACCTACCAACATGGCCTTGCCTCAGCGTCGTCAAGGCGGTCAGCAGACTCCAGCCCTCCCAACTCACCATCATCAGGGCGGAAACCAGGCTACTGTCCTTCCACCTCCTACCACCAATCCTGGCGGCAGAACTCAAGTAGCCACTATTCAGGCTACTACTGTCCATGACCAAGGCCATCAAGCCCAGACCGCTCCGGCTGCTACGCGCGCCGACAGGATCCCCAGCGGTGCCGACTCGGGCGCCTCCACCATCCCTGTCGGCGGAGAGGCCACCAACTACCATCGCTCTGACTCTGAAGAGCTCAACGATGGGGCGAGTGCTTCTAGTTTCCGACCCGAAAGCGAGCACGACATCGACGCGCGCAAGCTCAATGCCCTCTACGAGGCTGTTATCACTGGTAACCTCTTCTCGGCCATCAAGAAATGGCCCACAGATGGACCTGCCATCACCAAGATGAAGATTCACCTTGTCGATGCCGCCATCGAGTCTTCGAGGCCCGCCCCTGCAGTTGTCAAGGAGGGTCCCGCGTGGGTCGAGGTCTTCCACGCCACTAGAAAGTTCTTCGTTGGCAGAGCTTTCGACATCCGCAGCATGCCTGAGAAGACGAGCCATATTGAGCTCGCGAAGATGACGGGCGAATTTTGGGGCTTCAGAAAGCTCCACTACGATGCAATGCAGGCGAGGACCTTCTCCAGACACGTCAACAACCTCATGCGTTCCCAGTGGGAGGAAATGAACAAGCTCGACGTCCTTGAGGAAGCCGTCCATCGCTTCCACCCTCAGCTGGCCCGCGGGCACAACGCCCCTGAGGTTGCGGAGGTCCAAGAGCCGGGCCCGGGTGTTTGCAAGCTGCATGTCGTCAGCACTACCCGCAACGAGCTCGCCCCAGCTGGAGGTTGGCCCACCTATCCTGGCCCTGATGGCCTTACGATCACCTTGGCTTGCGAGATCAATCAAGGGCTGGTTGACAACAACAAGTTCCGCCACATTCCGGCGGCCTACATCCATGCCCTTGGCCAAGTTGCCGAAACCCTGTCGAACGCCGTTGTTGCTGTTGACGATGATGAGCTCCCTGCTGAGCTCCCTGCCGGATCGGCTGCTGCTGATGATGGTTATGAGTCACTTTGAATGTTTAGAGATGAAGTGAAATGAGGATTGTGCGTAGCTTTAGCTACTCCTTGCGTTTGTGTGATGGATTGAGATGAAGTGAAGTAAAATGATGAGTAGCTTTAGCTACACCTTGTGTCTGTGTTGGAAATGAACACACATAGTACAAATTCAATGAAAACTGTTCGCGTATCTCGATGGTAAAGTGGCTCCCTTCTCTAATCAAAATGCCTGGTATAAGCATGCAAACCCATGAGACGCCATTCACGTCTCAATGTCACCATAGTACATAAATCAGGGAGGAGTATATGGTATGAACCTACACGATTTCGAGGTGCCGCTATGGTCTCATCGGGTCTTTGCCTCCGCGCTGGTATAGAAGCGGTTTACATTGGCTCATCTTACTACGAGAACTCAACATTATCTCTGCGGTGATACACTTTTGTATTGGTCTAGAAGCAGTTTGTAATACCCTCTATGATTGCAAGACATCACTGCTTTCTCAGCGGAAATACACTGTATCATTAGTACAGCATCAGTGGACAATCGCCCGTATGATTGCGAGAGACCCATTCTGTCTCCGTGGCACCATACCCATTTATTTCTACAATAGAGGTAGATACTAGGCCACATAATCGCAAGATACCACTTTCGTCTCAGCGGCACTCTATCTCAAAAACAGCATATCAGTAGTTGGTAAGAACATACAAATTTGAGAGATCTCACTGTTGTCTCTGCGGTAGTATACCTCGAAAGAGGCATATCAGTAGTCGATACGAGTATCGAATTTTGCAGAGCACTGCTGCTATCTCATTGGAACTGTGGTTTCTTTATGCTATGTTAGCAGTAGATATTAGTGTAAATCATCATAAGATACCAGAGTGAGAGTCTTCATGTCTCTAAGGCAATGCACCTCAATAACAGTGTCTTAGCAGTCAGTACTAGCATATGTAGTCATAAAATACTAGTGTTGTCTCTTCGGTATCACGTCTTACTTACGGGACAGAACCAGTTCATACTAGCATATAAGTTTGTGATATACCAGAGTGAGAGCCTTGATAACTTTATAGTACTATATCGTGAGATTATCATCGTAGTATTGGATACTAGCACATATATCTACGAGACATTACTATCTTCTCAGTAGTACTATACCTCAAATCAAGTTTAGAAGTAATTGATACGAGCACACAGCGATATAAGATCTAGAATCAATATACCTGTATCTCAATGGTAACCGATCTCAAGATCAGGATCGCAGTAACAGGTACTAGCATACACGATTATCGCATATCAGAGTTGGGATTTCTGCATCTCTATAGCACTATTTCTCGAAAGCAGCTACGCAGTAGTAGATACTAGTGTATATGAATACAGCCTACGAGAGTTAAAGCCTTCATATCTCTATAGCACTATGTTCTAAGGCTAGCATAGTGGCGGCAGGTACTAGCATACGTGATTGTGAGATGCCATAGAAGGAAGTAGCCGATCTCGATAGCAATAAGGCTGGAATCAATCTCAGATTCCCATAGATTAGCACATGCTATTATGTAATCTCATAGAGTTTGAGGGAGCTTCTCGGAAGTACATTAGTTTCAATGTCGATGCAACAGTCTATGTATTAGCACATATGATTGTCAAGAATTGAACATAAGAGCAAGCGAAGACTGTTTAAGATCTTTACCAAAGTAACGAAGACCTCTGATAGGAGCTTGAGCAATGTTGCACCTACAGAGAAATGATGAGCGTGTTCCGACGGCCTTTGAGTCTTCTGCTGAAGCAGATGGCACTAGCATATTGGCGATTGATGTGTTACTCGATCAACAAATAGTTCTCGATGGTCTCATAACTATTTCGTTCGAGAGTGCAGAGTGCGTTAGCACAAGTATTGATCACGCCAATTGCTTCATCTGTCGCACTAGCTTCAGATGAGAGATGATGGAGGTAAAGCAATTTTTGATTCAATGATCCTCATTCACCTTACGGCAGATGAACTTGGTGTAATGCTATAAAAAGGCAAACTTCAACGCCTTCTTGCTCATGGCCATTCATGCTCCGCCTCATAGTACGCCCGGTGATATCGCTGAGGTTTCTTGACCTTCTCATCTCCGCCACTGCCTCCTTCTCTGCGCTTGCTCTTGTTGATCTCATCGCTTTGCAGTACGACTTGGTGCCATTGCCGTGGATCTGTTCAAGCTCTCTCCTTACAGGCTTCGCGTCACCGAAACTAGCGGCAATGAAGCTAGCTTTGGCGATGTCGTTCAGATCTTGGTCTCAGCACCGAGCGAATCGCAGGCGCACGTAGCGGCGATGATCGGGGCTTGCTTGTCTTGTATTGCTACTTTGTGATTGTCTATGTAAGTTTCCGATACACGGAATCTGAAGTGAATCCGTTCCTGCACCATTCCCGCTTACTCACCCACCCCATTGCTTGCTGACGGAAATACTAACCTAGCGACCAGTCTGCTATTATCAAGCAAACGCTCACGATCACCAGGTCAGCTACTACGATGCCCAAAACCCCACTCGACGAAGAGAAGACTTAACTTATGCGCTGCGTTGAGTTCTGCTCATTTGACTAGACACACAAATCATAATTTCAGATTGAACTGATGAAGAATTTGAAAATACAGTATTTTCAACACTATAATACACCGCCTTCGCCCCGTGGAGTGTCCCTCACAGCTCAAGTAGGAGTCCATGCCCAGAGGCGACGGCAGAATGCGCGAGTGTGCTCACAGCGGTCACCACTTTCTTCCCCGAGAAATTGTTCTCATAGGAGATTCATGGTTAAGGCTTGTATAATGTAAGCACTGGAGACATTCGTGCCGGTTCGTTCGCGCCGACTTCCGTACATTACTCCGTACATCCATGACCCAGATTTCCGCAACTGCATCCTTTGTATAGCTCTATGTCCCCACAGTTCGTTCTCAGAGCCATCAATTTACGATTTAGCACCTTGTAGCCACTTCATTGCCTTTATGTCATGAACTGCTAAGGCTGTTGTCAGGTCTGTAGTTGAAGGTATGAGGAGAAGAGTGATGTCCACCATGTCGCGATTCGATGTATGTAACAGGAGTTGTTAAACAGATAAGGTAGCAGCTGCAGTAAAGATGCGCTAGACTCACATATGCTACATTCGCCACATCACCGTCAGATCAAGCGCCTGCCATGATAGCTCCTTCAAAGTCTCAGGCTGTGTCTTGCCGTTGCCGGATTCCAGGGAAGCAGGATCGAATATGCCCTCCTTGGCGTTCTGAGGGAAGATCGGTAGTCGAGCTCGTGGACGTGTTTTCAAGTGCAGTAAGCGTATAATGCAACGCACGGCGAATACAACACGAGCCGCCCGGGGAACTCAGGGCGTCAATGGACTGTCTTGTCCTACTGCATCGATGCTGTCGTGTGGATTAGCTAGTCGCTGCAGTGAGAGTGAGATGCTTTCCCCGATGCTATGCCTACCACGCCGCCGTCGAGTTTAAATCAACATATGGGAGCTCCCTTGGAGCCGCCTTGGAGCTGGAGCCTGCGTTTCACAAGGCTCCTCTACAACGGTTGTAGCCTGTGTCCTGCGGGGTTCCAGGGAAGCAGGATCGAATATGCCCTCCTTAGCGTTCTCAGGGAAGATTGGTAGTCTGGATCGTGGACGTGGTTTCAAGCGTAGTAAGCGTATAGTGCCAACCAAGGCAACTGCAAGCACGCGCCGCCCGGGGAACTGAGGACCCTTCGGGTTATCATGGGAGTCCTGACCCGACCGGCTCAGAGTGTACTTGAACATCGCTTCCTCCCGAGATGTTGTCTCGAGACCGGTCAAGACCGATAATGTGCTGTCAGAAGTCTATAGAAACGAACCACACCCTCGCCATCCAGAGGAGAGCCTCGTTGAGGTTACGCCGCGTCGACTCGGGCATAAATAGGCGAGGGATGATCACCTGTCTGTCCGTCCACAGCTTTTTGGCCAGCGTTCGCATGCCGGGATTTATGCGGATCGCTGGCACACAGCCCTTATATCGACGTGCGTAATTCAAGTTGAGAGCAAAGCGCAGGACGATTAATTCAACACACTTGCTGGGTATTCCTAGGCTGGCAGACGGCTCGTGCAGGTGTTTCCGAAGGTAGGGCTCGAGCACACGATCATGGTTCCGGTCGGTTCCCGCGAGCCTTCCTCACAGCCAGCGTGGCTTCGTACAAGTCTAGGTAGTGGTCGCGGTCTGTAGACGATAGTGTATAAGAGCACGGAGAATCCAAGTATGCTTGGTAGTCAGTCTCCAAGCAGAAGGATATGAAGTTGCATAGGCGCACTGTCTCTAAACAGGCTTCGCTCATGTTGTATTTCCTGGTCTCGACTTCGTTTTCTATGCGGTCAGATATTTGTTCCGAGCGCTGAACCAATTCATATGCAGGCGGAGAGCATCTGCGTGGCGACTTTTGAAACATGTTGATGATTCCCAAGTGTCATGGATGGAACGTGAATTGAGAGAAGTAATTTGGTGCGCAGAGTAATGTCCAGTTGATGAAGATGTCGATGTAAGGATGCACTATGTGGGAGGAGAGAAGAGAGACGGTCGGCATATAATTGCTCAACGCGCGCATGGCAAAGCCAGATCAGCAATAGACTTTCTCAAAAACGTAGTGCTGAAGACTGCGCTACCTAGTCGATGCCTGCTTATTGATGGCGCTTACATTTGCGTTCGATGTGATTGGCATCTACCAGGTCAATGTCCAGCATCGACCTTCGACTGACCAAACTTAAGAAAGCAATCAGATTCGCCGGAATTGCCAGAGGTAATGCAATTGTCTGAGCGCTGAATATAAGGGAGACGAGTGGAAAGACAGTCCGCGAAAGACCTGAGTAATCGTGTATTTCTTCTAATAGAAGTTGATCTTTCTGGTGGCCTCCTGCACATTGCACATTCAGCGATGATACCATTGGCAGCGGATGCATGAAGAGCGAAGTTTCGGTTAGGTTCGCTCAGCTGAGGATGTCACCTTGTACCTAACCTGTCCGAACGATGAGCCGCTCTCGCCCAGCGAGAGATGGATTAAGCTTTCGGCAAGATGCCAGACCGATGTGGGAATACATGTGTAGTCAGCCACTTATCCTCACGCACTCTGACATATACCTTGACACAGCTCTAAAACAAAATGAACAACGCTGCATGTTCTGCAACAATGCTTGGTGAACGACGATGTGCTCTGGACAAGTTCTATGTGTTGTGCTGGAGATGGATGCCAGCAGTCCGGATGAAAAGGCTAAAGCAAACGCTTACATAAGCGACAGTTGCCCATCTTGCATGGCCGGGATTGGTTGCTGACAATACTCCAACTAGCATGTCGAAGGATCAACTTCAGCTGCTTGTTGCAATGTAACGTCGTGATAATTCACAAAATGTGCCACAATACTAGTCGTGGATCGAAGCACCCTCTTTATTCCTCTACAGATGTATCAAGAAATAAACAGTAAATCCTACCGATCAAATCTCGAAACATGACAGTCCAAATCCTACCCGCCTCAGAAGAAGATGCTGAAGATCTCGCGCGTATGGTTGTCCTATGCAACGCAGACGACAAGATCTTCAACCACATCGTGGCACGCGAAAGAAATGCCACTCCAGCACAGAAAGCCGAGCACATACGTTGGCGCTCAGAACGTAACCGCTGGAACATGCGAAAGAAAGGGTCTTACTAATTCAAAGCTGTCGACACGCTGACGAGTCCTCTGTCGGCTTCGCAGCCATCATTTCGCCAGAGAACGAAAAGAGTGCTTGGCCTGGAGGGCCCTCAGACACTGTTGATCAGGAGTATTTCATGGAGTATGTGCAGGCTGTAGAGCGGAAGAAGAAAGATTTGCTCGGAGACGCAGACAATATCTGGCGTGAGTCTCGCCTCGACCTGTGTGTGACGGCTCTCGCTGTGCAGCTGACAGCTTCCAGATGTGCCCGCTATGGTTGTGCACCCAGAGTATCAAGGTCTTGGTATCGGGAGTAGATTGCTCGCCGAAATCTGTGCATTACCGAAGAAGTCTGGTCATGGAGTCTACTTGGAATCTAGTCCGGCTGGCACGAAGTTATATCTGAATGCAGAGTTCGAAGAGATAGGGAGCATTGGATTCATGAACGGTCAATACGTTCTGACTTGTATGTTGTGGAAAGCAGACTCGACGTTATAGGAAGTCACTTCATCAACTTGCCAGCCAGATGTGATTGCCACCTATGAACTTGGGTGTATCATAGCAACTGCCTGTAATGTGACTGCCATCCGTGTACGTGCCTCTTGTTGTATGCGATTCTTCCGCGCGGCCGCCTCTCTCCTCTTCTCTCTTCCACAGCAAACACATCAGATCCGTATGTCGATACCATCAGGTCCGCTCCGTGGAATCCTGGTTCGCTGACGCTGTTATAGAGCCATATCGCTATAAAGCTTTCGCTGCTACAAAGACATTTTTAAACGTACGTTCCACTTCACTTTGAATACTGCCTTCGAACATGGTTGACTGACTTGCCTCACAGATTCGCAACCAAGCAAGTATGTCACAAGTCGTCGATACCTCCCAGCACCCATGATCAAGACTCAGCCTGACCGTCGAGCGCCGTCACTGGCACTTCGCTTCTTCGATGCACACATCCCTTCCGCAACCTGCACAAACTTCAATTCGATGCCGTTGAGACATGTGCTAACGTGAGTGCAAAATAGTCAAGATGCATGCCGCCACTGTCGCCGCCGCCGCCGCCGCCGCCACCACCATTCTCTCCGCCTCCCACACCCTCTCAGCGCCCTCTCCCGCGTCCTCGTATACTCCGCAGATACTGGTCCCGTTCCCTTCCGATGCTCCGTCTCCACAGCCAATCTTCCATATTGATGGAGACGTCGTCTTGCAATGCCCGGCAAGCCCGCCGTGTCCGCCGTGCCCGCCGTTCCCACCACCACCACCTCCGGCACCGGCACCGGCAGCAGAGCAGACGTGGTTACCGAGCTGGATCCAAGTAGCAGGCTTGTTGGTAGGCTGGCTAATACCATCGCCAGTGTGAGTAATAGACGTTGCTCGTGCTGTGGGATCCTTGCTAATGATACATGCAGCAAGTACCTATAGAAAAGGCGCCACAAGCTGCTACAATGGATCCGCTCTCTTGGTCAAGTCAATCAACCCACCGAGATCCGTTCAAGTCAATCACAACGGGGTAGCCAGATGCAGATCGAAGGGTCTCAACGGGACAGTGGAGGAGATACTCAGGACCGGGATCGCGAGGGGCAAGCTGAAGGTCAAGGGGGGCGCGAGGAGAATTGGTGGATGCGTGTGTGGCGCAGTGGGCGGCGCAGTGCGCGGCAATTTCTTGATGATCATAATGAGTTCTCTTTTTGGGGAGTTTTGGAGGGCGTTTTGGGGGGGCCATGATCGTTTTTTTTTTTTTTAAAATCCATAATGGGATGCCTGCGTTTTCGTGCTTCACTTGCTCTCAGGCGCACAGAAAGCCTTGAACTCAGCCCAAGCCTTCTCCAAATCATCATTGACCACAATCTGGTCGTGCACGCCAGGCGTCTTCGAGTACGCAATCTCGTTCTCAGCCTGCTTCAGACGCGCCAGAATCGCTTCCTCGCTGTCCGACGCACGGCCTCGCAGCCTCTGCTCCAGAATCTCGACCGAAGGCGGCTGCAAGAAGAGGTAGCGAGCGTTGAGATCGGTCTTCTTGACCTGCTTCACACCCTGTAAATCCCAAGTAATCAGCACGTAACCCTCCATAGCCCTCAGCAAACCCAAACAAGTCTTACCTCCATCTCAATGTCCAGAATGCACGTCCTGCCCTTGTCCCTCACATCCTTGACGGCCTGCACACTGGTGCCGTACAAGTTGCTGCCGAACTGCGCGTGCTCGATGAAGCCGTTGGCTTCGACCAGCTTTTGGAAATCCTCCCGAGTCACGAAGTGGTACTCGCGACCGTTCTCCTCGCCCGCGCGAGGCCGCGGGTGGTGTGCGAAATGCTGAAACCGTAGCGGTCGGGGTACTCGGCGAACAGGCGCTTAAGAAGAGTAGACTTGCCGGCGCCTGAAGGGCCGGAGACGACGATGGGGCGGTTCTCTGAGGAGGAGATTGTTGTTAGTGGGGTTACTCATATTGAGGACGTGGTGTAGAGGGGTTCATTGTACCGGTGGAAGACATTGTGGCTAGCCTGCGACAGTGGGAGACGGAGACAGGTGTGCGGATTATGAAGCGAGAGTGGGTGAAAGCGTTCGTCAAGCAGTGAAGCTGACGAGCGGTCGTGTGCATTTAACTCTCAAGGGATGTCATGTCTAGTTCGCGTGTCTGGACCTCGTGGGCCTTGGGCTGCTTGTGGAGCGGCGCATTGGTCCCTGGTCGGCTTTGTGCCGAGTCTAGCGCGGATCGTGAAGGAAGGGTGTTGGTAAGACAATATTCACATGCGAGGATTTGTTTGACACACGTTGGTTGGGTAGACATTCTATTACTATATGTATTTGACCTGCCATACCAGAAGCAAGAGTAAAAGACATTAGGTCCGTCGCGAAAGAAGTACATGCTGAAAGAGGTTGGTTGAGATGACATAGCATCGATTGGCTAATCACACAAGTATATACATATACAACTACAAGGGGTATGGTTACAGTCGTCAAAAACATCTACAAACTCGTCACAGGTCCCATTTTCGGATGTCTTCGATCTTAGACTCGATCTTCGTCATGTCTTCCGTGCCGCAATCCTTCCAGCGAACTTTCATCTCGTCCCAGACTTCCAACATGCGCGGCGTACCCATGCACTTGTGAAAAGCGCGGAGGACGGTGACTGCTAAGCCGAACGTAAAGTATGGAGCCCTGTGCTCTTCGGATAGTGCACTGACGCCGGCTCTTCGTCCTCAATCTCCAAAAGGCCTTGTGGCCCGTCGAATGGGTCTAAGTGCTTCACTTCGGCTTCTCCAGCGACGGGAGGCGTCTGTGTCGTCTTCTTACTATCTGGCAGCGATTCACTGGCATCTGGCGAAGGCGGTAAAGGCCCAAGAGCATCGCTCTCAGGTGCAACATCAACTGGCGGCGTCTCGGTCGCTTCTTTGTTGGGTATTGGCGAATCAATGGCATTGGGCGCGGATGTAGCCTCAAGGAACTCTTTCCAGAAAGACTCCAGAACTTTCGGTGTCCATGCAGAGTGCGCGTAGCCGCCATGAATGATGAATGCCGAGAATATGGTAAGATAGACACTTCCATGAACGTGGAACCCGCGTTCTTTCTTCTCGGCTAATAGCTCCTGCACGCGATCCAGATCTCCAGACCCGCGCGTATGGTAGCGTATGAGGAGTCGGTACGTAAGCGCATCAGGAGCGACCGGGGATGCTTCTTGGATCTGCTCCCGACCGAGCGTCGCCAGAAAACTGTGCCCCAAAGAATGAACTCTCGTGTCTTTCACGCTCTTCGCGTAGCCGTTGTCCAGTTTTGTTCAGCAGGCTAGCTAATCTTCGCCGTTTCCGCCAGTCGGTTGGTCCTTTGGCGCTGAACAACTTGCTCGCATGCAAAGCGTTCATCTTGAGGAAAACATGTTCTGCGGCAGCTGGCTCTCCTGATCGGATGAACGAAAGAATGACGCAATTCATGACCGCCGTGTCGATGATTTCGCCAGCGTTGACCATGTCGTTGAATGCTTTGCGCACAGCATCTCCGTCTCCTCTCACTCCAGCATAGTATATCATATTCATTCGGAAATATCTGTCCAGCTCCAGACCACGCGATTTGAGCTCGTTGATGATCGTATCGGCTAGAGCATATCGGCCCGCTTTGACGGCGACGTCGAACAAGACATTGAAGACGACTCTGTTGGCTGGTACGCCTGATTGCTCCATCTCCAGCCAGAGCTCAATTGCATCCTTGACTTCAGAATCGGTGCCAATCCTGGCTGCGCGACCTGCAAGATGCATTGCTGCGCTCCACTCCACTGGCGTGAGCCTGATCTTCTCGCCCACACATTGGTCGAGTAGCATAAAATAGCGTCGTCTAAGTTGTGGAGACATGTGAGCATGTTCTGTCCATGTCAAATGTGAAAAGAAAGCCCGAATCATGTAATCATCCATGTATCTCAAGCGTGGTCTCGGTAGCTTGTAGTATAACTTCCACAGAGTGTTGAGCGATATGGTGCCGCGGTGTCGTCGCAAATACCAATACATCCTGTCCAGAAGGTCCGCGTGCGTGTCGTCTATAGGCTCGAGTACCACTCGCTCAGTATCAGCAAGAGCTTCCTGCTCAGGAGTGAAGACCAGGCGAGGCGCAAGTGGATGTTGTTCTTCCCGCTTTTTGTTTGGACCTGGCATTCCATAGGCTGGCCGTACTTCATCTTTTGGCAGACCGTACGTATTCACCATATCCTTGTATTCATCTTTCATGATATCCAGGTCCGATTTGCGGTCCGTTTCGTCCTCGGCTGCGATCATTGCGGCTCCGCGACGTGGAGTATTGGTGGACAGGAATCGCCTGCCGCCGTTGGTCACCGTGTCGTGGTCCTGAAGTTTCCTCCATCCCCTCGTGCCTCGTTGCCACATCCCCAAACCATCTGCTTTGTGTTCTCGGCATTGGCCCGCTGCCACCAAAGATCGTATGAAGACATCTTCCAATGCTGATGCACGCTTTCGTCGGGTATGGGCAGCATCGAATCCCGGTCTCCTGGCGGTTCGTCTGGGGGGCTCGCCACCATCTCCAGGAGCTATGAGGGAAGGCAGGTCGTGGGCGATGCGGGCGCAAGCATTTATCGAGTTCGAGGGGACAGAGGATTGCCGTCTCGAGAGAGTACCGAGTATGGACATGAAGCTCCTGACATTGTGCCAGATCAGCTCAAATGCATACCATAGTACAAATCCAGAATCCTCCCAATGATAGTCGCGCGTTTTCTTAGGCCGTTCAATAGTAATAATAATAATTGTATGGCGTCCTTGTCCAGATGAAAGTCGTACTGCCAAGACCTCCGCGGCCAAACCCCGAGAAAGTCGTTGGTCCTCGATGAGCATCACGGCTATTGAAACACGAGGGGAGCCTAATCACTGAAGCAGATCGTGACACGGTGGACGAGAAGGACTGCATACGAGGGATATATTCGCCGTCAGATTCGAGCGCACGGGAAGCGCACTCTACAATCTTCTCTGGAGCACACATCCATCACCATCAAACATGGGCCGCCTCGACCTTTCCGCCCAGCGCGTGCACAAATACGCAACCCAACTCCTGGACTCAGGAAGAATCACATCACCGCCCTCATGGTACAAGACCGTCGGCGAGATTCCACCTGCAGCTCGCCTCGTTCGCCCAGTCCTTCAGCGACCCCAAAAAGCCGGCAAAGAAGTCATCCAAGCTCTTTAGTCCAGTCAAAGTCACCTACGAGGGGACAGACTCAGATGGGAATATTTCAACGACCACCCTTGGGAACTGGCGAAGCCTCGAGTGATTCTGGAAAACGACGGCAAGGACTATCAGAAGTGGGATTGGAGCCATGCGCTCTGCAGGCCAGAAGAGCGTGATGTTGGTCTGGAGGCTGTGCAGAAGTGGGAGGCAAAGCAGGCATCTCAGGCGAGCAGACCGTTGAACGGTGAAGCAGTCGTGCAGAGACAATATTGGTTGATGCAGAAGGGCGGCATGACAGAAGCGGCAGCATACGACAAGGCAAGAAAGGAACTCTACAGGACAAGGCACGCGCGCGAAATCGAAAGCCGTATCGCAAAGGAAGAGGCGAGAGCCTTCGGTGCGTTCTTCGGAAAGGGTCCTTTGGACGTTGGAATGGAGCTCGAGGACCGACAGTACGCCAACTGGGTCGAGTGGGCCAAGAAGGAGCAGCAAGCACTTGCACAGCAACAATCGAGTGCTTATACAGGAGACGAGGCTGAGAACGCGGCTGCTGAGACGGGACAGGACGAGCTGGACTATGTCTCAGACCAGGTGCCTGCGAGCCAGGCCGGCCAGACAGCATTGGGAGGCGTGGCGCTTCACCCTTGATTGTACAATATATTATATACCTTTAGCTGTTCGAATACATGTTTTGATGCCCTCTTGGGCGACAAGAAGGACTTTACGAAATTGTGTCGCGACCGTCGGCAAGTCTCCAATTTGAGTCAATGCTGTGGTAGAACTTATCCTATGCAGATCTCTGTGTTTTTCCATTAGAATCATCATATTTTATAGAGTGAACACGTAAAGACGCTTACCTGCTTTTTTGACCGGCCCGCGTCCACTCGCGACTTCCTCAGCTGCAATCGGCGCCTGACTGTTTCCTCTCAGCGACACCAAACATTCTAGCGCGGTGACATGCACTATCGACTGGATTCTCACAGTTCACGCTTCGCATACGAGTGATGCGCGATGCAGTGGCGGACACAGCGTTCTGTCAACTCTCACTGCCCAGAAGGCGAACGATAACTTCCCATGCGCGTTCTGGACCGCAAACTTCCAATTCATATCGCCTGTCATGCCGGGAGTGATCAACAAGAAATTGGGCCAGAAGGTAGATTTGGACTTCACGCTTCGCAAGATTTTTGGCAAAGAAAACTTCAGGTGTGATAATAATCTTTACGCGCTACACCCACGCGCTTCTTTCTGACATCCTTCAGACCTACACAAAGAGAAGTGATCACAGCCGCGCTTGATGGGCACGATGTCTTCCTACAAGCCGCCACGAGCTTTGGCAAGAGCTTGTGTTTCCAGCTCCCTGCTGTTGTCGACTATGGGATCACAATTGTGATTTCGCCGCTCCTGGCTCTCATGAACAACCAGATCGCCTCATTACGGACAGCCGGCATCAACGTCGCCACGATCAACAGCACAACATCTCAAGCATTGAAATACGCCATCTTCGATGACCTTCGAAGTGGCCATCCCCATACACGCCTACTCTACGTGACTCCCGAATTCTGCCAAATGGACCACTTCAGAAAGCTCATTCGCATCGTATACGAGCAAAAAGAGCTTGCTCGGATTGCGGTCGATGAGGCGCATTGTATCTCAGAATGGGGCCACGATTTTCGACCGAGCTTCAAAGAACTCGCTTACTTCAAGAGGGAGTTTCCAGAGGTTCCAATGATTTGTTGCACGGCCACTGCAACAGACAATGTACGAGACGACGTCATCAATATCCTCGGTCTTGACCGCACGAAACTCAAGTCGTTCACGATGACAACTAGCCGGCCCAATCTACACTACGAGATTCGCTTTACATCGCACGAAGAAGATCGATACGATGACTTTCTGGCCTGGCTACGCGGCACACATGCTCGCAGAGCCAACAACGCCGCGCGCTCTCAAGAGCTAACTCAACGCAACGAGCGTACCACCAACGTCCCCGGTATCATCTACACGCTTACGCGCAGAGACACTGAAGAGATCGCTGGACGCCTTCGAAACGACGGCATCGGCGCGAAACCCTATCACGCCGGACTGACAACTGAGCAGAAGGATGATCACCTGCATGGTTGGGTGGCAAACAAGAAGGCTACGATATCATTGTCGCGACTACTGCTTTTGGAATGGGAATCGACAAGGACAATGTCCGCTTCGTAGTACATTGGCAGATCCCCAAGTCCTTTGAAGGATACTACCAAGAAGCAGGACGAGCAGGACGAGACGGCAAAGCGTCCATCTGCATGCTCCTATTACAGCCGCGAAGACCGCGATCGGAACGCCATGATTATGCAAAATGAGATCGCGAAGAATGCAAACAACAAAAGCAGCGCCGCAGCTAGGAGCAGGCATGCAATGCACAACCGTGGCAAGAGTTTACAGGCACTCATCGGCTATTGCGAAAAACACCCAAAACCTGCCGGCACAAGCTCATTGCAGGTTTTATTTTAATGATCCGTCGAGACTCCGTGTCAGTGGGCATGTGACTGGCATAAAGATCCGAAGTTCTTGCACGGAGGAAAGAGAAAGCCTTGCCAGCGAAGAATGGTGCTCGACGCAAAGAGAGACGGGTGCTTATGGTTATGACGAGTACGATTGAGGGGCTGCAATGCAACCATCAACGCCTTGCTAGGACAACAGGAGTTGCTGCGCGAGTCATTCCGCCTGGTAACGACCACCCATGACTAAAACAGCGTCGTATCGAGCCATTGCGAAAATGCAATATGCATGCTTCCCATGTCTACGCCTGACACATGTTCCGGCAGCAGACGACTGCGACACTCAACATCTGTGTCTCCGAGAACCATCTTCTTTGTAGGGGTACATGGTCAAACGCCACGACTTCTCAATCGAACAGGAACAAACGGTGTCCAACACTAGAGCAGGTAGGACAGAACGTCACAGGCAGAGAAGACTAAAGTATTAATTGACTTTCGTGTAGCTCACAGCAGTCTATCATCGTAGCTCCCAGGCTACGCCTGCTTTCCACTGTATGCCCGTGTCATATTCGTCAAACTCATAATCGAATCCATGCATCTCTCATAACACCATAACCTTCTAAGAAGCGCCAGCAATAACATTCATCACACCACCATCCACCGTAATGATCTGTCCATTCACATACTCGTTCTTCGCGAGATACAGAGCAGTCATACCCATCTCCGTCTCCCTGCCACCACGCATCGCAGGCACATGGCCCTTCTCCTGCACTTTCTCAGCCGGGAGCTCGCTCTTCTGGTTGTCGTCGGAGCTCTTGGCTGTCATCTCTGAGGGGAAGTAACCCGGCGCAATCGAGTTGACACGAATCCAAGCCCGCTGGAACTCAGAGCTCATCAGCTTGGTGAGGTGGATCGTCGCGCCCTTGGCGGCATTGTAAGCAAAGTGGCCTTGCGCGTGTTTCATTTGTCCGCTCATGGAGGAAATGGTGATGACGCTTGCGCCGAAGCGAGGGAGAGGGCCGTGGGGTTCAATTGCCGGCTTGCAGGGGCAGGAAAGCTACGGTTGTGAAGTAGACGGCTGTCACGTCGGTGTTGTAAGTCTCGTTCCAATCTTCCACGCTCTCGTTGTCCCACAGCTTCTTCTTCAGATCGCTGGCGTCGTCGTGCTCGGGCTCGGCTTTGGGCCCGCCAATGCCGGCATTGCAGATGAGGAGGTTGATGTATTTCTCCTTAGTTTGCAGATCTTGGACGAGGGCTTCCAGGTCCTCTTTCTTTCTGACGTCGGTTGGGCCAATGGGGATGATTGTTCCAGAGCCATCGTGGGTAGGGTCGTGGGATTTGGCGGCGTTCTCGAGAGCTTCTGTACGACGACCGGTGATGTAGACCTTTGCTCCATTGGCGGCGAGGGCTTGCGAGCACATAAGGCCAATGCCTGTGCCGCCGCCGGTGACTACGCAGACAAATCCGGAAACATCGAATAGCTTGGAAGCATCGAAGTGGTGTGTAGAAGCCATGTTGAGTGTGTTGTATGTTTATAGCGACCAGCCGATTTTTGCTGGGAAGATTTATTATACGTCGAACAGCTGGAGCCAGTGTTCTAGCTTTAGAAAACACAGTGGTGCAACCATGACGAGCCCAATGCTCAGTCGTGGCGTGTGGTGGGACTTTGGATGGGTTGGACGCGATGATGCGCGTGAATGACGTACCCGCCATGCGCGACCACGTGAGGTCTAGGTCTAGATGCTTGCATAGACTTACTACAACACCTCTTACCATTCATATCACTCTGAATGTGTGATCAATGTGCCTATAAAAGCAGTGTGAACCTAATGCCGTGCATGAACTTGTCTTACACATGTTGTGTTCCTCGCTTTGTATCCGCTGATGCGTACATACCAGTGATCCGATCATATGCGAATATCCAGACAGGCGACTCATTGACGAATTTACGTGATTATACGTATGGATATGAGGTTCAGATGAATCATCACCTTGCTTAATCTTTGCCCTTAGCATACTGCAGAAACATCTGTGGTGAAGGCTCAGTTACCTGGAACATGCGACTGGACCTGACTGAAATGACAAATGTGCGGTGCTCGTATCGCAAGATCTACATCTGCACCTTGAATATGTTCGACCAATCAGCGATGTTTCGAAATATACCTTGAGCTATCGAGGTAATTTAGCGAGACATACGCACATTTTCTGCGAACCGAAGAGCTGACGAGTGGCAAACTCGCGGAACCGCTCCAAGTTCCGATCGCTGATTCGAAAGGGTTATAGGCGAGATAAGGTAACACAAGCGAGTGCACAAAGGTAGCCCGTACGCACGTAGGCGAAGCTCAGGAACGATGCAGTAGCTGAACCTTTTTGTATTCCCCGGACATCTCACACATATCGAGCCAACATCAACCTCTTGCGGAGACGGCCATGCCTCCCGAGTATTTCATCCATGAAAAGCACTGGATGAAAAGCACAAACGAGCGCCGACATGAACGAAAAGCCATCTCTGGAACGAGTGGGGCGCGTTTGAATAAATGTTTCACATAGATCCAATAAAAGCCTGGTCTAGACGGCAAGTTCCAGTCTTCAATGGCTTAGGCTGATCCTTCGGTCTCACCCTTTCCCCACCAAGGTCTTGGGGCCACTTCCGGGTGCTCAGACCCCCTACGTGTGATGATCCTCAGGATCCTTCAGGACCTGCCGGGCGACACGTGCTTCTGTTTCTCTACGATAACCACTCCGTAGAGATGCTTACTCGTTGTCTTACTATGGCGCACTCTTTCTGCATATACCAAGGCCAATAATACATAGAGTCGCAGCGAACGGATCAGTTCCGTCTTGCTGGACTGCCGCAACCGCTGCTATTACACGGATATGAGCCAATGCAGTCCTGCATTGACCGTCACGACTTCTTCCCGCAAAGCGACCAGAGCGAAGGTGAAAACTGGATGCGCACCTGCAAGTATGTCATTGATGGAAGAGATACATACCAGTAGAGCCATATGCTTACAACGACAGGACGAGAAAAGTCAAGTGTGACGAGAAGTTCCCTGCGTGCAATCGCTGCGTTTCAACTGGCCGCGTTTGCGATGGCTATGGCATTTGGGGTGGCGGCGGTAACAGCTACGGGGAGCGCTATGCCAAATCAAGATCACCCTCAGAGCAGTGCTCAGTCGCCATTACTGTCCCTCTCACAAATCAGATCTCAGCGCGTCCAGGACTCACGAATGCCAGCGAGCGGGCCTACCTAGACTGGTTTACTGGACAGACCTCGACCCGACTGCCTGGTGTCTTCGGCTCTGGATTCTGGGAGAAACTTGTTCTGCAAGCCTCCATCACCGAACCTGCTGTACTTCACGCTGTTCTTGCCCTGAGCTGTGCGCACAGGAGTACATCAATAGCAGGTATTCAGGCAATCGCACCAAACCCTGACGGTCCCGACAAGCATGAGCAATTCTGCCTTCGCCAGTACAGCTCGGCAATCTGTGGCCTGAAACCACATTTCATGAGCACCACTAAAGCCTCATTGAGGGTTGCGCTCATAGCATGTATCTTGTTCACTTGCCTGGAATTCGTGCGTGGGCACTACCAAACGGCCAGGACCCATCTACAAAACGGATTGCAATTGCTCGGCCAGCTCAAGCTTGTCTCACGCGGTGCTCAAGGGACAGAGTCTCCAAGCTTGGGCCAGAACGAACAATCAGTGGATGGATGGCTCGCCGAACAGTTCAACAGGCTTAATCTCCAGGCACAGCTCTTCGGTCACACATGCCCATGCCCAAGGAGATCAGAGTGGAGCGCAGCATCTTGCAGCCAATCTCATTCGTCTCGACGAGCCATGCGCGGAAATGTCTCGATCAACTGATAAGCGAAGCAAGTTCTCTTGCGGAGAGTTACAACATCGAGCGGGCAGGGTCGCTCCAGCGTCTGCCCAGTCCTCAGACTCTTGAACATCAGTCTCGCATACAATACGGTCTTGATGCGTGGTTCAAGGCTTACGAAGCCTCCAGCTCGCCGTCTGGTATTAAAAAGGATATTGAGACTGTCATGGGCTTCAAGATCTTGCACAGCTACTATCTCGTTGCAAGGATCATGCTTGCGACATGTCTTCGCTTGGACGGGGAGATGGCATACGACTACCATACCCAGGATTTCCGAGCCATTCTGCTCAATTCTTGGCAGCTTGGGGAGATTGTGTTCAACGATGCACCCGGCACCAAATTCGCGCATGATCCAAGTATACCGCCAATCGTAGCGGACATGGGCTGGATCACGCCGCTCTACTTCACCGCCGTCAAGTGTAGAGTACGAGAAGTCCGGCTTGAAGCGATTCGCTTCCTCTCTCACGGTGACTGCAAAGAGGGGATATGGGACGCGGCACTGGCATCGCAAATTGGCCGAGAGGTGATGAGGATCGAAGAGGAGGGTCTTGCTGATAGTCCAAGCGACGTTGCGCTGGCGAAGAACACGACAGAGCAGCAGCCGCCGTCTGAAGCCAACAGGGTATTCGACGTGGAAGTAATACTTCCTGAGGGGTCGAGCGCAGGGTTGGGTATAATTTGCAAGAGAAGGAATGACGACGGATCTTGTGAGACTATCGCTCGACGGCGACACCCCGTCACATGTGAATGGGCCGATGACAAAGTACGATGAGACAACTGTATCGTCAAATCTGGACATATCAGCCCAGATTGCCCGTCTGGGCCGGGCAGCACCGAAGCCCTGGACAACGATCCCATGTATGAGTGGAGACGTCTGCTTTCTGGTCTTTAGCCTGAGATCATCTGGTGTCATTTTGACACAGTACCTTACCCTGCAATCAGCACGATAGACGCCGGGCGCCAATACGCAAGGGGACAGCACTTGCCGTAATGGATCGCTCCCATCACTGAATCAACGTGTCTGCGGTCGAAGGGCGCCCCGAACGAAATCGTGGCGACTCGGTGTTCCAAAATTTGTGCCGTTGAGGCTGTCATTGAGCAACGAGCGCCGCGACCTGAGTCGCATCCTGTTATCAATCTACAAGATTGCGAGCGTTGCTCCTCTGAAATGCACTGGTACGGGAAGAGAGATACCACCAGTTCCGATGTGTACGATGGAAGAAAGATCTGAGTAGCGAATCAGATGGCTATCATTTGACAAAAAAGCTCGAGGACAATCCCATCAATCTGTAATATATTGTAACCATGTAGCATACTTCCGCCTCGATACACATATAAGAAACTACCAGACGCCCTCTATTCGCGATGTACAGTCTCTACTCATAAGTCTGCGCGCAGCCTCTCGGTGGGCGCCATAGTGACTATAAGAAGATGTCTGAGAGTAGAGGTGCGTCATTTATAGGCAAGTGCCTGTGTCTTCAGCATCATCTCAATGACAGACAACCCGATTCCTAGAGCTGTCGCCGCTGGGCTAAACACTAGGACACTAGGACACTCAGGATTGTCCGCAGACTTATGAGCTAGAACTGTATGCCTCCGATGCGAAGCTTTCACGGCGATATATAAAAACAACGAAATAGGGTAGCAAAGAGGGTGTTACCGCGCGAAACCATTCAATCATCCGGGCAAGGAAGGCACATGAACAGATGACGGAGGCGTTTCCTTTGCAAGCACAAAATCTGAGTGTAATACAAACGTAGCGACACCATAGCACTGCGCATATTCTGACCAGCCTCAACCGTTATCGAGACTAGATTCTGCCGATGCACCGTACATGACCTGCATCACACCAGGTTCTGTCATCCGACTACTTTCACTTACTCCAGACCGGCAGAAAGGTGCAGCTGCCTTGAAGACGAGCCAACATACACGGTCTTCGGGTACTCAGTAACCACCCAGTCCTGCTTCTCAGTGCTCCAGCTCGACACGTCCCTCCTCGCAAGATCGAACGAGACCTCAGCCGTCTCGCCAGCCTTGATGTTGACACGCTCGAAGCCACGCAGAACGACCTTGGGATCGTAAGGGCCGCCGAGGGAAACGTACAGTTGCGGAACCTCGTCGCCGTCGACGTCGCCAGTGTTGGAGACCTTGACAGTCACGGTGTAGAGGTCTTCCCAGAGACCAGGGTTGCCGCCGTTGGGGCCGGAAGCTGGTGGGTAGCTGAACTTGGAGCCGTCACGGGCACCCTTGGGGATGAAGGAGTTGTCGCCGTAACCCGCAGCGCCGTAGGATGCGTTCAAGCTGGTGCTGTTGAGCCATGGGTAGATGTAGAGAGGGATTCGGGTGATGTCTTCGGGGAACGTGTGAGATGTAGTGCGGTTGTCGATCGTACCGTAGGTGGGTGCAGGGCCAGAGGAGCCCGAGTTCGGCTTGTATGGAGCAGCGTCTAGCTTCTTCACGCTGATGTCGGAGTACTCGAATGTGGTGTAGCTCAGACCGAAGCCGAACTCATATACTGGTGTGATGTTGCGGTGATCGAAAGTGCGATAGTCTACAAAGACACCTTCTTGGAAGTTGTACTGTGGTACGTCTTGGTTGGGAGTGTAGAGGACGTCTGTGCCGTAGTCGGAGCGCTCAGCGCCAATTGTGAAGGGGAGTTTGGCGCCAGGGTTGACACGGCCGTAGAGGACGTCTGCGATGGCATTCCCAGATTGCTCGCCTGTGAAGTGTTAGTAAATCGCAAGAGTTCTAAGAATACTATGGCCATACCTGGAAGACCAGCCCACAAAATGGCAGTGATGTTATCGTTGTCTTTGTATTGATCAATCTCCACAGCTCCCACAGTGTGAAGAACAAGCACGGTGTTGTTGCAGCTTGCAGAGACATTGGCGATCATCGCATCTGCACCTTGCCACAGCGTCAAGTTTTTACGATCGCCAAAGTTGTTCTCAATGTTGATGAAGCCTTCTCCTGAATCAGCGTTGGCGAAGACAAGGCAGACACCAGCGACCTCAGTAACACGCTTGGCCAATGTGTCGATCTGTGAGAAAGCACTGTTGTTGGTGATCGATTGGTAAGAGCCGTAACGAGAGGTGACCTCGTGCTGGATGGCTGCGTCAGGGCTGATGAGGTAGGGGAAGTCGGCTTGGCCGCTGCCCCAGCCAACACCAAGAGTGCCAACATCGCATCCGTGGTTCCTGCAGCCGTTCGGTCCGAGTGGGTTAGAACCAGCATCTTCACCAATGACCGCAGTCAGCTTCTCCTTGTTCGTCAACGGTAGCGCACCCTTGGTGTTCTTGAGCAGAACAGTCGAAGCGGCGCCAATCTGGCGGATAAGCTCTCCATGTTTCTGGCGCACATCAACATGCTTGTTGACAACGCCCGTTCCCCAGGTTGGACCAACGTGAGCGTGGACAGCGCCATTGGTGTAGGGTGTCCAAGATTGGAAGTTGGGTAGTTCGATTGAATCGTCACCATCAACCAGGTACCAGCCTGCGAGGATTCGGACAACCATGTCGTCCAAGCGCCATTGCGGGACAGTGCCATTGAGCACTGCGATTGTAAGGTTGGGACCAAAGTAGCTGTGACCGTCACCGAAGCGGATGTCACCGGCCATCGTCATATCAAGTCCAGCAAGAACAGCGGGGACGCCGGCCGCAGTTGCCTGCCAATCACTCATGACATAGCCTTGGAAGCCGAGCTCTTCTTTCAGGATGTGGTTCAACAGATAGCTGTTCTGACACGCTTGGGAGTTGTTCAGGAGATTATAAGAGCACATGAAGGATGATACACCAGCCTTCACGGCGTCGGCGAATGGCCTAGAAGAGTCAGTCTCATCTCTGATTCAACCATCGGCTAGAGAAGTGCCTTACCAAGCATAAACCTCGTGCATCGTCTGATCATCGATGTTCGAAGAGCCAGGTTGAGTGATGTTGAACCCGTAATCTCTGGCCTCAGGCGTCTGCCTAAAGTGTTCCTGCTCGTTTCCGACAAAGTGCTTCGCGCATGCTTGCACTCCGGTGCTCTGGATACCGCGGATAGAGTCCGCAAACAGCTTTCCAGTGAGGTACGGGTCAGGGCTAAATCCCTCCCAATTACGACCGCCTTCAGGGGACTACAAGGGCGCGTGTTAGTATGAAAGCCGAAGATATGACCCGATCGGCAAAGCTCACCCTTCCGAGACCACCTGCAACAGGACCGAGGAGCACAGTGATGCCCTTAGCGCGATTTTCGACACCCATGGCCTTGCCACGCTCATAAGCTAACTTTTTGTCCCATGTTGCACCCACGTTGATTCCAGCAGGGAAGACGGAGACAAGACTGCAACTTGTTAGCAAGACTTCGCCCACAGCATAAGGCCTCCGTTGGAGTTGCCGTACTCAGTGTATCTCACGCCAAGCGGGGAGTCCTGAAGACATTGGCCTCTGATTCCCAAACGAGGGACACCACCAGTCTGGCCAACACATTGTTCTTGTTGCCATCCCGAGCCTGTTACTGTAAGTTTCTGCTGGCTTTTCTGTGGGATGACAGCATCATACCAGTAGTGAGGTTGACCTTCTCCTCCAATGTCAGTTGCTTGACGACATCAATGGCTTTCTTGTACGCCTCTGCCCAATCCCCATCGCCACTGCCCCAAGGACTTGGGTATTTCGGAGGCGAGATCTGGTCGGACTGGGCTCCAGCAACAGCATTTGGATTGGGAGATATGCCTTCAGGGTAGGTCACGTCGGGAAACTGAGATAGTCAGCAGATATTCGGTGTACGCAGGACTTGCCAACAGCGTGCCGGTGCTCCATTGTTGCCGAACTGTGCCAGTGCCCCGCCAAGTAGGCATGCAAGTGGGAGAAGCATATTGACAACAATGCTCTCAGATCGAATTGAGGGTGATTGTGAAACGCGAGTCTCTCACTTGCAGGACAGTTCGGTGTGGCAGAGATGAGAATACTTAAGGCCGGTGCGTTTTGGCTGACGATATTCGTACCTGCGGATCGCCCACCGGCTCGGCGGTCGCTTGCAGAAGAGGAGTGCATGTTGCGGTCAAAATCGCGCTCCACTATTCTCCATTCTCGCGTACACAGAGCGAATGGGGTAACGGGGTAATATAAAAGACACGAGAAACAAATCCCAGATCCTACTTGCCAGCATTGAGATGAATTGATGATGATGCTGACATTCAGCTGCTCAGCTGCAGGTACGAGAACAGCATGATTCTCGGTAACGTACAGATGGCGTGCATCTCACAATGTGGAGGTATCCGTCAACGTGACCAGATGCCGGGGTCCCCCGGGGTGGAGGATGCGACTGATTCAGATGCAATGTCTTGATACGTCAAGTTCAGGTCGACATCCACCCTAATATTCGACTTGGCGGCGGTGGCCGGTAGACTACGCTTCACCTTGAGGCTGGTGCCCAGGTGGAGGCTGGTGCAAAGGCAGGCGGATAAATCACCGCGTGAGGAGCCGGCATGTCGGCTCGTGGCGCCGGTATGCCAAGTTGACGATTGCCGAGGAAAGCTCGTGTTTGCTTACAAAAGTGAAACTATTGGCTTGTCCTGTATAACGTAACGCCTATATGGACATGCTCGAAGATCAAGTTGAGAAACAAGAGTCCGCATGAAAAGACTTGGTTTGGCTTCCTCTCAGCCGTACATGTCGTGCGCGCAAAACGGAGGGAAACTCATCTCCCAACAAGCGTGGTGATACTTGGGCGGAGTGCATTATGAGCTCATATGAGCTTACCTCTCCTACTTGTTATGAGAAAGGTTTGTTGTGGTGTTGATCTGCTGGAGGTATGAAAAGAGGCGAGAAGAATTTGAGTTAATGGGCTGCCAATTGTTTCCGGAGTCTGGTACATAGTATATAGTTCAGCAACAGCTCAGGACTCCGCCGACTTGCGAACAACATGTTCTTCTCGACCACATCCAGTCGGCATAGATTCGAGACGCACGTGCTGTAGGATAGCTCGCTATACCTCCTACCCATACAGCTTGTCCAGAATGCCCTTGGGATCATACGCACTATGTCAAAAGTCGTTCTTCCATTTTCACTCTGGCAGACTATGTACATCTGATTGTTCCGCTGCGGTGCAAGCACGCATTCTTATGTGATACTGAGCAGAGTGGTCTTCACGATCGTTCAACCAAGGTTGATTGTCTTTCATCACCTCGGATCATAAAGTAGAAGGTACTGGACTAGGGCGGAGTATAAAGAAGTGGATACCCGGTCCTACCACACCCTCGGGCTTGGCCAATCGCGTGCAGCATCGATGCACAACAAGCGTACCTCATCAGCACACGATTTACATTCTATCGACCCTCCATCATCCCGGACAATACAGTCTGCATACTTCGTTGCTAAAGATCAACCCGATGAGCGATCTAATTATCCTTCCACGGATCTAAGTATCTGGAGACCAGGAAGCAAACTACTCGTCATTTCACTGTAACCACACAGCTATCTCTTATCACCATGGGTTCTATGAACAGATTTGATTGGGTCGAAGTCGCTCCTGGGAGGTGGGAGCGAGACATCGATGAGATTGAAAACTTCTACCTCGCGCTCGACCAACAATATGCTGCGACCGGCCGTCACCTTTTCGCCATCATGGGCCATATCTCGGTGAACTTCAAGGTGCCACCAGGTCAGAGCCCGGGTGAGTGTGAGAGGAGACTCGAAGATGCGCTTCGAATCTCGTGGTCACACCTACGATTCCAGCATCCCACGATAGCCTCTTGGGTCGAGTATCATGGAAAGCATCCTCGCAAGGTCTATGAGACCGCTATGCCGCAATGCGACGGAGCAAACAGCTTGCATGAATGGCTTGCCAATACATTTCGTCCCATCACCATCGATCAAGCTGGTCTAGACTGGTGTAATACAGACCCACCCGTTCCTCCGCTGCCGACTATGTTTGTACTCAAGTCTGAGGCAGTTGAGAATGGCATATCGCCACAAAACATTCGTCGAGATCTTGTGCTTCGAGCTCCGCACAATATCATTGATGGCATCGGAACGCTCATGCTTTTCAACAACTTTCTAAAACATACCTGGGATGCCTACTCCTCCAGCAATCAGCATGATCTGCCTTGGGGCGAGGAACATAAATCGCTGTCTCCGTCGTTCCGCATAGCAGCAGCATTGCCGGATGCTATCGCGCCCCAACAGCTTGAACGCATTGAGAACATTGTCACAGCGAACGCAGAACTCAGACGTGGGATCCCTATCCTTTCCGTGCCATTTACAGGAGCCAACGCCGTCCCTGGCAAACATCAACGCCTCAGCAACACGATCTCAGCCTCACAGACAGCCGCCATCCTAGAGGCCTGTCGAGCCCGCTCCCTAAGCGTCACTCATGCCTACCACACAGCCATAGCAATGGCCGTACGAGACTCGCAACCATCTCAGGCCACCTCGTCACAACAAAAGAGGTACATCAACTACTGCCTCATCAACGAGCGCCGCCACTGTAAACCACCCTACGACACCGCCGCCCACGCCGCAGCAGTCTACCACTCCACATCCGGCGCCCACCTCGCCCTTGACCTCACAGTCCCCGGAACCAAGGACCCTCGCACCACCCTTGACGATAAAGCAGATTTCGAGCGCCTGGCACCAATCGTTAAAGACTACTACACCTCTATCCGTAACGACACTTCCCATCCGCCTTTAGTGCCACACTACTTCAATATGGCGACGCCAAAAGATCCTCGCATCCGAGACAGTACGGCTGAGAACCCGGCTCCTTTGCCGGCGAATAATCAGGCACCTTCGGTTTCGATCTCGAGTATGGGTCGAGTGGACGATTTGATAGCTTCTCAGTATGGAGATATAGAGATGCATGATCCATGGGTAACGGGAGAGGAGCTTGGGACTGGTCTCGGTGCTTTCTTGGGCACGTTTAGGGGCGAGCTGCACTTGAGTGCGGCGTACAATGAGGCGTTTCATGAGCGTGAGGAAGTCGAGAAGTTTTTGGCGAGGGTGCAGGGGATTGTTGATTGTGTTCTGGATATTTGAAGCTGAGTTGGAGATGGCAGTCGAAAGGATTGCTTACAGGTAAATTATACATTGTGGGCGTGTCAGTTGCTTGTTGTTGTTTCCAACCTGCGCTGTACATAGAATTGAAGGCTGTTCACGGTTCTGCCGCCACGAAGACGATGATACATTACCGGCAAGCAGATGGCTACCTCCAATTCCAGTCCATTTAAACACAATCGTAATTCGAAAAGTGTTGAAAGGTACTCATATAACTTCGTGATCAGGCTACTAGTACTAAAAAGTACAATGTTGAATCGTCTACCCTGACCATGCAGGATCTCGTCTTGGCTCTTTGTATATCGCCCAATCAAAACCATCACTCACTCCGTTCCATATGGCCATGCATTCCAGGCCTCTTTCGGCCGACCACCAATCCAGAAACGCCTCGCTCAACCGTCCCACACAACACGTTCAATCATCTAGCTCGTCTGAAGAGTGACCTGCTCAGTACCCTTGGTGACCTCCTCAAGAGCGTCGCCAGCCTTGGGGTCAGTCTGAACGCCACCCTTCTCGGCGGCCTCAACGCCTTCCTGGCCCTTCTCCGCCGCACGCTTGGCCTTTTTGCGCTCCTTGTCTGCCTTCCTTGCGGCAGCCTTGGCTGCTTTCTCCGCCTTCATCTTCTGGATCTCCTGGCCACCAAACATCTCCTTCCATTCCTTCTCCTTCTCAGGCTTGATGGTCTTGAAGAGGTGAGCAGCCTTGCCGATCTTGTGGCCGCCTGGGATGGAGTTCGCTTGCCACTCGTCAGGAATGATGAGGAGCTCGCTCTGCAGCTGGGAGAGGATGGAGCGGGTGGTAGCGGGGAGATAAGGCGCGATGGTGGATGCAAGCAGGTGAATGTGGTTGACTGCGAGGTGAACGACAGCGTCGCAGCGCTCGCGCTCGTTGGCGAAAAGGCTGTTGTCGAGCTTGTTCTCTTGGAGCAGGCGGTTGCCGAGGGAAGACAGCTCACGAGCAGTGATGAGAGCTTGCTTCAAGTGAACGGCTTCGAAAGCGTCCCTGTACTCCTTGAGCTTGTTGTTGACATCGGCCTTGTGCTTCTCAATACCCTTGTAGAGCTCGCTGTCCTCCGAGAGTGTTGGTGGGGTGGGAACGACCGAATCGTAGTTGGCTGAGTTGACGAATTTAAGGATACGGTTGACGAAGTTACCGAAGTTAGCAACAAGCTCGTTGTTGTTTGCAGCAATGAAGCCGTCCCATTCGAACTCGGTGTCGCTAGTCTCAGGTCTTCTCAGGAGGAGGAAGTACCTCCACACATCGGCGGCAATGCCAGTCTCCTTTGCGCTAGTACCAAAGACACCAACACCACGGCTCTTGCTGAACTTGCCCTTCTCGTAGTTCAAGTACTCAGTAGTGGACAGGTGGTTGAGCATAGTCCACTTGTCTCCGGTGCCGAGCTGTGAACTAGGGAAGACGACAGTGTGGAAGGGAACGTTGTCCTTGCCCATGAACTGGTAAAGCTTCACCTGCTCAGGGTTGCGCCACCACTTCTCCCAGTGCTCAGTGTAGTTGGCGGTAATGGAGACGTAGCCAATGCATGCGTCGAACCAGACGTACAGCACCTTCTCGTCGTAGCCCTCCAAAGGCACGGCGGTACCCCACTTGAGATCTCTTGTGATACCACGAGGCTTAAGTCCCTCTTTAATCCATGATTTAGTGATGTTGATGCCGTTCTCGCTCCAGCCACCTTCGACACCACTCTTCTCCGACCATTGCGCAACCGCCTCTTGAAGTTTGTCGAGTAGGAGGAAAACGTGCTTTGTCTTTCTTGCCTCGGGTGTTGCTCCATCAAGCTTGCATCTGGGGTTCTTCAAGTCCAGAGGTTCGAGGAGGTGACCGCATTTGTCGCACTGGTCACCTCTGGCGTCGAGGTACCCGCATAGAGGGCACTCACCCTCTACGAAGCGATCGGCCAAGAATCCCTTGTGCTTCTCACAGTAGGGCTGTGTGGTCTCGCGCTCCTCAAGGTATCCATTCTGGTTCAGCTTGGTAAAGATATCCTGAGCAATGTCTGTCTGCTGCTGTGTAGGGGTCCTGCCAAAGTGGTCGAACTCAATCTCGAACCAGTCGTAGACCTCCTTGTGGATCTTGTTGTACTTGTTGCAAAGCTCTTCCGGTGTGACGCCCTCCTCAATTGCCTTGGTCTCTGTGGCAGTGCCGTACTCGTCGGTGCCGCAAACATACAGTGTGGGATAGCCGCGAGCCTTACAGTAACGGGCGAAGACATCTGCAGACAACACACTGCCGATAACATTGCCCAAGTGAGGCACATTGTTGACGTATGGGAGGGCAGATGTGATCAGGATGTTTCTCTTGCCCTCCTCGGGCAGGATCTCTTTCTTGTCGCCGGCCATGATGGCGATATGCTGAGATAGCGACGCGGTTGCCAAAGAGTGTGGTGTATGTCTGTCGTATGCGCTGTGAGGTGGCGTCTGCTAGCTGTGGTAGAAGTGTTTGTGGAATGGGTTGCGTTCACAAGTGCGAGTGGCAGGCGATTATTTACGCTTCACAGTCATCTGTCGCAAAGCACATGCATGGCGGGGAATTTGGCTCTGCCCCACCAAGCCAGCGCTCCGTCATGTCTCGCGGATTTCACATTCACTGATGATTCTCTGGGCGAAATCTATCATTCGACTAAGCGAAATGCCGACGACGACATGCATAACATTAGAGACGCTCAGGCGCACACTATTCCTGGCTTCTAACACAATGATCGCCAACAGTGTTAGTCCGTTTTATTGACGAAAGATCAGACAACAGCGTCGCAAACTGGTCAGTCGACGTCAATTTGACATTCCAAGCATTTGTCCTGAGCAGAGCATATAATTTGCCGTCCAAATCACCAAAGCCACGCCCAGCGTACCTAGAATAGGTCAGAGCAGCTTGAAAACCGTCGAAAGTGCAATTGCAATGCTCCGAGACAATGTCCATGCCATCGATGAGAAGTAAACACTTTCTCAGCAAACCCAACCCGAACCCTGACATATCAATCCATGCAACATTCAATGTTGTCGTTCTCATTTACATACATGTATCCAATGTCAGGACGGCGTATAGTGACCGATAAAAGTGGAATTAGTTGGCAGAACGTTGATCGAAACCTTGGAGACCACATCGCTCAAGCCTTGATCAGGTCGCGGCGCTGGATCTGGAGACATCTAACTTGAGACCAAGACTAACTGCTGGGTTGCTTACAAGCAAGATTGGCATGTTACGCTTGCTGTCTAATCATGCTCGCAACGAAAAACAGACCACTCAGCTGCCAAGGGTAAGACACTTGCTGGAGCGATGCCCGCACATCGTTAAACTCATGATCTGACTTCCGCCACATTCACAAGCTATGAGCTGAACTTCAGCCGCAGAGCTGACACTCAACCATAACAGTAACATATGGATCGTCCTTGGGCTACTGGAGAAGAGATCCAATTCCGACGGTCTTGCCACACAAATTCATTATCTCTCCAAAGCCTGACAGCAAATCACAATTATGTCAAAGATTGCACTCGTTATCGGCGGAACAGGCGGTCTCGGCCGGGCGACTGCTGAACTCCTCGCACAGAAAGGCTGTACAGTAGTCGTTGCAGGCCGCAATGCCGAAAAAGGCGCGGAAGTAGTCTCTACGATCTCTTCTGCCGGCGGTACTGCTTCCTTCATTGCAGTAGACCTCGCCGATCGTCAGTCTATTCGAGGCCTACACGCCAAAGTGAAGCAGGAATACTCCAGACTAGACATCGCTGTGAATGCTGCCGGTGTTCTAGGCCCTCTCGCAAGGCTACACGATGTTACCGAGGAACAGATGGACGACATCTTCGCCATCAACATTACGGGCTTCTACCTGAGCATGCAAGAGCAGGTCAAGCTGATGCTCGCAACGCAAGGCAACCCACCCGAGCAATCAAGCAAACAACACATCGTCAATCTTGCTTCCGTTTACGGAACCCAGCAAGGCTGCCCGTACGGTACTGCTTACACCACGTCCAAACATGCGGTCGTCGGTATGACGCGCGCCGCTGCGCTCGAATACGCCAAGAAGGACATCTACATCAATGCGGTTGCACCAGGCATTGTTCCCACTGGGCTTGTTGAAGAGCTTGGCGCTCAGATGGCTGCGCTGGAGGGCGAGGAGCACAAGGATGTCAAGAATATCAATTTTCAGGCTCTGTATCCTGTTGGCAGATTCGGCTCGCCGACAGACGTGGCGAGGGCGGTGGCGTACATTGTAGAGAATGACTGGATGGTTGGCTCGGTATTGCAGATTGATGGTGGATATTCGTCGTTTTAAGTGTAGGGTGTTGCCTTCGTCGAAAGGCAGAGTGAGACGAGTATTCCATCACGTCCGTAGGTTCAAGGCAGTTAATGTTTGCTCCAGTGAGTGATACGTTCTCCAAAGGCGCCTGCATCCTTGGCACGCCTAGTCGTATCTAATTTCAGCGTTCGTGATCCTTCTTTTGAAATGGTTGGATGTAGGCCACAGATGCAAGATTGTCAGCCCTCGGCAAGATCCAAGCGAATACAACATCAGATTGTTAGGTGGTCGGAGCTGAATGCGCTCGGCAGCCGAGGATCCGAATGCGAGTTTCTCGTATCTCGTACGATCCACCCAGCGGCTGAGCTTAAACGCTAGCTTCTCAGCCTTCTATTGTGCAAAGCAAACAAAAACTTATTTGCTAATATTGGTTTACTGCATTGTAGCGCCTCGCGTCTCCTGGAACCCGGTCTTTCGTTTCATCACCGTCGTCACGAGGTTCAGAAACAAGCAAGATGCGTGTTGAAGCCGTCTTGGCGGCTGTCCGCTGCCTCTTCGGGACATGCGAGGGCGAGAGCACATCGCTGCTGTCTACAGATGTTGTAAGTGAATGATCGTATGCCGGTTATGGCAGAGACTCTCAAGAAATACGATATTGCTCTGTCTCCCAGCTAAGTCATCAAGCGACTGATTTCGTTGACAGTGTTCTTCGCTTCAACTGCTTGCTCCCGCAAATGTCTTGTACCCAGGAGACGATGCGTACGGCAAACGCCAAAAAGCTTACTTCATCAACCAACACAAGGAGATGCAACCTGATTGCCGCTACCTCCCAAACGACGCCTATGATTTGAGGGCGGCTTTACAGCGTTTGGTCGCCACTGGAACCTCGTTCGCAGTCCAGTCTGGTGGCCACTCGTACAACACCGGCGCCTCTAACATTGAAGATGGCGTCACTATCGATCTCAGTCGTCTCAACAGTATCACGCTGACTGACAATAACACCGCTGCTTGGGTTGGGCCTGGCGCACGTTGGCGAGATGTGTACGCAACTCTCGAGCCACACGGCCTCACCACGCCTGGAGGCCGAGTAGCTGACGTCGGCGTTGGTGGATATGTCCTTGGTGGCGGTTTCTCGTGGTTCTCAGCCGAGAGAGGCTGGGTCTGCGACAGTGTGATCGAGCTCGAAGTTGTTACACCAGATGGCCGCGTACTGTATGCAAGTGCTTCCCAGCACGAAGACCTTTTCTGGGCCCTCAAGGGCTCTTTGGGCGGGTTTGGTATCGTGAACTGCCATCAAATTGCCTACACTTGAGTATACTGGCATCTACGGTGGAGTCATCATCTACGACCAAACTCAAGCCCCTAAGCTGTTCACCGCGCTCAATGATCTTGCGATTTCGGAAGACCAGAAAGCTACTCAGGCGATTATGAACTTTGTCTGGAACAGAGGTCAGAACAACCATTTATACGTTGCTTCGTTCACAAACACCGACAACGATGCCACTGCGCCGGCACTTACCGAGTGGACGTCCATTCCCAACCATGTCAACGCTCTACGCACCCAAACCATGAGTCAAGCTGCGGAAGAACTCCTTGGGCCTGATCTGCCCAAGCAACGCCGCACCAAATTCGTGCTCACCGCCCGTTCTTCGGAGGAAGTCATCAAGTATATGCACTCCACGTGGATCACCGCCACCACGAACACTACTGATGGTTCTCCCACCAATGTGGGCGACACATACATCGTGACCATTCAGCCACTCACGCGCCCACACCTCGCCGCGTCGGCAGCAAGTGGCAACATCTTCCCACTCAATGAAGATGCTGGAGCTTTACTCATCGTTAATGTGGAGCTTTACTGGGACAACAAGGACCAGGACAGATACTTTGAGCAGTTGAGCAGGGACTGGCACGATGCCTGGATGGAGGAGTTTGCCCGTTTGGGAGCACTTCCTCCGACTGGTTGGATCTACCCAAACTATGCCGGCGAATGGCAGGAGATATATTCCGCAGAGAGGCTCGGAAAGAAGACCACCGATGAGCTGAGTAAGATCAGAGAGAAGTACGATGGTCAAGGTGTGTGGAAGAGATTGGTACCTGGAGCATGGCACTTTTAGAATTGCATTCGAGGTGAAGATTGTTCGACCTTGTTCTCTACACACGATAAAAACGAAGAACCGTCAGAGATTGAGCATGCTCGCGCATATCGAAACCAGTCGTTGCAATTATTCGCATCTTAGCGTCTATCCATATATCCCAAGCCCTGTATCTTGTATCATCTAAAGTCTATATCTAGGTTCTATCATCTAACATCTATCCGGAGAAGATCGACAACCTTCTCATGCACACTCATCACGACTCCTGAAGACACCGACATTCTTCCCAGACGGAACATGCTTCCACTCCAGAAACCCGTGACACCTTGGCTGTACAGCACGTTGCGAGCTGCCAGCAATAGCGTATCGCCTTGTGAACTCTGTCTCCTGGTCTTGACGACGTCCAAAGGTTGCGTCACGCAGACCGTCACCACTCCCGCCGCTGCGCCCAACACGAATGTATCCTGCACAGACTTTGACGAATGACCCACAAAATTCGAATGCTGCTTCGCAAAGAAGTAGTATGATCCCATCTTCACTGCTCCTGTTCCGGCATATTTGCAAGTCGTGCTGACCAGACCGCGATAGACACCCGAGATTCCTTCTGCGCGGAAGATCTGATGCAGTGCGTCTGTTGCGGATCTGAAACGCCTTCTACCGTTGGCATCATCGATCATGGCTGTCTTGATTCTTTCGCTTGGAGTCGCGATGATGACGCTTTCCACAACTCCTGCAGCAATGCCAGCAGCTGCATAGTCTGTGTTGCTCGATTGTCCGTTGCCGTCTTTGAGGGCATGGACTGTGCCATCGAAGACGAGATAGCGCAAGCCGACCTTCAGAGCAGAGCCGTACAACGAGCTCCCAAGTCCTGTGTATAACGCAGAGACACCATCTGCAGCGACCGTTCGTCGTATGAACGTTGTCGTGTCGAGATGTCGCCAACGACGATTGAATCGAAGCTGTGCTTGAGTTTTGGCAAAGTCGAGTGGGTATGTGACAGTGGCTTCGACGCCTCCAGCAAGGGCACCAGAGGCGAGGCCCAGGATAGGAGTGATCGTGTTGGATACCAGGCCCTCGTCCAAAGACGATCCGTTGGCCAAGCGATCGCTGTACAGCGAATTGTGCATATGCATGATTGGAACACGCTTAAGCGAAATTGCTTCGATCAAGCTTTGTACAACGAATCGACTTGGGCGAGGGAGTGCTTGTGATCTATATGATTACTTGGTCAATTCTGTTCATTTTATGTATCTACCATGCTTGCTCACATCAATTGATCGTGAGTGTTCGGAAAGTGATAGGCCGCGCGAGAAGCCGGGTTGAGTGGTTGGTGGTCTCACAATCTACGATACTCCATGTTCTTATCTCATCAATCCGACATCACGCCAGAAACATCACCTCATGATCAGATAGGTTATATCATACCAATGAGCGGCTCTGCAGACAAAAATAGTGGTGTGCATTGAGCCCTCAACGGCGTATCAGCATGCATTGCAGGTCCCGAGACATGTGAGAGCTGCAGTCCGAATTCTCAGCAGTTTTGAGCAAAAAGTCAGCCGAGCGGTTAGACTCGGACAGCAAGCTGATGCGGCTCCCTTTCTTCCGCGCGGACTGCTTCTCCCGAACACTAACATCACAGCAATACACCATGAGTGCAACGAATAACGAATCGACAGCGATCACATCGCCTCCCCGACCCGGTATCAGACGAGGACCTCGGGTTTCCAACGCATGTGTCAATTGCAGACGGCGAAAGGTGCGGACCGCGGTATTTGTGCCCAACATGTGTCGTGTGGGGACTGATATGTGTTGTAGGTGAAGTGTACGGGCGACAAGCCGCGATGCCAGTATTGCACCACGTATCAGAAGCACTGCGTCTACGAGGAGCTGGTCAAGCGACAGAGGTGAGCTGGACTCAACGCCTTTCGAAATGTACCTACGAACCGCATCTGACATCACCTTTCAGACCAACGCACGCTCGGGTTGAACGGCTGGAAGAGGAACTCCGTCAGCTCAAAGGGTCGAAATCGGTCTCACCACCACCGCTTGAGAAGGCCGACACAACGGCTTTCAGTACTCCTGCTCCAGCACAGGACACTCATGCTGCGGCGTCAAGCACGCACAGACCCAACACCGGCTCATCTAGTCGATACAACGCTGTCCTGCAAGGATCATGGACGCCCACAACCGGACCTTCTACGCCAGGAGGTCCATCTTCAACTTATCACGGGCCGACGAGTGCCAGTCATGATGGTGCCGTTCATGAGAGGCGACCGCATCGATGGTTCACTGCTGAGCGGGAAGCGCTGATGCCGAGTTTGCTGTTCGCAGCGGCGGCTCGTCAACGTGAGTTGTGTTTCATTTTTTAATGCACCGAGTTGGTATATAAATGCGTGCTTGATATCGTCAAGATCATGCCGCCCTCGGTGTCATGCACGTACGAAGTGGCGTCAGCTGACCATGACTTCACTCTACAGGACAAATGGAAAAGCTCAATACCAATTTCGACTTCGATGGCGTTGATCCCGAACTCGCTTGGCACCTCCTAGATCTACACTGGAACAGACAACATCATGCATTCATGGTCACATATCGCCCAGCCTTCATGCGAGACATGGCCACAGGTGGTCCCTACTTCTCCCGCATCTTGCTGAACGCTATCTACTTCGGAGCCGCAAAGTTCAGTCCTCGACTTGAGCTTCGTAAGGTGTCGACTGATGTTCGGACTGCTGGTTGGCAATTCAGAGATCGAGTGAGGGATCTGCTTGGTCGAGCGCTTGATTACAGCAACATCACCACTATCCAAGCGCTACTCCTCATGTGCAATACCCTCTTCGCTCTGGGTGACGAGCCTAGCGCTGCTTGGATCTACGCAGGTAATGCGTTCCGAATGATTATAGACCTTGGTCTTCACGTGGACGTCACCTCGCGGAGTAACCTTCGGCAATTGACAGACGAAGACATTGAGGTTAGGCGCCGAGTCTTCTGGGCTGCTTTTGGTACGTTTGTTCTAACTGATCGCGCTCTGCCCATGCCAACTTCCTTCTTCCCTTCCCGAACCTAGTTTCTTGTGTACGCTGCAGAATTTGTGACTGACTCCAATGCTACACAGTCATCGACAAGATCCAGTCTCTCTACCAAGGGCGCACGGCAGTCTTGCAAGAAGCAGACTGCCACGTCCCAATCAAATTCCTCGACGAGTACGAAGAGCTTGAGCACTGGCAACCCTTCGCTTATGCCTCGCCATCAGACAACGTCGGCTCGCCTTGCTACAACGTATCGACATTTGCTGAGCTGTGCAAATTGAGCATCATCTTGAATCAAGTCGTCAACACCATGTATGGGGAGAGACGGAAGTCACGCTCGCTCAGCCACCAGACGAAGGATCTAGAGACTCTGGACAAAGCGCTACTCGACTGGAAGTCGGATCTGCCTGTACACTTGAAGAATGCGCTCGCGTGCGGGCCTGATACAGTGGTGCCGCCTCCCCACGCGCTGTCGCTGAGGTAAGCTTGGAATATCAATGAGAAGGTGGTGGCTTGGCTGACATGCTCTGCAGAGCCATTTGGCACGTGCTACGAATCTTGTTACATCGGCCCTTCGTTTTGGACAGCGATCCGAATGTGCGAGCATCCCAGACAACGCACGCTTGTATCGACGTCTGCACAACCGAAGCCGCAAACATCGTCCAGCTTGTGAGACTCTACGACGTTTCCTTCAGTGTCCGACAAGCGCCATATCTCATCTCGTATGCCACATACGTCGCAGCCACAATCCACGTGCGGCTTGCGAGCTCAAGCCCACCAGGCTCGACAGCACATGATTCGCTGGCAGTGTGTCTGACAGTCCTCGACCTCAACTCCAGGACCAACCCAGCTGTGCGCAAGGCAAGCGTTGTCATCGAAGCCTTGATGAAGGCCATGAACGTGAATATGGAGCGTCCAATGGATACCAGTGGCGGCAGAGCGGCTAGCCAGCAAGCACGCATGGAGTCTGCGTCGGCCAGTGCTGCACACCAGTCTAAGAGACATGCATCCGACCAGGTCGCCAGCAACGCCATGCCCACGCCGCATTCCCATGCTCGAGGAACACCCCAGTATGATCAGCAAAGCGGGCAGCCGACCAGCACTCTTATGGTGCCCTCAGATGTCGCTGACGGCTCGTATCCAGTCGAGCCCGGGGCCGAGTACTTTGGTGACTTTGCGTTCGATGGCATGGATGATATTCTGTTCGGTTTCAACGCGTCGGAGAGCATCTTCCAGGACTTTATGTAACGTAGCACAGTCCTCTCGTAGAAGAGCTAATTCCATCCCTTTCGCACGGAATCCGCTCGCATATTCAACTGATGCCTCGGAACGATACCAGAAGTTGTGTTTGACTGTCTAATAAGCTCTTCCTTTGGTTACTTCTTATTTGCTAAGTTAATGCCGTAGCCGGCGCCCCGTGTCATGTCAATCTATCGGACTGCCCGCATTTTGCTCTTCGACGCCAGTGCACTCCTTCGCCAGGCCTTGTCGAAAACGTGTTCAGGCTCGCGATGCTGTCGTCGCCTAGGCAGCTCAGCTGTACGTTATGCAGTGGATTACAACGTCGCTTCAGCCGCGGATCGTCCGGTGAGCTGCTTCTGCATCGTGCTTAAGTTAAGGAAATGCCTTGTCTTGCTTGTACATCGAGCCCACATCAAGGAATGTATAAGTTAATGTTAGCCCCGCATACCCCAGACATATCCCATGATCCCTAACTTAACGTTAGTAAGTTATGTAAATTACTGGTGAAATTGAATGCTTTGCCGTCGGGGGGTTAATCTTGCGTTCTAATCCCAAGCTTCCTGGAAACATGATTTATCGAGCTTTTTGATGTCCAACTTCCTGATATCGAATATCTTGATGTCAGACCTTCGAGTTTTGAGCATCTTTGTGCCCAGCATCTGGACGTTGAGCTTCTTGCTTCCTAGCTCTTCCGACACCATGCTTTTAAGAGTGTTATGATAAGTCACTGTTCATTTTTCTGTGTCACAGCACTGTTGCATACCTCCAAAAGGCTGGAGGCTGTCTGTCGCGCCTTTATGTGTGGAATTGCAGCACGCACTGGGATGGGAAGAAAGCACTCTGTTCGTCTCGCTGCAGACAAAGCCTGAAATTACAATTTCTAAGAGACAGAATTGCGAGTTGGAAGCGTCTTCCACAGATTCCGCTGGAATTCACCAGATGAGATTAAAGTACAAGGTCGCATGGCAGAAAAGGGCGGTGTTCAGCGCGACGCAACGTTCAAGTTAAGGTCAGCGTCGAATTAGCGTTGGATTTAGAGTTGGCAACGTTAAAGCTGCCACACGCGTGTGTTTCGCGCTCTACACAAGCATTCAGCCCTCCCATGACCATATCGATGAGAGATTCTATGTCTAGGAGAATAGGAGCGCCGTATAACGTTACAATGCAACAACATGTCTGAGGGCGAACTAGTGAGCCGACCTGCTCGTGAGCTAGATTGCATGCATAAATTAGAGTTGAGTCCTAAAGCCTGTTCAGCTCTATCGCGAGCTAACGTTAACTTCAATTAACTTGGCAGTCTCAACTCGCCTCCAATCGGACAGCCAGCTGCGACGCCGACATAAGTTGAGTTAGCATTAACTTGACAGCCTTCGCTAAACCTTGCTAGGCTATGTTACGAGGCCACGAGCCAGCCTTTTCGCAAGCTGCGTTTTCGACAAATTGAAGAATGTGTGCAAGACAATCTGAGATACATTTAAACCTCACCAGATAACTTAACGTTACAAAATAACTTAGTTCAATTCTGGGCACAGGGGATATGAACAAATGGTCGACTTTGTCATGCGGTGCCCATTCGAGAATTTCTAAAAGACAAAAATGCGAGTTAAAGATCAAAACCTCGAAACACGCTTGAGCAATTGGTCTGCAGCTTGAAGGGAAGGTGTTGTGGCGAATATTTGAGGCGTGAGCTGGACGCAACGTTTGTTTAAAGTTGTAAGAGTTTGATATTGTGATTTAACGTTAACTTAGCGACTTCAAGCAGCACGCGCGGGAATTCCGTGTTTTGGATCGCGTCCTGAGTCTAACATAACGTTAGTTATCGGGGACAAAATTTGATACCATAACTTATCCATAATTTACATGTTTGCTTCTTGGGGGCTACAAAGCGTACTATAACGTGCTGGTAGGGGTTCTCGGATGGTAGGGGTTCTCGGACGAAAATAAGGTTTAAGAATTTAAAAAATGAATAACTTCTAAATTAATGCTTAATCGACTAAGCTAAGTAAACTAATCTACTCTGAAACATATTAATCTTATCCTCTAAATTTATTTATAACTTTATATCTACGTTTTTTACCTTTTTTGGCTTTACCTAATTAGATAGTCTTTTTAGCCTTTATAGCCACTTTACTAACTTTAGGCGATACTAAGTTCAAATCGCCTTTAAACACTATAAATCGATTATATACTTAAGAAAAGCGATTATCTTATTCTCATGTTCTTATTAGAGCACTCTACATGTCAGTTTCGTGTTAGTTTCGCGTTTTTGGATCTAAAATCAGGGTATATTCTCAAATATACGCGTAGTAGGATTCAATATACTTAGTATATATTAAAGTTTCCCTCGATTTAATAGACTAATTAATTAATTATTCATTAAACTTTGGTATATATTCTTATATTAATAGCTTATACTAATACTAATATACTATATTATCTTTCTTTAGATCCGAAACTTAATAAATAAATTCATAAAAAGAGTTATAAGCTTATTATTTTAGTTCTATAAATTTCATTAAAAAAAGTCGAAGTTTTTATAAATTTTTATCTTATCGACTAAATGACTTTTAGCTATAGAGTTTTATTACTAGCTTCTTAAGATACTTAATAAGAACTTAGGTTTATAAGTTTTATTGCCTAAGTCCTATTAAGTGAGATTTTTAATTTCTAGATTTTAAAACCTTATTTTCATCTGAGAACCCCTACCATCCGAGAATCCCTACCAGCACGTTAAGTCTTATCCGGTCGAATGCGAATGGAGACAGGTAGAAGCTGATGGCGACTCCATCCGGGCGAGTAAGAGCCCTCGTGCTCACAGCGGCAAGAAAAATGCCTGGTGGCGCGCGTGAAGCTCGTTGGAGAATGACGCGACGGCTGCCTATCGCGCGACGCGCAGGACGTGGCAAAAGCCTGCTGTCATGCCCACATCCCAATTTGACAAAGAACGAGTCTACGGGAGTCTGCGGGAAGATGCATTACAATCATGCGGAACAGTGTTAAGTTAGGTAACTTATTTGGTTAACGTCGAGGTAGGGGTTGTTAATAGGTAGGGGAAGTTGATAGAAAATTAAACTTTCTAGTTTTAAAAATAGATATCTCTACTAATAATGTAGATATAAGCTAGCTTTATGCTTAATCTAGTAGCTTATTATATAATTTAGCTATATACGAGTTACTTTCGTGTTTTAATCATAATTAAATACCTAAATCATTTTATAAAAAGTCAGACTTTTTAACTTAAAATATATACTTACTATATATCTCTTATTATCTAAAGATATATACTAGTTTAAGACTTAAATATAATATATTAGATATATTAGCTAATAACTAAGTATATAGGCTAATAATAACAGCTAATAAAAAGATATAGAGTATATTATATTAATTCTTAGTATGAAAATAAAGTATTATTCTAATATATACGCTTATTATACCTTAATATACTTAAAGAAAATTAACGTTTTTTTAGGATTTTCGACTTATATTAGCTAGTATCTTAAGTAATAGCTTATAATTAGTGTTTATTATTAGCTAATATTAATCTTAAGACTAATAAGCTATATATATATTAAATACTAGTCGCTAGTATATATATTAATAGAGTTATATAGTATATAAATTTAAAGTCGAAAATCAAATAAAAAAGCGATAAAATAAAAAACTTATATCTTTTCGAATCTTAAGTCTAAGCTATTGATACTGATATATAGTGATTATAATACCTTAAACTATCTAAGTTTTTATATAACTACTACATATACTCTTATTTACGTGTTATTTTCGTGTTTAAAGTTAGAAAGTCTAATTTTCTATTCACTTCCCCTACCTATCAACAACCCCTCCCACGACGTTAACTCAGCACAGCACAGCGCGTAGCGTGGAGTCCAAGATGGTAGCAGATGTGAAAGCCTGCTGGCGGATGCCTCAATCTCACGCTTCGCGCTTAGCGCGGGATGACAGCTTTGGCACTGGAGCTTTGCGTGATGCTTGAACCGGATAGCGTTGCATTGCATAAGGTAACATTAGGTTAAACAAGTCAGCTTATAGGTAGCTATCATTTTATCAGCGCAGGGTTTGCCCAAGTTGACTTAGCTAATGTTCAATTAACAGAACGTGTTTTGCAGCTTGACCTGAAGATCAGCCAGCCTAACTTTGGTCAACGTTAACTTAAGTTACGTGTATTATCGAGCAACCAGCCCCACCTATTGAGCCAATCGAGGCTTCAGCTGCACATATCAAGCGTCTAAATTCTACTCGGTCTCGACCACATTCTCGAAACCATGGTGGCAAATATGGAACAGTAACAGTAACTTATGAATGTGTCGGCGGTGCGTGGAAAAGTGTTTTTCAAGTGCACTCCAAAATGAGACGAAAATGTCGCGTGTTATGCGCGATCGTATAAGTTACTTGACATGCTTCGGAAGCGTGCAAGCGAGGTGGCCGGCGTGATGCCATGACAGCTGCTTCCTCGAGGTTGGAGGCCTTTGAGAGACACACGATGCGTGAGCGCGAACTTTCGCACGTAACGTAAGGTGGGCGCTGAGTTGAGCTGTGTGGCTTGCTGTTTTGAAGTGGGAGCCTTGGCCAATGGAGGTGATGACCCCATGGATAGCAATAATGTTAACGTCAAAGACGATCGGAGGGTTGAGATTATAAGTGTGAAAGATCTATCAGAGGATGGAGAGGTGAGCGAGAGCATATAACGTTAACTTAGTCAGCTAGTCAGGATAACTTAGTTAAGTTATCTGGAGAAGCATGGCGATGGCTAACTTAATGAAACGCGACAGGCTGTGTGACCGCCGGATTGAGAGAAGAAGTGCGTGACAAAGCTTTCCTGCGCATTCAGGTCGCGCAGAGGCAAAGAGCGTGCGCGGGCAGGAAAGCTCATGAAATCCGCAGAATCAGTGACATTCAATAACTCAGGGCAGGCTAATTGGGTATGGGCAAACCATCATGCATGGGCAGAAATGTGGGCATGGGCAGGAGAGTTGGGCATGGGCGAAAGAGTTGGGATGGGCAAAGAATTTGGGCGTGGGCAAGAATGTTGGGTTATAGGCAGAAAGTTGCCCATGGGCAGGAAAGCTGGGCTGGACAAGAAAGTTGGGTTGGGTAACGTTAAGAACTTGCGCATGGGCAAGATCTTTAGGCGTTCGCGAGAAGTTGGGTGTGAGTCTGGGCAAGACCTCGATCGTGGGCAGAAAGTTGAACGTGGGCAAGAACTTGACTGAAATGCTGCCCACGCCAAAGAGTTGCCCATAACATGCCAAAAAGACCGCGCGGGGCAAGAAGTTGCCCGAAAAGTTGACATACTGCCAAAAGTTGACGACTTGCCAGAAAGTTGACATCTTGCCCAAAACTTGACATCTTGCCAAAAAGATGGCATCTTGCCCAAAACTTGACATCTTGCCCAAAAAGATGGCATCTTGCTTAAATCTTGACATCTTGCCCAAAAAGATGGCATCTTGCCTAAAAAGATGGCATCTTGCCCAGAACTTGACATCTTGCCCAAAACTTGACATCTTGCCCAAAACGATGGCATCTTGCCCAAAACGATGGCATCTTGCCCAAAAGATGGCATCTTGCCCAAAAAGATGGCATCTTGCCAAAAAGATGGCATCTTGCCCAAGACTTGACATCTTGTCAAAAAGATGGCATCTTGCCCAGAAGATGACAAGTTGCCAAAAAGTTGACATCTTGCCAAAAAGTTGATATGCCAAAAAGATGGCAAGCCAGAAGGCCAAAAAGCCAAAAAGCCGAAAAGTTGCCCACACCAATGAATTGGCCGCCCATGCCAGTAAACTCAGTTGCCACGCCAATAAATTGGTCGCCCTTACCAATAAACTGGCCGCGCATGCCAATAAAATGACCACGCCAATAAACTGGCCGTGCCAATAAACCGGCCACGCCAATAAGTTGGCCACACCAACAAACTGGTCGTCCATGCCAATAAACTGGCCGCCCACGCCAATGAACCGACCATGCCAGTTGACTTGCCACACAGTCGTAGCTACTGCCCATGCCGTTAAATTGCCCATGCTAATGAACTGCCCATGTCAGTAAATTGCCCACGCCTAAGTTCATCGTTGTGCATGGCAAGAAGCTGGCTTGAACAGAAAGTCGGCATCCCAAAGTCGGGCCGACAGTAAGCTGAGCTGGCTAAAATTAAGTCAACGTTGAAAGTTGAGTCATGGAAGTTGATGTGCAACGCAGGAACAGCATGAGAGAGTCGCTCCTGGACTTGATGTTGTCTCAAGTTTGGCGTAATGTCGTCTGCCTGACCTCCCGGTCATTCACGTTAAGATGACTAACTTAAGTTAATTTAGTGCATCGTTTCTGGCCGAGAAAGCACTGAACCTGAGCTAAGTCATTTTTGACTGAGCCGCACATCAAATTATCTCTGTTTGACGGATGAGTTACGCTCAGTGAGAAATGCTTACTCATATTGGCTCTGCTCAAGACCACACCCACTTTGGCCAAATAAGGACCTGCAATCGACCGACAAGCTTGCTGACGATTATGCCGTTGCGGGACAAAACAGTCTGTTGCAAGTGAGATTGCGTCCGGATGCGTCAAAGAGCATCTGATCTCAAACAACTAACGTTAACGGTAACTTAACGTTACATGAAAGCCATAAAACAGTCCACAAGAGGAACCTGATCATGAAGCCACAAGAGTTTCCGGCCTTCTCGCCTCAAATCTTGACGGGGGCGAAAGACGTCTCGAAGCCTTGCAAACCCAACGTGCTGGTAGGGGTTCTCGACCAGTAGGGGTGCTCGACCAAAATAAGGTTTTGACAAAATAGAAACACGAAAATGACGCGTAAGTACAGTACTTAAGCTTAGATAAGCTTTATTTCTAGTATATCATAGTTTTGATTTAGCAACATAAACTAGAATAGACTTGATATCTTATATATCAAAAGATATATAAATTTATTAAGATTAATAGGTGATAATCTTGGCATTATCACTAATTTATTTTAAATAATTCATAAGTCACTAATTGTTTAAGTTATTAAGTGATTTTCTATTATAAGAACAAAACTCTTAATCAATCCAATATATATTCAAATTGTGCTTTATTACTTTAGTTTACACTATAATTATTTTTAAACTTTATTTTTGGTCGAGCACCCCTACTGGTCGACAACCCCTACCAGCACGTTACGACTCGATCTTCAAGGCAATAGTTCGTCCGTCGTTGTTTGATTTGATCCTGATCCTGCAGGTGCACTTGGTGAATGGGTGAATTCAAGTAAGTCGCCTAGCGTCAAGTGGTGTGGGAATGTGCTGGATTGAACGACATGTTCGTTCCGCGGAAACTTGTTCCTTTGTGAGACCTGTTCTGCGGAGAACTGACTCTGGGAAGTTCTTCTGTGAATGACTCACGTTACTTGATTTCCAGAACCTTGTTTTGTGCCGACCTGCTTTGCGAGGATGTGATTTGCGGAGGCCTGTCCTAACGTTACAGAGGCATGGTTTGCGGAATCATGTTTTGCGGAAGCGGACTTGTTGTAAGTTAAAGGCTGGTTTGCAGAGACCTGTTCTTGAGGGGGGTTCCTGGGATCTCCATCCTGCGAAGAGCGGTTTGTGCTGAGTTCGCTCGTGGAGTGCTGTCCTTGAAGCTCTGTCTTTTGAGACGCCTGATCCACGAAGATTGGCTAACTTGACCAAAACTTGTCTTGTGGAAGCTTGTGACTTATTGCGAGTGATGCTTGGCGGGGATCGGTTTCTAGGAGGCTGGTTTCTTGTAAAGGCTGGCCTCGTCACAACCGGACGGGCGAAGCAAGTGATTTGCGAAGGTGTCCTTGTGAAAGCCTGTACCGGAAAGATCTGTGTTTGCAGGCTTGCATTGCGAATCTAGTCCAATCTAGGGAATTCGAGGGGTCGAGAGTTGTCAGCTTGACAGCAACCCTTGAGGAGAAGAAAACGGCATCTCGATTGAACTAAGTCCGGATCATTTGATCCTAAACGTTGACTTAACTTAAGTTAACGTTAGTCGAGATTCTTTGTGCGATGACACCTGAGAAATGAAGTAGATCGAGTCAACCAGGTAAGTGATAGAGCGGCGAGTTCATGTGTGATGCCAATTCCAGGTCTTTAGCAGCCCCATACTGAGCAGTCGAGCCATCAGCAACGCTTTCAGCAGGTTTGGCTGCGTGGTCGAGATATTATGTTAACGTTAATCAGAACGCACCGACGAAATCTCCTTTGACCTCTTGGTGCTCGGCCCTGTGTTTGATGAAGAATGGGAGAGATGGATGAAGAGAGCGTATGCAATGCAAGTATGCAGACGTAGACTCACGCATGCTTCAACGACAATCAGAGAGTCGCCCAGGTCTTGTTGGATCAAGTTAAAAAACAATTTACCAAGCCGCCAGGTGAGCGAAAAACGATCTCGACTTGAATGAAGTGTTCGAGCTGAGAAGCTTGCAATAGTTAACGTCAACAATTTCGAGAAAGCATGTGTCAGCTCAATTGATCATTCAAGACGCACATGTCTACGGCATCGGTCGAGGTCCGTGAATTGATCCTTCAGCGAAGGCGCTGAGCGTCAAAGACTGACGAACTTGGCCATCGGAGAATCGCGTCGTAGCAGGATGACATCTTTTGCACGAAGAGCCGAATGATGGACAGTGTCGGAACACAGATGAAGAGCAGCTCAATTGCTTTTTCATTGATCGAGTCGAATTAACGTAACTTAACAGAGCCCTTCTCAAGTCGTGCTGTCAGCTTGCGGCCGGAGTGCTCTCCGTATCTTCAAAGTTGACGCTCGTTGACGTTGAATCACCAAACGAGGCTGCTTGAGAACGCTAATCTTGCGACACCCTGGGAATTAGAAGCTGTGTGGTGCAAAGGTGTAGGACTCGAGAATCTTAGTCAACCGAGGCGAGAATTGTAAGTTGGGAATCCGGTTCAGTCTTTTTTGCAGGAATGGAAAGCTGTCAAAGGTCAAGTCACGTTCACTGATCGATGACCACGACGTCAACGTCTTGTAAATTAGGCGTAATGATCGTCGTACAGGTCTCATTGATTCAGGATAAGCAGCCTGTATGTACAAACTAACTAAGTTACCAAGATGATTGTTCTGGCTTTTTGCTGCTCAATGCGAGGGCATCTTGTCAACGTTGACTGAAAACGTTAGTTAAATGCCAGAAAGTCGCTCAGGTACGTTGAGTTGGGACCAGTCTTTGACGAACAATGCTGTGTCGCATTCTTATGTCGCGACGCGTGCGGCGGAAGACTGTGTCCAGCGTGAACCTGAGTGAGCGAGATTTCCGATGGGGACGAATGCCGTGATGTCAAACATTAAAAACTTAAAATTATCTCTGACGACACAGAGTGCGCAAGAATCTTGAATAGTTAGTTAATGTTACTTAGACAGGCGTAAGTTATTGAAGCATGAGCTTACTCGAGCTTGAAAGCGGCGGAGGGTACTGAATACTTTGAATGGCTGACATGTCGCAATGCGTCTAACATAGTAGACCCGTGTGCGATGCCAGATGGGTTGCAGCGTGCGATTGCAATTCACTGTTTGTGCTTGGATCGTTCTGTTATTGGTGATATCTTTCGAACAGCATGTGATTTTGTTGACGCTTTTGATGCGCCCGCTGTCAATGTTTCCGCTTGATGGGCGCGCGCAATCATTGTTTTGAATTGACCAAGCAGACGTGACTGCGAAGTCAAACAGCACACTTAAGGGCGGACATCGGGGAAAGCGCTGTGAGTCGTTGAAACAGGAACACGACGCTGTTGCAGCATGACCATTTGATCACGTTCAGTGACCGAAAAAGAATGCGAAGCTAACGTTTTTGTTCGCGTGCGTGACAGTCACCATCAAAACCTCAAATTTGCGGACCACTCAGCTTGTACCAATTGAGGGAAGTCTTGTTTCGAGCGTCTTTGCTGCTCAATGGGAGGAAGAGTTCCATATCATTGTTCAACGTTGCATGAAGCAACACAGAATTGGAAAAGCGTGTTCCAGGCACTCAGTAGAGAGTGAGAGAGTGACCTAACTTAGGTGCGATGAGCTTCTTCGGGCTGCCCTCACTGACATTCTTGAACGTGGTGAAGTGATGTGCTGCGTTTCCGGCTCGAGACGCGTGCGGCGCGTTGCATGGTCCAGGAAGTCGAGTTATGGGGTTGAGTGACCGAGTGCTTCCCGCGAAACAACGACAAAACGTGCGATTGAATGATGTTGTCACTGAATTGTGGAAATCTGAGTGGTAAGCTGGCGTGCTGGGATGTGAGGCTCAGAAATGGCGGATCGTGCTGCATGTTGTTTTTTTGGCCGATATCCTTCATTGGGTCGCATGCGCAATGCGAAATTGGGTGCAACGTGTGAGTGAAGCTCAACATTGGTTTAGGATCACTCACACTCGGGATATTATTCAGATATTTGTGCGTTTCGTTGGTGTTTTGGATGTTGGGGTTTCGATGCGGCCGCCGTCAGTAAACCCTTTGCTTGATGCGCGCGCGCGCGCGCAGCGGGAGTCGACTTAAGCTTAACTTTAGTTCGCGTGAACTTGCGCGCGGGAGCCTGAGGGCGTGAGGCAACTCTCTGAGCCGATAACTTGGAACATAACTCATTGAAAAGCGCAACGCACCATATCTCAAGAACGTAGCATCTAACACCACCTTCGAGCCAGACACTTCTTTTGTTGAAGCGTCCGCCGTTTTGTTGAAGCATTGCGGGTCATGATCACCGCCAAGATTTCGAAGAACATCCGACTCGACATCAAAGTCAAGCCACGGTGCTTTACTAAGTTAAGTTAAGTTAGAAATTAATAACATAACGTTAGATCATTCCACCCGATCACCTGTTGTTCTGGATATTTGTATAGTACCGCACAAGTGTGGCTCCCTTTCGACCAAGAGAGTGCGGGCCGTCTACGGGCTGTCTAAGCAAAGGCCACTTGTCAGCGAGGTCAGCGAGAGAGGGGGAGGAGCCCCTCGGGAGGGAGGGAGTAAACCCTCTCTGCTAATAGATAAATTCGTTGCCTCCCCGGCGAGGGGGATAGTTAAGATGTGTTCGCTCTTGACTTTACAAAAGTAGGACACCAAATTGTGTGTGTTTTGGTGTCATGTAGGTGTAGAATCGGACTTAGAGATGTGAGAAGGGTGCTGTCACGCTTGTGCGGTACTATATAGGCATCCGTTGTTCTCCCTCCAAAGCCCATTAGTGCAGTCGAAGCCGAAGGGAGCAGTGACATAATCTAACTTACGCGGCTTGTCAGCCTCGACCGCAAATGTAATTCAAGATCTCAACAAATAAAAAGGAACAATCTCAGCAAAAAAGAAGAGCCAAGTAACCCATGCTCTTCTAGAACCTGCTCCATTATCGTGTGCCTTCTCCAGCCCGCAAGATCCCGAGCCGTCACACGCACCCGGCCAAGAGTCGTATCGGCTACGCCGTGACCAAAAATATCTGCTCCAGATTTCGCCAGCATGTCGACTATCTTTGTATGTCCTGCGTAGGCTGCAAGATGAAACGCCGTCAAGTTTGATCCGCCCATTGCATTGACGTCAGCCTCTGAATCGAGCAACAGCTTGACCATAGACGCACGTCCTTCAAGCGCCCAATGTGCAATGCTGACCATCGTCCTTGTCTCTGGCTTCCATGTCTGCCCCAAGATTGAGTAAATATCTGGCCATAGGCACGTTGTTATTCCAAATAGAATGATGTAAAGGCGTCTGACCTCCATCTGCTCTTGCGTTGAGATTTGCACCAAAATGAAATAGCATCTCGGCCATCTTGAAATCATCCCAAGTTGCTACTCCGTTGTTCGAGATCACTGCGAAATGCAAAGCATGGCGTCCGCCTGTGCTTTCGCCTCGACATCGGCCCCGTACTCGAGCAAGATTTTTGCGTTCTCTATTCGTCCTTCCTTAACGGCTTGGTGCAAGGGTGTGGCCTGCATGTCAGTATACGCTTCGATATCTGCGCCATGCTGCAGCAAGCTTCGAGCCACCGACCCAGCGCTCACCGTACTAGCCCAGTAATGCAATAGCGATGAGCCAGTATCGTCCACACAATTCGGGTCTGCTCCGCTTCCAAGGAGCACATCAAGCAACGTCGTTTTGCCATCATTCTTGTTTCCTTGCACGGCCATGTGGAGAGCTGTTTTCCCCGATCCATCTCTGGCGACAATGGAGGCACCTTGTTGAAGCAGCACTTTCTCGGCCCACATACTCGCTCCGCCGACCATCGCTACGTGCAGAGCAGTATTTCCTTGGCCATCGACAGCCGCCACGTGCATCCCATGTCAAGTGACATTTGTATGTATTTTCCTTTCCGAGCTGCAATGTGTAACAAAGTCTGGCCTTGCGTGTTCGTCGCATGTGGGTCTGGATATGGCTCGGGCTCAAGGAGCAGATCCATCATCTCATAGAAAGATTGTCACATAGGTGAGTTGCTCTGAATAGCGCATACATCGCCGTCTCACCTAGACTGTTGTCTCACATCCGCACCAGAGACCAAGAATAATTTCACCATAGCATGATGTCCATAGTGGACCGCCGTCATCAATGAGTTGTAGCAGTCATCTTTACTCTCCGCATCGAGATCCGCACCGTTCTGAATCAGAAGCTGTGCAACGTCGAGAGAGTTGTGTTCAGCGGCATATAGTAGGGTTGGTTTATGGAATGCAATATTAGCACCGTGCCTGATAAGGTAGTGCACCGTGGACGTGTGCCCACGAGACAACGCAAAGTCCAGTGGCGTGCGTCCTTCATGATCGATCTCGTTGATATTGGAGCCCTCTTCCATGATGATTGCTTCAATCCACCACTCGAGGCCCAGCCAAGCGGCCAAGTGTATCCGCGGAAGATGTTGGAACGTTTCCTGGAGAACGGCACGCCCAACTCCGTGCGGCGGATTTGCCTTGGCTCATCGCTAAGCTGCCAGTACATTGACCACCATTCATTCCTCGTTGAGGACTGTTTCTGAAAGAACTGAGGCTCTTGATCAATCAAGACACTGGCAAGCTTTCCTGAGCGTTTCGCATGGTACATCCAATACTGTATTGCGTAGACTCGCAATGAGCCTTCTTTGCCAATAGCTTGGAGGCATGTTTGAGCAGCCTCTAGATTTGCAGCCTCGCCTTTGACGCGGAATCTCTCAAGCTCTGTATCTGCATCGATTTTGGGACGTGTGAGGTACTCCCTGAATGACCCATGCACGAAACGGACGTCCGAGACCGTTCTTCGCGTTTTCTTGAAACGTGCCGCTGTATCGTCACCCAGACAAGTATGAGTATGGTTGACTTGGCCATTTTTGGCTTTACGGGCCCTTGGCCGAGCCTGACCTGCATCCTCATGGACATCACGCTCCTCGGTCTGGTACTTCAACAAAGGTCCACAGAGACGTATGCGATCTTTGACATGGTCGTACATGCTCATTCCATCGCCGGTCTCGCAGTGTACCGCAGATGCGAGCTCGTCCAATGATAGCGGTCGTTCACTGACAGTGACCCATCGAAGAAGTTCTATGCTGGCCTGCTTGTGAGAGGCACCGATAGAAGACAGTATCCGACCATAGATGGGGGCGAGTCCTGAAGGCAATCCCTCACGAGATTGAATTATTCTCACCTCCATTTCAGTCTGCGCCTTACGCAGCTCTGCGACTGCGAAGCCCACCCACAAAAATGTGCTCTCAGAACGAGTCACCAGGGTTCTCTTAATTCGCTGAAGGGTCTCGTCCTTCATCGGGATACCCTTCTCAAGATCTGCTACGCTAGCAGACACAAATGTCATTATGTCCGTCTCGACTCCCTGTGTGTCCTTGGCATCAAGATCAACTTGGGCAATGCTGCTCAGGTTCACCATAGGGCGACTCGTAACCAGTATTCGCAACGTATGCTTAGCACGGCTCTTGTTCCAAGCAACAAGTTTCCTTGCCAGCCAAACTCTGCTCTCTTCTGCACATTCATCGAGACCGTCGATGATGCAAAGCGTTTTTGTGAGTTCTTCCTTGTTGGTGAGTTCCATGAAGATGTGCCATAGTGTTTCGGCTGTGGAGACCACCTGTTCCGCCTGGTCCTCTGTTTTTAGCCACGGATGTAACGTTCCTATCAGTTTCTCTGCATCTTGGGTCTGACAACTAGCTGCCACACAAGACACGAAGAATAGCTGCCGCATTGTTACGTTTCGCGTCTTCTGCGGCACAGAAATAGTATATGACTTCGTGGGAGTGTTTCTGCTCTGTCAGGAATATAGACGTCATAGTTTTGCCTTTGCCCGGGCCGCCGCGAATCCGTCAACCACATCTTTGATCTCCAGAAGCAGCGTCGTGTTCGTGATGATTCCTTTCTTCTCAAGGATATCTAAGCACGTCCAAATGTCGTTGAGCAGCTGTTCTGCGGTCCTGCTCTTCGGCTTAGCACCGTCTTGGTGCTCCTCCACAGACGGTCTGATGTGCTTTCTTCCTTCTCGGATAGGCTTTCGCAAGGAGATCGCGTAGCTCCTGACAATGTTCTTCGCAGTGCTCAAAATCTTGCCTAGCATCAATCCAAGCCTTCTGCTTCAGGTTCTCGTCATTATACTGAGCTTTGGCACTGTCAAGGATCGTTTCTAGGTTGGGGAGGCTTTCCGAAACTTTTCGGAGTCTTTCGGGAATGCCGGACTTGTTTTGTACAGCGTGATATATGTCGATAGCAGTCCTGATAGCCGCAATTGATCCAGTGATGAGTCCGTATACAGAGGCGGCAGCAGCGACTTCTGCCATCTTCTGCGCTGTGGAAAGCCTTGACTGCTTCTCTGGCCTGTCTGATTCGCTCCAAAGCAGATGATGAGTGTTGAGAAGAAAGCAGGCAAGATGATGTGCGATAAAATCCGCCTGGAAATATGCGTGCCGTCCCAGAAGATTTATGAGTTACATGTAGATGTCCCCAGCGTGTACCCTGAGCTTGACATGAGACCACACAGCTGCGCCCGCTCGCGAACAGCTGGGTGAGGCTGAGCAAATCTGTATAAGGCTGAGCAAGAAAGACATAGTTTCTTCGCTCAGGCGACGGGAAGTAGATCCTTGCGAGTCGAAATGATTACAGCACACTCAGCTACATAGCAGCTCTTGAGATCCTCTTCTGCTGGCTCGTAGAAGTACCACTGTTTTAGACTCTAGCACCAGCTTGGAGGACTTGCTGCATTTCACCGTGCGCAGACGTGAGGGCGACACCGCTAGGCACTACAACCAAGGTGCCATGCATGCACTCAGCCCTCATGCTGCGCAATGCGGCAAGTGCGCATATCCATGTAGCCTGGTCTGGGTCAAAGTCGCCTTGTCCTCATTTGACCGACACGAGTGTGCTTCAGGGTCAACAACGAATGATTTGATGCGCTTGCATGTTGCATATGACTTAGTCAGCTCAGCCATCAGCGCAACACGTCAGCTTACCTAGGTAGACCACGCATCTGTCTGGCGGAGAAAACTGTTTTCTAACGTTACTCCCAACGAGTCGCGATAGCGAACTTTGGTGAAAATATGTGCTTCTAACATGTACTTGCTACACCGGCGCCAAGCAAGTCTCAATCATTGAAACTTATTATATGACCTGAAAAGAAACTAGGGCATGCAATTATGGAAATGAGAAATCATTAAACATGTCAAGGTACCTAATCAGTCTACCTGTTGTTCTCCTCCCAAAGCCCATCCGTGCAATTGAAGCCGATAGGATCAGTGACATTACCGCAGAGGAAGTGGTAGGCCATGGTGTTGTTGCTGGGAACCTCAATAGAAACATTGTCGTACTTGATGCCAGTGCAAGGGCTGGCACCACTGCATTGGAGCTCGCCAAGCACAGCACTGGTAGACGTGCCGGTCCAGTTCGCGAGAGTGATATCGCGGACGTTGAATTCGCTGGTGTTGCACTCGCCAGTGGCCTCGTTGTAGCTTGTGCACTGGGTGACGGCGAAGATACCCGAGGTGTTGTCCAGCTTGAAGTCAGACATGGTGATGTTGGCAGCATAGCCGAGTCCTCCACCTCCGCCGTTCGGTGGGTAGCCACGGCTGACGCCAGTCCAGGTCTTGAAGTACGCAGCATAGCGCATCCTATCGTGCACCGTAACATTGCGGACGATGACGTTCTCGACAGTCTCAAAGACACCGTCGTACTGGCCAATGCTGCCCATGGCAAATCCAAGGCCGGTGTACCAGTCTTGGTTCTCAATGAGGATGTTGGTGCTGTTGCCCTTCAAGGCGATGTTGTCATCACCACAGTCGACAACCCAGTTGCGGAAGGTGATATTGTTGGAGTAGATGACGTCGGCACCGTCAGTGTTGAGAGAAGAGAACTCGAAGCCGACAGCATGCTTTGAATCGGTGCTGTTGACATACATGTCTTCGAGCAGCACGTTCTCGGAGTGAATGACAGTCATGGTCCACATCTGCGATTGCACAAACGTGTCTTCTCGATGATACTGTTGTTCATGCCACGGAAAGAGATCTGGTGAGGTCTGCCGGGGTAGTTGTTGGTACCGTTGATGAAGTCGTACCAAACCTGACCGTTGCCGTCAAGAGTACCATAGCCAAAGCCGTTCCAGTGAACATTCTCTCCACCAAAGACCCAAGCAGTGGTCTGGTTTTGATAGCCAACAGGCAAGAGTTGTTCAGCCAGTAGTCAATGTTCTGATCCCACAGGAGGGTGCCATGAATCTCCACATCAACATTGGTCAGGTTGGTTGTGGTCATGACACGGCGAATGTTGTAGGTCTCGTTCTTGTTGAAGATGACCTTGCCGCGGCTGTCTCCAGTCTCGTGGCCGCAAGTGCGGAAAGCATCTTCAATGGCGTAAGATGTGTCGTTTGCGCTGGAGTCGACTACACAAGTCTTGGTGCAGCCGGTATAGTAGTAGCTTGGGGCGCTGGAGTTGGCAAACGCCACAGCCGGAAGGCTAAGCGCGGCGATGAGTTGCTTGTACATCTTGGGCGTACTTGGCGAGTATGGGAAGGCAAAGACAAGCAAGGGCTAAGCTTGGTCCCGAAGACCTTTATAGTGTTCTGCGAGTTCCCTAGTAAGCAGACGACCTTTTCCGACCATTTGCCTAATATTACATCACGATGGAGCAGCCTTGAGTGATAATTTTCCCTGGTTCGGATAAGTCCTCGTCTCGAGCGGCTCTTGGTTTTCGTCCTCACTACAATTTTGTCGATCACAGAGGGTCAAAGTCACCCGATGTGCAAGTTCGACCCACAATTCTCGGGCTTCTGCCTCGCCATGTGGTGACGATCTGGAGTAGAGAGGTTGGGGTCTGGAGAGCGCCAAAAGCGCATATCGCTTTTGCTTGATTGGCGTTGCGATATGGCAGTCGCACGAGGCAAACACTGGCTCACTGGCAATTGACTCAAGACTTTTCATACCGTTCAGGCTTGCATCGAGCTGTACAAAACAATTGAAAACAAAAGCAGTCGGCAATTGAGGCTCAGCAAGCAGTGGAGCCGAATCGGCTACTGAACCTGTGGAGTCCGCATGGGGATTGTGGAGAATCTTCGGGTACGACCTTGAAAACCTTCAACGAGTATTCCGAGTGCTTTGACCTCTGACGTTGTTCAACGAGTAATTAATCGTGGAAGAAGGCTTTACATCCGCGGCGCCAGTTTCTTCAGTGCCGTATGCGAGTGCCGAACCAAATGGTGTTTCTACCTCCTAGTCAAGCGCCGCGTACATCCGATTCTCGGCTCTGGTTTTGTGACAATAATGTATACTCGTGGCAGGCAACTCCTGTATCTTGCACAGAGAGAGAGGGTACATGCTTGGAAACAGCGTAAACGAGCCTGTTGCTCAGAACCCTGGACCATCAGTCAAACCCTGTTCGCTTCCATCTCAAGGACGGGACTCTCTCCTCCGAGCAAGACAAGAATGCATGTGAAGTTGAAAAGAGTGAATAGTATACACACTGGACATTCGCCGCTCTACAAGCTCTGTCTGAAAGTTACCACTGGAGCTCTTCGAGTATTCTGCGCTGTACGGCCTGTTTACCAGGAAGAATGGCAATGAATTGCTGGAATCCGCAAGCTAAAGAATCACTTATGGTCCCGAAGAACCTTCCTGCATCGGCCTACTGGACGCGGTAATGGTATCTGGTAGTCACAGTTCTCGTGCAGTTGGTCACGGTGTGCGTTCAAGGACGAGAGTCGGCGGATTTATTAACAGTTGGTGGCAGTATCCCATACGCAGCGTGATGGATACGCAGTCGCGACGACGTCCAGCGTCCCTGCTCATGATGATCACAAACACACATTCATTTCATGTCCGAAATCAGATTCCATAGCGCCTCCGTTAGCTACATCCACCATTGCTTACGTCGACAGTATTATCAAAAGCGCTGCCATCATGAAAACAGCCTTCAGCTTCATTCTAGTATTTTGCGCAGTGGCAGCCTTATCTGCCAGCTCAGTCGAGGAGAGATCAACATCTACGCCTCCATCAAAGCATCTGCGCTTCGAAGATTTTTACGAGCTGAAGCAAGTTCAAGAACATTCCGCTGGCATTAGATTCAGACGTATCAAGATTACAGGCGGCCACCTTCGTACTCATTTGAGGATTTATAAAGCGGCTGACGAAAGTCCAGGTCATATCGAGGACGTCGGCAGCCCGGATGACCCAGCAAGTCTCGCACAAGAGCCAACCGACGCAGGCACAGTGCGCAACCTCAAATGGCGCTTCTCTGACTCCAGTACCCGCCGTCTCCAAGGCGGCTGGGTCAGAGAACAAGTCATCACCGACCTGCCCGCCAGCCACGACATCGCCGGAGCTCAGCAACACCTGACCAAAGGCAGTATTCGCGAGCCGCACTAGCACCGCGTCGCAGAATGGGGGTATGTCTACCAAGGCCAAGTCGGTATCAGTGCTGTCGATGAGCTCGGTCGCAACCAGTATGAGGTCTTGGAAGAGGGCGACATCTGGTACTTCCCGAAAGGAGAAGGACACGCCATCGTAGGTCTTGCAGACGAAAACGAGTTTCTCCTTGCGTTCGACGACGGTGATTTCCAAGCTTCGGGCACGACGTTCAATCTCGACGATTGGTTGGTCCATACACCCAAAGACATCGTCGCCAGGAGTCTTGGTGAGTTTCGCTCGTTCTCTTGGTGGAAGCGCAGATGATTAATTTCGGCGTCTTCTAGGAATCGATGAAGATCTCCTAGCTTCCATCCCGCGCCCGAACCCATACATCCTCGCATCCAGTATCACGTGCTCAAACATCTCGTCGCCCTTCGGCAAACTCTCAGGAAACAGCTCTTACGTCTTCCGGGCAAGCGAAGTCGAATGCAAACCCGCTCCAAGAGGCGGAGGCTGCATCAAGACCATCGATTCTCGCAACTTCCCAGCAGCAAAACCCATTGCTTCCTCGATCGTGACGCTGGAACCAGGAGCTGTGCGAGAAATGCATTGGCATCCGAACGTAAGTGAAGAACCGGACTTTGTCCCTATTTTTCCTCTGATACACCACTCATTGATCATTCCTGCTCGCTATCAACCATTAGCTGACGCATGGACACATCTCCGCAGGCCGAAGAATGGCTCTACTTCCTCTCCGGCTCGGCACGGGCAACAGTCTTTGCCGGAAACGTACGTATCACATAGGCCGGAAATCGGTTATCCTAACCACTAACCCATCACGCAGTCCGCCTCCCGCACGTTCATCTTCACCGCAGGCGACACAGCCGTCTTCCCTTCCAACTCAGGCCACTACATCGAAAACACCTCCCACAACGAGACACTCCAATACATTGGAATATACAAGAGCGATCGCGTGGTTGGGGTGTCTTTGAGACAGTGGCTGGCGCTCACGCCGGTGGAGATCGTGGCGGAAATGTTGGGAGTGGGGTAGGAAGTAGCAGAGGGACTGAGGAGCGAGAAGAGGATTGTTGCTTGAGACTTCGGATGGGGGAGCTTCGGTTGGACGAAGGATGGGGTGGGAATGGACGGGACTAGAGGATTTAGGGTACTGGATTCATTACCTGTGTTGTTGTGGTTCGCGGAGGAGTGGAGTTAGTTGCTCATGAAAAAGACAAAGTCGGCATGCCAGCATTGTTGAATTGTGTGGTCTGGTCTTGTCAATTCCACATCGCTTGCCCCACTCTTGATTACCTACTGGTATTCATCAGGTTTCTTGGTTCAAACTATTCTCCATAATCACGGGACTCAAACTCTCAGGTATTCCAGAAAAGTGACTTTATAACATCTATACATAACACGTTGAAGATCTCTAAACTTCTTCCATGGTCGTCTATTTCTGCTCGCCAGCCTTGTAAGCAGCGTCGTGAGAAGCAATAGCACGTCCACTGGGATCGGTCTGCTTACTCCAGGTGGGTGTCCACCTCTCGACGGTGCCGGCACACTGGGGAGGGAAGTGCTCGTCGAACATGCACCTGTACCAGTAGGCCTCCTTGGAATCGGGAATATCGTCACCCCACTGTGGCTTGTCCTGCTTGATGTTGGCCATCTGCTCGTCGGAGACCATCTTGATAGCCTCGTCCTTGAGAGCGTCGATCCACCCGTAGCCAACACCGTCGGAGAACTGCTCCTTCTGGCGGTAGAGGATGTGATCGGGCAGGTAGGGCTTCTCGCCGGGCGCAAGCTCGGACTTGTCGAAGGCGCGGCGCATGATGTACTTTTCGATACGGCCTTGGTCCTTCTTGATCAGCTTCTCCTCAGGGTCGATGTTCATGGCAACTTCGAGGAACTCCTTGTCAAGGAAGGGAACACGAGCCTCGAGACCCCAAGCGGAGGTGGACTTGTTGGCGCGCAGGCAGTCAGCCAAGTGCAGGTTCTTGACGCGACGAACGGTCTCCTCGTGGAAGGCCTTCTTGTCGGGTGCGTTGTGGAAGTAGAGGTAGCCACCGAAGGCTTCGTCAGAGCCCTCACCAGAGAGGACCATCTTGACACCCATGGCTTTGATCTTGCGGGAGAGGAGGAACATGGGTGTTGAGGCGCGGATGGTGGTGACATCGTAGGATTCGAGGTGGAAAATGACATCGTAAAGGGCATCAAGACCTTCCTGGATGGTGAAAGTCATTGAGTGGTGCTTGGTTCCGAGGAATTTAGCGACCTCTGCAGCGGCAACTGCATCAGGAGCACCAGGAAGACCAATGGAGAAAGAGTTGAGCTGAGAAAGAATAGGAACGGTGTTCAAGTGGTACTCCTCGTCAACACCAGCGAGGTCGTCCTGTCCAAGCACACCGGGAGCGCCGCCGGGTGTGTTGGCGCCAGATTCTCTGATCTGCCTTGCGTACTCACGCTGGAGTTTAAGGGTCTCGCGTTGGGCGATCGAGGCCACAAGAGAGCTGTCCAGACCACCAGAAAGAAGCACACCGTAGGGAACCTCAGCCATCATTCTCTTCCTCACTGAGCGCTCGAAGGTTTCTCTGAGAAGCTTGTAGTCGATAGGGTTGGTGGGGATGTTGGAGGGCTCAACCAGCCATTTGGGAGTGAAGTAGCGGGTGAGAGTGTCGGTCTTGCTGTCGTATACGTGACCGGGAGGGAAGCTCTGAATGGAGTCGCAGACAGGGTGCAGACACTTCAATTCGGATGCAAAGTAGACAGCGCCAGGAGTCTCTGAGGAGCGGCCCATGTAGAAGGTGGTGATACCGATAGGATCTCTAGCGGCAATGACACGGTCGAGCTTCTTGTCGTGAAGAACCCAGCTGAACATGCCGTCAAGGTATTTGGGAGTATCAATGCCATGCTCTTCGTACAATGGGATAATGACCTCGCAGTCGGAGTGGGTCTTGAAAGGGTATTTTTGTGCGAGCTGCTTGCGCAGGATCTTGTGGTTGTAGATCTCGCCGTTGACGGCAAGGGAGACGGTCTCGTCCTCGTTGGTGATGGGCTGGGCACCAGAGTCTGGTGGAGGGCATTCTTAGCATTGGCTTCTCTGGAAGTATGAGACGTAGTCAGGACGTACCAACACCGACAATGCTCAATCGCTCGTGGACGAGGATGGTGTTGTTGGCAATGTGGTTTCCACTCCAATCGGGGCCGCGGTGCTTGACCTGCTTGCCCATGCGAATGGCCGTGGGCCTGAACTTTTGCACATCGGGGTGCCTAGTGGTATGGATGGTCAGCGCATAATCATTGGCAATGCATAGCGGGGGCGGCGTACTGGTGGCAGGCGAAAATACCACACATCTTGCCGGTGTTGTGGTTGTGTATTGGTTTGTTGTATAGCTGTAAGAGTCGCAAGGATAAAAAAGATATGACCGGGTTATAGAACGGTCGCGGCGCGAATGAGTCAACCAATGAGTATGGTGCTTGGCCTCGCAATGACTGTGTTGGCGGTTCAATCGCCCCGCGCTGGCACTGGCACACGCTCCGACAATTTTAATATCGTGACTCCGACGTTCGGCCTGCCAGATAAGCCCGATGAGGTAAGCCTGCGGGAGTCCCCGCCACCTAAATCGTACTCCACATCCTTGTTTGACCCTGGCTCGCCTAGGAAAGTTGTTTATCGACGCCTTGCGTTGCGCGGGCAGCCGGCCCAGTATAATCTGTACCACATTCACGCTTGTAGTCCATAACACACATACTTTGCACATCTTCGATTCCTCTTCGCCGTCTGATTTGTCTTACTTGCCAAAAAGGACTGGCCAGACCTTCGCTCGCCGCGTAACCATCGTCGTCGTCAGCTACTTGCAAAACACCCCTCTGGAGGCCTGACAGCGCACAAGGGCGACGTCACTCAGGCCTGACCAGGGCAGAGAAGAGATATTCATACCGTCAAGGAAGCATTCTACCCACGAGAGCATATCTGGCCAACACAGCATGTCGTAGCGCCAATCTTCCAACACAGACCTACTGTTCGCCCACTCATTTATCCATCCACAATGCGATCCGCCCTGGCATCCGTGACCCAACGTCGCAGCAACCGATCTAGGAGTGCTTCACTTTCGTCCGTGCCACCCGCGAAGCACTCAGGCGACTTTGATTGTGGGCTTGCGAACCTAGCTGCTTCAATCATCTACAAATCTCCTCTCCCTTCGCAAGCTGGTCTGCCCACCTACATTGTCAATGCCGCCGCTTTCCCGGACGCCGACGAAGTCGACTACAATGCACTGCTTCCATATGTTCTCGCGAGACTTCCGGAAGAGGATGAGCTGATCAGCGGGACTGAATATGAAATCATCTTCTTCGCGGGTGGACAACCAGACGGCGCAACGACAGAAAAGAAGCAAGGACCAGGAGTTGGGTGGTATTTGCAAGCATACCAAGTGCTGAGTAGAGCGACGCGGAAAAGCTGCAGAAGTTGTATATTGTACATCCTCGAACGTGGGTTCGCGTGTTAGTGAATGTGTTCGGCACGGTCGTCTCTCCAAAATTCAGGAGAAAGATTATCAACGTCAACACGCTGACCGGTCTTGCTATGCTTATTCCGATTGAGAGGCTCATGATACCTCCAGTGGTCTACCTCCACGACAGAAAGCTGAATCCAGATATTGATGTCCCATACGCAAGCGGACGACGGGCTTTCGGCGCGCCTAATCCTCTACCAGTGAACTCGACTACAGGCAAAACCAGATTACCTAGAGTGCTACGAGAGACCACGACGTTCGTACTTCATCCAGTAAACATCAGAACTGAAGGTCTCTTCAGAATTCCACCGCACTCAATCCTCACAGGAGCCCTGAGGGAGGCATACGACAGAGGACAAATGTACATCATCTGGAAAGAGATTGGTGCAACATTCGTAGAGCCAGGTGTTGATCCGACATTGGTCAGTGAAGTGAGGATTGAAGATGCATACGGCGTTCATTCCGCGGCTTCAAATCAAAATGTGGTATCGGGAATTGAGACAGCCCATATTCCCGGAAACAAGCTACAACATCTTGCGCCAGCAGTTTGGCAGTCCGGACGTCGAAATCACTGTGGAGGATCTCGAAAACATTCTGTCTCTCAACTCAATACAATCTCCTCTGAGCGTCACAAGCCGAGAGATACTCATCAGACATCTACTACCAATGCTCTCGCTGGTAGCAGAGCGTGAGCCGGAGAACAAAATGGACTCCAACAATCTGGCTATTTGTTTCGCCATGACTTTGGTATGTGGCTCGAACCAGCTCGAAGATGCAAAATGACCAGCGTGGTCCGTCGGATCTTGCAAGCTGCAATCGACCAATGGCCGCAGCTGCGTGAGCACTTGAACATAGATAGCAAAACTATCTGGAAAGACCTCCAGCCTCCACATGAAGCCAAAGATTACGAGGATCCCCTCGATGAGCCAAAGGCCATGCGCCACTCGGGAGAGCAGCAGATTGACAATGATGGTCACAGAGTCCATCTTTTAGATGCTGAGTCGCCGACTGGAAGCGATGACCTGTCACTGGAACGCTTGCCAACATTGCCACCCAGACCAGGCAAAATGCGCTCCGTGTCTGCCTTCTCGCCAAGCACATCAAAAGATGAGAAGTCTCTCGCTATGCCTAAGCGCAAACCAGCGCCGGAACCACCTCGTTACTCGACCATATTCGGCGACAACGAGAAAGGAGGTCACATCGCAGACTCGCCCGACGGCTACAGCTCAGCGGACAGCTTCTCACACCGCCTTCCCTCATCTCGCGGCTACAGCGAGAACGAGAAGAAGGGCTTCGTCATGCCTCCACCACCTAGAGATCCTCATTACATCGACGTCCCAAGCGCAAAGCTCTCAATACCCACCACAACGAAGACCTCGCTCAAAGTGTAGCACGAAGCGCTTCCGAAGCCACATCCGCCACCTCGCGCACCTAGCAGCTCAACGAGCAAGTTCCTCAGCCTCCTCCAACTCCAACAGGTCTGCCATCCCCGAGCCCACCTCCGCTCCTGGAGCCCTCGGCGAAAACGAGCAAGCCAGACCAACAACACAAGCCTCCGATTCAGTCTTCCGCAAACCCTCATGGCCTGCCTCTCGAGGTCCAGGCACGCAACAAAACAGCGTCCCCACCCTCGCAAAACCCATCATCCCGCATCGTCCTCGATCGCACGAGCCCACTTCTTTCGCCATGCAATCAGCCTCGGACGAATTCAGAACTGGTATGCCCAAGCTGAGGTCGCCCAGTCCTGGCTGGCTGAAGAGACTGAGTTCGCGCGAGTCGAGCGAAAGCGCTCAGAATGGCAACAACAATCTGGCGCCAAATAAGCTAAACCTCAAGAAAGCGAGTGTTGATGATTTGAGACGGATTTACGAAGAGAGGGCTAATGCTGCTGAGGGTTTGGCTAAAGCGAAGAGGACGAATAGTTGAGAGACATCATTCGCCTGGAAAACTGATCTATTTCTCTCTGCATCGGGAAGCTGTTGTGCACATGCACAGAGATTTGCATTCGATGACACCTTCTGCGTGTTTGGAAAAAAGCGTGGCTCGGCTCTGTTCAATCACATCTTTCATGCCCTCGTGTCTTCTTTCTTTGAGGCTTACGCCTCTTCAATATTCTAATCTCTACATTCATAGCTTCGTAGCAACTGATACCCAGTTTGTTTCTTCTTCCTCTTGCAGGAAATGACTTCCTCCAATTGAGTTTTGAGCTTCGCGTGCACCTCCTCGCTTGTGACTAAAAGTCATTTCTGTACTCTGGGCCGTAATCGAGCTAACTAGGCTGAAGTCATTGCAAGTGAGGGTTTGTAGATGGTTTCGTGTAAGTTTTGGTCTATCGAAGATCTAAACGCGTCCTGCTTTTTTGGTTGGTCCCATTTTACTTTTACCCATCTGTAACCGCGCAAAAAAAAGTCCAACGCCGTTTCCCTACGTGCGTATATGCATAACATCTGATGTTTCCGCGTCTCGAATTTGGCTCATATTCATTCGAGATTTTAGATTCGTGTATCAGAGGCTTCACATTCAAGCCTTCTGCACCTCCTTCTCCGCACCATCACCCTTGGTAAGATTGTTGTGGGTCATGCTCACGGGGATAGTCACGTCTTCGATAGGAGGAAGCAGGCTGCGCGAAGCTTGTCTTGCGCTCTGGGCCAGGATGGCGTCCATGATGACCAGAGAAGCCATAGACTCAACGATAGGGACGGCACGGGGAATGACACAAGGGTCGTGACGGCCCTTGGCCTCGAGCACGCCGTTTGCCTCGTCGTAGGTGGCGGTGTTCTGCGCTTGGCCGATGGTGGCGGCGGGCTTGAAGGCCACGGTGAAGTATATGGGCGCGCCGTTGGAGATGCCGCCCTGGATGCCGCCGGAGTTGTTGGTCTTGGTTGTCAGACGGGGACGCACGACGCCGGGGCGGGTAGGGTCTGTGGTTGCGGGTGCTTTGATGAAAGCGTCGTTGTGCTTGGAGCCGGGTACTTCGCAGCCGCCGAAGCCAGAGCCGATTTCGAAGCCCTTGGTCGCGGGGATGGAGAGCATGGCGTGGGCGAGGGTGGCCTCGAGCTTGTCGAAGCAGGGCTCGCCGAGGCCTGAAGGGCAGTTGCGGATGACGCAGGTGACGGTGCCGCCGATGCTGTCCTGTCTCTCTTTGAAGTCCTCGATCACGGCCTCCATCCTCTTGCCAGCCTCGGCGTCCGGGCAGCGGATGGGCAGGTTCTCGTCGACCTCTCCGCGCGAGATTCTGTCGATGAGCTGCAGGAATTCAGGGTTGGTGCTGGGAGTCGGGTGCTCCTTGGTGGCAGGGAACATGTGCTCATGGCCGACGCTGTTGGTGAAAGCGACAATCTCCACGCCGTGTGCGACGCTCAAGTACTTCTCAGCAATGGCACCCGCGGCGACACGACCAATGGTCTCGCGCGCACTGCTCCTGCCACCGCCAGAGCTGGCCTTGACACCGTACTTCTCCAGGTAGGTCCAGTCGGCGTGACTGGGTCGGGGGAACATGTCCATTGTGCTGCTGCCGTAGTCCTTGGGCCTCTGGTCCTGGTTCATGACGCGCATGCCAATGGGTGTGCCGAGGGTGACGCCGAACTCTGTGCCAGACTGGATCTCGACTCTGTCCTTCTCATCTCTGGGTGTGGTGAGCGCGCTCTGTCCGGGACGGCGGCGGGTCATCTGAGGTTGGATGTCATCTTCCGTGAGCTTGAGGCCGGGAGGCACGCCGTCGACGATGCAGCCGACGGACTTGCCGTGCGACTCGCCGTATGTGGTTACGCGGAAGTACTGGCCGAAGGTGGACATGTTTGCGGTGGTTGTGTATTTGTGGAAGAATGCTTGCAGCAAAGCACCCTATACCATCTACTTTAGACTCACAACTTCAGCATTGGTTATGACGAGTCAGCGGCTTTTTTTGGCGGGGCTCCCTGCGATCTCGGACTTTTTTGATGCAGACTGGGTGAATCGGCACTAGCCCTGAGCACTGTTAAAAGCATGAGAACAACACAAATACAACTGTATGCACGTGCACATGTACTCTGCCCTCTCGCACTGTCAACTTCAGGTTGGAGTCACAGCACATGGCCCTGCAGATACACAAACACTGCAAGGTGCTGCTCGCCGACGAGTGCAGCTTCAGCACAAAAAGCGATGCCTCTCCATGTCATCACCCTATGGGATTCTGAGAAAGCCATATGCCTTACCAAATCTGCATCCTGTAGCACTTCCAAGGTTCCTAGGGACAGTAGTGTTCACAAGAAATACGTTCCGCAACGCGCGCGACCAGCACTCTTCACATCGTGCAGGAATGGTTTAATGTAAAAGGGAAGGAGGAACAGTCAATCAAATTTCCATTTACCATTCGTTTACCGTTCGACTCAACATTCTCATCACGGCAAAGGCGACATTGTCAAATCTCGTGAAACCTTAAAATGTGCACATGGAGTGAGTGAGAGAGAGAGAGAGAGAGAGAACATGTAAAATCTGCAAATTCCTCGCCAAAAGCGAAAGTGGTATCTTCCATAGTAACCGCTCCATCCCCCATCCTGCCCGTCAATGCAAGAGGCAGTAGACTAATCCAAGGAGGATTGTAAATCGAAAGAAGAGAAAACAAAAAGCCGTTCTGCTGACCGCACGTGTCCGCAGCAGTCAGGACGGACGACAACAGTGAGCATTGAACAATAGTAAAAGGACTGCAGCCAAAAACCACCCGTCTATAATCCCCAAGCGAAGCAGTGGTATCGAACAAACGTGTATCTCCAGAAGAATGCAAAACCAAGAAAGTTGTTGAAGAATCGTAGCTAGCGGACGGCTAAGTCACACCAGCTGAAGTGTCGTGAAAGAGAAGGCAAGCACAGCAATGCTTGCCTTGTGTATGAGTTGGCGTCAATTCGTCATCGTCAACGGGTGTCATCGGCCCTCGAAGCCGTTCATGTAGTCTGTCGGTTGGCTGCCAAAGCCTTGCCCCGACTGTTGTTGCTGCATGCCATAGTTTTGCCCTTGGCCCATTCCCATGCCGCCCGACATTCCGCCTGAGAAAGATCCGAGCTCGTTCTCGCTTAGATCTTCGTGCAGCTCACCACCGCTAGAGGCGTCGAAGGAGCTACGCCCGCTGTATGCTTCCTCGTCAGGTGGTGGCCCTTGTGGTAATGAATTCCAGTCGAGTTCCAGCGAGAGCTGGATACTGCTGGAGCAGCGCCTGCGGAAGGAAGTTGTTCATCATGTCCATATGAGGCTGGGCCATCATGGGCTGTGGCGCGACGAGACCAGCAGCCACCTGCACCTGCTGCTGTTCTTCAAGCCATGCCTTTTGCCTCTCGGCAGCCTCCTCGTCCAGTAGGGGTTTGATGCATACGCGCCCAGCTTCAGATCGGAAATGTCTGCCCAAGGCATCTGCGCGAGCGAATCTGCGGCCGCACCCCCAACTAGCATTGCTTTGCAGGGTACCACGGCACACAAATTTCTTCTCGCCAGAATGAAGCCCTTCATGACGTTTCCGATCGTGCTGGCGCGCGAATGCCTTACCACAGACTGTGCAGACGAAAGGTCGTTCGTCCGTGTGGGTGCGAAGATGAGAGCGAAGGTTGTAGGCTCTGGTGAAGCGCTTTGGACAAAGATTGCACTGGAACGTAGCTGGGTGCTTCTGTTGCCTGCGGCTTTCTGCACCGTTGGACGGAGTTCGCTCAGGGTTGGCAAGATCTAGGATATAGTCGCGCTGATCAGAGGCGTTGCTAGAGCTACGGCCGTTGCGCGAGGACTGTGAGCCGTTACGTCCTCTCGCAGGTGACGAAGATCGTGAAGATATTGAGTTTGCGTCATAGGGAGCCAGAGAGCCTGAGGTAGGTGGCTGCAAGGAGGGAGAACGTCCGCGACCAGAAAGTGATGGTGTCGTCGGCCTCGAGCCAGCGTGGGAATCTGACTTGGCACGCATACGATTGCGGCTTTGATCTACAATAATGGTCAGCATATGCGCAATGTCACTCAATCATTACAGCCTTACGTCTCATCGGTGGACTCAAAGTCTCTCCATCTCCAAGGCTCCTAGGAGGACGAGGGTTTACGTTGTTCTGCTTTGCAGGTGGCGCATAGTCGATGCTGATCTCTGGAGGACTCATCTGGTCTGCCGCACCCAAATCGCTAGGACTAGTAGGCTGATTGTTGTACGCAGGGAAAGAATCTTGTCCGTAACTGGGGAACATCTCAGGGCCATCATTAGGCTGATTGAACTGTCCGCTCATTGCCGGAACCATTCCGAAGTTGTTATCCGCAGTGAAGGCCGGCAATTCGCTCTGCTGAGGCATAAGTCTAGGAGAGATATGAGGGCTGTGACCAGGGCTGTAGAAGTTCTGAGTCGCATGGTGTCCGTCGTTCAGACTGAAATGTCCAAGGCCAAGTCCGTCGCTGAGACTGGGGTCCGCAGACGGGTTCAACATAGGTGAAGAATGATCAAAGCTGTCAAGTGTCTGCATATAAGGAGAGTTGTGGGCCGAAGAGATATCTGACAGCTGATCCGAGGGCGATCTCTGATGCCTGTAACCACCCATTCCAAGCCATTCACTTCCATTTCCCTGTGGGTATGCAGCGCTCGATGGATCAAGCGACTCAGATGTTCCACGTGGTCTGCTCATGTTGTTCATATTTTGGAACCCAGCTTGCTGAGGGTTGGGCGACGCATGCGGACTTGGGCTCAGCGACTGCCGATGTGTGACTTCAGGAAACATGTGGGGAGGTGTAGGATTATGCGACTGCATAGTTGTGGTAGCCATGGGATCTATGGAGGTGTCGAGCTGACTGGGCTGCGGCTGAAAGAGGTCGATGCTGTTTGGAGCAAGTAGTGTGGGGTCCAAGGAGCTGTTGTGGTCGAAGGTGGTCTGATTGAAGTCGAAGCCAGGGAAGCTGTTCACGTTCGCGCCGGTTGCACCTGGTGAGGGCGAACTGTGATTACTCACGCCGGCGTGAGGTGATTGGTGTTCTGCGCAGACTGGTCGAAGCCGTATGTATTGTCGACACCCTGCGCGACTGCAGGAAGGTGTGGTTCGACACGTCGTTGCTTTGAGAAGGCACGATGGGTGGTTGCTGCGTTTGGAAAGTGTTGTTGTTGTACTGTCCCAGCGAGAAGTCGGTCTGCTGGAAGTCTTGAGTGAAGGAGGGATCGGTGAACTGGGCTGCAGTAGTTGTGTTGTTCAGGCCGTTGAAGGAATCGGTAGACAACAGGTTGGAGTCGACGAAGGATTGGTTGTAAGGCGGGTGCGGCGAGGCGGAGGGCGTGTGCCTTAAATGGGTGGCATTGCTGGCCGAGGGCGAGCGGCCACGCGCATTCGGGTCCATGGTGTTTGGGTGTATGCAGCTTGGGTGGGCGGAAGGCGGACAGAGGTGCGAGGCTGATGCTATCCTGGGAGCCTTGGGAACACGCGAGCTGCGCGCGCAAGGTTGGCAGCTAGAGTTGGGCGGAGGATGACAGGGCCACAGCAGCAAAAGGTTTGGCCAGTGGTGCGGTAGGGCGCTAGGGCAGGGCAGCAGGGTATGGACTGAAGCGGGCGCAGTCACAGCTGTGTTGTGCGCTCCGGCGGGTCGTCAGTAGTGTCTGCGGTCTGTCGCACGCGAAGGATCGCGCTACACTGTAGCAGACAGGTAACGTGACGTCGCGCGCGCTCATGCAGTGGCAGTGGCAGGGTTAGCAGGTGAAGTGAACGAGTAGTGAGCGAGGCGCAGTCACAGCGACTCGTGCCGCCTTTGCTGCTGCAGGGAGCTGCCGCTGCGGCGGGCAGATTGGAGATGGAGATGGGCTATCGACTGCTCCGCCCTCTTTGGCGCTGTATCACGCAGCTGGCGGGCGACGTAGCGAGAGATGGCTTGTGGGGAGTGGATATACCGCTGCCCGCGACTAATCTCGTGTATTCATATCGCTTGCGCGATTATAGGTATGTGGTGTAGTGAACAGGTCGAATTGGTCTTCTGTTGACTCTGCGTGGATCTGATCTCGCAAGCGCCGCTGCCAGCCCAAAGCTAGCCCCACTTCAACCCACTTCACCGGATCCGCTTGGCCTCGGGTTCATCCTAGTCGTCTCATCATCTCTCGTACCTGAGTACTATGAACCACGCAGTAGTAAGGCTATGAAATCTCATTCGGCCATATTATGGACATTTGAATATGCTCATAGTGTAACTCAGGTATCTCCATGGTCAATGCGAGCATCAACTGCCTGAAATCGATTGGTATCACTCCATCTCCAAATCTGCAGCCAATAGCCAGCAACGTTCATTTCCAGTCGCATACAACACCTCCGAAAACAATGACCTCAAATTTGCAAACAAGACGTCACGAACCCTTCGAAAACAGCTCCGCCCTCACAAAAGAAGGCAAAGCCCTCCCCCAATCCATTCATGAAACACGCACACAAGCAACCGCTGTGCCACTCCGTACCTGCAAGCTGCTCGAGCACAGCCCCAGAAAGCTCGCTAGCGCACGCCAGAAGAAGTCTACTGCTGTACCACGCAACAACGCCATATGTCCAAACACGCATTTACACAGCCACGAACCATATTCCCGCTAACGGTGGCCCACGTCTCAAGCACAATCGATGTTCTGCAGTTCTTCTCGAAGCTCCACTCTTCCAATGCCGTGAGCCGCCTCGCTTCGAGGATCATGACCTTTGAGCGTGGCCCTACAAGGCTACAGCGAGGCTGTGCAGTGCTGGTGCCTGGCGAGACGGGGAATGGGTGACGCACGTGCTTTCGCGTTTGCTTATTCTTGCCAATGGCATCATGCAGCTTGTAGTAATGGAGTCTGTGATCTACGGTAAGGCTGGAAGATGCGGCTCTCAATGTCTTGGTATCTATCTATCCTCTTCTTGTGGACCAAGACGAAAAGCTTGGCCTGTTACCGTTATAGCCGCAGACACCGCACGACGACGTCTCCCCGTCGGCGCCCGTCGTCGTGCCAGTGCGTGTTGAAGCCGCGCCAGCACTCTTCGTAGCGCGTGTCTTCTAGTATGGCGTTCATTACGGGCTCGAGGTGCTCGAAGAAAACGAGGTATTCGGGCCATGGTCTTCGGCCGTCGTCGGTTTTGACTGACGTACCAGACTGTGGTGACTGAGATCCACTTTTGCGATCCGCCATGTTGTTATCGACCCAGCCTCCGGGGTGCATGTAGAAGACATCTGCTTCGTCGAGGTAGTCGGCGCGGTATTCGCGTGGAACATCAATTGGCGGCTCGCAGGTCAGAGCCCATGCATCGATCTCAGGGTGCACCAAGTGGCTTCTCCAAGGTGTGCTGTGACACGGCATCAAGAAGCCGACAGTAGTGTTCCTCACGGCCATGCCGTCGTTCATCTCGGCCTCATGGCGGAGGTAGTGCATCACGTCGATGACGCCGCGCTGGTGGATCGTGCTGACGTATGCAGCGATATAGACGTTGACGGTTAGGCCGAGGACGAGCAGTGCGAGGCGGAAGTATGATCTGGGCAGAGGGAAAGGTCTGAAGAAAGCCGCAAGAGGTTTTGCTGCTAGGATGTGCAGGATTGGCAGGATGGGATATATGAAGCGCATTTCCTTGTGCGCGATCATGCTGAATGCAAGTACCGTCGATGCTACGACGAGTGCTAGGATGTGGAGTGTCTGGCGTTGCGCGTACCCTGCAAACTGTGGTCGGTCGACGCCACATCGAAGGGCAGACCACCAGCCGATCGCTGCGAATGGCAGCGCTGTTGTGAGGAGGAGAGGCAAGCCTTCGGTGAAGTAGTAATCGAGTCGATTGCGTCCGTAGAACACGGCGAGGTCTTGCATGATGTTCAAGTAGAGGAAGCGGATGGGTGGTATCGTCCATTTGCCGTAGAAACTCTGGTCTACCAACAGCGAGATACCGAGAACAATTATACTGGATGAATATTAGCAAGCGTAGATGTCGATAGAATAAAGGTCTCGGCTTACCCGACGACCAGCGCACTCCGCACCAAGGCAATCGATCTGGTGGCATTGCTATACTGGAACATGATGCTACCTGCAACAGTGATCCAGATGATGCCATTCGTTGGTCGCAAAATGCAAGCAATAGCGGCTGCCGCAAGTGCAGCACTCAGTTGTGGCGATGCAATGGAGGAGGTCCCTTGTAGTCTGTCGCTGCTTGTAGATACAGCAGAGGCGGAGCTAGAAGGTCTGGAGTCCTTGCCGTCCAGAAAGTCACGGAGTCTAGAGAAGGATCAGCATTGGCGAAGTTACACTTGTTGTGAACTTGAACTTACTCTGGCGAGGGACCGTCATCCAGAACATTCAAGTGTGCGCCATCATCGGCTGGCGCACCAAGAAACCAAGCCCAAGGCCAAAGGTACAAAGCGACAATCGTCAGAGTCGTCTCAAATGAATTTGCGAACGTCCGTGTAGAAGTGTACCACTGCCAAGGGCTCAGAGCCGTAAGTGCCAACTGCGAACGTCAGCATTGTCAATCGTGGGGAGAGCCGTTGAGAGCCATACCGCCGCCATGCTCGCTTCACTGCCTGAACCATACACCTTCTGGCCGAGCTTCCAAGTAAAGAAGTCCAGCAAGGCAGCAAAGAACGCTTGAGCAATCTTCGGCGCAATGAGTAGGTCTTCCGCTCTACAGCACGAGTAGCACCTTCCAGAGTCGACATAGCATCCGCAGCCTTGTAGACTAGCGCAAAGATCCATGGATGTAATGCTGTACGCAGCCCTTCACGCCATTCCTTCGAACGTCAGTCAGGAGTAGTTATGTTTTATGAGGTTGTATTTCCACTTACCCATGTGATCCAAGCACCACTCTCGGCACCAAAGGCGATCTTCCATGCAGGTTCGAGTGCTTGAAAGTACTCATCGGGTTGGAAGAAGGTTTTGATTGTCAAGGCATTAACGATTCGAAAGGCAAGAAGAAATCCGAAGACTAGGACCCATTGCGAGTTGCTGGGCACTTTCGCGTCACTCTGTGGGTTTCGAGAGATCTTGTTTGAAGCCATCTTTCCAAACGAGTGTTACATGTACTGGGCTTTCACGTCCGGTAAATACATGTAGACATCGTGACAAAACAGCCGCAGGTGTACATGTATATCGTGGACTGGACGCATGTGTTGAAGTGGCCAGATTCACCCTGAGAACTGCCATAGCCTAACCCTGTTAACCCCATTATACACGACTGTGGTTGACTTCAAACATGTTGATTGCACTACATATGTATTATTGACGCTCATGCGAATCAATATGATGCTCACTTGGCAATCGAGCGTGAAATCATTGTGCTTGTAGTTGTGACATGTCTATATACATCAGTGGCGACGAACTCTTGTGAAATCGCTTCGCTTCCCCACTGACAACAAGTCTTCGATTAGTTTGAGCCAGCAGACCTCAGCCGCGTCCACTAGAACGACGTCAATCTGAAAAAAAGGCACACTCAAAGTCCCATGCTATCATGGAATGCGTACATACTGATAAAAAACAGCTCACACGTGTAATTCAGCTGTAACCAGAATATTCGACTGGTATCATTTCGACGTGTCGCAGATCCCGGCTTTGTTGTGCCACCAAGCCGACGCGTTCTCCAGGAGAAGTCTCCACGGAGACGACATTTCTGCTCTCATCACACGTAAGACCGCCAACTCTCCAACGAAAGACACTTTTGCGTATTATCATAAGTACTATAGACTGTCTAAACCTCACCAAAGCTAGGACTTTCGAAATTGCCCGAAATTCCGAGACCATCAACGCTACCTGAGCGTATTGCCTTCATGTCGACAAGTGCCGACTACACCGAGAAGGGTGCTGTCACGGTCTGGTTAGAGTTTCAGAAGCGCAAGACTGAGGAGGAATTGCTTGCGAAGAACCGGGAAAAACCTTCTGCACCAGCCCGTCAAGTCCCGCTCACCAATGTGTATTACCCCGAGAGGTCTCGCAAGCATGGTAAGTAATATGGGTCAAACACTACCTCACAGACCAGCACGGTAGATGTTTGAGCTCTGATGTGCTAATTTTCTGTAATTCAGACAACAGCAGTTCGTCATCCGCGAAGAAGCCCACTACAAAAAGTGCGCGAAGCAGTAGCGAAGAACTCCAGTTCATGAAATGTGATCACTCTGTCGCTACACTTCTAGACCTTCTCGCCGACAGCAGTGTTGGGCTCGATGCCCTCACAACTCACGTCGCCATCTTCGGTGTCCTGCAACAAGCCCATGCATCCGCAACGACTGGAGATGAATTCGGATCTTCTTCCTACGCGGATTCATCAAGTTGTTGTCGCAGCGTACTCCCGACAAATTTTGGATTGTCAAGATTACCAATATACTGACGGAAAGACTTCAAATCCAATGTGACCGAGTCCAGTCCCAGATACAGTCATTGGATGACGAAGCTGTATCCATCTATCACCGAAGCACCACATACGCCTCCCAGCCCGCTCACAAAGTCAAGCCTGCGGCGCAAAACCCAGATCACGAAAGTGACGTGAGACAGTACCAGGTGAATAATGGCAGGAAGAGGAAGTCAACAGCAGATCACGAGAGCATAAAGCAGCCAAAGGCATCAAAACCCAAAGCCGCGGAAAGCTCTGCTGCAATTCCGCCAAGTGACAGGCCCAAACAAGGCGAGGTCGTTCCAGAACACTTGATGGTTCCAAACAAACTTTATACAAGAGCTCCTGGCGGAAACGGATCTGTCGCCTGTTCGGCGGATTCTGGCCATCAGTCCGACTCCGAATCATCTTCTGAACACAAAGTTGCCAAAAACAACGTCCCGCCCTCACGGCCCGGACACCATCTCTACAAGAGCACGAACCCTGACGCCAGAGACGAAGTCATTGCCTCGATCAGAGCCGACATTCAAAACTACACTGAGCCTGGCGAGGATTTGGACTGGACCAAGATCGTCGATCCGCGCGAGCGCAAACGCTTACAGATGGTTGTTGGTGGTCGCAAGTACAGGGAGCGCATGCTCGCTGCTAAAGGCAGGAGCGGCAGTGGTGGTAACTATCCTGGTGCATCGGGCAAGGGTAGCAGCATTAGTAGGGGCTATGGCAAGCGATCTAGTCAAGGTGCTGCGTAGTCGATAATGCTACAGCCGTTCGTCACAGGAGATACTTCAGTGAAGCCCAGAAGGTTTTGCGTATATGTAATATCTCAGCAGCTTGGCTCGACTTCCGGCCTGGCATGTCAAGATCATGATCCACATTGCAGAACGAAAACCTGCCTTCCAGCCCGAGGACCGATTGCTCACGCCCAGACCTTCGATCAAGCAGCCAATCAAACCATGAAGTATAAGTTAGACCTTGTATCTGCACAAATTCTCGACTTGCGAGCAGATCCTTGCATACGGGCGATGAGCCCCACGCGATATGCACTGCGGACGCCACCATCATGCGGGATGCCGAACAAGAGTTGCTCAGCCTCGTCGCGACTTCCACCAAGACTCGCACACTGCGCATCATGGTCGTCACTGAACGCCAATTTTGAGAAAACTCGAAGCTTCGCAAAATGCGTCGTTGATGAGACAGAATGTACAATGCAGCACCCTCGTCCGAACATCGCTGGGAGGGTATCAGCGCCAGAGACAACGCCCGCCTGCACAACGGCCACGTCTACAGTATGTGTGATCTGCGCGCCAACGTCACATTTGAAGAATATCTCAGCGATGGTATTGACGCAATCGATCAGATATACACAACTATGCATCGGGCAGGGCAGATCAAGCAGAGGACCGAGAGCAGACAGAAAGAGACTGGAGACAAGCGTTACGAGACTGGCTGGGGTTTTTAGAGATCGACGATCGGCGAGAGCAAGTCCAGAAAGCTCACCAGGATACATTCAGATGGATATTCGAGGATGGCAACGAGACAGGCTTTGCAGATTGGCTTTCGTCCGGCGATGGTATCTTCTGGATTCACGGCAAGCCAGCTTCCGGTAAATCGACTTTGATGAAGTTCATCACGGACGAGCGGCGCCTCCGTGAGCTCCTAACAATGTGGTCAGGCGATGTCCGTTTCCTCGTAGCATCATTCTACTTCTGGGCTGCTGGTTCGCAAATGCAACGATCTCTTATCGGACTTTACCGGACACTGCTACACCAAATGCTGAGAGCAGACGAGAGGATGTGTCGTGTTGCTTTTCCAGAGTGGCAACATAAGTTCGCAAATTCCGAGCCGACCATCGAAACGCTTACAGCCGCCATGAATAACATCTTAGCAACTGGGAAACTGTCCAATAATTTCTTTTTCATCATCGACGGACTTGATGAGTATGAAAGAGACAGTATCGGCAAGACGCAACTTGCGGAGCTGATGTTGAACTTGACACAGTCACCAAGTGTCAAACTTCTTATCTCGAGTCGACCCGAAACGCCTTTCAAAATCGTCTTCCAGAAGTGCCCGACGCTACGTCTAGAGCAACTGACCAGGGGCGACATAGAATCCTACGTCCAGTACATGTTTTGGTCCAACCCATCTGCTAGGAGCATCTGTGGCGTTGAGAAACTCAGCATAACCGAGATCACCAGCTTCATAATCAACAATGCACAAGGCGTCTTCTTATGGGTGATGCTTACCACCAGGATAGCGCTTGATGGAATCAATAATCATGAGAATGTCTCAGCGGTTCGTGACTGCGTCATGCGATTACCCCCAGAACTGGATCAGTTGTTTACACATATCCTCATGCAACGAATTCCTCAAACCCACAGACAAGAAGCGTTCAGATGCCTTTATATTGCGTTCGCATGGCAGTCTGCATGGCAGTCCGCACAATGGAGTCTTTCCTACGTGATCCTCAGCACAGCACACCGAGCTTCTACCTATGACAAAGCTCGTTCTCTTGCAAGTCTCAAGTGCTCAGAATCGCCGCAGTACTTTTTCGGTCGTCTGGCAAATCGCTGTCAAGGGCTACTTGAGAAACAAAGTCCTCACGATCACGGCAGTGTGACGTTCCTGCATAGGACCCTATACGATTACCTGAAGGAAGAAAAGGAGCACAACTTCTGCTGAAAGCAGAATATTATTAAATGACGTCTACCTGCAATAATGGCCGGTCTCATCTGCCAATTTCGAGAGTACAAGCAAGTCGATGCTGGCAAGACTTTGGTGCCGAGATTCTTTCACTTCAACATGCTAGCAGAACGCTCTACTGGCCAGGCCAGGAGTGACCTGATCGATGCATTTTGCCGAGTCGGGAACATGCCCCGGGTCAGTCATGGACAACACATGGATTGAATGGGGCCAGACTGTTCTCTCGACTTGGAAAGCAGTCCACTTCTGTGGGTCAGTCTTGGTCAACACATGAATGAATGGCCAGACTTTCTCTCGACTTGGAAAGCAGTCCACTTCTGTGGGCTGCACATCGCGGTGCACCGCGGTATATCCAAGAAGCCATCGTTAATGGCGAGGTGCCTCATTTGTCGATATCTGCACTTTTACTCTACTACACCTTGATGTCGATTCTTTCAGCGGAAGTCTTTGATCCTGACGGTGTGCTGGCTAAGTCCAACCTTGAGACGGCCATCCTACTGCTCAACCACGGTGTAGATCCCACATATAGTGTCGGAGGCTCGTGTCTGTGGGCTATCTTGTTGGACTGGATAGTTCGTATGCCCACAGACGAGCTTGAGACTGAAGAGTATGACACAATGTCCGCGGCTCTCCGCCTTTTGGTACTGTTCACACAAAGTACAGTGGATCTACAGATGTGTAGCACGATCAAGTTGTCTGCGAATGAGGGCGAATATACCACGTCCGAAGCTCTACGCAAGCTTACCCTGAACCGACCCTGTTGTCGAGGTCGTCCTGTGCAGGCTTGCAGCTGTGCCAGGGCACAGGCTTGGACTTCGATGGCTATGGAAGTGCTTCAGTTGCTCGATAGTCCTGAAAATGTGACGGCCACGGATGATCCTGGAAATGCCACGACCACTGAAAGCTCCCAAATCGTCATACCCACCGGGAGTACTCAAATAACCACGTCCAGTGAAAGTCTTCGGATCATCGAAACTACTAGACGCGGAATCACTAAGACCAAAGGCATATTAGGCCTGAAGAAATTCCTTCCATCACGTCGTCGAAATCACGACTGACTTTGGACCAAACACGATGGAGCAAACAGATCGCAACCTTCTCTGCTACAAGTAGTACCTCCGAGGTAGTCCGGAAGCCTAGTCACGGGTCGAGCCAGTGTGAAGTCACGTCTGTCGGCCATCCGATATTCCAGGGATCCACGAGTCGAAGGAAAAAACGTCTTCCACACGGTCCAGGTCATATATGGGCAACGACATCCGGTTACTGGGCAAAATTGAGCCGGAGAAGTCGGTCCAAATCACCATGGACTTCGGAGCCTGTGTATTCCACGGTGCAGAAGTTGCACGCCTGCTCCGCAGAATACTAGGCAAGGATTATCTTTCGAACATATCACATCTGCGATGTCAGAGTGCACTGCAACAGAGGATTCATGTGGCGTCTGTCTCGTGTAGCGAGCACACTTTTATCTCTATTAGCCTACGACTGTGTGGAACAGCCTGTATGTGATTATGTATTGTATAGAAGCTCTACTTATAGTACGTAGCCCTACCGAGCTATAGGAAAGGAGGCATATTCATATTGCTAATGAACATGCGAGCCTTCTGCGTAGCCTACGAAAGATCGTCTGTGCGCCTTAGTGGTGCGTACTTCTACCTCGCTTGAGATTTCCCTAAGGCGTTTTCTGAGGCACGGGTTCTGCGGGTTCGCAACCACTTGGCAAGGAGTTGGCCATAAGTATGACCGGGATTTCGTTCTCTGCAACAAATTGCATATTTATTCATCGATTGTTCCGTCCAAGGCTGATAATAGCTCGGCATGTCAGGTGTCATTAAGGTGCCTTGCGTTCTGCGCTACGAGATCTATCCGGCGAAGCATCGAATGTTCTTGAAACCTTTGAAAGATAAGAAGAATTCGAGATTATGTTGCATGTACCATTTCGATGTCATACAATATATTACGATCCGGATATTTGCCTACTCATTCTCGTATCATCTTGTCGCTATGACCTAATCAAAAAACCCCAAGAAGAACCAAAACTGATAATGGAAGCAGCGAACGGGACCGCAACATCAGAGCATCATCTCATACGCCGACTGCACGGTAGCGCAAAGCAAGTCATTATAGGAACCCAGAATGCGAGTGGGCCTACTGCGTACACCAGATAGGTCGTCCGATTCTCTGGATCCGCCACGATAACAAATAGAGCAACAGCCACCAGGCTAAGTGAAAACATCCATATGATAGCTTTGAGCGTACGAGAGCTCATAAGGTGGTCTACAATGGGGTCGTGCGAGCCCGGCGCGTCATTCTGTAATTTGTCTTCGACCTTGGACGGCCCAGAGAGGCGTAAGGCTGTTGTCAGATCCGGGAAAAGGGTGTTCCTTGGTCGGAGGAGCCCGCTGGTCATCAACGAATAGATGGCGTCTGGTGGCGCATGGCTGTCGCTCGTTTCTTGCGACAAGTCAGCGAGATACCGAGGATTTAGTGTAGCTTAGGGTAAGGCATACCAAGTGATAGCTCAACAAGCAGAAGTATCGGAAGGGTCAGCAAGAACAGCGGCACGAGCTGGCCAAAGGTCAACCTGCTTTCGCCGGCAAGAACTTCGTTTGGGATCGCTGTGCGCATACGTATGATGACAGAGACGCCGTACGGAAACGCGAGACACACATATACAATCGAGGCGGCAAAGCATTCCACGAGTTCCACGTAAGCAACAAAGCTTATGTAAGTAACCCTCAAGCAAAAGTAAGCAGGTGATCTTAGCCAAACAGAACGATGACTTGAGACTATGCGGCGCATCAAGTTTTCGAGACTTGCTTCAGGTACGGCGACAGTCCATCTCCGGATCCAACCCCTTGACGATGCAAAGAGCTGGGCAAGCTTCCAAAGGTATGCGATAAGCAGCATGACAAGGGTGAGAATCCATTCTGGATTAACCTCCTTGGTCGGTAAAGTCCAGAGACATTTCGCAGGTACGAAAGTATCGTAGGTGTAAGATCGTGTTGGCCATAGTGCGACCACGAGTAGCACCAGTAGAATCAGCATACCAGCTACACGGAGGTTGCGCAGCATAGGTTTTTGGTTCAGAACATCTCTCAAAAGTGTCAGCGACGCGATGTGGACGGAGGAACTCATCCACGCCAGATACACCACGATTTGCCAATGATAAAGACTTAGAGCACCACTGTTCAGCATCTCATAGTAGCCGGCGACCAAGATTGCGAGTCCGGTGACAAGTTGCTGATCACTCAACGAGAGCATGATGCCCTCCAATATTTTTCGCCATTTACTGTGTTCGTTCCGGCTGTTGGCGTACACGACTCGCCTGTCGATTCGGTGTAGAAAATGACCAGGTAAGAACCCGCCAGTGTAGGCTGTAAGTGCGAGAAGTAACACGGAGCCAGCCGTGACGAAAAACGCCATGAGGATCTGTTTTCGTGTGAGGAGCGTTACACTTTGGGCTTTGAGAGTATAGAAGACGCGCGACATACCCCAATTCCTGCAATATCCGGATTTGGAGTGATATCGCCATGAAGACCAGTCTGATAATCGTTGTCGCTTCCATGCGACGCGTAATACGCGTGTAGATTGTCGCACGCCAAAGGAATCTCTACCAAGACGTCGATGTAGACCATTTCTTCGACGACAATACGCCTGGTAGGACGGGTCTCATGATACGTGACTGTCCTATTCGAGACTATAGTTCGAGATGCAAGCTCCGTGAATGTCCCCGCCATCGTGATTAGCGTCGATGAAATAGACGTGGTCGTCGTGATTGTGGAAGCGGAAGACATCTCTGCATACTTGATCCTGTCGCAGAGTGTCTTCAAGTCTCTGGATGGGCACTGGGTTGTTCACCGCTGCCCGATCTACGACCTGGTCGCAATAACGTCAAAACCACCTGATGGGCGGTCGGCAGTCCGGAAGGGCCTCACCTCCATATTTAAATGCAGCGGCCACTGATGGACCAGCTCAGGTAGATCGCGCTATCGCAAAGATGATTGGGGTACAACAAAGTGGCCCGTAAGCCACATCTCAAAAGCAATTAATCGCGTGGGGTTCAGCCTCGCGTGTATAGCTGTCCTGCAACGTGCAGTTGGGGGATCTTCGCCTCGAGTGTTTAGTGTTTCGGGACTGTGCGATCTTCTTAAGTTTTCGGATGTCTCGACTTGTTCGCATCTTCCGACATCAATGTTCGATGCGTCTTTGATTCTTACAGTACGTATTTCTATTAGAAACGAGGCAGTCAGATGGCAAGTAGGCTCAAGGCGTGTGGGTGAGCGGCGAATTGACCGTGGAGCCGTGTAAGCGATTTCGCGTCCCGCAGACACACCTGCTCAAGACTTTTACAGTTGCGGTTTGGAAGCTTGAGGTACTCTTGGGTGTCGTCCATTGCAAGCGTACTACCTTTGTAGCAGCGGTACCAAGGCGACATAGTTCGAGAACACATTTCTTTTCTGGGTTTTGGCTTCATAGAACGCCCAGGTCCGTGGGAAAATGAAGTCAGCGTTGCTGCTTCATGTCTCGCACAGACTTGGTTCATTGTTCATTGTGGCCCATGCTTCACTAGCGCCCTCTGTTGCGACAGGACCCATGCAAGTCCCGCGTGAACTGGCGGTCGTGCTACGTTGATAAACAAACCACTCAGCATATCCAGTACATCCTCTACAAGAATCTCACCCTCCCAATCAAAACCAAGCAATCCACCCCTCTTATTCGCACAACCACACATAAGTCCTCACCGCAACCATGGCCACCACCTCCACATTCGTACGCACCCACCATACAAACACAAACACCTCACCAAGACCAAACAGACAGCTAACAAACCACGCAGCCCCACCACCTCCCGCCTGACCCAAATCGCCACCGACGCCTGCGACTCCACCCTCGCAACCGCCACAGTCTACACGCACGACTCCACCGCGGCGTGGAACAGCATCATCAACAAGATCCTGCAATCGCTCATCTCCGAAACGACCTCCACCTCAGACCCCTCAGAAGCAGAGTCCTCCAACCGCTACAAGTTCGCCGTCAACAGCACAATTATCCAGCACCTGTCGGAGCCCCGGAGCGCAGGCGCAGAAGATGCGACCACTGAGGCAGAGGGAGAGGCGAAGAAGGTCGGCCGTAGGGGAATGCACAGTGCCAGCGGCGCGTACTGGAACAACGAGCGCGACGGCATGTGGAGTTTCAAGTATGAGGGCGGAGAGAGCAAGGGGATGGATATCGTGGTTAGCGTGATGTGGATTGGTGTGTGAACTTGGAGAGAGAGAGAGAGAGCTGTCGCAAGGCTTTGGAGAGGGACCTTTGGCTTGAGAACTCCTGCAGGATGGGAGGGTCTGGCCTTATCTTTCGTGTCTTGCGGAGGCTATTGCGACGACGATGTGTGTGCATGTTTTGTTGGAGCGATTTTGGACAATGTAGCGACAAACACGAAACATATGTATATTGTGCATATTTATTTAGCGAGCGGAACTCGTGGGACATTCGTTCTACTTTCGAGCACATATCACTCCCAAGTACTTCCCAGAAGTGAGGAAATGCGACTGCCTGACATTTTGCCTCGTATCCACGAGCTACCATCGATCTAAACTGATGTGAAGGGTTCTGCCCAGTTTATTTTAAACGTATTGCATTCGATATCTAGAAAGCTAAGGGAAAAAGAGGAAAGAAAAGGAAACAATGAACAAGAATGCCAAAAACTCAAGGAGAATAATGCAACACAGAGCATACGCTGTTCGGCTCCGCGCTACGAACGCTGCAAGACAGAGAGATCGCAGGGTTTTGCGAAACACATTACGCTGACTCGCTTTGCTTTGCTAGGCTCGAGAGGTCTGCTCTCGTGAATCGCCTATGAGAATGATAGAAACCTTGTGCTGGGCTCGCCAGCTTTCAATTTGCAGGCATTGGGCCTTGATCGCTTCGTTCCCGTACCGTTCCCAAATCGTGAGTTCTTTTTGTTTTGTCGTTTGAGATCGCCGCCCTATTCTCCACCGTGTCATTCTTTTCTCGTCTTTGTTTAGGACGACGGACATGCCAATCTTGCCACGTGGAAGTTCGCCTAGAAGAAGAAGTAGGCAATGAGGAAGCACAGCAAGCAGAGAAGTGCGACGATTTGTACCGAGACGCCACCAGTGCTACCAGCCTTCTGTGCAAGACCGCTCTGTGCAGTGGTGCTCTTCTCTCCGCTGCTGCCGACGTTCCTCTGTCGAAGACCGGAAGATGCCTGCTCCTGTAGTCTTGAGATTGTAGCTTTGGCCTCGTCGAGCTGGCGGCGCAGGTCGTCTTGCGAGGTGGGAATGGCGGAGGTCACAGCTGCAGCTGCGCCAGCGAAGCCGGATGATTGCGCGGGTTGTGTGCGCTGTTGACTGCGTCGCCGCGGCTCTTTGCGCCATCGGGCTTCTCGTCGAAAGTAGAGACAGGTCCAATTGGGTTGGAGCGCTGGGGTGTCACGGCTTGTGGGCTGTTGGGGCTGGAGTAGGCAGGAGGCTGGTCTTCGCTGTAGTGAGAGTTGTCGAGGCCGGAAGCGGCGGAGGATGCGACGCCATTGGTCTGGTGTTGCTGGCCGTTTGCAGGCAAGAAACAACTCGAATCTTCTTCTCTTGGATCGAAGACTTGGCGGTGCTCTCAAATGCCGGACCAGATCTGAGAAACAGTGAGGCCTGGGGCAGCGTCGGCGGGGATGGCGACGGACTGGACAAGGAACTTGTCTTTGCAGCGGGTGTCGAGAGGAGGGTCCTCCTTCATGGTTTGGAGAAGCACTTGGATCTCGACATTGCCGGAGGGCTCGATGCGGCCAGAGTTGGGTCGTACGCAGTATCTGGGAGGAGAAGTGTTAGGAGTGGCTGGGCGAAGGACGGGTGTAGGGGTGGACGTACTGCTTGGGAGCGGTAGTCTTGACCTTGAAGGCAATAGGCGCGCTGGTAGGGTTGGAAAGGCGCAGGATCTGGGAGACTTCATGGGTGAAAGGGCCTGCGTGCATTGATATGTCAGCAAGCTGGTCGCAAAGCCCGCTATCTGGCCAGCAGGTTGGGTAGTTAGATTGACATACGCTGGAATCCGAGCTCGGAGGGCGAGAGTTCGACAGACATGGTGAGAGGTGGATGTAGGGCGGCGGTATGGCACGTGTGGTGGGTTGCAAGGTTGTTTGGCGGGCAGCGATAGGCAAGCAAGCAGTGTGTTGTCTTCTGGGGCTGGGCGAGAGGTGGTTGTTGGCGGCAATTGGTGCGTGCGAGCAAGCGGCGGCGAGGGGCAACGATGAGAGTACAGCTGGCGGCGTGGGACGGTGTAGCACAGATAATTGTGTGTTGCACGGTGCTGAGGAAGCGTTTCAATATGGGTGTATAGCCAGGGCGAGAATGACGCAGGGAATGGTGGTGTTTCTCATGGCAGCGTTCCCGTTCCCTGAAACCCGGCGCCTGGCAAGGTACGAGCTTCCATGCCACCCCTGCTACGTCACCACACACTGCTCCGCCCTTCCACCATTCACTACCACCGCAGCGCATACCGCGAGCACGAGCCAGCCAAACACGTGAACCGAGCTTGTGAACGCCCTCGCACCTCTTACGCCACCACCACCCAGCTCTGACATACCTCCCAAATTCCACTCGAGTCTGACCACAACACACCCCTCCTTCTGCCTTCAACCCCACCTGACATACAAATACAACCACGTCTGTCAAAGAACATACCAAACGAACACATCAACACCACAACGCTACAAGAACCACTCACCATGTCGGACCTTTCCAACCTCGTCGACATGGGCTTCGACAAAGAAAAAGCCGAGCTGGCCCTCAAGAAATCCGGCAACCTGACCGGCGCCATCGACTGGCTCGAAAAAACGCCGACAAATCCATCGAAGACCTCAAAGAAGACGCCGAAGATGACAACCCAGCCCTCGAAGCCGGCGAGCAGGCTCGCAGCATGGTCTGCAACGACTGCGGCAAGAAGTTTCGCGGAATGTCGCAAGCGCAGTTCCACGCAGAGAAGTCTGGCCACGACGACTTCGCCGAGTCAGCTGAAGAGCTCGCTCCCTTGACCGAAGAAGAGAAAGCCGCACGCTTGCAGGAGCTACGCGAGAAGCTTGCCAAGAAGCGCGCGGGTCAAGCTGAGGAGGACAAGGCCGCACAGCGCAGGAACGAGGAGATTCGCAAGAAGCACACGCGCGAGAACGACGATGCGAAGGAGGAGTTGAGGCGGAAAGAGCAGATCAAGGAGCAGAAGCAGAAGAAGCAGGAAAAGCTCGACGAAGCGGCAGCGAAGAAGAGAATCAAAGAGCAGATCGAAGCCGACAAGCGGGCTCGCAAAGCAAAAGCTGATGAGGAGAAGGCTATGCGCGCAAACCCAGACGCGTACAACCCTGGAGCTGCTTCAGCGCCAACTGCTGCTGCTGCAGCACCCAAGGTGACTGCAAACCACTCTGAGGCAAGATTGAGACTGCAGACTGCGAACGGAAACGTGATGAAGACCTTCCCTGCGGAGACTACGCTGTTCGAAGTCGCCATGCGCTTGCCGAGGAGAGCGGCGTGCAAGCCACTAGTTTCACTCAGAACTTCCCCAAGAAGGTGTGGGACGAAGGCGACTTTGGCATGACGCTGAAAGAAGCTGGACTGGCCCCTAGTGCGGCTTTGATTGTGAAATAAGTGAAAGCTGCGACACTGGGAGGAGGATGAGCTTTGTGCTTGGTCTAGCGTTGGCGTTGGGGAGGGAGACGAATACAAGATGATGAGACGATACGAATGCTGCTTGATTGGATGCATGAAAAGTGAAAAAGGAATTGCATTGCCGGAACGCCGGACATAGTGACGCCGATAGAGTCTATGAATGCCATGAATGAGGTACCCTTTTATGTTGAACATCGCTTGAACAGATAGCAATTACATTGAGCTTTTTTGGTTCAAGATCTAGTTCTTCTTCGATTTCTTCGTCTTGCTCTTGGGATCTTTGCTGGCGGCACGCTTCTTGGTCTTCTCCTCGGTGATGGTGACCTTGCCAGGCTCTTCGGTCACGGTTGTGACGGCGACTTCAGGCTCGACTGGGGCAGCAGTCTCAATGGCTTTGGGCGCCTCGTCAGCCTGCTTCAACACCTTCTGCTCTGCCACGGAATCCACAGCCCTCACAGCAGGGGCGTCGAATTCATAGCCAAACTCCTTCATCTTCTCTGCCTTCTCAAGGCGCTTCTTCTCTTCCCTGTCCACCCGCTTCTCCCAAGCCTCCCTGTCCATACCCTTCCGTAGCCTCACGCCCTCAAGCTTGTTTCTAGGCGCAACACGCTTCTTGCCCTCGCCCTTCCAGAAGTCCTCCGTAATTTGCTCGTCCGGCACACGTCTCGCTTGCATAATGTGTCCAAACAGCAAGTACTTGTCCATAGTCTTGGCGACAATATCTGCGACACCAGACGAAGCAAATTCAATGAAAGCAAAGTGCTTGCTCTTGCCAGTCTTACGGTTGCGCGCCAGGCGCAAGTGGTTGATTGTGCCGAACTGCTCCAAGTACGCGCGCATCTGAGGTTCGAAGAAACCGTGAGGCAGGCGTGACATGTGCACGGTGCCGGGCTGTGTGTCGGGGTTGTGCTCGCTAATACCGGTCTTCTTGCGGATTTCCTTCTGGACGTGCTTGACGATAGGTGCGTTGGGGATCTCGGTGATGGCGATCGCTTGCTCCTCCTCCTCGTCGGCTTCATCTTCACTGCTGGAGAAACCAGCAAGAAGCTCAGCGGTTTGGTCGGCTGTGAGCTCTTCGGCCTCGGCGTCAGAGGCAGGTTCTTCGACTTCCTTCACGGCGGCGACGGCAGCGGGCTTGTTCGCGGGCTTCTTTGCCTTTACGACAGTCTTCTCCTTCTTTCCATTGTCGCTCTTCTTCTCGACCTTGGTAGCAGCAGCAGTCTCGGCCTTGGCCCTGGATCCTTTGAGAGCCGATTTAACAGGTGCGGGCTTTGGCACAGAAGGCGCAGTCTTGACCTTCTTGGTCGCCGTCGCGGCAGCGTCGACGCTCTTGCGTTTCTTGTCTACGGCCATTGTGTGTGAGGTGGTGATATGTGATGTGAGTTTTCGCAAGAAGCCCGTCCGGCGCAACTTTGGGCGAGCCAGAGGCGGTTTGCAACTTTTCTGTCCAGCGCAGCTTCCGAGGCAAGTTGGCCGAGAATTGATCCTGGAGAAGCGAGCGGCCGCGCGCGATTGAACTTGGCTGAGCTTCGCCAGTCCCGAATCCAGACTCGACTCGACTCGACCCACTCTCTTTGTATTTACATATCTGCTTCAGACAAACAATTGTCTCCAACATGGGCAAAGACAATCTCTCGCACGAGGAGATATGGGATGATTCCGCGTTGCAAAACTCATGGGATGATGCGTTGGCGGAATATAAGGTTTGCCTTCACATCACAATTGCCATGTTTATTGCTAAGAGATATTGACTTAAAGTGCAGAAATACCACAGCATGGCTGCTAAAGGGGAGCAAGTCGATCTCAAGGAGCTCGCCAACGATGCTCAAACTGAATCTGCAATGAACTCATCAACAAAGGTCAAAAAGACGTCGCCTACAAATGGCACGCCAAACGCAAGCATCGATTCACCACAAGTGGCCGCGGGAGCAGATTCTACTTCGAAGGCTACATCCGCAGAACAGCCTGTTCCCGCAACGGCACCTATTGCTCCCGTCGCGAATAGCGGCGTACCGCAGGCTTTGCTCGCAAGTGGTAAGTGAAGACTGCTTTTATATGATTGTATATCACCCAACTGACATGATCGCATAGTCCAAGACGAAGGCTTGAAGAACCTGATGATGAGCTGGTACTATGCTGGTTACTACACAGGCTTACTCGAGGGCCAACAGAAAGCGTATGCAAGCATGCAGCAGGCGGATGATATCCTGTCAGGCTTGCCATCGTGATGACACGAGCTTGACGAACAGACTAGAGGACGTGCCAGTCTTCACTCTTGACACAACACGGCTGCGTTTGGAAAGCAAACGGTCGGCAGGCCTGGACGGTCTGCAAAGGAAACACCGACAGCTCGATTGAGACGATCCGAATTCATGCCGGGTAATCTGGTCTAATTGGATACATTCACGACGCAATTCACTCAGTGCTATGGCTTGCATATTTCGCCGTTGCCACATGCGCGCAACCCCGCGAGACTCGAACAGTCGATGATGGGTGAAGAATGGGAATCAACGGGCTCGCTGGCTGAAGGAAAGAAGAAGAGTTTCGCCTCGGGCGTCAGACTTGACCGTTCGCGGAACCTGTGCATGCGAGCTCTATGGTCTCATCGATGCGGCTTGACGCTTGAGCGAGTATAGCATCAACTCGTTCGCACGGACAATTGAAGGCAGCCGACGAGAAACAAACATTGAAATTCTTTATTGATTCATTTGTGCTACTTTACTTCGAAGTGTTTCCCAAACTCATCGATCGTGTCGTGCAACGAAAACATATCTAGTCGTCGTCGCCTAGTTCCAAAGGAAAACAACATTGAACTCGTTTGCGTTTTGATTCGAACCTTCGTGCTCACAGCGAAGCATCTAACAGTGCTAGAACGCAATTGTATTTGGCTTAACCATAAGCAAAAAACGGAGAGCACGGCATCGAGTCTTTCCAAAACAAAACGAATTCAGGAAAATAATCAAAAAGGTAGACGATGCTGGTTAGCCAGCACCGGAAGACTTGACGTTTGAAGAACTGTCAGTGATGAGTTGCTCCTCAACAGGGAATCGAACCCTGGTCTCCCGCGGCTTGTCGGTGTGAATGACAAGCGGAAATCATAGCCACTAGACCATTGGGGATGTGGTGTACTGTTGTACACCAATGGATGAAGCTATTCCGCTCATTGTAATTTATGAAGCTCACATGCCAAATGCTAGGGCTGCACTAGAATTGATCGATCCCAATATCACTTCCTACGCGCGGTGATTCGAGATTTAGAGAGTTGCGACAAGAACCCCAGTATCTTCCAGTTGGGTAATTGACTTAAGCTGTCAATAGTTACATTTACTGCAGGCTTGAAGCCTTACCTAGTCTGCACCATCTCACTTCCCATACCCTTGCCCACCGCCTCTTTGGCCTCCCTGACCTCACGCTTGCTCAAGCCCAAGCTGCTAGCATACTCTCCAAATGCCAATAACATTTGCTCGAGTCCATTCCTCAATTCCTGAATCACATCGGCCACTTCGCGTACCTGTTTGCTCTTACTGGCATTGAACTCCACGTCGGTCCAGCTGGGTTCCAGAATAACTATGAGTTTTTGCATATCAGCGATGGCAGCTGTGTAAGTACGGATGATGGCTGGCACGTCTTTGGCCGCCTGGCCATAGTCGTCTTCCTTGAGCGAGGCAAGGACAAGAGCTGACAAGCTGCGAACGGCATGTACGATGTTGACAAGGTTGCTGCGTGGGACGCCGAAGACGACTGCGTTCGCGAGGCGAGCGAAGGTCTTGCGGAAAGGTTCGCCGATAGGGTCTGCAAGAAACGTAGAGCGTAGCCGTTAGTCTCTTTGCCGAGACCTTGCTTGCTGAATTGGGCTTGTTGCTCTTTAGATAGCACCTTGTCTGTGCTCCATTCGAGAGCGCGTCTGGCACGCGGAGCGAGAGGGTTCTGAGCATTTGGACTTTGACCGATGGATTTGGCGAAACCGCCGACGTTCTGTGCGAACGACGATGATTGCTTCGCAAAGACTTCACCTTCTTGCACACCACGGTTGGCAATGCTAGGGAGACCCATGGGTTCAGTCTTTGGGTGGCCAATAAGATGTTCCTGCTGCTTGCGAGCCAATTCCTCGGCGGCCAGTTTAGCGCGGCCTTCGGCAGGTTCTTGTGAAGCTCTGATGCGTGAACGAATGTCCTCAATTTCGCTTAAGCAAGCCGTGCTGATTTGGGACCAGGTGCTACCTGTCTTGCGATCGACTTCGCTGAAGATGGTCTTGCGACGTGTGTCAAATTGGGTGGAGATGAGAGACAACTCCCAGAAGCGAAAGTCTTCGGGATCTCCTTCTTGCTCTTAAGCCCATTAAGCAGAGAGCCATTGGGATCCTGAGACTTGGTGATGTACGATCCGGCGTTGTCTCTTGATCTCGCTGGTCAGCGGTTGTCCTTCTTGAGAGGCGGTTGGGCCACGTAGCTGTGAAATCGCATTGCGAACTCCCAGAGAAGTATCAACATGAATGATGAGCTTCCACTTTGCCAGATCAGACCGGGCAGATGAATAAAACCGGCAGGTGCTGCGTTTTTGGGCAGATTGTGGAAGAACACCTTTCCAAAGAAGTACATCCAAGACCAGGCTGTGCGGCGTAGGAAGATCAAGTATATCGGCATGATCGTCACGAGTCCAAGAATAGTAAGCTTGAAAGACCACTGCGCAACAGCTGGGCGTTCTCCCTGAGCTTGTCCGTCGGCTTGGCAGTCTTTGTTTCCAGCCAGCAGTGGCCTGCTGCTTGTCCTCTTCCACTTTCAACAATGCCACTGTATCCCGCTCGCTGTAGAGGTGCATGCATGTCTGCACGGCAGCCAGGTACATGTAAAGACTCCTCAAAAGGATGGGATTCTCATTGAGTCGAGGCCTCTCGTATGGTCTTCCCTGATCGATCCATCCCAGATTCGCGTCATTGCCTCTTGACCAGATATAAACCTCACTAAACACAAAAGCTGAGATCATGTAACACGCAAGTGTGTAGTATGTTCTCGGTGCAGTCAAGTGTTGATAGAGTGTTTCGATTCCAGACGTTGTGTTTCTTTGCCCAAAGTGCAGGTTCGTAAGGCGAATGATGAAGACGATCAAGACGGAGATCAACAGGAGCAGCATACGGATGCCTGGTCGACCAAGAACGAAGAATCTCCAGAAGAGGTTTCCATCAGACATTATGACTGCTTCAATGTAGCAGAGAAGAAGGGCACCAGTGGTTGCGCTTGTGAAGCGACGATGCATTGATGGTGTAAGGAAGTCCTTGTACGACTGAGCCTTGGGCTCTGGCTTGGATGCCATGTTTGCGGCATTCATCGAGGATGTGTAAGAATTATTTGGTTGAAAGGTCGTGGTTCGCGTTGCCATGTCGGTATGGCGCAAAGAAAGTAAGAGGAGGATGTGGCCAGGCACACGGTGATTCTGTGAGCTGCCTAGGCTGACATGTCCATTAAGTAGTATGCGTCGCTTCGTGAACGACAGGCGTCAGAAGTGAATGTACAAGTGGTGTTGGTGTCGAGGTGTCGGATCACAAAAGTTGCACGGTGTCACATGTTCGAAGCTTTCAATCTACATCTCCATGGTAAACATTGAGTCTTGGCGAGAGAAGCCGCGACCGAGCGTCATCCGAGCGGCCGGCGCAGCAGCCACGGGACAAGGCCAGTCCAGGCAGGCATCGAGCCGACAACAGACATCCACTCTGCCCTCTGTGATACACCGCTGTCTCATATACGACAAAACCCTCTGTGCGATAGCAGAGCGCAACGAAGCCACGTGAAAGATCATCACCGCAGCCAAACACTCGAATCAACACCGTGCACAGCCGCTACTGCGACCGCGACAATGTCCTTCCAAGATAACCCTGCGCTTGAGTGTATGTCTTAGGTCCTGATCGCCAATACTACAAGGCCATATACTGACATATCCCGTAGCCCAGCCCACAACATGGCGTCGCAGCGACGACCCTCAGTATGCAGACGACCCGGAGTTCCAGTCGCTCACCACCAAGCTATCCGACCAGCTCTTTTCCCTGACTTCTTCGATCTCACGACTTAACAATCAAATCTCTCTCCTAGGAACTCGCCGCGAGACTGATCGTGTACGTGAGCGCGTGCAGGATCTTCTGCAGGAAATCGGGCGACAGCTTCAAAGAGATCGGCGAGGGCCTCAAGCGTGTGTGTCCAACTGGGAAGATCTTGGCCCTAGCCAAAAATACACCCAAGGAAAGCTCAACCAAGAATTCAGAGCAAGCTTGACCGAGTTCCAAGTGTTACAAAGGCAAGCTATTGAGAAGCAGCGCGCGAGCGCAACCGCAGCACGGACAGCTCTGGAGCAGGAGGAAGCAAACTCCGGTTCTTCCCCCACAGCGGGTGGTCAGCAGCAGCTACAGCAGCAACAGCAAGAACCTCGACTTGCTGAGCAATCTGAAGTCGATTTCCAGGAGACACTTATCATCGAACGCGAGTCAGAGATCCGCAACATCGAACAGTCCGTCGGCGAGCTGAACGAGCTGTTCAGGGATGTGGCGCACATGGTACACGAGCAGGGCCAAAGTCTCGACATCATCAGCGACAATGTCACTCAGACGAGGGACGATACGCGAAATGCAGATCAACAGCTGCGCACAGCGAGCAGGCACCAGAAGAGCGCAAGAGGAAAGGCTTGCTGTTTGCTGCAATCCTGGTAGTGGTGTTAACGGTCATCATTGTCGCGGCTGTGCTTGGCTAGACGATTAGTCAAGTGCGTGAAGGTTTTCTTTTCACTAAAGCTCAAGATTCCGATTCTTCTTGCTGTTTGCATATGGGTTGCTATTTGTTGTTATATACCTTACAGTACTGCGCAGAGCGATTTTCCATTTGTCATGAGGTCCGCGTGTATGTGGAGCTTGGAGCCTCCTGGCCTCGTTGTGCTTTGCAGATTCGGCATCCACATGCACTTGTACGACTTTCGTGCGAAACACGACAATATAATCAGGAAATCACACCGAGCAAGTGATGTATTCTTCAGGTAAGTCTATTCATCGATAGCATCCTGCTCCTACACATAAAATCATCGCCCTCGCTGTATGCGGTCATTCTGGCGCCCAATCACTTCAGATTTCACCCCGAGTATCTCGACCTGCGACGAAGAGTCACAATCCATAGACTCCCTCGCGACTACCGATCGTGTCACCTTGATCGGCGAAAGAACAATAGCTTCATTCCGGCCAAGGCCGCCAGCGTCACGTTGATCATGACTTACTCCGCGACCGTAAGCATGGTACGCCCTCGATTGCGAGCCAACCCGCTGCGACTTGAACATAGTTTTGAAGCTAGCAAGGCAGCAAACCAGTACTGCAACACTGCTTTCGACCACACTCCATAGCGCAAGCCACGAAATCTCTGGATGAAGGCCTTGTGTATCTGTGACGACAACCCGTGCGATGGCGACAGCAATGATGAACACACCAAGGCTCATCACGGCGAACAAGCCGAGCTTCTGTCTCCGGGAGACCTTGACGCGCGCGACGATGGATATGGGCAAGATGATGACTGAGATGAGGTCAGATGCAGTCGATTTTGAGGGATCTTGTACTGGCACTGACGACAAAGGTCGGTTATGATATCAACTGCTGTGCTCAAACGGAGACTGACCAAAGACAGTCGAGCATTCTCCGGACTCGAACATTCGCCTGCAATCTTGTCAGTACCAACCGCGACCGTAAGCCGCACAAGTACTCACCAAGTGTGAACGAGGTGCATGACAGAGGGTATGATATGATGCTCCCTACGAATGCCAAGATCGTGACAGCTGTGATCGCCCACACGCGCGACGCGGCCAGGAGAGTCGTTCCGTCAACTGGAAGAAGAACGCGAGAAACGATGCTTTGACACTCCACAGACAGGTCCAGAAGACTACTGTCGATGCGAAATGGCAACTTGAGATAGTATGATGCTCGTACCATGAATGCTGGTGTCGGTTGCTCACGGCCGACACTCACGGCCAAAAGCTCGTACATCGCTGGAGACATTGCAGTCGTCAGAGCCTTTTCAGGTTAGTGTTGCGCTCGATGATACCACTTTTATAGGCTACACACACAACGTCCAGTTCTCAATGACATGGCTTCCTCCTGCCACGCGAAAAACTGACTGCTATTGCAAGATAAAGGCACACACTTACACCATTGACGACCAGCATAGAAAACGCAAGAAGCGCGAATCCATCAGCGACGTGCAATCGCCTGAAGGTGTAGACATTGATGATGACTCGGGCGAGGAAGCAAGCAGTGCAAGAGCAACGAGCGACCATACGTAATCTACTACTTGATCAGCATCAGATCCCGCGCTTGTTCTGAGGCTGTCATATTCTTACGATCAAATTCGTTTGCGAGACTCTTGCGACAGGCTGATCGAGTCCCAACGAGTTTTCCGAGGCCATGATTGCCTACATCTACACAAGTGGTCCGACTCTCGAACTCAAATGTCCCACATGGACGCCTGCAGACAACCCACATATATCCACTGTACGTGGCGAGACCCTCCTCGTACCTGCAGAGTCCTGGTGTGACGCCGCAATATGGCAATTCAAGATCTTGCCATCACCTAGTCCTATTTAAGCAGGACGGCATGGCGTTAGATGGAAGACCAAGTGCGGCACTTCGGTGTTGCAGACTTAAGCATGATTGTCAGGCCGCCTCAGGGCGCGGCTTTCGGCAGGATTTGTCCCACGCGAAATGGCGCAGGATTACGAGGTATTCCATAGTATATGAAGCAGACATTGCCATCATATTTGAAGAGGATCATGAAAATTCGTATCTGTGGATTTGTCGGAAAGAAACAGGTGTCTTCGTCTTCGAGGCTTGATATTACTTTTGACTCCAGAAGTCGAAGCCGAGATCCTACGCTCGCGCGTCTGCACAACTTCCCTCGCCTACATACTGCAGTGGTGCATTAAGCACCACTAGTTGCATTTGTGATGGCGCAGATACGGCGCAAATCGTATGATTGGAGGTACCGACATCGGTTGCAGCACCCCTGCATTACACGACTTTAGCGAGGCGCCTGCAGGCCTCGGTAGCGGTCTGTGGAGCAATCATTCGACATTGGAAATAAATATGTCTCATGCAACGCGATTTTGTTTGACCTACCTCCCAGGTGAAAAATTTGACTGTCGTTCGTTCAGACACTTTAGTGGTCGAAACCATGTTGAAATTACACGAAGGGCTTCTTGCCCTTGTGCTTGGTTGGAACGTTGTGGTGTCTGCGAGCGATGCGCCTGCAATGTCCTTGGCCAAAGCAAACAATTACTTGTCGAAAGGGAAGACTTGCGTATGTACAAGAAGCCATGGGAGTTCCATCGATGACACCGAACTAATTTCGCTTGTCTCGTGGTTAGTGTGCTGCACTCAAGCTTGGCCTTCCAGGAAAGGTTTCATACCCAGGAAATACAGCTTACAACGAATCGCTTTCTTCCTACTGGAGTGGACAGGAAGGGACTGTGCATCCTACTTGTGTGATCACACCGACGACCAGTCACGACGTGGCTTTGGCCGTGGCTCTGCTGAATGCTGGAGGTCAAGCCCTGCCAGGTAGATGCGACTTCGCAGTAAGGAGCGGCGGGTAAGTCATTGATGACACAATATTCTGAGTTACAACCAACGTCTGACTATGATCAGCCACACGCCTTTCAGTGGAGCTGCGAACATTGAACAGGGTATCACGATCGACTTGAGTGATCTGAACCAGGTCACACCGTCCACCGACCTTTCAACTGTGACCGTAGGTCCAGGAAATAGATGGGCGAACGTCTACTCGAAACTAGATGCCCTGGGAATTGCCATTGGAGGCGGTAGAGTGGCGACAGTCGGTGTCGGCGGGTTGACACTAGGAGGTACTGATTCGCTAGCACATGTGCATTTGGAAATTCGCCACGTGCTGACGAGTTCATCTAGGGGGTGTCTCATTCTTTTCACCGAGATATGGCTTTGTCTGCGACAATATCATTCGATTCGAGGTCAGCAACAGATCCTGCTAAATGTTTTCGCACTTACTAAAAATGCATGTCAGGTCGTTCTGCCATCCGGGATCATTGTCAACGCAACCAAAAACTCGCATTCAGACCTTTGGTTGGCGCTCAAAGGTGGCTCCAACAATTTCGGTGTCGTTACCGCTTTTGAGTCGACTGCTTTCAAACAAGGCAAGTTCTGGTGAGTTTAATGTTTGAGAATATCAAGGTCGATCGCCGTTGACTTTGACATCTCTAGGGGTGGCTTCATTGGCAACGACATCAGCACAAAGGATGCTCAATTCGCTGCTTTCGAGGCACTTACCGGCAACCCTGAGTATGACCCTTACGCCGCCTTGATCAACAGCTATGTTCTCACGCCTGCCACCAACTCTTGGTACACGGCCAGCAACTTCGAATACACGAAGGAAGAAGCGAACCCGCCCGTGTTTGCAAACTTTACCTCGCTGCCGCAAACTTTCAGCACCATGCGTATCTCCAACTTGACCGACTTCACCATCGAACTTGCCGGATCAGATCCTCTTGGTCGAAGACAGTTGTTCGTTACCGGCACATACGGCAACAGTGCCGAGATGATGTCTACCATCTTCGACATCTCCAATCGTACTGTGCAATCGATCATCGACGTTCCAAATCTTGCATACAGTCTGAGCTTCCAGCCGATGCCAACAGCAATCACCTCAAAGGCCAAGTCACAAGGCGGTAACTCAATCGGTCTGAGTGCAAGCGATGGCAACCTGTTCAATCTGCTGCTCACAGTGTCGTGGGATACCGCTGCTGACGACGCACGTATCGAGGAACATGCCAAGGATCTTTTCAAGCAAAGTGAAGATGAGGCTAAGAAGCTTGGTTTGTACAACAAGTATCTTTATCTCAACTATGCCGCGTCGTGGCAAGACCCGATCGGTGGATATGGTGCCGATATCAAGGCGAGGTTGCAAGCTGTCAGCAGGAAGTATGATCCGAAAGGCATCTTCCAGAAGCAGGTGCCTGGTGGGTTCAAGCTTTTCGACTGATGTTGTGGTATAGATAGAAACAATCGATTGCAAGAGTGTGCTTGATTTGATGCTTCGGTTCCAATCTTACATTACGATGGCAGTTCCAATGCGCTTGAATACTTAAACGTTTGGTGTTCATCCTTGTGATCCATTTTACATCAGCGTTTTGTCGCCTTGGGCTGCTCATTCAGAACGAGGATACGGGCTTTGCTCATTGGCCAAAAGGTTTCGGACTGTACTAATAAAGGTACCATCGATTCGTAGCTTCGTAGTGCTCGTAATGTCGAAGTTGCTGCGATCCCTGAAATATCGCATATCCGGATGATAGTGTCATCACTTCAGTGCTTTTACGGCCAAGGCTGACGTCTTAAGCCTCGCCTTCGTATTAGACTCCAAGTCACGAATATAGTTCCAAGGAGTGTAATTGTGGTGCAAGTAACGAGGAAAGAAAGAACCTCGAAGATCGTGAGCAAGAGCGAGTGAGAGGTTGCCGCGCCAAGCCGCCGCGGGGTGGTCGTCAACATCAACACCAACCTGGCTGACCCGGATGTGCCATTGACGACACTTGACAACACGAAATAATCACTCGCTTCTCAAGACTATCCGATTGCCATCAGCATGGCTACTCAGAAGTGCGAGATTGTTGAGACCGACGAGGCCGGCAATGTCACCGCCACGTATGTGCAGACTGTTTGGTCTAAAGAGAGCATGGGTCGGGTCGATGTCATCACAGCACTGGATAAGAAAGCGCTCTGGCAAAGGGTGCTCGATATCTTCCTCCCTTCTGGGTACCCTCAAAGTGTGACTGATGACTATCTGGAGTGAGTGCTTGAGTTGTAGCTGCTGTCACAAGGTAAGAAATCGCTGACCGTGTGAACAGATACCAGATATACGTAAGCCAACGTGAATCAGAGAATCTCGACGTTCCAAGCTGACAAACGAGGAAGGATTCGCTGCAAGCCTTTTCAAGCTCCATTGCTGGGCTTCTTTCCTCACGAGCCGTCCTGTCAAGCGTGGGTGTAGGCGACTCTTCTGCCTCTCCCACTGCCGCACTTATCCTCTCCATCATACAAGAGTCCGCTGGCCGCATTGCCACGATACTGTTCGCTTGGCGGTTTGGAACGTCTCTGGAGCCGGAGTGCAAAATGTATCGCCTATTGGCGGACATCTTGAACGACTTCGCATTCGTATTGGACTGCCTCTCGCCTGCATTCCCGAAACCTTTGAGGGTACTGATTCTCAGCTTCAGCAGTGTCCTCAGAGCTCTCTGTGGTGTTGCGGCCGGCTCAGCTAAAGCAAGCCTGAGTGCACATTTCGCTCGCTGGGGAAACTTGGGTGAGTTGAACGCGAAGGACTCTAGCCAGGAGACTGTCATCTCACTGCTTGGAATGCTGGTTGGAAGCATTGTTGTACAATGGGTGACTACACCTTTTGCTACCTGGAGTACCTTGATCTTGCTGCTCTCAATCCATCTCGAGACCAACAGACGCGCGGTGCGAGCCGTAAGCATGCGAACACTGAACCGACAAAGAGCTGACTTGGTCTATCACCATCTCCGCCGTGACCATGTTCCATCGCCAAAGGAAGTGTCAGACCAAGAATACATCTTCGCACAAGGTGGTGTTCTGCGCGATGCAAGTGGCGAAGTGCTCGGATTCTGCCAATTGGGAGCCTCTATGTCCGCATTCCTTCAGAGCTTCGCATCACCACATCCAACGACCAAGTCAACGAGCATACCTGGAACCGCTTTGACCAAGCTACTCAAACCCTTCCAAGACACGAAGTACGTTGATGTGGTATGATCCGCTTTCCATCGGCAGAAAAGTTAGCGTTCATATTGCGTTGAAAAAGGACGCCACGGCACGGGATCAACTCATGGCTTGGTGGCACGCGATAGCCTTGGCCGAGGCATCACATCGAAACGATATCCAAATGGTTGAGAAATCGAGCTCCGACAGTGCCACCTTGCTTGAACGCTCGATGGCATCATCTTCAGCGCTCCTCGTGAAGTACGAAACTGCCTTGACCGAGCTTGGATGGGATCTTAATACTGGCGCGTTGGAAACGGGCTCCAACACAAGATTGACAGTGCAATGATTGACACTTGCTTCGGCTCGTGCAACTCATATCTATGCCGAGTATGTGCCGGCAACATGGGGCTACATCCAGAATGACTTCTGCATTGGTTTGGGACTCCTTCCCGCCTCGTCGATCAGGATTCTCGTTTACGGTCTCGATCAGGGTTTGTCCATCACCGATAAGATACATAGCGAGCACTGCGCTTACCAGCGGAGTTTTCTTGAGGATATGTCAACGAACTACTCATCAATAGCGGACCTGTAGCGTCCGGAAGTCGGACGCTTAGCGCGGCTCCGTGGTATTCGCCATCGCTCGCGATTGGTGCTACATATAAAGAAGGTTCATGATTTTTCAATAATAGCAGAGCGACAAGCCGAGTGTTCCTGCACTTTACAGGGGAAGTCCGCAATCTCGGAATACTGAGGCGGCTCAGCGACGGCGTCGACGCAACGATGTTCAGCAAAGCAAACCCTAAGGGCACAAACGCGGATGAGGTCGCCAAGTCACGTGGATTGACAGTATGATTTTCACCGCACCATACCATACTGTCCTGTGCATAGCTGGTCTCCGCTAAGGGGGAGGATCTGGTGCGGTGACGGTTGTCATCCCACAGATCACCGCCGTTCTCGCTTACAATCTTATCGTACTGACTCGAAAATGGAGAAGACGCGTTGGCAAGACCCATGAGATCCAAACGGTCACGAGACTTGAGTGGTTGCGGAGGTGCTGCCCCGTGGGGTAGACCCTTGGCCATTCGCAGCCAGAGAGGGAGGTGGACGCGAAGGAACGCCCTTGGCTGACTCGTCACGGCTTCAACTGCAGCAGATCGGCGGGACGGTATTCGTGTCTCGCTCTGACCCGGATGGCAGAAGCCACAATTGCAGACCGCAGACGCCGGCGACTTTTCGGTGCGAGCTGTCGTTGGTAGGCAATAGCGGTCCAGGCCGCGAGGTCAAGGCGGGTCTTGGCCACGCGCGGATACGAAGTATCCGAAAGTGAATATCATCATAGACCGGACTTGCGGATCACAGCAGCAGCCAGCGGCCGACCGTGTGCGCAAGAAGGTATCAGGCAGCGGATTTTCAGTACAGCCGCCGGTCTGAGCTACTGGATGGCTATAAGATCGCCCTGCCACCGCCGCGATGGCAAGAGTCTGCAAGAAAAAAGCTCCGCCGAATTGCGGGGACGAAGATGGCTCGCGCGTGGGCTAGCATGGCCGCAACGTCAGATGGCAGCAGACTGGCAGCGGTCGGTGCGCGGCCTAGCTTTTCCTGCTCGCCTCTTGGGTGACCCGTTCGTCGGTACCTTCCCTGCTACGACAAATCAGCATCTGCGCTGCTTTTTGCCTTTCCTCTGCCCCAGGTCGTGGACCAACTCTGCGCCGTCCTTCAGCAGCCATGTTGGCTCCCGCCTCGTGGTGGCCCCACATCTTGACACTTAGGTTTACCTTTGCCTCCTCTGGTCTCCGAGTGATATCGTCTCCTTCGCACCCTGTCCACCTCCCTGCACCCATCCCATCCCACGGGTCTGGTTCGACCGACTGACCTAGACATACGACTGCGACGACGAAACCACCGAATTGTGCAGCCGAGACTGGCTACGACATACATCATTCGAAGCGACTCCGAGGGAGGCATGGCGTTGTTGCGAAGACCGCCTGGGATCACGGGTGGGTGAATCTGCGCGATATACGGCGGGTGCGACTGGCAACCCAACAATCTCATCACCTTCAACGACGGATATGGACGCGAACCACAATGATTTTCAAGGTCGGGCAGGGCCAGTACTGGCAGTCAGCGTCATCCTTCTGGTACTGGCGAGTGTATTCGTCTTCTTCCGGATGGTGTCGCGCGCAGCGATCGTCAAGAAAGTTGCGCTGGATGACTACTTCATGGTAGTCGCCTGGATCATCGCATTTGGTTTGACAATGTCGGTGATCTGGGGCACACGATACGGACTTGGCCGGCACGTCGAGGATATACCTGCCCAATGGACCTCCACATTGAAGAAGTGCAACTACGTCTTCAGTGTGCTCTACAATCCTGCACTGATGATGTCTAAAACATCGATACTGGTTTTCTACTTGACACTCTCGAAGAGCAACCATACCTTCAGATGGGCTACCATCGGTACACTCGTTGTAGTCAACTGTGGAGGATTCGCTCTGACCATGCTCAATGTCTGGCAATGCACGCCTGTGCATGCTGTGTTTCGCTCGCCAATTCCCAAATCAGCGGCCTGCACAGATATTGTCACGATATATCTTTCATCAGCACCACTAAACATCATCACGGATCTGGCTATCTTGTTCCTACCCATGCCCATCCTCACTAGCATGCGATTACCGAAGAAACAGAAGATCATCCTCATCGTCACCTTCAGCTTCGGTATCTTTGTCACCGCCATTGACGTGGTACGCATTGCGTACCTACAATCGGCAGCTGAGACCAGACTGGCAAACATACACAGTAACGTGAATGAAGACAACAACCTCACTTCTGAAAGCACGGATTTCAACTGGTATGCGTCGCTCAGCTTCATGTGGTCCGTGGTCGAAGTGAACCTGGGAATCATGTGCGCCTGCGTGCCTGCCCTCAAGCCATTGGTGTCAAGATTCTTGCCACGCATGCTGCGCGACGCGGGTGATGTGACTGAAAAGGACTCGTCAACATCAGGCCCCAGGTACACATACACTTCGGAAATGGCAACTGCACACCAAGTGCCGTCGCTCGAGGACCCTCCGCCCACTCATCAACCCAACCCAGAGCCATATGAAGAAGATGACGGGCCAATGGGTATGATGGACTTCCTGACGACCCCTGTGGGTATGGAGGGTCCCGAGTATATTGGTGGTGCGAGACTCAATCGCACTGCTACAATGTTGACAAACACCACCCGAAACACTGGTCCGGAGTCTCCCACATTCTTCGATTTTGTCAACATGAACAAGCAAAAGAGCATGGTCCAGATGACCGCTCGGGAGTGTATATTTCCATTCACCATGGTTTCTCTGCTATTCTTCATCTGGGGCTTCGAATATGGCCTGCTCGATGTCCTCAACAGCCAATTCCAGCAGGTTGCACGAATGTCACCGGGTCAGACCACTAGTATCCACAGCGCATATTTCATTGGCTACCTACTTGGCCCATGGCTTGTCGGTCGCTGGGTGCTCAACCACTGGGGCTTCAAAGCGTGTTACTCAGTTGGCCTCAGTATCTACGCCTGCGGAACTCTGATCTTCTGGCCATCTGCGGTTCTCACTTCGTACCCGGCGTATCTCATTACCAACATCTTCGTCGGCTTTGGTCTGTCAATTCTTGAGGTTTCCGCTAATCCATTCATCGCGCTTTGTGGACCGCCCCAATATGCTGAGGTGCGACTTCTTCTCAGCCAAGCTATTCAGGCCGTAGGCACGGTCATTGCTCCTTTGATCGCAAATCGAGCGTTCTTCCAGAAGCATTTCGACGCGCCATCTCTGGTCGATACGCAATACGCATACCTCGGGATTGCTCTCTTTACTGTTCTGCTGGCTATGGTCTACCACTATGTTCCTCTCCCAGAGGCAACCACCGCAGAGCTGGAGGACGCTTCTGAACGTATGGACGGTGCAAACAAGGCGAAAATAAACTCGGTGCCTGTTATCTGGATCCTGCTCGGCCTTGCAGCGTTCAGCCAATTCTGCTACGTCGGCGCTCAGGAGGTCAATGGTACCGTCTTCGACAACTATCTCGCTGCTGTCGTTGGCACAGACTGGAACGCTTCAAACTACATGGCCGTAGCGCACACATGCTTTGCAGTCTCGCGCTTCGCAGCAGCAGGTCTAGGTCTCTTCATCAGACCTCGCTATCTAACACTGTTCTTCTCCGCCGGAGCGGTCATCTTCCAAGCCCTAGCAATGCATATCGAAGGCCGTGCCGGCCTCGCCATGATAATCATGGTCTTCTTCATGGAAGGCCCTCTGTTCCCGCTTATCTTCGCGCAAGCTCTGCGTGGCATGGGCATGCACACGAAATTCGCCAGCGTGGTTATCACATCCGCCATCTCAGGTGGTGCTGTCTTCTCCCCCATCAGCAGCCACATCGTCTACCAAGGGCAGGGCGCTCAATTTGCTCTCATTGTCGGCGCGGTGGTGTTTGGCGCGGGAATGATCATGCCAATCGGCGTCACTGTGCTTGGCAAAGTGAGGCGGGTGGTCGACCCTATGTCTGGGTCCGAGGCTGCAAGCGATGGCAGACCTAGCTCGACCAACAGCATCGCCAGCCGAGCCATGAGCATCGTCATGATGGGCAAACGTCCAAGTAAAGAGAATGGTGTCGCCGAATGCAGGGAGCGGTCCAGCAACGGCGGCACGACATAGCGCGATACATGCGCTTGAGAGAAATTTGTAAGCAAGGAGTTCTGGTTTGAATTTTACACTCATGGCTATGAGTTCATTTTCTTTGGGATGATACCACGATGTTCAATGGGGGGGAGGGTTTCTTGCATTTTGGTCAGTTCAATAGCATGGCGCTGCAACGGGAAGCGGAAAAGAACATGTACAGTTCCGCAAATAGTCTTGGAGCGTATCATCGCCTGTAAATATGTGAATAACGATACTCATGTTCGAGTTTGAGAGATCAGGTTCCAATGACCGCGCCATAAGGTAGAAAGTGTTTGGCTGTAGGCTGTATATCGCTGAGACCCCGTCTCCCACCAAGCACGCGAATTAATCGTGTTGATGATTCATGGTGACATGCTTCAAACGGTAGTCTCATTAAAGTCACATTTAGATAGGCTTGCGTAGCATAGCTACATAAGAGAAATCAAAGGAAGTCACACTGGAGTCCTGAACACTCAGCCTGCATCACTTCTCCGTGTTGTCCTCGTCGTTATCTTCACCATTCTTCTCGCCATTGTTCTTGTTGATGGTCATGGGCGCAAAAACTTTGCGCATGCTGTTCGTGATCATTCTTGACCTACTCACATCTGAGACGATTTGATCGTGTTCCGTAAAGTAGCAATCCGCCAAGTAATGATTATCAAGCGTTTCTTCAAGAAAACATTCGATCGACCCTTTGCTGTTGAGATCGCGCGAGATGGTGTACATATGAGGCGGCGGCCATTTATTGTCGTCAGCCTGAAATAGCACGCCTGAGTTGGGGTAGGTGACAACTAATTTCCAGATCATGGCCCTCACCTCAGGCGGTAAAGTGAGTAAGGTTGCACCCGAAGCATTTGTACGCTGTTTGATTGGAGATGGTAGATGGCTAGATTCGCGCAGATATTGCACAGCGTCGTTCATGTTGACCCTGTATTCGATTGAGAGGCCGTTAGAATAGACCCGGCGCTGGAAAGGCGCTTCATAGTGAACAAAGGCGTCTACCCATTGTTTGAGCCATTTATGCCGACGACTGTCGTCAGGTCGACTTTCATTATGGGAGCGGGAGCCGCAGAGTGATTTCATGGTACCAAGGTAGTAGGGAAACTTCATCGTGATTTTGGCGATTAGTTCAAACCAGTCCGTCCAGGAAGTGTAAAGTTTCGACTCCGCGGAATCATCTTCCTCGTCGCTCTCATATGTTCCGCTCCCTTCTTCACTCCCATCATCGCTCTCGTCGTCGCCCTCATCATCGTCTTCGTCATCTTCTTCTTCTTCCTCGCTGTCACTCTCACTGGTCTCATCATAAATTCGTTCGCCATTTTGTTTCTTCTCTGAAATTTCCAGTTCTTTGCGACGTTTCTTGACAGGCAAGCGGTCATCGAGATACAAGAAGATGACAAGCAAGTCTCGCCTCAGAATTTTCGGCGGAGTTTTGTAATCAGAGTCTTCCGCAAGCCGGTCAATGAGTGTCCGTAGACTGGCTTTGTTGGCGGTATGGTCAGTCATGTTTGTGGGGTTGGGTGATCTACTGGAGCTTTTGTGTGGGTAGAAGTGGTATCTGATGGTTCAAGCCCAGCTTTTGTAGATGGAGGACGCCTATCTGGAAGTTGATCTGCTGCACGCTCTATTCTCCGGTGTTGCTTGCTTGCATGCATGCATGAATGAAGGTATAGCAAACACAAACTTCGCACAGATGTGATATGTCGCTGATCGACAGGTGTTGACACCATCCATGAGACTTGGACGGATCTGCACAGCTCATTCTTGCTGACCGTGCCGTAATATTCTTTTGCACTTGCTGCGATGCTTTTGAGACATTCTGCTTCCTGCATGCCAGTGCCCGGATCACCTCAAGCACTTAGCTTGAACTTGGGGCGTGGATGCAGTTCTTGCTCGAATTCCGTTGAAGATGTACCAGAAAAGTATGCCAAGATGCAGGAGCCGGCCGCCCTGTTCATGAATATGCAGCCTCGCGGTGTGTTGCAGCGAAAAGAGGCCCCGGGAAAAACTGATGCAACAGTATGTCGATATCAAAGCTGATGCAGCTCTCAATAATCGTGCGAAGCCTCATCTGCAGTCCGGAACATTCATCGATTCCTCCAGACAAGTTCTCCCTCTCTCTTGCACTTCCTTGGCTTCCACTGGGAACAGACCCATCATCGACCAGACCTCTCTCGCCAACCATCCAATCCTCCATAGCCAACCATTTACCCCAAGCCTTCTCAGCAGCTTCTAGCTCCTCAGAACTAGCATCTTCGAGCGGTTTCATGAAGGGTGCCGTCTCATCGCCTCCACCACAGCTGCCAGCGTCGTAGGACTTTTTACAAGTCCGCCAGCCACCGTGCTTAGCAGCAAAGAGATAATTGCGGCGCTCGCAGTCAAGGTGAGGAGCGATGCCGGCTTTGTAAGAGTCGCCGAAGAAGCCGTGCAAGATTGGAGGTTTGTCAAAGCCGGTGATTATTAGCCGGCGGATGTATGGAATCAGCGAGATGAAACTTGCACCTTGAGACTGCTGAGCATGGTGAGAGGGTTGGTTGTTGCTGAGACCATTCGTGCGTTGGTAGCTGCCCGGGGTGAATGTGAATTGGGAGTTGGAATGGGCAGATGATGGAGTGCTGCCGTGTGCACCAGGTGGCGCGGAGGATGTGACGGGGTTAGTGTGCCATTGGAAAGGCAAACGGATGTTGACTAATGCGCAGAGAGCTTGCGTGCCCGGTTCATGTTGGGCATGGTCGAGGAAGTATTTCTGGCAGCTTTGGTAGGCAGGATACCAGTCTATAATGTCGAAGTTGGGATCCGAGGTGAGCGGCGGCGGGGCGGAGATCTCGGAATCGGTGTTGTCGAGGAGGCCATCCATATTACTTGGTAAACGCCGAGGTGGTGGAGGACGAGATGAAGACGCGACTGAAGAACCAGAGCTAATGCTCTGCAGTGGATAGAGAGTGGGAGGGTGATATCTCGGGTCGTGAGGAGGTCTGTAGTGGGAGCTAGAACTAGCACTCGCGGAGGAGCTAGAAGCGTAATTATTGCTGTATGGGTTGTGGTAGCTCGCCATGGTGGATAAGTAGGTTTTGTTGGTGCGTAGGTTTGCCTTTGCTGCAAGGTACGAGATGTGCGATAGCGGACGAGAGTGATGAAGTCAGCGATATCGTGGCTGGATCGGTGCGACTGGGGCTTGCATGGACTGGGGTGAGATTGAATGGCGACAGGGCTGAGCGCTGGACGAGAGTGATAAAGACGTTCTATCTACGTGGCATGGAAATTGTGCTTTCGCACTTCGGCTGCTCGGTGTGATCTCATCCCCATGTCACCGCCGTGGCTTCATTAGACCCATGCTATTGCATGCAGCAACAGCGAAAGAGCCATGTTCACGAAATCCAAATTCCCCAGCTGATCGTGCTACTTTCGACTAGTGACGTGCGAAACAGGGATCAAGGGTCTGCTCACATATAGGACCCTGCTCCGAACTCGTGGAGAGATCTGCTACCCGACTCGAGATGAAACGGTCGTCTTGAGGATCATGCAGACACTCACGCGAAGTATTTCATATTTCTCCGTCGGTTGGAGCAATACTACTCCTTGGATATGCTCCTGAAACATGGTATACCACCGATGGTGACATATTTCAGGCACACCAGATCCACGCTCACACGACCAACATGAAGTCAGTAAATTCTACCAATCGACGTCATGCAAACGTACTTTACAGGAAACGATTCGCAATCGCAAGGGTAAAGATTCAGCTCTCTTTCTCCTTCTCTCTCCTACATTCCTCCAACAGACGATCACATTGATATACCTCCTGATCAATGCACAAGACCCTCATCAAAATGGCCTCCCAAACCTTCTCCCTCACCTCGCGCAAACCCCTCCCCAACACCCAAAACCTCTCGATCCCCCATATCCACCTAGGAGTCTACCTCACCAGCGGCCGCGAAACCAGCAATGCCGTTCGCTACGCTCTGGAAGCCGGCTACCGCGCCTTCGACAGCGCGCAAATGTACCACAACGAGCGCGAAGTAGGCTCTACGATCTTGGCGTATCTGAAGGAAAACCCGGAGCTCAAGAGAGAGGACATTCACTACACGAGCAAGCTAGCGAGTAATGAGAGGAGCTATGAGGCTGTGAGAAAGAGCATCACGAAGTCTGTGAAAGAGTGTGGCTGGGATACATTGACCTGTTCTTGCTGCACAGTCCATATGGCGGCAAAGAGGCACGGTTGACTAGCTGGAAAGCGCTTGAAGATGCTGTGCTCGAGGGCGAAGTTAGAATTCCGGGCGTTAGCAACTATGGCGAGAAGCATGTAAGTCGAAGACCCGTCCAGTGTGAATGCTCGTGGGAAGACAAGACGAGGAACGCAAGAAGTAGCAATGAGGAGGAGAGGAGAGGAGCCGCAAACATTATCCCTATGCTCCAATTCAGCTCCATCACGCAATCTTATAACACCGGGTTCTCACAGATTGACGAGCTCCTCGCCTCCAATCCCCGCCTGCTCCCAGCCATAAACCAAATCGAAGTACACCCCTTCAACACCCGCACCGCGCTCACCTCCCACTGCAATGCCAAAAACATCGTAATCGAGTCGTACGCCCCGCTAGCACGAGCCTACAAAATGAAACACCCAACAGTCGTAGCATTGTCCAAGAAGTACGATTGCACGCCAGCACAGCTGCTCGTACGCTGGAATTTGCAGCACGGGAACGTGGTGTTACCGAAGAGTGTGAAGCGCGAGAGGATCGTTGAGAATGCGGACGTGGGAGGGTTTGAGATTGGGGAGGAGGATGTCGCGGTGCTGGATGGGTTGGATGAGTATTTAGTCACTGGTGAGTTCACTTTTTACTCCCCTTCATGTGCCGTCTATTACTGCCGGTGGTCCGGAAGAACGCTCGAACATTGCTAACATACGTTCTCGTGACAGATTGGGACCCTGTTGATGCAGAATAAGTATTGAGCCGTTGTGCCAAAGATTGTAGGACCAAGACATGAAACATGACTTTATGAATTGAAGGCGGTCTGTAAAGCTTGAATAGATGCTGGATCAGCGACCGTTTGTTGTACGACTGACGTGGCCTGGTTGGAGCAGACAGCCCAGAGTAAACTTGCACAAAACCACATTGAAGGCGCCTCGTAAAGTTGTGGTGGTACGGTACTCAGGTCAAATAAAAAGCTCTGATCAAAGCTTGCCGCACGTTTTCGAGCGCTTTTGGTTCGAATCCTAAAATACATGTATGTATCCTATTCCGCGTTTCTTTTTCCGATGCTGTGCAGTGCGTGTATGAAGTCTGCTGTAGATCTTTGCCTTCATTGCTCTATTTCGACTTCCAAAGCATTCATCTCTGAGCAGCGGTCCTACTCAGGGCCTCTTTCGTCTTTAGCTTTGCTCGAGAGTCTAGGTCCAGCGTCACACTAGGCAAAGCTGTGATCCCGCTATGGCTGCCTGTTGTTCAGTACATGAGATCGTGACTCGACAAGCTGCGACGTCCAGCGGTCGGTCTTGGAGACATGCAAGCATGTGCTTGCAGTCCGCATGGGGACATCGTATGGCCGCGATCGCCGATGGAGAGATGAGCATGGGTTGCAACTACGACAGAGTAGCGCACAAGCCTGGAGCGGACCAGCCGCCTCTAAGCTGTTCATGGTGATCATGTGAAGTTGGTCTGGCTCACGCAGCTTCCTCTTCAGCGCCGACTTCTTCATCCTCGTCCCACTCTTCCTCCTCACCCTCGCCGTCCTCGTACCCGCCGCCCTCACCATCTTCTTCGTCGCTGTCCTCTCCACTGCCCTCGCTCTCCCCGCCACTGGGGTCATAATCCTCCTCTTCCTCGTCTTCTTCATCCTGCAGCAAAGCCTCCGCCTTTTCAATCTCACCTCTATCATCGACTTCACCGTTTCCATTCACAGCCGGCTCTTCACCAGGCGCAGGCTTATTCACGTTGTGGATCTTCGCTCTGCGCTCCGCGGCCATGCTTGCGTCGTTGAGGCCGTGCGTGCGGATGTAGTTATCGATGGGTGCGAAGTCTGCTTGGTCAACCATGCTGAGTTCATGTTCGGTTTGTTTGATGTCTTGTGGATCTGTGGCATCGGCGGTGGTGATGACGATGTTGAATGTGCGCTGTAGAACGGAGGTAAAGGAGATGCTTTCGATGCTGCTGAAAGGGAAGAAGGTGACTGGTTTCTTGAAGCCGAAGACGATGCCAGTGGAGAGGAGGAAGAGGTAGCCTGAAGAAGAGAAGTCAGTGCAAGGTCTCGAGCAAAGGTGGTTACGGACGGCAGGGTAGAATCTCGAAGACGCACCTTCTTTGCTGCCTCTGAAGGCTTTGGTATGGAAGGCTTTCTCGCCTTTCCTGTGGCTTTGTGGAATTTCGCTTGCAAACTCGCGCTCGTCTGGAAGAACAGTCTTCTTGCTGAGGCACGCCATGAAATGGTCCAAGTCTCTGCGCGTCACGTCGACGAAAGTATCCTCTTCGCTTCCATCCAACCTTGTTGATACAGTGACAGTCTCTGGTTGTCCCTTCGTCTCATTCATTGTCCATACCAAGGGTTCAGCCGGTGTGCCGTCGTAGCTCTGCGATCCTGGAAGTGGGAAGATGAGGAAGCATTGCTGACGCTGTGTCTTCTCTGGCACTGGCAAACAGAACATGGCGTCTACATCTTCGCCGCGGATAGCATATTCGACGGCATTCGTAGTTTGATTGAGCAGGCGGATTTGGTGCTTCGATATGTTGCTCCCATCAGTCACGAACTGCAGCTTGAGCTTTTTGCGCAGCGGAGATGTGAAGCTGACGTCCTTGCATTCAAAAGATATCTTTGGTGGGTTCGAAATATCGAAGCTGCCGTTGACGCTTTGCATCGAACGAGAAGCTGCTTCAGAGGTCTGTTCAAGCTTGCGCTTTTTCGCGGTTGGCTCTTCGGGAACCAGTTTGGTTGGATCATCCAATGGCAGGCGCATCTCTGCAAGTCTCAGCATGAAAGCAGATATATCTCTCAAGAGCTCAGGAATGCCATCTTGAAATTGTCCTGCCACGCAGTAAGTATTTGTACCAAGGCTGTTGTCTGGCTCCACAGCTGCATACTGGAAGCATTGAGGGTTCGCGCCCTAAGGTCGTTATCATGCTGGAAAGCCTTTTGAATAAGCTCTTTGGAATAGTCGTCCATGATGGGCGACAACTGTTCTTGCAAGTGGTGTGTGATGCGACTTGCGAAAGTTGAATGCAGCGTTTGGATATGCGCCTGCACAGCAAGCTTGTCGCGTCGCAGAGCAGTCCGACGCGCGACGTCAGCGCAATCAGCCAGCACTTCAAGTTGGCGCTAAATCACTCCTCTGCAGGCCAAAGTCAAATTGGGCACGCATAATCAATTATTACATAAGGCATGCTTGACGCTACAGCGGACCGAGCAAGCCAAGAACCGACTGCCCGCCGAGAGCCCTAACTTCTTCCTCTACGCGAATGCCATCGCTGCTGCTTGTGTAGACAGACATCTCTAGCCGTCTTCTGTGCCATGCGTAGGGCGTGTTTGTTTACTGCTTGATACAACGCCGTCTCTTGCACGGGCTTGCATCCTCGGTTCACGGCATAGTCATGTCTTCCTCTCCTCTCGTCCCACGCTGCCCAGCCTGGAGCGAAGGCGCTTGGCAGAAAGACAAGACTCTGCTGCTTTCCCACGTTACGCCGGCTCCCGTCTGGTGTGGAAGCAGCAGAGTGGTAAGGAGGTTTGTTCCTGTTCTCAATTATCATCGTCACCGCTGCCAGCATCATCGCCATCAGAATTCCAGCATTACCATCAAGTGTTTCAACCCAGCTACATTCAACTATAGCCAGTCAGTTTGCCTCTACGGCGCCCGCAGCCGCCTGCCTACTCGGGCTGCGAAACGCCCGCTGGCCCACCCGCACAGCTCACAACGCCGCCTCGCAGCAGCATGCTCGCGTTAATATCGAAACATATCATATTTTCCCTACTTCTCGCCGTCCCGTTCCTTGCCACAGCCGCAGCTCAGGATTCCACTACAGCACAAGATGGCCTACCGTCGCCATCAGCTCCACCGGACTCATTGCCCTATACAACAGCCACCATCTTTTTCCCCGGCAGCCTCCATGATCTCCCTATCGATGGAAGAAATCTTGCCGCTTCGGTGATCACGGCAGTAAGTCTACCTGTCGTTCGACCACTCAGAACATGTGTAATCTACTGTGGCTCAACAAAACTAACATGTCTTCTTCTTCTTCCAAGAACTTGAGCCAAACCGCCTATGCCATTACTTGCATGCGTGCTGCATCGAACAATTCATCTCAAGCGCCTGGCGGTTGTAGCTTGCAATCTACAATCACCGTGACTGGCGGCGAGAGCACGCTGATATACACATACAATCCCATCGTCACAACCGATAATGGAATGTAAGTAAAGCAACTATTAGGCAACACGACTCTGCCTACCTGGCCCTTGCATTTCGCTTAGGACACCAAAGAAAGACTCGAATCACGAATCAGACAACCAAGAACCTACCTAATACTTTTCACAGGCCAGGTACTTCCATCCCTCCATCAACCACCTCATCTCATTCCGGCGCCACGATCAACTGCAACATGGTTGGCGGCACCCGCGCTACAGCCGCCACATGTACCGGCTCATCAGAGATCGAAGGTCTCGGCCGCGTTGGGTCCAGCACGACTCTTGCATCTACACAGATCAACTACGCCACTCTCACTGTGACAGCCGGCCGCGCATTGCTGGCTGAAGCAAGCGAGGCGGCGGCCAATGCAAATGGAGATGAGAACACTTCCCATCAGAGCGGAGATAAGAGCGCCGCATCGTCTTCCAAGCAAGTGTTCTCTGGCTCTGGTGTTTTCGGTTGGGGTGTAACTATTGCTGCTGGCGTTTTTGTAGTTGTGGTACTGTAAATCGGTGCGCATACCCTTTGGATACCTTAATGTCCCCATTTCCTTTCCTTTCCTTTCCTTTCTCTTCCAAATTGGCAATACCGTGCACAAGGGAACTACGGCATTGCATGGCATGATTTGGAGATTGACCACAGCATTGGCGCAAAGGGCGTTTTGGGAAATTGGGCACTTCACTCCGCGCGTTTTGTACCCAAGCTTGCTTTGTCCAGACAAGAAGGTATGACTTCAGTCTTGTTGAGAGGCCGCGTCCTCTCGATAGCATAGCATCAGAGAAATAATAATATCAAACACGATATTCACTCCACGCCACGAGTCCATCAGAGGCGACCTGCGCAACGGCTTGAGTCGTCTCCAGTCACGACTTGTACTAGCCTAGTGAGCTCAACAACCCTGGGTCCCTGGAAATGCAATTGCAACTTGCGCTCTATCATCACACGACTATGCAAGGACTTGCCCAAATTGTCGGAAAGCTTCTGAGTATCTAACGAATGTGGCTTTGCCACCAACTGAACTTACGGTCGAGAGCCGTCTGTTGACGCTAGGTGCCTATACCAGAGTGCAATCACGTTGAATGCAAATCCGCTTCTCAATCACAGAGTTCGCCAGGAGCACCAGCGGTAAGCAGATATCTATCGACTCACGTCCTCGTTCCCTTAGCTTACAATGCCTGAACCTTACTGCTATCGAGCCTCTACTTCACATGCGATAAGCATCCGTGTTCTCTTGACGCACAGGTTGTATTGTTATGCACATCAGCGTTACGCCGCACCGGAGGTCAACCATACGCACCAGCAAACTTCTTTTAATCCACTAGGTACCATCCGACAGCACTCCGAAAATCGTCAAGCTATAACAACCATCAGTATGAGCTCGCCACCACCCGCATACGAGCTGTTCGACCGGCCAGCAGCGCCTCCCAGATCTTCGACCGCATACAGAGCGTGGTCGAGGCCGAGTGTGAAACATTCAGCGAAGACACTACAGAGAAACTTCGATTGAGCAACTTCATACTCTACTGCTTAGCGGTCGACTATTCAACTTTCAACTTCATGAAACTCTCGGACGAAGACCACGAACACTACCTGAAGCTAGCTGATATCCTCGCGTCGATGAGGAGAGCTCCCGAATACAACCAGAGGAACGACCTTGCCATACTCGGACCTTACATCTGGAAGCATCTGCGCGAACCGTGTATTAGCCTGAGTATACCCATCGAGTGCGCCATTCTGGTCGTTCTCCGTTTTGCCAAGTTCCAGAGTTGCTCCAAGAGGTACAAGGGTTGCGTGCGCGGCCTCTCGCACAATCACAGGCTACACGTGATGGCCAGAAAGCTGTGGATAGACAGACAGCTGCTCATCCATCGGCTCGTGATGTCCGAACAGAAGCGAACAAAGCTTAACCACGCCCTGCTCTCGACCGCACGGCGGTTGTTCATCCTCATAGATGGAACTGGCAGCACGATATCGGCTTTGGTCGGCGTGGACACAGATCCTGCGGAGGAGGGAAACTTTAAATACATTCTGACATCGCCCGGACAGTGGTTTGATGAGCACACGAACCATTCTTTGCCTCCAGTCCAGCGCGCGATTCGACCGCTTTTGGAGAATGCAGCCCTGGGCGTTGCACGCATATTGCGCGGAAAGCACCAGTCTAGACATCCGGTTTTTCCTGAGGGCTCTTAGGCGGGTCTTCAGAGTTGTATGCAGCCATGAGCTCGTGGAAAGATCGCCAATATTGCTTTCTAATGCAAGTGCTGATCGAATCGATATGCCGAATCCTGCTGCCACTTGAGTTTGTGGGATCGTTGAGCAATATCTACTCAACAGTCGTTGGCAAGTTGTAGGGATGGCTGAATGTATGGCGTGGAACAAGCTTTGGTGGGATAGTAAGCTGAAATACAACTCCAGACTCAGTCGTTGATGGCTTGATGACCACTTTGTAAGTAGGTCTACCAATCAGTTTTCGAGACGCCTATAGTTGATTATGGGTCAGCAGATATTACTATGCCCAGGCTCTCAAGACATTGCACCAAGCTCCAGAGCTCGTAATGCAGTTGATAGATGCTAAAGCAGCTGCCATCTGCTTTAGACACGGAAACCAGATATATGTTTGGAGACGACTTGTCAAACACGACAAGACAGCCACTCTATTCACGATTCAAGACTATATAGCGGTCTTCCTATCACCTCAATATCTGGAGGCCACAGCTACACGCATACATCCAACCATGGCAGACAATTTCTGGTACCAGACGCCGCCTGCATATGAAGCACCACCTACATATGAACAGCTGGTAGGCCCGTCCGAAGCAGCTGCACAGGTCTTCCTAGACCGCATTCATAATGCCGTCGACGCAGAGTATAGCAACACAACGCAAGACTCAACCGAGACGAAGCGCCTGCGCAACTTCCTGCTCTACTGCCTCGCCGTCGACTACCGCTACCCATGTTCCCTCAGCATCCAAGCTCCCGATCGGGAACACTTCCTCGAACTCTCTGGAGTCCTTCAGAGCATGCGGACGAGACATGCATTCGTTCAGCACATGAGCCAAGACGATCGCATGGGTCTCGCGCCGTACTTGTGGAAGTATCTGCACGAGCCTTGCAACGATTTTGGCCATTCCCGTCGAGAGCGCCGTCGGGGTTGTCACTCGCTATGCCAAATACTTAAATTTCTACGGCCGTTACAAAGGGCTGTATCCATGGCGTGCTACATGGTTGCGGAATCGGAATGTTGGCTCAGAAGATGTCGATCGATCGGAGTGTTCTTATCCCTCGCCTCGCCACTTCCGAGGAGACTCGACGTGAGCTCACCGAGAAAGTCGTCGAAATCGCTCGACCGTACTTCACTTCTATCGGCGGCATGACGAGCGAGACCACCATCTCGGAGGACCCGGGACGCTTTGCGGAACAAGTGAGATACCACTACACCCTGACGCCTCGAGGGAAGTTATACGACGACAACCAAAAGTTCACGCTCGACACGGTCAAAGATTCAGTGTCACATATCTTCGACGGAGTGATTACCCGCATTCTGGGTATGAAGAGAAAGAACGGAGAAGTGTTTGCGAGAAGCTCGCTCGAAGATTTCCGCGAGTTCAAACGTATCCGCCCTTCGTCTGTCCCGGCAGTGGCGCCGAGGGACAGCGCGAATTGGTCTTCGCCGCCTGCGTGGCGAGATCATGAATCTGTCTTCTTGCCAGACTTGCTCGAGCATCGGACCGGCCGAGGATTTTGTGATATGTAGCATTGCGGCAATATGGCTTTGAAGCCCTCAGGATGGTGCCGCTTCGATTTTGTGTAATGAGGGCATAGCGAGAGCATGATAGTTCGTGTAGACGTATCTTGATCGAATCTATGTAGATCTCAACTCGTTGCCTACAATCTATCCCCCTGGCCGTTTTTTCATGTGACAATATCAATGAAAGCAGGAATGGCAATTCCTAGTCCTTGCTCAATCCCCAGTTTTAGCCTACTAGAGATGCAATCGAATGTCACCGAACAATGTCTCGGCTCTCCTTCAACCGTAAATCGAACTCCTTATTCAGAATAGAAGGCCGTAGCATCACTTAGGGTCACGTATCAGTGTGACTAGCACTCGAGTGCAGTAACTCTGGCCTTTCGCACTAAGGCCGAGATAGCCGCAGCAGCAGGAGAGCGGAGTCCATCGAGACAATCTTGATGATGGAATAGGATATCTGCAATGCAAGCTTTTGTATACAGAACAGTACAGTCGAATATAGCTCTCGCAGACGCCTCATAGACCTGATGACAAAAAGCTGGTTTTCCGGTCCACTTCCCCTCGCATTCGAGCATAGCTTCGATCTCTCAACGACCATGACAGACTCCTGTGAATGGAAAATAAAAGACGACATCACCAAACACCGCGCCCGGGTATACAAAAAGGCAAAGCCCAAGAAGCAAGAAGAGAGCCAAGACATCCTCATCTCTCAATCACTCAAGCTCCGCAGCCTCCCTCCCAACACACCTCGAATCGGCTTCCTGTACCTCCTCGATACCCAAACCGTGATTCTCCGTCTGAAGAACCGGACTGGGCTGAGACTTCGTATCACTGAACTGCGGAGAAGACGGCGACAAAGGCGAGAACCGCAACAGCCAGTGCTTCTTGTCCTCGTTGTACTCCGAAGCCGTGTCGAAGACTCTGACGTCAAGTGGATTGCTGTACTTTTTCGCTTGTTTGCGACGACGGCGTCGTCTGAGGATGGTGAGTGCGATGAGACCTGCCAGAGCTACGATGGCTGCTGTCGCGCCGACGCCGATGCCGGCCATTGTGCCTGACGAGAGGCGAGGGGGTATTTCTCCTGGCGACGGAGGCTCGTCACCAGAATTGCGGGTGGATGCAGAGATGATGGAAGAGCTGAAGATGAAGAGGCCAAGCCTGCTATGAAACTGGTTGTTCGGGTGAGGTTCGTGTTATCGTAGTAGAGCTTTGAGTCAAGGTCGTGGTTTGGAATGCCGTTACCACTACAGTCGACCCTGTCGATGTCGTGGCCGTCGGATCATCACTCTGCGTGGTGGGAGTCGTGCTAGAAGCCAGCGTGGCCGACGACGAAGGCGCTGCGTCTTCCGTCTTGATCAATGACGCGTCGCTCGAAGCGAAGGCAATGAGAATCCGTGGACAGCCACTAGGGGATCGCTTATTCTGAAAGTTCTTCAGGTGGCGGCGCTGCAAGAACCGTTTGCCCGCTGAGAGTCGTATGGCAGCTATGGTCGTCGCCTGAAACGCTCATTCCACTAAATGACGACCGGTCAGCTTTGAATTTATGACTTATGTGACGGCACTTCTCGTAAGACTTACGTTGGACAACACAGCCATTCCATGACTTCTCCACTTCCAGCCCAGGGCGCGACTTTGTAAGTCGCGTGGTAGTAGTTGTCTGGACATATGCCGGGTGAGTAAGGCAAGCCGCTGACCAGAGGTCCTTGAAGCCGTCGGGATAGCATTCTGACGACTCGAGATTGATATCTTTCATGTAGATATCCTGCTCGTCAAGGGTGTATGAGTTGTCCGAGCAGGACGCCGGCGGCGTGAAGATCGTCGTGAGAGGGATGTAACTCGTCATCTTGCCTTGACTTGATGCAAGAACGTATGGGAGGTATGGATGTTCATCAGTGGTGATGCTGAGATGTCAGAGTGTGTTGTCGGAGAATTGTGCGGGAAGCAAGCTTGTGGGAGGTCGTGGTGGTGTCGTGGTCGGTGGCAAGAATTGTCCTCTCCCTCGGCACTAATGTCGTTACCCGTGGCCTGCTCCCACCTCGTGTCACTCTCAGACGGATAGCAGATGACAGTGTGGAGCCGGCGTCACCCTCCACCTTCCACCGGCCATTCGAGAAGACAAGAGCCTGTCACCGATGCCTTGTCCGCACTGCAGCTTCGCGAACCGAGGCAACCGCCCTTCTCGTCCAGCAGGAGACCAGGTGAGTGATATCCCTCGTGTCACAAGATGCACAGCCACCCGTGTGGCACAACAAGTCGCAAGCTTCCTTGTTCCAAGTCACTGGTGTTTGTGAAGAGGCGTAACGTTTGGTGTGGCTGCTAACGCGCGGCCGTGGTAAAAGAGGCGAAGTGAGTCCAGTGAAGCGGTGTCTGGTCACGGGTGAGACGTTTGCCCGTGAACAGTCGATGAGGATCTTGCCACTCTTTTCATTGCCTCAATGAGTTCGCTATAATCGCTAACGGCCCAAGCTCCACGAGCACAAACCTGCAGAATTTGCAAAGTGCAGTCGACGTGCGCCCGTCCAATTTTTGGTCCTGACCTGCACGCGAAGCCTCTCAATGGCAGCCGCTTCGATGCCTGATTTTATGCCCGTTAGTACCAGCTCAGCCAAGCTCTACGAGAGCGGTCAGCTTCTGTTAGTGTCTCAATGGTGTCTGAAGCCAGATTGGCACGCTCATCGCTGATACGCGCATTGGCGGGAGACTGAGATAAGCGAAGACTCATGAGCAAGAATCGTGACACTCACCGCATGCAATTCTCTTCAACCTTTGATGAAAAGTGATATGAGCTCGCGCGCAGTGTCTTCCATCCATGGAGATGATGGAGACCTTAGGAGCGACTATCATTGTGACATGGACGCAGGCTGACAATAGGACCCCTTGCCAGCAGCCGATGAACGCCTGAGTATCCTCTCCATCTCCGAAAGTTGTAGTCTGTTTTTTACTAATGTCCGCAGATAGTGGCATAATGCGATACTGTAAGTAGTTGTGCAAGTCAAACTGATACTGTCTATTGGAGCAGGTGAATATCGATTTCCCCTGACGTGCGTACATACCTGGCCTCTACATACTCTCAGCCCATACCATTACATTTGCTGACCTTCGGACTCTTGCCACCCTGATACCTCCCCACATGTCCTCTTGTTATGATGGCGTCCACTCTTCCCTCATTTAGTTTCCTGCAATTCTGATCATCTGAACCGTCTAGCCCTTTTGTGGGCGCCTGCTTGCCCATTTGCTGGTCTTGTGCCAGCTGCTTGCTTGGCCTTTGCGTACCGAAAGGTGTGCCAATGCGATGCTTTCGGGCGCGTAGTATATTCGATCAGATGTGATTCATTCTCTGCGCATCCATTCCGTAAGTGGAGCGTCCAACGGCCGATTGCGAACCAGATCGCGGCGAGTGAAATATGTGAATGCTCGTCGATCGCCCGCTCGTCTTCTCAACCTCAATCCATTTTCCAGTGCAGTCCGTCGTCATTCTCTTTGCCAAGGTAAAGTTCAACCGCGTACAGAGCCATTGTGCCAAGCGAGATTCGCCCATCGCCATGCGTTGCCACCGCCTTCGCCACCTTGAGTTGTCCACCATTCACCAGGGTGGTCGGCTGAGGCTGACGCAAAGTGCTGCATGAGCAAGCTTGTGTAGACGGCGATCAGGATACTTGGGCTGAAGTAAGATAAGAAAGCCATGGCGCCGCTCACACTGTCGCTATCTTCGAGCGAAGGCGACTCGGAAAGAGCACGGGCACCGGACTCGCGGACCGCTGGGATGATGCGTGCGGCGCAATAGAGCACACCTAGGCGGTAGGCAAGCGAGATGATGACCGAGGGTGTGATTGTGCGAATAGCCGCAAGGACGAAGCCGAAAGCTGAGTGAAGTGCGGTTGGAAGAGTGGAGAGAGCCTGGAGTACCGTGGTATAAGAAGCCATAAGTACAGGCGGTAAAGGTGGGAAGTCGTCCGCGGATGGTTGTAATGGAATGGACGAGTCACCTGCGGTAGGCTGGTAGTCGGTGAAAATCTGGTAAATGCATAGGGTGATGTATGCAAACAGTAGAGAGGATTCCACAACGTTGCCGCGTCCTGAACCGATTCCCCAAGCGCAAAGGAAGAAGGCACAGGTGATAGCGATACCGATGAGGATAGCGTCTTGGCTGTCAATACCCGGGAAAGTGGTGATGCGCCACAGGAAGTAGAAGGAGCTACTGAGAATGCTTGCGGATACAACAAGCAGTCCAATCATCCAGCCATCTCCGCCTTCGCCGTTGACGAGATATCGCGTAACCTGGCCAGCAGCCTGAATAACGAGCAAGCTGCAGAAGCCTTCCACGAGCTGGAACACAGGCGTGGAGTATCGCAGCATCTTGTCCCATCCTCCAAGCGTGGTCATCTCAAGCAGACCATCCTTGCCAAATACCCAGTCCTTCAGGCTGAGGTTCTCCTGCAGCGGCTTGGTAGCGTTGTAGAAAGCTCGCGACACCCAGCTGGCCTCTTCGGCATTCTCCACGCTGAACTTGTTCAAACTCCAGATGAGAAGGGTCGGAATAACAATTGTCTGCAGGCCGGCCAGAAAGTTGACGCCGGCGCGCCGCCATCTCGAGTCTTCGGGAGTCGCAACGCGCAGGCAGCTCAAGAAGAAGTAGTAGGAGGCCAGCGACAGACTGAAGGCCAGTCCGCATGCTCGTCCGCCGACATCGAAGGCGAGAGGGATGGTGAAGACTATGGCGAAGAGGAACAGCGAACTGCTCAGGAAGCGGAGGATCATGCTTCGGCGGGGTTGCTGGTGGTGTGAATTTTGGGTGTGTAGGTGTCGGTGGTGCCGTAGGGAGTGAAGGCGCTCAGCGCCAGCGTATTCGTAGGCGGGCCAGAGTTGGTTTTGTAGTTATTAGCGACAGGGCAGGCTGGACGTCGCGTGGCTATTTCTCGCGTGGTGCCGCTGACCGCTCCTTCTTCTGTCAAGCGGCGTGGGTGGGGTGCGCGGGCTGGAACTGGAGGTGTGCTTGCTGGCTTGGTTGCTTGCAATAGAGTGCAGAACTAGTTTGCGGTGCTGAAGGCACGTGCAGCAGATAGTACAAGGCTTTGTTGCTGCTGTCTCTGCTTGACGATGACTGACACTGACAACGACTTGCACGCGCGGGAGTATGCAAGCGCGGGTGCTGCAGGCAGGCCCAATCAATCATCAGTATGCGCGAGGACTTGTCGCGTGCACAGCAGCGGCGAGCTTGCAGCTGCAAAGCAGGATCTTGGTCCCGCGAGCCGGTCTTCACTGCGCGCAGACATGCACCATTAACTGCATGCACCGCTGTGTTGTCGATGTATAGCATCAGATCCACTCTATATCGTGTTTGTCACATCACTCGTGCTATAGAGCTCGTATAACACCGGTCATGTCTAGCACGCGCGACAAGCCCACCATCACGAATATTCCAAGCCTGCAGCATCACTGGCGCAGGGCCAGCTTGCACTTTCACATGCCTGCCCGCAATCACGCCTACTAGGCAGTAGCCTTTCGTCTAGCAAGGGCACTGCCTCCCGCCCTTCCGTCCCGTTGCATTAGTCTTCACCGTCCATCTCGCGCATGTCCGTGCGTTGATGACCGCGGCGAGAAATGTTTAGACAGGTCAGAAGCGGCGGCATTGGACGACGCTGCTCCCAATAGTGGATACATGAGGCCGGCCATTGTAGCAACGACTATTGCACGCTCGAGAATTTCCATACTGCCCAAACAGACACGACTCTCTTTTGCAACTCCAATATCATTCAAACGAACCTCCTCCCACCGACCCTTCATACGCCATCACATGTCCGAGCCCGAGGCAAAGCGCATCAAGATGGCCAACGGAACGAACTCTCCCGTCATTGGCACCCACAACGGCCACTTCCACGCCGACGAGGGCTCTGCCGTCTACCTGCTCCGTCTTCTTCCTCAGTACACCGACAGCTCCCTCATCCGCACCCGCGATGCTGAGGTCCTCAAGACCTGCGACATTGTCTGCGATGTTGGCGGCGTCCACGACCACGATGCGAAGCGCTACGACCACCATCAACGCGAGTTCAACGCCGTCTTTCCTGGCAGCGCGACCAAGCTGAGCAGCGCCGGCCTCGTCTGGATGCACTACGGCAAGGAGATCATCGAGGCTGTCACCGGTCTGTCCGCCTCCGACGCCAACAACGACCTGCTCTACAACAAGCTTTACGCCGACTTCATCGAGGCCTTTGACGCCAATGACAACGGCATTCCCATCTACGACCCTTCTGCTCTCCGTAGTGCTGGCATCGAGAAGCGCTTCTCCGACAAGGGCTTCAGCATGGCCGGCGTCGTCAACCGCTTCAACTACGCCACCACCGCTCCCCGCGAAGCCGCCAAAGCCAGCGTCAGCGCCGATGCCTCTGCCGCACCCAAGCAAAAGACACAGGAAGAAGAGGACACCCGCTTCTTGAAGGCCAGCCACTTCGTTGGCGAGCAGTTTGTCTCCGAGCTCCTCGACAAGTCCAACTCATGGCTGCCCGCTCGTGAAGTCGTCAAGCAAGCTTTCGCCGACCGCACTCAATACGACGCTCAAGGTCGCATAATCGTCATCCCCTACCGCCCCGAGGGTGTGCCCTGGATGGAGCATCTCTACAACCTGGAAGAGGAGAACAACGCCAAGGGTGCTGTGCTCTACGCTCTTTTCGCCGAGAGCGGCGAAGCGGATAGCAAGTGGCGCATCCGTGCCGTCTCCCTCGAGCCTGGTAGCTTCGAGAACAGGAAGGGTCTGGCAGAGGCCTGGAGGGGTGTCAGAGACGAGGAGCTGAGCAAGGTTTCCGGTATTCCTGGCTCTGTCTTCGTGCACGCTAGCGGTTTCATTGGTGGCAATGCTACCTTTGAGGGTGCGTTGCAAATGGCGAAGCAGAGCGCTGACATGTAAATGTTAGCCACGGCAATGGGAATGGAACCAAGGAAAAAAAGGGCATGAGACTTATGATAAAAAGTTCTTGAATGAAATGAAGCAAATGAATAGAACGTAATTCTACGTTTCGAGATCCGAAATCGGCAGCCTACGTTACTTCGCACTCGCACACGAGGATGCTGATCCTGTGTCCTGCCAGTTGATGGTTTGACAGTGAAGTCGTAAAGTGTACTGCCTCTAAGTTTACATACGGCATCTAGAACAGCGGCTTGTCCAGGAATGCAGGCTCGCTACCAGCCCTTTTCGCACGCGCAGAAGCCACTGACTATACTTCGGTGATTCCAAGAATATAGCCACGCACTCTCAAATCGAAAACAACAGACGCCAGTGTGACTAGTAAAGCCCTTTGGTCCCATCGTATGTAAAAATCTCTCGCTCAGAGCTTGGCGCACGGGCGCGGCTTCCGATGAAGCTTGATCCGGGCGCGCGCGCGCTCATCGCGCAGACTTCTGCTGCCACCACACCACCTCGTACGTCCATCGCCAATCCATCAAAGCGAAAGTTTACATACATTCGAGACGCGTCGACCCTTCTGAATATTGCAGTCTTGTCGCGAACATACCCATTGAGGGAAGTCTCACGAGCTTTCTGAAATCGAGATGGCGTCCGAGGAGCCTGCGCCCGACCAGATGGTGGCGGAACAAGTTGAACAACCAACTCCTGTTCAGAACGATGAATCTATCATTGAGAATGGCAACGACGCGCCGGTTGAAACCGAGAATGAGAACAAGATTGAGAATGAGAACGCGAGTGAAACCCAGATTGAGACCCAAATCGAGAACCAGGAAACCACACCAGCAGCTCCTGTGCTCGAAACTCCCACTCGCAAGAAAGGCACCGAAATCTCACCTGAGCTTCGCGGCACTATCTACAATCGCTACTTGAAAGGCGAGAGCTTCGGCGCCATCGCCAAAGCCGAGAATTTACCAAAATCGACGATCCAGCACGTTGTCAGGAAAGTGAAAGAAACTGGGTCTACGGCCACCAAACCTCGATGTGGTCGACCACTGAAGACCGGCGATCTAAGTCGTACTACACTACGACGCAGAAAGTTGAAGGGACTACTCGTCGATGCCGCGGGGGGCACTCCCACCACTTCAAACCAAATCGCATCAGACGCCACCTCCGCTCTCGCATACCCCATCACAGGCACGATGTCAGGAAACGCTGAGCCAACCGTAGCCGGCGCACCAAATCCTTTCATACAGCAACCGCCACCGCCACCTCAGCCTCACCCACCAACCACCGTAGTCCTGCACCGACATCTACGGCATCAACCACGCAGTTGCCACCACAGAACTCCAGTGGCGACCCGCTGCTTACGCCATCGTGCTTAAAAACGCCTCGATTCTCCTTCTCCGCCAGAATGGGGGCGCATATGACCTTCCCGGTGGCAGCATACATCTGGGGGAAGACCCGCGCAACGCCGCCCTACGTGAACTGAAAGAGGAAACTGGCATCAACGCAACAGACCCGGTGATCCTAGGCACGGAGTCGAGTCTTTTCCGTGCGACGCACGCGGATGGCGGCAGCTATCATAGTTTGCTGATGTACTACGGGTGCTCGTATGTTGGAGGCAAAATCTCTACGCGCGGCTTAGATGCGGGTGAGAAGCTGTATGTTGAGGGTGCGGAGTGGGTGAAGTTGAGCAATCTTGATGGCATTAATGTATCGAGTACGGTTGATTTCAGACCGTATGTGAGGAAGTTGACGGGGAAGGCTTGAGGCCCTGTGAGTCGTGTGACAATATTAGTCGGAGGTCGAGTTGACTCACTTGTTGAACTTGCTATGGCTCTCTGTCTGCTCGCGAAGGATAGTGTAGAATTCGCCACAATCCCGCATTGAACCATAATCCTTCAGACAAGATGCAGCTCCACCACTCTGTGCCTTCCTTCGCTCCAAAGTCTTCTCGCGCAACACTGCTCAGCCAGCCTTATCACTACATTTTCCCACTACGTCGCGACGGTACTGGACACCTAGCCACGACAAATACACTACGGCCCGCACCATTTCTCCCCTCGTACCGATCGTTTCGACCACCTATCGATGGGCCCTAGATCCAATGCCTCGACACCACCTTGTGCAGCCTAGCAACTGCTTCGTGTATCTGGCTCTCCTGTACATCACATTAGCTAGGGTACCAGAACGACGTCTCTCAAGCCCATCTACAAACTCACCGTCGGCGTCGCAAACGAGAATCGAAACGCCGCAGTCCCCGCCTCGGCTCCGCGTGCTTTCGTCGTCAGCATCTCCTCCCCTTGCCACGGATGATAGTACGAGCCTGGCGTCAACAGAACCCTCTCTCCCACCATCTCCATCCACAGCTCGTTGGCGAAGACTTGCTCGGCGTCTTCTACGCCTTGCTGGCTTTTGAGCTCGCAAAAGCGTGCGATGCCTGAGAAGTGGAATTGAGACCACACGAACATGCCGGCGCTGGGATCGATGAAGCTGAAGACTGGGCGCAGCCCCCGGTTTCTGAGTTGCGGAGGCAGACGACGAGGCCTTGTGCTAAGGGCAGAGGTGATTCGGCTGCGGGCAGGACGGTGAAATGCGCGTGAAATGCATCTAGAAGCCAATCGCGCCGCTTCTCGTATTGCGTCTTCAACTGCTGCAGCCAACTGAAGTAACCCTCAATTCCCCAGCGGTCCAGAAGGCCGGTCACGAAGGCTTGGCTCAGGCCTGCGGGGTCTTGAGTTTCGACTTCGGTTGCTCGTAAGAGGCGTTCGACGAATAGTGGGTTGGCGATGAAGTAGCCTAGTCTCAATCCGGGGAATGTTGTTTTGGAGAAGGAGTCGAGGCGGATTACACGGCCTTCGGTGTCGAGGGAGAGGAAGGAGGGGACGAGCTCTTGGAGGAATTGCTCGGTGGGTTTCATTTCTGTTGCAGGCTCGGCGGAGTCATGGTGCCGGTAGTGAGGGTACTGCAGGAAGTAGTAAGGGTCGTCTTCGACGATTATGATGTCTAGGGGATGTTAGAGCGAACTCCTCGACGGCATCAACGATTGTGAGAGGCGATCCAACTTACCGTACTCTTGCATATCTCGTAGATCTCTCGTCTCGGGTGATGGATATAGTAATGCCAGTCGGGTTCGAGCCGACTGATACTAGATAAAGCCTGTCACAGGTTAGCCACTTGGTCTCAAGGACACAACAAATGACCCTCATTTACACTCTAGGCCTCCTAGCCGCTCTTACATCCTCGTTCCAATTTTTGAGTACATCCTCTAGGAGATCAGCTTGGATTCCTTCCGCATCAGCTGCTATCGGCACGGCTTTGATGCCCGCGGAATCGTGTGAGCTTGCGCCGAAGGGTACGTGTACTCCTCGACAATGATGAAGTCGTCATCTTCGCACAACAAGCCCACGACTTTGGCCCAGGCGTTAGTGTTACCAGGATGTAGGATAACAGTCGTACTCGGCGGTGGTGAGTGGACTCTGTCTGTGAGAGTTTTGCACCACTGAATTAGCTTGTCGTTGCCTTTGCCGGAGCCTGGAATATGTCAATGCCCACTACGACCATCGGCAGGAAGAGAGTAAGGATGCATTCCGCATAGACACATACCATACTGTAGGAACTGTGTCAGTTCTAGGTGGCCTGGATCTGCATCACGTCCGATGATAAGATTGGTGAAGTTGTCGCTACTCGCTTCGTCCTTGGGCGATAAAGACGTCGGAGCTGCATTGCAGATAAAATTGGCTTGTTGGACGGGGAAGAGCGACGGGTGAGGAAGACCTTTCCGATGTCAATAATAAAGCTTTTCAGACATCTGAGTAACATCAGTCAATTACCTCCGGCTAGACTAATCATGCCATCCTGTCCCATGAACTTGATGATGTCCTTCAGAGGTGACGGGTGCCGGGCTTTGGCTCTTGGCATTGATGTGATGTGAAAGGCCCGGAGCCATCTTTGTGCCCGTACGTAGACTATGATCGCATTCGTTGCAACGGAGAGGTGCGATATGCATCCGCTGCTAGAGTTACTCTTAAGCATACGTACTCGGGCTTCGGGTCCACGCGACTCGACGTGGTTTTCTCCATATTGCAGGGCTTCCAGCCACTGATCAAGAGCAGCCGGGCTCCGTGCCGAGTGGAAGGCTCTAAGATGCACCCACGTACAAGAAACCGGAAAACGACTGGATCGGGCAGATAAGAAGTCAACTCTTCGTTGGCAAGCATAGCAATCTGAAAGTCGAACGCCGAGATCCGGCCGGGTCAAATGCCGACGACAGGGCAAGCAGAGGACGAAGACCAAGGGGACCAGGGCTATGCTCAACGCCATCATGTCTTTACTAATCATGTGATATGCAATTGTCCCGTTTCGTAGTCCCAGCATGAGTCGATAGGATCAGCCGATGTCTTGTTCTGCTGTGTAGGTGTGAGTAGTAGCAATTCTTTCTGATTTCTCATTCCATTCTTCATCCCTTACGACTATGGGTAACTCCTTATCTTACGAAGGAACGCCAGTGGAGTTATCGCTGGGCGACAGAGGCGGCATACGAGGCACGCGTCTGGACAACAAAGCCTGTCGGTATGCTGGCATACCTTACGCTCTACCGCCGGTGGGAGATAATCGTTGGCGCAAACCTCAACCCTTGCCTGCATCACACATCTATGCCGATGGCAACGGAGGATCGTACAACGCCGAACAGTTTCAAGCAATATGTCCTCAGAAAGCGTTCCATGTTGCTGAGGCCGACGGCGGTGATGACGGCTACAGCGAAGATTGCTTGTTCTTGAACATCTGGACGCCGGTGGGGGAGCCGCCATCTGCCAGCGGCTGGCCAACAATGCTCTGGCTACATGGAGGATGGTTCCAGATGGGCGATCCGTCTCAGACGCCCGACATGGACCCGACAGAAATGATATCAACAGGCGGTATGAACGCAATTGTCGTCGCCATCGGGTATCGTCTCAACGTCTTCGGGTTCTTGGCTGGCAATGAGCTACTCTCCGAAAGTGGCGGACTCTCGGGCGGCAACTATGGACTTCTTGATCAGCGTCTGGCGTTGAAATGGGTCCATGAAAACATTCATTTCTTTGGAGGGAATCCGAATAACGTCACTCTTGCTGGTAGGAGTGCTGGCGCTTACGCCGTAGAAGCCCATATGCTCTATGAGCTCCGTCACCGCAAGGGTCTGCCTCCCTTGTTTCATCGTGTGTTCATGGACTCGAATGCGATACCTGCGCAGCCAAAATCTTTGGCTCATGGACAAGGCCAGTTTCAAGAGCTCTGCGAACATTTCGGACTATCAACGGATCTGTCCACAGGTCACAGGCTAGCTGAACTGCGAAAGAAGAGCTGGCAGGACCTACTCCGAGCCATAGAGCAGATGCGCAACCATACATTTCGTCCGGTAACTGACAATATCTTCATCCATGATGGCATGATGGACTACGTCAACAGTCCAGCTTTCGCGGCCGATTTCAGGAAATGCGGGTTTCGAGTGCTCTCTTGCGAGGTTCTGAACGAGGAGACTCTGTATTCAACTTACAATGCTCCGCGCAGCCTACTACACACGCTCTTCGCATGCAGATCTCAAACTACTACGCACCAGCCGTCACGGACCGAGTGCTCCGACTTTATGATATGCCAGCCTTCGACGCACTGGAAGACTGGCAAAAGCTATTCGGTAAGCCTGATTGGTCTGGTCAAAGTTGCACCCTACTTACAAATGCCAGGAACTATCATTGCAGACGGCCAAGTTCGCGCCCCAGCCAGGTTATTAGTCAAATATCTTGTGGACAATGGTGTTCCAATCGGCGACGTCTGGCGCTGCCAGGTCGCTTATAGACTCTCCTTCATCACCGAGAAAATGGCCCCGCTCTCTTTCGGCGTCGCGCACGCTATGGACAAGCCATTCTGGAAGTGAGTGATGTCAATTCTTCCGCCATTGTGATTGTAAAGACTGACCAGTATAGCTTTTCGATCGCGCAAAGGCCTACGCCTGACGAGCAATGTTTGATGAAAGACTGGATCGACATACTCGTTGCGTTTGTTAATGATGACAAAACGTACAAGTTTGGCACCACCGGCCCGGATCAATTGAAGACCATCACGCCTGCAGGGTCGATTGAAATCCTACCGGATATGCGATGGAGTGAATTGGTTGCCTTGGCAAAGTATTTGCGGGATAGACTCTTCAGCCCACACGACCTAGATAAATAACTCTGGCAAGCGAGAGACAGATGCTTTTGAGTTATCGTAGCCCAGGAAAACATTTGAAAGCATCATCAATATGCAACATGTATTTTAGCAGCAGACGATATTCCGTCAAGCTCTTTCACACAACACAACCTCCGTCGAACGGAGAGCAGCTCATTCCACACTCTTACGTCATCCAAGACCTTGGAGAATACTGTTAAAGCAGACCCGACTGGGATAATAATGATGAGCCACTGGCATCGGTCATAGAAGATACTGCGCTCGCACGTCATTTCATTTAGATCTCGAACGATCATCACCATGTATTTCACCCGACCGTTAAGCATATCAAAGGCTCTCCATATCGTTGATCTCAGAACGAACAAACGATATGCTTGAAACAATCTTCGTAACTGTCTGATATCTTAAAATCCCATTGAAGCGTTCATATATCATCACCGCTTATCAGTACTGATATTTGAAGTGTATGTTCTCAAAGTCAGTCATGTCAAGCTCAGCGTTAAGTTTCCCCTGCCTTTCACTCTCTTGCTCGGACAGACCTTGCTCTTGGATCATACGGGTACGCCTCTTGTTCTGCCAGATGTCTACATTATGTGTTAAAAGACATCGTCAAAAGAACGGATAAGGTAGACTACAATAAAAGCGCCAGGCTCCAAAGCCGCAGAAATTCGACGATGTACAGGACTGCACAGGCGGTGATGCCACGGACGTACTTTGGTGCATCTGATGCAACGAACATTTGAGCTCCGACTGCGTTGCCTACACAGTATGAGATGAAGAGAACTGTAGCAGTGACAGTTTTCTTCGTTCTTCCCGCGACATTCGACGGGAGGAATGTCCAGATCACTGTGATGCGCTCAGGTCAGGAGTGTTCATGAAGCCGGACCTGGATTTTTGGAAGACTCACTGACTCCTGGCAGTGTTCCAAACACTTGCAGGATGTACATGCCCATCTGGTCCACTTCATGCTATCGGTCGGAAGCAAAGATAGCGCCAGCATGCCTGTGAATGCGGGAATGAGCGAGAACATAGCCATAGCGACTAGTAGACGATTAGCTCCGTGTTCTCAAAGATACAGATCTCGCAATACTTACATCGTAAGCCGGGCCATTTATATGTTGTCACTCCAACAGTGAGGAACCAGCAGATGCTGACGCAGTAGTAGGGTGTGGAGCCTTTCAGAAGGGTCTCGAGAGGCGTGAAGCCGAAGGACTGCCATATAAGTTTTGCAAAGGTTGTGTTCGCACCGTTGGGTAAAGCGTTGATGATGCTCATGAAAGCAAAAAAGTACGTCTGAGGGTCTGCGGACTGTATTCAGTAACGTATACACGCGCTAGATACATGCAGCAGATCGGACTTTATCTGCTCACCTTTGAAGGTAGCCCAGACCTGCTCGCGCTTGAATTCTGATCGCTTTTCGCGGTCTGATCCTGTCTTGTTGCGCATCGTCCGCAACGCAGCAGCCCCCTTCTCTTCTTCACTCAACCAGCGGACTTCTCGAGGCGTGCCGAGTATGAAGTAGGCAAATATACCGACGACGATTGTGAGTGCACCCAGGAACAAGGATATTCCTCTCCACTAGATCGTATTAGCATGTGCCATCGAGATTGTGGACCAAGTCGACTTACAGCAGCCAGGCCATCTGGATCCTTCTGAGCATGTAATCCGATTCCATACATGCAAAGGCCCGTGATGATGTTCATCCCTGCGTTCGAAGTGCCCCAAATCAATGAGCGAAGAGTGTGCTCCTTGGATGTATAAAAAGCACCAGTAATGAGCATAAATGTCGGAGAGATCGTACACTCCAGGGCACCCTGCAAGGTACGTAGGACCATGAGACCAGCCCAGTTGTGAGCGAAAGCTATGCAGAGCACCACAATACCCCAGCAGAATATGACAATTCCCAAGAACTTGCCGACATGGTACTTTTGCATCAAGTAGTTCCCAGGGAATTCGCAAGCCATGTAGGACAGGTAGAAGATAGTGCTGAGCCAGTTGAACTGCTGGCCAACAAGTCCAGTATCTTCGCGGAGGCCAAAGACGGCCATGGTGCTGATCGAGGTCTTGTCCGCCTGCTGAGTGCCGTAGCAGACCCACATGAGCGGTAGAAGCCAGAAGTCAATCTTCCATCGTAGCTTTCTGTAGTATGCATCAGAATATTCTTCTGTGATCCCAATGACGATGCCTTCGCCAGCATCGATCTCCAAAGGAATCATGGCCTTCGTGTCTGCCATGACCTGTTCTTTGGAGTCGGCAACATCTCGCCCGGTGCTCGCAGCATGAGTCTTGTCCATCGCCATTGTTCGGGAGTTAGGGTCGGCGAGCGAGGTGCAGTGGTAGTGATCAGTGAGCTTGCAAGCTCTTGAGATGGGCGCATGAGGTTCATGATCTTTCGATAGTTACTATGTAGACACACTGTCTATACTTCATCAGTCTATTGCCATACTGTGGTCGCCTCGGCCGGACCTCAGCCGGTATCTTGATAAGGCAGTAAGGCAAAGGGTACAGCCAAGCGCATGGTTGGAGCAAGATACGACCCTATCATACCATTGGGGTCCCATCGCGATATGAAGGTGCTCCCATGCAAGGTATCTGATGGTCCGATTAGGGTTTCTACCACAGCTGTCTTGATGCTGGCTCCGTTGTCGACTCCGCCTCGCCCAAAACTTCCAGAAGCCGAGATCTGGCCCATAATCCACGGCGTAGAAACGTACCTCCCATCTTGATGACGAGCAGTCACAAACCGTCTACCGAACAAGTGCATGTTTTGTGATCGCCTATCTGCTGTGCGGGGTGAATCTGAGCCTTTGTTTCTTCAAGGAAACATGGCTGTCACCACATTGAGTACTCTGATCCGTATGCTATTGCCGGCATTTACCGGCGATTGCAGGTATCATTGTTGCCAAGGATGATGGAGTCAGATGAAAGTCTTCGATAGAAAAGCTTCCGCGAAATGATGGGCTGAGAAGCTTGCGGCGACTGTTTTTCCACAGTCGGATGAGATCGACCGAGCGATGTCCCAAGTGGGAATTGCATTCACGGCGTTACACGAAACTCAATCAAAAGTGGGGAACAGAGACTGAAAAATCTGTGCTATGCGAGAGTGATTATTGTCATAGCGCTTACCGGGTCGTGTAATACACGAGTCGTGCCCGGGTTCCGCTAATCGCTTCATCTGGCTACAGAAAGTCGAACAGCATCATGTCAGACAAAGCCATATCTTCAAAGTCCGAAGCAGGCAGCTGTTGCCAAAACGACTGGTTTTCTACGAACAGACTTGATTCCTCGTCCATCTCGTTGAATTTTCTTTGCTCGTGGCTGCGTGTGTAGCTGGTGCTGCCGTATCACCGACTCCCAGACTGATGTCTTTCATCGCTTCACGCCGACGATACGAGCTCAGTAGCTGCTCAATGATGATCTTGCTCCGGCTCGCACCTGACCAGCGTTGTTCAAGATTTCTGAGGTATTCGATGCACTTTTCGATGGCGAGTCTGATCTCGCTCTCTTCGATGGAGGCAGAAAGGCGAATTCTGTATTGTTAGCAAATGCTCGTATACCCTCAAGCTAGTCAGACACCTACAATGCTATACCTGAGAGTGTCAAGTAGTGAACACAAAAGGCGAGATAATGTGATGGAGGTACAAGGTCAACAACGGGTTCTGCGGCGCTGATACAGCTTTTCGCGGCACTGATGCACTGTGTTCTCAGCGCAGCCGAATTATACTTGGGATCCGTCGAGAACGTAGCAGGTTGCATGGTAGCGATGCATCTGATACGTGTGTCAGTACCGTTGTATTGAGGATGTACGAAAGAATGACCTACTGGTACATGTTCAATGAAGAGCCTGCATGCATGATAAAGGCGATTGCACACATGGTGAGCTCGCGACTCTGGGTGTAGTCGGTATCCAGGGCATTTGCCGATAGTCTTAACTCGGCTGACAAGCTCGCTAACCATGACTCCATGGCCTTTTCGCATTTGCCTGCCTTGTCGAGGTAGCGTCGTTTTCTCATCGTATCGGAGGATGCGACTATCCGACTTCGAGACGGTGAGTTGAGTGCCTCGCAACTCCCTGATATAGAGCAGAGTTGAGCGAATGCAAGAAATCCAGTGAGTGGCATATCCCCTTTGGGCTGGCTTTGCGAATTCGTAAGCTCACACTGATCGGTGCAGACAGTGAGACACTCTTCGTCGCGAAGGTTCAGGGGTAGTATACAGCGACAGTCCTCGTCTCGCACAGCGAATGGTCGCCCGAGACAGATGGACATGACTCTTTCCATTATTAGCGAAGTCCGAAGGCTTCCACCAGCTATGAGCTCACCTATCAAGAGTATACACGCTCCACCAGACTCGGCGTGCGATCTGTCGATGTAGCTGCTCATTCGTATCGTGCGATCCCGGTTGCCCGGAATTGGGCTTGCGCTTCAATATGTCAGTGATCTTGCCACCACAGGCTTGCGCCGCCAGGGTTCTGGGAGAACGATGCAGGCTTACCAATTGATCGTCTAGATGTAGGCCTATGTCAATAGCTGCTCTGACAGCTTGACCTGCATACATCCAGCTCTGAGCTAGCGTATTCCAGCCGGCGGTACAGAGTGCCAGAAGCCCCAAGCACTGCACTCTCTCCATAGATGCTTCGCCAGCCGATGAATAGTAGAGCAAAAGGGCTTTCTCATAATACTCGTTTCCAGTCAGCTGTATGCCGGAGTGCGACGGTACAAGGCTCGATGCGCAGGCGCAGATGGCGAAGAATACCATCAGAAATCTCCGATCCGTGCTTGCATTGCTACTGGAGCTTCCGCGGTATATTTGTCGGTATTGTTTGAGAAAGAGGGGCTTGAACACGATGGGAAATGTGTAGTGTATTCGGTCGAAGTACAACCCTATGAGCGATTCTGCCACATATTGTGGCGGCCGTGGGAGTTGCTCCGCTTTGGGCAAGAACGGTAGTTCTGGCCAAACCCTCCCCGGAAGGAAGAAAGGGAGCTCGACACGTTTTGGATCGTGGGTTGCAGGGATCTCAGTCCTGAGCGCTGTCGCTGTAACCTCTGTTGTAAGATCTTGTATAGTGTCAATTAGCATGGCGTTGGTCACGCCACCTACAAATCTGGAAAACCCGTAAGAGTCTTTCAACAGACTCCCGGCTGGGATTTCATCTTTGCCACCTGAGTCCTCAGCTTCTATGTCAGAATCGCTATCGCTGACGGGAACTTGCGCTTGGAGTCCTGTTTGTCTGAGGTCTGCGTCCAGGTCGTTCTCCACGGTGGGTTCGAAACTTGAATCGCATCGCCTGGAAGGGTTCGAGGTTCCAAAGCCTGTATTGTCGGAGACTTGGTTACGAGGCTGATATCCTACGGATTCTCTCCAGCCAAAAACACATTCTCACTACCGTTGTTGGTCAGGTGGGATCTTTCAAGGGTATGCAAAGTCTCAATGGATCGAGAGAGTCGCTCTTGGAGATGTTCGAGCTTCAAGCACAGAGCGTCCATCTGTCGGCAACGAGCTTCGAACAAAGCAGCATACCTAGAATGTCAAACACGTCCCATGGACTTTGTTTCAGTCAATACTCACTGGCGACTGGCAGATGCATTGTCCTTGCTGCCAGGATAGTCGCAAATCTGCTCTCGTGATTGACACGTGTGACACGGCTGCTGCCCATCGCACTTGATCTGAAAGATAGCGACAGATTAGCAGAGCACAAGTCTTATGCAGAGAGCGGCTATCCACAAGATGTCGAACTCACCTTTTTGCGGCGGCACGCCGAACAAGCCTGCGAAATGCGAGGGGCAGCACTGGTCTCAATCTGAGCATCTGCGCCGTTAATGCTTCCTCGCTCCATCTTTCCATCCGGATGCAAAGAAAGATGCGGTGATTACCTAGGTAGCAAGCGCGACCACACCTTTCGAGTCAAAAAATTCATGCTTGTTGCGACCGCCATATCTCCTACCTGGCATACCTGGTCCGGTCTTTGCGCATTCGCGCGGCAATTGGTGTACGGTGTGGGGCGGACAGCGAGAGCTGCACTGGAGCTGCACTGTACGGAGGTACAGTGGACTTGGTCAGATAAGGACATTTGTCTTATCTCCGGCATCGCTTGAACGTCTGGGCATTATTAGGGCTATCGGAATTGTCGACAGGCAGATATGGGGTGCAGCCATCTGAGCCTGAGCGCATTCAACTGAATCTGGCACGGGATGTATTCGCGACAAAGTTTACGTATAGCCACTCCTGTTCGAGCCTGCAGAGACTTTGTTGCCCTCAAGCAAAGACCGCAATCTCGTCATCTCAGCAGACATCCACGTCGTCAGAGCAACAATGTCTGCACCACAATTGACGAAATGGAAGCCTTGCTTGTGCCTCATCGCAGCTTCATCGGCACTCAGGGCAAAGTGCCCAACAAATTTCCCGGCATCAAGTCCTGCTTTGAGTATTCTAGCTGAAGCGTCTTGCACTTCGGGTATGCTGGCGTGCTCGAAGGCGACGTAACCCATGGATGCTGCGAGATCGTTCGGGCCAATGAACAGCATGTCGATACCGTCAACGTTTGCAATGGACTCGATGTTCTCGAGGGCTCTGCGACTTTCGATCTGTACACAGACCTTCACGTTGTCATTCGCGCTCAACAAGTACTCTCGCCCTGTCTGACCAAAGGCAGCAGAAGCGAACATCGCTCCAGCGCCCCTGCAACCTTCTGGCCAACGCGCAGACGGATATTTACAAGCCCGCACAATGGCTTCTGCTTGCTCCTGTGCGCGAAGCTGTCAGCGACTGCCGCATCAACCAAAAATGCATCGGATCTCCACGTACTTTCGTCTCACACATGGGAACCATGACGGCGTGAGCGCCGCAGTCTAGAGCCCGCTTGATCATCCAGTGCTCTGATCCGGGCACGCGGACGATGGGCGAGACGCCTGCCGAAGCTATGGCACCGACTTGTAAATACATTTCGTTGTCGTCGATGTTGCCATGCTCGGTGTCGATCAAAACCCACTGATTAACGAACACAATATCAGCTGGTGGCGCGCATAAACATGATAAGCGTGCCGAAGTCACTTACATCTTCGCCTAAGGGCGCCACTGTACGAGCGAGCGAGTATCCGGGCAACTCAAGCCATTGCCCTACACTGGGACCACCTCCACGTTTTGCACGCTCCAGTGAACGATGAAGCTGTGTTCGACCGGAGCCGTGATCTTGTGGCATTGATGTAAGTTTCGGGTTATGATCCAACGAGGTATGCAAGAATATCGCCGTTGTTAGTCTTGCAAGTGTTGTAAATTGATGTCTTGTATCATTGCCCGGTCGTTTTATCGGGTATCCATGTTGTCCCGGTGCGCTATCGGTGGAGAGCAAGCGAGCGGCCGGAGCCCGGCCCGTAGCCAGAACATGTCAAGATTTGGCCATTTCCAGCGATCATCGCTTGATCTTGCGTAGACTTTATCGTCAGTGGGGATCTATCTCGCTTACGCTGTTTATATACTAGCGCAACAATGCAAGGCCATGTGATCATTTGATTCCCATGCAAGTATGATTGTCGGACTTCGAAATCGGCCGCTAGTCCTCACTCGTGCGATATATGAGGTTTCCCATGCGCGTGAAGGTGTCCGAACCGAGATCAGTGCCATCCTGACTTAGGAGTATACCAAGAATGTCGGCTTGTTCAGAGAAACCCATGACTGCTAGCGGTAGTTGCATGTATTCATGCCAGTGGGACTGAGTATGTCGCCAAATGTCGAAGATCGAGGAGTCACCTGCATTTCCAAGCCACCAGAATGAGCTGACTAGTTTCAAGAAGGCTGCATAATGGGCAAGTATGACCATCGCCCTAGGCTGCTGAGTGCGAGCCAAAGCGATGAATGCTTCCGGAACCACGGTGAACCATGTGACTATGCGCAACAACATCTCATAATCGACGCCGTGTTCAGACAGATGATGATATAGCGAACCGAGACATCGAAGTGTCTCGCGATATGAATGTAACGACGAGAAGTCCTCTTCATCTGCCTGAACACGAGATAACATTTCCAGTAGCTCTTCAGGAACAGCAGCTGATGTTGCGCCGGACGGAACAGTCGGTCTCTGAAATAGAGGATCCAGGCCGCTAGACTTGAGGCATTCAAAACCAGTGATCTTAAATACTGATGGAATACCTCGCCACATAAGCATCCAGTCAATGAGTAACAGCCTTGCCTCTCCCGGGCTTCGCAGTGCCGGCGACGAGAGCAGAGCCAGGAGCAGTGCATTCGTGAGCAAAGCTGCGTGAGAGGTCGGGTCTGCTGCATTGATTGCTTTGCGATGGCCTTCGAAGGCCATACTGCAGTAAGATAAACATCGTCTGGCGTCGATCCTCTGTCCAAGGCTCTGCATGTGTACACTGGCCAGGGCTAGCAGAGTCTTCATCAGGAATTGCGACTCGAAAGCAGAGCGGACAACTGCGTTCTGTAATGTATCTTGGAAGATCTCCTGGTCGCCGGTTGCCACTGTGAGTGATTTACATGTGGTTGACGTATAGAACCACATCACTTTCATGTCTGTGTAGTCAATTGGAGCGCAATGACTTGAGCTTATCGCATCGATATGAAGGGTGCTGATGCTGTTGCTAATACCATATGCAGTGGCCTCATCGTTGTTGAACGGTGGACTTGTCAGGTTGTTTGCCTTGGATCTGCGCACCAGACTGACAGCAGTGCTGGATTCATTGGCCCAGCGTGAAGGATAAGTGCACTCGGTTTTGCGTAGTTTGCATGTTCCGCAAGTCGGCTGTGCTTCATCGCATTTCACCTTTCGCTTCTTACAACTGCTGCATCCCAGCCGTGACTTGTTGTGATGGCGCAGAGTCCGGAACTGCTTTTCTGGAGCTGGCTCCGCTCTTATCGCTTCGTCCATTTCGCATGAGTACTGTGGTAATAGGTCTTTATTTTTGGACTGCGTCATATGGTCGTATAATAGATGTGGTATTCGTGTAGTCAGCAAGGTGCCACGCAGATGGTCACCTCCGGCTAAATTCCGGGAATATGGAGATACAGAAGTGGAGATCGTGACCAAGATCCAGCCAATCATTGAAGAGGTGGTCTAAGATATTCCATTGTAATGGCTCTTAAAGACACAGCATCTCTATAGTTCACGATCGCGTACTGACGTCCTCAAGACCCCATCAGAACTAGGATAGTTCGTGTACAGCTGACTATCCGCTCCGCCACACCCAGTGTCGATCGTCTTGAGCGTAACCACAGACGATTCAAAGTCTGCCCGCACTTGTATGTAGTCGCGGGCGTCGTCGCTCAAAGGATTACGCGACAACAATATACAAGTCAAATCTTCATTTGACCTTTGGTCGAGAACGATTATGTTCGTTGGCGACAAGTATGTTTGATCAAGATTGTGCACCGTAAAATCGATGACTTGACTCAAGTCGAAGCCGTTGAAAGGCCAATGCCGGGTAAGTTGCTCGTCAACCGGCGAGCTCGTCCTGGCCTGGATAAGGCTCATTCGGTCGGAGTGCATGAGTGTGGATTGAGGCTCATCATATTCACATTCTCTGCACGCTGCGTCTGATATGGAAAAGAAGTTGTTCAAGCACTGAAGTGATCAGACGGTGCCCCGCTAATCAAGGGGCGTACAATCACCAAGGAGAAGACATACCTCGTTGCTGATACGAGCGACTGGAAAGACAGGTATCGTAGAGGCAATGCAGTCTCGCGAGTATGGTAGTCTCGCCATAATCGCTTCAATATCTGGGCCGTATCGTTGTGTGATAATGATCCCACTCGCACCAAGCACTCTGGGCGATCAGCATCAAATGGCCCGAGCTTCGGACTCGCTTGATCCTTCCGCTGTTTTGCTGTGATTTGCAACCTCAGTGTCTTCCTCGCTTTCGGACTCAGCGACATTCCATTGGGCCTGTATGAATAAGTTGATGACAGTCGCAATAATATAGAGATCATGCGGTCGCATCCCTCAGGGACAGCATGGCAAATATATATATGTTCTTCGGAAGCCACGGTGGCCTTGGTGAATCCTTCTTGCGCGGCTCGACTTTGACGGACCCTCCCAAAGACTCAGTGATTGAGGAACACGCAAGTGTGCGCCCTTACTGCCCCTTGAACACACTGAGCCATCTCCATTGTCATGTCAAACATGGAATCTGTCCACGCCACGAATCGAGATCTGGTACAACAACAATCCCTAGTCGCGGTCTTTTCTGGTGGCTCTGGAGTATCGGGGCATTAAGCCTCAAGGCTTTAGCTTCCACTGCTGGTGTATCCGATGGCAAAGGCTTGAGGGCCTACATTGTTGCTCGCAATGCCACCGCCGCAAATGAAGTCATATCAGAATGCCGAAGACTTTATCCGGACGGCCAGTACCACTTTATCATAGTCGATGACTGTGCACTCATCGGCAATGTCGACGCAGCCTGTGTGAAGCTCGTGGAAGCAGAGACACTGAATGCCGCACTAGTAAACGAGCATCCTCGGATTGACTACTTGATGCTGTCGCACGGCGGTCCTATATTTCTTCCCAGACAAGGTCGGTGCATACTCGCCAGTCGTGAGGACTATACTAATGACTGGCTCTACGCGCAGATACCAGGGAGGGTATTGACCGGACAATGGCTCGCTTCTACTACAGTCGAATCGCCTTCATCACCAAATTGCTGCCACTGCTTCTCGAGTCTTCGCTGCCCGCTACAGTCGTTTCAGTTTACGCTGCAGGCTTCGAAGCCAAACTGTACTCCGAGGATCTATCGCTTCGACAGCCATCTCACTACAGCTACTCACAAGCACGTTCACATGTTGTCTATATGCACACATGTTTCTTTGAGGAGCTAGCTGAAAGGCACAAGGAGAAGCTGCGACTCATCCACATATTCCCCGGTCTCGTTGTTCACAAAGGTATGTACAGCAAAGACAATCCTTGGTGGCTGCGATTCTTGTTCACGAAAGTCCTGCCATTCTGTGGGATGGACATGGACATCAAAAAGGTCGGGCACATGATGATTGCGTTGGCTTCTCCGGACAAATACCCGGCACGTTCACTTGAGGAGAAGACAAAGTCGCCCACCGCCATCAGAGGAACCGATGGGATTCCGGGGAGTGGTGCGTATGCACTCAAGGAAACTGGCGAAAGCTCGTATCCCACAAAGCGCTATACGAATTTGGACAAGCGCGATCTGAGAGAGAAAGTGTGGAACTACACGAACCTCGCGCTGGAGCAAGTTCGTGCGGGTGAGGTCTTCAAGGGCTGACAATAAGAGCTTTCATGCAAAACGAATGTTCATTCTTTGTTCCATCTTGCCAATTATCCCAGCAAACTTCACCAGCGCCTTCCCTTTCGCCGGAGCTCCAAGAATCTCGCTCTAGTCGGTCCACTGTCATTTTCTCTACTTAAACCAACACATCCGTGAATTTAACCGTGCCACTCAAGTCTGATTCGAGTTTGCGAGCCAAACCGGTGCCGTGTTTAGTGGATCTGAACGTTGCTTCTTCGCCAGACAGTCAGCATGATGTTGCTGTGCCATGTACGCCCTTTCATTGTGTCATGTGATCGTTTATCTTTGCGCGGCCCAGCGAATTACAAAGTCTTTGGATTGACTTCTTGAATCTCATATCCGAGCCCTTCCTCGAGTGGTCCCCTTGAGACAAGGTTCCCTCCTCATTCGTTCTCTCTGGCCGGCCAAAAACTTCCCCAAGTTGCGGTCTGTGTGGGATTGATTCTTCGAATTTTATATTCAAACCCGTCGTCTCGCCACAACGTTCCTCCCATCCTACATTCCGTCTGGCCAGTCAGAAACTTTTCCTGGGCGTCACGCAGCCACTTTGTTCATGATGTCCCAATCGCGGTGACCTTCCCTGGCGTTGGTCTTGATGTCGCGACCGTCAATGATGTAGCGTGAGAACAACTCACTCAGACAGTAATCCCAGAGCGTCACACTATAGCCGCTATTGAATCTGGTTACCACTTGGATGTGGTAACATGGCGATGCGCGAAATGTGGCCATCGCTTCAGTCCGAATGATACGACATGTAGCAAGTAGTGCACGTTCTCTTACACCGTACACGGCGTCGTGAATGGCCCAATCCCTCGATGCTCCCGGCATGAAGTCGCGAAACTGTTGTGGCTTCATTCGTGCTGCATATTCGTAGATCTGGATGCGCAGTTCTGGAGGTAGCTTGAAGAGCGGGCTTTTGGCGACTGAGGTAGGGAGAGTGGTTGACATTGAATAGTCTTGCGATAAGATGTTCACGGCGTTGTCGGTGTGCGATTGAACGATATTCCTCGAAGAGGAGTTCTATTTTGGGGTGTTTGGAGAGTGCTAGAGTGACAGGGAAGAAGACCTTTCGCGATGTTGTGTAAGGGTTCTGGTGCAGACGCTGTGTGTTTTCTGGTTGCCCAAGATAAGAGCACGAGCTGTAAATAATTTCTCAGGTGGTGTGACCTCAGGATTGCGCGCAATTTCTTTTTTTGGTTTTGGTTGTAGTGAATGTGTAGAGCCGAAGGGCACATGACGTCTCTGTTGCCTGATATAAAGACGCGCCAGTGGAAGCGCACTGACGGAGGAAGTGAATGAAACCAAGGCACTCAATCTCACCGAGTAAGTAAACAGAGTTCTACAAAGTAGATAGTGGTAAGCATGATGTCCAAACAATCGCATGGGAAGCGTAGTCGTCTCACCCTCAGGGTCAAAGTACACGACTCGAGATTCTCAGAGCCTCAATTCGTACCTCAATACTCTTAAGGATGAATCGATGAAACTGTTGAAACTACTAATTGACAAACCTAAGCTGAGGACATGAAGCTCTGACACTTCTTTGGCTGTAGCAATACTCGACACTGAATGGAAACGCATCTGACTACTCGGCTTCCATCATTGAATTAATGAAAGCTGTGCATATGCTCTGGTCAACTAATACCTTTGCATATCCTGCGTAGTGATGAGAGCTTGTCAGACTCGCCTTCAATCTTCATCCTTCTTACAGTTCGACATGCTGCTTTAAAATCCTCTTGATCGACTACGCTAGAAGTTGTTCCGCAATGCCGCTGCATCTATTGAATTAACATTGAGGCATCGTCAATAACCAAAATAAAGCCGAGGAATAGACCTACTTAGGCTGGACTCGTGAAAACTTATCATATAAACCTTCAACGAGAACAATATTTCGCAGCCACATGAAATGTATCTTGATAGTGCAGTACCTGAAATCGAGCAAAGACTAAGTGCTAGTGCCTTTGGAATGAAGGAATACTCCCAACAGTCATGCCCTCGCATGTGTCCCGCGATCTGTCGTGGTATGTTGCTAGCCACGACTTCTGGTTCTTTCTTCAACGACCTTCATCACTGGTGCTTGTCCGATGTTTGCACGATGCTTGCTCTTCAATTCCTCTCAGCCATTTCCCTACGCCACGAAGCGCTCAATGAGTCCTGTATCAAGTCTTCCAGTCCGTGAAGCAGCATATGGAATTCTTCTGTTCGCAGTTCCTCTGGACCCTCGCATGCAGCAAGGCCATGAGTGAAACAACGTTGCTCTTCCATGAATGTTCTGTTCAACTCCTGCAAAGTTGCTGTAGGACCTTCTACACCAGTACGGATTTGGAATCTAGTGACTTTCGCAGAACACTTATGATCCTCAACGCGGATGGAGACCGAGATGACCCAATTGTCGTCGGCGAAAGCGTCCCATTTACCAAAATTCAGCTTGAGAAATTGAGCGCGCGCGAAATATTGAGTCAACGTAGTGTGGACAAATCTTTCAGACTGCAATTCAGGAGAGCACGTCCAAAACGGGAGGTAAAAGCAGGCATTGCTGTAGAACAACGGCAAGGCTTCGTCGCGAACTTGTCTTGAGGCATAAGTGATCGGTGGCTGAGGCACAGCTGCCGTACACCCGATTGTAAGCCTGTTGAAGGAGTGAAAGTAGTGTGTGAATATCTGATGGCGGATCTCTGGAGGAAGTTCTGAAAAGCGATCAAAGGTCGCTTCGTCGTCAGCTTGTTCCAAGTGTGCTTTCAGCATAGACTTTGTCGGTTTCTGGTCGATGATAGTTGGCAACCCTCGCCTAGAGATGAAGAGCTTCAACTCGGCAACTGATAGTCCTTCATAAGAGAGTAGGCCACGCTGGCAGCAGACGTAGAGTTCGCGAAGGCGGACCAATCCTCTACTTTTGCAAGTGTAGTGTTTCGATTGCAGGTAGTTGAGCAGCCCTTTGGTTTTCTTGTGTAGTCCTGAATCTATCTTCCAGTAGTGGCGTTGTTCATTGCGGTAACGCTGGAAGTCGTGGAGCTGTACCATCTTGTGGTGACGTAGACAGCGAGTATTTGCAATCGTTGATACTGTTGCCGTTATGCGGCAGCACCTTGATCTTGGTGGTGGCAATGGCTTTTGGAAAGAGGCCTTGGATCAGGTCAAAGTCGGAAGAGGGTAAGTGGTGGATTTAGAAAGTGTAGAGGAACGCTGACTCTTTTTGTGGCCTCGCTCTCGGCTATCCTGCCTCTGAATGGCCTGAATCTCGATGTAAGTGACTGGTATCGGACTTTGAACTTCACTGCAAAGAATGCTGGATCGACGTAAGGGGATTCGAATTGTGCAAGCAGTCAACCAGCACTCACTGACGCAGTAGCTTAATTGATCTTCACACGATATACAGTAGTCTGAAAAACCACTACAGGGAGCCGAGTGACGGCATTATTGAACTACTCAGATACAACTATGACCCTAGAAGCGTCTCTAATATCAGTCAGGTCAATACCACCCTGACCGGTGACTTCATGACAAGAGTGCACTTACATCGCTTGAAGTTGCATGGCGTCTGATACTAAGATACTGTCACGCGGTCATAGTCTACCTTGGCCCAAATCTCCACTCCCACGCGGTTGAATGCTCTTGATAAAAGACCGTGCACAAGTCTTGGTGTGAAGACTACTCATGCTGCACCTCAAATCGTTCTGTAAACTGACCAGACCCACAAGTATTCTTTCCGTTTCTGTCGCTGAACATTCAAAACCAGTCATAGCAATTCGATACAATAACTCTGATCATATCGTTCATTCATTCTCCTCATTTTTCACTTCACTCCTCCAAGTCAAGCAATACATCACCACCCTTGACCGTAGATTCGAGACATGCGCCTAAACTTCTGGACGAACGCGCGACCTTCCCGCGGAGCTCTCATCATCTTGAGGAATCCGTACAAAGAGTCAGCTTTGTTGGAGTCCAGAGACAAGGAATCGTGAAGGTCCATTAGACCCTGGAGAAAGTCTCGGTAGGACAAGATTTTCGCGTTGACCCTTGGAAACTCGGTAAGCACAGCTTTCTCGGTCTTGAGCTTGGCTTCGAGCTCGTCGATTCGTCTGTTGGCTAATTTGATGCAGATCTCTTTGCTCTCTTGACGTGTGGTGCGATTGATGTGGAGACTGCAGAGCATCTCGTGCTGCATTGCTGCGCGCTTCAGAGAGTCTTTCTTTGAAAGCGTGGTGAGGCTGGCCTCAAAGACACGTTCGTAGATGTCGATGCGAAGCTCGGCAGGGAGCCTCATGAAGGGGCTTTTAGGAAGATCTTCGCTCATCTTGGTGTCTTCTGTTGGTGATGTAGTGGTTGTTATTACTAGGTCGAGGCCGGGTAGCGTGTTATGAGATCGTCTTTGATGACTGGTGTGCTTGGTAGCTTGAGGTTTGAGTGCGTTCATAAGGGGACAGCAGCAAAAGTTAAACAAAAGTTAAGATCAACGTAGGCAATGCAGGCAATAAAAAAGACCCGCATGGAGAATCATTCAGCATAGGCTGCGTGCTCTCGTTATTCACTGGATGGAGTAGCGTGCAAAACTGTGAAGTGATAGGATATGCGGCAGAAGTTAATGGAAGTCCATCTTAACTTCATGGGAGCTGATCAGACGTGACCCCAGCCGCGAGCTCTGTCTCTGACGGCGCCTAGGTCATCCATATTGATTAGATCGACCTTCTCATCGATCAGGCCGCGCCACACAATGTCGCGTAAGTTGGGTGGTTCCGAGGGTACATCCCAATACCTTGACAATAGACCCCTAGACTTCGCTTGCTGAAGCTGTGAAGCAGTGATATCGTCCCACTGAGGCGTGTCTGGCAGATCCATATCTTTGTAATAGTCATACTTCAGACCGCGAAACATCGCATTGCGATACTGCGTAGAGGCGTAATGTGAGTTCGACCGATTGTACTTAAAGATGGGAGGGTCGACAGTGAAATCGTCAAGGATAGATGGCAATCTTTCGAGAGGGGCATCCCAAAGGATATCTCTGTGATGCTCCGGAAGGGCCATCACGGACTCGAAAGGTGCATGGCCTGTAGCTACTATGGTCAGTGGGCGAATAACCAGATTTGTGCCGTTCCAGTATGTAAGGTAGTCGAGCTCACGGAGCGGCTGTAGTTGTTTGTACAGTTCAGCGAATGTCTCTGGTCCACTAGACTTGTGATCAACCAAAAGAACGACGCTTCGTGAAGGCTCCTTCGTGAAAATGCCTCGAGGGTCCTCATTTGCAGGCGTATGGGAATTCTGGTTCCGAAGCATCCATTGCAAGGGCTCCAAATACATTTGGCGCAAGTTCGCATTCTTGTTGAGACCATGAGCAGAGTGGCCGATGAGTAGATCACCCCTTGTGAAGTGAATATCAGCCTCAACGCTAACACAGCCCGAGCCTAGAGCCTCGAATAGTGGTATCCGTCGCTCATAGTCGTTGTGCGAATGAACAGGGACAGGATTTGCATTGCGGATGAAGTCTTGTCGCATGTCATCCCATATACCCGGGCTAGTCCTTGTGATGTCTTTGCCAAACCTAGTGTCGAATGCATCATTTGGGATCCGTTGCTGGCCGGATTGAAGCGCCCTGATCCAGAAAATTTGGCCGATACATCTACATTGTACGTCAGCTACAGTCGAGGACATTATGTAAGATGCAACTCACGCTGCAGCTGCAAAGCAAAGCACAACTTTAAGTGAGTCTGCGACCATGTGGCTTTTCCTCAATGGCAAAGGCACTCTTCCGGCACGGACAAAGTGCTGCGTTGCTTTCTTATCTGCTCTTTGGTCCCCCATTGGTGAAGAATTCTGACTTTCGGTATCCATGATGAGAGCAGACGTGTCAAGCCATTCACGTATAGACCTTGGTTTCATGGTAGGCGAAGAATACTGCTACTGAGGGAGGATATATAGGCAACGACTTGATGGCCGAAAAGGTGTTGCCTGATGTCGCCTACGTCGGTCCCCACAGATCCGCTCCAGGAAACGGCCGGATCTGCATGTTCAGCCGTATTCGTATCATGCAACAATGGTCCGCGTCTCCTTCGGGACATGCTACACATGCCTCATCGATGAGTGACACAGTTTCTGCCCATAGTCATGCTAATATTGATACAAAGCAGAGCATTCGAGCTCATCAGCGTTGCTAATTCAAGATCACATCCGATAGATCGGGTACCATGACGCGCGCCCAGCTCGCACAGCTTTTACTGCATATGTACCGTCAACAATGTTAAGGTATTTGCGAGGAAAGACCATATTGGTGTTTTTGATCGCGCTTGCACAGATGCGATTGCATCTGTTGTTGGACTCTCGATGCAATCAGATTTCCGGCGCTCTGCCCTTCCCATGGTCTCGAAATCTGGCAGACCTCAGAAGAGTCTTGGTCACATCCACCCGAGGCTTAGTCATTTCATGCGAGCCACTCCCAGAGCTTTAGACAGAGAAAAGCGCATCTCGGATGCCTCTAATGGGATTTCTCTAGCTGATACGATGTTTACGCTCTGTGGTATTAGCGCTTCACGGGTCACATACGATCCTTCTGTTGCGAGAACGATAAGACGGCACTAGATAAATGTCATTGTTCCCAGCTCACAACGTTTCATTCGTCGAAGCAACTGAGCTGAGTGTGCTACTCAAGCCTGTTAATTTGATGCATGGAAGTAATGGAAAGCCTCATATAAGTATCACACCAGTCTCGTCTATCGCCACAACGTCAAAAGCTTCTAGATCTCATCCATTTCTCGCCTTTGACATAACGAAGCAGTCAGTATGATGCGCGCCGTTTGATGCCATTATCCTGGTCCAGTAGTGTTTCCGAAAGTCTTTGACCTCTTAGATATTGCATATGATCCTTCTTGAGCACGCTGGTATCGTTCTAATTGCGCACAGTGATGTTCGCCGGCGGGACAGCCATAAGGACAGGATGTTGGTTCCCGCAAATACAAAGTCCTTCGGTGCCGCAGATTGCATTCAATGTCGGAATGCAGACACCGTTGCAGTCTTCGAAGGAATCGCATTCCACTTGAGCCCAAGTCCAGTTGCGCTCATCATCTGTGAGACCGTCGTCTCCGTATTGCGTGCTATTGCCGCCTTCTGCTGTGATTCCTGCCGCAGCTGGCCATTCGGCGTCCGGTTTCTGAGGGAATGAGTCGTAGCGATTTATCAGAAAAGAAGCGATAGCGAAGTAGACATAGTTGTCCACATTCAACCTCGCCATGTTGTAGCCGTAATTCTCTCTGGCCTGTGCGAACCACTTGACTTTCGCTGCGCCCACCGCTGGACCAGGCTCTCGACCAGAACCCTTGACGGGAAAGTCCCGACCGCCCGGTGCTGGTTTGAAGAATCCTCCCGGGTTGTATTCGCTATTCTCGGTATGAAGTAGCTCATGCAACAGCAACGAACCTGCTCAAAACGTCAGCGCCAACTTACAGAAGTCCAACGTAGCCAATCAACCAACCCATGGATTTCAACATCTCTACGTCGTTGCGCGGGTATATCTTCTGATCAACGTCATCGTCAAGCAGCTTAACTCGTGCGGATGTGCTCTCGAAGTCGAAATAAGAGTCGCAAAACACAACCGTATCTTGGGGCATGTTGTCGTTTTTCCTGCCTGGGCCGTCATGTCTCAGGACATGCGCACGGACACCACGTGTGTGACATCCTCTTCCTGTATAATCCGTCCGATCGTTTTTGTTTCCACAGATCATCTTGATATATCTATTGCAGAGTCAGCGGAGCAATATAGAGTAGCACCGAGCGGCTCACCTGTTATCATACCAATCGCGCCACCAGCTCTGCTGTGTCTGTTCTTGCATTCGACCGAAGTTACCTGACCAGAATTAGTTAAGCAACAGCGAAACACGTCACACGTATAGTATCGTACCTCTGACAAGTTCCAACTGTTCCTCCCAGTCTGGGTTATCTCGTTTGTAGTCTCCAAAAAACGTGGAGAATAACCAAAACTCTGGTAAGACCTTGGCTGGGTCGCCGATGGCATTTGCTATCATCATGGCGTCTTTCCAGGCTTGTTTCAAAAGTCGTCGGCTTGATCTTGCGAACAACCCTCGAAGGACCCAATACGTGTGGCGACATTGTAGTCGTCGTCTTCAGAGTCATTCTGACGAGCTACGAGAAGCAGTGGGTCCACAGGATCTCGAATACCTCTGAGTAGCAAGTAGGATGAGGCCTGGAGGGCGGTTGAAAGCAGAGCGACGGTGCGAATGATAAGCATAACTTGTAGATGGCGATCAAAGACTCGGAGGTGCGGTGTGTGTGAGAGTGTAAAGACTCAGACAGCTTTGGTGGACACTACGTAGTTGATATATGGCTGGACACTGTCAATGCAGTAAGCTCGGGGATGGTAATAAGTACGCTCCCGTCGTCTCGAAACTAGAAGGATCGTATCTGCTACGCTGGCCACGAAAGAATATGGACCAGAGTCGCACTATGTAATTGTGCGATGAAGGCAGAGATGGTCCGCATCATATCTCTCTTATCATCTTGGTGCAGACAGTTAAAGATATAGCACACGGTTGATGTGATGGATGTCTCCATCGCAATGAGGCTGCGAGCGATACAACTGCGTAGTGCTAATCGGCCCTGCGATCCCTTTTGTGCGACATAGCTCGACAGACGTAATGGAGAGAATTTCAATGCAGTCGCTGGGATCGCAAGTCGGGTGTATCCATGTCGATGTGTGGATCAAGTACATGGTGCGGATCTGAAGGATGCAGCCAGACGTTTTGCCATTTCCTCGCGAAGAGAAGCCGATCCGCTCTTCTTCGCAAACGCGCATGTTGCGCTGGCGGCTTCAGCATCAACCCTGCCACCTTGCAAGTTTGTCACCCTCTGGTCATTACTCGACTATGCTAGCCCAAAGCTGCTGCCTTGTTTCACTGAACTGACAATCATACGAATCCTGTGTCGGACCGGATGACGACACAAAACGAGGAGCGAGGTCTTCTTCGAATTGCACGTCCGCCCTGATCTGATCTTACTTTATCTGTCGTTCCTCGCATCACCCTTTGGTCCATCGATTTCCCTCATTATTTGTCGTACATCCGCGTGGCCATGCTTCTGGTCGCTTTGCTGGCCACACTTGTTGCCGGCGGCTTCTGCGCGACTGCGAAGCCAGCTGAGCCACACCAGTCAACACTTCTCGAGGAACCCGTCTTTGGCATCGATTTTTCTATGGAAAACATCAGGATATCCATCGCTACCCCCGGAGGCTATGCGAAGGGACTCGCTACCATAAAAGGAGACGCAGCCTATCAAGAGCTGATGATGAGCTACTATGTCCTCTGTTATTGGGCACATGACTCTCAGACGCCGCCTTTTAGCTACAAGGACTATCTCGGAACAAAATCGACCGAGCATCAGAACCAGATATTTCTTGAAACGGACCCAGAGTTGCATGAGTGGTACACCGGCATGATACTCGGCCAGTTCGAAGTATCTGGAACTACACCTGAGCTCGACGCATACCACAATGACACCGATGTTGCTATCTTGGCCAATGCCGTGAAAGATCTCAGAAGAGCGGCGGTTAACGTGCTGTCGTATCAGTACAATACCACGATGCCTGATCGACCACTTGTTTCTATCGCAGCACCGAGCTTCATGTGGACCACGATTGAACCAGAGCCTTGCGACGAATCGTTCGATCCGTACTGTGCGCAATCATGCGACACTTATTCGAACAGCTGGCACCATATCTTTGGGCTGAAGATCTCTGGCGCAGTGCACAGAGCCGGGTTTAGGCAAAAAGTCGTTGAAGACCTTAGTGCGACCTCGCTGGAACATGGAAATCTGAAGACCACTTGCCCAATCGCTCCGGCAGGCTATGCTTCATTCTGGAATCCTAGCTTTCCAGTTAGAGCGCACACAAGTACAAATCAGTCAGCGGCGAACTCCGGGACTCACTACGAAGGGCCACCGGCTGTTGTAGTGGAGCTCACCAATGCGACACTATCACTATGGGCTCAGCACGAGTGTTCCATCTGGTCACCCTGGCACACCTTGCCTCAATATGGTGCTTGGCAGCAATTTGCGGATTACCCTGGGTACATGTATGACCCGGAAGGTGATGTCTGGAGGAACATCGTGGCTAGAATACAAGTGCTACGTGAGTTTCTGCGGCATCCTTACCACGAAGTCTTGGATGTCTACCTAGCTGGCGATGCATGGCAGCCGGACATGGTTGATGCCTTCGAGGCATATCGAGTGAATCACAAGTACCCCACTCTAAATGTGGTATATCGTGATGCATTCTCAGCTAGTGATGGTGCTGCGACTATTGCGCGAGAGATGCTTGATTCCCATAGACCGTAGCTGTGTCGTCGTGAAGATTGTCATCTCAATTCCGTGGTATGGGCTCAAAGATCACAGTAATTAGAACTCAGACTACATTGTCACAATCTAACCGTGTTTCGCAACTATTTCTGGCGGACTCTAATGAATAGCTACATGAGATACCATTCTCTTGGCAGATGCAGTCGCTGATGTGTCGTAGAATCCTTCGGATCGACATGTGCCGCCTTCTAGCTTCCAGGCATCAGCGCCGTGCTGCGTGACTCTATTGGTACATGAAGTTTATAGATACACGAAGCGCCACCCTACGATCAAACATGCTCCGCAACACACTTACAGACTCTCATGAACAATTACTACCATGTCTCCATCTAATCCTTCTTCGGTTCCTTTGCAGTTGACTGACCCTCCAGCCACCGGCGACAAAGCTTCTAATTGCGATGCGACACTGGCATGGATAAAAGCAAGCATTGCATCCGTATACTCGGCGGGTAGATCTGCATCATCTTCACGAGATAGCCCGCCAACTCTCTCTCGTAAAGCCTGGTTGAACATCTACACGAGAACGCACGCCTTCTGCATGGACGCAAAACAAAGGCCAAAACGCCCTGGGAAAGATAGTCTTGACGGTGAAGATCTGTATAATGGGATACGGGAGGAGATTACCAGGCATTGCTTCGAAGTGCGAAAGGTCTTACTGGCTTCGGGGGGCAGTGACGAAGCTGATAATGCTCGACATCTTATCGAAGACTACATGGCTCACTGGCAGATGCTCATACAACTAGCTGCTCTGATATCGCATCTGCTGCAGCCATTGGAAAGAGATTGGATTCTTAGAACCAAGGATGAGAAGCGGAAGGAAGCTTTCCTATCAAAGACCTCCACACAAAGGCGTGGAAGGACGAGGTACTTCAAGTTGGCGTCGACTCGACTGAGGCTGCGATTGGTTCGAAGATAGAAAAAGCTGGTGAAGTGCTGAGAGCGCAAGGCGAGGACGGAGGTGCGAGCGACAAGGATCTTGCGGAGAGATTCTTGGGGTCAAAGTTATCCGCGTGGGTCTTGGAAAAGAGCGCTCAGCATCTTGATCTGCATGGGTGGACGCATCAGTATGGATCAGATTTCGCTGATGGCTTTGCATGTGTAGCCGAAGGTCATGCGACAGGAGGCCACGCATGTTCAGGCGTCATTGCTTTGGTGGAAGAGAAAGTGGACTGTGCAAGTCCTCGCTGCATGCTAGTCCTGGTGACAACTGACCGATGCTCAGCTGCTTGTCCAGGATTTGAACATCAGTGGGTGAGTGGACCTGGGGACAACACGCATGTGGGGCTGCATCCTGCGGCCCATATTTATAGGAATACTCATCCACGGCCGTGTGACGGGGGCATCTTGGCACCAGGCAAAGCAGCTTATGTGAAGGAGTTCCAGTGGGATATATCCCTATCTGCAAAGTTATTCACATTCTATCCCTCACAGGAAAGAGTATTAGTATAGATTCAGGACACCGGGTGTCGCGAGACCCTACCTCAAACCTCCGTAATGCAATATATATTTGTTGTTGGGTACATGGCCATTATTCTGCATACGTGGAACAATGTTCAATCAGGACTGTAGAGCCAATTTTCTGAATAGGTATGGAGGCAATGCAACATTTAGCTATGCTTTGATGAGCAGCACAGTAATGGGAACCATGGCACGCACACGAGAATGTATGCTCGACCTCATTGCATTACAGAAGATAAGGAGATGTTGTGCGACGGGACGGAAGCGCTACGAATCCAGTCAAGTCAAAAGCCCACCAATGGACCAGCGGTCCAGAACATTCGAACACTGATAATTAAATATCGTGAGCCATAAAGTACGGAAACCACCCTGAACTTCAGCACATACACATACACAGAACATCGAAAATGACACCTCGAATACAAGAACGCTCAGCATCCCCGGATTCGGTGGAAAACGACATTTTCGCCCTGGGCGAAGAATTGGTCGATTTACCAGAATACCGCGAAGCAAAGACAGCGGCTCTCGACTTCGACGGCCTCCTCGACCCGCCGCTCATCGTGCACGAAGACCTGGCAGCAGGATGCGGTGGCATGGTGTGGCCTGCGGGCAGGCGACTGGCCAAATATATGCTCAAAATGAAGAAAGAAGAGGTCCAAAACGCAAAATCAATGTGTGTAGAAACCGCCACCCAAAAGTATCTTGTGTCGAGTGACTCGGCCTTCTTCGTGAGATCGTTTGTGTTAACGTGTTGCTTTTCCTTCTCTGTAGAATTGAAATCGGCGCCGGAGGCGGTCTGGCAGGGTGAGTCCTACCTCGTCATGCCCTCCTTTTCCTCACAGAAACATCCACGCGTCTCCCATGCAATGCATGCACGCACGCACGCACGCATGCAACGTTCGTCGCCCGGACTTTTTGAGATATATACAAGCATCAGAAACAAGAAACGACAAGCAGCCGCTTGCAACGCAGCTGCATGCACATGAGACACGCGACACCCGACAACACCTGACTTACCCACTCCACTCCACTCCACCCCCCCGAACAAGCACGATGCATCAGAACCCTCCTCGCTAACTGGCCATGTTCCTGCGCCCGCAGCCTCGAGTAGCCAAAGGCTGCCAGCCCATGAAGTCCACTCTCCACATCACCGACCAAGCCCTAATGATGCCTCTGATGCAGCGCAACACCGCTCTCAACGACTTGCACGACGCCGTGAAGCCTTCGGTCTACGACTGGGGCGAGGCCACACCGACTGACTTGCCGGCGCAGCCCGACATCATCCTTGCAGCGGATTGCATTTACTTTGAGCCTGCGTTCCCGCTGCTGCTCAAGACGCTGCGGGATTTGATCGGCGAGCGCACGGTTTGCTACTTTGCGTGTGTGAAGCGCAGGAAAGCGGATGCGCATTTCATGAAAGCTGCCAGGAAGGTTTTTGATATCGAGGTCGTGAGGGATGATCCGTTTGAGGAGGATTATCGCGGGATGAACTCGAATTTGTGAGTTTCTTAACTTACCGCTGTCTTTGCATACCTATATGGGTGCGTGATACTGACTGTGCTCTGCAGCTACACCTTCAAGAAGAAGGCGAGTAAGTAGTGCTAATTTACTGTTGCAAGACACATGGCATTACGAATGAGGAAATTATCGACGGCTGTCGCATGGCCCGGTGAAGGCCAGGTCATCCGGCGGATCTTATATGATATCCACGTGGAGACGCATAAGGCGGTGATGCTTAAACGTTAAGACATGAAAGACATTCACCGATCGTCGCTTTCAAGTCCCAGTAATAGCATCCTTCGAGAATGAGGCTAATCGATCAATGTTGTCGATCTGCCGGTACGGGTGACGTCCATCAAGAGGTAACACTCGACGCATCAAGCATCGACACTAGGAGGTAGCTTGATGGAAGCTCCCGTCAACTTCCGACGGCTTTTCGGTGTAGCAGTGTTCCGCGAATGACAAAGGCGTGATGGCAGGGGAATAATTGATGAAGGGAGGCATGCGTAACCCCTCCTCCACCTCGGCGCTGCATGGAAGAAGCTACGAGCCCTCCACGCGGCAGCTCGCAACGCAGGTCGAGGTGCAACAGCAGGGCGACTGTGCCCTTGTGTCCAGGTACCCAGGTACAGGATTCTGGACCTGGCAAGCGATCATAGGCGGGCAAGAATTGTGCATAGCACGCTACGATGCAAGCAATGCGCCAGACTACTGCACTTCCCACTCGCGCCCACAGTCAGGAAGCGCCAAACGTGGGGAAGATGCTGGGGCCAGACGAATGGGTGTGAGATGAGGTTGCAGCAGGAGAGCTGCAGGTCAAGAAACGAGCACGAACGGTGCGCTTAGCTTTCCAAGCCACCACCGTTGGCCAAGCGAGCTGTTCGTGGTGAGCGCAGCGTGGTAGGCTGGCGGGTAAAATGGAAATAATGACACGAGGGGGATGCGGAAGAGCGTGGGCGCAGAGCAGGCCTGTGACGCGCGAGGCTGAGGGAATAATAATATGCTCTTTGTGCGGGCTGGGGGTGAATAGGATTGTCAGAGTGGTAATAATAATATTAGACATGCCTCTGCACCGCGAAGACAAGGCGCGTCATGGCTCTGCTGCTGTTGGCCGGACAAAGAGGCGGCGTACTCATGCTTGCAAATAATACCGAATACCGGACGATCAGGGAAGCGTCATCTGGGCAGGCACATAATAATAATGCAGCATTAGTGATCGGCTTTGTCTTGGGCACGAGAACAATCTCACGGGGCGATAGCGACTGGCAGGCAAACAAGGCGCGCAGGCCATCTCCACGGCAGTGCGGCCATGTCACTCTGCGAGTCTGCACCGTGCGTGCTGCTGGCGGTGCCGAGAGCCGCCCTGCGTCGCCAAATGCTTGATGCAGCGAATGAAGCACTGCCTGTGCGCCCCGATAGCACCGATTGCCAGAGCGCGTACCCAAGTACCTCTGCACTATTCGCGCATCCCACTCGCCGCCCGGAGCCATACCTTAGCCTTTCGAGCCTTTGCCCTTCAGCACACGCTCCAGAGCCTAGACACCCACCTCTTGCGCGCTCGCCGGGCTCACCTTAACTACCCTCCATCGCCCGCCTCAACCAAACCTCATGTCGACACCACAGTAGCCATGGACCCAGCCTCACACGCTCCCTTCACCAACATCTCCTTCCGATCTGCGGCTGTGCATCCTGAAATATAGTCACCGCAGCCCGACCCTTACAGACACGGCACGGTCAGCCCTGTTCCTGCTCTGCCGAAACCCCGACAGCAGATCGTCACCACACCTAGCGATACCGGCCCCAGCATTACCGATTCCTACAATTTACCAAGCGAACACCACGCAACGACTATCTTATTAATCTACAACGACTCATTCGACCAATTGGGTCTATACCACTACTGCACATCGCCCAAATAATACACCCACACCATGCCATTCAGCTGTTTCCGCCCTTCGAGGGCCGAAACACCAATCGACTCAGCACCACGACCCGTCGCGCGCGCCTCATCTTCAATAGACAACTCTCGATCTCGCCCAAAATTTGCCAGCTTCCAATTCCGCCGCACAGATAGCAACACCAGCACTATCAGCGACACTTCCTCAAGAACATCCTCAAACACCAGCATCGCTTTACTCCCGCCTTGTCGCGACTTCGACGATGAAACCAGGATCGAAGCAATGATGATGCCCGTACCACCCGATACAAGGTCGCCTCAACGCTGCTTGCGCATGAGCCATCCGAGGCTTTACGCAAGCATTGTCAAGGAGATGAAGACTGAGAAGGGCTGCAGGGATTGGAGGAACTTTGCCGTCTTCCCAGAAGACGATGTTGACGAGCGGTATACTGCTGAGGAGCTCGCGCGAAAGAAGGCGCAGGAGTACCAGAAGAAGCTGAAGATCCTGGACAGCTTCACGCTGGAAGGCGGCGCGCTGCAGAGAGCCAGAGCCTTGATTCCTTGAAGCTTAGGCCTGCGCACACGTCAACACAAATTGAGCGATGGTCAATTGCGATATTGACCCGCTCGAATGTCACGCGTCATCTTGAGAAGGCAGCGTGTAAGGCTGTGCATTCCAATGCACAGCCTACACGGTTGCCTGCAAGAAGTCTTCGTGGCAAACTTCGGCACCCAAAGCAGCACGGTCTTTTGATGTTCATGCCGTGTCACATGCATGCACAGCCGTGACGCTGCAGTGCCGAAACATGCAACTAATACCGCTAACGAGTTCCCAAGACTCTTGGCGGTGATAGTATGCATGACTGAAGATCCGTCGGCTCGGGGACGATATGTTCCCCGGCTAGTCGACGATGCAAAGGAGGAAGATACCAACGGCCACTGTTGCTGTTGGTGGTCCTTCAATGTTACGAATTAATGTGCCCACCTGGAGGGTTGTGTATATATGCATCTTGCCTATATTTGAGCGGCATATAGTGAAGCGCTTCAGCGGATGGATTATGGCGGCGATGCGATGGACTTGAATATACGATATACTATAATTAATTTACGAACATGATCAAATACAATTACAACTTCGAGCTTATTGTGAATATCTCTTGGTTTTATTGCCAAATCAATCATCTCATATTTTTACCAAAGTGGGGGGTGTTTCGATAAAGCGCAGTCACGTGATTCACAACTCTCGCGGCAGTTCCTCCCAATCCAGCTCACCAATGTCCATCTCGACTTTAAGCATATCAACCAGATCGACAACCCACGCTCTCTACACAGGCCTTCCCACCAGCCCACCACACACCCTCACCCTCACAATGCTCTCCCGACCTCGCCTCCGCACCCCTCTCCTCCGCCAACTCTTCCAAAATGCCAAACCCACCACCGCCCGCCGCACCCTCATCGCAGCGCCCAAACCCAACTCCGGGCCCTTAATGGAACGCCGCGCCGACCGCGACCTCCCCTCGCTCTCCTCGCCCAACCGCTGGCTGCGCACGTTCCCCGTCTTCGCAGCCATCATGGCCGCGTGCACGCTCGCCATCTTCAACTACCAGAAAAGCAACAGCAGTGTGGTCAGCAGTGCGCTGTACAGTCTGCGGACGAACGAGGAGGCGAGAAGGATTCTGGGCGATGAAGTGTATTTTGCGCAGCAGCTGCCGTGGATTTGGGGCAGTATCGATCAGGTGCATGGGAAGATTGATGTTAGTTTTATGGTTAAGGGGACGAGGGGAAGGCTATGATGCGGTTTGTATGTGTAGGAAGACGAAGATGGGATTTGTGAGTAGTTCTTTTCTTCTATCCACCGGCTAGGTCGCGACTTGGGTTTGGGGAAATAGTGGGATTATAGAGTGGTTTGCTGACTTGCTGGTGGTAGTTTGAGATGACGGAGTGGAGTCTGACGCCTGAGGGCGGTGAGACTGTTTCGCTGCTTGATGGCAGCGATCCGTTCAAACACGAGGAGTAAAGTCGGGCTAGGATAGAGCCAGCCGCACTCTCCCTATCTCGATAATCGTGTTGCCAGCTTAGATTCGCTGGGCAAGGCGTCACTAGGCTGGTGGGTACACACGCAAAGCCGCAGAACGACACGAGCCCCCTAAAGCTGCGGACGTGTCTGGATGTTGCTGCAACATGATCTAGAAATCGACTTGTAGGCACCGACTCTGACCTGGACAGTCGGGTCGACTACCGCATACAGATGGTCACCAGGCAGAGGCCAAAGCATTTGCTTGTGATGCCCGCCAAAGGTGACTCTAACGACACAGCACAAAGACTCATTGTGCATATGCATCAAAAATGTAAATAGAGATTATTTATTGTACTACTAATCCGGTTTACTCTATGTTCAGGAGACAGAAATCCTGGCATAGAATCTCCTTGCAGCAATGTCTCTCCACCTTCTTTCATTCTTCACAGCCACCTTGGCGCAAGGCACGATCTACAAAAATGCCTTTACGCGAACGAGCGCGTCTTGTGCATAGGGCTCGCATAAGCCAATGTGCTTGCGCATGCTCGCAGATGTCTGACTGGCGGGATGGTCGATTTCGATTTCATGCGACCTGCACTGTCGAAACACGGCCGAGATGGTCGGGCATACGTCGATCAAGAGAGACTCTTGCTGCTCATCAGTATACTACTCGCGACTGGATCAGCAGTACCGGCGGCCGTATTCCCTTTCAACTCGCAAGTTCCTTTAGCGGCACGCGTCGGCCAGGCGTACACCTTTCGGTTCTCGGCCTCGACATTCGCACCGGGAGATCCGAGTCTCATCTACAGCCTCTCCGGCCAGCCAGCATGGCTCTCTCTGGACAGCAGCTCAAGGACTTTGCGCGGTACACCGGGCCAGGCGGACAAGGGAAGCAGTACCTTCCTTCTAACAGCTGCCGACAGCACTGGCGCCGCGCACATGCAATGTACTCTGGTCGTGGTCAGCGACCCTGTCCCGACTCTCCAAGGCGACCTGGGCGAACAGCTGGCCAAGTCCGTAAATCTATCCAGCAATAATCCGCCAATCATGACGCTCCTGCCAAACAGCGCGTTCAACTTTCACTTCCGCCAGGACTCTTTCATCGACATCGTACAGCGCAGCTTGTATTACTATGCCACTTTGGCGGACCATACGCCGCTTCCGGCTTGGTTGCACTTTGATCCTGTGCAGTTGGCATTCTCAGGAACGGCGCCGCAATTGAGCGCGTTTCCGCAGTCGTTTGATATTATGCTGATTGCGTCTGATGTGCCTGGATTCGCGGGCTCGAGCTCGGTCTTTACGATTAGGGTTGGAGACCGGCAGTTGGTCTTCACTCCGGAGGAAAGAGATGTCAAGATCAAGCCTGGTGAGGCAGTGGCAGTTAATGATCTGGGAGACTCGCTGCTATTGAATGGCGAGAGGATGGATGTGTCGAAGCTCAAGAGCGCGGAGGTGGAAGATCTACCGGATTGGATGGAGTTTGACAGCAAGTCGTTGAAAATACAGGGGACCGCGCCTAACGATGTCCAGGCTGCGAATTTGACTGTCACGGTTAGTGGTGACAACGACGATTCGGCGACGGTCATCCTGCGGTTTGTGCTGGAAGGCGCGAGCTCATCGTTGTTTACTGGTAGTATTGGTACGCTGGATGCAACGCCGGGGAAGCCCTTTGACTATACCATCCCGACATCTGTCATCGGCAATGCGGAAGCTACACTTATGCTGGTGCTTCCTACCGATGCATCATGGCTAAGCTTCGATTCTAGCAAGAGGGAGCTAAAAGGGAACGTGCCAACACAAGCTTCGTCAATCATCACTGCCACCCTGAATGCAAGAGCGCAGGATGTACCGGAATCTGAGACTCAGATATTCAGCATCAATGTCAAAAGCACGGCGTCTGTTGATCCCAGTCCTACCACTATGGCCACGTCCCGCACGGCACCAACGGAGTCTTCGACGTCCGCAGCAGCTGCCTTTATCGCAGAATCGCCTTCACATACCACATTACCAGGGAGGACTATTGCTGGTATCGTTGTCGGTGCTGTTCTGGCTGTGGCTATCCTGCTGGCGCTTTTACTGCTATGCTGCCGCAAGAGACGCTCACGGGACGGCTACAAGAAGCAGACAAGCCCGTCTAAACGAACAATATCGCGGCCTATACCGCCAATTCAGGCCAACACGATTGCAGTCACGACGGAACTGCACACAGATGTAGAGAAGGCTGATTCTTTTGGCCACGATCAATTTGAGAGAGCTGAGCAGCCACCACAGATCGACTTGAACTTACCTCCTCCAATCTGCTAGGAATTCAAGATGGACAGGCCGGTTCTCGCGGACTAGTCTGGCATCTTCTCTGGGCAATGGTGAAGACATGATCAGAGCGGATGCGAATATCCCTGAATGGGGTCATGACTCGGCCGCCCTTCAGACACCACATGACAGTTTTTCCGTTCCGGCTCAGATTGCAAGGGTATCGAGACAGCTGTCAGATCTGTCGCCCAGTAAGCGAGCCTTGCGCAGACTCAGGGCCAAGAGAGCAAGACACCAGTCGGAGGATGATGTTGGGCTGGGAATCGGTCTGGGCGGCGCGAGTATGAATCCTCGCCGAGCAGACAGTCGACGGAAGGCTCGAAGTCTGGGGCTCGAGGCCACGCTGGAGAGGAGCAGTTGTGTCTCAATAGAGACTCAAGATACAAGCGTGCTTAATATGCGACCTTCAGACTTCCCTAGACCACCAACACGGTCGTCTTTCGGAGCTTCGATGTCTATGCTTGGAGGCGCTGGTCAGCGAAAGAGCGTTCGTTTAGTAAATCGCAGCGACAGCATACACGACTCGCGCCCTCTCGAAGAAAAGCGCTTATCTTTCATCTTGAAAAAGCGCCAGAGCAGAACACTGGGCAGTCGTCTCTGGGCACCGTCGATCGGAGCTCACAGAGACATGGGCCAAGGCTCAACAACGTCCATCGACGCCGCCTCAATGCCTACTTCAAGAGGCTCAAATCGCATGAAGAGCCAATTGACCTCCTACTCGGAATCATCCTCCCTCCAACCAACCCGCTCCTCAAACCGCCTCAGCCAACGCATCCGCTCTACTTTCGCTCCCAACTTCCCTCGCGCCATCACTCGCTCAACCCTAGTTGGCGATGACGACGACAACTGGACAGACTGCTCACCCAGTCCCTCATCCACCAACCTCAATGGCGAAATGGAGCTGGCAGACGAAATGGCTCTCCCAAGACACGAACGCTCATGGGTTCTCCCAAACGAAGCATCACCCACACCACCTCCTACAGCTCCCAACTCCCATCGCCGCCCATCGTTCCACCGCTCCAGTACACCCAATTCTAGCTTGTCAGCGCGAAGGCCGAAACCCTGGACGTCCACCGCCGCCTCCTCACGCTCCATCTCCCCCCTCGCCGCCCAAGCGCTCGACAATTCCGCCGCTTCTTTATCGGCTTCAGCGAAAGCCTCTCGCGTGCGGCGAAGTCGACTGTCAGAGCCGATGGCTCTCACAAGCACGGACAGTCTGAGCAAAGTCAAGGCCAGCAAGATGGGAAGCGCCGAACGCCCGAGGCTGGCACATACTAGCAGTGGGAGGCCCGTCAGCGTAGAGGATGTGCAGCGATTGAGTAGTCTGAGGGCGGAGAGGGTTGAGGAAGAGATGGAAGAAGATGTGGGTGCTGGTGCGATGCGGGCTGAGGACAGGATTGTTACGGATGGGAGTGGGAAGGTTTTCATTTGATGATACATGTACGTTGTAGTGAGTGTGAGCATTTAGCAGCAATGGAAATGACGTTATGATCATGGCTGTTGTTTGTGATTTCCTTGTAGGCTCGTGAGGCTATACCCGTCTCTTTTTGGGATACGTGCTGCCTCCATGAGTAATCCTCGGCCCGATATTCAGAGTGTGTCTTTGATGACAAGCTCGACTGACGAGCTACGTTACGTCCAATTGGAACATGGGAAAGTCAGGATTTCGACACCGTCAAACCGGCGAGCGAAGTACTCATTCAAAAGGGATTTCATCTCGCTATTAACGCTGCGCTATGGAAATGCCTTTATAATATTGATTTCCAGTATTAAAGAGCTACCACCTCTATTTCACACCTAATCTACGTATGTTTCGTAAGAAGAATTTTCATCTATCGTGAGTGAGCGTCGTTTCAAAAGACCTCAAATCAGCAGCACGGAGCCACAACCAGCCTGCACAGCCCAGTTGCTGACTCCAAAGTTGACCTGGATGGAAGAGTTTCCGCACTCGGAACCACGGAGTAGTTCGCAGCCAAAGCCGCCGCCGGTACCGCCGATGTAGCTCATGGCGACACACTCGTCGTCCTCGACGCAGGCCTGGCAGCAGGACGATGCGTCCTTGTTGCCTGGGTGGTTTGCGGGCAATGACGTTATCCAGTCCAGGTGGTTGGCGTTCTGCATGCCGGAGACGCCGGTGATTAGGTTGGTCGGGGCGCACTTGGCTGCTTGGGTGGTGGTTGTGCCGGTGGCGGTGGCGGTGTAGGAGGTTGAGATGCACGAGGTCTCGTATGTCGTGGTCGGACACGGCGTTGGTGTAAGTGTGAGAGAGGATTGGCGAGGTGACGGTGGTGGTCGTGTCGTAGTAGTAATGGGTCCAGGTGGCTGGTTCGTAGGACGTGCTGGTCACGGCGCGGGCAGTGGTCACAGTGCCGGTGGTGGTAGTCTCGCCGTCAGTGTACACTACTTCGACCGCGAGTTGTGTTGGGCAATAGGTCGCGAGTGCGGTGGGTGTGAAAGATCCGGTGTACACCGTGCTGGTGGATTCGGCAGTTCTAAGGTGATGGATCAGCTAAAGCTATTGCAACGGAGCAGGGTAAAAATAGGCAGGCTTACGCAGTGGCGGTCGAAGTGCAGGCGCCGACAGTGACATAGTCGTAGTAGGTAGCTGTTGTGGTTCCAGTGTACGAGAGAGCAGTCTCGGTGTCAACGGGACCAAGCGAGCTGGAGATTGTCGTGATATAGCTGTTGAGAGTAATAACATGAGTGTTGGGTGCCGCGGTGACGGTGACCCATTCATAGATCGTGCCGGTTCCACTTTCGGTGGTCGTGGAGGTTGTGGTGTAATCAGGGCATGTCGAAGTAGCGGTAGCAGGCGTTTCTGTAGTTGAGTTGGCAATGGCAGAAGAAGTCACTTCGGCCTTGGGGAAAAGTGACACTGCGGCGCTCTGAGCCAGGCCAAAGCTGAGAGCAAGGGTAGCGACTGTTAAGAGCATGTTGAAAGAGAGGGAGATTGTCTGGTGTGATGGCGATATGAAATTGCTGTGGACGCAGATGCTTTATATATATCTTCTCATCTACCTGCCATGCGCGTGAGCCCGACCCTACCTTCCGACAAACGGTAGGATTCAGCTCAACAATATTGATGCTCGTATCCGGCCGTAATGGTCGTGAAGCGTGGAGATATTTTCACGCGGACCTGGTACTTTTTGGTGTTCGCCTACTTGCAGAGTCCACTTCGCGTCGATAAGACACCGCTTAAGATCACTATATGGCTGGTCGTTTGATTAGCCGCATGAGCGAAAATCCATCAGAGCTTGAAATAGACCATTTTCTGCGCTAGAGCCTAGTTTCGCTTGGGTGTGCTTGTGCAGAATACTGCAACATGCGGGACTGCAGGTTATAGGCTTGGCTCTCGCTTGAGTCGTGCAATGACTGTAATGCTTTCTGTGTGCACGATTAGTGCATTGCATGAACAAGGTGATAGATTCAATTTTGTCACGGGAGAGAAGAGGCAGGGTGTTAATCGGCGAGCTGCCGGATTGAATGCAAGAAAGCTGCCGGAGCCTGCAATACAGCGCACGAAGGCTTCCTACATGTAGCATAGCAGAGTTTTGTGCCTGGTAGATGTACCGACCACACCAGCCGCTAGGAGGTAAGCGATATGAAGTCGTACAGGATCGCACACGTGATATGTGCAAGATGTAAAGCGCGATCGAGATAACAAAAAGCTATCCTAACCCTTGGAGCACCACACGTCACGTGAGCGATCTACGTTGTACGGTTCGTATTCGATAATGCGTGAGTGTGCATGCGATTGAACGTATACACGATTGCAGGAGATGTCGCCCAGCGATATTGTTTGGTATCGGAACACGTACCCTATCGTAGGGGTGGTATCACAAGGATTTACAGTCAGGTGTCTCAACATTATCGACTTTACGGATTCAGACTTGACAATCTGACTCCGCGTCGTGTTTGAAGTATTTAAGCACGGCGTACATACATACAGCATTTGTTGCATCTTGGAGCTGGCAGCGATGTATGCAAGGCGTATGGTGTTGATTCCCTCATACTACTTTGTTTCGTGTGTACTCATGGCATTATGATTGGGGCCTCCGTGTCTGCCAACATGATCTCTACCGGTTGGCAATTAAGGTTCAAGATACATATGGACAAATTTAGTTCAGCACATGTGCGTCTATTGAAGTAGGAAGCAATGCTCCGTTTTCCATGGAGACCGAGCTTCATATAACGTGCCATTTCAATGCATCGTGCCATAGATTCAATAGCCTGCTTGAACATTGAAGCACAGGAACGCTACAGCTACCTTATCACAGCTGTCGAGCTTGGTATCGTTTTCGACTCAAACGCATCGCACATAGCTTGAATTCAATTGCTTGAAGTGGGATCATGGGCAAGTGACTTCACTATGTGTCCATTCGTTATAGACTGGCCAGAAGCTTCTACGGGAATCCCGGCGTGAACCGTGTGTTTGGTGAGCGATCTCCCCGTGTGGAGCCGCCCGTGCTCTGCGGGTATCTTGCAGCTAATAATGAGAATGCCATTGTGAGGAGAGGCCGTGCCATGTCGTATGGCGGCTATGGCCTCACACATGAGCGGGCACGGCAGGAAGTCAGAGCAAAAGCAAACACTAGACTGCACTGTCATCATTCGTTATATCTTTCTATCCCACAAGTGCCAGCAATGTCGAGTGATGTCGTCAGGGGAAACGGCGGCCAGACACGGCGATGAGGGCTTAGGCCACATGATGTGATGTTCCGATGATGTCGGTCGCGTGCGAATCTCGATGAAGTCTGGCTGGAAAACACGCTTGCCCGCCGCCTCCAAGGTCGAGCTCCTGCAAGGTTTGCCCCGCGATCCGTGCCTCAAACGTCATCGCCATGCTGCTGTTGCTGTCTTGACCACACCACTGCGCTCTTCTTCCCACCACATCTCTCTTCTCTTCCATCACTAAACACATCAATCAATCTACCAAACACCTCCCACCACAACACACAACACTTCACAATGGCCTCCCTCCACTGTGAGTATACCACCAATCCAATGGCGCGCAACAGCGATGGGCCCGAGAGCTCCATGTTTGTTATGGTCCCTCGCGACCGACCAGAGCCTCGAGTCCATCACTGCAGCACCACAACCGAGGGAACACTGCTGACATGCTTCTCTCCCAGACCTTCCCCCTGTTAAGCCCTCTGCCGTCGCCCTCGGCACGGTCTACAACCAACGCCATCTCCCTTGCCGTCCTTGGCCCCGTCTTCGGCGACACCTACCGCCAGGCTCAGGCCGCCAACTCCAAGGAGGAGTTCTTCAAGTCCAAGGAGGCTGCCTCCGCCGCTGCCGCCTGGGGCACTTCCCTCATTGGCTCTGCCGTCCAGTCCTACGGTGTTGGTGCCCTCATCAACGCCACTGGCACTCTCTCCTACAAGGGCGCTGCCTACCTCGGCTCCCTGATCTTCTTCGCCAGCTCCGCTCCCTCGTAAGTCGTACAATTCTCACACGTCTATGGGACTTGCGCTAATAAGGCCACAGTTCATTGCCCAGATCACCACCGAGAAGCGCCCTCTCGAGCAGGTCGCCGTTGGCGCCCTTGCCCGCGTCTTCGAGACTGTCGGTCTTTCCGTCTTCCTCACCTACTGGGCACCCGCACCAACCCTTCAACTAAGCTTGTAGCTTGGGTTGAATAAGGGCGTGGTAAATATGGAACCAAACAGAACAGGTGTCCACGGAAATGGGAGGCGAATTTGTGCGGCAGCGCTTGCTTAAACCCCCGCCTGCGCTCCCAAATACTTTATGCGAGACGTGAATCTATGTATTTTAGTACTACTGGCAGCAAATGTCACTCCAATAATTCCATCCATGTTCCAAAATTGTCATGTTCCTGCTCACATGTGCAGTATAACCAGACCTCGGCTTGTTGGCGTGACATCATATCTTATCATCACGTGATGTCGAACTTCGTCTAGAATTTGTTGGTGTCAACACGATCTATATAATTTGACTGACACACTCAAGACTCAACATGGCCGAACCAGAGAATTCCCTCTTCGCAATCGACGTAGATACTGACGACTACGCCGAAGCAGCCGCCGAAGACACGCCAGCCGTAGACCGCACCTTCCAAAGCGAAGCAGATTTCCTCGCCGTCAAAGCCGCATACTCTGCAAGACAAGACGGCGGCGACCTGTACTCTGAGCTTTGCCGCAGCATCCCGCGCTTATCTCATGATAACGGTGTGGAAGATACAAAGCGAAAGCTCACCAAACGTGAGCAGATGCTGCTCGGCTACGTGGCGGGAGAGCTTTATTACGACGGCGAATTTGCTAAGATTGTGAATCTTTGCGATGTGATTCTTGGATCGTGTGATTTTGATCAGAGGCTGAGGCCGGGGTTGGAGAGGTGGAGGGAGAAGGCCATTGCGAAGCAAAGAGCGAATTGAGGAGGGGTGGGTCAGTGGTGAGAACTGGCCTGTCGTGGGTTTTGCGATTGCATGTCCCGACCATGGAAACTACAAAGACCGATTTTGGTAATTTTTTGGACAGTAAGGATCATAGTTTCTGATTCTCTGGTTCAAGCTGCTCTCTAGCTACGACCACTTCGAGTTGCCGACTGGAACTGGATGATGGAAACGACCCTGATGGAACCTAGTGACCACCGCCATTATCACTATCCTGCATCTCCAAAGATGCGCACCAATAATCTTCCGCAAGCCAAGCTCTGAATCTGCACCGGACAACGACTCTCACATCCACTCCACGGTCTGCAACAACCTTAAACGGGGGACAAGATCTTCGCCGTCTTCGCCAGTCATCGAAATCACCTTCAATCCCAGGAACTTCACGTATCGCTCCGCGGCCTCCTGATCCCACTGCTTGATCGCGTCTTCAACACTATCAATTTGCACCAGCCTGCCCACTTGATGCCCAGCACTGTTTGGCCAGATCTGCACTCGTTCTCTCGAACTTTCGGATGCGCTTCCCGGGCTGCATTGCACTACCATATGTCCACCAGCATACTGCATTTTGGGTCCAGAGTTCGAAGCCGCTCCCGGAACTATTTGGGCAAGATCCGGCCTCTTTTCGCTTGCTGAAATGTGCACACATCGCGCGTCCACTCCATCTGCTCTCCCGACAACGACCTTACAGCAGAGCACGCCGTGGCTCATAGTCCTTAACTCCTCGGCTGCTGATCGTTCGGCTTCCGTACCGCCCATTGCTGGAAGTCGGAAGTGCGTTTCGCGATGGCGCTCCTCGCCTGCAAGAGTTCTCCAAAGCTTCAGCATGTCTGCATATTCCAGTGAGGTCAGGTCTTCGGCAATTTGATTGACGAGCTCGCCAGGAAGACGCCGGCCAAGCACGAGGCGGACCAGAGAGTGTGCGTAGTGTGATTTTGCTAGGCGACGTTGGCCGAGGAGATTGGATCGTTCGGTCGCGAGGATGCCGTAGAGAGGTAGTGTTGCGAGGCGAACCGGCTTGCTTGGAGCCATGATTAGGAGGGTTAATCTTAGCGGCGATTAGATTTGATCACAAGATTGTATTGAGAAGGGTGCATTATGTTGCAGAAGTCGGCTAGACAGTGTGGCGCTTCTTTTGTAGAGGTGGACAACAGTGAATGAGGTGGTATGAAAGTATGCATAGCGTTGGTGAAGGCGACCGCAAACGCAGCAGCAGTGTTTGCGGTCGACAAACAGACTTTATTGTGCTCACTCTTTGCACGTCTCAATTTCTTTATCACAGCTGTCTCTAACTTCACGTCTTCTCGCGCCATTTTAATCTGTTCATCTGAAATAAGTAGGGAGCGTGAATTGATGAAAAGGTTGTATCAGGGCACGTCTTTCCTACTCATTCAATATTTTGCGATTTAGAACTGGTCCAGGACTCCAGATCACCTTGCTGTGGCCGCGCGGATACGGTACCTTGTCCCGATGCACGGTTTTGATGGCAAAAGCGATGTCTTTAGTTGCACTCAATGCAAGTATGACAAAGATGAATCGCCAGAGAGAGAGAGGCTTGCAACCCTGATGATACAATCGGGCAATTAAATGGATGCATTGCCCACGTCACGGTGGCAGGGTGAATATCTAGCGATTTTGGAACAAACATCGGTATGCCATGGAATACAAGATGGTTACATTTACAAGAGAACACTTGCGGCGATATATGAGGTAGATTGTTTCCTCACCATATGGCATACGCTTTGTGAACTCTCGGTGAGGATGCCCGCTCCCCCGCTCGCCTGTTGTGGAGCTTGGAAACTCAACACTTGAGCTCCCTTAACCTATACATTCATCCTACCTATACCACCAACCGCTCCAATATCTACACCTACACCATCGGTTTTCCGTGTGGGCCATGTCGTGGGTGCTCACCGAGCGTATTCTCTGTTCAAGGCATCCGCCATCCAACAGATGAACGGCAGCGAGTCATGGAGCGCGGAAAGGCGCCTCTCCGTCATTGAACTGTGCGAATAATGGAGCCACCCGTGCCACCGTTGCGAAGATCCGATTGAGTGGACCTACAGATCAGCATCTCTCTCGCTCGATGAAGTGATTGCAGAAGTTGCATGTTTCTTCTCGTGATGTCACCATGAGATTTTAATCGCTGCCATTGATCTCCATGAGATACAAATTAGTGCTAGATGCTCGATGGGCCTGGAGTCTTATAAGATGATCTAGAATCGCGCTCTTTCTGACATGGACACATTGTCTCCATTAATCACTTCCCATCCGAGCCACAATCCATTTCTCTAATCCATCATGCTAGCCGAAGACGCTGGTGAAGAGCTCCTTGTTGACAAGTCGTTCCCAGCTCATCTCAAGACAATACGTGAGAGGTATCCAGAAGAGATCGCCCTTATCTGCCGACATCAGCCTGCGGACTTCCTCTATCAGAACTCAAACAATGAAGGCACGACACACGCCTGTTTGCGATGGACATATTCTCAATTTCATGAAGCGTCCAGCATTCTTGCCGCCCAATGGCATCTCAATAGTATTAGAAAGGGAATGCGAATTGCGACTTTCTTGCACTGTGGCGCAGAATGGGCAATAGCTTTCTATGCGGCAGGACTATTAGGTTGTGCTCTCGTTTCTATCAATCCTGCTGTAGCCGGCAAGCGAGATGACGTTCAACATATGCTCGGGCTTGCAGACGTCAGCGCAGTCATCGCCTGGGATGCAAAGATGGCATGCAATCTTGAGGAAGCTGCAGGTCCGAAATACCTGAACGAGCGCCTATTGCGACTGGTCGCTGGACGTAGTGATGCTAAACTCCCGAAGGGCTGGACTTATCTTGAACATCTCATGCGTCCGAACTTAAAGCAACCGACTTTCTCGTCCCTGAAGCTAGAAGAACCGACGCCAGACGATTTGCTCTTGGTGATCTTTACTAGCGGTACAACATCTCGACCCAAAGGCCGTTCGGTAGACCCACAGAAGCTGGTTAGCAGGCTCACTTTCATCATCAATCGCAAAGCAGTCAAGCTCAAAGCGAGAGTGCAACCACCTTCCTCTCTTCCATTCTTTTGGTATCCTCACCCTATGCACAGCTTGGATAGCGGGAGCGCCAGTATGCATACCTTCTGCTACGTTCGAACCAAATGCCTCGCTTCAAGCAGTCGAAGAGGAGAAGCTGAGTATGATAAGTGGTTCGCCTGCCATGATGATTGCCCTCATCAACCATCCTTCTCGGTCGACGACAAATCTAGACTCCCTCGATTTCATCGTGGTGGGCTCGGCCATGATACCGCCTGCGCTCATCGAAAGCCTGTCCGAAGGCTTGCAGTGCAGCAAGGTAGCCTGCGGATTCGGCATGAGTGAGGGCTTACCCACTTTGTCGGTGCATTACCATGAGTTGCCCTACACGTACGAGGGAATATTTGTGACCTCCGGCAAAGCTACGCCTGGCACGCTGCTTCGAGTCTGTGAACCAAGATCGCGCAAAATTCTGGAACGAGGCGACACTGGCGAATTACATACCGGCGGGCCTCTGACCGCCGATGGGTACCTCGGGGGTGTGCAAGGTGACTTTTACCAGGACGAGGGTACGAACTGGATCGCAACAGGTGATCAGGCGTACATGGACGAGCACGGGGATGTGTTTATCTTGGGTCGCTACAAAGACGTCGTCATCCGTGGAGGCGAGAACATTGCACCGGCCTCCATTGAATCCGTTATAGATACGTTACCAGGCATATCGTCGCAGGTCGTCGGTCTCCCAGACGAAATCGCTGGCGAAGTACCGGTCGCAATATTGAAGAAGACTCAAGATGTGAGCTTCGACCAAGACGCATTGCAAGATCTCATTGGCGAGAAGCTGGGCAATATTTACAAACCGGCTCACAACATCATGCTCCAGGATCTTCAGTTGGACGACTTCCCGAAGACTGCTACGTCGAAAATACAAAAAGTCGAGCTCAAGCGTCTAGCCGCTGAGTATGTTGCGAGATTGGAGGGGAGCCAAGAAGACAAAACGGAAGATGGAGTTTTACAATCGATCTGGTCGAGATTGCTGGGAATATCTGCCACCAAGCTTATACCAACGACTTCTGTGCAAGAGCTCGCAGACAGTATCACAATGATGCGTGGACTCAGTAAGATCAACAGGGAATTTGGTATCAAGCTCACGGCTCACGATCTTACAAGTGCGCCGACTATCGGTGAACAGATCTCGCTGATCCGGTCTCGATGCAAATCGTCGCAGAGTGGCGATCAGGCATCAAGTCAGTACAAGCCACGCGAGGGACCTCCACTAGCATCTGATATCGCAGTCACCGCCGGCTCTCAGGAAGCACTAGACCTGATCAAGGAAGCGTTCCAGCATGTTGCGGCGCCTATGAGCTTGAGTTGGGAGGAAGACGTTGAGGACGTCGTGCCCATCTGGGATTGGGGCCAGATCATGCTGCCTCGAAGGCGTAACCAGTCGTACAACAATCATCACATATACTCCGCGAACAAGTCTAGCCCGAGAGATTTGCGTGCCGCTGTGGAGAATGCTCTCCTACGTCAACCTATGCTGCGTGCTCTTGCACTAGCATTGGAAGGAATGGCCCCCGTTCACGCTGTCATGCGGCCAACGCATAGATGGTTTGACGTTGCCATCACGGAGGTTGATCAGGTGGGATCTATTTCGGACTTGAGCCAACTAGCCCAACACGACCCTGTTCTCAACTTTGCGGCGGCTCCAGGTCCATTGTACAGGTTGATCATCGCACCAATTACGGAGACCGGAGGATCAGGTTTGGTCGGCATCGCGCAGCACTCTTGCTTCGATGCCATCACTCTTACTTCTTTCATAGAAGACGTCAAAGCAGAGCTTGACGGTGTTCAGACGACCAAGTTTGCGCCTGGCGTGCCTTACAACTTCTGGGCCGACAACTATTTCCTGCATCGTAGTTCAGCTCTTGCTCAAAACGATATTGACTTCCACGTCAAGCGTCTGAGAGGTATTGGCAAGCTTGGTGAAAGTCTTTGGCCCGCTCAGCGAGCGCCGGAATGGTTCAAAGGAAACAATGTTGGCTCAGATGTTCAGCGCGAGCCGCTCGATGGAGAGGCAAGCATAGGCGTCGATGGCGTGTCTGGGCAAGTAAAACTTGCCAGCCTCGACAAGCTCAGGAGAGAACATGGTATGGCGACTTCAACGATCCTCAAAACTGCGCTAGCGCTCCTCAATGTCCACTTGACTCGTACCAAGCACGCAATCTTCGCAAATTACCAAGCCGGCAAAGACTGGCCATTCCAAGAACCTTTCGTCGCTGATAAGCTGCCAAATGCTATGGATGTCAACGGTCCGACGCTCGAGCTTGTCGTGAATAAGGTGGAGATCGTCAGCGAAGAAACGTGTGCCCAGCTGCTTGAACGTATGGAAGCCGAACAAAAGCTTCTAACGAAGCACGCTCACGCGCCTGTTTCGAACTCCAGAAACAACTAGGAGACAAAGACGGCTCAGGACTGGTTGACGATATCATGCGTCGGCAGATCTTCAACATGCTTCCTAGCTCAAACGCGAGCGACGAGGAAGAGCCTTCGCTTCGAAAGGTGATGATACAATCGCGGAGTGATGTCGGAGTTCTTTGGAATTGCCGTATGGTGGATCAGACTTTCCATGTCAACGCTAGCTATGACGATGCGCAACTGAGTGCAGTTGAGATGAGAAATATCGTGAAGCGGTACTGCGCAATTGCTGGATGGGTAGCCGATGAGGTGAACTTGAACAAGCCTGTAGGAGAGTGTCTCGCTTCACAAGTGGATGATGTAAGATAAGGCAGCACATGTAGCGAATATGCTTTGCACCTCGTCTATATTTTGACTGTTCTGGTTTTATGGACGCCCCGCTAATTGCAACAAACCATTTTAATAAAAAAGGTCAATCCATCAACGCAAAACCGTCCTCCTGCATGTGTTGTAAGCCTGGCAGTTCTTGGTGCATGTGTGCCCTCTTCAATGTGACACACCGTTTAGGCGTAACGGATCATGATGCTCAGCGCAGCCTGTTCCTGTGGCACCTGTTACATGCCTGTAGCATGCACAGTTTGCACTCGAAGACATAAGAATCCAGTCGATCGTGGCACTCTTCACAGCGGTGCGGACCATTGACTCGGTGCCATTCGTCGTGTACGCACTCGTGATCCTCACGCAGGCGATCCATGACCGCATTAATGTCGCGATTGTTGCTTGACGCGACCACTTCAGCTGCGGGGCTACCAAGTTGATTGACAGAGGTTGGAGTGGTCGGTGAATCGTTTGAATCAGGGTGTGGCGTCGTAGGCTCGAGTGACGGAGACTGTGGTGCGGACAGAAGGATCAAAGCCTCGTCATCGTCGGCTCCGGGCCAGTCTTGCTCCCACTCAGAGTGGTCGGAGAAGTCGGATTCCCACACTGAAGCTGGACTTGAAGAGCGAGACGGCATGCCCAGATCGGGAGCAGCACTGGCGGCACGTGAAGGCTGGCGAGTTCGTGGCTGTGGTATGGCAGTGCGAGCTGGCTCAAACAGTCTGCGACGCGGGTTGGGTTCGCGCTGCATGATTTGTGCAGCCCTGGCATAGAGCCTGGGTTCTTCCCATTGATCACAAGGGCACGTCTTCCACTGCATGCCACAGATGTAGCAGAACTCCGCACCGCAATAGCATCTGCAAAGTGTCAGTACAAGGACATTATCTTTAGTTTGAGGATCCAACTCACGTCATATGGTTGCAGCCCTGTTCCAGTTCGACAAATCGATGACATTCGTAACACCTCTGCCATTGCTCGTTCCCAGCAGTGTCAAGAAGCTGCTGGACGGCTGTATCGTCCGACAGTCACCCGTATGAGCTGTGGCTTTACAGGTGGTGCAAGTCGTCTTCTCGCAGCGAGGACACGTCAACCAACCACCATCCGTACGATCCGCAGAAGCCGGCCAAGGTATGAAGGTAGAGCACCGATGATCGTGGCAATAGACTCGGTTCTTCGTGCTGAGCTCGACGGACTTTTCCTCGAACTTCTTCACAAGGTCGACAGGCAGGAAGGAACGGAATTGATCGAGCGGTATTGGTTGACCGTCACAGCGTGGTGGGAAGAGAGACTCGTCCTTCATCGAGGCTCGGAAAAGACTGATAAGACACTCGCGGCAGTACTTCGTGCTCACAAGGCATACGAGCAACGTCAGAGAAATCTTTATTTTCTCGGCAGGCAATGCAGTGCCCGAGTCTTTTTTCCGTTCTTCCAATACGTCTTTTGCCCGAGGCAGAAGACTCAGGTCGTCCAGAAATGTCGTTCTCGTCGTCGTTCTCGTCGTCGTCGCGTTCTCTGCTTATCAAGTCGGGCACGATTGACATTAGGTCTTCGTTATAGAGAGCCGCAGCCTTCTCGAGCATCTCATCGTCCACCCAAGGATCTTGTATAACTTCGTTCTCATGCTGGTAAGACTCCATATCTGAGTCGGGGGCTTGCAGTAGATTTGCCGCCATTTGGCGGTCTCGAGCGATTTGATCCTCCTGCTGATGAGCTCGAGATATCAGCTCGCCATCGCGGTGCACAGCAAGAGCCATGCTTCGCGCCATGTTCCTGTCTTCGAGAACGCGTTGACAGGCACGCAAGTCTGCAGTAAGTATCTGAAGCGCGACATCAGCGTCTTTGATGGTGCCTTCACGATGTTTGCCTTTGGATGAGACAGCAAGGGCTGCGCTGTCTTCGAGCTGTATCTCGACGATTGCACTCAGCGTGAGGGGATCGAGACCGTTGTAGGTCTCTTGCAATGGCGCCATGCTGAGTGTGTTGAGTAACAAGTGGATGAGAAGTGTTGCGATGAGATGTGTCGGATCGAAAGAAAGAGTGCAAGAAAAGGAGAAGGATCAATTTCGCGTAAGTTAGTGAAGGTCGAACGTTACGCGTCTGCTTGTATTACCTGACAGAGATGACGGAACCTGAATATTATCCTTCACTTCCGCACCGATCTGTAAAAAAATCCCGCTCCCCCTCTTGGGAACAGTCACTAGCGACTACGCACCATGTTAATAATTGACTGTCCAGCACGAGTATGCAAATGGCCACGGGAAACCTTTGTAGACACAAAGCAGCCTGAACAGACAACTAGTGACATATCTTGACGATCGAAAGTCTTGAAGTTTCACTCACCGCAATCTTATTTGAGACTTTGACATTCAATAACGACAACGCAATGCTGAAGTACTGTGATACGCCTATCATTTGTCTGAATCGATATGGACCAACTCAATATTGCATGTTGCGTCCCTATCGTCAAGGGGCAAGTCTCAAATGATTGTTGTCGCCACTCTCTAGCAAAGGAGAATCTTTTCCAAGACCCTAATGATCCAGTCAAGACGAAGGCACTGATGATACAAGGCATTAGCTTTCCAAATACCAAGGCTGTCCACGATATCACTGAGTGTCTTCAGGTCGTGCGTGCCCGGTGCGAAATATTCTAGGACCGCACGGTTGACTCGCTTCGCTCTGATAATTTCTTCAGTTCTCGACGCAACCTCCGACTGCTGTACTTCTGCAAAAAGACCTCCTCTCAGCGCAGCTTCCAGAGTCAGTAAGTGGGTAAATGCAAGACGACAAGTATACCAAGAATCATCGTCTTTGCAGTAGAGTCCGACGCCATCGTTCATCGTGAAGCAGTTGTCTATAGCCTTTTGTGCCAATGAAAGTACAGGCCCGCTTGCGTCTGCCGGTAACTGCTTCTTGCAATGGATGAACAGGTATAGGAACGGCCTGTACAAGATCGAGCGGATGTACACATAACGCTTGCGAAGCGTTATGCAGTGTGCAGTCCAGGCGACTGGTCGTGCGTTGTAGGGCATGAAGCGTAGAGACTCGGGCAGCGAGTCGATACTAATGGTGTGATTTCTGGTCAGTGATAGCGTTCAAACAAAAGCTGGCGGCGGCAGGACTGGCGGCAGGACTTACTATGCTAGCAGTTGACCTTCGAAACCTGATGCAACCTCAAGCAAGGTGTTGATGTCACCTACAGCCCACGGATGCAGTTGAGACTGGTAGAGAGTTTTGCGAATATTGGAGATGAGCCGGCATAGCGAGAGGTTTGTGTAGTGGAAGAGCCACACGGTCTCATCTCCGGTAGACGTTTGCTGAGCTTCTGACTGCATGCTAGGTGTGCTTTGAAGCTCTGCGGCCGGAAATGGTCTGGAGCATTGCGCTTCGGAAATGCAAGATCCTGGCATGCGTAACTCCGAAGCAGCTTGACTGTATTGCCTGTCAGCCACCGAGCTTTGATGTGTTCTTCATCGTAATATGAGCGGACTTACCTTTCCATAAGGACACAAGTCCAGAAGATGCGTTCCTCGCACGGCGTATATTCAATATCTGCAACGTCTACACCACGCTGGGTGAGATCCGCCTCTCTTCGCCTGCGGTGTAAGAGGTAAGTGATCGAAGCCGTGGTGAAGTCTCGGGATGCATGAACTGGCTGGAAACGATACATCATGTAGATACCCGAAAGAACGTAACACTGAGCCGACATTGGGTTCATCCCCAGACAGCCGAACCTCCGACGTGCTGCATCGTAGTGCGCATCGGCCAGATCCATGAACCCAGGCCCAACAGCTGCACCGTTCGGGATAGATTGGTTAATATCCTCTCGCTCAGCGAGCTCCAGGGCTTTGGCAAATGCTCCCAGCGCACTTGCGAGAAGCTTGTTGTCGCACATCAGTCAGTGTTGAGCTGGAAATTGCGAGATGGATCGGACTTACAACCAGGCAGGACGGTGGATCCCATGCGGGGCCAATCTCTGCAACCGAAGTGGCGCATGATAGGAGATGCGATGTATTGAGGAATGGATGTTTACGGTGAACATGCTGCAGGTATTGCGCGACCAATCGCGGAACGTCTTGCCCGTCAGGAATATGTCTACCGGTCCGGCCACTATAGAGTGTTTGATGCGGTAGATGATTCTCCGGAACGACATCGTCACTCCATGAGTGTTGCGACCCAGTTGCAAAAATTGAACTTGCGGCACGGTGGGCAATGGCTTGTTCTGAGAAGACAGGCCATTCTAGCAGTCGTTCAGCGGCGGAGTTGGCCAATACGTGGCAGGGATCCGTGTCATGATCATGATCCGTGATGAGAAGGCTACTAGACGAAGCCGTGATCATGGCAGCATGTGATAAGGCAGCTTTCGGGGTGACACCGGCAAGATGGCCTCCCCTTTGTGGTCTGGCAAGCGGAGCAAGACATCGTTCAGTTTCTCGAGGATGAGCAAGCTGGCTGGGTCGAAGGTCGAATGATCACTTTGCGAGCTGTCGTATACACAAGTGGAGCCTTGGCGTGCACAAGTTGCACATGTGGGACGCTCGTTGCTGCATTTTGTCTTGCGAGCACGGCACACACGACATGCCGCCACCGCACGGTGGCGAGGGTATGTTGCTACATCGCGGCCTTGGTCGTTGGTAATCCGCGGACGTTTAGTGGGCGGTTCGAGACTGTTGACTGTTGACTGTTCCATGTAGGGCGAGGTGTTTGTGATATGATGAGTGGGGTGGCACTCAGGAGCATTATTGCAAAATAATAATGGGCGGGGAGTTGCGGGCGTGTGCCGAGATTTTCAGTGTCGGACGTACCGTACAACCCTGAGTACCTTACCTTACTGTATTGAGCTAATGCACGCGAGAGGGTCGTTCCTTCGTCTCGGTACACATAGATCAGATCAAAAAGAGACATCTACAACGACATCTATAGTAGACAAGCGATCGTTATGCTAGTGGGACTTTATAGCTCACTGAACTACTACATACAGATGGATGCCCCAGGATGCTAGGAACTGACTCCGTGGCAAAGCGGAGGAGATCCACAGGCCTTATACATAAGATCAAGGGTAAAGTTTGACTACACCCCGAAATGGTTGCGCCGTCACAGAGTCGAAGAAAGGTGTACGTTAGTTCTTTCGACGGGGAAACCCTCATATCTTATGTGTAGTATCTATATGATTTAATCGCAGCACAGAAAGAACAGTTGATGTACCACGGGTCCGCTTAGCACATATGAATATGATTGAACCATAAATCATGCACATCAAACATCGTCATCAGAGGATGGATCGACCGCAGGTACTAGGATACTTTTCGCTATCAAAGCAGCTGCTATCAGCAACTCAGTCGAAGATAGAAGCCTTCATTGAATTGGGCTGGATGTACTCGGAAGCGTTGCGGAAGCTGGTAAAGCCCCAGCGGATCTGCGCGGCCATCGCAATCTCTACGTCAAGATCCTTGGCGAACCGCCATGCCATGCCGGTATCACGCTGGAAAGCACGACCTACGAGAATGACATCCAAATTGTCCTCCTGCAACACTTGTTCGGCCAAGTCGCCTTCGTTGATCATGCCTACAGCAGCCACGAGCATGCGGTCGCCAACAGCCTTCTTGACTGCTGCGGCGAAGGGCGCCTGGAATGCCGGGCCTCCCGTGACCTTCTGAGCACTGTGAACACCTCCGCTGCTGATATCGATCAGATCAATTGCGCCTTGGTCGGCGAGTGCACGAGCGAACGCCTCTGTGTCCTCAAGCTTCCATCCGGCCTCGCTCTCGAGCCAATCAGTCGCTGACACGCGAAGGAAGACGGGCATCTGGGGACCGACTGCTTTGCGGGTCAAGTCTGCGACTTCCAGAGATAACCGCATGCGGTTCTCGGCACTGCCGCCGTAGTTGTCCGTACGCTTGTTACATGACGGGCTCAGGAAAGAAGAGAGCATGTAGCCGTGGGCATTGTGGATCTCAATGAAATCGACGCCGGCCTTCAAAGATCGTTGGACTGCAGCCACCCACGCGGCTTTGAACTCCTCAATATCCGCCTGTGTCATGGCCTTAGGCGTGATGTCTCCCTCAGAGAATGGAATGGCGCTCGGTGCCTTGACGTTATCCACCCAGCCGCCAACAGCGTTAGTGGCAGTTGCGCCACCAAGCCAAGGAGGAAGACAGGAGGCTTTGCGACCTGCGTGTGCAAGTTGAATGCCGATCTTCTGGCCCTGGCTGTGGGCAAAGTCGACAACCTGTTTCAAAGGCTCGATTTGCGAATCCTTCCAGAGACCTACGCATCCAGGTGTGATCCGGCCTTCCGCTTGCACGGCTGTGGCTTCGATGATCATCATTCCGGGTCCACGCTGAGCGATGCCGCCGTAGTGAGCCAGGTGCCAAGGCGTCATGTGTCCATCTTCGGCGCTGTATTGGCACATTGGAGCCAAACCGATGCGATTTTGGAAGGTCACATCTCCAATAGTGAGCGGAGTGAAGAGCTTGGGAATGGGTCTGCCGCTTGTCTGAGGATTACGTGCTGTTCCTGCTGCAGGGAATTGCGCTGGTGTGTAGAAGGGCACACCTTTTGCCACCGGAACCGGAGTGTCTGCCCAAGCCATATCTGAGATTGAGTCCGTAGAAATTGAAAACGTTATGTGAGAACAAACGCTGTGCTGAAAGTATTGGAATTCATTGTTTAATGCAATTGACAGGCTCTTATACTTCTCGACACCTGCTGGCTTATAATAACATGTTGTTCCAACAAACAAGGCGAAAATTCCACTCGGTAAAAGACGTTGTTCTCAGGTCTCTGGTGTGTCAATGCTGTGGTTCTTGGTAAGCATATCTCGTTCCATGACCTCGAACCCTGGACTAACAATGTTAGTTGAAGCAGCCGAAGTTCGGTGAGGTAGGAGGTACTGATGGTGGAGCATGGAAAACCTTCGCGCGGAGTCTCGGACAGAACGCACGGCCCTTCTCACAACTCACATCCGTGCATCACCGCAGAGCTTCCGAGACCTGTTTAGCTCGTTACGTACTAACCAAGGACAACATCATTTTCGTTCTGAACAGACATCTGCATCATATTGTTAAGAACGTAAATCAAGCTTGTTTAAGGCACTGATACCACCCGGATCGTCTCTTGATGTCTGTCAGAACGCATTTGAACACAGTGCAAGCAACGCCTGGCGATGAGTCGCGGAGATTGAAAGTACATGCAGGGGTGTGAAGGCATGCCCAGTCACGATTCTGATATCCCAGATCGTAGATGTACAATAATCTAGCAGGCAACCCCGATGTCGCTCTTTCTATCACAGGAATCTCTGACCCTTAGACAGAATCCTCAACCAATGATGTAGACGAAGAAGGACTCCTGCTCAGCAAGTCGCGACGGCAATGTCGAACTTCCACCACAGATACTCGCCGACCACTCTTTGACGTCGATCAGGCCACAACAGCTCTAGAGAAGGCGGGTAAGGACATGAACCCTACAGATATTCACATTCTGCTTCAGTATGGTGCCAACGCCAACGTCGTCCCTTTACGAAGACTCCAGTGCTGTAGCGCGCCTGCTGAGCTCATGACACTCCTCGCCCGGTACAGATACGACTCTAAATCAAGGAACCACTGTATCTTAGTGAGTATAGACACGCCGTGTTTGCTCCTCCGGTCGTATCATAACTTGAAATCGGGCGAGTCCATTCGCCGCTCTCAGAAAATTCTCGTTTTGCCACAAGTTCCAGAGACGGCCTCCGGCGTTGTACTGTTGACTTTATATCGAACCTGCTCAATAATAATAGGTGCGGCAAAACACTTCATAGCGACTCGCAGCAGGGTTTATGAATAGCCGTTAGAGAAGGCCTAGCTGCGCCGCAATTCCAAGCATTGACGCTAGATGGAACGAAGGAATCGCCTCAAACATGCAGGGATACCTCCTAGTAGGCGTGCGAACTGTCGCAAAATTTGGACAGTTGTACTTGAGTCCTGTCGTCTCTAGCTCTCGCTTCCGCCCAGTTCGAAATTGCCTCCGACCTTACGTACTTGTCACGACATACAATCTGCATCATCTCAATTGTCTCGTGACATGGTGAACTTGGTCGACATTGCGGTGCGACTGTATGTTGGAGCCCCATGACATTCTCCACTAGCACTTCTTGTCGGCGAAGAACTAAGCAAATAAAAAGCGACCAATACTAACACATCTCCAAAACGCAAAAGTCTCCTCGGAGTGTTGAGCATCGCATCTTTCACGCCACAAGTCACCCGCATCAGAAACAATGGGTCCTGTACCGGCATCTCAGTCTCCTACGTCCTTCACAGCACCATCATCGCGACTTACAATTTCGCACTGCTGCTCTGGGGCGCGCTCAACCATGACCAGGACACTTTCTTCTTCCCGCAGAAGCCTGGGATGGCAGCTTGGTTGAACCTTGTACAGTTTACTGTCGTGTGGCTGGGGCAGCTTTTCTTGTACGTCTTGGATCCCCCGATCGTTGAGCACGCGTCGGAGACAACAAGATGGCCTGACATGACTGACCGTGCAAATTTTCCAGATTCTACCACATCCTTACGCTCCCGCCATCCCGACCAGCTAAAACCCGCTCCGCCATAATCGCATACCTGATCTTCCTGGTAATCAGTCTGGGTCCCACCATCGCCGAACCCTTCATCATGCTCGACCCTGACGCCAGGTCGTATCGCGACTTGTTTGACGCGCTCTTTATTGTCGGCCCAATGCTGTTCCTCATTGGCCCGATAGTTCAGATCATCGGATTCGCAGCGTTACGGGCTCAAGCGTCTGAGATGAAGAGGTCGCGGAGCTCTGATGGCAATGCAGCTGACGACGTCCTTAGCGTGCAAGGACTGGTGGCTCAGGCTGTGGTTTTCCTCCTGGTTGGGCTTTCCTTTTTGTGGAGGATGAGGATTCCGGAGGAGGAATCGGTGGGGTATTGGATTGTGGATTTGAGACATTGGTATTGGTCTGTTGGGTTTGCGACGATTAATAATCTGATTTTCGCGGCGGTGCAAGGGTTGTTGGCATGGATTTCTTGGAGGCGTAAGGGTCATGGTCATGGCGACGGAGGCAGTATTGGCGAGAGGAGTGCGTTATTGGAATAAGTGAGATGGAAAGAATTTGGTCTTGTAGTTATTACTGGCAGATAATGGTAGAGTGATAAGAAAGTATATGTAGGAATAATCAAGAGGCACAATACAACGTATTCGTTGTCAAGTATCCTTAACTTGTACTTTTGTGTAAGCTGATAATGACATTGAGTATTGGGTTCAGCACATACGACCATAGGTCAGTGAAAACTGGGCATCCCGTCCGCTCTGCCATACATAAGCACTGAACCGGGCGACTAGTACTAGAGTGGGTGACCATCTGGGAATCCCGCCTGTTGTATGTTTTTGCCATTTTTTTAGCCCTCCAAAATTGGAAGCGTACTAGAATCAGCTCAAGCCACTGCTAGGTTTCTGGGGTTCGAATGGTTTATCGAAAGGTATGTGCGGATTGCTCTCATCTTGCGAGTCTGACAGATTCGGAGCTTGGGCATGGCAACAGCGCGCCCAGCTGTGCGTCGCTACACTTTCGCGACACGCACGTGTACACACATGCAGTTTTCATGACGGTAACAGCACGACATGCAGCTCTCACAGCTGAACAACGACCCAGCAAACTCATGTTGTATGGATGATTATGTACATGAGACTGAGGCTTCTGAAACTTGCATGCTCCGCTTGGCCAGGCACATCGGGTGAGGCGAAGCTTGGGGGCTGTGTGCTTCGCTGGCACCACAGGTCAAATACGCAGCACAGCCAGCTATCAGATGTCTACTCAATAGCCTCGAGGCGCTCTGGCTTGATCAAATATATTCTGAATCCAGATCAGTCAGTCGTCATTGGAAACTCTACACATGGAAGACAAATCTTGGTCTGAGGCCTTGTACGGACCACTGCCGCTGGTGGAGACTCTCTAAGAACCCGCTTTCTTCGCATACACCGAGGGACTGGCGACGACAAACTCAAATGTACTTTGTTCACTTCGACCCTGATCGGCCCGAGATATGAGGCTCTATCCTATACCTGGGGGACAGACGCGCAGACTAACCCTGTGACAATCAATGGAATTGTCGCAGGGGTCACCGAAAATCTTCGAGATGCCATGCTCGCACTCCGTCGGACCAATAAGAGCCGCGTCATGTGGATTGATGCGGTGTGTATAAACCAGAATGATAACCGAGAGAGAGGTCATCAAGTCCAACAGATGGGAGACATATACCAATGCGCTGCTAGAGTCGTTGTCTGGCTTGGCCCGGAAGCAGACAGTAGCGCTAGACTCTTCAATGTCATGCGACTCCACTCCAACGGCATAGCAGAGAGACTCGGACCACAGCGCCCGAAATGGATGTGCAACAGCGTGACCTGTCTGCTGAGTCGCAGGTACTGGACTCGTGTGTGGTGGGTCAAGCTCAGCCGGGACACGATTCAATTGCTGACTCCACCTCAGGATCGTGCAATGGCCCGAGCAAAAAGCGATCCTCTCATTCTCTGTGGAAAGGAAGAGCTTAGCTGGTCGACTCTAGTTCAATTTTCTTTCCACAAATCGCTTGAGCGCTTCTCAGAGCCACGTCCAACTTTTGCAAGGCATCAGACAGCGTGTACAGACACCTCCCAGGCTCAGAATTGTTGGCAACGAAGTACCAACGCCGTCTCAGATCGAGGCGTCGTATATTGATGATTTATTGTTCTTGCTTAGCAAGACTGATAAATTTGATGCGACCGATCCGCGTGACAAGGTGTTCGCACTATTCGGTATGACACGAGGATCTTCAGAAGTCGCGACAGCTGACTATGAGCGCTCCGTTGCTCGCGTGTTCATTGATCTCGCCAAGACTGCGATCTCACGAACTCAGTGCTTGGACGTCACAAGCCACAAGTCGCCGCGTGATGTTACAGCAGGACTGCCGACATGGGTGCCTAATTTCGCGTTGAGACGAGTGCCTTTGATACCCAAAGTCCATAGATATACTGCACATAACTTGGATCTACAACGACGTAATGGCCAGGCACCAATCTTTTCGGACGATAACAAAACTCTTCGTATCTTTGGGCGGCTCATTGGCAAGGTTGTAGCCGCAGACATTCCCAAACTGAAGGATACTTCCCAAATGTGGGACGATTTATCCAAGATTCTGCCACACCTTTACGTTCTCGAAATGTCTAAGCAACACTTTCGGCAGAGATTTCTTTACTGGCAAGAAACCTCTCAAGCTGGACATCGGAGCACTGAGATCAAACCATTATTCCTCGCGGTATTCCGAGTTCATGGGATGATTGCGCAATCGCTATATACTTAATGGACATCGAACTGCACCGGAGTAATCACTGGCAATGCCATCCCAGTCCAACGAGAACCATCTACACAGAAGCCTTCCTACTTGATGACCTCATTCGACCACTCGATGTCCGTGATTTCCTAGGAAGAGTCCAAGCAGTGATCACGCCCGTGTTACGAGACGATGGCACGATCGAAACCGGAGAAGGAACTGTGTTTGAGTCTTGGGCAGCTGTGTTCGAGACGGACGACTTCAAATTAGCAGAGAGTGACACTGAGGTTTTATTGCATTTGATTTCTACAGCTGTACGCGCCGGTCAAGAATCTTCTACTCTGATACTTGATACTTACGGCAGAGCCGGAGCCATGTTGTCCTTGATTTCTGCAGCCATAAAAGGTAGCCCAGACCTCGAAAGCTCTCCTCCCTCTCGCGCGCCTACCAGATCATCGATCCGGGATTTTCCGCTCACGCACGCGGGACTGAAACAGCGAGTGCTGACATTCAACCGCGAGGACGCACTGCTAGGAACGCTGAAAATCGTCAGACAATTGCAATACTGCCCTGAATTGCCATCAGGGCCTTGTCCCTGGCCTCCTGGTATGCCCGTCATGGAAGAAGTTCTCTGGGCAGAATCTCCGTTGCTTCAAGTCTCCAACTAGGATTAGCGAGTTCGAGCCAGTGTGTACGAGCCAAGGCTACAGAGGTTTTGTTGCCAGCGCAGTGGATGTACAGCCAGGTGATGACATAGTTGGCTTCAACCATACTTCAACCTTCAAGCTTCTCCGTCGACTTGCACCATCAGATGACGAAATCGAGCGTTCTCATTTGCTCGGCGACGTGTACCTCCACTCACCGGACATTGCTGAACACGTTTACAAGCCGCCGGCAAAAGAGACTTGGCATGAGTACACGATCGTATGATCGACACATGCGGCATGCAGAGATGTGGCCTGTTTGCATCTGGTTTGACGAGCCTTCTTTCAAGAATCCTGACTGGCAGAAATGCGAGGCAGAAACTACCTTATCGAGACAAGTGCGGCGTTATCATTCCTCAACCGCCCAACGGGTACAAAGTACTGGGCTATTGAAGACTCGTCCTACGTTCTACTACAGTCTCCCCGTCTCGAGAACAACGGTCTGAAGCTCCGCACAGTCTTTGGGTCTGGAGCCTCACGGATACAATGCACAAATTTTATGCATCCGTTTACGCTCGATTCACACAATCTTTTCGCGGTGCGTTTTCCTTTTGCATGTCGCATTTGCTCGGATGTTCCTTATGTATGAACGTTGCGAGACGTAAAGCCAGGCGCCGCACATGCCATCTCTCTTTCGTGAGACCGATTTCTTGGGTTCGAAGCTCTGACAGAGAATGCCGCGTGGGTTAATGTCCAGAATCCACACGAGATATCCTTCGACACGTTTTGCTTACTTGCTTGTTATACACTTGGCTATCTGGAATTTTCTCGTAGCTTCTCGTTTCTCGCTTCATGATGTGCAAACAAAAACTCCCAAGGAAACTCGTGGCGTGTTGCAGTAGTCAGACATCCTCCTCGCATCTGCTCTGCAGCCCAGCCCATTCTCAGCCGCCCAGCGGAACTCAATGGAATAGCCCGCTGCTTTGCACGCATAATCTTATCATCACAGCCCGGCCTTGTCATTTCGACTTCGCCAGGCAATCATCATCACCATCATCGTCTTTCAGCTCAAGATTTACTTGGCCTTAGCACTCTCCTCTTCTTCAATGCTACCAGTCGTGCCGGCGGAGGAAGTGCTGCTCATCTTCTCCAGCTCGTTCTCCTTGTCCTCGGCGGAGAGGATCGGAGCGCCGTGCAACTCCTCATCGAACTCGATGACCTCCGGGTCAACGGCTTCGAATTTGGACTTGTAGAGGTTGTGTCCGGCGGCGGCGCTGAAGCTGTTGGTGCGGCGACGCGGGTTGGTCATCTTGTAGTCATAGTCTTCGAGCTCAGAGAGGCCGACGGGACCCCTATCATGTGATCGTCAGTTTCCGTCTAGCCAGTGAAGGGACGATAAAAGGCATGCTCATGTGATGCATTTACGCTCACTTACCAGTTGCCTTTGCCACCGCCCTGCTTCTTGGTGTTGGACGGAGACTCGCCGGCGTATCCGGCCTTGCCGAAGTATTTCGGGAGGTTGTCTTGAGGAACGGCAGTACCGTTGGCGAGACCGGCGTGGTCACGGTCAGTGGACTTGTGAGAGCGGGTCACTGAGGTGATGATCTTAGCAATGCCAATGGCGACAAGAAAAAGTTTTGTTTGTGAAAGTGAGGCATTGGTATCAAGAGTCGGTATATGCCATGCAAGGGATAGTGGCCTGGGTGAGGCTTACTGTTGTGCTTGGTAAACAGTGTCGGGTGGTTGGGTCTGATGGTGGTAGGCTTGCTGTACGATGGGAGATGAGGCAGAGGTGATTGGATAGACTTGGAGCGTGAGAGAGACAAAGAGGGCGTGGAGGTGAGGTGAAGAAGAGCTGTAGTTAAGCTCGCCGGTACCTTAGGCAAAGCTTTGCTCGCGTGACCGATGATCAACAAAGGACCCCTGGTGTCGTTATGGAAGGCACGACCCACAACCGAGTCTGGGCTATCGCTATCGCAGACGAGTATTACGTGCTATCCGCAGTATCTCTCTCACAGTCATCAATGGGACAATCTCGGTGATCCGTAACAATGTGGGCTGATGATGTTGCTGCTCATCGGACGGAGCCCGCCATCAGGTCACGCGCACAGCACCAGCCCACCTCCCAAGCTCTAGTCTCGTACTATACCGATGAGTCGACGACATCCGTCTCCGATTGCGGCTCTGCCAGGCACGCCAGGTACGATGCACGTCACATGGCTTACATTCACGATGAGCAATCACCCTCACTTCTTTCTATGAGTCTCTCGTCACATATATCTCAATTGACCGTCTTCCTCATCACCTTCCATGCATGCCACGCGCCCCACTACCCCACGTTTCCCCGTATTTGGTGACGCAGCCGCAGTTTCGCATAGCAATGGCAACAGATGGTGTGCTTGAGTGTTTTTCTGAGACATGACCATTTATTCATACGGGACCACCATGATGTGATCCCAATCCCGGTAGCTATCAAGAAGAGTGCTCTTCTACCGTCAGAGAGGGTCTTGCGTGATCCTATCTCTCTTATCTGGCCCAAACCCAATGGCTGCGGATTAAGCTCTCGTCTAGCATGCACCCCAGAGTGCGCTAGTCCGATTCCAGTCGCCAGGGAGCTGATGTTTCGGGGTTGACAGCATACTCCATACTCATCAGATGGTTCTTTTGGACTGCTGTACGCCAAAAGAGGCATGAAACGAGATATATCTATCATCATATGGCGTCTCACTTATATTGACAGTGAGGAACTACGGTGTCCGTGTATGAACACCGCAAGCCACAGTGATGCATCGTACCGGGCTATCGGGGTTTCACGGTCTTTCCGCACCAAGCAGAACACCCGGCATGGTCATTGTGCAAGTATATATATCGACAACATACTCCATAGATCTGTAAAGCAGCAATTACATATCGACACAATTATCAATCCGTTACCCAATTGTCATCTTTGGATCTTTTCGCCAGCAGACTTTAAGAAACAATTATTGTACATTCCCATCGCAACAATGTCCAAACTCATCCTCTACGACATCCCCTCGCGAGGCCGCGCTTCTTGCTTCTCGCACAATGTCTGGAAGAGTCGGTCTTTCAGATCCTTGTTCCAACGCCTCCTTTCTAACCATTGCTACAGCCCGTCTCGTGCTCAACTACAAGAAGATTCCCTATGAAACCGTCTGGCTCGAGCATCAAGACATAGAATCAACCCTGAAATCAATGTACGTTCAAGTACATCAACCAGCAATACTTTGTCACTAACACCTCCTCCAGCTCCGCTCCGCCAACCCTCTCCCCAGCCGGGCAGGAAGTCTACACCGTCCCAATCGCCATCCTCCCAAGTGGAGCTGTAATCTCTGACTCCCTCAAAATCACCCAATGGGCCGAAGAAACCCACTCTTCCCCGTCTCTCCATCTACAAGAAACTCCCCACGCCCTCGCCGCCCAGAAAATCGCCACAGCAACATTCCCTTTAATCCCAGTTTTCATGCCTCGCATCCCACGCACCATGGTGCGCGAGAACTCCGTCGCGTATTTCCACGCCGCTCGCTCGGCACGTTTCGGCATGTCACTGGACGAACTTGAGGTGCAGCGGGGCGGCGAGAAGGCTTGGGAAGCTGCGAGGCCGGGTTTGGATGAGCTTGAGGGTTTGATGGGGGAGCGTAAGGTTGATGAAGGGCCTTTTGTGCTCGGGAGTAGGGTCAGTTATGCGGATTTTGTAGTCGTGGCCGTATTAGAGGGGTTTAGAAGGATTGGGCAGGATCTGTTCGAGAGGATTGTGGAGGGACGGGAGGGGTTGAGGGGGGCTTGGGAGGCTTGTTCAAAAGCCGGGTGGTTGGAGAAGGATGATTAGGCGGGATTGATCTGTTGGGTTGAGGTTTTGTTGAAATGGTTGCGGATAGCTTGAGCTAATCTCAATGATGATAATACGAAGTATTGGCAGTAAGAAACTGTTGGTTGTTGCAACTATCCTGTAAGATCGATAAGGTATAATAGACACTAGAACCCAAGAAAAACACGTAATCCATTGCCTGGATGGCAATCGAATCTTAACCCCGTAACGCCATGGCTATGCGCTGACCCATAACCATGAAGACAGAAAAGAAAAGAAAAAGAACGAAGATTAGACATACGAGATCGATGCGCTCATAACCAATGCTATCATCTCTCTGGAAGCAGGACGTAAGAAAATCGCGTGGGTACTCACTGCCTCCATCCATCAACTTGTCCCGTCTGCCTCCGCCTACTCCTCGCATTGGCAATCGCGGCGCTGGACCGCGACGACGCACTAGGTGGGCGCGTCGGCGTTTCTGCTTTCTCGCTCAGCGGCGTAGCGGAAGTCGGCGTCGAAGCTGCAGCAGCCATACCTAGCCTGCTGTGCGGCCGCCTCGAGCCATTAGCAGTACTCGTACGTGGTAATCTGCTCTTCGCAGCCGCAGACGCAGAAGTTAGACTTCCTGCACCAGCAGAACTGGGAGTTGGAGCAGCGAGACTGGAGCCAGTAGAATTGCTGACGCCGAGAGAACTCCAGTTGCTCCCCTGTGAGCCGGCGCTGCTATCGCGGCTCACAGGACGGTGGTACGGGGAGCTAGCGCTGAGACTGACGCCTGTGCTGGGACGAGCGCGAGGATTGTCGAAGCCGAAGTCGAAGAATCCTCTGCTACCAGGTCGGTCACCGAAAGATGAGGCGCTGCCCAGGGTTGGGGTGGGCGGCATGCTGGATGTGGGAGGGATGATTGGAGGCGGCGTCATAGTGCTGCTAGAGCTACGACGGACGGGACGAACGTCGAGGTTGCGGCGGATGGTGTATTCTGAAGACCGCACGAGCTCGGAGGCCATTTCGCGGACGAGAATGGCAGGGTCATGGGCAGCGAGGTCGGTGACGCTGTCGAGCAGGCCGTAGTTGCGGATGAGAGCGCCTTGTTCGTCGGAGGCGTCGCAGATTGCTTGCGGATGATGCGGAGTAGATTGAGGCGCACAAGAGCTTTCTTCGAGTGGAGGCGAAGGACGGTGCGTGTGAAGAGGTCGGGGTGGGCAAGACTTGCTGCCACGGGAGGACTGAGACGGAGGAGTTTCTGCAAAGGCTCGAGGAGGTTCTCGAAAGCATCCGGCTTGCTCTCATTAAAGCACTGAACAATAGCCTCGCTGAAACCTGCTGTGGCGAGAAGGTGCTCTTCCACCTTCGCTGTCTCTTCTTGCAACCAGATGAATATGGCGTCCAACGCGGTCACAGCCCAGTACTGATCTGCCAGCAGACCAATATAGAACTGCAAACCTTTGTTCTGCCAAAGCAATTTACGGCCAACTTTACCGCTGTGTGCCATGTCGCACAGTATGGGTAGTGCAAACTCCTTGAGCGGACGCTCGGTCTTGACGATGCGTTGTAAAAGAGGAATGACACCCGATAGTGCGGCGTCTTCTTGCCTTGCTTTACTCAGGCGGCAAAGGTTGTACATGGTGTTCAGCACTTGGTTGCTGACTTCACGGAAGTGCGGCAACTTCATGCTAGCGTTGAGCAAGTCGGTAAGCACCTCGATGGCGTTGCTGTTCTGCAGGGCATCGAGCGTCGTGGCCAGCATGCTCAAATTCTTGATGAACTTGAGCATCGTGACTTGGTGATTTGGGCTCATCCGTCTCAGGTCTTTCAGCACTCGCTTCAGTACCATTCTGTCTGCTACCATTTCTTTGACATGATTCTCTGCCTGCGAGAAGAGAAGGAAAATGTTGACAATGCGGCCCTGCACCAGCTCTGCAAGTTCGCCTTCCTCGTCCAAGACACGATTGAGCACCAAGGAAAGAGGGTATAGCACAGAACTTCGGGAGAAGATGCGACAGAAGTCGTTCTTGGGTGTTGGTCCCTGCAGTTCGAAGACACTCCACACGCCGTTAACGCCGACGAGGACCAGCTCTCGACCTGCGTCTGCGTCGTAGTCTTCTTCGAGGAATTCGACAAGAACGTTGAGACCACCACAACTGACGAACATCTGCAATGTCAGGGTGGAAGTCTGGTACATCATTCTTACGAAACTTGCGGCCTCAAGACGGATGTCACTGCTGTACTTCTTGTGAGCGAATTTCGAAACGATGGGAATGCCACCGACAAAGCATAAGTTCTCCTGCACTTCGACATTGTTGCTGATGATGATGTTGACGATCTTGAGAAGCCTCAAGATGGTCATCGGTCGTAGACAGGTGTCAAGAATTTCCAGAATTGGAAGCATGCCATGCGAAGCCACGACAACACCCTTAGTATCTGGGCTTTCAAAGAGGATTTGTAGCAGCTGGTCCACGATCTCAGCAAGTACATCTTCGGGCTGGCTTAGCTTCAGATCGAAGACCAAGCCCTCCACTAGGGTACAAAGTCGAGCATGTTTGTCGCGTGCCACATTGGATTCAAGATCGACGTTATCCAGTTCTTCTTCAAGAGCAGCGAATGGGTCATCCTCGTCTTCTTCGTCCCCAAGCCAAGACGAAGAGCCGCTGAGCTTGAGTGTGCCACGTTCTGATCCAGACGCTGATTCGCTGGGTATCGAGGCTGGCTTTGATTTCCCGGTAGGTATAAGTTGCACTGGTTGTGCAGCATTATCACCGAAATGAATGTCAGTGAAATCATCATCTTCTTCATCCTCGGCGTATTTCTGGATCTCCACTGAGCTTCGTGTTCGTCGCATCGCTGCAGCGTCATGCACCAGATTTGGAGATGAGCGGCGCATGCTACCACTGACCTTTGGTCGTAGACTACGCAAGTTTACTGCATGGGGGTTCTTCTCGGGCGAGAAAGATGCGAGCTTCCTCTGGAATGCTAGCTCATCAAGTGGAACCAAATCGGAGTAGTCATCGTCGACTTCCAGCTCTTCAAAGCTTCCTGATCTTGTTGAACGTCTGTCTGAGGCTGGGCTGGCTTTGGCTTCAACGATTGATCCTTGTGTTGCTGGACGAAGGATCTGCGTTTTGGGTTGCGAGTCTTTAGACAGCTTACGCTCCTGTTGATCTCTCGATGCTCGTCTTTGCTCGGCAAGTGAAAGGCCAAGTGGAGGCGGGTTATACTTCATCTCGAAACTCGTCGCTCTCGCTGGATAAAATGGTCGGACTGTTTCAAGAACATCACCTTGGTCCAACTGTAAGTTTGAGCGTACTGTGAGGTCTCCTTCAAAGTCGTCCCCATCCCAGTCATCGACATTGCCATCTGTCTCCGGCCTTGCACGCAAGCTTGCGTATTGCTTCAGCTTCTCTGCAGTGAACTCGCCGTGGAAGGACTCTTTAGGCTTGATTTGAGGGAATTTAAGTGCGGAAGGTGAGATGCCGGAATCGAAATCATCGTCCCAGTTATCGCTGTCATCTGCTTCCTCCGCTTCTTGATATAATTGTGCTGAACGAGATTTCCGATGACCCATCTGCCCGCTTTTGGGTGCAGCGGCTGTTGGCTCGTATAATTGCTTGGTCGGAGGCTCATGTACAATAGGAGGTATGGGACTTCTCGACTTTGGTCTAGACGAAGATCGTCGACTCGATGTTTGCGCATTTGGAGGAGATGACTTGAGGGCTTCATTCCACTCCTGCACACTTTTCACGGCCTGGTCGTACTCTGTAGGCTTTTTCGTCTTTTCCTCTTTTCGCGTACTCATGATCCAGGGATGTTTGAGGAGTTTCTTTGCAGTCACGCGCAAGTTGGGGTCTTTTTGGAAACACTGCATCAAGAAGTCGCGTACCAGTGGACTTGCACCTTCGGGAAGAGGCGGATGATCATCGTTGACAATGCGGAATAGTGCTGGCATGGGTGCGAGTCTGTGATATGGTGGCTTGCCATCTAGTAGTTCGATCACTGTACATCCAAGGGACCATATATCAGAGGCTGTAGTGGAGCCGGAAAGTTCGATGACCTCCGGAGCCATCCAGTATGGTGTGCCGACCACACTTCCCTCTGTTAAACCTTGTGCCTTGGTCGCGACACCAAAATCGGCCAGCTTCACTAAGCCTTCTTTCGTCGTCAAGATGTTGGCGCCTTTGATATCACGATGGATAACACCCTGTTCGTGTAAGAAAAGCAAGCCTTGTAGCACTTGTGATGTGTATAGAGAGACTAGGTTTTCTGGGAATTTGCCAAAGTTCTTGCAAATGCTGTGCAGACTGCCGTTCTCGCAATACTCCAGAATGATGTATAGGTTATCCGTGGTCTTCACGAAGCCTTGATATTTGACAATGTTGGCATGGTTGAGATTCTTCAGTAGGTCGATTTCTTGCATGATCACATTGAGCTCGCTTTTGGGTAGATCCGAGAGGCGGACTTGCTTGATAGCAACAGTCTCGCCTGTGCTCCATTTCAGAGCTCGATAGACACTCCCAAAAGCACCGCGGCCGAGACAGTCACCTAATTGCTACACAACAAGTCAGTAAAAGTCTAGTTTTCTGCAACACCATGTCCAGCAGCAATCCCAATGTTCGCTGGCCAACGGTTCATTTGTTCCGCCGATCATTGATTGTCTCTCCCTGGATCTCTGGAGAAGGGTCCGACGGACTCGCGAGAAGCTGTTGCGAGAGTGCTCCAAATCCAAATCGTGCATATCTATGTTCGTGGTGTGACTACTGGGGAGCGGGTACACGTACAAAGTCTTTCAGTCCTTCCACCTCTTTCGCAGTCCTCTGGACCGTCCCGTCCTTGCTCGGAGGTTTCTCGCGTGGTCCATCTCTGCTGTGCAACGCCGGCTTTGAAGGTCTCCGTCCAGAGTCCTCAATTGTTGGCCTCGACGGCCTACGTCCGGCATCTTCAATTGTCGGTCTGGACGGTCTCCGCCCGAAATCTTCAGGTTGGCTCTCCTTCACTTTGGTATGCTTTGGCCCGGTACTTCCTCCATTCTGTTGCAGCTTTGATGCTCTGCTTGCCGAGCCTCCGGCTGTGCCTGGCCTAGGTCCACCAGAGACCTTCTGGTAGCTTTGCGGAGTGTTCGCGGCCGGAGGAGATCCTATGGTAGGCATTGTGTTTCGGACACCAGATTAAGGCCGATCCAGTGGTTTATGTGCTCGACGTCGACTTCGGACGGGACATTGGCGGCGTCGAGCTTACTGCCTATCGGTCCAGGCAAGCATAGCACTGGCTGTCGTCCAGTGAGCGGGAGCGCGACTTGGTCACGCTGTACGTCTCAGGTTGCTCGTGAAACGGTTCGGGCTAGCGGTGTTGGCAACTTCGGAGACGCGGGCAGAGTTGAGTGTATAGGCGTTGCAGGCTCACGACAACAGTAGGAAAGACAGTATTACACAATGGTAGTGCGCCCTTCAATCTTCAGCCGTGCTCGCACGGTCGTCTGTGGCTTCGAATGGAAAACGCAGGCTCATGGGCGGCGGCAAGGACGTTCGAAACGGGCCCGAGCAGGCGGGACAACGTTTGACGTTTGGGCTGGGGTCAGCAAACAAGAGCCAGTCGATCGGAATTAAGACGCTGCTTTAAACACATATGCACTGCGAGTAAAGAGCGGTGTCTTCAGGCTATCGTGGCATCCATATGTTCTCGATCAATGCCGTGTGACCATGCGACAATGCTGCAGTCTCTTCGTCAGAATTGGGCATGAAGGACTGGAGCTCTGTTCAGGAAGATCCCCCGCCGGACACAAGCAACAATCGGGATCATCATAAGGCAGAAGCACGAGCGATTACGAGTCGTGTCCGTGAATCGTGCACACGCATTTCAAGGATTTCATCAACAATGACATCGATCGAGTTGGCTGCCACCACTACTTCCATGCTTCCATGCAATTTCCAAATTTCGAGTCTGTTGAACCCTTGCCATAAACAACACGGCATCCTGGGGACCCTTGAGTACCATTGATTGTTCTAAGCCGAGACCCCTGCGTGTTCCGTCCTACTTCTCGAATGGTTAGGTTCGAGCAGTATGAGAGTGGTTTCATCCATGAACTGTGAAAAATGCGCTGGGTAGGCCTTTGCTCAGTTGAAGACCGTTGGAAAAGTCAGCACTATTGTGTAGCACGTAAGATGTAAATGTTCAGCTTCTTGGAATTAGGATGCGCCGTCTTCCAAGACATGCTCCCGCGGCTCTCATTGGCGGCTCACATGCTTTCGTGGCTGGCCAACTTGGCGGCTGCGCAAACGGCCCCCTGGCTTAGACGTTAATCCTCTCGACTGCAGTCCTTCGCTCACTACTCACGTATCACAGGCACACGCTGACGACCACCACATTCATTCACCACCACTTTCCTTAACCACACACCAGCTACCTCCCACTCTTTTGAGGAGCATACCCATTCTTTCCATCCTTTTTAACCCCAAATCCCTTAATATCCACCACTTCTAACCCCCAGAACAACACCAATTTCACACCATGTTCGCAAAGGCTTCCACTATCCTCGCCGTCTTCGCCGTCGCTGCGCGCGTCGTTGTCGCAACTCCCCCGGCATGCCTCCTTGCCGCCGTCAAGTACGATGCGCCGCATCTTCCACGCGCGACTGTGCACTAACAATTGCGCAGCGAATGCCCTGACCCTGCCGACATCAAGGCCATCTGCTCCAAGCAGTCCGACAAGGTCACCAGCTACCTCTCCAAGAACTGCGGCGACTCCGAGGACGCCGCCTCCAAGTACTTCAAGGAGGTCTGCGGCGACGCTGGCGAGACCATCTGTATGTTTGCAATCTACACCACCGACCCGCTTTATTTTCAGCAATACTAACAAACTCACCCACAGCTTCCTACTCCTCTTCCTCCGCCACCAAGACCGGCTCCAAGCTCTCCTCCGCAACCGGCACCTCTGGCAACTCCACCGACTCCTCCTCCGCACCCATGATCACCGGCGCCTCCACCCTCGCAACCGGCATCTCAGGCGCAGCTTCTGGCACCGGCACCAACGGCATCTATGCCACTGACGTTAACAACGGCACCCTCGTTTCGACAAAGGTAGCTCAGGCCCGACCACAACCGGAAACGCAGGCACTAGCCCGACCGGCGCTGCTGGCAGCGTCTCGAGCGGTGCCTCGTCCGAGGGCAGCGCTGCCCGCGTTGGAATGGCTGGCCTTGCTGCCATTGGTGCCATGGGCGCTATGCTCGCCCTGTAAGAAGAGCACAGTCTTCGACACATGAACCCAAGGAGCATTTCGACGTGCACCTAATGGGCTGGTACGCGAAATGTGTCTTTGAATCCACCCACGGCATTTTCGTATTCTGCATCAACCTTGCCCTCTCTTACCGAGCGAGGGAGACGAACAACTACAGCACACAGGGGTTTTGCAATTGATTTGGGGAACTTTTGTGGATATTAACAACAAAATTCAAATTGGAGTAACTTTGGAAAGAAAATCCAAGGATGTTTTTGCCTTTCTGGTTTTGTGTTTTCTAGAACGTGTTTTTTTTTTTGGCGTGACATAAGGCAGTGTATGCATAGACTTTGAAGTGATACAATTGTGCTTTTCTCTACTCGTGTTTTCCACGCACAAGCACGCGTTCAGAGACGCCACGCCTCTATATTTGTATTCCACGAGCGATCGTATCACACACGCTACGCACCCAGTCGTTCGCGACCCAAGCCACAACTTCCTGACTGGGAAACACGCGGTATCTGCATATTTTTCACTCAGCTTAGATTTCCATTCATTCTATGACTACCCACCGCGGAATCGCATTGGCAGTATTGCGCCGCGACTGATCAAGCCAGCTTGTCAGCTTTCTAGATATACTACAGACAGTCCCAATTGACACAGCTCAACGAGACTTGAGATGACATTCGTGGTCGACTCAAGAGAATCGTTCATCAAATACTACGCACTCCTCCTTCACGCAATCTTGCCCTTGTTGACAACAAATCCTTCAAACGCACTCAGGATAGCCCAAAGCCTGTTCTCGGCTTCAGGGAACACCAAGCTAGCCGGCGAGTAGAAGACCTCATCGCTGACCTCCTCCGGCTTGCGCGGCAAGCAGTGCATGAACTTCCAGCCCTCCTTCGCACCACCGCGCTGCATCAACTCCTTCGTCACCTGGAACCCAGCAAAGTCTTGCAGGCGCTTCTTCTTCTCTTCCTCCTGGCCCATCGAAACCCAAGTGTCGGTCACGACAATGTCGGCATTCTTGACTGCTTCTTCGGGAACGGTGGTCTCGGTCAGAGTCGATTTGCTGCCGGCGGGAGCGGAGGAGGTGATGATGTCGCGCATGAAGGATGGAATCTCGTAGCCTTTGGGCGTCGCGACGGAGATGTCGACACCAAGTTTCTGAGCACCAATGGCAAGATCGAAGAGGACGTTGTTTGCGTCGCCGACCCAGGCGATCTTGAGGCCTTCAAGACCGAGAGATTTTGAGCTGGGGCTGGTCTGGGTTGAAGGGAAGGCTTCGTGGACGGTGAGGAAGTCGGCGATGGTCTGCAGAGGGTGGTAGAGATCTGAGAGGGCGTTGATCACCGGGACGGAGCTGTGCTTGGCCAGGTCGGCGACGTGGCGTGGCCGTTTACACGCGCGACGATGCAGGAAACCATGCTGGAGATGACAACGGAGGTGTCGTAGAGGGACTCATTGACACCCAGCTGGATATCGTCCTTGCCAAGGAACATAGGGTGCGCGCCCATCATTGCGGCTGCTGCTTCGGTGGAAACGCGAGTGCGGGTCGAGCGCTTGGAGAAAGTCAAGGCGATGCTCTGGCCTGCGAGCGATGATGTGAAGTGTGCGGGCAGAGAGCTGCTCTTCGCGGCGGTCTTGTGAGCTGAGGCATTGCGGACGAGAGCACTGAGTTCTTGTGGTGAGAGGTCCGCGATAGAGAGCAGATGACGAGGTGCGAAGGGTGAAGTTTGCGGTGTTCCTGAGGCGGAAGTTGCGTATAGACGAGCGGTGGGTGTCTGCTTGAGGTTGCGCAAGCAATTGTTGGACGGACGGAGGAGACGGGCGGCCATGGTGGATCTAAATTAAGGCAATTGCCTGTTGTAATAATGATGTGCAGGTGAAGAAATGAATGCACAGCCAATGGCTCTCATAAATATTGGCCTATCTCTCTAGCTGCGTTGAGTCAAGCTCTGACGCATCGGCGGCTGCTTCTCCAGGAAACCAAAATCCGGGGTCGCCCAAAGCGGGTGCCTTTGAGCCAGTCGGCATCGGTTACGCAATCTGCGCGCGGCTGACGAGCTCCATGTGCCGGCATCACCACTCTCATCCTCGTCCTCAACCTGTCACACCTACAACCAACGCCACGCCACCTTCATATCGCAAAACCCAACTACATCGCTCTTCAACGACCAAGAGGTGCCCATGCCCCGGAGGTCTTAGTGATCGCACCCTGCGACTCCAACTGACGACCACTTCCAACACCGTAATGGCCTCCAATGCCTCCGACGAGGCCTCCCGCGGGCGGGATCCTGTGCGCGACGACATCGAGGCCGAGCCTGCATCAGAACGCACACCTTTACTTTCACGACAGTCATCACACGGCGCTACCGATCAGAGCCAACCGACGCGCGAGCATAGCGCATCCGGCCTCTTGCGCGCTCTCAGCAGCCGGCAAGGCGGCAAAGGAACACATAAGAGATGGCCCAGCTTATTAGCACTACTGCTGCTGTGTATCGTCGCTGCACTGATCATGGTCTTCGCGTTCATCACTCCTTCTGTTGTTGAGAAGTACGCACAACAAGCTGTGGTCTTTGAGCCGACCAGCCTCTCCATCGATTCGTTCACATCTGACGGCGTCAAGGCGCGTGTACAGGGTGATTTCATGATGGATGCATCGAAGGTGGATCAAAAGAATGTCCGAAATATTGGCAAAATCGCGACGTGGTTCGCAAGAGAGATCAAGACCGGAGACAGCGACTTGGAGGTGTCGCTCCCAGAATATGGCAATGTTGTATTGGGCACGGCAGACATACCTCCCATCAAAGTCAACATCCGCAATGGACACAAGACACACGTGGACTTCCTCACAGATCTCCAGCCAGGTGACGTAGATGGAATTCGAAGAATCGCGAAAGACTGGATTGATGGACGATTAGGCCAGCTGCGCGTCCTGGCAAAGCCAATGTGCCCTTGAAATCTGGTATCTTCAGCCTTGGCAAGCAGTTGGTCGAGCAAGAAATCACATTCGCCAACGACGACATTCCCACCATGCCACAATACAAGATCAAGAAACTCAACTTCCGTGAAGTTGATATCCCGTCTGGAACGGGTATGGCAGCAGATGTTGCGCTGTTGGTGAAGAATGACTATCCCGTTGACTTCACCATTCCACCACTCGGCTTCGGCATACTGGTAGACAACTGCCACAAAGACGAGCCGTACATCATGATTGCTGATGCGCTTACTCACAACATTCATATCCATCCGCAAGAAGATGTCGAGCTGAACGTGACGGGCAATGTTCGTCAGCTACCAAACGACTTCATCCAGGCTTGTCCGGGCTCGCACGAGTCACCACTCGACAGCATTGTCGGCAAGTACATCTCTGGTAAAGACACCACCATTTATGTGCAAGGCTCAGATTCACCTTCTGAGGACACTCCCGATTGGGTGAGCAACTTGATGAAGGATGTGACCGTTCCAGTCTCACTGCCAGGTCGCTCTTTTGGCTCCTTGATCAAGAACTTCACGCTTGACGACACCCACTTTGGACTCCCAGATCCGTTCGCCGATCCGAGCACCCCAGAGTCCAACCCACGTATCAGCGCCAACATCAAAGCCATCGTTGCGCTACCCGAGGAGATGAACTTCAACATATCCGTAGGCAGAGTTCGCGCCGATGCGGACGTATTCTACAAAGGCAAGAAGCTTGGCAAACTTGATCTTCACAAATGGCAACAGGCCAACAGCACTCGCCTGGCACCAGACAGCGAAGACGACGAGCCATCACTCTTGGTGCAGTCCAGCATTAATGACGCCCCATTGGACATTACAGATGACAATGTCTTTACCGATGTTGTACAGGCACTTCTCTTTGGAGACAAAAGTGTCTTCCTGAGTATCAAAGCACTTGTGGACGTCGAGACCGAGACCGCGCTGGGCGCATTTGCTATCAGGAAAATTCCTGCGGAGGGCCAGGTGCCAGTCAAACGTAGGTGATCACACCTCCTTCACGAATTTATGAAACAGATTGTCCGTCGCCGCCGTATTTACTCCTATGTGATAGAGTAGATAGCTAAGCATATGTGTAACAGCCATCTCACAAGGCGGTAAAGGCTCCCCTGGTGGCGCCATCGACTCCCAATTGCAGCCCAAAGTCTTCAACCTGAGCATTGTCGACACTGAGACATCCCTGACAATATCCGCCCTTGTCAACCTGACAAACCCGACCAACTATTCTGCCACTGTCCCCTATGTCGATATCAACATCTTGAATAACAACACCCTGCTCGGCCACGCGACCGTGAAAGACCTCTACGTCGGCCCAGGCAACAACACCAACATTCCTGTGATAGCATATTGGGATCCTACCACCCTGGGCGGCAAGCCAGGCGCAGCTGTTGGTCGTGAATTTCTGAGCCAGTATATTTCCGGCTGGAACACCACACTCACACTCCAAACCCACAGCAATACCATTCCGGCTCTGCCAACTCTCGGCCGCGCCCTATCCAAATTCCCAGTAACAGTGAACACCCCTCGTCTCGGCGGCGGCGACCCTCCACCATCCCACGACCCCAGTCCAGACCCTGATCCTCCAAAGAAAGACGGCCCGCACTTCATCGAAGACGCCACTTTCCACCTTATCGGGTCCTCGGCCACTTTCACCCTCCTTTCTCCCTTGCGGACCTCGACTCTTTACGTGACTTCGATCAACGCAACTGCTATCTACAAACACCATCCCGCTGGCACAATCTTGTACGATGTGCCGTTCGCTGTCCCGCCGGTGGACGAGTGGGGCAATGGAATCGTCACTCCGAGGTTGCCGGTTGATTGGAGTTTCGGCAGTGTCGGGTACGATGCCGTCAAGCGAGCGCTGGGTGGTAGTCTGAAGTTGGGTGCTGAAGCGACCGTTGGCGTGAAGATCGGGAACTGGGAGGAGGAGTTTGGTTTGTTGGTGGCGGAATCGGGGCAAAGGTTAGGCTCTAGTTTCTTCTTGCTATTCTCTTTGTTCTTCAGCACGGTTCGTCGGCTTCAGGAGTTGGATCGCGATGTAGAAACAGACTTCGTTCGGCGCTGATCTTGGTAGTTGCCTCGGTATATACATATGGGATTTTCTTCTTCATCTTCAACTTCAATGGCGGCTACACCATCAACTGTCTTTATTTCGCGGACTCGGATCTTCAGACGAGAAGTCGCTCATGATTGGTGACTATAGAGTTGAGGTATGGAAAGCGTTGAATGATGCAAGCGTTGCTGTTGACCTTGCCGGGCTCGTTCATACAAGCGGAAGGGGACATTCGGAATGCGCTTCACATTCACATGCAGCAAACTGCCAAGCCTGTCATCACACGCTCGCCACGTCATCTGGTGCATTCGACGAAGCGCTGGACGCCCGTCGACCTATCTTTCTGCTTGTCACTACACAATGTCATTGGCCACGTAGGTCAACAACCTTCTAGTCCAATCCAACATTCTGAAGCAACAACAGCTTCTTCACTGGCGTAAAACTTCGAGCGCACACCTTCTCACGCGCCGATTGTATCTAAGATCACTAGCGCCTACGAGCGAGAGCGGCGCTATTACACGAGCACTCAGCATACAAGCACTCAATTATCATCCCACCAGTTGCTCAAGATGACGCTTCCAAAGAACGCCGTCCCATACGCCGACTGTTCGCTACAAGAGCTGCGCAAATTCATCACAGACAGACACATACCGTGCGAACACGCTCTTGAGTCGAGCGACAGCGACCCTCGCGAAAACCATTCCAGTAATGAAATTCAGAAGCTGATCGCTGCTCTTCTGGACTCCGACGCCACCATCACTTTCAGATTCTTTGACCTGCCGATCGAGTTGCGCAACCACATCTACGCCTTGTACATGCTGGACATCACTGAGAACGAGCCTCTTACGAAAGCGGAGCTCTTCGAGCGGCTTCTGTCGATCTCATGCGGTTTCGAGAAAGAGGCACGCGATGTTTTCGAGAGAGGCAAGTATCCGATTCTCCCGAGTGACGTGCCTCGCAAGACTGCGGCCCTCGAGTGGGAGATTGGGAGGATCATGAGGCTGGTGTTGAAGGAGACGAGGAAGCCGAAGGCAAGCAAGTCGTGAAGTAGTCGTTGCCACGGAATACTTGAAGTCTGGTGAGCAATGGCGTTGAGATAGAAGTCAAAGTCGAAGAACTACAGAGCGACCAACCATTAAGACAGAGGTGGCAAACAAGACCTCGAGCACGTGGTTTGAGACAAAGGCTGGATTGATAGCTTGTTCAATAATCCTGGACACACTCCAGCTGAGATGCGTGTTTCTCTTTTGGCCACGATTGGTTTGCTACACTTCGGTTTCAAAATTGAAAGGTGATGCGACGGAGACGGTCTTGTATTTCCTGTACGAGTTTACTGCTTTTTGATTACCTAGACATCAGTCGGCTCAAGACAAACGACATGATTGCCGAGTAGCTTATCAATGATAAACAGTTCGCGGAAAGTACTAGCTATCTATTCTTCGCTTGAGAGGGTTCTTGACTTGCTCTTAGGGTCAAGGTATGGCTTCTCACCAATTCCAACGGCACGGTGGCCGAGACGCTCGCCCAGCTTTGCGTAGTCGTTGGTGGCGGAGTGGAACACACTGCGGTTGTCCCAGATCGCTGCTTCGCGTTAGCTCATCTATCGATCTACTTGCGGACAGGCTAGGTAGGTTCTCACCAAGATCGTTCGGCTGCTTCCACCTGAAGCGGACTTGCAGATCGTGGTTCTGCTCAATGATACGATAGAAACTGGCCAAAAGTTCCTTGCTCTCCCGTTCAGAGAGCTCATTGATCCTCTGAGGGAAATTCCCAATTGCGTAGATCGATTTCCAGCCTGTCACTGGGTTGGTGCGAACAACTGGGTGCACAGCCAGAAGGTCCCGACCAACTTTTCGGGATTTCCGCGTGCTTGCTCGTAGATCCTGTGTCTCTGAGGGTTGGCAGCTTCAGCTTTGAGAAAACCTTCACCTGAGAAAGTCGCAGTCAGGCGTTCGAAGAATTGCTGGTATGCATCGCTGAATCGGTCGTAGATCTCATAGCCAGAAGCCCACAAAGTGTCGCCGCCTGATTTAGGGAGCTCTGTCAGACGGAGACTGGTGTAGTCTGCCGGATACGGCTCGAACTGAATGTCGCTGTGCCATGAGGCAGCACCACCCTTGCGGTCGTCGCGATCCTTCTTGTCGTAGAGGCCGAATCCTCTGGAAGTGATTGTGCTGATCTCCTGATCAGGGACGCCAAATTCATGCGAGCTGTTGAGCAGTGGGTGAATGTGCAGTGTTGAGTCAGTTGGTTTTCCGCTCAGTTCTCCGAGACGCTGGACTAGTGCCTTTTGGATGTCGTCGGTGAGGTTGTCTTGTTTGCGGAAGAACACAACACCCCGCTGTGAGACTACACGTGTATTAGTATACTGTTCAGCACGATCTCTGTACGCAACACATGCGACGTACTGGTGATTGCCAGATCACGGATCAGGTCGTCAGCGTTCTCGGCGTTGATGATCTCGTTGACTAAATTGACGTCGACGTATTCGCGCCCGATGACCGGCGTGCTCTCTTCGAACTTGAACTTATCGAGGGCTCCTGATGGCAACAATGGCTCTCGATGTTGTTTAGCAGGTTCCTCGGCCTGCAGAGTAATAGCAGGCTGAGCCGTGGTGGTAGTAGTGGTCGACATCGTTGTAAATATACCAATACACGAATGCCTTCAGCTGTGTCAAATGCTGCAGGTAAGATGCATAGAAGGGATCAATAACAATAAGCTCTTATATAAGCCATCATATGGGTCATCACATCGACTCATAGCCACGCCCAGCTCCTCTCCTCCGCTATCTCCAGAAGTAAGCGAGAAGCGACCTCAGCACACAATGGACGTTCAGAATCACGCCATAGCAAGCGATAGCAAACGACCGGCAACTGTTCAGAAGCACGACATGTTATGTACAGAAACGCAATATTCCCGACCATTCCATGGCCATTTCTAGCTGTGCTACTCCACTTCATATCGATATCAGAAGCTCTAGACGTCGAGTCCCCGCTTCAAGATGGGCCATTGCCATGCACGTCGGCACGGTAGTCCGACTGCATCATACGTTATCTTCAGCTGTGCATACCATTTGTCTGCCGTAGCATGCGCTGAGACGGCACTTCCAGAGCATAATCGTTGCCACGTTCACGCTAGGAAGGCAACATGCCGTTTATGCTAGTACATAACATCCTGGCCCTAGAGAAGCACGACCAGATTATATGCAGAGTCACGTATCGCGCGCGACGCTAGTTCGTTGATCGATGGATACTGAGAAACAACATCAACAGTTGCGGTGGCGGAGTCGTCCAGCACTGGTCCGCGCTTATGTACTGGCAATACTCGTTCGAAGTCACTCGGGACGAATGGACTAAGATAGCAATATAGATAGGAAGGTTAGCAATGCATCTGCGCATCAAAGCAATAACAAGTCCACATGCTCTTTAGCTACACGGCTAGTTAATGCAAAACAAAAGGCGGGTCAAGGTGAGGGTCTCATCGATGGCTGTAATTCTTCTTACCGGTATTATTGTAGTGCTATATCCTCAAGCAAAAGGTCGCTTATATGCGGCGAAAACAAAAACATACAACAGGCGGATTCCCAGATGGTCACCCACTCTAGTACTAGTCGCCCGGTTCAGTGCTTATGTATGGCAGAGCGGACGGGATGCCCAGTTTTCACTGACCTATGGTCGTATGTATCTGTTATTGTCGCTATTGATGCTGTAAAGTTCATTTGCGATGATTGCGTTGATATAAAGAGGCCCTCATCGCTTCTCCGAAGCTGTCGACTCGATGATCTGCTCAACTCGGAACGAATCCACCGTCGCGTTCTTGAACTTCCTAGCAGGAACTTTGCTCTCAAACAAAATCAAGCTCCGCATAACTACGACCCTTAGGTTCTGGCAAGCGAAAGAATGCCCACGTAAGACACAAGAAAGAAGTGCCGGCCCAGAAGAAGCCTGCTTTGGCCTTCCAGTTCCAGTAGGCTGGGTTTAACATGTACGGCGTGATCACGCCGTTAATGATGCCCTGACAGTTGTACAGGCTGCGGGCCAGCACAATAGTCTTCGTGCGCAAACGGCTTGAAGGAATCTCAGCGACTACTGAGTACGCTACCGTCCCAACACCAATGTCGTAGCACAGTGTGAAGAGTAGCAGGAGCGTGCCGCTCCCGTACGACGCTCCCTTACTCTTAGATAAGCTAGTGAAGCCAAGAGACAGGAGGATCAGGAACTGGCCAGTCAAGCCGCAGAGGTAGATCGTTCGTCGACCGAGATATGTCATTGCAAACCATGAGATGACAACTCCAATGATGGCGACGGAGTATGTGGCCATCGAAAATTCAAAGGATATTGTTGTCGGCAGGCCTGCTTGTTGGAAGAAGTAGGCGGCATATGAGATTAGTGATGCACCGCTAGCCGCCTGCATGACCCAAGCGACGCAGGTGATCTCCGTCCGCCGCAGATTGACGCCTTTGAAGCACTCGAGATACGACGTACCGCTCTCCAACTCCTTCTCGATGTCGTCGGTATGCCGCATCATGCTGATGGTGTTGTCAAGCTGCGTTTCCGTCTGAGCTGAATGGAGTCGTTGCAGAGCTTTCTTTGCAGCCTCGTACTTCTCGTGACGAACAAGCCACCAAGGCGACTCAGGCGCCAACGCGATACCGACAATGAGAGGGATGGGCCAAATCCATTGCAGGGCATAGGGGATGCGATAGCTCCATTGATCCTCGCGGTAAAGCAGGCCTCGAAGCACACCACTGCCGATGAGCTGGCCAAAGCCCCAGCACATGTTGACATAGGTCGTGAGATAGCCTCTCAGCTTGACCGGACAAACCTCCGCAGCATAAGCTGTCGTCAAGGTCTGAAATACTCCCCATGGAACGCCCATAAGAATGACCGCGACCTGCAATGTCTCTATGTTCTGAGCAAAGACCGGAATAAAGATGAGTCCAGTAAGCAGGATGAGACTACGATCATGGTCCATCGAAAGCCAATGCGATCGCAAACGATGCCATTGAGCAGCAATCCTAGGATCTCACCAACTCGCGCTCCATTTCCAAGTCCAGCTTGCCACGGTGCGGGAATCTGCCATTTACCTTTCGCTGTCAACGTTCCGTACTTGTGCTGAAAAGTCGGATACGCGAAAAAAGCTCCGATCAGCACCAGGTCGTAGCCTTCCATAACAACAGCCGTGCTGAAGAATATGGACCACATTACAGCCTTTGGGTACGTCCGTACGGCTTGTCGCAGGGTCATTTGATGCTCAGCATCTGTGGCTGCCTGCAACAGTATTAGCAAGAATTCATTTCAATCGGATCTCACGGCTTAGAGCCGCCCGGCCGGTGCTACGGCATTTTTTGGCTATGAAGGTGCCGCGGAGAGGTGGACTATGACTGTCGCTACTTGCCTTCGCCTCGCTGCTGAGATTCACGAACTTCGAATCCGACTCGGCCAGCTTCTGGACTACATCGTCATCCAACTCGATGGTGTTGTTTGGCCTGACATCCGCAGACCCATGGTCTCGGTTGTCGGTCGCCATGCTGGGCGTGGAGAGCGTGTTCATGAGTGATCGAAGGTTTGCGTCGCGGCAAGCCTCTTTTACTTCACATTTTGCTCTCTCGTGCTTACACAACGTGCCGCATGCTCATGCGCATACTCGTAGCGAGCCCAAGACGAGATGGTGGGATGGCGTGCTCGCGGATGTCATGGTGTGGGTGTGACGGCAAAGGCCGAGGCAATGCAATGCAGTCTCCATCTCCACTTTCCGGCAGCTTTACAGCGTGCTTGAAGGACCTGTGGTAGCAGCAGATCGGACAAGATCCCCTGTTTTTACTGACCTACAATCGTGTGTGCTAAGCATTTATTCTCCAACTTCTCTAATTACGAGCAAAAAGTAGAGGCTGCAAGGTTCAGAAGAAAGTCGCTACTTTAGCTGGCCCCTATATACTATAGATTGAATTTATAGAGGGGAGGCACGGAAGCTTGGATCTGCTAATGCCTGACGTATCTTCTTGAATAAATGCAGCTCTACTGGCCAACCTCGAAGCTCTTCACCGTAACACTACCACCCAACTTCTGCGTCGCATAATTGAGAATACCAAAGCGATAGCCGATGAAGAAGTAATACGTCGTGTTCATCGCGTACGGCGTACCAAGCTGCTGGAACGTCTTGCCATCAGAACTCCAGCTGAACGTTCCCAGATGATCGGACGCAGGCGCGACATTGGCTTCGAGACGGAACCAAACATCAGTGCTCTTCGCAGGGAGTTTGGCACTTGCCTGGACTGCACCGGTGCTGATCGTGTTCCAGTTTGCACCGAGCTTGAGATCCTTCCAGAGACTGACGGTGCCATCTTGAACAGCGATGTAGGCCATGTTGTCGCGGAAGAGTGCCAGACCTGCGCGATCGCCTGTAGCCATGGATGAGATGTCAAGACGGATAGTGGCGGAGCTCTTCGGGCCAGGAATGCGATGGGTCAGAGTGTTCTTGGCGCGGAAGAGGTCGTTCGTCACAGTGGCAGTCTTCAGAACCAGACCTCCACCTTGTTTGAAAGAGAAGCAGAAGTGTCGGGATTGTGGTTCCATTCCCACTGAGGGCCGAGTGTAGGACCTGCGAAGGTTTGTGTGCGATTGTAGGGTGCTACCGGGCGTGGCGTGACTGGGTAGTTGTTGGCAACAGCGAAGCTATTGCTCGATGGCAGTTGTGGCCAGCCATTGGCATCCCATTTGAAAGGAGATAGAACTGGCACGCGACCTCCGGGGTAGGCATCCATGAAGGCAAGATAGTACCAGTCGCCGTTTGGTGTATCGACAATACCTCCCTGATGCGGGTTGCCGCCACCGGAAGCTGGCGCTGTAACAGCATCGGCGAAGACCTTGAGCTCGTAAGGTCCGAGTGGACCACCAGAAGATTTGAGGATCCATTCCCGATTCGCAGGCTGGGTAACGAGGATATAGTAGACTCCTTTGATCTGGTACATTCGCGAACCCTCAAGGTAGATGGCGGCGTTGTAAACCGAGGTGGTGTCCTTTTGTGTCAGATCGTTGTTGAGACGAGCCACGCTGAGTTTGGTGTTACCGTATGCAACGTAAATATCATCTTTGTCGTCAAAGAGAATGCCACAGTCGTAGTAGCAGGTGTTAATGGTGGAAGCAAGGCTCCATTTACCAGCAGGGTCGGAAGCCGTGTAGATGTAAGTCTTGTCGAAGCCAATACATCCAATCCAGTACCAGGTCTTGTTGCTCTGGCGATAGCGCATGCTACTAGCCCAGATACCTTTGACGTATGCCTGCTTGCCATTCTCGAGACTGTAAGCTTGAGGGTCATTGAACTCAAGGCGAGGCACAGAGTGGCCAATATATTGCCAGTTCACAAGATCGCCAGACTTCAAGATAGGTGCACCAGGCGAGAAGGCCATCGTGGAAGCAGAGTAGTAGTAATCATTGCCGACACGGAAGATGTCAATGTCTGCCAGGTCTTCCCACAGTACAGGATTCGTATAGGTTGTAGCTGCCGCGGCGGTGAGAGGTGCTGGAGTTGGATTGGCCAGGGCCGCACCAAAGAGGGCAGCGGCCACTACGCAAAGATTTGCCTTCATTGTGATGATCTCTAATGCCCAGGAAGATGTGAGGGCGAGCTCAATGGCAAAGACATTTCGACAAGGAGGCGGTGGTTACATATGTCTAGAAGCTCTCGTATAGGCATGTCGATCTCAAACCGGCTAATAAGGAAGATTTTGATTGTCTGCAAGAAGATCAACAGCTATAGGTGGAAGAAGAAGTTCGTCTATAACTCATACACAAGCTCTAACCTTGAACGATGATGTAAATTGCATGGCGCCCAAGTACCACGCCCGGGAAGTGGAGTCCTTTGATCCTTCCCCGCACCCAAACAGACATCCCGGCAAAAGGCGAAACGCCTTGACATGTCTTGGCTCGACAGCTTCACAGCACATGACAGCGCCGGACCTTTCTTGCATCGTTGTACATATCGCAATATGCAGGCAGTCATTACGGTGCTGAGACCAGAGCGTGTCCTGCTATGTCTGCGGTCTAGTCGCTGCTTCGTATGGGTGCCATCAATCACAATCAAATGATGTGACGGCTACTGTAACGATAGCTCGAGGTCAATCTCAGCCGCACAAGGCGCGTTCTTGCAGCAAGATAAGGATGTTCAAGCCTGTGATGGCACTCTTCATACACTCACCCTGTCTCAGTACCGCAGACTACATCGTCAGGCTCTTCTACGAGGCACAACCAGATTCAGTCCGCACCAAATCACCTCCTACTAGCCCATCCGGTGGAAGTCCAGCCCTGGTTATACTACCGCAGGCGCAGGGGAAGCTCTATGCTAGGATGCGTACGAAATGAAGCTCGTCTCGCCGCAGCTTCAAGAGTCAAGCAAACGTAACCAGCGTATAGCACTTCTGGGGCCATGGCTTATCTTCCTCGGTATTGCCGGTACGATCGCCACTGTCTTCTCGGTGGTGTCAACCCAAGGTGCTGGGATCTCCTCGGGTTTCACGAAGGGTCTTTTCTATTGCGACAGCAATAACAAAATCCGCTACAAGTACTCGGACAACAGCTTTGAAGACCGATCGCCATACTGGGATGGCAATCTGTTCCTCTCAGTCACCATGGGCTTTCATGGGTTATCGTTCGCTGAAGCTAAAACGATAGATATCCTCTTCGACCTGGTCTGCGGACGAGGATCGCAAATTTTTGTTAGCTGGCTTACCTACCCAATACTTCGGCGCTCGATACTTCGTTCTATAGAGATTCGAGACTTTTCGTTGGCTTTACTGGTCCCGTTCTTCCTGGAGCGAATATCTGCTAACACACTGTGGGCTATCCTTGCAAACATGAGGAAAGTCAGGTGAAAGGAGCCCGAGTCGGGAGAACAGATCCAAAGATCTAAACTCAGGTTAGACTGGCGCATGATTCTGCTTATCCTGGTCGGAAGCTATATTCTCGCACTGCCTACCTTCTTCTCCGCTATGACATCGTAGCAGGCACTTGGTGCTCCCTTTGTTCCGACTACTGACGGAGGGTCGAGCTACATGTCGACAGAAAATCTTACGATACCGGACTTTGTCGTATTCAATGCCCAACTGATTGGATTGCCGGAGGGTTTCCCACTTTACAACAAGACCAGCGATACTCATTTGTTCGCAGCTTTGATCGGATGTAAGTCATTGAGACTCAGTAAAGGACAACATGGCACTAATTCTTTGCTCAGATCATGATGGACTTGAACAGGCTTCGGATCTCTGGACCCATGACTGGCGTTTGAACACAAACCCCAACACAACCATCCCCAGTCATCGGGCAGCCGAGTTTCTCGCGTCAGAATTAGCTTTCAATCGTACTCGAGACTCCCTTCCGGAGCAGCAAAATGTGACAGATTCGAATAGACCGCCCATGTGGTCTTTTACACTATGGCCACACAATGCTGTTTGGGACTCGGACGGCTATTACAAATTTCTCCCCGAGACTGAAACCGGCCTCGATTATTTGACCAGTTCGATTGTCATCATGAACATGACCTACTCACTTGATGTCCCGATTGCATTGGCCCAAAATCCTTATGACCGCGATCCGTCATCCTCCACGTACTACGGATATGGCGAGAACAAGGCCGCCGATGGAGACGAACTAGCTTCGATCGGCAAATGTCTTCCATCAAAAGCATACATATGGGGCTTCTCATCGCTCATGTTCTTCACCTTCTGCATGCTCACCATTGCCGTATCCTTCTTGTTGATGGCGTTACACTACGATCCATACTTCAATAGCATGGCAGACCGCTACAAGCTAGAGATCAGCCCTTACCGCGATGTTCTGGATCTCGCGGGGGAAATCCGCTCCCATTATGGCGAAGCTGAATCGGAAGCGATGACAGCAACGGCGCTAGACAAAGCCATGCAAACGAGCCCTGCGACCGCCGGACTAGAGACGGAGACTTTGCACAAATCGAGAAAGGCGAGATGGAAGCAAAGCAAACAGTACCCAAGGCTGCCAACATGGAATGAGCTTCGGAGGAAGTCGGCGGCCGTCGAGAGCAGTAATACTGATGCCGAGCAGTCGCTGATAGCTAGCGGGCTTGATGCACAAGGATCTGAGCTCGAGATGGCGAAATTGCCAGCCAAGGTCTTCACCAGACGAGACTCATGAACGAAGTTCCTCCACTTCGATCTGAACTCGTGCTCACTTGAGCCAATGCCAATGCCAATGAGGCAATATACAGCATATCCACACAGGGAGAGAACTTCAACCGAGGACAACAAGTAATTTGACTGCTTCGGAGCAAGGCATATGCTTCACATCAAGCCCATGCTCCAACTAAACTCATACCAATTGCTCCGAGAACCACCCACGAACAAGCTCCCACCCTGCGGAGTCCACGCAAAGTCCTCCAGCTTCTGTCGCTGAGGAAGTCTTCTACTAGCAGCTCAGTCAACGAAGCGTAGACCAGCAAGCCTGCGGAAATTGCGTTCATGATGCCGACGAGTAACAGTCCAGCCTGCGAGTCTGGACTATATGAGGAGTGAAGTGCGAGACCTATGGCTTGTCCTATTGGAGTCCTACGTCATGGAGTCAGCATCGTCGCCCTAGTTGGTTGGAGGTTGGTTCTGAACGTACGTGCAGCCGTAGGCGAGGCACATGAACCACGGCTTGACAGCTTTGGGAGGCCATCTCAGCGCAGCGATGCGTGCACCTAGTGCGAGACCTTCGAACGTTTCTATGATGATATCGTCAACTGCTGTTCTTCAAGGCACTTGGTAACACGACAGAGCCGACTCACGATGAAACACAATCGCGATCCACAAAATGATAAACTCCCTGCCCGCCGAAACGCTCAAATTCATGCCGATGAAGACGCTGTGAAATAGAATGCCAACCTCCAGCAGCACGCATTGGAGGAATGCTTTCCGATGCTCTTGCTCTGTGGACAACGTGATCTTGGCGTCTGGATCAAAGTCTCCGTCGGAGTGGTCATGTTTCTCGCCACTGCTGGGAGGAGGCCTGGTGATAGTCGGGGCATCTTCAATATTGCCCCCAGTGCTTTGGCTACGTCCATCCTCGCCAATCGTCCGACGCTCTGTGCCACGAGGCAAAGTCAACGCCCCGGTACTAGCGTCCATTGGTGCAGCGCAACACCTTTTCTCCGGACTGAAAGTCATCTCAATGCCAGCAATTAGGAAAATCGCAAGGAGCGCAATGGCTCCAGGCATGGCAGGGTAGTCATCGGTCCAGAAGCCAGACAGGCAAGGATCGCCCAGCGAGATGAATGCTGTCGGTAGCAGGTGTACAAAGGCGGTGGCGAGCAAGACTCCAGTACCAAAATGGCGAACAACGAAAAGCACACTTGCTGGTATGCGGAGACGAGGAAATTTGAGGACGAGCAGTGGGAATGCACATGCTAGTGACGACACCGCGAGAACGACGAATAGAGCTCCAACATGTAGACCCAAGTTGTAATCGGCCGGGTCGTAAGCTCGGCCTGAATGGCATTCTGCGCTTGCACCATCGGCTTGCCGGCGAAACATGGTGAAGTGCCGGGCGTTCGCAAACGCAAGCAATGTTCACACGGCCGCACACGCAGTGGCGATTGTATAAGTAGACTATAGTTCTCGAGCACCCGAATGGTTTCGGGCGATGTCGCGTATATGAGCGAGGATGTCGTGGTCGCCAAGGCGCCTAAGTTCTAGCCTCGGAGGCCTTTTCTTGGTATGCTTCGGGTGCTGCAGGTTTATTACTCCATCATCATCCCATCGTGCCCGATTCGTTGTCCATTTGCGTCATCTGCGTGTTCGTCGTCGAAAACGGTCTGGTGTTTCTGGATCCATCGGTTGTAAGGCTGAATCCTGCGGCGTTGATGGATTGTTTGTTTGTGGTCACGAAAGCGGGCAGGCATGCCAATGCCACGACGCCGAGGAAAGTGGGCATGGCACCGCATCATCCGACCTTACCGTCGAGCACAATTGGAATTACATTTCAGTAAGACTTTGGCCATCGAAACGTTCATCTGCCATACTGCGGTTTGTGTCCGGATCTACTTCGAAGACTTCGACATTGAAGTAGTGGCACCTCTCTGCCAGCAGACACAGCTCCTAAATGACGCGTATGAAATAATTGCTCAGCAGCCTCGTCTTTATTGATTCAATCTAGCTACTTCGCTGTCTGTGAGTCCGCATCGACTCTCGCATTACCACACTGTTGCATCTGCCTGCAGCACCTGCTTCAGATTGACCACCGTAGCACTGAACGGCGTGTGCAGACCCTCAGCCCTGCCATCGTACGTCTCACCACCATAGATCAGCAGGTGATCCGGCTTCTTCTTGAAGATCTGGATGGCACGACTGTACACCGCTCCAGCTGGAGTTGCATGCTCCTCCCACTTGTCCGGATCTCCGCCAGCTCTGTTGGTAAACACTGACCGCTTGTCGGCGTCGGACACCACAATGGTGCCCAAAGGTCCGCCGACTGGGCTCCAGACCACGTACGGCGAGGCATTCGGAGCCACGCCGTTGATGACGATTGGCCGGCCCTTGCTGAGGCGGAAGTCTAGTGGACTGTCGGCCATCACATAGTACACCTATTATTACATGTCAGCCTGACAGCGGCTCTCAATACATTTCGGAAAAGTCTCTCGCTTCGACATACTGGATAGTTGACGCCATAGGAAGAAGAGTTGCCGATTGGAAGCTCGTGAACAAGAATCCATTTCTTGATTGGCTTAATGTAAGCAATCACAGTCATGCCAGGACGAGCTTCGTAGAGGTCGTAAGCAACATCGTTGACCACTGGACCCCAGTGCTTCAGGTCGCGAGATGTCTGGTGCGCAAGCTTCTGGCCGTGGAGCGGGTCACGCTGGTCTGAGTAGTATGCAACGAGCTGGCCTTGGTATTGCCTGATCAGATGCGTCAGTACTTTCATTCCTCAATTGATGATTGGTTCCAACTTACAAGAGATATGGCTCCCAGATAGGGTTGGCACCATTGGTGGTGTTTGGACGTCCTCCTTCGGCGATATGACTGACAAAGTGCCAGGTCCTTGCTCGGTCGGTACTGGCATACAAGTCGATGCGGGTGCCGTTGTTGTTCCAGCTGTTACCAGAACCCATGATGGTGCCAGCAGGGTAGCCAGCCAAAGGCTCCGTGAGCTCAGTCAAAGCGGGCTGTGCACTGAATCCCCAGCCATTGACTTGGTCGGTCAAGTTTGAGATGTACGTCCAGTGAGCACCACCGTCTTTGCTTTCGAAGACCGGGAAGTAGTTTGGGTTGTGGCCGGACAGCGAAGAGGTGGCGATGATAGTGCCGTCTTGCAGCTCTGTGTAACGCGGGTAGGTGATACTCTCGTTACCAGTCGTCTGATAGATGGTATTGTTCGTAAAGTATCCCCATGGCTTTGGTTGCTTGCCCCAGCCGGGAGGTGTTGCAATGGCGACTTGCGCAAGAAGCGCCACAGCAGCAACAGAGAAGAGCATCTCGGTGATTCGTGGCGAAGCTTGTCTGCAGTTCGGTGGACTCCAAGGCTGTCCTGCTCAAGCTATTTGTATGTTGTGTAGCTTTCCGTTGTTGCTGAGCTAACGCACAACAGAGTTCGTTATATGAGTTCAGCCTAATTCTCTATACTTGATCTTCCCCTCATTGGAGCCGCTTTTCTGTATACTATACGAGAAAACGCGGAAGGACAGATGCAATGCATCCGCAGGCCTTTCGGCTCATTGTGTAGCTTCAAGCATTTTCCAGCTTGGGAAGCTTGAAACAAAGTATTGTCATTTTTTCACTCTTGTGAATACTTGCTTGTATATACATCAATATGTGGTCGAGGAAGTTAAAGCTGTCTGAACTGAGGAAAGCGCTAACTCGTTTAAAGCTCATCATTGTCATTATACTACTCTACCAGGCCGTGCCATACCACGACCTTTCAGCCTATTAACCTTTCATGATCTCTCATAACAAGCATCAACCGAGATGCCGCTTCGCCATAAAGACAATACAATGAAATACGAAAAGTTTTTCCCCTCATCTGCCGCTCCATGGTGGGCTTCCCCGGCTAAGAGCCGCCTGCTCACCGAAGAGAAGCGCAGCATTTGCATGGCCGTACCGACCAAGGACCCATGCTATATTACCATTACCCATGGTTGGTGTCACCTGCCTTCGTTGACAACCAGACCTTGTTCGAGAATCCTTCCGTGGCAGATTGAGGGTTTAGCCGTAAGCCTCGGAGTGGCGTTTAGGGCATTTTAACCGGATCGACACTTCACAATCGTCCGAACTCCTCTTTCATGAAGCCAAGTCGCTGCCTTGCTCTTCTTCTAAACAACAGAGTCCTTAGATGCCGGAATCGAGCGCTGCGATCGGAGTGTGCTCGTTGAATGCCCACCAATCTCTGCAGGTCTGGCTGACGGTGCTCGGAATCTTGACCTGAGTATGAACAAGGTCTGGGCTTTCGAGGACTTCGATAATCATGCCCAAGCTCAGATGCCAGGCGATGTGGCAATGGAACGGCCATGCGCCGGGGTTGTCCTGGAACCACTGAATGACCAAGTGGCCATTGGGCCTCACCAACTGCACGTCACGTCTTTGCGGATTGGACGGGTTGACGTAAGTGTTGCCATCCCATTCACCCTCGCCTTCAGCAAGTACGAAGATGTTGTGGCCGTGAAGATGCATCGGGTGAGAATTGCCGTTCTTGTTGTGAATGACAAAGCGGACGGATGGTACGCTGCTGTTGTACTGGTAGACGTTCTGTCTGACATCGAAGTCGGTGTAGCCCATCTTTGCGCGAAGCAAGATGGGGTCATCGAAGTTGACAATGGCGGAGACGTTGTTCATCCACCACTTGCCGTGGGTGCCGTTTGAGTGGCCTTCCATGGTGACGTCGACGCACTCGCCAGGCTCACCGGGGTCAAGTGACAGGACTGGCACGGTCTTCTCGAGCGGGTCGTTGAAGCAGTAGGAGTTGTTGTATTCAGGCCAAGGTGAGGAGAATGGCAGCTGACTGTCGTCGGCATCCTCGTAGTAAACAGCGGCTTTGCCGACATTCTGGCCGTCATTGGCAGCGCAGCCATCGGGTGCGACAGCACGCAGCCAGTATGCACCCTGAGTGCTGGTCGTGACACCTTGAATGAGTACATCAGACCGCTGGCCTACACCCAGCGTGACGACGTTGGTCTCGTATGGCTCGATCTCAACATAGTCGTTCGCCATGACCTTGAAAGTGTGGCCATCGAGAGAAACCTTGAGAAGAGACTCAGCGGAGGTGTTGATAAGGCGAAGACGATGAGTCTTGCCGGAGGTGAGGTTGAACCTAGAGATGGGAGCCATCTCGCACATCAAATCGCCTGCATTCGAGCAGTTGTACGGATTCTTGCCGTTGATCAAGATGTTCTTGGAGTAAGGGTACTGCGGGCTCTCGGACAGAGGCACGCTGAGACGGGCAAGAAGATCTGCATAGTAGTCATGGTACCAGTCGGACATCTGAGCGGGACCGAGATCGATGTCATATGTTGTGGCATTTGGACCGTGATGATGACCGGCCCGGTCAGGCCATTTGCGAACTGAGAGCTGTAGGGCTGTGCCAGTATGATGTACCGTAGAGCTCGGCAGGGAAATGTAGACAAATGTCGATCCGGGTGCAATGGGGCAGATAGATACACCAGGTACACCATCGTAGGGCTGGCTGCCCTTTTGCAGGATACCATGCCAGTGGATACCAGTTCCCTCGTCCGTAAGGTTGTTTGTCAGAGACACCTCAATCGTGTCACCCCAATTGGCCTCGATAGCTGGACCGGGGAACTGTCCGTTGACCAGCAGACAGGTGATATTGACACCATCCGGAGCACAAGGCTGCTTAGTGATAGTCCAATTGTACTTGCGAGTCACACCGGTGATGGGGTAGTCGGTGTAGTAGTTCGTGTCGGAATTTCTCAGTCCCCATGGCTTGCCACCAGGCAAAGGCTAATAAGGATGTTAGCACGCAATCTTCGAAACCTCCAAAGCACCATCGACGCATCATCACCACACTGGCAGTGGTTCCAATTCCCAATGTGAGGCTGTGCAATCGGTGCTTGTACATGATGGAGTGGGCCAATGGCAAGCGATCTGACTTACGTTGTTCTTGAAGAATTCCGGGTAGTAGTCTGCCTGTTTGGTACCCAACTCGGAGTACGAGTTGTATGACCATGTCAAACCCGGACCAGGCGACTGATTCTGCTGCGCCGAGAGCGGCGAAAGCAGCAGCGGACACGATTGAGGCAATCATGGTCGCTCTGTTGAACTGAAAATGTGGCTGAGGAGAAGAAAGAGACCTGCACATCAAAAGCCAAAGAGGCGTCCCATGGGTTTATGAAGGGCTTCCATGAGGCAAACAGACCTACGGGCATTTTTCCAGGTCTAGCACTATCGACGACTCAACGCCTTGTCAAACCCCAAGAAATCGTTCTAAACTTTCTCAGCATGACGCGTGTGAGTTGCCGTGCCTGCCACGCCTGCCTGTACCTGGCAGTGGATATATCGCTATGCCGCTTCTCAGGGCCGTGGCGGTCTTCGGCCACTCGACGTGCATCTTAGCATGTCAAATGTGCCGATTCAAGCTGCGAAGAGGTCTAAGCCCGTCCGCGGCACGTGTTGGTGCTCTGCATCGACCGACCATTGCTCGATGCTTAGAGAAGCATCGCAAGCACGGGACGAGCTCCGTGTTGTTGCTGGAGTGGTGATCGTCATGAACCTTCTGTCCAGGTTGAGAAGCGGGATGTGTTAGCCACAAGCTCCACTATCAGACGTCGAAGTCCGGCATCATAGATCTCGCTTGATGCGATAAGGCGAGATATGTGGAGACGATCGGCAAGATCCCATCGCACCTGTCAAGGGCAAGAATTGCCGCCAACTCTATTCGAAACCGCAGCAACGTGCCTTGCAAGCTCCTGTTGTCCGCGGCAGCCTTGCCACCAACATATTCTGTTCTCACGGCTCGTATCTGGAGGCGGGAAGCGATCGGGTGCTCTTGAGTCCTAGGAGGGGATATTTCCAAATGCAGCCTCGACGACGTGCCGACATCCTGACAGCCTGGAAACAGCTATATCCGGGTCCTTCTAAATAAACGTGGGCGCATGTGGAAGCTTTACCGCGAGACATTCGGCTTCCATCACATGTGCGTATGGTTATGTTCATGCGCGAGGTCAAAGCAACCAATACTGTGTCTCACTTCCCTGGATTTGTAGATGCTTGCATAAGTAGTATGCAGTAGTCCCCCCTCTAGCTACATGACGACTGAGACCTCATAGGTCTGGCTCTCTCGCTGTATGGAGTTGGGTCCTGATGCCCAGCACTGCCAGCATACCAAGCACCGGAAGTCCGGCTTGGCCGAGAAGACTTGACCTCACCTCAACCATTGCCTCATCTGCGGTCATACCGTTTCTTGCCTCCCATTTCTCGGCAACATGTTAACAGACTATGGATAAGCTGAAGAATAGTCGGGCTCACTAGGCTTGTGTTCGGTACCAGACTTTGCCAAAGTTAGTGATATGCTGTTGAATGGCACTATCCGCGGGACCTCACCCACAGCGAACTCCGACGAAGGGACTGCCATCGCCAGAAAGTCGTTCGATGCCAGAATTTTGAACTCAAGAGGCATTTATGGCAACCTTTTCAGATCCTTGCGAACTACTTTTTTTGACTTTAGCCCTCGTCCGTTACAATCAATCGCGATGGACTAAGTTCGTAACACAGTGCATTCGCCCTACGACGCTCGCCATGACCCTGAATTTCTGGCCCACTACGGCTGGCTCGTCGCAACAGAAACCTGCCGCACCCAGCCACTCCATACTAAAGTTCTCCTTTGGGATCCATTCACGGGTAGCTGCTTGACATCGCATTTCGCTTACCACTATTCGGGACCTCATGCAGGCAACCGTGGCCTGCAATCTCGCAACTTAAATCTCGCAACTTACTCTCCAATGGTGAAGTACAACAGTATAGCATCATCCGTGACTAGGCCGACTTCCTTTACGTTTGGATGACCAGAACAGAGTCTCTCGCAACCTGATGTCGACATCAGTGCCTGCAAATATCATTCTTGGACACCCAATCTTCAGGCCGATGTCCCTCTGGTTCATGGATCTCGGTGGCATGGATGAGCTCGGCTAGCTTCGCTACTCCTCGTCTCACGTCCTTGGTTCCATCTCCAACACACGCAAGTCTTCAGCGGAGTTGACTCACAATTTTGAGCGAATGCAAGAGTGAGTCTGGAGGTACCTGTGTGGCGTAACCACAATATCCCGCTTCGGTCGCAGTTCTTTCACCATCGCAATCGATGTTTCAAAATTTATGCCTCTATCCGCACGGCCAGGCTTCCTATGGACGATTTAGCAGTATTGTCGCACTCACGCTTGTAGGTACTGCTTCATCTGAAGACGCCTCTTGCTTCTTTCATAGGTGGTGGAGAGACTGTGTCTTATTGCTTCGCTTGCTCTGCAGGCTCCGCTCATGGCCGACGAGACTTTAAGTATTCTATCTTCTCGCTGTTATCATTTCTTCCTTCTCTCTCTCAGCAGGCCTCACTTTCCATTTCCTTTCGCAAAACAACAACACAAAAGACCAATAACTTGTTCATTCGTTTCTTGCATACTCTTTGCTTTCCCTGTTCAAACTTCCACAGCTCTCGTCTCGCCATCGTAACAATCCATCTCTTCTAAGCATTCTCGACAAGATCGCGATCGCAGACATGTTTCGCAACCTCAAGAACGTCTTTTTCGGCCCTGCCCGTGGCAACGACAACCCGAACATCCGATCGCCAACTCATCATGGTCAAGACAGCAGTGACACTGGGGCTGACAGCATTGCTGGCGACTGTGGCCAGGAGTCCAACAACCTTCTTCCTGACGAAGACGACTGTGACAATGACACCGACAACACTTCTCCTGACACCGACAACACTTCTCCTGACACCGATGCTCCAGATACTGGGTTCAAGAGCACTCTCCAGAAGATGCTGAGTCCGCCAGTCTGCGACTTCGAGCCATGCGCCGAGCACCAGGAAATCCAAGTCTTCAACACTCATGTCCGTTTCACTCCTCAGGCTCCCATCCGGCAGCCGCCACTCCTTCCGCAGCCGAGTGACCCGTCCAAGCAGCCCAAGCGTCCTTTCAACCACAGGAGGAACGCCATCAACCGTCGGCTCAACTTCCACAGCAACAACTACGACACTGGCACTGGCAGCAACAATGGTGGCAGCAATGGCAGTGGTAACGACGACGACCACAGCAACGATGGCGATGACGAGGATGATAACGACAACGACTACAGCACTCCCGTCTCGCCCGGCGCCGAACCACCGACTGACCCGTCACCCACCACGGAGCACAATGCTCCCACTCCCTCTGGGCCCGTCACCCGCTCCCAGACCAGGGACTGGATCACCCAGGTAACATTCCTCGCCACAACCTCCACTTACAACCCGTCAACCAAGCGCAAGCGTGCCTCATCCATCGACCTCCCGACCTCAACCACCACCAAAGGCGACCGCGCCTCCAAGCGCATCCGGAACTCCTTCAGCGACAGTTTGCCTCCGCCTGAGCCACAGGATCTCAAGCGTACACGTGGGTTGCAGAAGAAGTTCGAGGCGAAGCTGAGCAAGGATCATGTCTTTGATCCGCAGCATCCTGGGAGTGTGAGGCGTGAGAGTGTTGATGCGAAATCTGGGGCGAAGGGGTGGAGGAGGGAGAGCTTGCATGGGGAGCCGTGGGATGGGAGCAAGGAGTAGGTGTGGTTATGGGGAGTCTGGTCGAGATTGGGTCTGGGTTGTGATGTACTTCGGGAGGTCTTATACAGCTGTGTTGAGGATGCGGTCGTGTTTTGGATGTCTTGCCGGTCTGAATCTGCCTTCATTGGGATGTAGTCAATAATTTTTTCGCCAATGCGGCCACTCAAATAGTGTAGATAATGTCTAATAGGAGCTGGTCTCTGAACATTGTGCCTTTCTTTTGTTCGTCGTAGTCTCCAAAGGACGTGTAATCTTAGGATCTTTCGATATCTGCCGGGCAATGACTATGGCGTTATCAACCACAGAGCAATCCGTTGCGCTTCTTCCACATGTGACATACTCTGTAGTCATGAATGAGATCTACTGTCAAAACAATTTATGGAAATTGTGTTGCACATTGGCGGAAACCAAGTTTGATTCACTCAGGATGACACTGGCACCGATGCTGTGTTACACCTGTGTAAAATCTTTAAATTGAACTCCAGCCGACAAGGCCAATAACCCACCACCAGCTCTTCTTGTAGCATTCGTAGCAGCATCAGATTGGATTTCCGGCATACCATTCCTTGAGTACAGTTATAGCTCGAGCTATACTGTAACGCGAAGCGAGCTTCTCATCTCTTGCTTTTATAGCTGGGAACAAAGCATCATAAGACACAATGATGCTCGTATGACCGCCGATGTCCGCTTCGTCTGAGCTCTGAGGTACTTTGCAGGGAGGCTCAAAGCTTCGGGTCTCGGAAGAGAATACCTTGCTGCACTCGTCGCAAAGGAAGGAGATGTCACGACAATCGATACACCAGTGAATAAGAGTTTCTTTATCATTCTTCTCGCGCAGCAACAACACCATGTATCGTGAACTGTGTTTTCCTGGTCTGTCAAGGTAAGGAGGAACTTTCTCTGTTCCCGTTCCCAATACTCTTCCAGCAATCGTCTCGGCATCGAGTGTTGGCCCTCGTCTACAACACGGCGCATCACGTTGTGCTCCGATATTATAAGAGATTTTACAGCCCGTTGGCACTGCTTGCGTTTCACTGTTGGCATTTTGGTCGCCTCAGAGCACGCTGCCCAGAGGTTAGAAACTTCGGCGAAAGATTCTGGAAGAACAAGAAGGGGCAAGAGGTCACAAAGTGTAAGGCGGCGGCAAGGCATCTGCTCTCCACTCGATGCATGTTGCGTTGGCCATTCGTGATCTTCTACGCAGAGCATAAGATTCGGGTCTGCGTTATGCTCTAGTAGCAGGCTGATAATCACTCCGATCGCACGCTTTTGTCGCCGAGTATTCCGATTTTCTGACATCGTGTGACAGAGTATGTCTCTGCTAGCCAGACTTCCCAGCACGTGCGCCTGCAACTAATTCTGCCGACGCTCTTCTCGCTAAACTTGTTTGGGTCGCAACCACAGGCGAGAGCTATTCGAAGAAGGTGAAGGCTTGTGTTCGTGGTCTGACATTCGACGATGGCCGATGATTCGAGAGGGATAGCCAAGGGATTCTTCATGATCGTCGTTGCCATCAGCAGAGCTAGGTGAGGTAGATGTTTCATGGCTTTCAGCGGATACCAGTTGAGACCCGCCCGCGCACAAAGTCCTGCCATGTTGCCCGTAAGAAGGTAATGCGACCCCAGACAAACACAGTGCGCCTGCATCTGTGTGATCATAGAGCTCTCACATGTAGTGATCCAATTTGGGAACCGATCTCTTGGCGTTGACGGTAGGCGGCTCCGAAGGATATCGCAAAAAACATTGGAAGTCAGTTGACAGTCGAACGGCGTCTGATGGAGAAGACACAGGCAACGTAATCTGGCTAGCTCTGCGATAAAACTCTGGATCAGAGAAATGTTTCTGGCGCATCTCGCTCCAACTAATGTTCACGTCGCTATCGCTTAAATAGTCGTACACCGTTCTATGTAGAAAGTTAATGTTCCACATGGGGTCCCCATCTGTTGAAGTCGTTTTGACCGGAACCAGTAGATCTTTGCACGTCTCCTCTAGGAAGCTCCGGAGTTCTTTCATCATGTGATTGACAGGATATCTTGTAACGCTCTCGTGATCGTTCCAAGAGAAGCCAACGTGCAAATGGCCTTGGCGTAGGAGCCAGAAGTTCATGAAGGACATGGGGAATGTAAATTCATTCAAACAGCTGTCGCCTCGTTTCTCATTACGATGAAGCTCCAGGGCAAGTTTCAATGCAGCAGCAGTGTCTCGGATATTTCTTCGTGTCCTTCCTATGCGATTGAAAATGAGCTTGTCGAAATAGTTGTCAAGGTCAGCCGGGAATTCACGAACGATCTGATGAAGCTGTGTGATGTTGCGCCCTTTGCGAAGTTCGCTACACAGTGCCTTCGTCACAAGTTCTGTCCATAAAAACACGCCCTCGGCGGCATCTGCAACATGGTAAACGAGCTCCTTGGCAGCCTGGGTTCCCGTGCAGAAATCGTCTTGGAAGATGCATTGTGCTTCGGCGTCGACCAAGCGCTCTTCGATATACTTTGCCATACCACAGTACGTTAGCATATCGATATTCAATGACGCAGCGTGATCGAACTTCTGCACGAACACGTTCCACGGTCGGCAAGATACACAGAGCTTCACGTTTGATAATTGCGACATCCACAGGATCTCATCAGCCAAGACGCTCAGCGCATTCTGTGGCTCGCACTCATCGAGAGCGTCGATCAAAACGAAGCATTTCGTCGTTAGGACAGAACCGAGGCGGCTCAGCACCCGCTTCAGCTCTCCTCTATTCCACGGAGCACGATTGTTCATGGAAGTCCATCGAGGCCCGCATACTTCCTTGACCACAGCGTGGCATTCCGAGGTCTTCAGCCGTGACAGGGTGCATAGCACTGAGTGTAGGAGGTTCTTAAGTAGACCTTCAACCGACTTTTGCATGGGTCCTCCAAGTATCCAGAAGTAGTGCTCAGCGCGAACCAGTGGCTTGTCCTTGCTCCAAGTCTGCAATGCTTTTTCGACATCAACACTACTCGCAAGAGATTTCCTTGACATTTGGTAAGCTTGGTACTGAGAAGCAAGGTCGGACGAGCTGAGTTCGAGTACGTACATGAACGTAGATTTTCCCGATCCTGGCTTACCAGTGAAACAGAACAGTCCCCAGACTCGTCACGCAGCCATGGACCAAAGTTCATATTGACTGTGTGAACAGCATCATAATGCTCTCCTGACTTCAGGATCTTGCGATGTGAGAGAAAGTCCGTCTCACCCTCCAAGAATGTCCAGTCAAATGTGCCTTCATGAGCTTCGGCCAAAGCGTCCCTCCGATCCGTCATGCCAAGATAGCTGAGACTCTCAAGTATGGCATTGAAAGCTCGCTCGTCCGAAGACTGGCCATAGTAGTACACATTTCCCAGGTGCGCACGGCTACTGTCCGCAAGATGTACGTTTTGGTAATTCTGGTAGCCGAGAGTGTCACGTGAGTCTGATGCCATGGCAAAAAGTGCAACAGGTTACTTTGATCGGGATGTGTTAAGGGCGGACGGATAAGGCTTTAAGGCTGCGCTGAGAAGATATCCTGCTGCCACCAATAAATCAGGTCTTGATGCCCTCCGAAGTAACATGGTATATACCAAGGAAGTTGCGAAGAGGTCCAGAACAGAAGAGATGGAAGTGGAAGAGGGGAATGCGCGGTCAGCGGTAAGCAGCTCTCTAGACAAGGCAAGGCAAGGCAGCCATACAGATCGGGCAGCCACGATTCTGCGCCATCCGACTTGCATAACGCAGCATTGTCTTGCAGCCTCGCCAGGGGGTAGATACACTAGCATCGATCGAGTTTACTACAGAAATAATAGTGAAAAATATAGTGATGATGCGGCGCACTGCCAAATCTTACAAATAGAACAATAAGATACCTAGGAAACACCGATGAGGAAGTTTTCCAGACACAAGTATTACGCTTTGCATACATACTGAACATTACTACACCGGCGCGACTCCCCTCAGCTCCAAACAGCCTGACTTGATCTGACAATTGTGTGAAGCAGCCGTAGCAGATCAGGCATCAGGTTCGCGTTGTAACAACATGCAGTCTGCCAACACGCAATCGCGTCGTATCTCCTGCAAAAGACCATTTACATGCCAGGCGGAGGCGGTACACTGCTGTATCCACCAGGACCAGCTCCAGGGGGTCCAGGAGGCGGAGGTGGCGGGGCAGAGCTATCCTCGGGAGGTGGAGGCGGCGGTGCACCACCGCCATTCTGGTTGGAGATCCAGCAGACCCAGCTTGTGCCATCTGGCTTTGGTAATAATCGGCGTACTGCTGTGATTGCTGCTGTTGAGGTTGAGCAGCTGCGGCGCCTCCAGTGTAGGCTGCCATGACGGCGGCGAATCCACCGTATGCGGCGTAGGGGTCCTCCTGCGGGTTTTGTGCGTAGTACGTCGCCCAGGCGGCGTTAAGTTGCTGTTGCTCTGGGGTCATTGCTGTAGCGGCGGCGGCAGGTTGGGCAGCTGCTGCTGCTGCTGCGGGAGGAGACTGTGCGCCACCACCATAGCCACCAGGAGTCTGAGAGCCGTAGCCTCCACCGTATGAGCTACTCCTCCACCATTGCCATAGCCGGAGTGTCCACCTCCTCCGTAGCTCGAGCCTCCGCCATATCCGTTATCGCGATCGCGACCACGGCCTCCATAGCCGCCGCGCTCTTCGCCACCGTATCCGCCTCCATAGCCACCACCTCCACGAGGCGGACGCTCCTTAAACTCGGCGTAGGATTGCTTCACGGAGTCGAGAAGGGAGATACACATGTTCTTTGCATTCTCGACTTCGGCAGGGTCAGGTCCACTATTGTTTGTCAGCCACACACCAAAACCGTTTCTCGCTGCAATGTACTTACGCAACATGCAGGTACATCTGCTCATCGCTCTCCATCTGGGTATCATGTTCTTTGAAGCCGCTGCCTCTGCCCTTGATCTGAACTGCAGCGGGTTTCTTGCTGGATGTGCTTGACGTAAGATCCGCCAGCTCCGACAACTTGGGCGCGCAGGTTGAATCCAGGAATGGGCTCGAGATCGATGGGAATGCGCTCTTCGGGCCACTTGCGGCGTCCCAGATGGTCGCGTTCGACTTGTGGTTGCTCTTCTCTAGGGCGGCGGAAGCGGCGCTCGTCGATCAAATTGGGCAGCTCCTGCTTCATCATTTCTTCGATCTTCTGGACAGCCTTTCGAGGCCTTCCTTGGAGGTGCTCGTTACGTGAAGGTAGAGAGGAGGGTTCTAGGAAAATCAGCGTGAGTTCACTCAATAGCAAAAGTCGTCTCTTTACTCACCGCAGCGGTGGCCATGCGCTTGTCCGGGTAGTAATTTCCTCTCGTGGTGACATCTTGAAACATGTGAGCTTGTGGAATCCTAAAGTTATCAAACAATCGTTCATGGACGGAAGCGTACCGGCGCCAGTTTCTTTTGATCTAATGCCACAAGGTCAGCTTATGCAAATGGAGCGCGCTCGCGGCGGCTGGGTTTTGACTAGACGTGAGCATGCTGCTGTCATTTGTATCTTCCAAACGTTTATGACACAAACCGATGAATGACTGCGGGTGAGCGGGTGAAATGTATGAAAGGGAGGGCAAGCGGGGCTGGAAGCATCAGTGGGCTAAGGTGCAAGAGTGAGTATTTACCATCTTCTGTGTGCTGCCTTTAGTCAGGGTATAGCGATTACGCAGGTCGTTGACCTCGATGTCCTTGATGTAGTCACCGTCTTGCTGGTAAATCTCGACATTGAGAGTACCACTATCGGCCGCAGCGGAGGGGGACTTTGCAGAGCCCGGGGCGACGCTGGGAGAGTCGGTCTGTGAGAGTCAGCATTGCGGTCTGGCGTAGCTCTTGATGTCGCAGGGCCATACTGCACGAATGGGCGGGACGTCGACATGCTGCGGGGCCTTCTTCTGGCTGAGCTGGGCATTGATACGTGCTGCTGCCTCGGCTGCTGCAGCTGCCGCGTCCCTCCTTGGTCCAGCAGACTCGACGCTCTTAGCGATCGGACTGCGACTACGAGTGGCGCCCTCACTGTCGCGCTGCGCGGGCGAACGAGAACGAGAGCGGCGGTCAAACTTGCTGCGCCGCGGTGGCTCAGGCTCGGCCTGATCGAAGCGAGAACGTTTGCGCGGTTCGTCACCCATGATGGCTGAGATTGCTGTCTTGCTGCGGGTTAGAGTGGAGTGATATCACGGTGGTGCACTGCGCGGCGCGGGTCAAGTTTGTGGTGTGGAAGTTCAAGCTCCTGCTCCTGCCTCCATTTTCCTAGCGCAGAGTCGCTGGCGGCAGCCGGCAGACGGGAGTCGGCTTCTCCAGATTTGCGGCGGACAGACCCGCCTGAGCTCTGACTCGGCTTCCGAACTCGGAGGGTCATCTGGAAAAGAAGCTCTGACACTCGCGGCACTCATACTCGTGAGTGTTTCGCCGTGAGTTTGTCCTACATACCACACACCCAATGGCTTCAAAACGCTCTCTGCGCGCCCTCAGCGGCTTGCAGGCTGACGCGGTGCTCTGCCGCAATGCCGCTCGCCAGCCATTCGCGCCCACAGCCCGCCAGGCAAGGCAATCCTCCTCGACCTCCGCCATTGCATACAAGGCGCTGCACCGCCGTATCCAGCCATTGCCTGCTGCCCAAGCCTCCAGCGTCTCGCCCGCCGCCGCTGTGTCCAGCATTCTCTACGAGACTCCTCTCCCCAGCCAGTCGCCGCGCAACCGCCACGTTCTGAACTGTCTCGTCCAGAACGAGCCCGGTGTGCTTTCGCGCGTGTCCGGCATCTTGGCCGCCCGCGGCTTCAACATCGACTCGCTCGTCGTCTGCAGCACCGAAGTTGCCGACCTCTCGCGCATGACAATTGTGCTTCAGGGTCAGGATGGTGTCGTCGAGCAAGCCCGCCGCCAGCTTGAGGACCTCGTCCCGGTCTGGGCCGTCCTGGACTATACCAGCGCTCCTCTCGTGCAGCGCGAACTTCTTCTCGCAAAGATCTCCATTCTCGGACCTGAGTACTTCGAGGAGCTCCTCGCCCACCACCGCGAGATGACCGATGCCGATGCCTACCACAACTCGATCTCGACCGAGGACATGACGCCCGAAGAGCTCGAGCAGCACAACGCCCACCAGCAGGTCGACTACCACCCTCGCAACCTGGCTCCTTCCGAGGCTCTGCGTCTCAAGAACCAGCACTTGGAGCACATCACACACTTGACACACCAGTTTGGAGGCAAGGTTTTGGATATCAGCACCAACAACTGCATCGTTGAGGTATCGGCCAAGCCCAACAGGATCGACAGCTTCATGAAGCTGATCGCACCATTCGGTATCCTGGAGAGCGCAAGGACGGGTGAGTCATGGCGGAATCTTGATCCTGCTTACAACAATGTGAATCATACTAACATACTTCCCACTCAGGTCTTATGGCCCTTCCCCGCTCACCCCTTCACGGCCCCAGCGAGATCGAGGAGAAGGATGCCGAGGACGTCGTCGACCAGAGCACCCTCCCTCCCGGATAGAAAATATGGCACCGAAAGAAAGCCGTATTTTCCCTATCATCTTGCCAGTCTTCAGCGTTCTTGTTCCTGTCGTACGTGTATCACTCCGCCACTACCCCGAGGCAGAAAGAGATTTGTGTGTGTAGCTTCACAGCCTATACCTTTCCTATCGCATGTACTACGAAATATTCTTACAACCGTTCCACGTTGGTTCTCTACAAGAGAGCGGTTCCCTCGTATCATCCCTTTATTCATGTCAGATGACCATTGTCCTTCAGTCAACTAGCGCAAGTAAGTCAGAGCTTCGTCCTTATGGCTAGCCATATCTCAGTTTGAGGTATCCTGATGCTTACATCTCACAGGAAGATTATAGATGAAGTAGTAGTATGAACGCCCGGTAGTCTACTCTCAAACGCTGATAACCACTCTTCGCCTCACAGATGAATTGCCCTTGACATCGACATTGACTATACACACAGATGAGAAGTCTTGACCAGAAAATGGGTTTGTTTTGACAAATGCGTACCTTATCTGGAAGATTAGATTAGCATTTTGTTAGGCTGAACCCCGCTCGCTTGCCTGCCCCACCCCATCCATTGGCAATATGATGTACATTTCTAAAGGTACTTTAAGGTACCGTCTTCAACTGAAAGACGCAGGGAATCGACTGTTGCATTGTTGTTGTTGTCGAACCATTCAATCCAACAATGACCTTTCTCGCTCTAGAGAGTTATCATGCCTTCGTCACCGGGGCGCGAGGTGGGATTGGTTCGGCAATCGTGCAGGAGCTCCTAGGTAAATCACTCACGCATTTCCATACATCATTTGATTAAAACAAGACCTAAGCTTAACCACTGACCAATGCAGCCGCCGGATGCAAAGTTACCGCCCACGACCTCAGACCCCCAGGACTCGCCTCTTCACCTTCAATCTTCAACGTCCAAGGCGACATATCAGACGAAGCCTCCATCTCGTCCTGTCTGCAACAAGCACAAGGCCACTTCGGACCAATCAACATCCTCTGCGCTAACGCAGGTATTACCAACGAAGCCAGCCATCCCAGCATCTGGGACTTACCACTGGAAACATGGGAGAATGTCTACCGCGTCAACGTCAGAGGGACTTTTCTAACCATCAAGCACTTCCTCCTGGCTGCCAAGACGGCCCAGGAGAGTCTTGGACGCGAGCTGGAGAATTTGGCCATCGTTGTGACGGGTAGCGAGTGTGGCAAATTCGGCCAGGCTGGGCATGCTGAGTACGCTTCTGGCAAATCGGGCTTGCAGTATGGACTTGTTCCTACTGTGAAGAATGAGATTGTTCGATTGAATGGGAAGGCCCGCATCAATGCTGTTGCTCCAGGATGGGTCAACACAGAACTAATTGGTGACCGGCTTGACGATCCGAAAGAGCTGTATTTCGAATCGCAAGGCACCGTGCCCTTAAGGAAGATTGCTGAGCCGAGAGATGTTGCCAAAGCTGTCGCTTTCTTGGCTAGCCACGAGGCGTCTGGCCATATGTCTGGCCAGTGTCTGAGTGTTGATGGAGGCATGGAGGGCCGGATCGTCTGGAGGCAAGAGGAAGTTCTTGGAGAGCAGCAGGGAGCGACTTCTGGAAAACAACAGGCATCACTTCCAATCCTCAAAACCCAACACCATCCAAACCGCTCTCAAAACGCGTCAAACTCGCCATTTCAATCGACTTCGACGCCGTCTCCGGTTGGCTAGGAACCGGCGCCCACCCCAACAACAGCACCTCGGACTACAGCGCCGGCTACCTCAGCGCCCTCGTCGGCGTGCCTCGCCTGCTGAAACTCTTCACCCGCCTAGGAATAGCCGACAAACTCACCTGGTGCCTCCCTGGCCACTCTCTCGAAACCTTCCCCTCGCAAACGCAGGCAATCATAGCCTCAGGCGCCGAAATCGCTCTCCACGGCTACGCACACGAGAGCGCGAGCCAGCTGACGGCGGAGCAAGAGCGAGATGTGCTTACTCGCTGCGTAGCATTGATAGAACAAGCAACGGGCAGAAACCGCGCGCGGTACCGCGCCGCCACTCTACCAGCTGAGCGAACGCACGATCTCGCTGCTGCAAGACACGATTTTCTATGGGATTCGTCCCTCTCGCACTACGACAGCACGCCATACTTACTTCCCAGCAACCCAGCACCAATCAAACCTATAACCTTCTCAGCCGAAGTGAAAGCAGAGAGCTGGATGCACCCTTCTCCAGACTTTGCCTCGCTGCCGAAATCGACCCTCGTTGAGATCCCGGGCAATTGGTACGGCGAGGACATGACGCCGCTGCAGTTCTTTCCTAACACGCCGAACTCAGCTGGGTACGTTGATGTGCGGGTTGTGGAGAGGATGTGGATGGATCGGTTTGAGTGGCTGCGGTCGGAAGCAGAGGAGGCAGAGGAGGGAGAGGATGTGGTGTTTGGGTTGATACTGCACCCAGATACGAGTGGCATGGCGCATGTGATTGGGATGGTGAAGAGGTTTTTGGAGTGGTTGAAGGGTTTTGGGGAGGAGGTGGAGTGGTGTCGGTATGAGGAGATTGCTGAGGGTTTCAGGAGGAGGCAGGAGAATGGATCTAGAGGCTGATCAGGGAGATGTCCTGTGGAATTATCATTGGTTGAGCTGCACGGCGATCCACCTCGTGCTTGGATCGAAATTGATAGGCAGTGTATAGACACGTGATTCGTTCTTGATATTTATCTTGAGGTCGTGCTAAAGTCGAGCTCGTCACAGGCGATGCTCAGACCATTAAGTACCAATTGGTCATCAATCGTTTCCAAGATATGTTTCCATTCCTCGTTTTTCGGCACGGCCTCCGTATGTCGATGCCAACATGCGAACTATAGACATAAAAAGCCTCTCATCGTTTCAACGTTCGCCTCACACCAGCATACAACATACTTCGCCTTCCCGGTGCCATTGAACTTCGCGTCCAGCTGCGGCCACTGCACCAAGCACTTGTCCACAACTCTGCTCAGCATGTTTCCGCTCAAGCTCATCTTCTTCACTCTCGCCCAAGACTCCACGTAAATCGTACGCAGCCTGCCATTCGTCACACAGCCCCGAACATTAAAGAACCTCAGCGCAATCGCCGTGTAAACCACAATCGTCGCCGTAGCAGGCCCATTAACCAGAATGAGGTCCGGGAAATCCCTGCCCTGGTCCACCTGCTTAACGAGCATCCTCCAGCACGCGAAGAAAGTGCTCAAGCAGGATATGGGCGCCGAGTAGATGCTCTGGTGAATTTTCCTTGCCCGCGGCAAAGTGATGACTTCGTATGTGCCCGGCCCAATATCCGTCGCCTTCTTCACTTTGCCCTCCATAATCCGCTCCTGTCCAAAGCCCAGCGTCGATTCTTCGAAGTCTTTCGCCGCGAAGCGCTGATGCTGTCGCCCTCGCTTACGACCCAGGTGCGGTGCGTGTAGTCGCGCCATTCGAGGCGTTTCTTCACGTCGGGCTCATTCACTGCGCGGTCCAGCATGCTGAGCATTTCAGCGGTGTGCCCGCCGCTTCCCAGCACAATGAGTAGGTGCGTGGGCTCGTTGCGGTTGCGGCGGCCATGGCGGATAGGCTTGGTGCGGGTTGGAGAGAGGATGAAGCGGGCGCGGAAGAAAACAGCAGCTGATATTACGGTCGCTAGGAACGAGAGAAGGAGTAGTGTGCCGAACATAGTCGCGTGAGGGCGGTGTGGGATTGACGCGAGGGCGGTGGTGGTGTTGACAGTAGCAGATTGATGGTATAGCAGAAGATGAGAGGTAAGGAGGCAGGACTTAGTTAGCGGAACAAACTACCTTGATTTCTAGAGTGAAGGCATTCGCGTGTCTAGTCCGACAGCTCTCGGAGGCCGACAGTCGTCGTGGGTTGGGTGGTATCTCAACGGGCATGCATACAAGATCTCGGGATATTATTTGTATGATGCAACTTGCTCGGCCAGCAACACCCCGCCGAGACTCGGGACTGCGGGGCCGATCAACAACGCGATGGGATTTGTATACTTCAGCATTGACTATTTGGCTTACATCTTTCGTACATCGGGTTGGAGCATGAACATTTGAGTGTCAAAGAAGATGATTTTCAAGCACACTGAGGATGTGTGCTGGTCGTGCGGATACACCAGTGCCGAGATGCAAGGCCTCATCCTGCCGGTACCGAGGATTACATGCATGAGACAGCGAGCGAATATTTCTCCTCATACCCATGCCATGACACCGCGAAGACGAGCTCCTCCACTGATGACAGACAACTATCAGTACGGGCGGCCAATGTCGTCCAGACCAGCGTAGGAGGTAGCTACATCCAGTCTAATGAATTTTTGGAGACGCCTTCCTGCCTGGCCAGCCTTAAACTTGGCCAGCCTCTCTACTCTGCTACCCTGTGCAAGGTCTTGAGGTCTTTCTGAAGCAGCTTCACAACCCTCTCATCGCCTTCCCACGTCAAAGTCATTTGAGCTTCCAGCCCTTCCAATACAAGCGCAATAACATCCCCTCCGCCATCTTCTGGGGACATAGGTGCCGCTGCTGGCACCAAAGGTACAGCTTCAAGCCCGCCAAAAGATATCGCTGGCCTGTTGTCAGGACTGCTGGTAATTTTCCAGCCATCTTGCCATAGCCCAATCCAGTCCTTCCACGACTCACTCAATTTGCTGCCTCCAGGTATAGCGACAGCACGCCATTGCCCGTCTACCATTCCGCCAGGCAACGATGCAAGTCGCGGCCAATTTTGCAGGTAGAAAACAGCCGACACAACGCGCCAAACGGACTGGTTGGTATATGGCCCATTTGTCATGACTGCCAGAGCACCACTAGGCGGTGCCTTACCGACCATCGACGGCTCACGTTTGCCAAATCTGCGGTCTGGCCGGAAGCCAAGCGCGTAGCAGCAATACCCAGGGTCATTGCCACCTGAGTGACCAAATGCGACATCTGTCACGAACCACCCTTGCGCGATGTAAGTTGCTCCACTTACGTGGTGGACGGGCTGTAGCATTTGGTAACGCCGTTAATTGCATCAGAAAGGCTCCTTGCGATGATTCGAGCGAGTTCTGCACAGCAGCGATAGCTTTGACGAGATCGGACGTCGTCGTGGTCCATAGACCTGCAGCTGCGAGTTCGATGAACCGGTATGGTTCAGATGGTGCTTTGAGGTGTCCTGTGAGGTACGGAGTGCTATAGTTTGCTTCGTCGTCGGGCAGTGGGCCAAAGAACGAGCGTGACATGTCAAGAGGTCCGAGGACTGTTTCTCGCATGATGGACGTGAAAGGCTTCTTCAGCAACGCCTCCAGAAAGAGCTGTAGAACCACAAATCCGCCGCCTGAGTAGCTGAATTGTGCTCCAGGAAGACTGGTAAAGTGTATCCTAGGCGTGTTCGCTGGTGGCCTGCCAGCGAGGACGTCGGAAGCTGTTGGAAAGCCGTCTCTCTCGTCGTAGCCTGGGAATCCATGCTGGGAAAGCCCGCTGGTGTGCGAGATGAGATGGCCCACTGTGATGTGACTGAAGATGTGTTTCGTCTTATCGTCCACTATCAAATCTATGGTATCCTGAGGCAGGTGGTCTGCAACTTTCGTGGCATATGTGAGGTGGCCCTGATCTATAAGCTTCGCCACGGCAAGAGCAGTGATTGCCTTGCTGATGCTGCAGGCCTGGTATAGTGTATCCTCGGTCTCAGAGCCCGACGTTATGACATGAGTTGACAACTTCCTTCTGCGAGGCTCGCGATCGAGGCTGTGGGTACGCCTGCGCTCGATAGCGATGCGGGCGAAGTATGGAAGACAAGTGCTCAAGGTTCATTGTGACGTGTGCGCAGAAGAATACGTGATCGCAAGGTACGATCGAGCGTCAGCTTCCTGTAAGATCGATCTATTCTGGTGCCTACGTTTTCTAATCAGGCAGCTTGCTTGCAGCTCCTCCGAGGAAGTCGCTGACAGCTGCTGCCTGCTTAGATCGAACTACCGGAATCTGATGAATCATGGTGGCCGGCTGATGTTGAGGGTTTATATACAACGTAAATATGAATGCTTTACATACTGTATACGTGCATGTATATACGACCGCAACAAGCACACGTGCAGGTGAAGTGTGGGTGAGGTGCGAACGCCGGACCTGTACGTGTGTTAGGGTTTGGGGTTATATATCGACCACTACCACGCTGTATCTCACATCATTCTGGACCGTTCTTCAGTTCGCAATCTATGTAACAACATACATCGAATAGAGTTGTCATTGTACTAAATCGTACGTGTCTCTATATGGAGGTAGCGCTCTTGGATGTTCACAAACAAGTCGTGCCTGCCTATTTTGCAAAGCCCGCTCTACAACACGACAAATCTGTGACAATAACACACTTCATCATGTTACCCCTCAACAAGAAAACATGTTTTCACCGATGATCCATGAGCGCGACGAGGCTGCAAGAAGTATCACCGGACTGCGTCATCTCAATTACGTCGCTCGTCTTCGCTACATGTAAATAAACGACTACGTTTCACATACGACTCAAACACCAAAAGTTGGAAACAGCCCTATCAGCTGAGGCGGCAGGAATGATCCAAGCACCGAGAAAAGCGACGACTGGATTTGTCCACAGCAATACGGGGAAGAAAATGGTGATATTGAACATCATGGGCGCAAAAGCAAATGATAGTTACCATTGAAGGTGTTATTGTTGACCGACGCAGGATCGAACCTGCAATCTCTTGATTCGTAGTCAAGCGCCTTGCTTGGGCCAGCCGGCCTGTTTCGATGCGGACAACTAAAGCTGTATCACAGATAATCATTTGCAACACGCGTCGCCATGCCCAATGAGACGCATGCTGTCACGATCGAACTGGGGACACATATGTGAGCTGCTCAGAACGAGTAGTGCGGAAGAATCATAGCGATTGAAGCAGAAGGTGGTGACGTCGAACGATTATCGAGACTCGCGGCCGAAGATCTCTTCATGGACACGTACGTGAGATGTTCAGAACAGGCAGTGCGACAGAGCCGTAGCGATTCAAGCGCAGGGCCGTGACGTCGAACAACTGTTGAAAGAACATTTGGAAGGGCTGTAGACGCGAGGGTCTGGGCCCATGCCTGATCGTGCGGTCACCGTTGACAGTGACAGGTACATCGGTGTTTCAAAGAGCCACCAAGGAGGCGGCGGTTATATCATTCGTGTCGTTGTGAAGTGAAAAGGAGGAAAGGGTCTCAGTAAGGCCGGAGCTGACTCGAAGGCGCCTCTGGACTCCAAGAGCCGAGTACCGGTGGCATGACAGCATGAGCGGAAGGCAGAAGATCGACACATGCCTCTCTACAGTAAAGTGAGGATCCGGCATTCGTAATGCTGAGGTACCGCATGCAATAGCAAAGCCCGCTATCATCTGCGATGGCTTCCAGATGGATCGAGAGATCATTCTGGCGCATGCCTGATCAGGCCGAAGAAGCGAGGGCAAATAACAGCTTGCCTGATATTATCGAGCGACGACTGTTTTGTGAGACACGCGCGGTAGTCAAATTGTTTACACGCTGGACGACCGGGTCCCAGCCTGCTCCTATTTCAGGACCGTGTTGCTCTCCGGGCGACGGGTGGGTTGCGCAACCACGAGGCGTGGCGCAGGAGGGCTCAAACGGATGTCGCCGCGGGCGTGTACCTGGCAAGGCTGAGACAGGGGTGGGCAGACCGAAGGACCTCACCTCGCCCTCGGTGTCGAACGCCAATTTCCGTATGCGATCAGGCGCACCGCCGCACATTTGACGACCGTATCGCTGAGGCGTGCTGCGTTTGCCTACTGCGTGAGCCTGCTCATCCATCCCGTGCAGCCGCGCAACTGGGCAACCGCCGCGCTATACCGTTTTCGCTGGCACGAAGCGAACGTACCACTTGGTACCCATTTTCGTGCCCTACTGGAATTCCCCGTCCCTGTCACCTGGAATCTTCCTGGTAGCGATCGTGAGATGGCAATATGCATCTCTCGGGGACCTGGCCCGTAGGATTTCGCTACCAGGGCGAGCAATGCAAGCCACTGCTGACTCGAGGCAAAGCTGGCGAACTGATACAGCCAGCCACAATACCGCCCACCGGGCGCGCCGCAATGCCTCTCATTGATGTTGTTCGAGTTTGCGACGAGCTCGTTTGCCGTTTCGCAGCCATCTCGAGCGTCGATTTGAATTTATCTGGGACCGTTAATCTTAGGCAGGCAGCGCACCGAGTAGCGCGGCTATCGGTGCTAGCAATGTCAATCTTTTTCCAGCCTGACGTCTCACATCTTGAGACAGCAGCGCATCCGTGCGCCCACCAGCTATCCGCCGCTGTCGGGTCTGCCACGTGCGCGCTTCAGAGCTTGCGTATCCAGCCAACGGGCTCCCCGAGCAGGTGTTCGCGCGTCCAAAACGCCTCTGCCGTTGTCTCAGGCACCCTCGGCGGCTTGTGTTTGATCGCATCTGGAAAGCTAGATGTCCAGAGTGCGCCAGGGAGGCGCCAGCCTTCTTTGAGGCTGGTTTAGTGCCTACCGAGCCTTCCGATTGGGCATCATCTTTTCTGTTAAGGAAGGCCATGTCATAACATGTCAAGCTCATACCCGGCACTGAGCCTCGACAACGCCGCGTACCGGTATTCCTGGGCCTCGAGCTGGGGCCTCGTCTGCCTAATGGCAAGCTGGGGACGGGCGCGCCTTTGACTAGGGTCATCCCGACATGTCTTAAATGCGCTGCGTGCTTGGACGGTATGAGTATATCATGAGCAGGACCCTTCGTTCGTGAGTTCCTGTTTCCTCTCTCCATCTGACGACATCGAAGCACAACACTCTCTATCAACACGCTCCTTCAGCAAACATACACTCCTTACCGACGTCAACCAAGTCTGTCGACTACCTCGTCATACCTAACAACAACACTTCGAACACATTGTCATCACACCACAAATACTTCGACCTCGATACTGAATCGCACATCAATCACGACATTCGAAATCGCATCAAAAACTACCACGACGCTGAAAGTGACCACGATCACGAACACGAAAACTTTCTCAACGTCTACCTACTCACACACAATGGATCACCTCTGCCCTCGTCTGTCCTTCCCACTGGCACCCTGCATGTCATGCCTGTCAGGATCACCAGTGGCCTCACCATCAACCCCGACATCTACCAGGCGCACCAACTTCATTCAGTCTGCGGTATTCCCAGTACCGCCGAAGTCACCTCGCTCGTCGTCAAAGGGAACATCGTTCGCTAAGCAGACCGACAAGAGGTCGCGTCGTCCTAAGCTTAGCCTTCAGACGCGTCTTTCAACTATCCCGCAGAGCCAGGTCATGGAGGAGCTGCAAATGAGCCTGGCTTCTTTCGTTCTTGGTCAAAGTCGAGCAAGTCAACCACCACCAACTCGGCCTCTGCCTGTACGCGCTATGCCTACCCGCTCCATGAGGAAAGACTCTGCTACTGCACCATGGCTTTGAGCCCATGAGCAAGTGCGCACCAACACTTGAAGCAGCCACGATCGCGACGATAGCTTACATGGCATCACCGTGACACACCATTTCGACTGCTCCACTATTATTACAGCACTTGATCAAAATCTTGCAAGTTGCGAGGCACAGCTGGACTGGCCATATCCCTGCTAAGGAACCGGACGGCGACAGGCTCGCGCATGCTCCACTCTAATCTTGTACTTTGTTTGACTTCGACTCGACAATCGCTTGTTCGATCCGCAAAGAAACAAATCCACACTCATGGCAATCCTTCGCCAAAAATTTCCTATCGGTGCATTGTCCTGGCAGACAGCCCTTCAGCAAAGGACATGCACAAGCTCGACCGGTCAACACACGACCTGCGATGCCTACTCTGTTTCATCATCTTCGCTTCTGCAATTGCTTGTTATTCGAGCGATTATATACCTGACACATATTGTCACTATCATTACTACTGCTACTTTTTGGCTACTTGTGCACCTTTGTAGCTTTTGTTTACTTTGGTCACTCATACTATAATTTACTATCATGTATCATGGAACGAAACAAATGCTTTACCTTCATCTTGTTCAGCTTGCCTCAGACTCAGATGTGACGCATTGTTATTTTTTATTCCTTCTTTTGAATCACCTTACTTCTGCCTGGATTGTGACAAGGCTGACCTGGAGCCTGACATTCATAGTGGAGATGTTGTTTGATGACACACTCAGACTTCTTCGGATGTGCCTGGTTATTCCCGCTACAGAAGTCTGGTAATTTCCAAACGCAGGCCAGGACCCTGACATGTATGAGCAGGCTAGAAGCCTGTAAAACAGCTGACAGCCCTTGTGTCCTTGCGCTCCGACGCCACTTAGCACGGGGACTGCAGTGGACCTTCTGATGGAAAACAATTTTTTTCTTCTACTGCGACGCAACGGTAGTCTTTCTTCCACATGGTGCGACAAACTGCCTCGGGCCAACGGCGAAGTAGCAAGAAGTCTTTTCAGGCGGCCAGAAGCATGTGAAAAGCAAAGAATAAGGTTTCGGCGAGGAGAAAGCCGGGTTGTGCACGGGTCAAGTCGCCTGGAAGCACCGGCAGATTTCCCATGCTCTGATAGTCATTTGCCTCCCTTGTGTGACACTGGTCCTTGTCCTCGCTTGCTCATCAACACACCACCAATCACGCCGTCACGACTCACCGCATCCGAAACGCGCATACTAGCATCAAAGCGACCGCACAAGCCGATTGCGGCCCATAGATAATCCCACAAACATTGCATTCTGATCACGCGACACAAAAACTCAGGCCTTGTGCCGACCATTCATTGCGACCAGACATCAGCACCGGTAACGACAAACCGTCCTCGCGCCTCCTGTATACTTGCAGCCTCGCGTCAAAATGAAGCTCTTCTCCGCCCGCCACGAGTACAACTACTCATGGGAAGAGGTTTCCACAAACAACTGGCGCAAGTACTGCCCTTGGAACGACAAGGCCGAGCATGTTATCGGAGTGGATGTCCTGAGCCGCTCGCTTGACCAAGAGACCGGAATCGTGAGTGCACTCTACATGGAGACCAGATAGTGGAGCTTTACTGACCACACCCGCCACAGCTTCGCACCGAGCGCCTCATCACCTGCAGGCAGGCCCTGCCCACATGGCTGAAATCATTCTTCGGCTCGGACGACACCAGCCTCGTATACGAAGTCTCCTATGTCAACGCGCGCGAGAAATCCGTCACCATGTGCTCTCAAAACATGACCTGGAGCGAGCTCCTCTCGGTGCAAGAGACCGTCCGCTATACTCCCGCTAGCACTCCTGGCAGGACAAACTTCGACCAAACAGCCAAGGTCATCGCAATGTGCGGTGGCTGGCAGAAGATCAAGAACAGCATCGAAGAGGTCACCGTCGACAGGTTCAGCAAGAACGCCGCCAAGGGCCGCGAGGGCTTCGAGAGAGTGCTCGCCATCTCCAGGCAGGCTTTCGCTGAGCAGCGCAGGCAACAAGCCCTTGCATGAAAGAGAAGACGATGGCTGCGGCAACACTTACACCACCAAGTTTTTGACAATCTTTATGTCTGCGTTTTGAGCGAGCGGGCATGAGGCGGCGTTTTAATTTTTTCACATGATTACCCTTGGGCCTGACGATACCACTCTGGAGCCGAGGGCCCGGACAAAAAGTGCTTTTTACTTTTGCTTCTACTTCTGGAGCGAGCGTGCATTAATGGCGACATTAATGCATAATACAGAGATTCGGGGTTGCATTCATAGACACAGGATACACCACTCGGCTTCTTCCCAGCAACGAGAAATGGACGACACTACTATAGAGGAAAGATGACATCGAGCATTATACACTTACTGTTGACACTCCCATGCATGCCTGTAACTTCTTGCTGCTTTGTTTCTCCTTGAAGGTGGTCTTTAATACGTCTTCTACGGATCTGCAGTCTGCAGGAAAGCATTCCACCGACGAGATATATATTACAGTTCAATGCATTTATCGCACTAAGCACAACCGTCGCTACTTTGGGTGTCAGCTTTGATGTTCGGAACGAAGACGTACACCCACCAGTCGCTTTATGCAAACACTCAGCTGGTGGTGAGGATTACAGTGGTACCCTGCTTGAAAGTGGCTCCTAACTTTTCTATCGCCATTGTAAAGATCACTCATCTTCACTGCCGTGCATCCTCGTTTGAGCGTGTTGACATTTATTGGGGTATTCGGCTGCGCTTACCAAATACAGTAGCGGATGGAAGTAGAAGGTCGATTTAGAGTTTGATGTAGGAGGCACATCCTCCTCGTACCTCGTACCTTGTTGCTAGTATCTTGTATTGAAGCCCGAGAGAGTGGATAAATGTTAGAAGACGCTTACAGCCTTGGGTGAAGGATGTTGAAATTCAACGCTGAGGACCGTGGCAAGTGAAGTCTCAGCGGTACCGCCGTGGTGAGCGGTGTGTCTGAATGTCACGTACTTTGGGAAACAATCATCACAGTCAACCCTCGGCTCTTGGAAGTCTTATCTCACGAGCCCTGAACAAACCTTGCGAATAGCCAGCGCCACGAAGTCGAAGCACAATGCACGAGCCAGGCACTTGTAAATTATTACACGAGAGATCACTCTTGCCGTCCGTGAGAGGTCACACGAGCACCCCGAAGCTCAAGTGACACCAGCCAAACGCAACTTGGTCGCGTGCTACATGTACAGCATCTCGCTCGAGCTCAGCCAACAAGATTTCGGCGACCCTAATCCATGGTTCTCAAGCTTCGCTAGACCGCTGCTATCTGCGGGGAAGATGTGGAGCCATGTTGTACTGCGGTGTTTTGTTGGCTGTTACAAAACAACGCAGCCCTGTGCGATACCCTTATCGCAGGCGACCTTACGCCAACGCAGTGGTGGCGCCTGTCGCACTGCTTGGACCTACCACTTCCAGCTCATGCATAGTGGCCATTAGTGTTACGTGCGTGCTGGCTGGTGGAGATATAAAGATGGCGGCTCTTCGGACGCCCGTCGAACGTTGGAAGTCTTTGCATTCCAGCTGAGTCCGTTTGTACTACTTGTGAAGCGTAGAGAGGCTTCGTCAAGGCGTGGGTTTCCTGCGAGATAAGCTCTCAAACACACACATCATGCCTCGCCTCTCGACTTTGCTGTGCACCTTGGCCGCCGCTTGTACCTCCTGGGCTGTGGTCCTCCCTTCTGACCAGGAGCCTGTAGCAACCGCCGACGTGGTCATCATCGGCGCAGGCATCTCCGGAATTGCTGTGGCCAGAGAGCTTGCTCTTGAGCACAATATCACGGACTTTCTGATCCTCGAAGCCAGACCTATAGTCGGTGGACGAGCTTACCAGGAGAGCCTTACGAATCCACACACTGGCCATGTCACCCACGTGGAGAAGGGCTGCAATTGGATTCAAGGCCCGAGACGAGACAACATCACGAAGCTTGCGAAGAAGTACGGCTGAAAAACTGCGTCACAAGACTATGACGATCGGACCTGGTTTGATGGCCGTCGGGGACTGGATGCCAGCGACATCGACATCGCTCCTGGCAAGTTCGTCAACATCAGTTCGTACAGTTTCACCCAGGTGTACGACGATATCTCGGACAAGATTCTCGACTTCATTCAAAACAGACTTACCGGCAGTGAGGTTGATTTGACAGCTCGCACTGGTCTGAGCATGCTTGGCTGGAGACCACGGACTGCTCTCGAGAGGCTTTACGAGTGGGTCAATGTCGATTTCACCACCGCTCAGACGCCTGAGGTGTGCTCTCTATACAACGCTTTCGAACAGGAAGACTACGAGGGATCTGATGTCCCAGAGCAATTGGTCATCGATCAGCGAGGCTACAGACACATTTTCGTGGAAGAGCTTAACGCAGCTCTTGCGGCTTGTGGACCACAGAAAGATCGCCTCCATGTCAACACCACAGTCAAGGAAATCGACTGGTCATCCAGCAGTCCACGTATCCACACAGACAAAGGCACCTTCGTCGCGCGAAAGCACGTGGTCTCAACCCTGAGCATCGGCGTATTGCAGGACGACAGGGTCACCTGGAAGCCCGCCCTTCCTGAGTGGAAGCAAGAAGCCATCTTCAGCTTCGCCATGGCGGTGTACCAGAAGATCTTCCTGCTATTCGATCGCAAATTCTGGAATGATGAGCAGTTCACGTACTACTCAGACCCAGAAGTTCGCGGCAGGTATCCCGTATGGCAGAATCTCAATGCCCCAGGGTTTTTCAACGGGTCCACTCAAGGATATGTGATGTTTAATACGCATGTCGATACCGAAGCCCACCGCACTGGTCGCATGGAAGACAAGGACGTCCAGGACGAAGCTATGATCAAGCTTCGCGAGATTTACGGCGACGATATCCCCGAACCTCTCGACATTCTGGTGCCTCGTTGGGACCAAGACCCCTTATTCATGGGCAGCTACTCAAACTGGCCGCTCGGCGAGCTTGACCAGCATCACTGGAATCTCAAGCAGCCGGTTGGTGGTAACAAAGTGTATTTCACGGGTGAGAGCAATTCTCGCGAGATGTTTGGATATGTTCAGGGTGCGTGGGAGGATGGCAAGGAGACTGCGGTCAGACTGGCGGGCTGCTTGAAGGGCACTAACTGTCCTTCGAGCTTTGTCTATGATGAGATCAAGACTTGTCAGCAGGCCCAGGCGCTTGAGCAGAGGAGGCGTAAGGCGAAACGTTCGAATCACTAGAGGGACTGCTGGGATTTGAGGTGCCGGGCACCGATCTATCACTCTTATAGGCTATGCTGCAAAGTAGGAATATTACGTAGATGTACATATTATGATATATTCATCATGCATTATGATCATGCCACTCTCTTGTTCGCTACAAAGCAATGAACCATTCAGCGAATTGTAAAATGTTAAACATCTCACTCCGCTTACCAGACAGTAGCGGTTGTCAATTGTATCAACCCGAGGGTTTCAGCATATCACTGAGGCACTAAGTGTATACCTATAGCTAGGTATCAGTAGACTCGTGCCTCCCGGCCTTCGTCTATGCAATAACTTGGTTGCCACTGAGGTTCCAGAGAATACTGAGGAAAGCTTTAGGTTATGGTATAGTACTACCCTTGAACTTCTGTCCATTTGACACCAACAATTGCCATATAGATAAGCTAGGATATCCAGTAGGCTCATCAGTACTGGTGAGGTCCTATCTTCAGGCTCCGTCCATGTTATACTTATATTTGCCATTGAGATTAACAAGAATACTCAGCAAATCTTTAAGTACTAATAAGGTCTTATCTGGAGGCTCCGTCCATTGAATACTGATATCGACCATTGAGATCAGCGACTAACAGTCATGATTCCACGCTCAAAATCGCCATGTTCTAGCAACAACAGAGATCTCCATGATCACGAAGAGATGTCTCGAAGAGCACGCAAACGCCCCGCACTGTTCGCAAAGATGTCCAAGCGGACTCCACAGCGCGTCAATGCAATGCAACCTCGTTCAAACATCTCGTACCTTCTGACTTTTCCTTGGAAGACTCACACAACATCCGCACTGCAGAAATGCGTGGTCATACGTTACGGCATGCCTTCAGCGCTGCTGTGAAAACTTCAACTCGGAGGCTGGACTCCGCAGGTAAAAGTACACGCATTTCCTTGCCAATCATCACGCGCCCTGTCACGACCCGCTCAAATGCCAGCAATACTAAATCTGGATCCGTACGACATACACTAGCTATAGGTGTCGCTGCTGGACTTATGGGATGTCTTGCTCTCGCACAACTTGGCCGTACCACTCTGGCCGAAGCGCCACCAAACGACAACAACGATGGTCCCGAGAACCGTCTATTCAGGCTGGACGAAATTAACCACCACAACCGAGAATCTAAGGGCTACTGGGTATACCGTGGAGATCGTGTCTACGACATTACTGATTGGGTGCCCAACCATTCCCGGCGGAGATGTGATCCTACGTGCCGTTGGAGGCAGCGTCGAGCCGTATTGGTAATTATCTCTCTCTTTTTAGCTTATTTGATACAATAGTTCTAAATGATTCAAATTAGGAATATCTTCACAATTCATCGCAACAAGGACGTCTACGACGTACTTGAGCAGTACTTCATTGGCAAGATCGACCCTCGCGATCTCGTAGACGGCCACGCGCCTCTCGACAAGATTGAAGATCCTTTCAAGTCAGATCCTGCCAGAGATCCTGCTTTGAAAGTACATACGCCAAAGCCATGCAATGCCGAAACGCCTGATCGAGATCTCGGATCCTTTGTCACACCAACCGAAAAGTTCTACGTCCGCAACCATCTTTGGGTGCCCAATGTATCTGATCTGGACGGCTATCGGCTCACGATCGAGCTTCCTGATGGCGAAGAAGCCTCATTCAGCCTCGAAGATCTCCGAACGAAATTCAAGCAACACACCATCAACGCGACACTCCAATGCTCCGGCAACCGACGCCAACACATGACCGAAGGCTCTCGCTCAACGGCCTCCAATGGGGCGTCGGCGCCATTAGCAACGCAGAGTGGACCGGCGTCAAACTCCGCGACGTCCTCGCAGCCAGCGGTTTCAGCACGTCTGATATTCCAGACGACGTCAAACATGCGCAATTCGTTGGCATGGAAGCCTACGGCGCCTCCATCCCCATCGACAAAGCCTGCTCAAAGAATGGTGACGTCCTCCTAGCCCATACCATGAACGGCCAACCCATCCCACGAGACCATGGCTACCCGCTCCGTGTCCTCGTCCCCGGCACCGTCGCCGCGCGCAGCGTCAAATGGATCAGCAAAATCATCCTGTCCTCCGACGAGTCCTACTCTCAATGGCAGCGCCGCGACTACAAATGCTTCGGCCCGAACGAAGGCGACAAACCCAACTGGGACGGCGCGCCCGCAATCCAAGAAACTCCCGTGCAAAGCGCCATAACCTCCGTCCGCCGGCTGACAGCCGACCGCCTGCGAGACAGCAACCTCGCGCGCGCCTACGGACTAGAAGAAGAATCCATCGTACTGGCTGGCTACGCTTTCTCAGGCGGCGGACGCGGCATCGTCCGCGTGGACGTGAGCACTGACGATGGGCACACGTGGCAGCAGGCGCAGCTGACGCCGCACGAGAGCAAAGGGAGCAAGGCTTGGAGTTGGCAGCAGTGGGAGCTGGCGATTCCGGCGCGGAAAGCGAGAGGGCACTTTTGTGTGAAAGCGGTTGACGAGGCGTATAATACGCAGCCAGAAGGGTTTGAGCCGTATTATAATTTCAGAGGGAATTTGGCGAACGGGTGGCATCGGGTGCCAGTCAGTCGGGCTGACAATTAGGCCAGCGGTGATGGGTTGGGAGGATGAGTGGGTTTTTTTTTGTTGCTGGTGTCGTTGTCTCTTGCTGTGATGTATAAATACTGTGTACGATATACACTCGTTGCTCAAAAGTCTGCACATGGCATCTCAATGGCAACTATCATTATCACATGTACCGAGGGTGATGGTACGACACTACTAGTACTCATGACTTCTGAGAGTGTCTTCCATACTCTCCATACTATGCAACATGACGACCCTATGATAGCTGTGGCCGCCGGTACTGGCGCAATGCAACATCCAGGCGTGTGCAGACTTATGAACTAGTACCGTACGTGTAGAAGAAATCTGTACTTTGAGGGTTTGTAATGTCATACTCGACGACGACAGTTGAAAGAATGCAATTTGTTGAACTGAGACTTTAAATTGGTCTCGTATGAAATAATTATCAATGCCACTCAAATGGCATTCGTCTATCCTCAATTCTCCAACCCATGCAATAAATCTTACACACCAAGAAAAAGGGAAACGAGACTACAAGCTTCCCAGGATAGTCCTACACAATTCGACCGCCCCAATTCGGGTATCATATCCATATCCAAACAATGGCTGGCCGTGGAGAGTAAGGCTGACCCAATAGCTTTACTTTCTCTTCACCAGCTTGTTTCTCTCCGCACCTGTTTTGGGGAGGTTCGCTGGTTCGGTGTATCACGCTCTTGAACATTCAAAAGCAAAAAATCGTGAAGGAAGGGCAACAGTCAACAAAGTCTCTACTTGTTGGCGGGAGACTCCTTGCCGATAGCCGGGTTGTGTTTCGGAGATGGCGTCCTGGTTGACGGGAGGGTTGCGGCCGGCGATCATGCGTGCGTCACTCTCGAGGAGCTCGCTGGGCTTGTCTGTAAGAGGTGTCAGTAAGAGTGATTCCGGCAATAAAGTCGGTCAGATTGTGCTTACCGTGACGTGCGTAAAGACCGTCGTCAGCGCGTCCGCCAATGCGGCCGCTCTCGACATCGGCACGGGAGATGGTGAGCTTGTCCTGAGCAAGACCCATGGTGCCGAGGAAGGTGACGGTGTCAGCCCACTCGACGGCCTTGCGCTTCTCGGACCAGCTCTTCTCCTCGGCCATGAGGTCGATGACTCTGGGAAGAGCCTCAAGAGCAGCCTGTGCGTTGAGGAAGGAAAGACGAGTGCGACGAGCGATGGCGTCGACGGCGGTCTCGGCGTACTCGTGACGGCATGCGTAACGGATCTCGCCATCGACGAAGGGGTAAAGAGGAGAGATGCGCTCGCCGCGGACGGGGAAGCCCTTCTCAGTAGGCGCGCAGAGAGCAGCGACAGTCCAGGCACGGTCACCGTAGGCCTCAGTCAAGTGCTTGGCGACCTCAGTCTCGACACCGTAGTGCTGGATCAAGTTGATGTAAAGAGTGTTGGAGAAACCGTGAGCACCGATAAGCCTGAGCTTAGCGGTAGGGCATGATCCGTCAAGCTTGACGCTCTCCATGAAGCCCTCAACACCGCTGACGAGAGGCGGGTTAGACATGCCCTGAGGCTTGAGCTTGAAGTGTTCGATAGCCTCGTCGACAGCCTCCTCGGCCATCTGGCGGTAGGTAGTCCACTTGCCACCAGAAATGGTGAGAAGGCCGGAGTCAGAGATGGTGGTAAGATGGTTGCGGACAAGACCCTCGGAAGCGCTCTTCTTGGGGTCACGGACGAGAGGACGGATACCAGACCAGGCAGCAAGGACATCACCGCGGCGAACCTTGATCTCAGGCTGAAGGTAGCCCTGGACTTCGTTCAGGATCCAGCTGATCTCGTTCTCAGAGGGAGTAGGGTTGTGCTCGACAGCGCAAGGAGAGTCGGTGGTACCAGCAATGGTGTTTCCCTGCCAGGGCAAAAAGAAGATCACACGGCCGTCGGAAGTGTTGGGATCGATGAGACCCATGTCACGGGGAGCGTAGTAGCCAGGGAGAATGACGTGAGTACCGGAAGAGGGAGCAACAATCTCTTGGACCTTCTGGTCGTCGAGCTTGCGGATAGAGTCGGTGAAAGGACCAGTAGCGTTGATGATACCCTTGGCCTTGATGTTGAAAACATCGGCAGAGCCGCCATCGCGTTCCTGAGTGAGATCCTTGACAGTAGCGCCACAGAGCTGGCCATTGGCATCCTTCTCGAGGCTGGTAACCTCGCAGTGGTTGACAACAGTAGCACCATAGAGAGCGGCGGTAGCGGCGAGAGACATGTTCATGCGGGAGTCGTTGTGAGCACCATCGTAGTAGACAAGAGCGCCGAAAAGACCCTCCTTCTTGAGCATAGGGAAGGCATCAAGAGCCTTGCTGCGGGTCAAAAAGTAGGAGCTCTCAATGTTCTCAGAGCCAGCGAGGAAATCGTAGAACTTGGTACCGGCCCAGAAGTAGGGAGCCTGCCACCACTTCTGGATGGGAATCATGATCGGAAGCCAAGACGAGAGATGAGGGGCGGTATCCAAGAAGTAGCGACGCTCGCGGAGAGCCTCCACGACGAGCGCATACTGGTTGTAGTCGAGTTGCCAGACAGCCTTTTCCAAGTAACGAACGCCACCGTGCACGAGCTTGGTGGACTTTGAAGATGTACCAGAAGCGAAATCGTCTCTTTCAACAAGCGCGACCTTGAGACCTCTGCTGGCAGCGTCAAGGGCAACACCAGTACCGGTGGCACCGCCACCAATGACAAGCAAGTCGTAGGGTTCCTCAGTCTTGACCTGCTGGTTGGTAACAGCTCCAACAATCTTGTTCTTTGCGTTCTTGAAAGCGTCGGTGATGACGCCGGCGCTGGCCTTCAGGTCGGCGATCTGCTCCTCACGAGACTTGATGTGCGGGAACTGAGGAGGGCGGAAGATGCCACCCTCGCCGTAGGTAGGCGGCGGGACCTGTGCGGCCTCGAGACCGGGGACTTCGCGAGGACGGTAGACAAAGTAGAGAGCACCACCGGCGGCGACAGAGCCGGCGGTGACGTAGCCGAGGCCACGCAGAATGCGTCCAGACGCACGCCCAACAGCCATGGTATAGAGATGAGTGGTGGTGGTAGGAAGGACGGACGAGGCTCAGGCAGGTCAAAAGGCAGACTGGCACACCGGATGCCCAGCGCCAGCAGTGTCAATGCACATCCGCGGCTCCACCACAATGTTCGCAGTATGATGCCGATCTTGCGCGGTGCGTGTGAGGCGTGATCTCACACAGGTGGAGTCCGCACACGAACTTGCGGCGACGATCCGGCGCCCGTTGGGGCTGCTAGACGGCACCACCACCCTCTGCCACTCGCTCGCTCTACCACCCTACCATCACGAAGCTGCGTCGGCATCTGCTACAGGCGGCATTAGATCTTCCGCCGCCCAGCAAGCCACCCGTCTGCATGGCGTCGCAGTAATTACTTGTTCGCTCAATCAATTGACCACTAATTATAATCAATCTACACGACGCCTCAGCCCTCAGCCTTACCCTGACCTCGCCCTGCACTTCCGCAAACCATCGCAAGCCCTGCGTTGCCGATCGCCGCAAAATTTTGTCCCTTGAACCCTTCCTCGTCCTCGTCTTGTCTCGTGACTGCCTCCTCCGAGGCCGCCGCCTCCTTATCACAGCACATCTCAACGACATGGCCCGTCTTCCTTCGGCCCACTCTGCATCGCCACAGCGAATGCCCTACCAACGTCGCCGCACGTGACAGCCTCTGTGTTCTAGCCTCCCAGGAGTAATTCAGCTGCAACAGTCCTTGCCCACACCGTAATTCAAGGGGACACGCGTGTTTGCTGGATTGAGCATCACTGCTGGCCCAACCATAATGCGTTTTCTTGGCTGCCATGAATTCGACAACGAACGGCTCCACTTGGTCTGGATAGGAGGTATCGGATGTGTAGCAACGCAGCCATGACGTGTATACATGTCTGCCATAAATTCGGCAAGCCACTGCAAGCTGCATCTATTCGGCCCTTCCTCCAAGTTTCACACATCCCATCTCACTTCCTCCACAGCTCCACACGATCCTAGCGGTTCCAGTAGTGCTCTCGTCGCCTCACGCCCCATGGGGCCTCGAAAGCATCCCGCAGATAGGTCGCGGATTCTCTTAAGGAGGTAACGTTAGCAAGTCGCATAGTCTCCGATAACGTTGTTACGCGCAGTGAAGTGGAGCTCACAATGATCTGAGACCTGGTACGAGTCGACTACAGATCTGCCTCTAGTCATGTATCCGAACTCCGCGAAATTCGCGTCGCAAGTTCTAACTAATTGTAACGACATTGGAATTGCTTGCAATGCCAAGCCGATGTCCGCATTGGACAAATGCAGATCATTGAATTCAATCTGTGTTCAATTAACAGAGTTGCGCTTCTCCTCCTGGGGCTGATTCGTCTCGTCACCAGAACGTTGCGCCTCGACCATCTGGTCAGCCGGCTGTGGTTCAACAAGACTCGCCTTGTCGCTGACAGCTTCACTCCCCTCCAAAATCGGACTCTCAACAGGTTTCTTATCTGAATCTCGAGACCGCCTCTTGTTCGTCTTCGAGCCCAATTGCTCCGCAGGCGCACGCCAAGTATCACCTTCCTGCACAACACCCAGCCCATAGTACAACGCCTCACACCTCTGCTCATGCCTCTTAACCAGCGCCTGCAAATTCTTCCTGGCTTCCTTCAACGTCTTCTGCTGCCTACTCAAGAAAATTGACGGAACATGCGGTATGCTGTCTCTCTCCGTCATCCCCAGCGCAGATTCCAGATTGCGCACTTGCTGGAACGTATCCGCCTGATCTTCCAAGCAGCAGACAAATTCGCAGCAGAAATTCCTGTACTCGTCTGCTGTAGGTCCGCTGGGCGTCAATGTGTATTTGGAGACAAAGGCTTCGCAAGGCTGTTTGCTGCGCTCTGTAACGCTTGGTGTGCGCGAGGGAGCTGTGGCGTCGCGGCAGTACTCCCAGATGTTTTGCTTATGCTTGCAGCGCCATTCGACGTGGAGGAGTCGACACATGGTTGCTAGGAAGGTGAAGGTGTTTTTGCCGTGACTCTACTCGGACGATCAATCATTATGTTGTTGGTTCTTGGTATTTGTCGACTGCTAGCTTTCACTCTGGTAGTTCTTTGTTGCGCGACGTAACCCAAGTCCGGCACATCCAGACAAAACTTGCGCATCGAAGTTATATTGTGAATGTCTCATTTCATTTGAAAGAAGGAACCATTCGCTGAGACCTGTTTTGTTGACAGGGTGGTGATGTCGGGTTGCAGTGATTGAATATCGGTCACTCCGGGCTGTGGTCTGTCAAGATGATCAAAGCAAGCACACAACCGGGTTTGCCAGAGCTTGGAGCCCAGCATCAACCATCATTTGAAGGAGTCCGAATGCATGTTGTCGCACATAAAAATCGATGGCTTTATAAGCATTGCTACTCAGTGATCTTTTGCGCCGGTTGGTTGCGCATTCAGCGCACGCAGGTCTCGTTAGAAATCTTGCATCACAGTAACGATGGATCTAGGAAGTAGTGACACGAGCCATCGATTACAGGAGTGTGCATGTATATCACTAGTGAACTATCTTAGACCTTCTGGCAGTAGCTCCGGCGCATCCCATTAGCTGCATGGAGTCAATTATGCTTATTTTGAGCTCACGTTAATTTACTACAGCAAGTGCTTGGAGTCATACAGCAAGCCTGGCGCACTGCCGTTGCATGGCCATTAATCCTCCTTACACCACAAATTGATGATCAGTGACTCGGAAATCTTACATAAAGTCTTTCAACCACACACAAACAACGTAAGCACTTCAGCAGAGATCAAAGCATACAAAACTGGTCATATAAGCCCGCCAGCCAATCAACATCCCTCCGCTATCGGCATCTCACACCAGCGAACATCGGCGCCTCACCTCCATTGCTCGGCTCAAGGCCTTAAACCGCTCGCGGGCCATTGGAATTCCAGGGCCCAGGCGAAAATTCTCGATAAACAGAACATTGTCTCGCGCCCTACGCGGCTGCATCACACAGCTGCCATTCGTCCAATGCCTGTTATCTAAGCAAACTTGGCGTAGGGCGGAGGATGTTCAATTTATGGCGGTCCTGGCGGTGGACGGGCTATCATCATTGGGGTTGGTTGAGTCATTGGGGATTGGCTTTTGCTTGAGTCAATCCTTTCCACGTGCCGGTCTTGCCGTGTTTGGTGTAGGGTGATGGTATTCTTATGTCTTCTATATAGCTTCTTCGAGTCCACTCTTTCGTCTTTCTCTTTGACCATTGAAACTTTACAACATCTTGCAAACTTATAAGCATCACTGCTTTACGCATACTCTTGAACTGGAAACTCGTGCCGCTATAACGAAGTTATTTCCTCGTTGCCACCGCCTGCTGCTATAGTTCAAACGACTCAGAACCCGGATCCATTGGAACCTCACTCAGGACGAGACACGCACAATGGCACCCATCGCTATCACTCCCGAGTCTTCAGGCACTACCACCCCCGTTGCCTCCCAGGCATCTACTCTCACACAAGCCGGCATCAAGCACCACGGCCATGACAATGACAACCTCGCACCATTGGATGCCTCAAAAATGATCGTGACTCTCAACCAGACTCCCCGGGAAGTCCCTGCCATGAACAGCCCGAAGTCATGGCCCAGAAGACTTGCACCGACCACATGGTCACCGCCGCCTGGAACGACACCACCGGCTGGGCCGCACCAGAGCTCAAGCCCTACGGTCCCTTCTCCATCATGCCTTCTGCTTCCGTCCTGCACTACGCCACCGAATGTTTCGAAGGCCTCAAACTCTACCGCGGCCACGACGACAAACTCCGCCTCTTCCGCGTTAACAAGAACTGTGAGCGCATGCGCCGCTCCTGCGAGAGAATCGCCCTCCCAGACTTCGACGCCAAGGAGCTCGAGAAGATGATCATCGCCCTCTGTGCCCGCGATGGCCCCAAGTGGCTGCCCAAAGACCGCAAGGGCAGCTTCTTGTACATCCGCCCGACCATGATTTCCACAGACCCTGCGCTCGGCGTGCAGAGGCCCAAGGAGGCCCTTCTGTACGTCATCATCGCTCTCTTCCCTGACATGAGCAAGTCTCTCGCCACCCCTGCTGCTCCTCCCGCTCTCAAGGGCGACGCAGAGCCCAAGAAGAAGGGCACTTCTGGCCTCAAGCTCCTGGCTTCTACTGAAGACACCATCCGTGCATGGCCCGGTGGATTCGGCTACGCCAAGCTTGGTGCCAACTACGGCCCTTCGCTCGTTGCTCAGGGCGAGGCTCGCGCGCGCGGTTTCGACCAGGTCCTGTGGCTTTTCGGCCAAGAGGCCAGCGTCACCGAGGCCGGCGCATCCAACTTCTTCGTCGTCTGGCGCAACAAGGAGACCAACAAGGTCGAACTCGTCACTGCTCCGCTTGGTGAGCGCATTATCCTGGAAGGCGTGACTCGCGCCTCGATCCTCGAGCTTGCACGCTCGCGTCTCACTGAGGGCAAGACCCAAGGTGCGCTTGAGAGTGTTGAGGTCGTCGAGCGCAAGTTCACCATGGCCGATGTCATTGAGGCTTACGAGGAGGGCAGACTTCTCGAGGCTTTCGCCGCTGGTACTGCTTTCTTCGTTGCTCCTGTTGGTCTTATCCACTACAAGAACAGGGATATTGAGGTTCCTATGGGTGAGGGCGAGAGCGGGGATTACGCTAAGGTGCTGAAGGGATGGTTGGGTGGTATCATGTACGGCAAGGAGGCGCACGAGTGGGGCGTTGTTGTCGATGAGGTTCAGGCATGAACTTGGAATGATTGATGGGTTGAAAAGAGATATGACTTTGCATTGGGTAAAACGGAGTTTGATGATTGATGGCACGCTTTTACTTAAAACTTTCCCTCGCGATCCTCAAAAGATGAAATGGAATGCAAACTTGCAAACCATGGTACTGCAGCTCCCCATGTATCTTTCACCCTGACTCCCCGGAACTCATTGGAGCTACCAATATTGGTGAATTATTCATGTGCAGATCCGGCCGCCTCGATCAGCAAAAATATGGGCGGTCCCAGGTCTGTCGTGAATGTGTTCATAACGGCAGGCTTGCATACCAGCAACCTCGGTTTGAGAGGCTTGTCCGAATCTCACGCGAAATGTCCTCACTCGAAGCTTTGTGCAAGGGTCGGTACTTGCGACACACTCTCTCACACTCGATGCGAGTTACCTCCATCACGTGGACATTGGTGATCTTGCTGTTCATCAGCGACAGCATGTTTTCGCGGCCAAAAATGGTGTCGCGTTCACGGACTCCGCTTGGACTGAAGTCCCATCGTTCGAAGCACTCGTCCCGAAGACGCTCGTAGCGTTCGTGATGAGCGCGCATGGGAAGTCGCATGGCATCGCTGCTCTCGTAACGCAGACTTTTGACTTCTAGTCATGCCAGCGCTCCGTGCTTTGGAAGTTGCGATTCGTGTTTGGCTGCAGGACCTTCTTCGATTCCGTCGACGAAGTTCTGGAGGTGCGAAGGTGTAGACGAGGGTACGGAGCTCTGGCGGCAGCTTCATGAACGGGAATGGGTCTTGGTCGGAATGCTTTGGGTCGCTGATGTTGCTAGCCATTCTGGCTGGATATGTCGTTTGTGTGGAGTGTCCGAAAATTGATAGCTCTGACTAGCTGAGCGTTAGGTTGGAGATAGTTGTCAGAGTTGCTGGTGGTTGGTGTCAAAAGAAATTAGCGGCGGCCGCACTGCATCTTATGTTGGCTCATGACAAACGTGACTACTGCTCAATGAGAGTAAGTGTCACATGTCGATCATGTGAGAGGCATGTGATCTGTCGATGCGTCACGGAAGTCAATTCGTGCCGCTGCAACTTCTGAAGTGAACAGGCGGCTACGAAACTAGTGTTCACTTTCAGAATCTAGAAAACTTCCTTTTGGGCAACAAATATTGTTCCCTCTTATTGACTTTCATCTATATGTCTTGTATCTCACAACACTAAATTCAGTATCGAGTCGTGAATTCTACATAGATAGTCGTACTCCTCCGTTTCTACCTTATTCTCTAAAAGTATCGATGATGGCACTGCTCATTCTCAGTCTATAGACGCGGCTGAAACAGAATATGATAGCAATATAATACTATGGATTACCACCCTCTGATCTTGACAAAAGCTTTACTAAGAAATACGCATTCACGTGATTCAAAACAAGCACGTGTAAGACAACATGCAGAACTACCCTACTTTAACAGAAACATATAGTGTCAAAACAATTTGGAGTGGCATGGCCAACTGATTTTCCAATGTTAAATAAGCCCAGGAAACACCAAAAGACGTCAAAAATCGTTTCAACGAACTTGATTGCCCTGCGCATCTTCCCAGCTCGAGTCTCGTCGCTTCATCCAAACATTGCTCGCCCGAAGCAACGCGCGCCGCTCTCGCTTCACATCAGCATAAGCGCGGTCAATGACAAGTCTTATCTCATTCACCATATAAAGTCGACGATGCTATTATCATACTCAGCCACTTCTTCGTCCAAGAGATGCGGAGTCGCCGTCAGCCGACGTGCCATATCGGCTCGGATGGCCTCATGGCGACGGTGATGGTCACGTGCAGCAAGACACATAGCTTCGCTGGTCTCGAAGCGCAGGCTGCGGATGTTGAGCAATGCGAGCAATCCGTCGGTGGGAAGTTTGTAGGTCAGTGTGGCGGACGGGTGAGTCGCTGTTTCGATCTCGTGGATGTAGTTTTGGAGAGCAGATGTGTAGACTAGAGCTCGCAGCTCAGGCGGGAGCTCCATGAGAGGGAATGTTTGTCGAGGTTGCTCGGTTCTGGTGTTCGCGCCGGCCATTTCGGCTGGGACAGTGTCGGTTCTGTGGAGGTTGACGTTCTGTAGACGTGCTTGGGAGTATCAGTGTCGGTCCGGTGCGCACGCGGTCTACATTGATTGGATTGCTGGCGATCGCATAAGTCTTCACACAGCTTGCGCAACTATGAAAGCAATAAGTGTCACAAAATTGATGATGTGAGTCTAATAAGATAAGTTGATCAAGGGCTGAAGTGAATTGTTGACGAATGCAGCTGACGTTTGTTGAGCCTCGGCAACGTAACGCAGCTGTCGTTACACAGTGGGCTCCTTGCGACCCTGTCTTCCTTTCCTTTCAAGTAACTGCCACACTGTTCCTGGCTGTGACTTCCCACTCATGCGCTTTCACCTGATCTACCCAGCAGACTTGCAATCCTTCGCAGGTTCTCCATTTCCGCTTCACTCCAAGCCTTAAGTATAGTGTAATATACTATTCGCATGACCAGCGACCGAGAATGGATAGCGTGATTATCTTGAGAGCTACGACCATGCTTCTGTGAATCAGCCAATTGAGCAGACCAAAGAGCATCAAGACGTTCTTGGTATGCCCGTGCTGGACCTCGCATCGCAGCGATGCTTTCCCATCGAAGTTCGCGAATGCGAAGCACTTCGAGAGCTCCTTGTGTTGGCAAGTGATGATTGTTGTGATTTTATCGACGTCGTCGAAGAGATGCTGGAGCGCGAAAAGGTAGACAAGCGCTCGGAGTTCCGGAGGTAGTCTCATGAAGGGAAATGGTTGCTGGAGCTGGTCATGCTCGGAAGAGGTATCTTTGGCCGCCATAGTGTTCGGACAGCTTGATTGCAGTTGAGGTGACAATTTGGCACGAGATTGGAGATCAGCCGTACAGCACACTGTGGGACTTGTGGATCTGGTGGTTGTTGGTTGGGCAGTATTGGTGAAGGTAGGAAGAGCTTCCAACTTTGCTGGGAGATTCACCCTGAACAGCTACGAGCAATGACGCGAGGGGCACGTGATAGATCATTTTCTTGTTTACTGAAGTGAATGAATCCTGCTTCCATTGGTTGTAGTATGAAATGCTAGCTGCAAAGCTGTCACTGATCCAAGTGATCAGTGCGAGCATCAGTTTTGTGACGCCAATGACAACAAGCCCGTCATAGTCTGTCACGCATCTTGGGTAGCATACAGCCAAGACCCACCGACGAACAAGTGCCATCCTTGAGACGCAAGGTGCCTATCTTGACTCAGCGTTCCAACGTTTTAAGCAGCACTCAAGGAGCTTGAGGGATCTCCTGATGTGATAGTTGTCTTGAATGACCTGGTCATATCTCTTGGACGTAATTATGCTGGTCTTGAACTCTTTCTGTGCCTGCCAAAGCAGCTTCTGAAGAGCATGGACACGAAGTTTGTATGTCTTGACCAGGGACTGCACACTCTTGATGTTGTCCAAGCGGAGAGTACGGCTTGTGTAGCTCAGAGCAAGGGCTCCGGTACAGGGTGGACGTTCAATAAGTCCTTCCAGGAGTGGCAGGGATCGGATTATGTCAAATATGTCATGGAAAGCTACCTCGCAGATTTGCAGCCGGATCTCTGTGGGCAGATCCAACAGGGTGGTCGAAGCCTTCATGTGAGCATGCTTTGTGCGTGAAACCTCGCCTTTGATCGTCTGCCCAATCTCGTTATTCGCCATGATCATCCGCCTTTTGGTGGCTGGCGCTTCTTTTGAATGTTCAAAAGTTGTCGGAGCGTTGTCGGTGATCACAGTGAGGTCGCCTTTGACCGTTGTGTTGGTGTCACCTCCAGACTCGACTCTATAATCGAGGGACATCTCGCCCTTGTAGAACGAAATCGGTATTATGTGGCCTTGAGTCTTTTTGTGGTCAAGGAAGTCCGCTGCTCCACCTTAATGCTTGAGGCAGCCTGGCGTTAGGGTCTACACACTTAGTTGAGCAGTGCGTAAACGGCGCTCGTCAAAAAGCTGCTCAATCAGTGCTTGCCGACCCTTCAACTGCGTGATGCAGAGCGATTTTACCCAGAGTAGTCTTGTTCTGCGTACTTGTCGACTGGAAGGTATCGTTGGAGACACTGGATGTAGAAAGAAGAGGGCGCAACCATTAGAGTAAGTGATTGTTTTAGGCGGACAATTGGAGGACAAAAAACCAGTCAAGCAAGCTGTCGAGCCCTTCAGGTAAATGAAGTATCGAATTATCGCGTGACCTGAAAATGCTTTGCATGTGACACAGACCTGACACAGACCTGATTCTAGTGGATCATGTGAACAGTGACCTTGCTACTGCCTGTTTGACGTCCGACCCATACGAAAACGAGTGTATTGTGATATGATGCTCAACTTCAAGGAAGCCATTCTAATGTAATTCCAAATGTCTGGTCTTCTGTGACTGCAGTAACATCGTTCCCTCAAAGTCACTAACCACCGCTTTTCAACTGTTCATTTCTTCCGCTTCAGAGGTATTTACGTGCATAAATTTCCATCTCCATCTCAAGTCGTTTGTTGATCATCGTCAACCAGACCTGGAACAGCTCTCTGCTTCCATGAGAGGCATAGCTTTCAGCCAACCCGCCTAGATACATAGCGTCCCTGCTCGCATATTCGAAACTGTTGTTCATAGCCTTGCGATTCGCTCGAGTCCGACTCTGCTCGAAGCGCGACACTAGGTCAAAGTTGTGGTCGACTTGCTGTTGCAAAACCTTCATGATCATAGGAACGAAGATGTCGTGTACCTCTGCACGCAGAATGCGATGGCTGTTGCCCAGTGCGAGGCCGCCAAAATTGAGGTCGGGGGTCTCGAAGACGTTAGCATTGACATTTGCATTGGCATGGTCAATGACATCTTGCAAAGCGTATCTGTGGATCATGATGCGTAGCTCGACAGGCAGACCCACAAGTGTGGGTGTCGGCGAATGCACGCGTCGCTGGAAGTGTTGATTGCCGAATCATCTTCCGAGTCGAAATTTGTGTCGAGTTCTGTATTGCTTGCTATATCGCTGTCTTCTAAATCTTCTTTGCCACTTCCTTGAGGAGAGAGCTTTGACAAGATAGTGCGAAGCCTCTGCCGGAGGTTGTTGAACATTCTCTTGTCTGTAATCTCGTCAGTTACAACTGTCCTACATAGGACGTGCAGGCTCGGATTCACCATCGCTGCTGCGGGCCTGCCGACGAGACAGATAGTCTCGGAGGAACTTGAGCTGCTGCGGCATAGTTTTGCTGTGTATTGTGCGAATGTTTCTGAAGCGATTGGGTTAGGCATAGTTGACCCCCGGAGAAAATGCTCGAAGGCCGCAGCCTCGACGCCGCAGCGTGACGAGTAAATGAAGTGACTTGCATGCGTCCATTGTGCGTCGTTGATGCGAAAAGCAAAAACGAGTGTTGCGCTCTTCGAGTGAAAGATTTAAGCATCACGTGAAAGAGAAGTGATTTGGGACACCAGACCTTACTAGTACCATGATAAACAAGGACCCTCATCCTATTCGCCTGACGTCCGACTCATACGATTGCTTTGATTGCTTTGTATGCCAGAATAGACCATGCCAAGCAAGCATTCCACCACCATCAATCGTCTGACATTGCAGATCAGAATGGCCACCATCTCCACAACTTCTTTCTACCGGATTGCATGTCCGCCTCGATTAATTCCAAGTGTTCCACGATCTTCTCCAAAGTCTGAACATACTTGGTCTTCCATGCGATTTCAACCTTCTTGAGCTTCCTGCCCGAATCTTGACGTATCTGTAGGTCAAGCGCTCCAAAGTATCATGATAGAATGTTTCGTCTCGCGAAAGCTCTGGAATGCTCCACTCGTTGTTCGGATTTCCTGGACCAAAACTTAACACCTATCCAGATCGTCATTTAGAATCTGATCTGTATCTTCAGCAAGAGAAGAACGAACGTGTCCTGACATTCTGCGCGCAGAACGCGATTAGTGTGGAGTAGCGCAAATGCGCCACAGAAATGCACAGATGTTTCAGGATTGAAGGTCCAGGCGATGTCGATGATTTCGGGAAAAAGGTAGTCGTAGATCATGAGGCGGACTTCGACCGGTAGGCCCATCAGAGAGGGTGTCGGGCCAACCCATGTAGATGTAGACTCCAATTCTCGGGAGCTTTTACGGAACAAGACGCGAAGACCCTTTCGGACTTTATTGAACTTCCGGTTGTCTAGAATATTATCAGCCACGTCGGTTCGACAAACTGTACGTGAAGGTTCGCATTACCCTTGCTGTAACGCCGCTGACGAGACAAATAGTCTCGCAAGAACTGAATTTGACTCGGCATGATTGCGTGTCGTGCGGTGGTGCTGAAGTGGTTCAATCTGTGAGGCCGGCCACATAGACTTTATAAAGGCGAATGGACGGCCCGGGCGCGGCGTGTTCTGCGTAAGTGAAGCGACTTGCTTGTTTGCATGGCGTCTGGTGGTTCAGTGACTGCTCTTTGGGGCGACTAGATAGCTGGATTGTGGACAAGAAATGAGCATGACATTAATCGCGTTACCAGCGTTCAGTCCGTATACACCTAGTATCCAGTATATGATCACCACGATGGCATTTCGCCTGGCTAACAGATGTTTGTTCATTCAGCACCGCTTCAACATCGCCAATCTCATACCTCTGTATAGTCCCCAAGCGCTTCAATTTTATCAAGAATCTCACCCTCCTTTTCCATTAACGCGCTCCACTTCTTCCGAAGTGTCCTGCCCCGGACCATAGCCAAATTTAGGCATAAATCCAATAAACGTTCTGTATCAACTGTTTCAAAGACCGAAGCCCAAAGACCCGCCTCTCGTTCTTCTGGAGTGCCTCGAACGTAACGCAACTTGACGGTGTAGTTGTGCTCTTGTCGGAGCCGCATGCTCTCCATCATGAGGGGGACGAAGATGTCCTGACACTCCGCACGGAGAGTACGATTAACGTGGCACAGCGCGAGGCCCCCGTGGAATGGCGTAAGGGGCTTCAGAGAATTGGCTTGAGCGTTGTTGATAATGTCCTGTAATGTGTACTCGTGAATGATGAGGCGCACTTCGACAGGCAAACCCATCAAAGTAGGCGTTGGTCCGACCCACGTGCTCCTGAGGATGTGCGTGCAAGCTCGGAGCTTGGGACGGAGTTTCCAGTAGACTTTGTCGAACAAGTTGTCTTGAAAAGGTCAGTTATGGGTATCTAACAGACTTCAGGCGTTAGATCTTGACTCACCATCGCCCCGAGGCCGTCGACGGGTCAAACGGTCTCGGAGAGACTTTAGCTGCTTCTTGAGTTGTTTTGACATTGTTTTGCTGTGTCTTGTACGGTGGTGCTTAAGCGATTGAAGACGTGAGGTCGGCCATGGTAGATCTTTAAAGAAAAGCGTACGGCTCAAGCGTGTGGCAATTCGAGTAACTGAAGCCGTTAGCTCGCGTCTTGTTGGGCAGGTGATGGTCAGTGACTGCTAATTCGGCAATTACTTGTCCACAGTGAGCTGAGCAATGGGCACTAAGTCACGAGGTGTAAACCATCTTTGTGCTTTCCAACATTGTACAGGGTATCTTGGGCTCACAGGTCACTGCATAAGCCATTGTCAATCTCGCCGACTAACCTTCCTCAAAACCACCGACGATTCTTGCAGGTATCCCCAATAGCTATCCTTTTCGACTTGCTCAATATCAAGCATACTCGCCGTTCTCAAACTTCGCGGCGTCGAAGAACCTTGCTTTGACGGGATTGCCGGCGAATGTCATCTCGTTCGTGCCGCCACAAGCCTTCAGCGCGCTAAGCTGGTTAGTGAACTTGACAAAAACCTCATTGTTGCCACCGTTCTCTTCTCGCCAGATGAACAGTCTCTCGATTGTGCCGTAGTCTTTCGAGAACTTCTCGCCAATCTCCTGCTGAAGATTGTTCTCTTCAATTTCATAGCCAACGTCCAGTTCATCAAGCATGCCCTGCAGCTTGACGACGCTGGAAATATTCCCGAACTCGCCTTCGTCGTCGTCCGTGGACTGGACGTTGCGTTTCTTGCCACCGACGATCTTGCCAGTGGCTGGCCTCCATCCGCCACCTTCCTTGTCGGAACGCCTCTTGCGCTTGGTAGGTTGGGCGATGATGGCCGTAGTGATACCCTCGCCTTTGGCACCAAGACCTTGGCCTTCTTCCCAGCCCATCTTTGCCATGAGACGTGCGGCAAAGCCCTTTTGGCCAGAAACCTTGGAAGCTGGCTGTAGCGCGGCTGGTGCTTGGAAAGTTGACATCGTTCCAGATTGCACTTCCTCTTGTGCATCTGCTGGCTGGTAACGTACGGGAGCTTTGATGATCATTGATGGATCTTGCGACTGCGGAGGTGGCGGTAGCGAGGGAGGTAAAGTCGTGGACTCCACAGGTGGCGTTGGTGATGGCCCTGACGGTAGACCACCTTGCGCGTGCTGGGCGTCGATTTTGGCTTTCGCGGCAGCGAGCTTAGCTTTCGCCGCTGCCATTTGCGCAGCAAGGTTGCCAGGCGGTGCCGCTGTAGCTGGTGGTGCCGTAGAAGCTACTTGTTGCGATACAGGCTCTGGAGTGCCCTGTGCACTCGTTTGTTGCGCCATGCCGCTTAAGCGCAGCCTACGCATGTAAGCATCGTCCCCAGTCGCATCTTGTGGAATGATCGCTGGTGCCGCTGGTTGATGACTCGTGCTACGATCAAAGCTTGTCGAAAGACCACCTGCTGGTGGTAGGTAGTATTCGTCATCGTCAATGTCCATGGGATCGTTGCCAGCAGATGGAGCCTCGTTAAACACAGGAGGTGCAAAGCTGAGATTTGCAGGAGGAGCAAACAAGTCTAAGACTCGGTCAGTAAGGATTTGTCGATGGAATTGAACAGACATACTGTTCCTCGGCTTTGGCCTCTGTACATCTGGGTGCTTGTTGGCCATGTCCCTATGCCAGTGCACGAAATGTGTCCACTCTGCTCTTTCCGCATCTTGCTCAGTCGAACCTTGATAACGGGCCAGATTCGATGGCTTCGCAGGGTCGTAAATTGCATCCCAATCCACTTCGTCTTCCTCATCTGGCCTCTTGTTCTTTTTGTTCTTGTGTTTCCTGCCACCACGGCCCTGCCACTTAGGTTTGTGGTTCATGTAGAGCTCTTCATCCTCATCCTCGTCCACGTTGTTGACAATATCCTGGTAGGTCAAGCCTGGGCCGACTGACGGTTGCTGAGGCGTGCTGCTTGGAAGCTGCTTGTCCGGCGAACTAGTGCCTGCTGCGGACGCACCTACTGCGTCGCCCACCACCGAGGGAGGTCTAGCTCCGAAGGATGATGGCGTCTTTGACTTGCCTTTCTTTTGTACTGGGCGCTTGATAGCGGGTGTGAACTGGTAGGCAGCTTGAACGCCACGTGAGCTAGACGGCCTGACATGAAAAGATATAAAATGCGACTCTACCGTTCTTCTTCTTCTGAGCTTCAGGCTCGGACTCCTTCGCCTTCATGTCATATCGTACGGGTCCAGCACTTATTACACCGCCCCCCTCGGCGCAATTAGGTCGCCATACAATGACAGGCCACTCGGCTTCTTTGCAGGAGGAGGGTCGGACATGTTGGCGGGAAAGCAGCACCGTAGTGATACAGTGGTATTACAGCGGGTATCAAGATGCGTATACACTTGCAAGATCTGATAGCCAATCAGGTGCCGACGAGATGCGCGATGTGAGGTGAAGTGAAGTTCCTGGCTGTGTTGTTGGTGTTGTCGCCGTAAGTTAAGGCAGTCGAGATCGCGGCTGCGACTTGGCTTGCTGCGTCGGTGTTAGCGCATGCCCGCCCGACGGACGCAGCAAGCCAGCGAAGGTGAGGCAGGCAACACCTCTCTCCGCATTCTGGCTGGCGTTTCTTGTTGATGCATCGCGAAAAAACAATCCAAACACCCATCACCTAGCAACACGCGCATCACACCCAGACTCGCTCACTCCCTCTACTCGCCACAACACGCGGGTGAGCGAGCATGTCTACCTCGCCGGCCCCCGAGACCATCGCCTCAGAGCAGCGCGCTCTGCGAGGAGCTTCGGTTCGCAACCCGCGACGCAGGCAGAGGAACGACTCGGACGGTGGTGCCAGGACTGCACCCAGGCGGAAACGAAGCAAGATCTCACAGGACTTCTTTGTCCCACGCGACGAAGAGCAGGGCGATGAAGCGCTCATCGAAGCACCCACGATGAATGGTCACGCGCCAACAGGAGCTACCAAGAGCGCAAGGCAGCTGAGCGCAACTTTTAGAGACGAAACACCACAACTGGAGTCGGAACTGGTGGTGAGGGGATCAAAGAAACCAACAATCAAGAGAACAACCCGCGGCGACGGTGCACAGCTGCTTACGCAGAATTCCAACTATTCGGTCAAGAGCTTGCCATCGACACCTCGCGCCTTGAAGCGAGCCGGTGTCGAGTTCCGCGGCAGTCTTTCCACACACACTGGCCAGGCATTGGCTGTCACAAGAGAGCAGGCATATGTTTGGGAATATGGCAGCCATGCGCCAGTCACGAATCCGCGGATCTTCGATCTGCCCTTCCCGGCAAGAGACTCGGAGCCTGTGCCATTCGGCGCGTTGGTCACGAGCGGAATGACAACAGATACTGGCTTGATTCTGGTCTCGGCGACAACGGGACAGATTGTGTTCCACGAGTCCATAGAAAGAGCTGCTTCAATGGGCTTGTTCCAGGAGCGTAAGCCGGGCGTGGAAGGCAACCTTGGACACATCTTTTCTGGCGAACATGTCTCGAACATAACCTCCGCAGATTCGGCCGGCTTCATTATCACATTCACATCTGGAAGGATTGCGCAATTGACACTCAGAGACATCCAAGGCAAACCACGGATCGAAGCTCAGTTCCTGCGCGAGAGCTCCCAGGAGAAGTCAACCTGGTCTGCAACTTTCAAGGGTTTCTTGGGCGCTGGAGCTTGGAAGATGGATGTCGCAGCAGTACACACCAGGGCATTGGGGCCTCGAGGACAGATGCAGGTCATTGCGGCTACTGAGAATGGAGTCTGCAAAATCTGGAACCTGGACTGGAGCGGAAGATCGGATCACAGAGGTAGCATCGACTTTAGGGAGGAATTCATAAGAGAGCTGAAGGCAACGCAATCACCAGAGACACATGGCTCTGTTGAGCAAGTCGCCTTGGTTGACTTCGCCATCGTGGAGCGAGCCCCGGAAACGGCGGAACAGGAGGTCTGGACCATTGGAACGGACAAACCTGTCGACCTACTTGTCCTGGTCAGGACTGGCCCTACGGATCTCCAACAATACTTTTTGGTTGAGACAAGTTTGACCGGCACGATGCCTGAAGTCAGACAAGTCATCTCTGTCAACGCTCGTCAAGGATCAGCGGTGACCAGATCCTCACCCAAATTGTTACTTCCAAAGCCTGAGCACACTGCGTACATCGTCTTCGAGGACAGCATCATACTTGTCGCTACATCGCAATCAAACTCGGACCCTGAGGCGCAACTGCATGATGCATCCTACATTGAACCCGAAAACTTTGAAGATGCCGTGTATCTTCGCAAGAACAAGGATTTTGTATTCCTGGGCGCGGAGTCTGAGGATGCTAAGTCTGGACAAGCCTCATGCGTTGCATTCGTGCAAGGTGGTGGTTTGGTCAAGTTCTCTGCCCATGACGCCAGCAAATGTGAAACTCAGATCTCTGTAAAAAGCAAGATCGAGCAGGCTGTATTTTACGGAATGCTTCAGGACAATATCCTTGATCTCGCTCGCCATGATTCAAATTCTAACTCGATAGAAGAGATCGAGGAAGCAGCTTTGGCCATCAGCGACGAGATACTGAAATCCGAGACGCCATTCATCAGCACACCTCCAACCTCTATCGAAGCAAATCTCGCGCGCAGAGCCCAGGCGTTGAATGCACTGGCGACACATCTCTGTCAAACCTATCCCCCTCTATCACACGTAACAATGTGGAAGCTGCTGTGGGACGCGGAGAGGATTGCTGCAGCCCAGCAGTTATGGCAAGATTTCGAAAAGCACTTGGTCGCTGCAATGACAAAAGGCAAGAAGCGGCCCACGCTCCTGCATGAAATCAGCTCCTTCCTTCAGGACTTTGCTCCCTTCGAATTGCCTGCAAATGCGAGCCCCGACGATCGGGTGCGAGCCATGTTTGTCAGCCGTCTGGCTTATCTTGACAAGTTCCTTGTCTGGGCGCGTCTCATCGTCGACAGTGTCAAGAACGAGAAGCAAACTGCACAGGAAGATTTACTGAGACTTCTTTCCGAGGCTGACGATGTGTGGCTGGGTGTCCTTGAGACTGCGTACAAATTCCGGTCCGACAACTCGCAACTATACAACATTCGCCCTGAACAGCTTGCCGACGGCATTCTCTTACAACCTACGGACTACCAAGGAATTGCTGAATTCTGGACATCGTCTGATTCTATGCTCAAGGAGATTCTCAAGATGACTGCACTGGCCAGAACGTCCGCACAAGAGGTCTATGAGACCGCTGAGACAGAGACTTCAGCTGCTTTTGCTAAACGCATTGCCGCGGAGAACCCACGTTTCATTGTGTTGATGTGCCAGGCTTACGAAGAGCGCATCCACTGGACCAAATCCCGTGGTACAGAGCGCTACGAGGTCAAGGCGGACCAATTGCGCGACATCTACGACAAGCGCGCCACGACCAGATTATTGCACTTCCCGGCATTGGTCAAACCCAGTCGGCGATGACGCTCGCAGAAAAGTATCGCGACATGCATACACTGACGGAGCTCATCGTTGCCGAGTCACAATGGCTGATTGAGCAGTCATTCACCGCTGCCGCCGACGAGAAGACGATCATCGATAGAGACCTTGAGGAAATGGACGCACGTGTCAGCCGTTACTTCAATCGCTTCCAGGATGATTGGGCAAATGCTTTCTTCAATCAGGGCTTCTCCGGAGACCAAGCTGGCCACATGCTGTCTAGGGGACAAACTCACTGGGAGAAATATTTGAACCGCTACCTTCGTGCGGACCCCACACGTGCGAAGATTTGCTGGATCAACGACATCACATCGAATGACGACTATCAGCACGCGAGCCAAGTCCTTGCGGAGGCAGCAACACAGCGTGAAGAGCAGCTTTGGAGCAAGAAGGTAGAGCTGTCACTGGCCAAGCTCTCCATGCTTGCGGCAGAGGAAGGTGGCCATGAACAAGACAACTCGCACGCAGATAAAATCATCCAGAGCGAGCTCAAGGTCGTTGATGTCCAGGAGAAGCTTTATCGCCACATTCTTCCTGAAGTGCTCCATGCCCTCGATAAGCACGCTGAGATCGAACTTGCAATGGAAAGGTTTGGCCAAGGCGTCAAGAGCTATGGCATGCTGTACCGATTGCTGGAGACGAGCCTTGCGAAGCTCCTACCACACAAGAATTTGGATCTGGAGGAGCTAATTGACATCCTCACTCTCATTGACAGTGTGCGGACAAGCAATCCCGATACTGACATACACGGCCAAGAGTTCTATCTTGCACTTGTAGCTCTGAACGCAGCAGCGCCGGAACTTCCTACAGCTAGGTTCGAGATGCTCTTGCAGTTGATCTGGAAGCGTGCCTTCCTCACCAGCGACTGGGCAAGCATCAACAAATCATCGTCGTCTAAGAGAGGCGGGGCCGACATTGACGACTTGCTTGCGTCAACTGCGGCATACCAGACTCTCTACCTTGGAACTCAGACCAGCCTGTTCGACACCACAATTGACTCCAACTACGTCCGTGCCCTGTCGCCCTCAGAGTGCTTGGGTGCCGCCTGCAACGCTGCAGACATCGCCTATCGCTTTGGTGCCGATCTAGGCGAACAGATTGCACACGACAACCGAGTACAAGATGAGAAACTCGACCAGGCAGTCTCACGCAACAGAATCAATGCGTGGGTTGAGGACTGCCAGTCTCTTGTCAACAAGATCTTGGAAGCCGTGGCAGCAGAGCAGGCCAGACTTGAGGCGCAAGGAAAAGATACAGACGCCGAGGACGCCAGCGTTGTCATTCTTGGTAATGGCAATGGAGTGAATGGCCTGACTAACGGACACGCCCATGCTCATGTCAACGGCATTAAGATTGAGGAAGACAGTGGCGAGGGCGAAATGTTCGACGGGGTCGATGAAGAGGGCGATGTCGCTATGGAGTAGATTGTTGGCGTGAAAAAGCACCGCGGTGGCGTACCACTGCTTGAGATTTGCATTCTGTATTGTAGCATTCGGCGTTCTTAGGGACTAAAGGGAGGTCGTCTTCGTATCTGACGGGACGGACTGGTATGATGGGCTGGGCTGTTACGGAATTGTTCGGTGTATAAAATCAGCTCACGCTGCATTTCTTTGACCATCATACTGTTCTCCATATTCTTCAGTGGCCTCATTGTTTTCTTCATTTGATTTCATATTCATCCAGGCACGAAGTCGTCCGATCTGGGTGTTCTAAACCGCCGCGATTTCTCCGGTGAAATGACGACATCATTGGCCGAGGCCATCGGGGCCATTGCACTCCAGATGTGCTATCAGATCGTTTCCTAGTAACACATGTGTTTATTCTTTACCAGTAATATTCTTCCCTAGTCTTTATAGATCGTCAATTGCAAAACGAGACCAATGTCTGCGCCCGGTGCGACTGGCCTCGCGATCACCAATCCTCTGGTCAAATACCGCACTTTGGTCCAGACGCGAGCCATCGCACGTGACCCTTCACAACATCGCCTGGCCATCCACTTGCAGAAACTCTACGATCGGCTCAAAGACTATGAGCCGGAAGTCGATTATGGCAGACGTCTAGATCAGATCACTCGTGCTGTGGGCGATCGCAATGGCACCTCAGACGTCGCCACGCCGACGAGACGAAACTCATGGCGCTCTCTTCTAGCTGGAAAGGAGGAAAAGGACAGTCTGGCTCTCACGAGGAAGTTAACGTCGCATGAGAATGCTATGCAATTGAACTCGCCGAAAGGTCTCATGTTGCATGGCGAAGTCGGCACGGGAAAGTCTATGCTCATCGACTTGTTCGCGGACTGCTTGCCCAATAAAAAGAAGCGACGATGGCACTTCAACACTTTCATGCTCGAGACGTTCGCCAAACTTGAGAATTTGAGACGAACTCAAGCGACGGGGCGGCAGGAGGATGATTACTCTATGCTCTTACTGGCTCGGGATCTGATCCAAACGTCGCCGATAATTTTCTTGGACGAGTTTCAATTACCCGATCGAGCTGCGAGCAAGATTATGACGAATCTCATGACTTCGTTCTTCCATCTTGGTGGTGTTCTGGTTGCTACTTCGAATCGTATGCCTGAGGAGCTAGCTAAAGCGGCGGGAATCGAGTTTGCGCCTCCGCCTTCGCGGCTGGAATCGCTGGGATGGCAACTGGGGTTGAGAAGGAAGACGGCAGGGAGTGATCGCATGTTTGGTGGTCAGACGGAGTTCGCTGGATTCCTGGATGTGTTGAAGGCGAGGTGTGAGGTTTGGGAGATGGAGGGTGCGAAGGACTATAGGAGGCTTGAGAGTGGATCGGTGCCTAAGGTTCGTGAAGAGGAGAGTTCTGCCGTGTGGGAGCTGGATGGTCACGATGACTATCAGCATGGTCCGGGCATGGCTGGATGGCCTGAGGCCCCCGCGGCAGGCGAGAAAGATGAGACAGCTGAGTTGTCAGTGCTTGCTTCGCCAGCAAACTATGTCGTCAGCTCTGAGGGGCCCGCAAAATCGTTCAAAGATGTTGTAAGCACGACTATCGGCCAAGAGTTGGACCATATTCCTTGGGAAAGTGCAATCCTGAAGGTATATGGACGCCAGCTCACAGTACCACGGACTTGGAATGGGGTCGCATTTTGGACCTTTGACGAGCTATGCAAGACAAATCTGGGACCAGCTGACTACATCACCTTGGCGTCGACATATCACACAGTGATACTGACCGATGTTCCTGTCCTGACTTGGCTTATGAAGAATGAGGCCCGTCGATTTATCACCCTCCTTGACGCTCTCTACGAATGCCGCTGCAAATTGATCATCTCCGCAAACGCAGGTCCCGACGACATTTTCTTCCCTGAAAAAGTCGGCGACGAAGAAAACGACGCGGTACATTCTGAGACCTTTGCAGAAGCCTACCAAGATGTTACTGCTCCTTTCCGCCCAAACATTCTTTCTGAGAACCCCAACTATGCCGAGCCCGATGCGGAGCCAGATTATACACACGCTCGTCTCGCTGGCTTATTGAACGCAGACGCCCTGGAAGACGATCCACCAAACAAGCCGCGTCGCAATCCGTTTGGCCGGTCGTTCGGTCGCACTGACTCGGAGATGGAGCGGAAACCAATCGACCCCGATGAGCCACGCTACACTAGCAGACCTAACTTCTCAAAAGCCGGAGCATTCACAGGTGAAGACGAACGCTTTGCCTACAAGCGTGCACAAAGCCGACTATGGGAAATGTGCGGTGCTAAGTGGTGGGCGCGAAGCGAAGCTGACTGGCATCGACCTTTGTCTGCAGACGTACGGGCTTGGGAACAATCGAGCGCTGAGCGACGTTTGGCTCGCGAGACTGCCTCAGAAGCAGAGACGAGCAGCGATGTAAGAATGGGCGACTCGCAAGAAGACAACACGAGAGACGTGCGCAGCTTCAAGTACAGCCCTTTCAGAGCATCGACTGAGGAGCCGCCGAAAATTAGTTGGACTCATATCTGGGGCTCTGGCGTTCCATGGGGCAAGAAAGCAGGCCAATGGGGTAAAGGCCCCGAAAATCGTGGTACTGAGAAGAGATGAAACCTATTGCTGTTGGTGTGCCTGCTCGGGTTACACAAGAAGTAGGCGGGGAGCTGCAGTAGCTTCCCCACGTCGTAGTGCAATGGCTGATTGACTGCCTGCTCTGCCGCTTTGGAATGTGATAAATACCGAGCTCACTGGTCATGAGGTGGTTACTTTTGCATTGTTTTCGTTAATTCTGGTTTCGAGGCATCAGACCACGATGGCTGAAAGCAACACCCTTCTATCTGACCTGCGGAAGGACATCCGAGATTGCGTCAACCAATGGCGACAAAATACGGCAGACATTGCCACGACTGCCGAACTCATCATCATGGCATGCGTTCTGAGCGATGAGCCGCTGTCGATTCCGGAGGTCTACGGTTGGGTAAACCGTCACTCAACCGGACAGGACGAGAACCAGAGTCCTAGCGCTTGGCTGAAACGTGTGAAGCCGGTGTATGTGGACTGGCGTGTTCCAGTCCATGAGGTTCTTCAGCGCGACAGCAGATGTCTGATGACGCCAACATCCAGTGCAAATATATTTCTGCGAAGACGACTGTTTCGGCACACAACCATCGCCTCACAGACGTCTTTCAGGATTATGGACCTCCCAGTCGAGATTCGCCTTTCCATATTCGAATTCGCTCTGTCGTTCCCTCGCTCTGGGGTATGGTACGACTTCCAAACACTGAACAATGCCGAAGGCAGACCCTTTCACCGCACGAAAGTCTGGACAGCCGAACGGATGGGGCTCTGGCCCATGCCCAATACTCTCCTCGAATATGGAAGACCGACAAGGAAACGCGGTGGACCAACCCCAAGTTCTTGTATCGCGTAGATCTAAACGCTCATCTGTCCCTACTTCGCGTCAGCAAGTCAGTCTATCAGGAAAGTTTACCTTGCTATTATTCGAGCAACACCTTCTTCCTGCCTAACGACTGGGCTGCTATCAGAACTCTTCGATCAGTTCTCCAGTGTTCAGCTCAGCTACCTTGGGCACATTGTATGGCGCTTGTCAAGAACGGCCCTCCTTCCTGGAGACTGGCACAGAAGATCGCGACTTTGCCTCGTCTTCGAACACTTGTCATTGATATGCCTCCTATTGACATGCCTGATTGGGACATGGAGGTGTATCTGAGACTAACACAAGAACTCCGCGTCAAATTGCCACCAGTGGCGGCCATCAAAGGGCTACAGGATGTACAATTCTTCGGACCTATTGCTGAGCATGAGGACTTCCTCCGCTCGGAAATGATCGGTCGGAAAGAAAGGAGTGGCACTGCTACTGTTTACGGAGAAAGCGCTGATTCTGTTTGGTCACTTAGTTAGAGTGATGAAAATCTGGGTACATAATTAAAACATTTTTGTTGGCTCTTTACGCTACTTCACAATATATCTTGATGAGTCCTACTTTCTAGTGTATTGGCACAGGAGATGATCATGCCGAGCTCTTCGATATCGTGGAGAAGTGATGTCTGCGTGTTGTTGCAGTGAGTGCTACCAAGTACCAGGTGATTGGTCACGCTTCGTTATCACATGAGCAGGCACCCAAATAATCAGCAAACACAGATATCACGAGCGCTGAATTCCCTCACCCACTTCCACGTTGCAAAACCTTTTCCCAACGACCAAACCTTCAGAGAAACTATGTCTTTCGACGTCTACACCGCCGAGTATCACGGCTCACCAAACCACATCTTCCTCTTCGTCGCAACGGTCAGTCGTCAGGAAGGCATCAAATTCCACGTCATCGGCAATATCTTGCAAGGCATGACATACGAGAAAAAAGTGTCCGAGAAACCGGAGGAATCGTTCGAATTCGTCCCTGGATCTATGATTCGTATCGGGTCCATCAAGCAAGCAGATCTGGCCCGATTCGAGTCGGCTTGCGAAGCCATAGAAGTGCCTGGTGCGCAGCTGAAGCTGAATGGAGAGCGAAAGGATCCAAAGAAGCCAGTCCGCGCGCTGTGGTGAATGGGTCCAGGACGCGAAGGTGAAAGTGATCGCAGATGGAATTTTGCAAGTGGGTGCGCAGACTGAGCTTCCATGGTGGGACATCTCTTGCTCGAGCATCAAATACGTGACTCTAGACTAATTGACCTTGCTTTACAGATCGCTTCGACTTCGATTTTTTCCTATTGCAATTGCTCTTTTCCGATCATTCACTCAAGCAGGTTGCTATCTAAAGTGGAGCTTTGAGCGTTTAGCAGAATCCTAGACCTCCAGATCGATTGCAAAGCAAAGAGCATGGATTCAAGTCGTGGTCACATGTCCCATGATCGGTCTTATTCTGTACAATTATAAATTGACCAATGCACTGACGCTTCACATTCAGCACATCTATCTTTGTCTCAATTCTGTCTTTACTGGAAATCTTCTGAGTCACATAAAACCTTGGCAGACACGATTTTTGTCGCTCGTCAGCCGGAAAGCTACCACGCCATCCTCGCAAAAATCCCATTTGGCATTGTCCTCACCAACACTTTCCGAATCTCGTCCATGCACAGAATTCCAAGCGCCAACGGCAAAGGGAGGAACCAGAACTCGATCGGAATCGCAGCAGTACCAAAGAGATTCTGGATGCCCGGCACCTCAGTGACAAAAATGGCGATGGATATTGAAATTGCGGCCGAAAGCAATAGCCAAGGGTTGCGGCGCTGCTTGCGGATTGGATCAGCTTGCAGGATGCTCAGTCTTTTGTTGCGGATGGACAGAATGTTGCCCAGCTGCAATAAGACGAGGTGTAACAAAGTAGACGCTCTGGCCAGTGGTATTGAAAGCCGTCAGCTCAGCTTGGGTGTAGCCATAGAAACCGTCGGTGTACTTCTCGAATGCGAACCAAAGTGCGGAAGCAGGAATGCGAGCATGACGCCAGTAGTACAAGAAGTACATGGAATGTGCGATGATGGTCTCCATGACACCGATGAAGAGGTATGACTGAGCATAGATCTTGAAGTTGATGAGGTGGTCCTTTTTGCTGTTGCGTGGAGGCTGAGTCAGTAGGTCGAACTCTTCTTTTTCCATGATCAAGCTCAGGGACAAAAATAAGTCGGTGAAGACACAGATGATGATCATCAAGAATGATGAAAGTGGGAGAGGCACGCCGAAGAAGACGTTCAGCAAGACAGGCCAGATCTCAGACCAACTGCCGGCTGGAAGCAGGTAAGCAATAACTTTCTGCAGGTTCTGGAATACCAGGCGGCCTAGACGAATGCCTTCGATGATCGAGTGGAAGCTACCCAGGAGGACCAGATCTGCAGCTTCAAGTGCAACATCGCTACCCTCGACCATGGCAATTCCGACATCTGCAGCTTTGAGAGCCGGTGCATCATTCACACCATCGCCGACGACAGCAGTCGACAGACCACGTTGCTTCAGCTGCTTGATGATGGTAAGCTTTTGCTCCGGACTGCAGCGTCCGAACACAATCTCTTCGTAAGCGCAGACTATGTCCCAGTCAGAATCTTCGAGCTGACTGATCTGAATGCCCTCAAGCATGAGACTCTGGAGATCCTCTTTCTGGTAACCTTCAGAACGCCGCCTGACGACTGTGTTGTAAGTGTCAGCATCACGCTCGTTAGTGAAAATGCCAACTTGTCTTGCGATGGCAGCACCAGTCAGTCCAAAATCACCAGTCATCATGAAGAAGCGAACACCAGCCCTGCGGCATGTAGCCACAGTCTCAGGAGTCTCTGGTCTAGGTGGATCAAAGATACCAACCAGACCGATGACCGTAAGCTCTGATAGAGCATTCTCCAGAAGCTCCTCTTCGAAGCCTGATGCAGACGGCGAACCGATTGGGATATAAAAGCGTTCGCAGAGCATCACAACACGTTCAGCGTTGCGTGAAAACCTCTCTTGCAACTTCGAAAGGCGATCGAGTGCGCCCTTGTCAAGATCAAAGACTTTGCCAGTTTCGTGAGAAGTATACTTGGTGCATTTCGACAGAAGGACATCCGGGGCGCCCTTGATCAAAAGTAAATTCGAACCATCCTCGGCGCCATGGTTGTGCAAGGAAATCATGAACTTGTTCTTCGAGTTGAACGCCACATGGGCGACCTTGGGGTACCGAGATCGCACTGGGTCACTGGCTCTAGCAGCTTCTGCCAGCTTCAGGATCGCGCTGTCTGTAGGATTGCCTTGCGTCAATCGCTCTTCTACAGGTTTGCTCAAAGAAAGTGGATCAAAGACAGCATCATTGCAGAGTATGCTTGCTCGATGCAGGGCAGCTAAAGCATCATTGTCTGAACCCTCGTTCAACGCCTTCTTGATATCTACGGCAGTGGTGGCATGGTCGATGAATGCAACCGAAGTTACTGTCATTTCGTTCTTGGTGAGGGTGCCTGTCTTGTCCGAGCAAAGGACTTCGATACAGCCGAGCATTTCGACAGTAGCCAAACTCTTTGGAAGCACATTTGCGATCTTCATCCTTCGTGCGATCATCAAGAGAGTCAACGCGACACCGACTGGCATCCCCTCTGGGATGAAAGCGACGACGCAGCCCATGACATTGTTGAGCATTGCCACGACGTTCATATAAGACTTGTGGTCCTTGCGCAGCCAGCAAGCCCAGGCGAGTAGGATCAACAGCGCCAGAAGCACAGTCAAGCAACAGATGATTCGCACGAAGCGTGTGATCTCTCGCTGTATGGAGGTAGGCTTTTCTTCAACGTCGGACGTTGCCATTGCAATGTCACCCATTACCGTTCGATGCCCGGTGAAAAGCACCACGCCAGTTGCGTTACCGTTGGTGCAGAGTGTCCCCATAAGTCCAACGTTCTTTGTCTCGAGGAAGTTCTCACCCGTCATGTCCACGGTGCCGCTGACCTCCTCAGACTCTCCAGTCATTGCAGACCTGTCGAAACGCAGATCGTCGGAAGCTTGTAGCAGGCGCATATCTGCCGGCACTTTGTTGCCAGTCCTGATGCGCACAATATCACCGGCCGCAATATTACTTGTGCGAATCGTCTGAAACGATCCATCGCGTAGCACCTCGGCGTCCGAAGGAAGCATGTCGAGAATTGCGTTCATGGTCTTGGCCGTGGACCAGTCTTGGAAAGCCGAGAAGCATGCTTGTAGGATGATAACTAGCATCACCAGAATTGCAAGACCAAGATTGTATGCAGCTGGATCCGGATCTCCTAGTGGTCGCCAGCAGATGAAGAAAATGATCACTCCAACCCACAAGATGGAACAGAAGCCGCCGAAAACATAGTTGAACAGCTTCTTGAAGTACTTGGGCTTCTTGGACGGCAAGACGTTGTGACCTTGCTCTTGGAGTAATTTATTGGCAGCGGTGGTGCTCAGACCTTGAGTCGATAAGACCGCAGACGGCTGAGCAAGACTTTGATGGGAACAATGTGCTCATCGACGTTGCTGAAGTCTACAGCAAGCTTGTCCGTCCCGGCCTTCACAGTGCGCTTCTCGTCATCTTCATAGTTGTCGCTCTTGCTAAGATCTTTGGATGCCGAGACCTCGAATGAAAGAGTCCTGAATCCAATGGGAAGCGTCGTCTGTGTCAGGTTTGTGCGATTCTGTACACTTCGAATAGAATCCTGACTGAGTCGACGTTGAGAGGATGCCCTGCTGCGTCGGCGCGTGTGCCTGCCTTCGCGCTCTTGTCTTATATCATCGGCCCACACAAGGCGACCCTGAGGAGTCGCAGTTGTAGCTTGTTCGGCTTCGGTAACGTTGTAGTCAGGACCCATACCAGGATGTTTGTAAATGCACGTCTCAAAGATGTATGCAGATTATTCTGAGACAGCGTAGATCTCATAATATACTACACGTGCAGACGCAGGGTAAGCCCAGATTCACGGCTCTCAAACCCACGTTTTTTCGGCATTATTTGAGATCCACTCGGTTGGCGAATGGGACTTTTGCAGGACACCATCTTTGCTCACGATATTGCCAGCCATGTGCCGAACCGAGATCTGTAAGTACAGGATGGACCCTTAATGTAACGCCAGCGTCTGATGGCCTGTGGTGCGTGTCGTGAGGCATTTACGGTGTGGAGGCAGCTGTGAGGCATTTATGTTTGTTACTATGAGGGAATTTCAGCACAACTACTTAGCAGGCGTGCCAGAGTTCGCTACTTACCGTACACGCTCACATTAACAAGCGAGATTACTCTTCTTAGTTTGCACGTGTGTCGAACCCGTAGAATCGCGTGCGTAATGTCGCGGTCAAGCTTTTCGTCAAGCTTGACAAGCATCGAAAATCAGGGACCAGTGCAGAACAAGCTGAAGCGTGCCTGCCTCTGAGACACCACGGGATTGAAGATGGAGAACAGTGGTCTGGTCACTATAGTGTTTAGCAGTAAGAGCATCTCACTGACCCGAAATATGTTCCTAGTTCTGCTTGTTTCGCAAGTCTTTCATTGCGCCGTTGACAAATTGAGATACAATGGCAACAATAATTATGGACTTCCTGCCATTGCCATACACTAGTAATATATTTTGCCAGTGTGCCAATTGTGGTAGTACTCTTCCATATGTGCGCGTATTGTCTTGCGTTGTGATGGGGATATTTGAGGAAGGAAGAAAGATCGCGCGGGATCCAAGGCCATTCAAGAAGTAGAAATATCATACGAAGGACGCGATGAATACAAACATCGTAAGAACAGCGTAAGCTTCTGAGGAAGCACACTGTAGCCACAGAAGCCAAAGACGAGATATGCTTTAGCCGTCAATCGTCGCTGAGATCCATTAGAGCGTTGACATCTGTATGGCCGATGCTGATCAGTGATCATCCTTCCTGCAGTACCGAGATCCTCCAATGCTAAGCAACCAGGGCCAAGCTAGAACGATCTGCGTTGCACCTAGATGGAGCAACTGCCGTGCGACATCGTGCGTCTTCGAACGATCTTGCATTAGCGCTGTATAGCCGATTAAGAAACGGCAGTGCATTAGATGCCGACATATTTGACAGCTAAGAGGCGTCATGCTTCCATTGTAGGCGTTTATGGAACAATGACGGGTCTTTCAACATTCCCGGACAGGCGATCGACATGGCTTTAGACTTTAGACGTGAGGCGGTAGTCATACGCTTTGACTTCATGATTTGCCAGTCCACGAATTAAAGGCGTCAGAGTGAGGGAAAGATAGAAACAGGTTGTTCAACATCAATTATCCTTTCATTCAATGTCGTAAGTGAACTACTCGATCATGCCCAACCTCCATCCATCGATCAGCCTTTTAAGCCAAGCTCGAGCAACCCAGCTAACATCATCGGTGAAAGAAGTGGTGCTATCCTGTTGCATAGTGCCGCCATTCTCAGCAATGTATCCCAAGTTGTTGACGTGGCGAACGAAACGAGTTGGGTAACCCCAAGCCCTGAAAGCATTAGTTCCCTTGCTGTTGAAAGCAGTCTGAGGGCAGAAAGTGGCGTCTTCGTGCATGCTCTTGGTGCCGTCGTTGGGTCGAGACGGAGAGCGAGTTGTAGTGACGCAGATAGCTGCCGGGAGTCTGCTTGTTCTCGAAGGAGACGCAGTCGGCGTTGCCGAGGCCGGTGCGGACTGTCCCAGCTGGCGGCTTGCTTGGAAGCAGTGCTGCTGGAAGTGGTGGACTTGGGTGTTGATGGCTGAGCCGGCAGCGGAGCCAGAAGCGGCGAGGTCGGGTGTCGTAGCCTGGGGTGGTGGCTTTGAAAGAGTATGTCTTGCCAACCGTGACCGCTGGTCCACTGGTCATAGCTGCTTTGGCGTAGCCGGCGGCGACAATGTTGGCTTGTACCTTGTTCTCGGTGTCATCGGAAGGGTAGGAGGAGGTCATGACACCTTCGTAGAAGGTTCCCTGGCCGGAAATGCTGTTGTCTCCGCCAATGCCGAGAAGGATGGCACCCCCTTACTCATGGGGTTGTAGCCAGAAGCATCAGGTCGTACGCCATCATAGTAGGTCGACAGTCCGCCAGAGGCAGCGTTACCGCCGCGAAGGGCCCACTCGTTGGGCTTGCCTTTTACGACTGCAGTGAAGAAGCGATTGGTGATGGTCGGATCGTTGGTGTTCTGCTTGACATTCCTTCCAGAAAAGAGGCCATTCTCGAGATCGGCCATGAGCCATGGACCACTGCCAGCGCCAGAACCCCAGATAGTGTTGTTTCCGTAGTAAATAGCTTCCATGTGACCATTGCCAGTGTCCTTGTTGTTGGTCTCAGCGTTGCCATAGTCGAAACAGCAACCGTCTTGTAGTGAGTGCCATCAAGGACGGCATACATGCCTTCAGCTCCATCGCCGGTAGCAGTACCACTGGCCTTGTTATTGCGGTAGCCAGTACCGGGAGAGATGAAGACACCATAAGCCTTCTTGCCACCCAGAGTCACTGGAGCACCAATAGCACTGGCAAGGTTGTCGTAGCCACCAGCTTCAGGGCCGCTGGCGGCACCGCCGGGAGGGGCCTGGGTCAAGTGGTTTCCACGGCCAGATTGATCGTAGATTTGGGTGATCAAGCATGTTGTACCTGAACAGAACGTGTCTTGAGCAGCAGCATTGGCTACACCGCCGGCGGAGACTGGCTTGATGTCGATTGTGGACTTGTCAGAATCACGCTTGACCTGGTAGAGCGGGCCGTTGTAGGCATTGTAGAGGGCACGAGTAGTTGCGTGCGCTGCAATACAGTTGCCATAGATGTCACAAGGACCTGCGTTGGCCAATGAGCTGGAGGCGGCAATCGCCAAAGCAGATCGACGAATAGTCGATTTGGAGGGCATGATTGAGGAATGAGCGAAGTTGTGAAGAATGGAGGCTGATGGTGTCCGAAAAACCAGAGGTAAGCCAGAAGATCTACTTTCTTTTATATCAATCCCGTACATGAAAATGGTCGTGTATCGTTCTGCTATGCTAAGTCATGCCCTATATGCGGGCCTACCAGAAGGTCACATGGTGTATTCTTGAAAGCGAAGCTTCAGGACTAGAGCAAAGCCAATGTCGGTACCTCCACAAATCATGGAGAATACATGCAGATTGTGGGGATATAGCATCCGTATAGGAAGGTGAGATCGGCATCCAGAGTCCCGTATACCCATGCTCAAAGAGATCGAGTGATGTTCATCTGCAGTTCTTCCGCCAATGCTCCGGGCTAACTATACGCCACGGTGCTGTCGCGAGGTGCTAATGCAAGTTGTGACTTCTCGCGTAAAGTGCCAAATGTGCATTGTCGTGCCTGTAGGCGACCTATTGTCAGGCGGCTGCGCCAGGTGGGTCGCTATACGTTCGATATACGCATCGTCGCCATGCTATCGGAGGCATTGTCGGCCACTGGTTACTGTTCGGAGCAAAGTAATTGAAAAGACGTGGAACCTCTAGAGGTACACTAAAGTGTCGGCCAGGGCTATCTGTATAGCACATGATCTATCGAAAGTCTGCATGACCCCGATGCGTGTTAGAGACAAGGAGTAAACAAGCTAAGCACGTCCATTCGCTTCGACTTGGCCCCTTGGCCCCACGCCTGAATTGCTTGCCTAAATGCTTGGGTCTTCCTTTTGCCGCTACACATGTGGAGCCGAAGAACTCTTCTCCACATTCAGGACCCGACGCTTGACGTGATTGGGAATAACCGCGGCAGTGCCGAATGCTACGAGGTAGGATACGAACGACCTACGAGGAAATCCACAGGCCAGATCTGATATTCTCCACAATCGTGGAGCAAAATGTGTTTACCAGGAGGCTTACGCTTTGGATGACCTGACCACGACCGGGTGACCGGCTATGTGTCTAAGTATGAAGGCATCTCGCCGAGCGACAGGAGACCAGCTCCGAGGGCTGAATTAGGGCTCGTTCCGTGCCTCCGTGTAGTGGTGATAGCAAGCCACGGTCGTCCGCGACAGCTAAGAGGTACCTCCAGCAAGCAGGCTGTTCGTACGAGCACGACGCAAGTCCCATCTGTGTAGATGCGGCTTAGATAAGAACAGTCAATGCCCAGGCGAATATATGGATGTACGTCTATCCCGCTTGGTTGTGAGTCTCGGTTACACTGTCGTTGCAAGGAAACTGTTTGCAGCAAAGTCTCCTTTGCAGCAGCACAGCTGATTGCAAAAGACGTAACTTCCCTTTCACATTCACCATGTCCACATTCCCACAGCATTGTGGGGCTTACCACCGACCGCATGGGGCAGTGCGAAATGGTTTATCCTCAATGACGCTTGTCGGGATGACATAGGATATGGAAGCTGTATTGTAGGCGAGCATTGCTTTCGGCCCAGATAGTATCGTCGATCCTGAATACACACCACAAAGCTATGAATCAACTAAGTAGGATGTGAATAAGGATGATATAATGCCTGGGGCATATATAAGCTACGATCTCGGGTGGAGACCACCCTCGACTTCCAAAAAGTATGCATACTTTCGATCAAGGCGGAGCAGTCCGAGTCAATTGTGTACGCCAGGCTTCACAGCTATATCCTTACTTCGTACTACTAAGACAGTAGAGCATTTGGGCTCTGAAGATGTTCTCTTGTATTGAATACATTGCCAATCTTAAATGAGAATTTGCACTGTGTTCTCCGCCTGCTGAAAGCAGGCCCTGGCGGGAAGTTTGCGCGGGCAATGAACAAGCACGCCCTGTTGCAAGTGAAACATCTCTGCATATCATGTTCGTTTCGTCGAGAAGGGAATCGAGATATGCTCTACGGTCTCCTGTAATCACCGGCTTATCATTCAAACCATCGACAGCCATCAAATCACGACCAACGCGCCATCGTGACTCACAAACCCAAACCCAACCTCCAAAAGACATCCCATCATGCTACAACCAACGACTCCTAACGATCCAGAAGCCCACTAAAATACTCTTCAACACCAACCAGAATCCAAAACCATGGAGCCCTTAACAATAAAACCCCTCTCCTGGCTCCACCCCGACGCCACCCTCCTCCGCACCGCCCAACAGCAAGAAATCAACGGCACCCTGCTCCTCGAACCCGGCCACCCGCCCAGCGCCGCCGACGTCCCCATCTTCCTCGTCGCCTACATCTCAGACCAGCCCGTAGCGTGCGGCGGTCTGCGGCCCCTCTCCGACCAAGGGCTTCCCGGACAAGCAGAGATTAAGAGGATGTACGTCGTGCCGTCGAAACGGAAGGCCAACGGCGTAGAATCTGCGACTGCGACTGCGACGGTGGCGGTTTCTGTTTTGCGGGCTTTGGAGGGGGTTGCGAGAGAGCGTGGTTGGAGGGTGCTGAAGCTTGAGACGGGGAAGGGGATGGGAAGGTCGAGGAGGTTTTATGAGAAGTGTGGGTTTGTGGAGTGTGGGATTTATGGGAGCTATGAGCGCGCTGAGGAGAGTGTGTTTTATGAGAAGGTTTTGGTGTGAGGTGAAGTGAGGTTGGGCTGGGGAGTAGAAGTGGCTAGAGCGGTGGGATTTGTGGGTGTTGCGGAAACTGTACCTCAATTTTGGCGAGTATAGAGATCACGAGAGACAGAATTTGAGACTGGAACTGGAAGGGCTGGATTTATTTTGCACACCACCACCGCAAAGCCAAAGCTTTGCGGAAGGGATGTTAATCTTTTCTTTCATTTCAGGGTATATTTTCCACCATGATGGGGTATGCCACAACGAAGACGATCATCCCATCAAGACTTTTTTCGGCGAGTCACCGTCGATTGTCTACTCGCTTTCTCACAATGAGAGGCGTCGATGCCAAGTGATGATCTCAAGAGAAGAATCCATCGATGATGATCTTTTCTGCAATGTTGGCGTCAATCGACTGTTTACTCTTCAACAAGATGAAGTTTGATGACCGAGATCAACAATACGGAACTCGACTCATTTGTTCAAGTCGAATCCTGCCCACGCCTCGGCAAGCTCGACAGCCGAGTCTCTTGACGAGGTTGAAGAGATCGAGACGTCCTCCTCATCATCCTGCTCCTCGGCAATCGATTCCAATTCGGTATCGAACTTGGCAAACTTGACCTCCCTGCCAGCCTCCCACTGCTGCTCCTTGGCAGCCTTAGCAGCAGCCTGAGAGATGGTGTTGGCACGGTCGGCCATGCGGTCTTCGAAGTTCGCGACCTTTGCGACAGCGCGGTTGTACCGACGGGCAGCGTCCTTGTGCTCGGCGCTACGCTCGCCGGTCTCATTGCGGGAGTCACCGTTGCCGTCGGCCCAGACATTCTTGTAGTTCGCCTCGGCGTCGCGGAGTTCCCTACGCATGGCAGCCTCGCATGAAGCGCAGAGGAGGGTGTTGGCTGATTCACAGACAAAGTCGATCGGTGGGTATTGGTCATCCCAGTCGAGGGGCTCGCTGTAGGTGTTGGCCGGACGGCTCAACTTGATCTCCAAGGCTGAAGGAACTGAGAAGTGGATCACGTGCTTGCAGTCCATGGCAAGGCTGGTGTAGCTGCCATGGAAGGCGTTGGGGTCTGGAGCCATCGTGAAGTCTCTTTGCGGGGTTTGGTCAATGACTGTTGGTGTGCGATCGATGTTCTCGGGATGCTTTCAGATCTTTGATTGAATCAATTGCTTCCAACGTGTTTGGCATAATGGATGACCGGGGCGATGTCCGGGGCCATTATAAGGACTTTGACGGGGCATTAGTGAAGCTGAGTGTCGTGCAGACAGAGGCGTTGTACGAGGTGCGCGAACGTGTTGCGTGCCTTGAATTCACGGATCAGTCGCTGGAACAATGCTCTTGTCTAGCCGATGACAAAGAAGTCACGAATCTGTAGATGTCATAGTCGACACTTGAGCTGGGACAGCAGGTGCAAGATATTGATGTGATTGGCCATCAAGCAGACGTGTCAAACAGCCATAGTGAAGATACACTACTTCATCGCGTGCGCCAGTCACTTGTAGATCCAGCATGGTGATGAATGACGGCCAGTCGCCCACCAAGATACGAGCCTGGAAGACTGTGGTGCTATTCTGGGCAACACGTGACCTGGTGGGAGCACACTATGCCCTTTGTTACATGGAATGTCATTACAAGGCCCTTTGCTATGCAGATTCACTGTCATAGTGTAAGTGTAGAGAGTGTCATCGAATGGATGCGGAAAGACCAGATTCGAAATTGCGTGTCAGCTGCACAGAAGAATTATGGCGACCATCGGACTGTTTGATCGAGATACGGCACTACCAGCAGATTAGAAGCCCACGCGCCGCGATGGCAGCCTGGTAGCTGGACACCTTTCTCATTAACCAGGTTGTAATGCCGTGTTCATGCCGCCCAGAATTTGTGTGCCATAGGAGCGCATGCTTGTGTCGTATGAGGTTGCCGCTATCTTTCTTTGTTCTCCCAAGATTGACGAACCATGCTTTCATTGAGGATGCTACGCTTGTCAGTTGATCGGCTTTCAATTTCACCTATCGGCATACTGCTGCGAGTGAGCATTGATGCCTTGCCACATTCCCGCTCGGCCAAGCATGACGTCGACCCGATGCCGACTAGAAAATGGCACTTGGGAAAAATCATCTGGTACGACCAAATTATAGCATGGACATATGCTGTCAGCCTTGAAGGCACGAAATCCGCTTGTAAGCCGCAGAGACACTGATATCTCCTAACTTGTAAGGCCAGGTCAAGACTCGGCCTCGGTGGCCTTTGCCCCTTTGGGAAGTCCAGGGCGAGATGTTCCATAAGGCTGAGAATCTGCTTGCCCTGAGCGAAAGTCTGATTGAGCCGCAGGGGAATTGGCCAATGAGCGATTGCATGAGTAACAGAGACGCGCTAGCGTCGCGACGATGATATCTTTGCAGCTGCTCTCCTTCGCGACATCCTCTCCCACCGAGATGCTGCCAAACGCCTTGCGGAGGCCTATAGACAGCCATCTGTCTATTCCTACAGGCGTTGGAGAGTCTGCCAGCAGCAATGGGATTTGAATACAAATGTTAAGCACCGGGAGACCGCTCGGGCGGATGCTCGATCCCTGGCGGCGATTGAAGATAAGTGCAGTGGGTCCACCGAACGCTTTCGCCATCTTTCGTCGCCGCCCGTTCTGGCATCCGCACGGCGAACACACGGTGCACTGCTAGTAAGAGTCGCCGTTTGCCAAACGTGCTTGCGCGCGATTGCCGAGGAGCGACCTTTATTTTGCTTACCACGTCCACTCCGTTATCTTTCACCACTCCCTTTCACCTACGATACCCCAAATCCTTCCTTTCCTTAATCTCTACTCCTCACATACCTACACAATGGCTGCTACTGCTAAGATGGCCACTCGCGCCCTGCGCGCCACTCCCCTGGCTTCCACCATCAGGCCCGCCGCCCGCCGTGTCGCCGTCCCTCGCCAGGCCTTCCAGCGCCAGGCTCGCCGCGGCTACGCCAGCGAGGCTCCCAAGCCCTCCGGTGGCAGCAACACTGCTCTGATCGGTGGTATCGCTGCTGTTGCCCTTGCCGGCCTCGGCTACTACACTCTCGGCGGCAACGCTGAGGGTCTCAAGCAGCAGCACCGCTCAGGGCCAGAAGGGCGCCGCCGCTTTCACTCCTACCAACCAGGACTACCAGAAGGTTTACGACTTCATCGCCAAGAAGCTCATTGACGAGGACGACTACGATGATGGCTCTTACGGCCCTGTCCTCCTTCGTCTTGGATGGCACGCATCTGGCACCTACGACAAGGAGACTGGCACTGGTGGCTCCAACGGCGCCACCATGCGTTTCCCGCCTGAGGGCGACCACGGTGCCAACGCCGGTCTCGTTGCTGCCCGCGACTTCCTCGAGCCCGTGAAGAAAGCTTTCCCCTGGATCTCTTACTCCGACCTGTGGACGCTCGCCGCCGCCTGCGCCATCCAGGAGATGGGTGGCCCTGACATCCACTGGCGCCCTGGCCGTGCCGACCGCGACATCAGCTACTGCACACCTGACGGCCGTCTCCCCGACGCCTCGCAGGGTAACGACCACCTCCGCGCCATCTTCCACCGCATGGGCTTCAACGACCAGGACATCGTCACTCTTTCCGGCGCCCACGCTCTTGGCCGCTGCCACACCGACCGCTCCGGCTTCGAGGGCCCCTGGACCTTCTCTCCCATCACTCTCACCAACGACTACTACAAGCTCCTCCTCAGCGAGAGGTGGCAGCACCGCAAGTGGGCCGGCCCCGTGCAGTTCGAGGACAACAAGACTAAGTCCATCATGATGCTGCCCACCGACATGGCTCTCGTCAAGGACAAGGCTTTCCGCCCGGTGGTTGAACGCTACGCCAAGGACCAGGACGCTTTCTTCAACGACTTCTCGAGGGTCTGCACTCAGCTCTTCGAGCTCGGCGTGCCTTTCACTAGCGGTGAGGACGCTCGCATTGCCTTCAAGAGGACCGAGTAAAGCTGCTGCGGTTTGGGAGATGAAGCATTGTAAGATGAGGAGAATAGGATACCCTCTATCGGAAGTGGCGTTCAGGTTGCGAAACAAGCGCCTCGGCATGATTTCCGCCACTGTCACAGGTCGTCGTCTTTGTTTGCCGCAAAGTGGCTTTTTCATTTGCAAGGAGTTCATTGTGCATTATTCCTCCCTCCTGAGGCAGATGGAGGGAGCGGGCCATTGTCACAACTACAGATAGATTTTGAATACACCTATAGACCATATCTGAACCATTGACTACTGTATCAATCATATTGGCTAAATGAATCAAGTGACGCGGTGAGTAAGACCAGCAGCACCAACCACGATCGCGCAACCTTAGCATTTTGATTTGTAAGTGATTAATACTCCAGCCATCAAAACGTCGCGTGTCTGCTGCTCGGAGACGCAGGGCGCTATCTCGGCGGGGCCAGATTGGCTGGATTTCCAATCTACTTCTGGAGAAAGAGAAGGCATCTCCGACAGCGCAGGGAACGAGGGGCACTGGCCTTCTTCCGAGGGGCTTTTCTCAAACTTTCGTCATCCTATGGCAGCCCGCGAAGAGTAATCCACCATCTGATAACCCACCCACCCTTGCTCACTCACCATAGCAGCCCAAGTGCCGACTCACAAACATCCTACTTTTGTTTCCTCTCTGTCGCTCTCCTCACACAACTCTCCTAAGAAAAAGCGACAAGGAAAAAGTCTCACACACATACGCACATACGCACGCCCGCAACCATGGCGCCCGCATTCACAATAGACACCACCTCCGACTTCGAAATGCCCACAGCCGCCGCCACTACCACAACCACCACACAATCGCAACGAACCCTCCTCCTGGCCCCTCCCTCCCTCTCCGCCCACCCCGAAGCTCTCACAAACATCCTCGCCGCCCACGACCGAAATGCCACCGACATCCAAATGCTCGACCGCCTGGCGCTGGGCCTCGTCTCGCTGCCCGCCGAAACATATGATCTGGTAATGCTGCTGACGGACGTCGACGGCGCGCGCTCGAACAAACTCGATCGTGCGGTCGTCGAGCGTCTCGCACTATCGCTGAAAGCTGACGGGCGACTGAGCGCTCAGAGTGGTGTGTTGGACGGGTCAGAGATCACAGAAGGCGTGCTGGCGGGTCTTGTATCAGATGGCACCGGCGCACTGAGCAAGCCCAAGGCTGCGGCAGCGCAGACTGTAAAGCTGAGTTTCGGACGTAAGAAGAAAGCAGACGCCGCTGCTGTTCCTGCAAATGCTGTCGAAGCTGTCAACACCGCGAAGCGAAAGAGCGTGGACATTTCTACCAGCGGGCCTGTGAAGTCCACTCCTGCGGGCGTTGGGTTTGTGGAATTGGGCGACGAGTTTGGCAACGACTACGACGAAGACGAGGACATGTTCCCTAGCAATGAGGAGCTGGAGAGGGCGGAGAGGATCGATCCGGACTCGTTGTTGACGGAGGAGGATAGGATGAAGCCGTTGAATATTCGTACGTTCTTCCCTCCACACTCTTTTGTTTCGAACACAACTAACACATCTTCCACAGCCGAAGCCTGCAAACCCAACACCAAGCGCCGCCGCGCGTGCAAAGACTGCACCTGCGGTCTCGCGGAGCGGTTGAACGCCGAAGACGCGGCCAAGCGCTCTGCCGCCGATGACAACCTGGCGAAACTGCAAGCCGAAGACCTCGCCGAGGTGGATTTCACAGTGCAAGGAAAGGTGGGCTCTTGTGGCAATTGTGCGCTGGGAGATGCGTTCAGGTGTGACGGATGTCCATACATTGGCCTGCCGGCGTTCAAGCCCGGCGAGGAGGTCAGGTTGGTGAACAATGATGTGCAGCTGTAGATGGGGTTGGACGTTTCACTTTTTCGGGGAGTTTTTCTTTTCTTTTTCTGCATACATTCAGGTAGGGTGTCATTTTTTGATGGAGAGCATCCGGTGGCGTTGGGCCAACGAACGCGTAACATGGTAGAAAGGGCGGCGGGGACGCTATGGATATTATCGGACAACGACCAAAATGGTGATATGATCATGAAGAATTGCAAGAAGAAGAAACCTGCGCATATCGAACGGTAGAAGCGTTGGGGAATGTGTTGTTGTACAGATGTTGTGTATATATGTTACAGTGCTCGGGCTATACCCGGCTTATATGGTAACAATTATGCTTGAAGACGCGCGCGCGCGCTTCCCTGTTAAACACTGAGGACCGAAGATTCCGTCCTGGCGCACATTCTTCGCAACGCTCGTCGGATGGTTGTAGGATACCGGTTCTTCGTCGCTGTTGGCGGGTCTTTGACGGTGCGGATTTGTAAGTGCGCTGTTTGAGGGGAGATGAGAGGAGGAATCTAACTGAGCAGCTCATGGTAGATGGTGTCGCCATGGTGCTCGAGGCTGCATGCCAGCTGTTTTCCGAAAAGGTGGCGGACGGCGACGTCTCTGCTGGCCGGGTATAAGTTTGCGCGGAGTTCGAGTACGTACTGGGTGCATTTGCCACATCCAGTAGCGCATTGGGATTGCAGAGAGCGCGAATGTGCTCCAGCTTTGGCCTCTCATGATCTTCTCCTTCCCCTGCGCAGCAATTCTTCTGCGTATTGCCGCGTGCCTTTTAGCCAAACAGCTTGCTCGCCCTCAACTTGACGCCCTCCCAGCTGTTGAGCTTCGGCCTGACGTCTAGATAGAAGTTCAATCCCTTGCCCATCAACCCCTCCCCTTTTCCGGAATAAAAGTCAATCACGTAATCAATATGCGTTCCGCATCGATCGACGACCCAGTCATGGCGATCGAAAGGCAGTGCGTAGCCAATGAAATTATTCCACCTTGCCTTCGGCGTCAGGGCCTTGCTGTCACCAGCGAAAGACACCAGCTTTGGCCCACCGCACTTTTCAGACCCTTGTCCCTCTTCCCACTTCTTAATCTCCATCCACGCGCGCTCGTTTACTGCGTTGTGGATGGGCACGACGGAGGACATGTCTTGCGCCTGCGCCTCGTGGCCTTTGCGCTTCATGGCGTTGAAGAACATGTCTTGCGACGGGTAGATCCAGTTTCCAGAGGCTTCATCGTGGCCAGTATCTGCTTCGGCATTTGAGGGCAGAGCTGCGCGCTCGGCGGCGTTGAGGGCTTTGCCTTTGGTTTGCAGCGAGCGAGGGATGGTGGGAGATTCGCGCTGGGTGTCGAGGCCGGATGCGGTGGGTTGGGGCTGAGGGGTTGTTGGAGGTGGGAGTTCCCAGAGGCCGGAGTCGAGGGAGAAACGAGCGTTTGGTGGGAGACGGAGGCGCATGCGTGGTGGTGAAGATGGGACGGGCGGTTGTGGTGGCTGTTGCTGCTGTTGCTGGTTCTTTGCTTTGGCTGCTTCGAGCCATTTCTGGCGGGTCTTGTCGTCGACGGGGCACTTGGCCTCGGGGTCCATGTCGGCGGTGCGCATCGTTGGGATGGTATGTGAAGGTTGATTTGATCAGAGCAGGGTGACGCTATACAGCAACAAAATGAAGAGAGAAACGGATGGTGATGATGGATAAGCGAATCTCGAATGGCTGCACGGCTCGGGTAATAAGGTACGGCTCGCACAACGGCATCCCTGCAGGCGGGTCAAAGTCAATGTGGGACGAGCGAACGGGCAGGGGTTCGTGGTGGAGGTGGGATGGGAACTTTCCCAGACACAACACGGAGTCACGGTGTGCACTGCCAAACACGAATACACCCACCAGCAATACCTCCCACACCGCAATCATGGCCACCGACAACATCTACCGTGCCAGCACCTTCGCTCCCGTCAACATTGCCGTCATCAAGTATGCCGCCAATCGCCAGTATCTCATCCAATAACACCTCCGTGGCTAACCCTCCAACCAGATACTGGGGCAAGCGGGACACCAAGCTCAACCTGCCTACCAACTCCTCCCTCTCCGTCACCCTCTCGCAAGACGACCTCCGCACTCACACCACCGCCTCGTGCAGCGCCGACTTCACCAGCGACTCCCTCACTCTCAACGCCAAGGACCAGGACATCTCCGGTGCCCGCACTCAGGCCTGTTTCCGTGAGCTCCGCCAGCTCCGCAAGGATGTCGAGGCCAGCGACGACAGCCTCCCAAGCTCGCCGACTTGAAGCTCAAGGTCGTCTCCGAGAACAACTTCCCCACAGCCGCTGGTCTGGCCTCCAGCGCAGCAGGTTTCGCTGCCCTTGTCCGCGCCATCGCCAACCTCTACGAACTTCCCGCTTCTCCCGCCGAGCTCAGCAAGATCGCTCGTCAGGGCTCTGGCTCAGCATGCAGGAGCTTGTTTGGTGGCTATGCCGGCTGGCAGATGGGTGAGCAGGAGGACGGCAGCGACAGCTTGGCATACGAGGTCGCACCTGCCAGCCACTGGCCTGATATGCGTGCCTGCATCCTTGTCGCCAGTGCTGAGAAGAAGGACGTCTCCTCCACCAGCGGCATGCAGGCTACTGTTGCCACCTCAGCCCTCTTCCAGGAGCGCGCCAAAAATGTCGTTCCCAAGCGCATGGTCGCCATGGAGAAGGCCATCCCACAACCGCGACTTTGAGGCCTTCGCTACTCTTTCCATGAAGGACTCCAACAACTTCCACGCCACCTGCCTCGACACCGCACCGCCAATCTTCTACATGAACGACACCTCCCGCGCCGCCGTCAGGTTGTGCGATGCCATCAACGACGCTGCTGGCAAGATCGTCTGCGGCTACACATTCGACGCCGGCCCTAACGCCGTTGTCTACTACCTCGCCGAGAACGAGGAGCGCGTTGCTGGCACCTTCAAGACTTTCCTCGGCGACAAGACCGGCTTCGAGAACAAGGGTATCAAGAGCGAGGTGCAGGTTCCCGAGGGTAACGAGAACGCCGTCGAGGCTTTGAAGAAGGGCATCAGCCGTGTCATCATCACATCTGTCGGCGATGGCCCGAGGAAGACCGAGGAGCATCTTTGCTAGAGGTAGCGCTGGAACACTTTCTAAGAGATGGAGATTCTGGACCCAAGCATCGTTTCATGATACCCACGCATCATATACGTCGCCGGCGAGGATAGAGGCACGTTTTAATACATACTGCAACAGCATTAATTCACCTTCATCCAGCAGAATTCTGATGTGACCAATAGCCGAGAAACAACGAGCTTTGAACCGAGTATATGTGAGGATTGAGAGCGACGCACCTATGCCGTGGTCTGCATGTCTCCTAGCTGCAAGCCGGGCAGTGTTTACCAAACATTGACAGGCACATCCAGCTTTCGTTTGGCATTGCAGCTACAGACTATGTAAACTACTTGTGAAGACGCCCAATGACGACAACTACAGTAGACCAATGCTGTAAAGCGGGGAGTTTCTCCGCCGGTCGATCGAATCTACTTCTCAAGTCCATGACTTGCATCTTAATTGCGGTCGCTTCGAGTAATCGATCTGCAGCGTTGTGATGGATTTCCCGCCAATCTCCTACTGAGAAGGTGTTCTGCCGCCAGCATATTAGACCTCGTTTCCTTTGGACAGTAATCGAAGGTAAAATATATACCTTACTGCTGTTCCCTTGAAATTGCACCCCACTGGACATCGAAGAACCAGGTGCTCTGAACTGTGAATCAACATGTGGCACAAAATCTTGTTCCTGACTCTAGCAAACACCGTCCTCGCTACCATACTTCAGAATGGCCAAGTTCGTCCCAACAACTATACTTCAACAGCCATAGCAACCATAACCGACTCGGACCCGATCTGGCATACATATCCCCCTTCTGCACCCGAGCTTTCCTACAAAGGCCGCTGGGACGATCGGTACATCTCATGGTGGTCTGCACCAGGCCTGAAATTCGGGTTTCACGCAGAAAACGTTGCTTTGAGCTTTGGTAAACACACTACTGATGGCGTCCTGCTCGCCTATCGCCTCGATGGACAAGACTGGTCGCTGACGAACGTGACGGCGAATTCGACGCAGCTTCTGATCAAGCCAAGCACGCCCGGCTATAACCTGACTTCCGCTTCTGCGGTCAAGACGCTGGAAGTGAGAGTGACCAATTGGGCTTATGGCGTGCAACTCAGTGCTGTGCACCTTAGCGGAGGGAATGCCACTCTTGTGAAGATCTCGGACTATACACGCACCATGGAGTTCATCGGCGACTCGCTGTCTGCTGGGCAGTATGCTACGCTTGAAGGTATCAGTAGCAACCCGTGGAACTTGATGTATGGTCTTGGCAATGTCGAGTTCAGCGTCACCGCGTATCCCGGCATATGTCTACACGATAGTCGATGCTATGGTAAGTGTCAGAAACGACGAACTAAGCTAAGTGGTCAGTCAAAGCTGACAAAGTCTGCACAACAGACAACATGCACGGCCAATCCTACCAATGGCTCCGCACCTCCGACACAAGCGGCAGAGCTCTCGAGCTCTACGGCGACGACCCTCCTCTCTGGAACTTCACCGCCCACCCAGCCGCCGACATCACTCTCATCAACCTTGGCACCAACGATTTCAACCCGACCAACAACATCTCTGCCTCGCAATTTACCCAAAGCTACATCGACCTCATCTCCACCATCCACCAGACCTGGCCACAAACGCAAATCATCGTCCTAAGCCTCTGGGGCGGCTTCGAAGCCTCAGGTTCGACATACATTCAACAAAGCGCTTTCGAACCACAGATTCAAGACGTTGTGAAGCACTTCAAACGGATCACTCAACAGTAGAGGCCGAGTGCGACTCTTGCTGGGTTTATTACTTCAACACTACGGGGATCTTGCAGCAAACGATATCGGCCCGCAGTATCATCCGACTGATGTAGGGCATGTTAAACTGGCGAGCCATTTGATGCAGTTTGTTAGACTGGTCTTTGGGTGGGAGTTGGAACAAAGTGGGATGGAGGTGCAGCATGAGACGCTTTATTGGTGAGTCGATCGATATGGCTGCGGTCAACGACAACGCGAGCTGACAGTATTCACAGGAACGACCAATCGAGCTACTAGCGATCTGCACAAGTTCCAGGGCTTCGCTATCGTCTGTCTCAAGCAAATGTCAGTGGGTTGAAAATGGTTTCAAAGTCGCTGAAAGTACAATGGCGGGGCGGCTTTTGATGCCGCGACAAAGACAATCGGTGCTATTTCTGTATCACATATCACGCACGTATGGTGGTCACGCCTGTGGTCGATCTTGTCAAAAATTACATACAAATCTAGCATCAAGCCTGGTTTAACTCTACCACCCAGCTACTCATCCAACCTTTCGACTCAACCACCTCTCTAACCAACTACAAGCAACCCCAACTCAGCCGGATCCTCAAGCAACACCAGCGGCCCAGCAACACGCTGTCCTCAGTCGGAGCCCCTCTTCCGTCGCAAGCACGACTTCGAAAATCCCCTTTGGCTCTAGTAACGGCGGGACTTGCACGCGCATGGTCTTTGTATTCAGCGGACGGACACGTTCAGCAGACCATGAAGACACCGCATAGTACTCCTGGCTCTGTTCGAAGTGCAACTGCTTATCGCCTCCACTCACGCTCAAAGTGATATTGGCGCCGGGCTGTACGCTTTGGGCCCCAGCGGCGCTCAGCTTGGGCAGACCTTGACGCGGGCTCGGGTAGATGGGGTTCGCGGCCGGACAAGAGCCGTTCACCACCCAGCTGCCGGTGTAATCTAGGATCTGGTTGGCGTACGGGAAGTATGTATCACTCGGTCCAGCAAAGGGAGATGACTTCCAGTTATTCATCAACGACCATGTGTTGTGGCGAGTTTCCGTCGCAGCAATAGCGACTAGCGCTCCGCGCGCAAGGTCCGAGCGAGCTTGCAGCTCCAGACCGGTCAGGAATGCCATGCTGGAGACTTCGATGATGGTCTGCAGCGCGAGGTAGCTGGCTGCATCGTCGAAGGGGAACTCGTACTTGCAGGGTCCAGGTTTGATGGATGAGGAGCTTATCTGGTTCTGGAAGATGCGCAGATGGCCCGCTTCGTTGTTGCGGATCTCGCGTATCGCGTCGTAGGTTGTGTTGGGGAAGCCGGCGGCTGTGAAGGCTGTGCTGTTGAAGAGCTCTACGCCTTGTTGGTAGAAGGAGAAGATTATCCATTCGGCTGAGAGCAGGTTTTGGAAGAGAAGGTCGTCGGTGCCGGGTGGGCCGGTGGTGGTGTTGAGGACCGCGCCAGTTGTATTGCCTGGCCAGGGGGCTTGGATGCTGGTGGCGGAGGAGTAGATGGGTGATTTGCCGGGGATGGGACCGCAGGTTGGGTCGGTTAGACAGTGGTCGGGTTGTTTGGTTGGAAGGGCTGCTGTTAGTAGTGGGCTTGAGGCCAGCATTGCTGTCGAGAGCAATGCTGTCATGGTGATCTTATTGGGACTCATGATGAAATATATGATAGGGTATGCAGCCAAGGAATGGTTTGAAGGATCGATGAGATGTGACCTGGGATAACAGAAGCCATCCTCGCCTTGACGAGGATGTCAGGTCTTTTATATACACTCTATCACGAGTAACTCAGTGGCTGATACCATTAGGATATCTCTTTCAGGTAAGCACTGCGAAATCAACACTGCTGATGTCGACATTGCCAGAGCATCATTGAGTTTGACCATATAGAGGTACCACAGCGACCGAGGGCATGCCAGTACCAATTCGGGCTGGTCGAAGTTGCCCTAATCCATGAGCAAGTCCCAATTGCGAGGCTGAGTTGCAACGAATGTCGGTTAGCCCGGCATGTCTTCTGTAGCTGAATTGTGCTGCGCCATGGTATGTTGTGAAGTGCACGGTAGCGTTTCCTTTGGGCGCATCATGTTCCCGATTGGGCGTGGAATTGCGCCGGAAGGCTGAATCCGGCATTCCGCGCGATCATGTTAGCGCGAGGGTCTGTCGATGTATGAGGGTTCTCAGGTCAAACGAATAAAACAGCCAATCGAATTGTTTCGCGCCGCCGTGACCGGGCGAGCTGTGTTTGTCTCTGTCAAGCTTCGACAAGGCGACCCGGCCACCCACTGACGACCAGGAGCCCTGCGTGCCTTGATACCTCCGTAGCCTGTAGGGTTGAGCAGAGTACCGCCTCGTCGGCATGCCGAGACCCTTGCTTTGACGTGTCTTCACCTTGCCGTTGCCTCCATCACCTACTCGCTCATGGTGCATTCGATCCGCCATTGCTCTTGTTTCGCTGTCGATTGTAGCATCATGTACTGCGCTTGCTCGTCATCCGTGGGCATTCGGGCTCCATTTTCACCTTATGATCATGCTTGATGTATATGCGGCATGTACGTGACTCATCACATACCCTCATCTCACATCTCTGGTGTCTTACACAGGTCTTTTCGAAGCAGATTCCGCACTCGAAAGCAGAACAACCTCGAAGTGTAAGCATAACAATCTATCTATATACTCTTACAGACCTAGGAAGCACATAGTCCAGGGACCTTCGCAGCCCCAACACCTACCAGTCCATCAAAATACCCAAGGAGAGTCTGCAGGGGAGACATATCCATCGTGCCGAATGCAGGGTGCGAAGACTGCATCACCTGTCCACCCCAGAGTACACGCAAGAACTGGCAGTCGCTGCCCTTCTTGCTGTACAATTCGAAAACCACTTCCGAGCCCATACCAGGCCAGACCATCTTCGAAAGCTGAAGGATCGACAAAAGACGAGAGATCGAGCCGTCGTGCGCAACGTTGTGACGATAGATTGGGCCAGCTTTGGTTGCGTTGCGGCTGGAAGCATCGCGGAGATGCTGCGCTAGCTCTGCGATCCAGATACCATAGCCGCTTTTGCCTGCTTCCAGAGACTGAGGTGAGTCGCGGTACATGAATGAGTACTCGTACTGGCCGAGGCGGAAGACCTCCTCAGCTTGAGCCATTGTGATACAGTCGGATGTGTCATTAACGCTGCAAGGGAGAGGCTTATCGTGGCACAGGCGAGCGGACAGGTTGTCGTAGTAGTGGTCGAACGACTTGTGCCATTCGCTGTTGTCTGGAGCAATGCCGGACAGCGAATCCAGGCGGGCGTAGAGTGACGAGGCGGCGTTGATGTGTTCAAGCCACGCTGGGCTGGAGGAGCCGGATCCATAGGAGCCGAAGAGGCTGCTTGAGGCTGGGCAGCTGTATGCTGGCTCCAGGGAGTCGATTGAGTCAGGCTGAATGAGGAGAGGCGTGTCCTCGTTGGCACGAGACGGGTACATGCCTGCAATAAGCATGCTGGCGACCTGGCTCGTAATAAGGTTGTTTGTCACGCGGTAGGTCACGGCTTTGGGGTCGTAGTCGCCGGGCAGGAACTTCAACAGGTCGTGGTATACGCTCTTGAGATCCACGCCGTGCTGGTGGCTGTCGTCCAGACCGCCACGCGTGATCTGTGGGAACTGGCAAGTGCCATTGAATCCTTCTGGCGCGAGAGGATTCGACGGCGAAGTGTAGACGCTCCAGTAAGTATCTGCGGACAGATTACCAGAGGGCTTTGACGGCTGTCCACCGTAGTATAGACCTTCGTCCGAGCAGTCCCAAGGATAGCTTTCGACGGGGAAGGTATTTGAGGCATAGGGTGTGCGCTTGTGGTGGCGTTGAATCACTTCGACGTACTCGAGCTTATAGCTTGAGTCTTTGACACGAGGATACGTCTTGGTGTTCACATGAGGCATGTTGCACCAATTGTAGGTGTCTAGAGGACCTTGGCTCGAGTTGAAGATGAAACCGTAAGTGCCGGTGCCATTGATGGCAGACGATAGACTGTTGACCGAGTACTTGGTCGGCGCATGCCAATCAAGGTCAACAGTCTGGTTCTCAGCGCAGGTGCCATTGTTCTGACCGGCATGGGGCTTAGCAGAGACAATATTGATATAAGAAAGCGCGGCGAAGAAGGACGGAGGCGCTTGCGAGTAACGCATGATGGCTGTGATGATTTGTTGGCACGCAAAGAACACGAAAAGAGAGAGGAGGAGAGTTTTATACGATGGCAGCCATGGCGGCATCCTTCTCAAGCAAGCCAACAATGATGTTGATTATGGCTGCTTGTTGAGCTCGGAGATGGCGAGTGGAGCTGTTGACGACGTTCTTTCAGGGTACGAGATGTGCGTGCCGACTTCGTGGAAGATCATTGGTGAGCTTCGCGGCACTTTATTGTACCCTTCTTTGCAGAACAGCCGTGAGATCTTGACATTGACCCAGGAGCCCAACAGGCTTGCTAAATGTCCATAACCGTACTCTCAAAAGTATGAATCAAGTGGCCCAAACAGTACTCAGGCTTGCTTGGGAACCCCGCAGAATGGCAATATAATTGTACGAATCATGGACCTAATATGAATGCGCTGCTATACACCTGCAGAGTGAGATTCGAAGGTGTGCGCATGCATGTGGTACATGTGACTTTGAATAATAAATGTCTACATGTATGTTGTTAGAGGAAGCACCTCGTCGACGGAGGACGTCCGATCTCGTTTTGTGTGGGGCAAAGCAGCCGGAAGCGCTCCTCCACGTGGTCCGTTCAAGGGTCCGACGCAATATCCGGTTTACCAGGAGGAAGGCTCTCGCAGTACTGCCAACACTCGATGGGTTATTGGCGGCGTCAAACAGGTCGTAGGTTCACAATGTTTCAGCGCGTGTTGGTCATATCTCGACCACGTTACGACCCGCATCAGCACGGTCTATGGACCACAGTTACATACTCGAGCAAGCACAACTCCACCAAGACACGTGCAGGACTCTCGTACCGGCCTATGAGCTCATAACGCGCGATATTTGTACCCGTGGCCGACTAACGCGATCTGCTGAATATCCGGGCAGTGCCTAGGCGAGCCAAGACGAGCAGACATTTCGTCAAGGAAGGCTTAGGGTTTGTGCTGGAAGCATCCGAGCCAAGATTCATACGACTAGAAAGATGATCCAATTTGGAGTCACCAGAAATCTATGCGCGGCTTTCTGAGAAAAGCGAAAAGATGCACCAGAAATTTGCCATGGTCCTGCGTCCCGCAGTCTTGCGGAAGGCAGACCTCAATGAGATTCAAGATGTGATCATAATCGCGTCTCGATTCTCAACGAGAACATCGGGTTTGGATTCCTTTCCCTGATCTTGAATGCGGACATCGGTTTACCACTATACTACTGCTAGACCTCGGTCACAATCAGCACGAGATGAGGAGCTTTCCGGCTGGGCAGAGCTTCTAGCGCCTTGGTATACCATACGCGACTCAAAACAGAGCAAACCAACCGCGATCTCTCCTCATATTACTCCGCACTCCGCCTCCGCAATTGCTGCCATGTGGGCTTTGCTCACGGTATGCAGAAGTAAATTTGGCGGAGACTACAACGCCAAGATGCATCTCAGTCATGCGTCGAAGAACACCGGTAGTTGGTAGTCGGCCACGATCCGTGAAAAAATGTAGGTATATAAGGTTAGGGCGATGCCCGGATTAGGCGTTTCTCTTGTCGCATATACATATCTTTATCTTTAATATCTAGTCATGGATCTTAGCACTTCTTTCGGACGCTCTCGACTTGTCGTTTTGCTTGTCGCAGCGGCATCGCTCATCTCTACCGCTTCATGTCTTCCTGGCGTCCGTGAGGCGGTTCACACACCTTTGATCCAACTGAGATCTGTCCAAGCCAACGAGACAATCTTGCCATACCAGAATGCTTCTCTCTGCATCGACGATCGCGTGGAAGATCTCCTTTCACGCATGACCCTTGAGGAAAAGGCTGGCCAACTGTTCCACACTCAGCTGCAACAAGGTCCCAATGGCACTTTGGACTTGGGAAATGCTACTACGTTCCGCAACAGCACGGAGAACATGGTGGCCGAGAAGCTGATGACGCACTTCAACCTTGTGGGAGAGGTGCAAGACGTTGGCGTAGTGGCCGGTTGGTACAATCGTGTACAGGAACTAGCTTTGTCGACTCGTCTTGGTATTCCCGTGACCTTGTCTTCCGACCCTAGGCACGCATTCACGGTACGTTCATGAGACATTGATCCAATGCACACGAACTGGTCTCTTCGGGCACAGGGACGGACTCCTCTGTAAATGGCCATTACTGACCTCCTACCATAGGACAACATCGGAACTGGCTTCTCCGCTAATGAGTTCTCTCAATGGCCAGAGAGTCTAGGTCTAGCCGCTTTGAGGGATGCTGACCTGGTACAAACCTTTGGTGAAGTGGCTCGAGAGGAGTACAAGGCTATTGGTGTTCGCTCGGCCCTGCATCCTCAAATCGACCTGGTGACCGAGCCCAGGTGGTCCAGAATCGCGAACACTATGGGTGAGGACGCAGATTTGACCAGTGAGCTCGTCGTCGCCTACATCAAAGGCTTCCAGGGCGACAAGCTTGGTCGCCACTCTGTGACGACTGTTACTAAGCACTTCCCCGGCGCTGGTCCGATGGAGAACGGCGAAGATTCACACTTTACCTACGGAAAGAACCAGTATGATTTGCACATCATTGTAGGACTTTGTCAGTCATAGCTAACATGATATCAGAACTTACCCGGGCAACAACTTCGAACATCACCTGAAGCCGTTCAAAGCAGCAATCGCTGCTGGAGCAAGACAAATAATGCCTTACTACTCGCGCCCCATCGGTACCAAGTACGAAGAGGTTGGCTTCTCGTTCAACAAGGGCATTATCACCGACCTTTTGAAGGGTGAGCTCGGCTTTGAGGGTATCGTCGTCTCTGACTGGGGCCTCATCACCGACACTTACATCGCCGGCCAGGAGATGCCTGCTCGTGCCTGGGGAGTTGAAGACCTGAGTGAGCTTGAGCGCGCTGCTCGTGTTCTTGATAGCGGTGTGGATCAGTTCGGTGGCGAGCAGCGTCCTGAGCTTATCATCGAACTGGTGGAGAATGGCCGCATCGAAGAGTCTCGACTCGACCACTCTGTACGACTTCTGCTGCGCGAAAAGTTCACTTTGGGCTTGTTCGAGCAGCCTTTTGTCAATGTCGAAGATGCGAAGCGCATCGTCGGCAACCCTTACTTCGTCCGCCTCGGAGCAGAAGCCCAGCGCAAGGCTTACACCCTCTTGACCAACAGGGACAACATCCTTCCTCTTTCCTTGGACAACAAATCAACAAAGTTCTACACCGAAGGCTTGAACTCCACCCTTCTCACCTCTCGCGGTTTCACCGTTGTCGAAACACCCGAAGAAGCCGATCTCGCACTCCTGCGCTTGCAAACACCTTACGAGCCGCGCACTGGTGGCTTCGAGAAGAACTACCACTCTGGCTCCCTCGCCTACAATGCCACCGAGCAAGAGCGTCAAGCCGAGATCTACGCTGCGGTTCCCACAATCGTCGACATGTACCTCGAGCGTCCTGCTGTCATCCCAGAAGTTGCTGAGAACGCCGTCGCACTGCTCGGCAGCTACGGCAGCAGCCCTGATGCTTTCTTGGATGTTGTCTTTGGCTTTGAAGGTGCTGCACCAGGCGGCAAGCTGCCCTTTGATTTGCCTAGGAGCATGGAGGCGGTTGAGAACAGCAAAGAAGACGTGCCGTTTGATACTGAGAACCCAGTCTTTAAATTTGGACATGGCTTGAGCTATGAGGAGACTTGCTGCTAGATGTTTTCTTCAAAGGTCCTGGGTAACACGATACGAATGTACTAATTCCAAACCCCAATTATTCGTGAAGGCTTCCCTGAGTGATCGCCCTAGCCACTAGAGCCTGCATGCATCTTGTCCGTCCGCTCATCGCTTAACCGGCCAGGTCGCCAACATCCTGTCAAAGGCAAATTCATATCTCTCTCAAACGGGCACTGGGCCCGATCTCAATAGTATGCATGACTCCCTAAGAATGAACCAGCGCAGAAAGCGCTCGATCATCTTAGAGTAGTGCTCTTGTAATTCCTTCGTGACAATTGCTCGTGTGAGAGGTCCCATGTAGCGACCCCTTGTGCCATTTTGGAGCCCACGGACATGCTTATAGAGCTCTCCGTGCTTCTTCAGCGCTAACTCATGGTCAGCTTCGTGTCTCGCAATCTGAACTCTGGCGCTGTCTAAATAGAGATCGACGCTTTCTGATCGGAGAGCTTGATTGACTTGTAAGAGGGCGGGAACTCCTGGGCGGTATTCGTAGCGCTCTGATGATGCGACATCGATCCTGAAAGGGTGGAATATGGAGGCGATCATCCGTTGTGTTGGGTAGTCGTATCTGTCTTGCTTCCCTGCTGCTGTCAAATAATTCCAGATTGCCAAGAGGTGCTCGCCTGACTGTGATCTTTCGAGGCACCAGGAGGCGTGCTGGCTCAACACTCTCTCGGCGACGTAAATACGAAGCTCTGGTGGTAGCCTCATCAGTGATCTCCTCTCATAGCTTATAATCGAAGTGTTTGCTGCTGAGGTAGATCTCTGGTGCGCAAGCCATTTTGTCCTTCGGGCCTTGTTGGACTCTGCAAGGGGTCCTATCGAAGCAGTATTGTCGAAGTTGCTTGTTGCTACCTCCAACGATTGGCCGTACTCGATTGCGATTCGTGCCAGAGCTTCCGGCGCAAAACGGAGAGTAACAAATTTGGTCTTTCGCGATCCCTTCACAGTATCCATGACTGTTGAGTCAATTTTTCTGTGATTGTTTGTACTGTTGACCTTTTTGCGAGTCGTTCTTCGTGTTCGTCAATCGTCAGAACGAAGGTCTCGGATAGTCGATAAGCAAGAATTGTTAACGTGAGCCGATTGTCGGGTGACCTTTTCATGCCAGTTACTGCACGATCATCATGCACGGCGCCTCAGTGAAGGTAGAAGCAAGAGACCTGCTATGACTTCATATCTTGTAGGTTTGTAACAATTACGAACACCCTTAACTGCCCAGAGACATTCGCTACAAAGCAATATCTACGATTGAACAGTATCATCACATTGCAGCCAAATTCACTCAAGGCCAATACACCCGGTCTTACGTGAAGCAGTTTGTTGCCATTGATGAACCGAGTTTTGTGCAATACGACTTTTGTAACTTACATAGGCCCCCAATAGAAACCACTCGTGCCCTGCCATGTGAAAACTGCGTCTGCCCTCAAATCAACCAGTCCGATCGACCCATTTCCAGACTCAGCCCTTCAAAGCGGGCCCCAAGCAGTATGGACGACTCCCTGAGAATATATCAACGCAAGCAGCGCTCAGCCATCTCAGAAATCTGGTCTCGCAAGTCGCTCCGAAGGATCCCAACCCTCTCGCGCCCAATTGGCGTACCTCAATTTGTCTGAGCATCGGTAAATCTCCAGCATGTTTTGAGATACTTTTCCAGAGCTCTTGTGTGTTCATTTTCGTACGCTTCGATGTGAGTCCTAGCGCAATCCAAGTAGAGCTTGAGGCCTTCGACTCGAAGGGTGGGCTGGTTTGTAGGACTGCTGGTGTACCTGGCCTGTATGTGTAGAGCCCTTTCATGGCACTCACGATATTGAAGGGGCGCGCATCTGACCAATAGAACATCCATTTCACTGTTTGGTCTTTTTTTCCAGTTTAAAACCGGAGACCAATCGATTCCAGATCTTCCAGAGAGGCTCGCCCGATGGTGATTTTCAAGGCACCAGTGGTACTGCTGATTCAAGAACTGCTCGGAGATGTTGAGAACCAGTTCCATGGGGAGTCTCATAAACTGGTCTTTCAACTGCTCTTGTCCATTGGTGGTCGTGGCGCCTGTTCTTGCTGCAGTAGCGAGCTTGTGAGTCTGCCCCGTTGTCTGCGTAGGTATCATTTTGTCTGTCATGGTGGAAGGAGTGATAGCTATAGCAGCAGCAGTTGTTTGAATTTCTTGATTCTTGTTGATGTATGTTCTCGGCTTTTTTAATTGGAAGAAAGTGGGTGTTCGAGGGAGAAAGACCTGCTGAGATATACTATGAGAGCCAAAAAAGCAGTGAATGGCGGAGCTATGACTTGCTGTAAGCCAATGACAGGACTGCCTGTGCGCATTCTTTACTGCAGTGCCCACTGGACGACTTTGACTCTACATGCAACATATTACTAGATGCAGTACCTATACTCAGTGAAAGCGATTTTACGTCTCAAGAGTATTATGAAAGGTTTGAAGGCGACGCTTAAGACGTACATAGTTAGTGATGGAATAGGCAATGAAGTGATTAACCCTAATCAGATAGCGTTACAATATTCGATACATATGTAATGCTTCTCAAATTTTGTGTGGGCGTCTTATCTGATGTCAGGTCAGACCAAAGTTTCTCGTAATGGGTTTTACATAGTACAAAAGCACGACATAGTGTTAAGAATTTGTCTCGAGGCCTATAGGCTAGTACGCGACCTTGGTCTTGGCTACCCAAAGATCATTTCCGGCCTCATCTTACTTCCAGCAGAAATAGATTGTGCCTAACTACTTGGCAATAACATAAGTACAAGACTTTACTTGAAGTGTACTATAAGTAGTATTAGAAAACAGTTCTAAATGCGTCTTGGGCATTAAAGCGATCTAGGTAGCTTATAGCGATCTCAGAGACATTGTTCTGTAATACTTAGAATTGTTTATAGTTGTTCGACATGTACTTCTCGACATACTTCCAGCTGTGCGCCGATCATTGGTTTAGAGTTCGATAAGATACTGTCTAGTCTGCAGAACAAACAGATCGCTTTGTTTGTTTTACAAGGCAGTGTTCAAAAGCGTTATAATTTCATTCGATGGAGAGGCGCAATCCTAGCTTTTATAAGATAAATCCGCCTCGTCTCAATTTATGTTAGAATAGCCCTGAGTCTTCGTCTTAATTGAGATTCACGAAAGCTTTGAGATGGTCTATGATCTCGATTGGTTTCAGGTGGTTTGCCTTCTTGTTTGAGTGTGATATAGACGAGATATTTATTTGAATATGCGACCTGACTAGTAATTGGCAGCACGACATAGTAGTGAAGCGTCGCCTTATCTTGAATGAGACGGCTGTGCGTTTTCGCTCGAAGTGATTGAGATTACTCTCGGCTTCTATTGATTTTGAGAAAATCGACCTTGATCCTCGTCCAGCCCAGTATAAGATGAGATTGATCCTCTTCTCGACTGCGAGCAGATGGCGCTCGGTCTCCGTCCCAACTATCAAAGGATTAGTTCTTCGTCTTCATCTTTATCTCAAGTAGTCACAATATAGTTCTCTTTCTCATCTTTACCAGACTGGGACGACTCCCAAACTTCGTCTCAACTAAGATAAGACTGAAGATGCGACGACACATCGTCTCGACTGACATTAGATCTTCGTCTCGTTTTTGAGAAGATAATATATATTTTTATTCCGGAGGATGCACAATATCACGGTTGTATAGTGTAGTGGTGAGCACATTGGTTTTTGAGAATACCCCTTACTCGATTTACCGGGAACCTGGGTTCGAACCCCAGTACGACCTCGTTCTTTTTGCTTGTTTTCTCGTCAACAAGGACTAAAATGCTACACATAGCCCAGAACCTCGCTCGCTTCGCTCCGCTTCTCACGCTTTCGACATCCACACAGCATAAGAGGTAGCACCAAGTGATTTGATTTCTTAGCAGATCTAGCGTCACCTCTGTGATAGTCGCATTGATTATCCTCGCACACAAGCTCTTCTGCTACATCGTGTTTCTTCCAACCAACAGAAAAACATCGCAGGTCTTCTCCTTAGCCCATACTTGGCTAAGCCAAGTTGGCTTCCACCAGAGCACGGTCTATCAAGTTGCAATCTCGGGCCTCTTCTCTCTGAAATGCTTTCGCTTCTTGTGGATAAGGAATCCTACGATTCCAGTGATGGCAAGAGCCCTCCGACTCCACCTACCACTCCCCAGCAATGGTAGCGGTATGTGATTGACTAGTTGGAGTTGCCGTCGGTGTCCCGGACGTGGTCTCTGAGGCCTGCTCTCCGCCGCTCGTTGGTGAAGGCGATGTGTCTGTGGGTGGACTGGAGGAGGAATCGTGTTCGGCAACGTCAACCATATTCGCGGAGGAAACAGTGGCCGTGTTCGTTAGCGTCGGGATAAGGGTCACTGTCGATTCCAGGCCTGATGAAACACTCGTCGAAGAGACTCGCATTGTCTGATACACACTGACCGTCAAAGATGCCGTAGTATGACAGAAGAATGATGTGAACATCCCGGTAGGTATCGCAAGCGGCGTCCTCGTCATAAGGAACGTGCCGCACGCAGGCGATTCGAATCCACTATTATCGAGATTAGCGGTTTCCGACGCTGTGGGAATGATTGTATCAAGCCTACCAGTATAAGCCTTGCCCACTCGTGGTCGAATGTGTAATCATGAAATGATTGTTCGCATCCCTATAGTCAAGACAGGTTGTGACCATAGAAGCAGCACAATCCGATACTAAGTCGCCGTCGGCTTGTGTTGAGCAGCAGGCATGGCCTGAAAAGGGGTTGTTGACACCATAGGCACACTCCTGATCTCCCGGACATACCAGCGGGCGCGAAGGATCATATTCAAGATAGCCACATGTGATGGAAGCCAGGTCCCGAGCGAACAGGAAATGGTCGCTCACGTAGCCAACGCGGCCCCTCATTGGAGGCGCGGTGGGCGCTGGCATCACAATAGAGGTCACGCCATCGGGTGCCGTTGGCGTAGGACGGATGAGATTGGCTCTAGAATAGGATAAAAGCTGGAAGAGCGTCAAAAGCAACAGCATGATGAGGGTGTAACATTCAATGATGATGATTAGATGATCAGAGAGGGTGACTAATGATTCACAACGTGCAGCATACGGTGTTTATATAGATACTGTAGATCAGGCTGAGAACTCAGGCGACGGCTTCGCGTAGCATCAAACTGTCCACTCATATGCTCGTCTCCGGCTGGTACAATCATATGCATCGTTCCGAAGATCAGGGTCAGTCCGTCTGATAGTCTATCTTGATGCAATTGGCTTCCCGCACGCATGTAGCCCGGCGAGGCCGAGAGCCAAGCATCTTTGAAGCCAGCCTTCTCTTCGTGCGATTCGAGCGGAGATGATTCGTTGTGGCACAGAATAGTGACACAACAGACAGTCACTTTTCCGATAAGCGGTTCAGCTCGGTCTCAAGACACGGGAAACCAGAACTTGAAATCTATATTGCGATTGGAATGCTTAGCGGTGGCGTCAGCCTTTATGTAAGTCGCCTGCTGCAGAAGCCAGTTGCGTCACGTAGCCTTGCGAATCGCACGACGTCGGGCTTTCAGCCTAGCTGGACATGTGAAATGCCTTGTTTGTGCATATCAGTATCGTCTCAGGTGCGGTCCAAGATGAGGTCGGCGCATGGTACTCACTAACAGCGCACAGTCTTAGGAGGGCGAAAAGCTGTATGCTGAAAACTTTTAGATTCATGGCCAAGACCTTAAGAGCTTTGGGACCATGAAGATCGTCAACATGCAATGCTAAAAGATGTAGAAGAGTCTTGACCATAGCGCACATCGTTCAGAGAGATCAATCCCACGAAGTCCAGTCCGGCACATCGACACTCATGTCGAAAATCAGCTCTACCAAAGTCGGGATAGGCAAAGGTGTACTCTTCCAGGCCCAGATACGCCTCTGGTTGTTGTACAGACATCCCATCGTTTTCATTGGTCGAACCCTGCCTGTCCAAGCTTTCGGCACTGCTCTGCAGTGTCGCAAGTTTCGCGGCAACAACGCCAGCAAGCATGTTAGCTGCGTGGCAAGATGGACCGACGGAGCTAAGGCCGCGTATGATAGCCTCAACGACTCTGTGGAGTGTTTCCAAGTCGTGTCCTGCTTGACGTAGCTGTGCGCGATGGTTTTGAATGATGCGGCAGAGTGTGAGTGCGGCAAATGTGACTACATTGTAAACGTGGTCGGTCAAATGCCGTGTGCGTTCGTCAGTGGTTTCCAGGAAGATATCTATGATGGCCTTGGATGACTGCGCTACGTCCGCAAGAGCACGGTCGCTAACGCTCGATTTCGATCGCTTGAAAGACTCGCAGTCTGCTATTAGATAGGCAAAATGCAAGCCTAATTGGAGGAATTGCGATCGTGGTTGGTCTGGAATTTAGCGCTGGTTAGACTTGCTCTGCTGTAAGAAGTGACAAACACATATTACCAAATAGGAGAAGGTGCTCCTTCCGCCATGCGACCAGCCGTGGGTCGGTCCTAGATATGCCTGTTGACGAAGCTGAAGACATTTGATAGATCAACCAGTAGAGTTTGACCTCTGCGACCATCCGTGATTCGAAATTGGACAGAGTAGCATGCTCCGTCATGCGAGCCAGTTGCTGAATCTGTCTTTGATCGAGAGCCGATGGTCTCCTCGTCCCGACGCAGTGGCTGTACATCTGTTAGGAATCTTCCAGTCTTCGTAGCATTTGATCCTTACTGGAGATGTGCTAGACACAGGTGTATCCAGATACACTGCTCGCTTTTATCTATATTGGTCGCTCTATTGATGGAATGTGTAGTGATCTCTACAAATCCGGGACTTGCAGCCGCTTGTTGTATGGCATAACTGGTGACAAGCCAGCCATCGATACTTAATGGCACTTGCCCAATGGTAGTGGACCACAAGCTGAGTACCATTACAGCTTTGAAGAAGTCCTCGGTCTGTGGTGTGATCAACAGGCTACTCGCGAGCAGCATCTTGACTTCATGGAAAAGCTTGGCGCTAAGGCATCGGCGAGCTCTCGCGTAGTGTGTCTGACCGCGATAAGGTAAATACTACATAGTAGAAGTGGCGACTTGGCGAATTTTGAGAACAGTGTGCTCGTAGATGTTTCGGGTGAGACCAGTATCCATCGTCCATAATGCGTGCAAAACCTAGATAGATACGTCAGCGATGCGTCTGGCAATATCAGTGAAGTCCTCACAGTCTCAAGAGTGATTCGGCAGTCGCCTTGTCTATAGAATCGATGACTTTCCGACCAGATTGCTGTTGTTCAATGGCGGTCGCTGGCGTACCTACACCGACTTCGGTGGCAGCATCACGAATCAGAAATACAGGGGCGGGCTCGACATTGTTTATGGACTCATCCTCGTCTGACAGGCTTTCGGAACGAACCCTCGACTGTGCATCGTTATAGCAGCCTGCGTCCAGCCTGTCGACTAGATTTGCTACAACCTTCTCCAGCCGATCGAATCTAGAATGTCAGTTCGTGTGCGCTGTAATGACCGTTAAAAGCATACCTTTCGTGTAATAGATCCTGACCGCCAGCGTCCCGTGGGGCCGCTTTGGTTTGCTTTGGCGATGTCCTCGGATGGCTGAATGGTGATTGAGAGGCCACTTGCGCTAAAGAGCAAGATTGGGCTAATGTCTCGCATCGCAAACAGGTCTCGCCGTTGCTTCTCGAAGGATAACAGCGTGTCTTCTGCTTGTGACATAGTGCACATGCTTTGGATACTCTGCTTGAACGCAATGGCGGCATATTGATCATTGGTCTCTAGGTGGCCAGATTGGATTTACCGTCGAAGGTGATGCCGATATCAGCACAACCAATGTCGTGATCAGGGCTTATCACCCGCAATGAGCCTAGTGGATCAAGTTGCCATGCGACGTAGCACCTCTAACCCTAGCTATATCATGCAGCGCTGTTTGTATTTGATGTAAGATTTACAGAAGTACTGTATTTTAGCATTATATACGGCTAGAACTCGTATTTGTTCGATAATACAGATCCAGCCCTCGAGAGGAGTGTACCGTCGCACACGACACGAACAAACGATGATAATGATACTGATTCTTTGAACCCGCTTCGGGTCAATGACTTGACCTGTAAACGCCCGTTTCTTGATGATCCCCTTACACACATGACCTTACTAAGCTGATGCAATGTCTTTCAAGCCACTCAGATGAGGAGTTGTTCGATCAAAGAGCCGGTATAAAACTTTCCAGATACAGATCACAAACGCTGCAGCACATGCACATGAGGCTGCGATAGTAAGGCCATAGGTGTACCGAGGTGCATCTGTAGAGAAGTCAGCATGCTGGGTCATCTGTATGACCATTCAGACTCGTTTACCTTGTGCTCGAAATAGCTGATTACCAGGAAAGTTGGCCAGCTGAATGCTCATCACGTACGCAGCTAAAGCTATGGGACGTTTGTGATCTTCAATCTTGGCTGTGAGCCATGCAGCACTGAGTGCTTGAGCTGATCCCATGCTCATCTGCGTCCACAAACACCGCCTGCAATCATCAGCAAGAGTGTGGATTTCGCGGAGAAAGGTTGTTTTACCATACAAAGTCCATTTACCAACACTGGGGCGCAAGAGCGAGCCAGAGTAGGCCAGCGGCACGAACAGATACCCAGTTGCGATATGCAGGCCTCTTTCAGCCGATCTGTCGCTGCTGTATGCAAGCGACAGGGACCACACTAAGGCACATACACTGCCTACGGCATTGAGCCCGTTGGCTTGAAGCGAGGTGAAGCCAAGGCTTTTGATGATAGATGGGGCATAAGTGTTCATTGGCGCAATCATGACCATGGATAGTAGCCCAGCAACCAGATGTCCATAGATTCGCCAGTCCCTGAAAGTGTCAAGGATATGAGAAGGCAACACTTGTCGCTTGTGGGTGTCGCTCTTGCTCGGGTCCTCGCGTATCACACGATCCATGATGACAGAGGCTTCGCGCTCCTTGAAGATCCTGATAGATCTGCCGAAGAAGACCTTGGGAGTCGCAGCATTGTGAGGCAGATAAATGTAGGCGACAAAACCGAGGACGCAAGTCAGTATACTTTCTACCAGGAAAAGCCACTGCCATCCAGCTAATCCGCCTTGACCTCTCAACGAGAGAAGGCCGATTGCCAAAGGTCCAGCAAGCGCTCCGGCGAAACTGTTAGAAGCCCAGAACAGGGCAAATCGTAAGCCAAGCTCTCGGTTTGTGTAGTACCTGGAGATGTACAGCGCGAAGCCAGGGATGTATCCACCTTCAAGCGCTCCCACAAAGAAACGAGTGACGTATAAGCCAGTTGCATTTTTGATGAAGATCTGGCACCAAGTAACAGTGCCCCAGAGAATCATGGTGATGGGCAAGAATCTCTCAGGGCCTACACGTTTGCTGATAATGTTGAAGGGTATCTCTGTGATGATGAAGCCCACAGTGAAGAGAGTTTGGGCGAGATTGATGTCCGCGTTTCCGACGTTAACGTCCGTCCGTAGAGTGTCGGTCAGCGCATTGCTGATGTTTGTTCGGTCGAATTGAAGGAAACAGAAACAGAGTATGATGAAAGGAAGTATGCAGAGGTCGACTTTGAGCACGCTCCTTCGCATCTCGCTGGGCGTAGTCAAGGCCTCACCATCCCGACCAGACGCGACGTCAGACTCATCCAGTGCCAGCCCTGCTTTCTCATGGTCGAAGTGGATATCCTGGAACCGATCATTAGGCATAGTTGCGGCCATTTTAGCAGTGCGCTCGGTCAACTGTGTCGAAGCTACATTTCTCTGAGCATCACTCCGGCTGGGCAACATTTATATCCATCTCAGATGGCCTACAGCCTGACTTAGACATCATATCGGAGCTGTATTGCGTGCTGATAGCAATGTAGCAAGATGGTTGGTCCTGCGGAGTTGGTATCAAGTTGCGATTGCTTGCCTTCATTGGAACCGTCGGGATGCCGGGGGTAAACCACCGGCATGCCGTCGGTAGGCCGTCGGTTCACCTACGGCTTGCCGGAGGCCCATGAAATATTACACTGGTACTTTCATTGTAGATATAGACCCTAGCCTTGCTCCATAGTGTAGTCTTTGTGCAGATTTTCCTGCATCATTGTCTTCTACATCTCCAAGAACCGAAACTTCAAACGTTCAAACCACAGACACTCCGACATGGAACAGAATACACTCAAGCGCAGAGCAATTGGCTTGACGGGAGTTGACAAACATAAATCATTTGGAGGCTACGTCCTGATCTGTCCACTCACTTCTTCCAAAGCCAGACTGATTGGGCCTGATGGTGAGGAGGTGCACTCGTGGGATCTTCCAGGAAGGACAGGTAGACACTGCCGGTTACTGCCAAATGGTAACCTTGCTGTGAACACTCTGCGACCACAAACTGCTGATGCGGGCGGACAGTACCCTTTCCCATTCTTTCACAGTATGGTGGAGGTGTTATGAGTGAGTTGGACCTCAACAGCAAAGTCGTCCGGCAATTCACCGATCCTCTCGGCCACCACGACCAATACCACTATGGAGGTGGCAGAATCCTGTACACAACTATGGAAGCACTCAGCCGAGAGGACTCGGCAAAAGTCATCGGGGGCGTTGCAGGTACCGAGATCGATGGAATCACCTACACGGATGTCATCAAGGAGGTGGACGAGAAAGGCAACGTGACGTGGAGTGGAAAGTCAGCGAGCGCCTGGACCGACAAAGAATTCACGCTGCAGCCACACTACACACGCGAGCACACCCTCTATCAACTCCGTCTTCCCCATGCGGGATGAACGATATGTGCTAGCATCGATGCGGTCAGTCTCTGCCGTAGTGATCATCGAGCGAGCAACGGGCGACATCGTTTGGAAGCTTGGCCCAGAAGTGCTAGCTCAGCAACACAATGCAACCGAGCTTGAGAATGGCAACATCCTCATATTCGATAATGGAGCTTTCCGCGCTGGCGAGTCGATCACCTTCACTCGAGCAATCGAGGTCGAGCGTGCAACAAAGAAGATCGTTTGGGAGTACAGGGACCGCTCGCAGATGCACAACTTCTTCACACCGTTCATGGGCAGTGCGCAGCGTCTTGGAAACGGCAACACCCTGCTGTGCGAGAGCGCCTTTGGTCGTGTTTTCGAAGTCACCAAGGATGGATATGTTTGTTGGGAGTATGTTAACCCTCATTTTGCGCCCTATCCTGAGAAAGAAACTGCAGCATTGTTTCCGGGAGAGTCGAACGCTCTGTTCCGCGCATATGGTTACTCGGTGGGAGAGATATCTACGCTATTGAGCGCGTTGGGTCAGACAGATCAAGACACTCGTGCTCAATGTTGCTCGAGCTAGCCAGTTCTTTGCACTTTGTCCAGATTGCAGTGAAAATCCAATCAATTCATCGGATGCCACCCACAAATGAGGATAGACGCTGTCGTTCATGTCACCTTGTCTTCATCAATCAATATGCACTGGATCTACGCTTCCTGTTCCTGATCCTATCGTTCGAATCCGGAATCTTTCGATGGTCTGCTATCTTTCTGATTCGTTTATTAATCATGAGAGTTACGGGAGATAAAGCCACAGATGAAAACATTGCTTCCTTCGACTTCGTAAATCGGGATCTATATTGAGTTTCTTGAAACCTTGCAGCCTGCTAAGATGATATTAAATGCTACACCAAGTCCTGCGATTATCAAGATTTTGCCTCCGAGATTAGAGGGACTTCCAGTCTATTATTACTGGCTCGTTTAATTGTGAATGATCAATTTGTGCGCTGACCCGAGGCTATGCGCGCAATCAGAGTGGGGAGACTGCAGCACATCTTGACCGAGCCGCGCGGCCAGGATCCACCCAAAGTCCTCCACGTAGTGCAACAAGCAAGACCTGAAAACCGCTCCCTTTGTATGAAGACCATATAAGCCAAGAAAAGTGAAGTTGCCGCCAGTCTCGCTCTCCATGTCCCACGTCTACTCCACTTGAAGTCATAGTCGACAAAGAGACGTGCTTCTCTGCCATGTTCCACTTCGACTCCACTCCAGCGCTCATAGTGATCGATATGCAAAACGGCTTCTGCCACAAGGATGGCAGCTTCGCAAGACTAGGAATACAGACTGACCCAACAACGATTGTTCCTCGCATCAATAAGCTTCTCTCCGGGTTCCGCGCTGCTGGCCTCCCAATCTACTTCCTGAAGACAGGGTACAAAGCCGACTACTCGGATAGACGCGGTCGCAATAAAGACGATCGACTTGAAAAACTTCACGGGCTTTTACTGGGTTCTTGGGATGCCAATATCCTGGATGAGCTCACGCCTAAGTCTGGCGACAATGTCATGAACAAGACACGGAACTCCTGCTTCTTGTATACGTCGCTGGAGAATATACTGAAGGAGCGAGGTGTTGACCATCTAATTCTGACTGGAGTGGGAACCGATGTGTGTGTCGAGACGACGGCAAGAGATGCCTACCAACTGAACTTTGCCGTCACTACCATAAGCGATGCTACCGCCACATGCAATAAGTCGGACCATTTAGCCGCTCTGCATGCACTGCGATATTTTGGTGGCACAGCATCGACATCGGAAGTGGTTGAAGCCTTGGAGAAGCTGCGAAACTCGGACTAAGGCAGAAAGAATTGGACGTGAGCAAATCGTATGTATGTTACAACGCCAAACCGCGCTATCAGGAAGCATTCCCAATTCGATATATTACAGGCCTCGAGAGCTACCCCTCATATTGTGTGAGGATGGAGCGTGGGGGACACCCACCATGCCCACATCTGACTCAGCTGTGGTGGCCAAGAGCCGCTTTCTCCTATGGACAGCACGCGAACTTATATTAAATCAGCTGTGCTCCACTTCTTAAGCGCCCGACCTGCAGCACTGCATGAACGTGTGGAGCTGAAGAATCGCTCCTTCATCCCCATCACTTTTCCATCTGCATCGACATTGAAACTGGGCGCTCCTCTACGATGGCGAAATGTGTGAAGGCAGACTACTTGGTGGTAGGCGCAGGAGCCATGGGAATGGCTTTCGCGGACACGATTTTGAGCGACATGAACGCAACGATCGTCATGGTTGATCGGTATGCGCGGCCAGGAGGCCATTGGACAATCGCATACCCGTATGTCCGCCTTCACCAGCCCTCCGCTTTCTATGGCGTCAACTCCCGTCCTCTGGGAGAAAATAGAATCGACCAGGTCGGCTGGAACAAAGGCTTGTCGGAGCTCGCAACCGTCGACGAGGTCTGCGCATATTACAGCGTGGTCATGCATCAGACATTCCTCCCCTCTGGCCGCGTCACTTATTATCCCAAGCACGAATACACGGGAGATGGATCGTGGCGTTCGATCATCACCGGCAAGAGCCTTCGCGTCGCACAAAACACCATCATTGTCGACGCAACGTACATGAAGGTCCAGGTCCCGGCGATGGGCCCACCTGCATATTCAGTCGCAGCCGACGTCTCGCTTGTCGCCCCTAACGATCTTTCGAAGATCATGAGACCCTACGGAGCGTATAATGTGGTCGGCGCTGGGAAGACTGGCGTGGATGCATGTCTGTGGATGCTGGCGCAGGGTGTCGATCCGCAGCGGATCAGTTGGATCGTGCCACGAGACCCATGGTTCATCGAACGTGGCAGTCTTCAGCCAGGACCGGCCTTCGCGGAGAGCACAGCAGCCAGTATAGCTGCGGTGAATGACGCGATCATGTCTGCCTCGTCGCCGGAAGACCTGTTCCTCCGTATGGAGTCTGCTTCGCAGTTGTTGCGAATTGACAAGGATGTCACTCCCACTATATTCCGTTGCGCCACTGTGACTCTTACAGAATTGGAACAGCTGAAGAAGATTCATAACATCGTTCGCCTAGGCCGGGTGCGTGAGATAACGCCTGAGACGGTCGTACTAGAGAAAGGCTCATACGAACCAGTTGCAGACACGCTTTACATCGACTGCACTGCCGACGCTCTAGCTAAGCTCGCGCCTACTCCAGTATTCAACGGAAGACAGATCACCCTCCAGCCAGTCCGCTATTGCCAGCAAGTCTTCAGCGCAGCTTTCATCGCCCACGTCGCTGCCACGTACGGCAGCAACGAAAGCCTCAAGAACAACCTCTGCCGACCGATCCCGCACCCAAACGAGGCAGTCGACTGGTTCATCGTGATGCTGCAGACGTATCGAAATGGACTGCAGTGGGCTGAGCTTCCTGAAACGGCTGCCTGGGGGTCTCAAGCTCGCCTGGATTGGTTTGGCACCTGGCTACCGCCAGCACCATCAGACCAGGCAGAGGCAGCGCAGTTCCGAGCCGATGTCAGGGCTCAGGTCGAAGGTTTGTGTTCCAGACTCGAGCTGCTGATATCTCAACTGCCTCAAGCGCTTGAACAAAAGGTCAGGGCGCAGTTGTAGGCCATCCATCCAGTGGTGGTAATGTCGCTTGGTCTTGGCTTACTCGACTCTCAAGATCATGTCTAGTCAATACCCACGATTACAACCCATGTGCTGGTCGTTCCATGGCAGTTTTCGACATTATGATTAGTTAGAATTCAATTACATAGCCCTCGCAAGTCCCGCTCGTCCCTTTAGCTATGCACAATGACAGGTACAAGTGCCGCATCACATTCTCGCCCGACGATCGCTCCACCCTTCTCTGCACTGCGCACTTCTTTGAAGCTTACCATCTCCTCTGCTTCCACTCGCCGCGCACTGGGTAGTTCCACTTGCGAAATGACAAGCGACGTCCAGGCATCCTTCTTCTTTCTGAACTCGGGATTCTTCAGCGCTAGCGGTGCCCGCTTGCTTCCGTTCTCTACCACATCGAGATGTCGTCGCTTGCCCGCCATCGTGATGCTCGAGACATCGCAGTCTTGGTTCCATACGGGCTCCATCACGCCGTCCGATGCGACAGTTAGTCTGCCCTGAGCACCGCAGGTGACGCATTCGATCTCGTTGTCTTCTTTGAGCTCGATCTTCTTTAGATGGCAGTAAGTGCAAGCACCTCGAGGGTGAGGGCCAAGATACTCCGCATCATCGAAGGCTTTGCCTATCTGGCTCGCCACGTTCTAAAACTCTTGTCAGCTCCCATCGTTGCAGTATGGAGACACTATAATAGCTTACCCTTCCAAGTTCCTGTGCTCGCAAAACCGCTTTGCCTCCCTCTTTGAAGCTCGCCATACCTGGAATTGGTACTCCGTAACAGACCACCTGATCTACAACCTTGACATGTAATGAGAAGACCAGCGTGTGCAATGTCGGCAAGGCCATGGTAGCCTGGTTGGTCTCCATGGATCCTGCAGCGCAGATGAAAGCAGCGACTCGAGGCTTGAGAAGACGCTCGTCGATGTTGACATTCTGATAGAGTGGGTCACCTGCGGCTTTGCGTTCCTTGGCCCGAAGTGCGAAGCTACAGTCTGTGTAGGGTCCAAGAATGCGGTCGATGACGGCTTTGAGGGTCCCTGCTGGTTGGCGGCTGTACACTGGTGTTGCAAATATCAAAGCGTCTGCATCAAGTATTGCGTCGAGGACTGCGGCGCGGTCATCTGGGCCATTGGCTGAGGCAGTGGCCGTACCGCGCATGGATGCATTTTTGCCGTGTGAGATGTCAAGGGCGCCTGGTAGACTTGGTGGGTTTGGTGGGATCACTACGGATGGCATGTGGATCCATGATGTTGTAACGGAGGCATCGTGCTCTGAAGCAGCTGACAAGGCAGCCTTGAGCAGGATCTCGGAGTTGCTACAAATGTTCTGTCAGTTGGGGATTTGGAAGCAGCTGTTTGGCGCCATACCCTCCGAAAGTGCCGTTCGCAAGCCCAAGAATGTGCATGATGTGGTGTTCTCTGAAATCTCGTATACGGTACGTTGGTTTGGTTCAGAGTTGGTTCAGCCCCGCTGGAAAGTGACGACAGTATTATGACAGTAATTCTTCACGGAGAATAAACACGGGCGTGGCAACACGGAATGATATAACTGTTGCTCTCCACACTGGAACATGTTTGCCTCGTGATATACTCACACGACTCATTGAACTTTAATTGAGGAGGCGTTATAACGGACCAGTCTCAATAGTCGATCAAGCGGAAGCGCAGATCTTCTCCGGACATAAAGCGACGGTTTTCTTTAAATAGCGACATATTGATTGGGAACACTGAGTACTTCAGCCTCCTTTGTCTTAGACATCTGATCGGCCTTGCGCGCATTCTTGCGCGAGCGCAAGTCGTGTGATACTCCTGTCGCTATGATTCACATCGATCGCATTGCGCTTTACAAGCTGAGGACGGAGCGACGCATAGTTGCTGAGCTCTCCATCGATCATCTCGATCCTTCCAGACGTCAACCTTGGTTGCTGTCAAGCCACAGGATTTGGCCGCATCCTTCGATGACGCTATCATCCACACCGTGCGATCCCACGAGCTGAGACGAGTCTCGATTGTAGACAATGAAGCGATCAAGGCAGCTGCGTTGCTCGTGAAAAAACGCAGCCCAAGTGCGATACCCTCTTCCAGTAGTGACGTGCATCATCGGAAGATTTGGAAGACGTTCTAGCGTAACGGTACCCCTCAGCCACAGGCCCAAGACATGGCGGGGATGTCAACAAGCCTTTTTGACAGAAAGTCAATGCACCTTTGCATCTTTCGCCACGCTGTTTGGCTATATTTTATTCACTCAAGCATGACGTCGGGCAGGCGTAGGCGCAGTCGCAGCCTGCCAAGTATGACTCGCGTATTGAATGTGGCAGACGGCCGAAGCATACCGAACCTTACCACGGATACACAGTTCTTGACATTTGCAATCGTAAATTTACCTACCCACAGTTTTTTGGATATGGTCAATGTCGATCCTCAGCCTGAGGCACCCTAGCAGTGCTACGTCTTGCCAAGCCATGCAGGCGAGTGGTAGATAAGCACTTTCGCGTTCGCAAAAAACCTACAGAGACCAAGTAGAACATTTCCCGCTCTGACAGCCAGCAAGTTTCCTATATCACGGACAAAGCTTGTGCAAGCATCCCGAGCGTTCGCGCAAGATACAATTAGTGCAAGCGATCAGCCATGAGCGTTCCATAGAACCAAGAAGTCAAAGTGGCGATTGACCAACACAAGTCCCTGATTGCAGCCGCGCAAATTATTAAGAATATTTTCATCCTGCTTGCAGCTATCCAGGTCGTCAAGGCGGTCAAGTCTGGCAGTCTTTCTGACCCTAGTTCATCTTTCTCTCAAACAGCTTCCTGAGATGCATAAGTCTTTGTGAGCAACCTGATGGCAATGAGCTGCGAACGTTTCTCGTACCAGATGAGTAATACTCAGATGTGAGGTACGTATACCGTCCATCGAGGCGATTGATACACAGAGGATGGTGAGTTTGGTAGAGCGACGAAGCTCTCAACAAGGAGGAATGACCGTGCCAGTGCGTTGACAGGGATGATTAGTATCAAAGCCCACCCCATAGCATCTCCCGCTGGGGCTAAGGCTGACTGACAACCTTTATGCCAATAAAATGAAGCCAATAGTTTGCGCTGATATTTGAAAGAATCTCGTTGTGCCTATGGCGGACTGTCAGTATTTCGGTTCACACGAGTGGTGTGGGCATAGAGCAAAACACCTTCTGTACCTGACTTTTTAGAGAACCAAGGAACAAGCCGTTGAAGAAGGAGCTGAAGAATGTCTCCAGAACTGACGCTAGGCCTAGTGTGTGGCGAAGGCTTGAAAGCATCTTATGCAAGTCATCCACTACCTTCCCCATTGTCAGAAATTGTATCGCATTTGCAATACTGGATAACAAACCTCTTTCTCTTTGTTGTTAAGGGCTACGACGCATTTCACCAAAGAGAAAGTGATAGCAATAGAAGGCACAAAGGTTATCGTGATAATTGTCGCAGCTCGCCACAGTTGTTGTTCTGCCTGAGAGGAAAAGGTATAGAACCAGGCCAGCAGATGGATACACCCATAGATAGTAAATGCCAAGCTTGACACGGTCAATACCTGACTTAGGTGGTCTCCTTTGAGTAAATTCGACTTTCGATTCAACAAAAGCCTTTGCAAACTTATAGGCAGGTGGTATACGTCAGATCTTGGCCACGAGCATCTCTCTTGGATAGCCCACAGCTCTTGCCAGAGAGCAAGCATCTCTTCCGATAGACAATAAGATGCCTGCTCGTCTTCGTTGCTGGCCGCCCAAGTTGTAAAGTCTCTGTCGATCTCGAAGCCTGTTCCTGGTATCATCTGCCCTGGTGCAATGTGTAGCAAAATGTTTGATCTCGTATCATCTCCGAGTCTGACCATACACATAGTCCCAGGGCATGGGTCTAGCCGTGCCAAATGTTGAGGTATAACTTCAGAACGCCTCTCCATTCTGTCGCCGTGTCCGAAAGTCATTGACAAGCGCGAGACAATAGCCTCATATCGACAAAGGTCATGGTCCACGGGTGTGCGAAGTAACATCGTATGGTTTGTGCCACCAGAAAATATAGATAATGAAAGTGCAAATGCAGTGGCCAAAGGTGTTGAGTTCTAGCAAAGAGATAGCCTTTCTGTTGCACAGTCGAGCGATACAAGATGTACAGAACCAGAACGCCTGGATACAAGTTATCGTCTTAGTAAGACTGCTGGCCTTACTTTTATCGCGGATCTGATCATGCCGTAGAGTGGGTAGTAGGTGAGGCTCATGTTTTGCAATGTGTAGAATCCACCGAGTTGATAATACTTTTGGCACACCGTGATCAAGGCGGCCGACAAGTCCGCCGCATGCAGCATAGAAGCCCAAAGTCATAGTCCAGGCAGACCCGTCGTCAACTTCTACATTTCCGTGGTTCATTCTGCGACTCGAGTGCTTAATGATCGATTCGAGATCTGATCTCGCGTCTGGGTGGGAAATTCGCATCCGGAGTCGATCAAAGAGATGTGAGCAGCCATGACATCTTCCCTACGACACGGCGGAATGTCCGGCAACGTCGATGTGGTATGCCTCTACTTTCATTCACCCCTTTCACGATGCGCTTAGCTTCGCAATACTGGTTCCTGCTCGCCCGATCAGCCAAAAGCCTTTCGATTGTTTTGAAGACCTCTACCATGCGACAAAGGCCACGAACTCGGGAGCAATGAGAGCCGTCAAGGCAAAGCCCACCTTGCGAACCGTTTGCCTGTACCACACTTCCTGAGGCGGAGGTATGTTAAGATGGATCGATTGCCACACGCATAATCCGATTGTGACAATGCAGCTTTGGTAGATAGCCCAAGTTCCGCGCGCCGTAGGATTCGGATGCCATTCGCGCTCCGAAGTGCTGTTTACATAGTCGAGGACAAACATGACGAATATTGCAAACCAGCTCAATGTACTTCAGAGTTTCATTGACAGGAGGTGAAAGGTCGTTTGCGGTAATTCGGATTCCAGTTCTTCTTCAAAACAAGAGGTGAAAGGTCGTTCGCGGTGATTCGAATTCCAGATTTCTTCTCCAAAGCGATACGCGTGCGCCTCAACATCAGTCTAAGCCTCGATGAGATTGTGCAATTATTGTATAGCCTTGCTTTCGATGTATCTCTATGCAACGACGAACAGGCGTCCAGCAGTGTACGTGTCTTCGTGTGTCACCGCCAAATGAGGGTGCGCTGCAGTGGCACTTAATGGAGAACAGCCGCCACCCCTGACCTCTTCGACCCAGCTCATGTTGATGCCTTGTAACCCCATCAGTCAAAAGCTTTCCTTGCTGTTCCAGCTTGTGACAAACTACAGGTCAGGATCATTTCCGAAGCGTTCAACTGCCGCAGCGCCCGAGCAGTCACTTCAGGTACCATTTTCTTCAATGAGATTTTCTATCCCAGAGCCGGTGCTGCTCAACAAATGCTGCTTTTCGGCTCATGTGAGCATCCGAAAACCCAAGCCGACGGCCTACAGGCTACAGGTGTATCAAGTTTTGGATTGACGAGCGAGAGTGCGAATTGACATGTACACGAAAGACCTGAGTATTCGTGTGGATCCATGAGTTCCAAGATCTCAAATATCAGTTCTTGTGGTAAGAAGCTTAGTAGGGTTGACTCCATCATTCTCGTAGGAGGGCTGTCTAGAATGTGACCTGTTTTTGGATGAGTTTGCATGCATATTCAGAGAGAGCGAGTGAACTTGCCGTTTGCTTTGCTTAAGCAGCGCACGTTGCAGGCAAGACAGGTTGCGGTGGCGGATTAGTGATCACCCCTTTTCCACCTAGAGCATACGTCGCCTTATTCGTGACCAGGCCGCTTGAAGCAGCGAACGCTGCCAGACCCCACAGTCAATGTCACTACTCATAATCTGCATATGTATCGATCTGCGACATGCTCAAGCAAACATCGCATGAGTGGCAGGCTGGGCAATATGCGGAGACTTCAATTCGTCGCGTCATTGTCGTTCAATGGTCTTGTGGCGAACAGTTCACGTACGCGCGAAATATTGTTTGCACTGCCAGTTCGTCTTGGTCTGCGCCCATGGTCGAGCTTGATCGGGGAATGTACGATGGAACGAGGTAGGCTCTTCGATTGCTACAGCGCAAACTTCTCCAGCGTCGAAGACGGCCGCGTACTCAAGGGTCATGGCTATAGAGGTACTTGCTGGTACCAGCGTGAGGTGGTATCCAGGCATGTGCAGACTTATGGGCTGGTCTCAGACGCATTCAGACTTCCGCCGCAGATGACAGGCACGTGACAGGCGTCCGCTTCGCCATGTCAACCTTCGGGTCCGCTAGCTAATCTGTTCGCCACAGGTACACTGTCCTTGCGTGGCATCCGCACTCACCCTTCCTTTGCTGAGCGAGCGCTGCTGAGGCCAGGATAATGGCCAGGTACCCTTCCAGAAGCCGTCAAGCCCGTCTCCTGTCACGTTCTGGAGGCGTCGGGTCGTTGCTTTCGAGGACATTTTGAGCTTCTACCGCGGCAAGAAATGCCATAGACACTATCAAACTCCCGCCCGCAAACGAGTCGGGAGCCGCATAAACACTGCGATGGCGGTCTCGTTGCTCTGGCTTAAGATCTGGAGATAGTCGATCTGGCCGTTCTTACTCTCCTACACATGCAGAAGGGTTATACGCAACTCTTGGCAGAAATCACGACATCCTATCCATGCACGAACCTCGGTGGTTACATGTCAGACTTTCCCGCATTCTTAGAACTGCAGAATCAAATCCCAAGACGCCCATGGCGCTGCCAAGTGATAAACACCCATTGGCACCTGTTGACTGACGCTATCAGACATCAATGGCTGCAATGTGTGGCTTTGTGCCAATGCGATCTCAGCCTTCAGAGGCCGCGACAAGCTCACACTGGCAAACTTTTACGGCAATGTCGTGCTAGCCATGGCAAAGCACCAGAAACGTGGGCTATGTTGAACTCTGGACTCCCCAGTCCCTTGTATAAATACGTAGAATGTCCTCATTCTCGACCAGGGAGTAACACAACCGGTTTACGAAATCGTGTCCTCGCAGTCTTCATCCTTCGCTAAGGCCTTCTTTGCGATGACTGCGAAAGAGGATGCCAGGACGACCGGTCCCAACGAGAAAGACGTAGGCGCTACAACACTGCGGAGTCAAGATGCGACACCGACCAGCTCTTCCATTGACGAAGAGCGCGTCGCGAATGATCTCGAGAGTGATGGTCAACACATCTTCTCGGATTCCAAAGTCGCAGAGTACTGGCGCGGTGTCTACGAGAAAGCGCAATACGAATGCCGCCATCGCTTCGACCCCAGTGCCACATGGACTCCGGAGGAAGAGCTGAAGCTGAGGCGAAGGGTAAGTGAGCATTGTTATAATCTGACGTTGTCCGGCATGACTGACTGCTCAACAGGTCGACTTCAGGATCATGCTTTGGTGCTGGCTCATGTTCGCCGCGCTTGACCTCAATAGGCGGAACATCAACAGAGGTGATTCACCTTTCGTCACGGACGGCTATGACTCTTCGCTAATAGATAACAGCAATCTCCGACGATCTTCTCACAGAGCTTGGCATGGATACCAACGATTTCAATACCGGCCAGACAATCTTTCTGCTCTCTTTCCTCGCAGCTGAATTGCCTTCCGGTCTGATATCCAAAAAGATCGGCCCTGATAGATGGATACCTTTCATCATTACAGCTTGGTCTCTAGTATCTGCTGCTCAAGCCGGTCTTACCAACAGGTCAGGATACTTTGCCTGCCGTTGCCTGCTTGGACTGCTTATGGGAGGATTCATCCCCGACACTGTGCTGTACATCACCTACTGGTACAAGAAGACTGAACTTCCGATTCGCCTCTCGTGGTTCTGGACTGTTCTCAGTACCTGCAATATCCTTGGCTCGCTTCTCGCTGCCGGCATCTTGCAAATGAGAGGTATCCAGGGCTGGTCAGGCTGGCAATGTGAGTGGTTATCTCTCTCCCGCTGGCGTGGCCTTACTGACAAAGATGCCAGGGCTCTTCCTGATAGAAGGTGCCGTGACCGCTTGCGTCGGCATTGCCTCTTGGTTTCTAGTGCCAGCGAGTATTTGCCAGACAAAAGGGTGGCTCCGCGGCAAGAATGGGTGGTTCAACGAACGAGAGGAGACCATCCTGGTCAATCGCATTCTACGAGATGACCCTTCCAAGGGCGACATGAACAACCGCCAAGCGATCACTTGGGACCGCCTTTGGAAATGCTTGAAGGACTATGATCTGTGGCCACTCTACCTGGTTGGTCTGACCACTTATATTCCACCTCAACCGCCACAGAATTATCTGTCTTTCATCCTACGCCAGATGGGCTTTTCTACCTTCCAGGCCAACTTGTTGACCATTCCATCTCAATTTATGTTCGGAGTCTTCGTAAGTCAGACCTGTGCAAACTTTCTCCCGTACGCCTTAGCTGATCCGCTTAGTTGCTCGTGATCTCCTACATCTCTGAGAAACTCAACGAACGATCTCTAGTTTCCAGCATGTCGAATGTTTGGATCCTTCCCTGGCTGGCAGCACTAGTGGCTCTCGGAAGTAACGCATCGGATTGGCTCCGCTACGCTCTCTTGACAGGCCTCTTATCCTACCCCTACTGCCACGCCATCCTCGTCGCCTGGAACTCTCGAAACAGTAACTCCGTACGGACACGCGCAGTCTCGGCCGCTTTGTATAACATGTTCGTTCAAGCTGGCAATATCGTCGGCACAAATATTTATCGAGAGGACGACCGACCTTACTACATCCGAGGCAACAAGATATTACTGGGAATCTGCTGCTTCAACATTGTTCTGTTCTATTTGGTGAAGTACTACTATGTCACGAGGAATAAGCGCCGTGAGGCTGCTTGGTCGAAGCTGACCGGCGAGGAGAAGACGACGTATGTGGCGACTACAAAGGATGAGGGCGCGAAGAGGCTAGATTTCAGGTTCAGTCATTGAAATGCACTGCGAGGAATCGCACAGAAGGCTGTGGGTATGTTATATGTCAATGTATTGACATTCTTGGGGTCTGATCTTTATTTCAGTCTTTGATACGTTCCACGGGAAAGCTGTACAGAAATTGTTACCTATAAGGTACTTTAAAACATAATGTCAAGAGATCTGAGGCTGGTGTCGCCTGTGGGTATAGTTGCAAGGCAAGGAGGCCTCGCTGCTGATATGAGGTTGGAGGGCTGAGGGATCGTCTAAGGTGGCAAGGGAATGTGAAGATCGGTGGGGCTAAGCGAAAAATGACGAGGCAGCAAATGCAATACGGCACAGCTTAACACCCTTTCAATAAAATGCAGATTGAGACGCGCAGGAAAGATTGTTTCCCAATCGACTCCAATCGTGGCTTGTTCGCCGACAATTTCAAGGCAGCGCTTACCACCTCGCTTAGCCATAGCTGAGCTGAAGTCGACCGGGGTCCCCACATCTGTAGCATCATGCGCTTTATGGAGCCTGCAAGTTGGCGGGACGGTGGTGTGACCAGAATCCGTCCTCTTCGCTGAGGCGCATATCGCGCCTGGCAAGCCGCCCTAGATTCCAGGCTACATCGCGACTCTGCACAACCTGCCAAAGCGCGCCCACGGTCACTGTAATACACCAGTCGTTATTCGGTACAGTCTCTAGTATTCAATCTGACCGCTTGAATCAAGACCGAAGAATCATGGCAGTCTATTCTACTCGCCACTCGTTCAATACTTATTCAGTGAGCAAGTGGCTCTCTCAAGTGCCCCTGGATTTCTACTCTTACATTTTTCACCGCGCATGCCACGATATTGATGCGTTTTGGGAATCGCACCGCACGCATCGTCTGACGAAACATCCCGTCCCTCTTTTGACGGGTCCCTCTGACAACGTTCAGAAGCTGTTTGAGGTCGCTTTAGTTCCTCTCGTCAGTTGGGCGGCTCTCAAGTCATTTGGTCTGCCAATGGGTTTCCATGATTGGGTGGCGTTGCCACCAATACATTATATTCTCAGAGGGTCTTGGGTACAGTTCGTTACGGGATTTGGCTACGATATTTGGCAGTGGTATAAGCCTTAAGTGGCTAGATGCACTGCACTTGAGGAGCTGCGTAGGATGCTAGAAATGGAGTAGCATTTGGTAGACACTTTGTCGGCGCCAATCAGCAGCCAATGGTCAACAAAGACCTGTAAGTCGACAACTGTAGATGGACTTGCATATACATTGTTTCTCTTCATCATTCACAGCAAAAGTTCAATGTCCTTGGTTATGTACAGATACCTCATAGCGAAGGGTTCACGGCACGCCCAAAGTATACAGGCATCATTTCGACAGCCTTCTGAACGAGAGCCGCGACTTCACTGTGATCCAGGATATCGAGATCTCTCATGTCGATCGGACTTCGTGTCTCTCCTGGGGGCAGTATCATTACGCCTGCACTCTCAACTTTGCTCCCCTTGGCAAGGGCCACGCAAGCATCCGCCCAGTCGCGCATACACAATTTCGCTTGAGTCGTCGACCTCATGACGACTGGGAATATATGGGGCATGCTTCTGTACTCAGACCAGAGCACTGAGACACCTGATTGAAGCATCCTCGTTGCTACGATCTTACCGGAATCCAAGCATCGTTCCTCGCCATAAGACATCCATACTGGGGACAGCCTCTCCAGTTCTGCGCCATGACCGGATTCGAGATCGGATTTAGAAACGCGGAGGAGTGACAGTATACGTCTTGGCGGGGAGGTACCGACGGCCATAGATGGTCGGATGGAAATGTGGGCTCATGAGGTGGTGGTCGGTTAGGAATCCAATCCTTGTGAGCGTTTCCCAACCAGGATGGCATGGAATTCGATCGATCAGCCTCTGGGCAGAGCAGAGCTACGCCACAGGGCATCGGAACATTGACCAGCCTTCCGTAGGGGCTGGACATTGATTCTCTGCATCACAGGAGAGAGAGAGGATCAATTGTATCAACGAAAGGCATATAGCGGCCCCGGAACTCTCTCCTGCTATAACGATTGTCTTCGGATCGACAGGTGCGTGAAGAGCTTGGTCTCCAGGGTAAAGCAGTTCTAGATAGGTCAAGAAAACATCGAGGATCGCAGCTGGGAATGGATATCTGGGCGAAAGCCTGTAATCGACTGATAACACTCGTGTTCGTCCAAGGCGAGCCAGTTTGCTTGTCGTCGGGCGCGATGTGACGTGGTTGCCTCGACTTCATAGGAGAGCCGAGTTAGCATTCCAGACCAGTCGTATGGGTTTGAGCGGACTCACTAGAAGGCACCGCCGTGCACGAACAGTACAGTCGATGCTCGGTCGACATCTTCGTTAAGCAGGCTGAACTGAGACTCTTTCGACTCGAGCGCTGCATCAGCTTCTCGCGTGAGCTTTTGCCTTGGCCCGACCCACTCGACAATAACGTCGTCTGGTAGCGCTTCTTCCAGGGACGGCAGGACAAGTTTCTCCGCTGCTGCGATGGTCTCCAGAGCCAGCTTGCAGAGCTTGCGCTCTCCGGCGACGCGCATGATATCCTCGACTATCCATTCCGTACCCTCTGTAGGAGCGCTCCGAGGAGACACGTTCTGCTGTTGAGCAGCGATGCCGATGCCACGCTCGGTGTCTTCGGCAAACTTGCGTTGGTGCCTGAGCTGAAGCCCCAAGACCAGCTTGTTTTGCTCTTCGACGGTTGCCATATCGTTGCGGGTAGGACAAGATAGACAAGGGGTCAGACCGTCGCCAAAGACATCTAGTTCTGGCACCATGCTCCAGAGAGCACGTGCATTTGGCGCATTGCGAGTTTAGCGATAATGCACCCGGATCTTGCGACAGGCGGTCGAAAGCTTCGGCAGACGCGATCGCTTATGGCGGTCGATCTCAATCTCACAGCAAATGGGCGTGATGGGCAGATCGCTGTCAGTCTCCGCATTGTCCAGATTAGGGAAGCCGAAGAGCTCGCTAAGCTCGTATACCACAGACCTAAGGCTTGCTAAGCTTCAATGGACAGGGCCGAAGGATGTAGCGCGGAGCGGTCAGTTGTGGAGGCTTGTCAAGCTATCTTGAGAATAGTAAGTCCTCCTGCACAGCTCCGTCATCGCGCTGAGCGCTGGATGGCTCTGGTCCATCTCATAAATACCATACCTGTCTTCGCTCGGCTGCCACGACAAAAGTCCGTGATCGTTCCCTCGGTATTAGTATCGAATGCTCTAGAAACGTTATAGCGAGATCCAAGTCGTGCATCGAGTCTTCGCTCTCTTCACAGACAGATCATGGTTCCCGAAAAGGACACAGCGGTCGGATACGATGATCCAGCCTTGCTCGAAAGGCGAGTGAGCTCGCACGAAGAGGCACAAGGACAGACCGCAGCACAGAAGTCAGAGCTGCCAGTCGATGGCGGGCTAGAGTGTTGGCTTCAGGTCGTCGGTCGTTCGCCCTCTGGCTTAATACTTGGGGCATCATCAACTCATTCGGCCAATTCCAGACGTACTACGAGACGGTGCTCGCCGACTCGCCTGGCCGAATATCATGGATCGGCAGCACTCAAACTTTTCTCTTGTTCTTCATCGGTATCTTGAACGCTCCGTTGATGGATGCAGGATACAGTCGCCAACTTGTTGTTGTTGGTAATCTATTCGTTGTGTTCGGGTTGATGATGACAAGGTATGTCGCAGAACACTCTGACTCGAATCACTCCGAGCTGACATCAGTTCCTAGCATCTCGCACCAATATTGGCATTTCATGCTAGCTCAAGGCGTCACCTGTGGTCTCGGTTTTGGTCTTCTGTTCTTGCCGTCTCTCAGTATTCTGGTCCAGTATTTTGTGAAGAAGCGCGCGTTTGCCATAACGATTGCGGCTACTGGGAGTGGAATTGGTAATCGCTGCTTGCAAATCATCCGCACAAGTTCATTGACTGACCAAGTAATCAGGTGGTACGATCTATCCCATCATGCTCCGACGCCTCATCCCCGACATCGGTTTCCCTTGGGCTGTTCGGACGATCGCCTTCATGTCCCTGGCATTCGCTATGGTCTCCATTGCAATCGTGCGCAGTAGGGCTAGAAAAGCTGTGAAACCCGAAGGCGCGGCTCCAGCGTTCTTCAGAAACCCGGCATTGCTCGCCTTCACGGCCGCATACTTCTTCATCTTCATGGGCGTCTACGTGCCAGCGATATACCTTGGATCATATGCTCTCACCGAGCATGTGGCCAGCGCAACCCTCGCGTTCTATCTCTTGCCCACCATGATGGCGGCAAGCGCTGTTGGAAGACTTGGTCTTGGCTACCTGGCAGACCATCTCGGCGTCCTGAACCTCGCCATCTTTGCGAGTTTTGCAACATGCTTATTGTCTGGCGCTTGGATCGCCATTCGCGACACCTCCGGTGCTTTTATCTTTTCTGCGATCTATGGTATATTTCTGGGGACCGTTGTCAGTCTACCGTCTCCTGGAATCGCCCTCCTCGTCACCTCTATGGAGATGTTCAATACACATTTAGGCATGGTTTCGCTGATAGCGTCATTCGGGTACTGATAGGTCCTCCCATCGCAGGTGCTTGTCTAGACAGTACTATGGGCTTTGAGGGCCTACAAATCTTTGCGACATGCATCTTGGGCACTGCTGGATGCTTCCTTGTTCTTGCGCGCGGATTGAAGACGGGTTGGCAGTGGAGCAAAATATGAACAATATATCATTGGCAGTCTGGTCGTGGCTCCCAAGGGAGTTGAGCTACAAATATCATGCAATTCACGTACCTTTGCTGCCTGAAGGGTAGTTGCCGATCTGGAAGTGGCAGAGCGGGGACAAGGCTTCCGAGAAGCCAGAATTTGGACGTGATCTTCGATGAAGAAGACATCGTACTCGCAGTTGATGTGTAGGCAACTCTCGAGACAGTAGAGCCCTCAAATGGCGTCTGTTGAATCATCTCTCGCTTCTTGAGGAGCCCTCGTGCGCCGCGGACTCACTATGATGCCTGAAGCTGAGCACGGAACGCTACCTTTTCTAAATCGATCCGCAGTGTTGAGTAATTGTAATTCTGTCCCCCACATCGTGAGTATAGAGGCAACAGCAGAGCAAATGGGGGCATGTACGAAGCCGAACGCTGCAGAAAGCGCGCGAGGGACAAAAAACGAAGCGTCGAAACGCCTGCGGCTTCGAATGCAGAGCATCAAGTAGTTGGCAGGATTCGCCTATTTTCAGCTCATTTTTATCCAGTTGGGTGGCTCACTTAGACACACCGAAGCTAAGAGTACATGCAGGAAAGTCACATTGGTCTCGGCGGTGTAAGGGCCTTTCCAGGAGCCTACATCACGAAGCGAATCTGAAATCCAACCTTTTGTTGCCCTTGTCAGTCGTAGTCTTCACGTAGTGCTCTTTCTCGTCAATGCTCATCGCATTCCAGATCTTGTCGCGGTTTCTACACATATTGGTCAGCTTTCTACCCTCAATTCTCGCAGTGGCAGCTGCACAACTTACGCATTAACTCTCACATAGAAAACCTTGGCTCCCACAAAGAGAATCATGTTGAAGACGCACACGCCGATGAGTGCCGAGTTGCCCGTGCGATACAGCGGCTTGTCGGCCGTGCGATAGATTTGCGAGGAGAAGATGTTCGACATCTGCACGGACATGTTGTACAGCGCCGATGCGACGGTGCGCGTGCGCACGCTGCCTGCGTTGCGGCTGGTGATGGCCACTAGGATGGCGTGCACGTATGGATAGCCTACCAGCAGAGTGCCGATTACCCATCTGGCCCAGTGGGAGGAGTCTGCTGGGATGACGACGAGAGCGATAAGGAGTGGAAGACTCCAGAGCTGGCCGAGGAGGCCGAGGAGGAAGCGCTGGTTGAGGCGCTCAGAGACCCATGTCCAGAAGAGGAGTTGCAAGATGAATAAGACGTATGCTGGGATAGTGAGAAGGTTGGTCTCGAAGGTGCCGAAGCCGAGAGACTTCAGGTTCAGGGTGAGGTAGTTTTGCGGTGGAGTCTATGTGTCTTATTAGCGATATGGTCTTCATGTGGGTGTGTCGCATTGCTTGCTTACGTTTGGGATGGTCCATGAGAGGCCGATGAGGTTATGTTGGCCACATGTGATAATCCAAGAGGCAGTCTTTCAGCATTGTGAGGCTCAGGGCCTCGCGATTGTGCATGTCACCCTTTGAGGGATCGTCGCGAATGATGCGGTTGGCGATGATCTTCTCTTCGTGCTCGGAAAACCATCCGCTCTTCCCGCGGAACCAACTGGCGGTTTCATAAGGGCTGGGTGGTAAGTAGAACCACGAAAAGATACCAATGCAACCTGTCAATGCACCTTCGATCGCAAAGAGCCACGCCCATCCTGGAAGGCCGTTCACGCCACGTAGACGCAAGACTCCGTAGGCCAAGAATGCTGCGATGATTTGGGTGGACTGGTATGCCACCCAGAAGAAGCTGAGTCTCCGTGGTAGTTCAGAGCTCTTGAAGTAGTAGCTCAGGTAGAGGATGGTGTCCGGGATGAAGCCGCCTTCAATCAGGCCAAGTAGGAATCTGCAGATGTAGAACGAAGTCTTGCCGGAGAGGAAAGCTTGGAAGCTGGCAACGAGGGACCAGGAAACCATTTGAATCGGAATCCACCGGTCCGGTCCCAAGCGTTTGGAGATCATCTGCGAGGGCAGCTCGGCGAACAGGAAGGAGCAGTAGAAGATCATCATGCCGTTGTTGTAGTCGTTGGTGGTCATGCCGAGATCGGTGAGCATGTTATCTGAAAGCGCTTGCGAGATGTTGCCTCGATCAAGCTGCAGTGCGAAGAACATCAGGCATGCGAAAGTTGTAATACGCCAATCGATCTGCATCCCGTTAGTACCTGATGATGACGTCCAGGGAATGGGTTGCACTCACCTTGCGGACGAGGTGTCTCTCTTCAGATGAAGACCATGTAAATAGCTCGTCGTATCGATGAATGCCTTCCCAGTGAGAGCCTGGTCTGTAGTACGCCATGAGGTCCTTGGAGGCAAATGTCGTGCTGTCGCCTTGCGACTCATATCCTTGCGATACGGTAGGCACCGGTTTGACAAGATTGACAGTCTGGAAACCTCCAGCAAGCGACTCGGCAATGGATGAGCGCCTGCGGTGGCGACTCGCGGCATCTGCGCTCGCTCGCGTGTCTACGAGATCTTCGGCCATGTTGTTTCGTGTGAGCAGTGTGTCGAAGGAGTTCGTGCTTTCTTGCGCGCAGATGCAGGACAAGAAGGCCGGCTATATGTACTGCCTCCTCTCGGCAGTTTATGCCAGGCCTCGTCATAATAGCCCTACCGACAGTAGAAAAGCAAAGTCTCCACGATCGCCCAACGACTGTCTGGCCCACGAGGCTAACGATCCCACGCACGACGCACATGGTTTGCAGCCAATTGTCGCACAACTTCAAGATCGGAAGTGCTCAGAACAGCTGGGCGGCGGGTACAAGCTCGCAGGCTTGAGCACGCAAGCCTCAGTCGAGGACGCCTTGTTGCCGCTTTTCCATACTGTGCTGCAGACTTGGACAATTACGTGATTTTGGCGTGAAGTTGCGCGACCATAGCAGATAACGCGCTCGACGCGGCCAGATAACCGATGCGAATCAATCGTTGCAGAGCAGCGCCTAGGAACAGAAATCGGCTAGATGGTGGAAAAGAAATCAAGCATCACAGCAGGTAGTGGTAGATGACAGCGGGGGTTGGTAAAGAGATAGAGCTGGTGTAGAGGAGGTTGTGCTGGGACGTGTCGGAGCTGTACGCCGCGCCCGCGACCGTCTTCCCCACCACAAACACCCATTGGTGATAACAGGGCTGCAGCACATCATCTGGTAAAATCAAATCGCTTTTTCCGTGGCGTACATCTGGCCAACACTCGAAACTCAACAGATTCATAGAGTATGTAGAATCGTTTCTGAGTGCTTGTAAGACCACATTCAGCCGATGGGATCGATATTGGACTGAAGACATCTCCGAGGTTGACTATTTCACTCTGCCCTAACCCTCGACTACTCTAACATCGAATCTGAGTACCTATGTACGTGCTCATCAAGTCACATCTAGAAGTACATACACGCACTTGGAGAAATGCTATCGTATCAGGCAGAGCAGAGCATTGCTACTGTGTGGCGTTACGTATCTTGACATCGGATTTTCCAATAACGATGTGCATTCAAGACGCGGACGAATCGTAGAAATCTTGAAGACTTTACAGCCAAGGTGCAATACTACCTGAACTGGCTCCTAGTGGCGGACCAATAGAGAGGACAGGCCAATGTTGCTCAAATGAGAACCCAGACCAACTCATTCATCAAGCCTTGCACAATCGACGCATACAGCTCTGAATTTTCGAGAGCTTCAGTTTTAGGCACAGAGCAAGTCGGACGGACCAACACGTGATAATTCAGTAGCCCTTGCAAGATGGACGCACACAGTCGCTTTCGATGTTGTTATCGGTGATGCCTTCCAAGCGGCACCTTTACTGTTGAGGTCTACTATCCTCATTCCAATCCAAATGACGGTCGAGAAGGATTGCATTTCCGACGCGCATAGCCTTATGGCCTGGAACGAATTCAAACCTTCGGAGAAACGGAGGAAGAGGCAACGCTGTACAGATGGAGAAAGCTAGCAAGTCTGCATGAACTGATCTGCGACACGACCCATCTAGTTATCCAATATCGCGGGTCGTAGATCGCCCAACGATTGGCGAGTCCCTGAAATGTGTTACAATTCGTCCACTGCTGCTGAAGATGTCCACATACAGTCAGTAGCGCTCGCGAAATTTGGGATGGGAGTGAGCAAATGTTGCGTGCTGATCTGCGTTGCAGATCTTGTGGCTTTAGATTTGACGCTACTGCAGGACTGGCTCTTCACATTGATATCACAGGCGGCACGTTAGCTCTAGAATTGACATCACGGCTTCTACTCCATAAGCAGCTCACAAGTATAGCGAAGATCAAGCATTCAGCAAATTGCCAGTGACTATGTTAATGGAAATTGCACAAACAACATCGTGAATCTACGCCTCGCCCATACTAAAAGTACGCATCAAATGAGCCAAACGACCATTTCTTGAACGACATGACTTTCCGGGCCTGGTTCCGGTCACCGTATCTCAGTGCCGTTCATTCACTCATGTCGATCAACACAACGGTAAACTCAGTATGCGGGATCGATGAACGACTTTCGATTGGTGCAGCGACGATGGAGACATCACAGGAGCCCACTAATCAAAGCCCACACTAACACTACACCCACCCTTTTTTCTTGGAATCTACCCTATGATTATCCTGACTATCAGCCGTTGGGAGATCAGGCCTCCTCGAGGTCTCGATTCGGATTCTCCACTACCGCTAGGCTGCATTACTATCTTTTACCCGCTTCTTAGCTCTACCTCTATAATAGTCAATTTGAACCTCGCGGTGTCAGGCAGAATAGTGTGCTATATCTTGTTCTTTGGAACAAGACACTCGAATGCCACGTAGGCGGCTTGCTAACAGGAATAGATCTCAGAATTTTTGTAGATTCACTGGAACATCCACGCTATAGGCGACACAGTAAGAAGAGCTTGACAATAACACACATCGAAGCTTGGAGTAGAGTTCGAACGTCATGATATTTCCGGCATGAACACTGCGGATCCACTCACACACTTCGGCGAAGCTTTCTGATAATCCGCGGACATTGAGTACCTTTCTATTTCACATGCAATCCCGCTAGGCACATCGCATGTACATCATCGTTCGATTAAACCATGTCGCCATTGTCAAAGCTATGGCGAAGACTTCCATGGGAATCACACCTTGATAAGTCTTCCAAATCAATCGTGCCCGAGTGGGCGGAACACAAGGTATAAGTATCAGGCGAGAGCACTGAGCTCTTCTCTAAACACAACCATCAACGCAATCATCATCACAAACAAACCTCAAACAACACCGCAACATCTTTCTCAACATGCAGAACATCATCAACCTCCTCGCCTTGGCTGCCAGTGCTTCCGCAGCCGCTTTGCCTTTCGAGAAGAGGGCTGATCAGACTTTCGTCAGCAACGTAGGCCGTCCACGCACAATAAAAGAATCCTCTCATCTATCATGACTAACTTCTAGTAGTTCGACGACCTCACCACGAACGTCGCAGTTCCTCAGTTGTTCCCTGTCGGAAAGTACAACGGCCTCGGCTGGGGCGGTGTTGTCGTCCTCGTACGTACAGACCATCGTCAATCAGCTTTCTGATCTCACTGACCGCTTCTCATAGCGGCCAATCGAAGGAGTTGCCAGCGTGGTGCCCCACTCTAAGCCTCAGCATGCAGGAGCCGCTGGCCCTCTCGATCTCCTCCAGCTCGGCGAATTGACTCTCAACACCTACGCCCAAGCCGTCGCCGGCACAGGTGTCAAGTCCTTCGACCTCGACAGCTTCTGGTTCGGCTTCGGTACCGACACCGGCACCACCGCAGGTCTTGCTCAGCCAGGCGTCCTCAGCGTCGTGGCATACACCATCGACAACAAGCAGCTGCCGGTCACGACTTTCTCCTACGTCCCTGACAAGACTCTCAATGCCGACCTGATCTTCGCCGAACTCCCTGCGTCTTACAAGAACTTGAAGAACGTCACCTTCGCTGTTGCGAGCAGCGAGCCGATTTCTGAGCGCACTTATATCGCTCTTGACGTGTTAAGCATGTGAACCACCTCGCTTAGCTGTTGTGGGATCTGCTGATGATGGGTGAGAGATTCTTGGAATGTGGTTGGAGAGGAAGCATTGTAGCTGGATCGTGGATTGGAGTCACTTCAACAGAGACATGGACTAGTGAGATTTAATGAATCGTTTAGTGAGCTCTGAATATGGGAGTAGAGTGTACAAAGTTGGCTGTGCCTAATGACAAGCGCACTGCTGCTTGATCGTGTATAAAGTGGAGCCATATTTCGCGATTAGGTCTCTCGTGAAGCATTGCAGCACATCGTCCATATGCATCAAACCAGGTTATGCCTTTAGCGTTCTGGATCTGGTCAATTTGTGAAGTATCGTACACTGACAGTGGGACTCTATAGATGTCACTATCATTCCTCTTATCGCTTGAAATTGGACAATTTCCTTCTACATGATCTGATTTGGGTCCGGGAGTAGTAGATCATCGATGACTGGGCGCTCCCAACATTAAGGGCATGTTGGTTTAGCAGACTAGAGACCTACGTCGAACGTGTCTGTAGCAGTCCAGCTGAGGTCCAAGCAGATACCAAGCAGCTCTCTGAACTTGGTTTTGGGAGGGCTCTACAGTGTCATGCAAGTGAAAGCTCTCCAGGACACTCTAGAACGTCTCGTCTGCACTCTATCACAATGATGCATCGCAACATCATCCGCAGTCCGGGTGGATGAACAGCATCATGGTTGGCGCTAAGCAAGCCAATTGCAACATATATCTGCAAGCCTTGTCGCCCGCAGCTCAGCCGCTTGCTGGGAAAGCGACTATCTGTCGTGCTAAGATACCATCTTGCGCCACAAAATAAATCTCCCGCTTCGATCATTTGTCAAGGCAAAATCGCACGGCACGCGAAGGACGATGGCTTTGCTGATACTTGGCTCCAGAAATCGCCGGGCTACGTACAAGCACGGAGACATATATGTTTATTGTCGTATGGACAGACCCTCACCTTCATATCGATTGAGATGGTGGCACCAACTGCTTACGCCAAGGCAGTCAGCTGCTTTGTTCCACAAAGCTGCCGCCCACTACACCCCGCCTACATATGCAGACTGCTCAGACGGACTGGATGCTGGGCATCACTGTAGCTTCTCCCCATGAAGCACAGCTTGACCACGCTCTCAGCCCCGCAATTCGATTTCTTCGGCCTGCTTGAACGCGCGCTCAACTGGTGTTAGCAAGCGCACACGCTTCATCCAAACTCTTTCATCATCATCCTGAAGGGTTCGGCCCTGATTAACGACGATGGCCTCCGGGGTATCAACAAGTACCTCCCTTGAGACTCTATCTTCAAACGCCAGTCCTTTAACTTTGATCGAGAATACGTTCTCCGGAGCTCCAATCCTGACACCTACGACAACATATGCGGAGCTGACAACTATTTTCACCCCACCGCCTGGCTGTTGGAGCGGAGCCTGGACACTGGGCTCTAGTGTTCTTGGCACGATGGCATGTTCTCGGGCGTATACAAGCTCTTGCTTCCCAGGCGGATTCGTTGAACTCGCAGGGATACAGTATTCTCCCGGAGCATGTGCTCAAGGTTATACTCCCGATGCGGTTTTCACTGACACAGCGCGCCCAGAAGTGACGACTTGTATTTGCTGCCCTAAGTAAGTCGTTAGCATACATGTACAAAGCGGGACAGTCGCTAAAGTGTATATGTAGGCGAATGACCTTCAATCTACTCAGAGACAGATTGCCAGGGATCTGTTACCGATGCCACAGAGGTCATAGTGGACAACAGAACTACTCAGAACACCAACACTATTTTAGGCATCGCTCCACTAATGATGGTCGCTTGGGAAAGCAGTGACTTGCCAGTCTTCACGCCGCCTTCTGCTCAAGTCTTGCAAGTCCTCGCGGCCACATCAACATCTGTCACCACCACGAGCGCGAACACCACCACATCGATCCCGACTCAAAACACAGAGACTTTAGCTACGAGTGGTCTGGCGCAAGAGGCAAAAATTGTCATCGGCGTTGGAACAGCATGTGGTATCTTCTTGGTGTGCATATCCATCGGGTTGTTGATTTACCGCCGACGTCTCCGACGGTCGCGTGAGAAGATCGGCAATGACCAGCCCGTGGAAAAGGCAGACGGAGTGGGCATCCTTCCAAAAGCTGAGCTCGCGGGGACAGTCATGTGCGTGAGATCGATAGTCGGGAAATTTCCGCCGAGACTGACGGCACAAGTGTTCGACACGAGCTGGAAGGAGACTGGCATGGCCATGAGGTTCGGGCGACATGATGTATATCATCCATGATAGGGGGCAGATCAGTCACCAATGGAACTTTTTGCTTGCTCAGTGTATATGAACCACATTAGATGGGCACCGTTTGCCTCCGCTTGAGTAGATCGCCAGCCATTTTCGAGGACTCAATTGCCTTCACCGCGAGAAGCGTCTTGTCGTCAATCTTCCACTCTACCTTAATCTTCTCCATCCAGTCTTTCTTGGCCACAAGGCCTCCGGCAACCCACATCTGATCTTCTGGCGTGGCAAGCCATCGCTCCTTCTGGAAAGGAGGAATGAAAAAGTGATAATGCAGCGGACTACACACTCGCCTCTCCAGCGTTCCGTTCTTGAGCTTTTCGTAGCATCTCGGGTCGAATTGAACATCTGCACAGTCCTTGCAGACCCACATGTCGTCGGCGTAAGACCACTCTGTATCGCAACGCCCGTCGCAGTAGTTGGTCAATGGGCCTACTAATGAGACTTCCTTTGCAGTCGATGCCAATCCGCTCTGAGCAGAAGGTGTTGCCGTGTTCCCATCAGTGACTTCAGCGCCTCCATGGGCTTGCTGTTCTTCCACGGATCTGGTCCCAACCTGATCTGCGCCAGTCGCCGTCTCGTCGCCAGGTATGTCGTCCTTTGCATCGCTCTTGTTAGGTAACGCAAGAGACCAAGCAGCAAGAGCGTTAGTGTCATCGTCAAACGCCTGCAGAACGCCTGCAACCTCTCGCAGCCAGTACCCATACTTAAATGTCGTGAGATTGTCCTCGATCTTCTTGAAACCATTAATCAGCCTGTCACGCACCATGCTCCTGGCACGGTCTTCGTCTCCCACCACGTGAAGCAAGCGGGCCACTTCCGTCAGCTGTCTACTGTAGAAGTAGTCGTCCACATGTGCCGTGGCGACTTCAACAAGCTTGCCGATGAGCTCATTCGTTGCGAATGAGTGTTCGTCTCTGGTATTATCAGATCGCATGGCCTCAGTAAGAGAGCGTGTGAGCTTTGAAAGAGCCTGCGACTTAGCCCATTGTATTTCCCAGTCATCGTCTGTGCCTTTGGGGATCGGCTCTTCCAAATTGGCTTGCCATAGCTGGAATGCCATCTGACGATCTTCCAGGAGTTGGTTCGACCACAGCAACATAGCAAGTTGGGATCTAAGAGACAGGAAAGTGCTGTGTTTAGAAACCACTGGTCTTGCAGCCTCGATCGCAGAATGATACATCCCGGCGACAAAGTCCTGTTCAATTCTGTCAGTATAACATAGACCTTCAGGGCTTGTCAAAACATACCAAGGCATCGGCCATCCGAGCTACCGCATGGAGTTCGGCATTCACATCGTCGTCATCAGCGTAGGCATGCAACAAGAGGCATAGCCAACTACCGGCATATTCATCAGGCTGCGACGCGAGGTTCTCAAAGACCGCAACAATGGCATCGTGTTTGCCCTGCTTTGCAAGTGATTGGGACAGTCCTGTCACTGCTTGCATTGCCCAAGAAGTGAACTCATTTCTCTGGAAGCTTTCTTCGAGCATCATTCTGTAGATCTCTTCCGCCCTGGTCATGTTCTTGGCGTCCATGAGAGCTCCGGCCAGCTCCGGTAAAATGGACCCCCAATAATTGACTTGATAGTCATTTGTCGTTTTAGAGACAAACTGCGTTTCGTTCTCCCGCGTAAGCTCATCCAATTCCTTGATTGCCTCTTCAAATTGTCCGCTCGCTCGTAGCGCCTTTGCAAGGCCAAAATGCAGTTTCCAGGTATGCTTTCCTGTTGCAATGACCTTTTGATACTGTGTAATGGCCTCCTTCCAGTAGTTGTGGGCACAAAATGTCTCAGCCATGCACTCATGCCATTGAACTTCAGCTGAAGCATTTCTCAGGCAATCCTTTGCCCACCGCTCGGCGGCTAGTATGTTCTGGACGGATGGTGGGTCAAGTGGTTCTGTACCGTGCATCTGTACGCAAGATCAGCAAGAGCGTGGCAATTCAGGACAGCGCAAAGGAACCCACATGGCTCAGATATTTGTCGATGAATTCAAAGCAACCCCTCCACATCTCACCTTCCAGGTCAAACCAGCGCTTCGCGAGTCGCTTTGCAACGTCGGTCAAGATTGCGACTGCCCTCTCACCATTGCCGGCGTTCTCCAGCACCCATTGTTTCTCACTCGGCATATCCTGCAGAATCTTCTGCACAGCGGTTCGCTTGAGCCAGCGACACACTGCGCTGACATTGTCAGGGTCTCGGACCCACCAATACGAATCATAGATACGCTCGGCGTTCCACCAAGTGTCAATGAGAGCTGGGTCTCTGAGGAGTCGAATAGCTTCCGGCCGACTTCCTGGACTATGGCTGTGTCCAATTCTGCAGCCTCACATCCGATCATGTGGTCAGCAAAGTTGGCGAACGCGTAAGATTGCAATGATTTGTAATCCTCCGACACGGTGTAGTCATCGCACACTGGAATCAGACAAGCCTGTGCCAGTCTCAGATGATTGTAGGATTCTTGATCGAGGTGAATACGGGAGGTCTGACTGGCCCGTTTGCCTTCAAGGAAGTCATCAAAAGCAAATCTGGTGTACGCATCGTCATCTCCAAGTATGTTACGGAGGTGTGTTTGGATCACTCGTTTCATAAGACCGATTTCCCCATCCTGTATCGTATTCCCAGATGGATTCTCTCGAGGATTTGCGGCATGGACTCTGCTCTCTCTGTCTTCGACCAGAAAGCTTTCAATGCCTGCAGAGAGGCTCAAGACTTTGTTCTCTTCACCAATGTCAAACAGGAAGTTGTACATGTTGTGAATTTGTGTCTCCAATGAAGCCAGGACTTTCGTACCCATCTTGAGTAACAAAATTGTCTTGCATTGATCCAGATCGAGATTCGAGTAAGACGTCGCCGTCCACATCAGTAACTCATTCAATTCCATCTTTTCTTGCTCGGACAAAGTCAAGTCCAGGTGCTTGACTTTGCGTGCAATCTCATCTTTCCTCGACTCCTGCGCGCGACTGATGACTTCTTCTGCATCGCGTTCATAGAGACACTTGGCTCAGTGAGTCAAGCTTTGACTCTAGGGCGATGTAGTTGCCTTTCACACCACGAACAAGCTCCTCCTTTGCGCGGTTCTTAAGCCGAAGTTGGCCTTCGTCATTTGTGTTGAATATCGGCATTTCGTCCAGCCTCTTCTGTGCGTGAAGAAGCAAGTCCTCTTGATTGTATGGGTCGACACCGATGGGAGCAATGGTGATAGAAGGTATAGGATCGCTTTCTCCTTGCGACGTCGGAACCTTGAGAGCATCGAGACCATCTGGGCGTCCAGTGATCAATAAACGGATCTTCAACGAGGATGTCTTGTCAGCAGACAGAATCTGGTCCATGACGAGTCTTAGTGGCCTTTCAAATTCCTTCTCCTTCTCATCAATACCGTCGATCACGATGAAGAAAGTTGCGCTCAAGACTCTCGTGAATGCGGAAACACAACGCTTCCAAATCTCTGCTGCTGTTCCGAGATCACTCTTGCCAGAACATTCCTTCTGGACGAGTTTCGCATATTCTCTGCTTGCAGGATTCGACCCTGACGCCAGTTGATAGATCATTGCTTTCACGATGTCTTTGATGGATGCTGTGTCGCGCTGCATGTAGTAATGTGCAATACAAATCCTCGGATTGCTGCCATACTTCGCCCACAGATGATTTACGACGATGCTGGCAAGGACGCTTTTACCGTATCCGCCTCGGCTGCAATGCTCAGAACACTGAGGCACACTGCGTTGGGATCAGACCATCGAGGAAAAGAGCACACGCCTCGGTTGTATTCCAGCAGCCAGTTTCCAGTATCACCCGTTCGTTTTTCGAAGAGCTCGTGTTGTCTTCTGTTCCAAGGGCGCTTATCTTTCTCCACACCCATAGCGTCGCGAATTTCGTCCACTCTTTTCCGCTCCTCGCCGTCATTTTCGAGACGATTCAATATTGCCGTTGCCTTCTCGGTGCTATCAGTGATGGTATCGATCTTCCTCTCGACAGCAAGTATGTTTCGGGCGGAATCGCTGACCGTTTTGACGATGACTGAGATCTCCGTGTGGGTGTAATCGAGAACCAGAGCTTCTAGTTTCTCCATCGCGCTCTTCACGCCTTCATCTTCGCCGAAAACGGTGACTTTGGCTGCAAGCTTGAGTCGTGCCGTACGACTGCTTGCAAGTTTGTGCCAAATAGTCAAGGCGGTCATGAAGTGCTCCAGAACACGGTACATGGCCAACCTCAGACGCTTGTCAACCTTTTCTTCGGCGTTTTGGTTATCCCAGGAATACACGAAGCCTCTCCAGAAAAGCAGACATGCGCTCCACGAGGGCAGTCACATTACTGAAGACTGCATCATAGTCCTGGATAGCTCCAATGACGAAAGATATGGCGTTGAAACACTGCTGACTTGGGCCAAACACCATGCTCGCAGCCTGCGCTGCAATACATCCAAATTTGTCAACGCAGTACAGTGTCTGCCGAAAAATCTTCTGTACTTTCTCATGGCTCTCGGCTTTGTGCTTCTTGGGAGGGTTCAACTTGGCCAGGACGCCTTCTACCGTGGGTGTCCGATTGCTGCTGAGGTCCCATCCCGCCCTGACGTTGCATTCCAAGATGAGTTGAGCCCATACCACGTCCAGATCGTCATCCTCGGAGAAGATAGACATGCTGACCGCCTGTGGAAAGATCAGCAGTCGCAGTCACTGCAACGAATCTCGACCGGCGTATTGCAGGAAATGGTGATGTGCTTCGCAAAAATATTTACAGACGTGATATGGCCCAGCATCTAGTGCGGGTCGCCAGTCACGATATGTGAATCAATAAAGAGGACTGATGCCAATGGAAGTATCTCCAGCCTCAACTCGCGAGGCGCATAGGGCGCTTAGAAAGAAGAATGAAAGTGGGGTGCTGCAGTCATCTTCAGCTCAGCTGTAGCTAAGCGAGGTGGTAGGTATTGCAGTGCGACTGCCGGCTAACAAGCCACCTACGGAAATGATTGGAGCAAATAACTCCCAGTGCGTTCTAGACTCCATGTTGTTGAAGAGCCGCTGTGCTTTGCCTATTGCAATTGCTGCCTTGGTCTGCTTCGCTCACCCCACCGATCTTCGCTGTCCTTACCACCTTTCATCAAACAATCCCTCCACCCACAAAGTGAACAGATGAATTATTGACACATTATATTGTATTTGCCTTCTGGATCCTATGTATCTGAACGAGAACACACCACAATAGAAGAAGAAAATAAGAGAAACAACGCTAGTAACACGTGCTAGCACACTACTGTGTGATTCATTGTTATAAGTTGGGCAAACTTGCAGAACAGCACTTCTCAGAAAAAGTGCGAAAGCATGGGTCAAAGACTTGGAGGAACAGCAGAGAAAGTCACGCCAGGATCCCAAAGCAAGACCAACGGAGATAGTCTCATGCCTAGAGGGTGTGCAGTATCTGAAGTTCGGATGTCCAGTGTCGGTGCAAGACGAATCATCGATGCCTAGCTCGTCTCACATCAGCAGCGAGGCCAGCATTTTTTTTCATACATACTCGCATCTATTTCCAGTCCCACATGTCCCAAGATAGTGTTTCAGATAGCCTTGTCGCACCCTCGTCTAGCCCGACTGGAAGTCAATATCAGGTCCCGGGGCAGAGAGGGATTACTCTGATGACGAGGACCAGCAGACATACCTAGAGGTACATATTCTTCAAGATCGAGTAACGAACATTCTCCGCCTCATCGCCGTCCGGATCTATCCCATGCATAAAGAAATTGTCAAACACAGTCGCCCGCTCGTTCACTCCGTCAGCATCAACCTTCCACTCCTCAGAGTCAATGTGCGCAGTGAAATTCTTCAGCATTTGCCATAGCTGCGTGGTAGCCTGAGCCGTCTCGAAAGGGTTTTGGCCAATTTGAAAAAGCTCAGCGTTGCCGAGCGCAGGTTGACCATCAAGCCTGCGAGCGGCTGTGTCGTCTTTGAGCTCATACGGTAGGACTAGTCGCGTCGCATCTTCGTATGGGCATGAGAGTGTTCGTGTGTGCAGCATATCGAAGTAAAGACCCCACGTGACAGGCCCAACTGTATACTGATGGCTTTCCACCCAGGACCTCGCAAATTGCGAGCCGAGTAGGATTGGCATAGGGAAGACTTCAGGTCTTCCGAAGTTTTCCTGCGGGTTTTGAGTTTCCCAAGCCGTTCTGAAAGGGTTGCTGAGTAGTTCTTCTCTGGAGGCAAGCTGCAACCCCGGTCCGAGAAATTTGAAGTATGGCCTGCGTGCCTTGCTGTAGAACTCCCACGCGAAGCTGCCTTCTTCAATTCCTGCTGCCTTCAGGTCATCTACTTCAAATAGGCTCGTGTCGGACAAGGCTTCGACTTGAGGTTCCGGAAGTCGATCGTTGATCGCGTAGACGAGATCATTCCAAGCATTGAGTGCATCTTCAAGGTCGGTTTTAGACCACGAAGCCCACCCCCAAGGCTCCTTCATGTCAAGAAAAACGCCTGAGGCAGGATCTGGGCCCGATCCGAGGTCTTTATGCACCACAGCTACTTTGCGTCGCTCGATCATCTCAATCCAGGCGGTCAAAATCGTTTCCAGGCGCTGCCATATGGGCGAAGAATCTTTGTCTTCGAAGATGAAGTAAGCGGAGCTGTTGAAGACGCACCAGTGGGAGTCACAATCGTATCTGAGCACGTCAGAGTCAGCGAAGTCTCGAGCTGATGGACAGTTGCTCACACTATTGCGTCAAGAGTCTCATCGCTGGTGTATGTGTCGGTCAGATACAGAGCAATCCGTTCAATGCCGCCCATCTCACCCTCCGACTGACCGACCTCAGACCATAGAGAATCAGGGTTGGCAAGGCCGTCAGACAAGTAGAAGAAGTAATATCTCGAGGCATCGGGGAGCTCTTCCGCAGACGGGTTCAATGCTCGCTTGAGGAACTCAACAAGACTCTCGGGCAAGTGTTGCTGAAGATCGTGCAGCCGAGACGCATAATCCGGTCTTTGCCACCAAGTTGTGGTCGGTAAGTCTGCTAGATGGTAGCCTTGTGCTTGCCATGCATGCGTGACTATAGCGTTGTGAAGGGCGCTACAGCGCTCGAAGTCCAGGCTATCATTTGTGCTTGTCTCTGGATTGATCGCGCTGACTCTCAGGTCTTTCACGGCTGCAAGCGCTTCAGAGGAAAGTCTGGTGGGATATTGAAAGCCTGAACGATCCGGGCTGGTCGCCATGCTTTGGACAATGTCGCGTGTCACGTGCTTACTGCCTAGAAATCATGTTTGCCCGGGCGGACGATCGATACACCGAACAACGCTAGCCGCTTTGGGAGGGAAAAAATGCCCCTATTCTGAGAGGTCCGAACGCTCGCAGTGGCAATGTTCTGAAGTATCCACATCAATACACCTCAGAGTAACCCAGACAGGATGTATCATATCGATCGTAGCTTTCTGGACTGCGACCCATTCGGTGTAATCCCCATCAACGACGCCACCCCTCCATTCATCTGCGCTCTCTTTGGCGACGACGCTCTCGCAACTGCAGGTGTAATTGATGACATCTCGGCATGCTGTTCACCTTACTATCCACCCCAATATACCACCGCAAACGGCTGTGACCATCATTGGTGCGGAGTGCCGGCATATGAAGCCAAGGGCACTGACACTTCGACCTGGGAGATACTGCCATACCCCACTGAAGGCACTGTACGCTCTACCGTCACCTCTACGACAACTCAGTCGTACGATGCTATTGTCGCGTACCAAAAGTCAGCTCCTGCTTGTCGAGCGTGGCGCTCTGGAATCAGTATGCATACGCGTGTCGGGTGGGAGGAGATGTCGGTGAAGTCAGTATGACGGGCCCGGATCCGATGAGCACCACTCCGACCGCGACCGCCACACCACGAAGTACTGCCACTGGCTCAAGTAGCGCGAGTGCGACGGATGTAAATCGTAGCGCAGCACCTGCGAAGCGCTCTTTCGTTTGTCTACTGCTTGGGACTTTCCTGCTGTCCGTCTGGAGATGAGGACTGAATGCATCAGATGGCGCAGAGAGACTCCGTGTCAGCTGCACGTGCACAAAGAACTTGTCAGCCCGTGAATGGTAACCAGCATCTTCGCAGAACACAATACATAGGTAGACACTGACGAAAGCAGGGATAATCTCATGACGCTGATTCTGGAAGGCATTCGCAGCTACAGCAGTCCGAAGTCTATGTACACAACCCTGCTCGCCATCGGCGCCCTGAGAGGAGCACGCCGCTCAACTTATCGAGATAGGCAGATTCGGATGACCTGGCGCAGCCGGACCCTCGTCCAATCTCGAGAGACCTTCATCAATCGCCGCAGCGATCTCCAAATTGTTCTTCTCCAAGAACATGAAGTGGCCATTTCCCTTGATGCCAATATCGGCCAGCTTGATCCACTGGTAATTAGCAATACCCATCTGCTTGAAGTACTCGACAAAGCAGTGGTCATACGTGATATGCGGGCTAGCCTCGCCCGTGATCATGACATACGGCACTTTTCCGACCTGGGTCAATCTATGGATGGTTCCTGTCTGCAGGATGCACGAGCGCTTGGCCGGATCGTCTCGTCCGATCTCAGCGGTGGTGATGGCCGAGCAGTTCGCCACGGGCGGATCGTATTGCAGCGGTGTGTACGTGAGACCACAGGGCCTTGCAGCTGTGCGGCCGACGCCCGCAACGGTGGTGTTCCCGATCAGAGAGGTGAAGGGGATGTTGCCAGGCTCGATGTTGATGTTGGCGCGCAGCAAGTCCGGGCACGAGTCGGACCAGATCGCCGTGTAAGTGCAGCCGGCAGAATGGCAGATTGTGTATGCTTGCCCTATCAAGCTGAGAAGCTGGCATGCGCGTATTCTCCACGCTCACATACGATGAAGAGATGGGGACGTTGGCAGCGGTGAAAGCGTCGAAGACAGGGTCGCCACGGGATCCATTGCCAGGCCACTGCGTATGCAAGTCTGCCTGTGGGTATTGATTGAAGTGTTCCGGAGCCGTGAAGCCCTGCTCGTTAATAATATCCGTAGAACCAATGCGTAAAGGATGCTTGGACAGTAGTTGCTGGCCGCTTCGGCCGTTGGCAGCGATATCAACAATGTACCTGGTAGCCTTGGTCGAGATAGTAAGAAGCCCAGCCCTTGCGATTGTCGGGCGTGTTCAGCCATTCGGCGCCTGTGTTGACCCCTGCAGAGATGAAGACTATTGGGTACGGCTTCTTGACTTTTCTGACGGGCGTAAGTTTCTCGACGTAGAGAGCGTCGCTCCAGAGCTGCTGGCCGGGTATTCCGGAATCGACATAGTCGCCGCCGATGTAGAAAGTGTCTCGATGGTACGCGGATTCTTGGCTGCTGCATTCTGGACTGATAGCTTTGATGCCAGTGCAGTCGCCTGTCGGCCGGCTAGCCTTTGCAGAGTCTTTGTTCGGAGCCGTGAGGCTTGCGATGTTCTCGCCATCTCGTGCTGATATCAGGAACGGCCATCCTCCAAGCAGCAGGCCAAAGAAGATCGTTCTCACATGCATTTTCGGGTGGAGAGGATGACCGGCAATCGTGGATAGTCAGCTGGCAGCGCGCGAACGCGTTCAGCTTGAAGAATATGCTCCCGTTTATCTAAATACCGGGGAAGAAAAGTAGGCCGATCGTCCACTCCCACCAGTCAGAAGCTGTATTGGCAGATACCCCTGCTCATGCGAGTCAGTATCAATCTCGGTTTGCGCGATCCGATTGCAGTATGGCCACAGAGAGGTCCCCGCGTTCATACGTCGTGGAGGTTTGCATGACTCAAAAGCGTATCGTAGGTACTTAGGTATTGGTAGAGCGTCGCGGTTTTTTGATACGCACTGGACGACTGGTACGCATCGCAAGCGACAATACCCAGGTAAAGTCAGTCAGGTGTCTTCCGCAAGAAACCCGGGACTAGTGCGTTACATATATACAGGTCGATCAGCACTCAGCCTATACCTGCCTGTACGTCTCATAAGGCTCTTTACCATCGCGTAGATCTGCGCCATCACTTCCAGACGACTGCTTCAGCAGCACGCCGCCACCACCGCCGGTCCGTCTTTTCGTCAGCTCGCGACCCAGCTCGTCATGATTGGCATCAAACTCCTCGAGGTCAGTGTTAGGCACACGCAGTAGACGGTGTGTATTAGCGCCGTTATCATCGACGTTAATGACCTGCGAGCGGATCGTGTAGCCGCCCCAGCGAGGCAGAAGAGTCATCCAGAAGTAATAGTAAAGCGCGCATAAGAAGATGATTGCGATGCCGGTGATCATGTATGTGCACCAAAGGCTGAAGTATTTCGTCAGTACAAGGCTAGAGTCTTGGATAGAGATGAAGGGACTTGCAAACTGACTGTCCCAGCATAGATGCCACCAACAGGCGGGATCCATGGCATAACAAGGAGGTATACTTGCGTGAGAAGGTACAGGATGACGAGAATCCACCAGGCCTTGAAGTCTGACGGCGGAGTCCCGGAGCGTCGCGGCGTCGGCGAAGAAGGATCAGTCCTGCACCCATGGCTACGTGGAAGACAGCATCCGGGTAGGACTTCAGAGAGACGACAAATTGGAAAGCGTCGCCGGCAGGTGGTGCGACAATCATCAAGAATGTGAACGCCCACTTGAGGAGGTAAGGACCGAGAGGTGTCCCGAAAGGCTTTGTCGAGACCCAGAACTCCGTCCATGGGAGGACACCCTGACGAGCGATCTCGCGGATCTGGCGAGATTGGCTGACCAGCACAGCGAGCAAGTTACCGAAAGAACTGAGCAAGACACAGAAGTTGAGAGCAGACTCTGCAGCGGAGCCAAATGCTGTGCGGAAGAAGACGGCGGCGGCGACTTCCTTCGATTTGATGAACTCCTCTTTGGGAACAGCGGCGAAGTACGCGATGTTGCAGAGGAAGTACAAAGTGAAGACGATGAGCAGCGAAGCCGTTGCGTTCCTCTTCAGAGTTGGGACAGGATTCTTGATTTCGTTCGCCATGCTGAAAGCGTTCTGCCAGCCCGAGAAAGCGAAGCTGATGTTGACCATGGCTTGCGACAGGTTGTAGCCGCTTGATGTGGTGCCAGCGAAGACATCTGTGAAGTTGATACCCGGACTCTCAACGCGTCCCACGTGGCCGCCGAGGATGACCAGTCCCGAGATGGAGATGAAGACGAGCAACGTCAGCTTCAGAGCGCCGATGACATTGATCGCCCAGAGTGAGTATTTGTTGTGGACGACGACACAGATGACGGCCAATGTGTAAGCAGCAATAGCCACACCCTTGAGCTCCCAAGCGCCAGGTTCGCGGCCGACGATCCGCCACAAGTAGTTCGAGAGAACAATGGCATTGCTGCTGCTGAAGGAAAGCAGAACGGATTGGACAGCGTATGCGACGGGGAAGAAGTGCTTGGGTCTGGGATAACTCTGCTCAAGCCATACAACCTCAGAGCCGCTACAATTTGGGAAGTAGCTCGTGAACTCCATGTGGACACCCAGTCCGGCGACAGCAAGAATGAAGCCGATCACCCAGTAAATCAAGGCCAGGCCAATAGAGCCTGTCAGCTTTAGGATTGTGGCAGGTGTTGAGAAGATACCGGTGCCGACCATGTGGTTGACGTTGAGGAAGATGATGGTGATCCAGTTCACATGATATCCAAGCGGCGACTGTGCCTCGACCGGCGCGCCCACGGCTTCCTGATATCCTGAAGTGCCGTTGCCATGGCGAACGTATGACAGTTTGCCATCGTGGATGACTGAGGCTTCGCTGTTGGAATCGTCGACAGTAGCTGCATGAGTCGTGACCGGGGCACTTGACTTTGAGAAGAAGCCCATGATGTCGCTTTCCTTGCCAATACTGGCAGAATGGAAGACGTAGCTGTTCTGTCCTCGCCGTGAAGGTCAACCAGCGAGGCGAAGAGAAAGACGGGGCATCTACTCTTTAACATCGCCACGACTGATTGTGCTGGTTGGACCTAGCACTGACCCGCCGAGCGCAAGGAGGCGAAAGGAATATTGGATGCCCGTGTACGTGACCAATTGGAGTCATGGCACAATCATTATTCAATCATCAAGACCGTAGCGAGCCGCGGAAGTCTTCATGCCGTGTACATGTCGCCGCTTGCTACTCATTCGATTATTGCCAAGAGCGATGTCTTCTAGCCCATGGCGAAGTATGTGCGGCGTACATAGCCAAGGCACTTTGAGCATGGACGACTTGGAGTAGCAGTGGGGCCAAGTTCTAGCCAATCCTGCGCCCATTGGCGGCTTATCAGTTTCTGGTTGCCAGAGTCCTGTGGTAGAGGGCTCCGTCTGCTGCGTAAAGACTTGCTTTTGGCAAAGAAGTGAATATATGGTGGGCTCAGCGCTACTGTCGTTCAATGTTGTTGGGCAAGCTCCAGGGTCTTGCGTGCTTACACCGAGTATCACGGAATCTTTAAAGATGCTTGGCGCGCTAGAGTGTGGCCCAATGGTGGATTCATGCCAGCCAACAATGTTACCAGCATTAGTTGAGTCTGGACACCACAGGAGCAAGTTCACAAGTAGGTCCACAATCTTGATGGGCCTGAAGTAAATGTCTCTGGTCGAACTGATGGCCATACGAGCTTTCCGATGTTACCCGCAAAGCAGATTGTCAGTGATGGTGCCATCCTTGCACGAGATTAGGTGCTTCATCCTGCATCTATCAACCTGAGGAACAATACATTGCAATCGTGTGGCAATTCCGCCAGAGCGTAGTTTGTTGCAGAACATATACCAGACCTCCTTGCACCTAATAAGCTGAGGTCTACATCGTCTACCGAACACCATGGCTGCCGCAGCAGTCGCCCCAGCGGTCGCTCCGCCATCCGCTCCAGTCTTCGAGATCACACCCGCTGCCTTGCCACCTCCTGGTCAGCCAGACATTGCTTATCATCCCGACTGGGCCAACTACCAGGCACGTGTGGCCCGCCGCCTGTTGACTGAGGATCTGCCAAAGTCTCTCCCCGACGGCTTTCCTAAGGAGTTGAAGGGCGACTTGGTCTGGGAAGGAGAGACCCTTGCTGCCGAGCACGACTGGACGTATGTGCTGTCGGCTGATCATCTGGCTGAAATTGACAAAGCTCTCGCACATTTCAAGTGTAAGTGGTTCTAGGCGCTGTGCCTGCCAGGTCTGCATTCGCCACCTACTACAATCAACTTACGCCAAACCAGCTCTCGACCTCGCCTTGGGGTATATTACGCAGGAAACTTTTCCCTTGCCCACTCTGCATGCTGAGCTGCGCCGCTTGTCTCGTGAGCTGCATCATGGGCACGGTTTTTTCGTAGTCCGTGGTCTAGATGTCGATCGCTACACACGCGAAGAAAACATCATCATCTACACCGGTGTCTCATCCCACATCGGACCCGTCCGTGGCCGACAAGACGCTTACTACAACGGCAAGCGTGCCGATGTGGTCGTCGGGCACGTCAAAGATGTCAGAGCTGGACCTGGAAAGAGCGGCGACGTGCCTCCAATCAAGATTGGCTCGCCCGCTTACACCGCGGACAAGCAGGTCTTCCACACCGATTCCGGCGACATAGTCTCGCTGTTTGCTCTGTCGACTGCTGCTAAAGGAGGTGCTAGCCGTCTTGCTAGCACGTGGCGTGTATACAACCACCTGGCCGCTACGAGGCCCGATCTCATTCACACTTTGAGCTCAACATGGGAAGCCGAGCTGTACGTTGCATAATCTATGACTACTAGAGAGTCCTAAATACTGACCTTTCTGTCCAATGCCACAGTTTCACCAAGACTGTAGACGACAAAGACCGCTTCATGAGCCGTCCTCTGCTGTATCACCAGCCTGCGAGCGCCGATGGCAAGACACCTGACCGCGTGCTGCTGCAATACGGCAGACGCTACTACGTTGGCTTCGGCTCCCTCCCACGCAGCAGTGACTTGCCACCCATTACAGAAGCCCAAGCCGAGGCTTTGGACGCATTGCACTTCCTCGGCGAGCAATACAGCGTGTCGACCAACTTCGAAAAAGGCGACATGCAGTACGTCAACAATGTGGCGATCTTCCATGCGCGTGACGGCTTTACCGATGATGAGCACAACCAAAGGCATTTGCTGAGACAGTGGCTCCGTGATCCTGAGAATGCGTGGGAGACGCCGGCGCCTCTAGCTTCGAGGTGGGATCGTGTGTATGGCGACGTAACTCCTGAGCTCCAAACCTTCCCGTTGGAACCTCATGTGCGCAGTGAGAGCACGCCGAGGGCGAAGTGATGAGACAGCACTTCATTTGCATACCATAGCAGAGATGTGCATATAGTGCTAGCAACACTGGGTTCGTGATTCATATGTGTAGATCCGTATTCAACACCAGAATGTTGTTGATCAAGCCAGAGAGCCGGTTGATCCTCACGCCTGACGTGCTGAACGAGCGACATACATGAGTCTCTTCAAGTTATCATAATCATGAAAATCCGACTCGTGGCTAACTGACAAAGACATGTAATACTATCAAGTGGAGTCTAGGGAGTCTAGGGAAATTCACCGGCTGGAACGGCCTTCAGTCTATTTAGGTGACTACACAAAGGATGTGTCTAGAGTTTCGCTATTCCGAAACTATCCGCCCGTACGCGACCAAGCATGTCCTTACTGATGTCCGCCACCGTTGACGCTCCCATCAGAGCCATTGTGCGCGCCAGCTCCCTCTCAAGAATATTTAGTACTCTTTCAACTCCCTTCTGCCCGTTCCACGCCAGTCCCCATAGAGCGCTTCTTCCAATCAAACAAAGGTCAGCACCAAGAGCTAACGCTTTGAAAACGTCGGTACCATGCTCAATACCTCCGTCAAGGATCACCGGCAATCTTCCATCAACAGCAGCGACAACCCCAGGCAGTGCCTCGATGGTCGAAGATACACCATCTAGCTGGCGTCCTCCATGGTTCGACACGATAATGGCGTCTACGCCCGACTCAACCGCAAGCAATGCATCCTCAGCAGTCATGATCCCTTTCAGCACAATCTTCATCGATGTCTGGGCTCGCAGCCAAGGCACGGTCTCTTCCCAGGTCATCGTGGTGTCCACGAGAGAGTCACGATACTCATCCGCAATCTGCCTCGCTTCGGCCGCAGTCTCTGCTCGAAGAAGCATACCAGCTTTCGAGATTGCGCCCACTCGACGGGACTTTGCATTGACTGTCGTCAGCCCAGGAGGGAGTTGTAAAGGGTTTCTGCGTTCATGCAGGCGATTTCCCAGCACAGGCGTGTCGACAGTCAGCACCAGAGCTTCGTATCCTGCGACCTCAGCGCGATGGATGAGTTCCGCGCTGGATGCTCGTGATCCAAGCAGATAGAGCTGGAACCAAGGTTTCGCATACTTATCATCGCGAGGAGGTAAGCGCAGCAGCGACGCTTCGAGCGAAGTGGTAGCATTAGTCGAAAGGATGAAATTGGTGCCTAGCGCCGACGCTGCTCGGGCGACACCGATCTCTCCATCATCGCCTGCGAGTCTTTGATATGCACTTGGAGCAATGGCGATAGGAAAGTCGTAGTGTCTACCAAGCACTGAGACGCTGGTGCTGATGTTACTGACGTTGCGAAGGACTCTGGGCCGCAGGATCAGGCTGATTGGGTCAGCGTGGAGTTTCTGTGAGTAGTGCAATACTCACGATTCGAAAGCTTGTGCATTACGGCGAGCAGAGCGTTTGCCGTCAGCTGCAGCAGTATAGTAGTCCCAGACAGCCGGGTCGAGTCGCTTCTTGGCTACAGCTTTGATCTCTGGGACTGTGATTGGATTCTCCTGGGCTTCTTCTGAAGAAGCCATTTTCTCCCCAGCTGGGAAATGACGGGATCACTTCAAGGAATTGGGCGTAATCTCTGCTGGCAAGCACGTCGTGCTTTGTGAATAATGATGCTGAAATAATGATGCTGGCCTTTGCGAAATTAAGCTCGGCTAACAATGGATATCGGACATTATCCGTCCGAAAGCTCACGGATGAAGTGATTCGGGACTCAAGAACATCAACTTTGGTTTCACAATCCACTCCGAATTTAACATGTATGATTTGTGTAGGTCCTCTAAAACTCGATTTGAGCATCACTTACAATCATCGTTCCTGTGCGAATTTTGGTGATTAAATGAAAACCGCATGAGCTCTTTCGGACATATGCCGTGTCGTTCGGAGGACTGCCGGGCAGGTTGGAGTCATGTCGTTAGCACATAGATGACTTGCCGTGTCTCGCACAACCACGTTCTCATGCAATTGAGAGCCAGACTAGGAATTATTCACCTTGGAAGATGATCTCAAGAGCAGCGCGGGATGTGGTTAGGACTGTCGATCTGCTTAGACAACAGCGCACTGTACAAAATATGATAGAAACACCCATCTAGCAATTCAAGTGAGTGAAAGACAGGTCAAGGATCAAACGGATTTAGTTGGAAAGACTTCTATCTGCTTGTTGAAAGCCACTTGTAAGATATCCGCCTCTTCTGCAACCCCAAACCCGCTGATTCATGAATTCCTTCCAGCCACCATCATTCCTGGACTGTAACAATGGTGATCCAAGACTTCCATCGTTGATTTACTTAGGAATGCAGTTCTTGCAGTCGTCAATGCTAGCAGCAGTGCCAGCAGCGGAACCAATGCAAGCAAGGTCAGCAGCAGGGTTGGCGCCGACCTCAACGACGGCGGCACCGCAAGAGGCGGTGGTGCCGATCAGGTGGAAAGCACATTCTTCGAAGATGTCAGTCTCTGTGTTGAGGATCTTTGAATTTGGTTCATGACTTACTGGCGAGATCACCCTTAGTGCAACCAGCGGGGAGAGAGATTCTGATGACCTCGTGGCCGGGGAGGCTGACGGGAGCCTCAGTGGCTTCAGGAGCAGCAACGAGGGAAGAAGCGGCGGGCATGGCGGTGGCGACAGCGGCCATGGTGAGGGCGGAGAGGGCGAAGAACTGCATATTTGTGGTGGTTGGAAAGTGAGGTTGGTTGATTGGGAAGTGTTGTAGATGAGTTGCTTGAGGAGATGAGTTGACGAGCTGGATGATGATGAGATAGCCAGAGATCAGGAAATTGGACGGCCTTCTTATACCTTTTCTCACGTCCTGCTGCCGAAGTGACGTTCACGTTTTGTCGTCGATGTTTGGCCGTCCAGGATCCTGACGCACCGACTTGGTCGAATGCGTACACAAATGCCTCGCTCGCCTATTGAGTTGAGGTCATTGAAATCCTTCATGCACATTCAGCTCGTATACCAGCCTCACCCCTAGTATGTTTGGACGTCACTTGAATTCCACGCGCTAGGCATTTCACGCGTGGCCTAGCGAAAACTGTGGAGAACATGCTCCATCGATTCTGTGAACGGCTATGTGCATGTCAATGCGACAGCGCAGCGCAATAACACAAATCCTGAAGTGACTGATATGCCAGCGATGAGAAAGCCCGATGTAATGATCCTAATTGTCACTGGATCTAGGGGCTAGGTCTAGGCTGCGATATCGCCAGAGGTAAACTACAATTGCGAGATGTGAAAGCTCTAGTGAAACAATGATGTTACAGAAGTTGAAGCCCACGCATCGTTAGTTGATTGCCCGAATAGGTCAGGCGCGGCATGAATCAGTTGCAAAGGTGAGCGAATTTCATGCAACTCATGTGGATATTACAATGCAGTCTCTCGTATCTGGCTTGCTGATCGGGGTCATTCTTATCACAAGAAACGTATGTGCATTGAGGCTGAAGTCTTCCTTCGCGTCTGGTCTGGAGACCTGAAGTCATAAGGCAACCTGCGTGAAGCCAGAACAGGCCTCTGTTGACGTCTGGATTTAGGATCGGACCGTGAATCGGACCGCGAGAGGATCTTGACCCACTTTGATCAACAGGACTAGCCTGACTGTACAGAGAGCTTCAAAACATCAAGAGTAATGCACGCGTGGCTGGTATATACCAGGTGCCTCTTCAGGGTCTTACGATGCCATTTCGGGGCACTAAAGAAGTCATACCTGGTCGAATAGCATTTGTGGGAATCAAAGCTCACTAGTTCTGCAAGGATCATTCAAGTCGCTTGCGTTGCAATATTGTGTTGCAGCTTAACCATCCACAGCACGAAACCACTCGCATCAGCCAAATTCGCGTTCGTTGCCCTGTATCAAGGTCGCCAACAGCGATGGTCAGCGGCGCACACAAGAGGACGAAAACGTCACTACTATCGCTATGAGGTAGCACTTACATTGACTTTGGTCAGTTCGACGTCAACAGTGCCTCGAATAAGATGGGGCGGGCCGCACGGATGCGTTGCCGTATAGATACAATTACCGCACGTGGATGCCATGACACACATTCCTGTCTCTTGATTCGCAGGTTGGTCCCCTATCTGTACTATTGAGACTCCAAGATCCTTCGTCTCAAGATGGATCCTTAAAGCGTGTGTAAGGCGACCTGCGTCAAGTGCAGAGAGATTACGTATGAGCGTTCTGGCTCTTGGATCAGAGGGTTAACTCGGCTTACCAGACGACATTTCAAAGCCGAGAGGAAGATGATCCACTTGAGATCTGCGATGCTTAGCGAAGCTTAGCATGAGTACGAAAAGCTTGGGCGGGCGCCAGTGGCGGGATCCACATTCCGAAGGATCAGCCTTAGGATTTAAGTTGAGACTTCATGCCACTTCACGAACTTACGAGGAGCTATTTACTTAGGCAACGACACGTGTGTCGTGTTTCTGCATCTGCATGCCCAGGTAGATCTACGATCTGCAGCGGAAATTGGAACGACCATAGAGCAACCTGAAGAACAGACATTCACCTTCCTATGACGGTTAGCCAGTTGACGTAAGGCTGAGCACAGCACAAGAACTCAAGCAGTACACAAGTCTCCATGTATCAAAATTTCAAGTAGGCCGAAACCACGGTCTAACAATGGTTTGGACGACTGTTACTGCCATGTCATCTCTGCTGCGAAATCATGCGCAACTTGAATCGCAATCATTTGTAGTATCATTTCGCTCTCGAGGCAAGCTTGCTTCGGCCTCTCTGCACGCCTTAAAGCATTGACTACAACGTGCGTCGTCAGCTGTGGATATCCCTCGAGGCCATCAAACCTCAGAAAGCCATACTTCGCCGATCTTAACAGCTCGTGCCCACCAAGGCCAGATATCTCTACGCACGTGGTGCAGATATGTCTCAGGCCTTTGATCTGGCCATCTAGTCGATCTGGAACGTGGGCACGAAATACAAGTGAATTGAGTCCTGCCGTATTGATTCAAAATATTCGACTCGACCCATCACTTCATTTTCTTGAACAGCACTCGATTCTAAAGTAAGTGCTTCACGAGCTGGGCTCTGGCTAGAAATGTGCTGACGATTTGAGAGACTGATCCGACTACCCATACCTTCTAAGCCATGGGTTGTGGAGGCTCAAAGCCAGAGTACGACCAAGGTGCTGCGTACGCGCAGCCTCGACCTGTGGGAGCCGCACCTCAATACAATGAACCTCAACCACACCAGCAGTCTGCTGGAAAAAAGAAGGCAGTGAAGGCAGGGAAGAATCTTGGGCTCTTGAGCATGCTTGCTGGGTGAGCGCAAGCGTTTAGCCCATGAGACGCAAGCAAAGCTGTACATTCCACCCGGCAGCCATCCCAGATACACCTCCACGACAACGAAGTCGGCGATGCGGCTGATTATCGAGAACCGACATGCGGGCAGCTCTGCGAACTTGCAACCGACTCAAAAGTCGGATGCATCGCTACAATTGCTCATTTCGAGCATGACATGGAATTATAGGAGGATCTTTTGTCAAGGCTTAGCTACTATGTCTCCGGTCACAAGAGTCTCTACCCTGCATCTATCTACATATTTCCTCCAAACACGGTAGCAACATGCTCGACGCTCCAAAGAAGTTGTATCGCCACACATCCTGGTCTTCGTTTATTGTCTCGATGTAACTCGGTTATCATCATTGTCTGCAAACATGTGCCTACACTCTTTCGCAGCACTTCAAATGACCTTCGTTGACTGAGTTCGTTTAGTTGAGATCAAAGTCACCCTTCCTATTCCGCATTTCCCATCTTGAACAACTTGACTCTGTAACGTTTACAACATCAAATATTTCCAGGCACCTGCCATGGTTCACCACGCGGTCCAATTCCGACACTAGAACACTTGGAGTTTCCAAGCAAGATTTTGTAACGGCTGGGAACTGAATTCACATCTGTCACGAAAGGCGATAGTTGCTTCCCTTCAATCCAAGCTTCATTCAAGCGGAAGTGACATATGCATTGGATCAAGACAGGACGATGATAGTATTGGAAGTTTTGCATTTGCTTGTTGAAAGCTACCTGTAAAACACCCGACTGCTCTTCCAACTTCGAACAGAATAATTCCTTCACAGCACCACATCCACCATTTGGGAAGCAGTACGCTTCCACTTCATCTGATTCTCCGTCTACTGCGGGATGCAGTTCTTGCACTCATCAAAGTTAGCAGCAGTGCCAGCGGCCGAGCCAATGCAAGCAAGATCAGCTGCCGGATTAGCTCCAACTTCGATCACAGCAGCGCCACACGAAGCAGTCGTTCCAATAAGGTGAAAAGCGCATTCTGATCATGGTCAGCTAAGACTATATAGGTCCTGATTGGGCAGACACTTACTAGCGAGGTCGCTGGTGGAGCAACCAGTAGGAAGGGAGATTCTGATGACGGTGCCGGGAGCATCGAGAGGAGCCTGAGTGGCCTCGGGAGCGGCGGAGAGGACAACTGGTGTGGCAGTGGCAACAGCGGCCATGGCGAGAGTCGAGAAGGCGAAAAACTGCATTATTGCGGGTGCCTGGTCTAGGAAGTTGGGGTTGATTGTAATTGTGGGAAGATGGTTTTGTATTGATGAAGAGTTGTTGAGTTGGATGAAGGAAAGGAGAACAGATTCGAGGAGCATTGTAGCTTCTTTATACCACTTCGGCGTCCCAATTCCAGGAATGACCCATTACGACTTGTTCCTTGTTTGGATTCTGCGGATAAACCAACTCAGCTGAATACGCAGGTGACTGCTTCGCCTATTGAGCTGAAGGCACTCTTATCCTTCATCAACCCACAGATCAACTATTATCCCTGTAAGACGGACACCGGTTGTTCAGCGCTAGGTAATCCATGTGCAGCGAGAAGTTGTGGAGGAGTGTAACCCATAGCACCCTGGAGGAATATGTGTTCGTTGTCGTATCAACAATGTCAGTTGCCCGCGAAAGGAGACGAATCTACCTCAGATATCGTCCTTGTCTTGCGTCTTCCTAACTTTGCACACGATAGCATTTACTGCTGAGAATGCTCAGCATCAAACCACTGTGATTTAGAGGAGGGGACAGCGACAGCATCGATTGTTAGTCTGATTATGGATCTAATCCCTGCCAGAGTCGCTTCAATAGTAACGACATGTCCAAAAGAGGGAAATTAGGACAGACCAGGTCTGGTGCTCTGTCGCCAATCATTGGTGCAGAAGGACTGCATGTCAAGTACTTGACAGGGAGGTCTCGACCTCATGACAGGAGGGCGGAACCCTACACAATGTTCTAGGAAGCATGTATGGACAGCAGCTGAATAATCTCTCCGCATCCGAAATGGAACTCCGCTAGAGAAGAGGCAACGTGCGTGAAGTCACGACAAGTAATGGCGCACCAAGCGACAGGAACGGACCGTGGAAGGATCGCGGCCCACAACAGCTAAGTCTTCTTAGCGAGGCTTAGCATGATTCAAGAAAGCTTCGGCAGATGCTTGTGGCGGACCAATGTGCCGGAGGATCAAGCTAGTATTCAGCTGAACGACGATGCATATGTATACGAACTTCACAAAGCGCTAACTTCGCAAATCAACACACGTTGCAATTTCGCGAGTCAAGAGGCAGCGCCGATCTTGCAACATCATGCGGGGCATGATGGGGATGATATGTGCGACCTTCCTATGAGAGTTAGCCACGCAATCGCATATTGTCTCGTTTTCTCTCAGCCCAGTCGATCATTTCCGTTATACTCGAAGGATTTGTGTCTGAGCGTGACCGACTTAATTCAGGAGTGGCCAGTCAGGTATACTGCCGTAATGACCTCGTCAAGTGGACAGATGCGCAGGAGTGCAAACAAGGGTGGCAACAGCACTGATGTACTGCCTACCAATGGATACATGCACCTGTGTTCAAACTACCTTCGCTTCCACAAGCGCTGAGACGCCGCATAGCGTGCGCGTCGCCCGCGCCTAATATGGCACTACCTTGGTCTACATCCATGAAACCACTGTCTCCTGACGTGCCCATGTTCGAGGCCTGCTTTCAATCACTCGAGCAGGGTTCTGCACGTGGCTGGACATAAGACAGACACGCATTCGTAGTCGGTGGTCAAGTTACAATTCGATCTTCTTTTGCAAGTGTCGTAACTCCTGCTTTGTTCCTGACAATTTCAACTTTGCACCACATTGAACCAAGAACACCCCACGTCAGGTACCTATTCTCAATCCATCGTCCTCGCTGAAATTGTACTCACACGATTCTCAAGCATCAAATCCCAGACACTTCTTCAAGCTATGGGTTGCGGAAGTTCCAAGCCCGAGTACGACCATGGCGCAACTTATGCCCAGCCGCCAAAACCTGTCGGAGGCGCGCCTCAGTATGACCAAGGCCCACCACAACAGTCTGCTGGGAAGAAAAAAGCTGTGAAAGCGGGCAAGAACCTTGGGCTACTGAGCATGCTTGCGGGATGATTTGGAATTGGGATCATAAGATGTTGAGATGAATCGCTCGCTTTTTTTGAAGACAATGCAGTAGATATGAAAGATAGTGAGGTTGGATGCATCACTGTTAGAGGACGAGCGGATCATGCCGCGAGACGTGTGACCCAGGACTCCCTAGAAAAATCTTCCTTGACCTTTTCTGCGACTTGTGGAGTCGGATAGCATGTATTTCTCATACCACGATGCTGTCCTGACCCTGACATTAAAGGCCGTCATTTACGCGATCCCGCACGGTCACAGCCACAGGCGACATGTCCCTATTCACGCAGTAGGCGAACTAGACCGTCCGGGCATCATCATCGTCTTGATAGCAGTCTGCTGCGTCATGAGTGCTTGCAATGTATTCCTTCAATTGGTTGCATCTCACTTACCTTTGTCTTCGTCCTTACCAAGCATCATGATGCGCCGCGTGAGCACCGCCCGTACATTGAGCGCCATTACGAAGAGCCATGCAGCTGTTAGCATTATTGCCATCGCGCTGGCGACCCACATGATGCCTTCACTGTCCAGTCGCTGACCAATGCGGCCTGTCGCAAGAGCCAGCATGATATTGGGAAAGACGATGGCCCACCAGACAAGATGGAAGCTCATACGACTGGTGCCTGAGAGTACTGCGATGAAGGAGAAACTGAAGAACCAGAAGCTGAAGGCCCACAGGAAGACGGCAGTGAGATCGGCAAGTACTGATAGCATGAGCAGAACCTCTCGCCTGTTCACGAAATATTCGAGTTCGCCTGAGGCGGCGAGGATGCCGCCGAAGTTGATGAGGGCAAGGCCTGTGAAAGCCGGTGGGCCGACCGCGATGAACATACCAGGTCGAAGATTTGGAGCCGGCAGTCCCAATGTCATCAGTCGGTACAGATAAAGCGGCAAGATCAAGAATGCGACCATCCATCCCATTCCCAGTAAGGTGATTCCCGCAACGACGATAGTCCAGCGACTAGAGATTGGCTGAGCAGGAGCAATGATACTTGCCAGCACAGCGCCCAGCAAGACGGGAAAGATCGGAAGTAGCCAAGCAGGCGTCATGCTCTGGATGGTCAAGCGATGTACTGGTGCACAGAACAGATAGAGGTACTGGAGGACAGCTAACATGAAGGCGACGGCTACGTAGATCCAGAATAGAACCCGGACTGCGACGGTGAGCCATGGTCCGCAATGCGGCGAGCCGAAGATGTGAACGCAAGCGAGCAACGTCGCGACTACGTAGGTATGTATCAGCTACTACCCAGTATAGAAAGACGGAAAGAAAATGCAACCAGACTCACAGCACAAAACTGCCGTCGGGATGAAAAGAGACTCGGTCGGATGCACGAGCGAGCAATGAAGCGTTCGCGGATACAAGACAAAGCGTGAAGCGATCAAGGCCAAGGCGATGATATACATAACAAGCGCCAGAAGGAAGAAGACTTTGCCAATGGTCTGAAGTCCAGTGAAGCGGTGCGGTGTGTCGGCGAAGAGGATAGCCATGCCTGCGGTCGACAGCGGAACTGTGAACCATGCCCAGGTGAAGCTATGCGAAATGCATCAGCGTAGAGCATAGTCGGCAGGGCACGCTGCGTACTGCTTCAAGCGGTCTTTCAGCCTGCTTGAGGGGACTTGAGCATTCTCTATCCACTGTGGTGCGCTTGCTTCAGCCATGGGAGAGGATGCAAATTTCATGATGATTTACAGGCTACGAGGTTCGTTGGGAGCCAAAGTTGCGAGTGAGGACTTAGCAGACTGAGAGTATCAGATGCATTCTCATAGAATCTGAGCTTATGGAGAGCTCCACTGGTGTCGCAATCACCTGATAGCTCAGGTGTGGCGAGACCAAAGCTGTTCTCGAAAGCTGTTTGCCAAACGCAAAATTGAGTACTAAACGCAAGACGTCATCTACAAAGTACTATAATGCCCAAGAGTTTTCTCTCAGACTTGCTTATATTCGGAAGCTATATCGTTCAAGATCAGGTAGGTAGCCAAGAAAGTACCTTAAAGCAGGAATGAGTTTCCGTGTGACCACAATAGTATGCAGACATCATTGGAGAATCAGCAATGACATGCTCTTCGTTCGCTCATATGCACTTATTCGAACTTGGACAGATGTAGCGAGCAAGATAAGATGCGTGTGATGGCGGAGCAATGTCATCTTTCGTGGCCTGAGAGTCAAATCAGATGGATGATTATGAGGACACTCGAAGCAAGAGCCAGACAGTTCTGTACACATACCCTTCATTATCATTGGGAGCATTGACATATGCAAACTGGCGAGACTACAGTGCGACGCCGACCTCTATGACACCTTCGATATTACATCGGACTAATCTCTTCTATGTATGATACTTCGCAGCGTGTTTCTAAATGTCATTGGATATGTCGAGCTGTTTCGCTGGACACTTCGTATAGTAGCACCTTGTAAGCCCGCTGCCCGCATGGAGCTCGAAAGGGTTGTACAGCACACAGCACAGCTCTCAGCTGTAGCGAGACATACTAGTCCACAAAAGGACGTTGCGTGACGGTTGCATGCATCTGTAACGTTTCTCAAAATAGCACGACAAGGCTGAAATGCAGCGAGCTTGGGTTACCGTGCGCGAGGCTGTAAATATCAGGCTGCGCGAGTTGGCGATCTCATCGCGACTCGATCGCCCACTGGAGCGTGCAGCTCTCCTCAGACCTACTGAGCATTTGCAAAGTCCGACACCATGGCTAACTATATCCACAAAGGGCTTAAATATGAGCCTATTGCTTTGGAGCTGGGCGATCTCCGACAAATCGAACCTGCGAGTAGGCCCAGCCTCGATACTCGCGGAGTGTCAGACGATAGCATGATCGAGCGTCCGAGCCTTGATGGCGAATCTCTCGTTCCACATGGAGAACCATCAACACCAAACCAAATGCTTGACGACAATGTGCAGAGTCGCGCGATGCATCTTCACGAGCCTTACGGAAGCCGCGACACCGTTTCAAGAGCTGGAAGGTGGGCGTCATGACCGCTGCAGCTACAACGTTGATCGTGCTTTTGATCAACAGCATCATCACCGTATGGGCGAGCACAACATATGGACTTCGCGACGGGATTGGGACTGCATACGAAAGGCTCTTGCGCCGTTGTCAGCTTAGGTCTTTTTGGCTACACCTTGGGATCAATGGTCTCAGCTCCATCCTTCTCAGCGCATCAAATTATACCATGCAGTGCGTCAGTGCGCCTACTCGTTAGGAGTGTGAAAGTGCGCACTCACGTGGTGATTGGCTGGATATCGGTATCCCGAGCATTCGTAATTTCTGGAGAATTGGTCGCCAGCGACGAATATTATGGGCGCTGCTGGCTTTGAGTAGCACGCCTATACACCTGCTCTACAATTCTTCCCTCTTTCAGACCAAGGACAACAACGTTGATTACCACCATGTCATCGCAGGCCGCAGATTTCTCGCCGATCACTACATCGCCGCGACCTCTCTAGGTTTGTCTATGCACGATCTTTACATGGCGAATCGTACATCGTACAAGAATCTTTCTGCTGAATTGTGCATTGAAACCTACGCCACCTTTTATTTGTCGGGCTATCGAGATGTCTTGATCATTATCGATGATATCGAGCGTGAGATAGAGCCTTGGCAATATCCGTTTGAGGCCGGCGATCCGTGATCTTGGTGATGGGTACGACGATCGTCGTCTTGGTGATGAGTTCAACGATACTTCCGTCCCTTTCTATTGGTAAGTATGTCCGCAATTTGTGACCACTGCTTCATTCTGACTTATTTTATCGAAGGATTTGTTTTAACAGCAGCTCATCCTGCGGCACTCCAGCTATAGCGAAGACCTTGATAAAACAACAAGACTGGAAGTTCAACGGCGTGAAGGTAGAGTACTGTCTGGCGGAAACTGTAGATGAGCATTGCAAACTTCAGTTCTCCCTATACTTGCTGGTCGCGGTAATCCTATGTAACCTGATCAAGTTCGCGACCATGCTTTGGGTATCCTGGCGACAGCGAGAGGCCACATTCGTTACCTTCGGGGATGCGCTTTCCAGTTTCTTGGACCGACCCGATCCAGCATCTGCGGATCGTTGTCTCGAGAGCTTTGGATCTATATGGATGATACCTAGACAGCATCGGCGCCTCCCTCGGTGGCCAGATCGACTCAACGTGGGAACGCGCCGCTGGAATCTAGGCGTTAGCCGAAGGAGATGGACCATCACCATCTTCTGCTTGGGTGCTTCTGTCGCAGCTAGTTGTGTTTGTCTCGGACTGGCTGTCGACGTAATGCATCGCGCAACGTCTGAAAGCATTCTCTCGCTGGGCTTCGGGACCAACGGCCTAAACAAGAACATGCAATTCTCTGTGGGTCAGTCTCAAACGGGCATTTGCGTGTGGTCCTTCCAGTGTTGGTTGCCAACTCGCCGCAGGTACTTGGAGCATATATTTATCTGATGTTCAATGCTCTCATCACGGATATGCTTCTCGCTAGAGAATACTGTGGCTATGAAACAACCCGAAAGACCCTCCGCGTCACGACGCCTTGTGCACAGCAGCGTACGACATACTGGTTACAGGTACCGTACGTATACGCCATCCCACTTATCGCGACGTCGGCGGCTCTTCACTGGCTAGTCTCGCAGTCAATGTTCCTCAACCTTGTCGTCACAGATGACGGTAAAGTGAAAAATGGAGACGAGCGCAATCTTGAAACCACCTATCTCATCGCGTTCAGTCCCGCGCCAATCTTAGTCATGATCATACTGCTCACGATTCTCACGGCGGTTGCGATCGCGGCTGGGTTCATGAAGCTCGGAGGAAGATACATGCCGGTTGCTGCAAGCTGCTCGCTGGCATTAGCTGCAGCCGCCCACCGACCAGAAGAAGATTACGACGCTGCTGTACTTCCAGTGAAATGGGGGAAGTGCCGAGCATGGGGAATGCCGAATTGGACATTGGTCATTGCTGTTTCACTAGCGAAGAAGTTGCAGATGCGGTCCCGGGACGGCGATATGCTGGAGCCGTCAAGCTTGATTAGATTGTGCTGGGCGTCTTGTGGTGTTCCTCGAGTCCAACCTTCCCCTTTGCAATGACGCCTTCAATTGTCTTTCTTGTAGCTAGATCACTTCGCGATACTAACTGTATTCCTTTATACATACCATTTCGCTTTTGTCTCGTCTCCTGATGTTTGTGATGTGTATATGAAAACTCAACATCGATCCATCCATCCAATTGTGTCTTCATTGACTCGTCGAGGTCTTTCATCCGCACGATATCATGACTCTTGATACTTTTTACTGATATCCTAACCTGGCACTGTACGAACACTCACCAGTAAGAAACGCAAACACCTTTAACAAGCACCCAGGCTTCATCAAAAGCCTCGACCAGATGCTTCGGCAGCGGTCCCTCCTCCAAGCACCCCAGATTCTCCTCCAGCTGCTTCTCGCTGCTCGCGCCGATAATAACAGCATCACCGCACTCCGTCTTCATGGCACTGTGGTGACTCGACCATCTGAGTGCAACCTCAGAAAGCGAATAACCATAGGGCTCGACAGCCTCTAAAAGCACATCAAGCGCATCGAAGTACGCATCGTTCCAGTAGCGGCTGCGGAAATTCTTGCCCTGCATCCTCCCCGGGTCATAGCGGCTGCCAGGCTCGTGCGAGGTAGTGTTGCGGTCGTACTTTCCAGTGAGCAGACCGCCAGCAAGCGGGCTGAAGGCGTAGAAAGATATACCGTACTTGCGTAAACATGGGAAGAGCTCGGTTTCGACGCTGCGCTGCAGAGCGTTGTAACAGCCTTGGTAGACGTCGGGTTTCTTCCAGCCGTAGCGGTCGCAGAGTTCGCATATCTGGGCGACTTCCCAGGCGCTGTAGTTGCTGATGCCGAAACGGGAGAAGTAGCCAGCTTTGTAGAGGTCGTTGACTGCTTCGAGCGTTTCTGCGTAGGGGGTGTTGTGCTGTTGTAGCGTTAGCTGTCGAGTATGGTGTGGCGAGCCAGCAGCAATGCTGCTAGGGTCATATTACTCACATCTGGTGCGTGTAGATAGAAGAGGTCGACCTTGTCAGATTTCAGCGCTTGCAGACTGTCCACCAGGCCACGCTTGAGATCTTCCTTGTTGTGTGAGTACTGGTAAGGCCCCATGCGACGAGGGTTCAGCTTGGTGTCCATGATAATGCCACGGCTCTGCCATTCAAGCTCGCCGAGGAGCGACTCTGACGCCCCATAGACACGGGCAGTATCTATTTCGTTGTGACCGTGCTTCTGGAGTGTGTCGACGATTGCAGTGACATCCTTGAGGTTGTGGACACGCGCTCCCTCCGCACCTGGATTAATGTTAGTTTTGAATCTAAGCCAGGCGAGATTTCGGTTCTGTTTGAATCAAGCTGATGAATCACCTTCTTTACCCAACGTCATTGCGCCGAAGACTACCTTGAGGTTCGTCCTTGCAGGGACAATGCGCACGGGAATGGGCGCTTCGTCAGCGGCTTCAGTCTGAGACCGAATGGTGGAAGCCATGTTGCAATTCAAATATGGCACTGGATCAGATCAGAATGAGACGAAACAGACAGATGCTATGGAAAAGGTGTGTCCATATAGTTGCGTTGCATATCTAAGCTGCTGCGGAGGTCTCGTTGTTGTTATACGTGCCCTCGTAGGAACCAGCTGACATTGCCACATCGCGAGTCCGAAAGACTGTAGCAACGGACGCCTCTCGGTGGTACTTGTCATCCGCGAGAGCTTGAGAAGTCGCAGCGATCGGTAGAGAAGTGGAACAGTGGCCAATTCCTTGTGCTGCGCAGTCGACTCTGAGTTTCAAACTTCCAATTCTTATACATACCCTTACAATTTAAGGTTAAAGCCTAAGCCCTGATCATGCTCCAAGATTCCTGAGCACAGATGCTCTACATATTGTAAGACTGCGTGGTGCCTATGCTTGCATTACATGCGTATAACAATATGCATGCTATGCTATAAGAACGCGATGTCAGTCTTCCAGATTTGGAGTTGCAGCCAGCTAGGGCAGTACATAAGAAGTTAGAAACGCGGCAGCGGCCTTGGCACTCGGGCAAGGAAGGAGTTGCTCGGGGCCGGATAGCAGTTGACCACCCGAGCTGTAACGACCCGAACACATTCGACCTCTATATGTAAGGTGCGATGCCGTACTACCAAGTCATGTCGTTTGCTCATCGCCTTTTCAATTCTCTTTGTGACACCACACTCTGACACCTCCAACTCTCCAACCATGCGTCTCTTCCTGCTGCCCGTCTCCACCCGCCAGTCGCTCATCTACTGCGCAAAAGCAGTTGAGCAACTCCCGCTCGGCGCCAAACCAAAGCCCGCCGACAAGATTGGCCGGAAAATCGCCGCGCAATGGGCTGCATGGGAGAAGAAGTCCAGCGGCTTCCAGAAGCAGGTCACCGTCTACGGCAGTAAACTCCTGCGACGCATCCCTTACAAAGAATGGGCTCTGAAGAGCCTCCCGCCCGCGACCGCGAAGCAACTGCAGAGCCTCGAGAATGAGAAGCCGCAAGTCGAATGTCTGTACCCGGCACGACTCCTGGATGCCGCCGGTGTGCACACCGCATTGAAGCAGCTGGCTGTTGAGAGGCAGTCATTCCATCGGAGACGCATGTGGCAAACCGCTGCCATAGCGCCATTCATGCTACCTTTTGCTTTCGTTCCTATGTAAGTATCCACAAGATGCCACTCATAGCCGCGACTGTGCTGATATATAAACAGGATGAACAAGCTGGTGCTGGGCTACATGGCATTCCGCACATGGTCGCACTACCGCGCACTCTATGGTGGCAAATACCTCGAAGCCCTGCTATCTCGGAATCGGATCACCCCAGTGGCAAGCCAGGAAATGGACGCCATCTACGCCACTGGCGTTTCAGTATCCGGCTCCGACGAGCGTCTCGAGCCTCAGACTGACAACGAAGAGGCTTTGCTGTTGGAGAAGTCCGACGCAAAACACATCGCGAAGGTGTTTGCACTGCCAGACTTGGAGGTTGAGATTACGCGGGCAATCGACCAGGTTGAGCTGATGGTGCACGGCGGAGCGAAGCGCGAGGGCGTGGCGACTGATGGAAATGCGACTGATGGAAATGCGACTGCTGAAGCTACGCTGAGCCCGCCGGCGGTGAAATTGTAGCGAGCAGGACGTTTTTTGCATCTCTGTTTTTTTTTTCCTTGAACATGCAGCGCGGAATTGTGCTGGCCTTACCTACAGCTTCGTGTACGCTCTATACCCAAAATGAAAGCCATTTACATTCGAAGCATCCTAGCATCAACCACCGCAATAATCCGTCTGCGATAGCGTCTCAGACACTAAGGTTCTCGTGACCGATCCACTGACAGCTTTGCAAAGGATCCAGTAGTTCATCGAGTCTAATAAGCTCAAAGCCGTATCCATTAGCGAAAGTTGATAGGAGATGCCCTCTCATCGGTCCGGAGATCTAAGAGTCCTCAGAAGGCCAGCCTCTGATTTCATGAGACTTCACCGCCAACGTCACAAGAACCTAGGCGGACTCTCAGCCTCGTCGCGACTTCCAAGCCTTCGTACCCATTCTTCACACTCGCGAGCAGCACATCAATCCGCTCACTTAGCCGTGTCAAGTTTCAAGCTCAATCGAATAGACAAAGATGAAATGCCTCTACATACATGACTGCAACTCTTTTCCCGACCGCACATGCTTATTCCTCATCACCAGGCTGAAACCGCCACCCGTCACACGTGCCAGCCACTTGCTCACCGGCCTTAGCGAGTCGTACAACAGCGGCAAGCCAGATTTCGTTTCTCAGATCCATCTTCCACGGTAGAAGATAAGGGAGTAACGACATGGCACGCCTCGACCCTGCTCGCAGCGCCCTGCTGTCCTACTCACATCTGCACTACCCGCGAAAAGTGCCCGCCACCGCCAGCAAAGTCCCAACAAGCGGCAGCATCGACCTGGCAAAATGCAGCAAACTCCATCGCTTTACCAGCCTCTTCACTTCCAATATGTCCACCGCATCCGCCTTCTTATCCTCCTCTTGCTTCAGCAGCCTGAACAGCTCACTGTTAGTTCCCTCCATGACCGTCCAGGTGAACGGTGCAATCGCAATCGTGGCCAGACCGGCGCAGACGAAAACCCTCCACGACTGGCCCGTGGCGTACAGCTGGGCTGATGTGGCGGCGTGCAGCAGCATGGTGGTCACCGCTATGCTAGGCATGATCAGGTGGCCGTAGTGGTACATGCGTGACCATTGGCGGAGTAGCTGCGTTGCTTCTGTGGAAGTGTCGAGAAGGACAGGTACGGCGATTAGGGAGAGGGATGTCATTGCGCCTGGTGAGAACGGTCAGTCTCTATCGGTTGCAGTGTTATTGCTGTGATAAATGTAGTCTAAGACACGAAGATCTCACTCGCCTGTCAAAAAAGCACCAGACAAGGTGGCTGCGACTTGCATGCCTAGGTAGGCCATCGCTTCTGGCGTGGACGTAGTTTTTACAGCAGATCGTACTTGGTGTCAAGAAGCTTCTGGCACAGCAATAAAGATACGACGAGATGATGAGCGAGCAAGGAACAGGTTCAGTGTACAGAGCAAAGCTAACGCCTCCCAATGCTTATCATGGTCTTTACTACCCGGCCCGAATAGTCCGATATTGCCAATCTCCCGACCCAGCATGGTTGCACGAAAGGCAAATCCATCCAAAACATGCCGAAGCAAAGACAATGCAATCGGAAATCTCCCGGGCGCGCCTGCTTACGGTTGTCCAATCGCGTGAAGCAAATCACTATATCGAGTCGAAAGCATGCGAACAAAACCAACCATAAGGCATGCACGTAGGGTCCTCCGAGTCGTAAAAAATCAGCCGCACGCCGGTGAGGCCATCTCAATAACTTTTGAGCCGATCGATCATATCCAACGACAAGACCCGCAGTTTGCCCATGAGCGCAGCATCAAGCTGGTTGTACATGGCTGCCGAAAACGGCAGAGCGCAACTTTAACTTCCCCCGTCCGTCTCTTCGGCCTCAGCCCGCGCCCTGAGCTTCAAGGACGTTTGCTCCATCAGCTTGCGTACACGGTGCGACTCGATCAGCACAGCTTGCGCAGCAGCTCGATTTGAATCTTTCGTTTCAGCCTTGTCTGATAGCTTTGTCTGTGGTCGCGAGAGCTGTGCTTCTTGGTGCACGGCAGCATTGTACCATCGCAGCGCTTTAAAGACGATCAGCGCAATCACTACCAGCTGATAGCCATCTTGTGAGCAGGAGCACTCGAGCATTGCGCTCGCAGCTTCGATGATGGCGCCGTTCTGCGCGATGACGGCTGGTAGGTGTGCGGGAGGTGCGGTCGCTTGGTGGCAAGAGGAGGGCGAGTAGTGTTTTAGCAGTTCGAGAGCGCGGATGAGGCAGGATGGGGAGGGTTTGGCCGATGGCTGGGCGGCTTGGTAGGAATGGAAGTCTGTCCTGGAGCCACACGGAACTTTTGAACTGGGCTCTTGCAAGAAGTCTGCAAAGAGATCGCAGGTGGTGCCATCCATTTGGCTTGTAAAAGCGTCCAGGTTGAAGTCGGGAGCACTGCTGTCGAAGTCGGAAGAGAATAAGCCTGGCTTAAGCATGTCGACGTCTTCAGGGATCGGCAAATAGTCGCTGATGTCACTGTCTGTTATGGTGGAAGTAGAAGCGAATCCTGGGTCGAACGAAGACAGCATTTCTTGGGTCGAAAGATGGTGATTTTGTTGTGACATTGTTTGGATGTTATATGGCGATAGTGAGGGAGACGGCGGGGCGTTGGTGTTGTTCGTGGTGGTATTGGCAGAGTGCCATGAAGGCGTTGGATACATGACGGCCTGAGGAGCAACTCGTGCTCGCGACGTCCCATTTGTTTGCGTTGCAGTATGCAGCACTTCGAATTCATGCGGGTCGGCGGCGTTATTAGTCTTCTGATCATTGGCTTACGGCCGCCTCGTTTCGCTGCCACGTATTCGCAAGGCAGACCTCGCTTTGCACAGCGAGCACATGTTGGCTTGTCACCAGAGCACTTCAGCTTGGAGAAGGCGCACGAGTGACAACTGGTGCGCATCTTGACCTGCTCTGGTGCTGGCGTGCATCCGCGACTGGACATGGCCGGGGTGGGCGGCGATCTACGGGATATTGACATGATCGGTTGAAGGTCCAATGGTGGAGATGCAGAGCAGACTGCGGTCTAGGCGGCGTGGCGAAGCAGAGACGATCAATGGTGTTGCAGGTATCAAGGACAATGCAGATGAAAGGGCTTATGGATCGGCCAGCTTCGACCTTCTCGCGTACCGATGATGGCCATTTGAACGATCACAGCAAGTGGTTGCTTGGAGAGCCGTCGGGAGGATGCGAAAGATGGCATAGGGAGCTGAACTCTCCCACCGCGCTTTGCCCGCAGCAGGCGCCTGTGGCGCGTGCAATGGTATGAGCTTCTCGCAGCGAATATGCGCATAAAGGCAGCGTGGTATGAGCTGCTATGTTTATCCGCAAGCTGAAGCAAGACAACCACCCACAGCAAACAGCGGTCTCGTATCAGCCCCGCTACGCCTTGCTACGCCATGTGCCAGTGCCACCAAAGGTACTACGCTGTACAGGGGACGCCACAAGGCGCGGAGCCTTGGTTGTGTTACCGACCTAGCACGTTGCTTGCTCCTACCGTGCTACCGGCGAGATCGATGTTGTACCAAGCTCGTCAAGCAAAACCGCTTGAGCAGCCTAAGCTTTCACAGCCATCGCTTAATCTCGTCGAATGCTCCAGCACGATGCCAGCATTGCGATGCTTTCGAGCCGGTGATGGCGCGAGAGGTTGCTAGCTGAATGCAAGTCATTATTTTTGAGGCGTCGTAGCGTTGGACAACAAGACGACCGGTGAGCTTTAAGGCCTTTGTCTGCTAGAAGCTTGTGCTTTTGTGCTGATGATATCCAGTCTCTTCGACTCTGGCAAACTGGAGATGAGCTGAGGTCAAGAGAAGAAAGTTAGGGTTGAAGTCAATTTGCGCAAGCAGGGTCTGGTGTTAGTGAAGCAGACTTGCCAACGACTGCATGCGAACGTGTTGTATAAGATGTGCAAATATGCGTGGACGTTTCAATGCACGTGTGTTCTTGTCAGAGACTAAATTGTATGTCTTAAATACTACACCACTCATTCAGCAACAGAATAGTTAACGATGAGAGACCACATGAGTATCCTGCTCGGAAGAGGCTGGCCAATCTGCAAGCTGACGGACGGTATTGCTCAGTGTACGTCAGAAATCACTCATCATGATCGCAATCAGTGACAATCATTGATACCATCTATGAACCAATTTACGAAACTAGAAACATGCCACTCGAATCCCCATCATCAGCAACAAGAGATTTTCCCCACCCCAATCTCACCATTTTCCACCCGTCAGCTGTAGCTCTCATCCAACCAATTCTTCAGGTCTCCAATAGTCGGGTAGTCCAAGAAGAGACTTCCGCCGACTTTGACGTCCAGCTCGCTCTGAAGCTTCTCGGAAATCACCAGCGACATCAAACTGTCAATTCCCAAATTAGCAAACTCCGCATCATCTTCCAAGTCGGCAATGTCCAGTCCAGCTTCCTTGGCGATCAACGCAAGCGCTTTGGCTGTAGTGCTGTCGGCCGCTGGCATTCCCGTGGGAGCGGGCGCTGCTGCAATCTCAAGTTTGACTGGCGGCGCAGGAATCGCAGCGGGCAGATTGATGGGCAATGGGGCGGTACTCTTGACGGCCAGCTTCGGAGCAGTAACTGAGGAGGTGACCTTGGGATTTGTCTCATGTACGACCTGCTTGTCCGGCGGGGAGAAGAACTTGTTTAGCAAGATGCGCGGGAAGCAGCGGAACTGGATGCCACCGACCATACCAACGATGGCGTCGTCTTGCATGATGTAGACGTCTCCGCTATACACTGTCGGGTCGTCCTTGCTTGGAATCATCTTCACGTACGAGCGGTACTTCTGCCCTGCAACGAGAGGGCGGGCAAACCGCATTGAGTCCCAGCCGGGTGTGACACAGTAGTTGTTTTGGGTGTCGATGACATCAGAGCAATTCATGACGAAGCCCGCAAGATGGGCGACGCTGTCGATGAAGTAGGGTGCCACGGTCCAGACGCCACTCTCCTTGACGGTCAACTCGATGTCTGCGTAACGCCTCCAGTTCGTGAACTACAACGGACTTCATGCCGCGGTACTTGTCTGCATAGTCAACCAGATTGGAGGCGAAGAGGTATATGCCATGTTGCGCGTGAAGCGACTGGCGATGCCTTCAGCGGCCATACGCTCCAGTGACTCCATGCGACCTTGCACAAGGTGCGTGATGGAGTCCCACGATGATAGCCACTCAGAGGCAGTGCCGTAGAATAGGTTGGCAGTGGCGAAAGGTTCCTGAGTGTTACCATCGTTGTCCACGCACTGCCAAGTGAGGTTGGCCACACCTGTGGTGATATCATCAGTAGCAATTGTCACACGGAACAGCTGAGGCGATTGGGTATCGCTTTGAGCAACAAGGCCCTTCGTCACGTTTTTGGCGACGTTGATGGCGGGAGTCTTGCCCTTGGGACTCAACTTGCGGGACAAGTATTCGCCGAGGGTGTAAGCAATGTCGGCGTGAATAGACTGGGGATGTAATTAGCATGACAAGTAATGTTAAGGAGACAAAGTGGAATCTTACCGATGTGACAACGCCGCAATTGTTCATGCGATGGCCGTTGGCGGCGGCAAATAGATCTGCCTGCATGATATCGGACTGCATCGTGACCGAGCCAGCATTACCGTGGAAAGCCTGTTCAGTGATCTGCTGCACAGTCGAGGTCTGAATCTCGATTTTCGGAAGGGCGCGAGCCGAAGTCGAAGCAAGACCAGCACTTTCAGCATCATAGAAGTCGTTGCCCTTGGTCAGGCACCAGTTACCCTTGTAAGGAAGCCAGTGGTTTTTGTCGTTAAAAGCATAGGTAGGCAAGTCGAGAAGGCGAAGCCTGCTCTCGAATGCGCTGTGGAACTCGTTCCAGTCGACGGAAGACCAGTGAGGTGGAGTGCAGCCATGCTCTCTGCGATCGTCTTCCAGCTGTCCTCACCACGACGAAGGGATGGGACTACCAGAGCAGGAGATTCGATGATGGACTTGACAAAGCCAGTGCAGACAGGGTGTGGGCCGATCTCAATCCACACCGTCTCCTCGCTGATTGCGGAGATCTGGCGAGCATTGTCCAGCGCAGACAAGAAGTCGACTGCTTCCCTGGTGGATCGGCGAACATAGGTGGCGTTGAGAGTCTTTCCATCAAAGATGACTTTGCCGAGCAAGGGCGAGATGACTGGAAGCTTGGGCTCCTGGAAGATGACACCAGTCTTCGCAACGGCCTCGAAGTCGTCGAGAATGGCATCAGTTTGCTCCGCGTGGAAGGCATAGGCCACATCAAGCTTGATGCAGCGTAGGCCAGCTGCTTGCAGTGGCACAGAGACGTCTTCCATCTCTCCCTGGGTGCCGCTGAGCACAGTGTCGACAGGGCCATTGATACAAGCGATAGTGTAAGGCTTGCCGGCGCAATTCTCAGCGATCTGAGCGAGAGATGCGCGAACCGCCATCATTGTATGGCTTCCGATCTTGCATTTGTCTTGCAACATCTGAGCCCGACGACCGACCATGGAGATGGCTTCATTAGCAGTGATGACACCTGCGACGTGCATAGCAGCATATTCGCCTAAGCTGTGGCCCACGACGATGTCGGGCTTAACTCCGAGGGAGGCCCAGTACTTGGCCAGCGCCATCTCGGTGCGAACAAGAGCGAGCTGAGTAACGACAGGAGAGTGAGCATGGTCCTTCTTGTTTGAACCATCGAGAGCGGGAACGAAAGATGGGAAGCCTTGGCCGCGGGCGAGCGAGTCGAGATGGTTGATCTGTTCACGGAACACGGGCGAATCGCGATAAAGCTCCAAGTTCATAGACTTGTAAGAGGCGCCTTGTCCGGTGAAGGTAAAAGCAATGGGAGGGTTACCCGACTTTCCAACGGACTTGAGCGAGTCAACCTTCTCGAGGCGAGCCTTGAGCTGCTTCTTGAGCTGCGCTTCATCGGACGCGGCAACTGCGACGCGGAAGACGTGGTGGTAACGGCGTGCCGTCGTGGTGTAGGCAAGATCGGCCAGGTTGATACCGGGATTGGCTTCGATGTGCGCGATCAGACGCTCTATGTTGGTAGCCAGAGAGACTAGTCTTGGCAGATACGGCGATGATGTGGGTCTGACGAGGGTCAGCTTCCAGGATCTTGCGGTCCGGTGCCTCCTTCAGCAGCATAGTAGTGTTTCCTCCAGCGGCACCGAAGTTGTTGATGGCTGCGATCCTCTTGTGGCCTTTGACGTGGGGCCACTCTGTCTGCTCGAATGCAATATGGAGGTTGCGCTTGTCGAAGTCCTTGGGAAATCTGGGATTGATCTCTGTCTTGATGCCAATGTGTGGCGGGATCGCGTTCTTCTGAAGCATAAGAAGAACTTTAATCAGCGCAGTCGTGCCAGCGGCAGACTCGCTGTGCCCAACATTCGACTTCACGGCCCCTATATGCATGCCCTGATCCTTGTTGCGACGCTTTGCGATCGGAGCGTAAACATCCATGATACCCTGCATCTCCTCATGGTCACCCGCCTAAGTGCCGGTGCCGTGAAGTTCGACATACGATACATCGAGCGGATCAACGCCTGCCTGGCGAAGTACTTGACGAGCAAGGTAAGCTTGGTGGCCAGCGTGAGGGTGAGTGATGGAGACAGCATCAGCAGAGTGATTGGTGCCAGCCCCGAGGATGACACCGAGGATGTTGTCATTGTCAGCTTCCGCGTCTTCGAGTCTCTTAATGACCACAGAGCCGACACCGTCAGCGCGGCAGTAACCGTCAGCGGTAGCATCCCAAGTCTTGCATGCGTTGTGGCCTTTGGTGAGAAAGTGGCCGTTGCAGAGACCGGCGAAGCCATCAGGATTGGTCAGGACGTTGAGGCCTCCAGCAACTGCCATGTCGACCTCGCCATTCCAGAGTGCCTGACACGCCACCTCAATTGCAGCAAGACCAGAAGAGCAAGCAGTATCAACACTGTAGCTCGGCCCTGCAAATTTGAAGAAGTACTTGATGCGACCAGGTCCAAATGCACGGCATCCGCCGGGAATATAGTAGGTGCTAACCTCCTGGCCTTGATTGACCTCACGGTAGTCGTCAGCAGCTTGGCCATACCAGGTGCCGATTCGCTCGAGCTGCGTCCTAGCGGTACGGTTGGCGACGTAGCCGGCACGCTCCAGAGCCTCGTAAGCTGTGACGAGAGCCAGGCGCATTTGTGGGTCTACGACCTGAGCCTCCCTGGGAGACATGTTGAAGAAGGGTGCATCGAACATGCCTGGCTCGTCTATGAAGCAGCCGTACTGGGTCATGCTCTTATTTAGGTCTTTTCCGGTGGGGTCGTAGTGGGTGTCAATGTCGAACCTGTTGGCGGGGATGCGCTGGGAGACATCCAAGCCATTTTTCAACACTTCCCAGAACTTCTCGGTGTCTGTAGCACCTCGCGGAAGTCTGCAAGACATTCCTACGATCGCAAGCTTGGATTGAGCTGTGGTGCGAGGAGCATCGTCGGTGGGATCGGCTTGGAAAGCCCAAGAAACGAAGTTGGGCGTAGTGGTCTCCATCGTGGGCAAGCTAGCTTTGAACGCAGCGCTCAGGTCGCGGAGCGGGATAGAGTTACCAAACGAATACAAGCTCACTGCAGATGCGCAGTTCCTCTTTGCATTAACGACCAAGCCGGTGATCACTGAGTCCCAGCGGAAAGCTTGCATGAGAAGCTCGGACACAACAGCTTCGAAAAGCTCCAGCTCGCTCTTCGCCTGGTAAGGTAGGCCAGTGCTGATAGAGTAGACGGGAATGACTGGCCGGACTTTTGTGCCAGGTGTGATCAATGCGAGACTGTCGACGATCTTCTGGGTGTCGCGCTCACCATGGATGTGCGGCGCGTGGCAGAGACCGCCATACACAGGCAGCGGGATGAGCTTGGCCTTGCGAAAGAACTCCGACTTGTTGAAGAGAGTCTTCAGTCTCGCGGGAGGTCCACTCACTGTCACAGAGGTGCGGCTGATGGCACTGATGAAGACTTTACCGGTGTCTGGTACCTCGTCTGTCGTCTGCTGAGCATTGAGTGCGTTTTGCGCAGCTGCTTGATCAACATCATGCACGACGTAGGCCCAGGTGTCAGGACTCTCGGACACATCGCGGACTTCGAGGTTCTCAGAAATGCTCTGGACATGGAGTCCGAGACGGAATGCAAGCCTCACAGCATCAGCGCCAGCGAGCGCCAGATCGGCTCTCGTGGATGACAGAGACACTGCAGTGGAAGAAAGAAGGCCGATACCGAGGCCGCAGAGAGAGATGTTCTCGAAGTCACAGAGCTCATCGGGATGGTCCTCAACGTATCTGTCATCTTAGTATTAAAACGTGCAGAGATATCTTCACAGAGTGTTCACCTACCGAATGTATGTTGCAACTTGAGCGACAGTGAGCAGAACGCCGTCAACAGCGCCGCAGAGGAGACCTTCGCGAAGCTCGGTAGCCTCGGCCCAGCTAAGAATGGTTGTGAAAGGAGGGATGAGCTGTCTGAGCTCGGCTGGCAGAGACTGGACCTCGTTCTTGATGGCCCATGTAGCTTCGCTGAGAAACTGAGCCAGGATCGGGTGCTGTCTTCCCTTGCTGTGGTTGTGTAGGCGCCTGAAGAGGCTCTGCAGGTCCTCACGAGGAAACTCGTTGCTGAAGTAGACGACGTCCATAGTGCTGGTAAGAGACTCTGAATCGGATACCGTGGAAGAGGTGTAGATGGGCATGAAGACTGCTCGGATTAGAATTGATGAAGCCCGATCTTGGCACTGCTTGGAGTTCTGACGAAGGTAGTCGATGCTGGAGTCGTGAGCTGGTTTGTTGTCTATTGCAACACGGCGAAGAGCTGCCATTTGTAGCATGACCTCCAAGCCTACATCGCGGCACGACGGCCAGACGTTGACGGCGTTGTCAACATAGCAAACCTCTTCTTGGCTACTGTCTAGCCCGACCACAAATGCACCGAACGCTGCCGGTACGGAACAGTGACAAACAGATACACAGTGCTTACCTCACCGCTCAAGCCGTATTCAAAAAGCGCCCCACAAGCTGAAACCGGGAGCCGGTGTTGCGGGTGGAACGCCAATACCAGGCCGGACGGCAGTCACACCGTATCAAAATCACGCGCGTAGCGCGTGATGCCAATTGCCAGGTCGGGCAGGGTGCCTGATCTGCATACACATGGGTGGAATGTAGGAACAGATGCGTGAGGTCACTAGTATCACAACTGTTAATTCAGCAGCACGGAACCCCAAGACTGGGCTGCAAGTAGCATGAGAGGCATGGTAAGGCGCCACAAGATCTTGTCGACACTTGCCAAGCGCCCACTTTCACTCTCACGAGAGGTCATGAGACAGCCATGGTTGATGTCAGCTCTACAAGACCTCACCGGGTCCTACCCGCACTCCAAGACCTTTTGAGCCGACGCTGAAGATTTCTACACCGGTCCGGGAAAGCCGTATTCCATGCTGGGAGGCCGTATCTCGCATGAGTCCTAACATAGTCCACGCACACTCACTTGGCAGGTACCGGCAAGTTGGACTTCGGATTTCGGGGCGAATCTCCAATTCTTGGTGGCACGGTGCAATGGTACAAGGCTGACCGCTTTGGCAGCAAACACAGAGCGCGGAGGCAGACTCCCTCCAAGCTTGGACACGGCAACCATTCCATAAATACGGGAGTCTCTCGAAAGGTGTTTCGCCGGATTTGCGGTTTGAGAAAAAGCTTGACAAAAGCGGCCGAAATTGATCTCTCCGATCGACAGAGGCGACAATCTTCAAAATGGACGACGACAAGGGCGGCTACCGACAAATTAACAAGTCGCTGAACAGCTGCGCATTTGACGATTACCTCAAGGGCCAGACTGCGAGATTGCCAGAACTGGCAAATGTTGAACAGCTTACACCGAGAGTTCTTCGGATACTAGGTCAGAATCCAGGGAAAGTAAGTTTTGAACTCTTGCAGGCGGGCGACCAAGATGGACACTGCGTCTGATATTCCTCTACAGTTCACATTCCAAGGTACCAACACGTACGTGATCGGAACCGGGCGCAATCGACTGATCGTCGACACCTCCGGGGAGAGCCAGAATGGGCTGAACTGGTTGCAACCACGCTCAAAGCCATGGACATCAATCTCTCGCATGTGTTACTAACACATTGGCATGGAGATCACACTGGCGGCGTTCCTGATCTTCTTGCGATGTACCCACACCTCAAAAATGCAATCTACAAGAACAGTCCCGATAGAGGTCAGCAGGAGATCACCGACGGACAGGTCTTCCGTGTTGATGGTGCCACTGTGCGTGCTATTCATGCACCAGGACATTCGGAGGACCACATGTGCTTCGTTCTCGAGGAGGAGCAGGCTATGTTCACTGGCGACAATGTCTTGGGCCACGGAACCAGTGCGGTGGAGGATCTGGGCGTCTTCATGGCCAGCCTGGAGAAGATGAAGGAGCAGAAGTGCAAGACCGGGTACTCTGCACACGGCGCCACGATCGCTAACTTGCCGGTCAAGATCGCAGGGGAGCTGAATCAGAAACTGCGTCGCGAAAGACAGATCTTGCAGGCGCTCAGTCAAGTGTACAACCGAGGCGAGAAGTCGGCCACGGTGCCGAAGCTTGTGGAGGAGATGTACGGCAATTCGCTGGACGCCCAAACACGCAGTCTTGCATTGGAACCGTTCACAGCCGAAGTTCTGCGGAAGCTAGCTGGCGACGGGAAGGTGGCTTTCCAGATGAGAGGCGGTAAGAAGCAGTGGTACGCTTTGGACGCTGTGCGGCATAGCACGACGATAGGGTTCGCGGATACCAGGGCGCCCTCGATGGTGTCTGCTACGGTGGAACAGCTTGCGGCGTGAGAGGAGGCTGGGCTTGCATTGCAGGCAGCCAGGTGGCGCGCTATATGCCTTGGGTTTTGTTCATCAGGAGTTCGGATTAGAACATGCAATTGAAAGGCGTCGCTCGGTACTACCATCCGGTACATGATACCCACGAGCGTTGTGATACGTGACAGCCGCCTGGAACTGGAAAGATGCACGGAGTGTTTGTGGGCAAGGTGTTGGAGCACCAGCTGAAGTCGGCAGCACAAAACACCCGATCCGGAATGCCGATGCCGAAGGTGGCCACAAGTCTGCGTGCGACATTGCCAGGGTGGCGCTGTGCTTCGGACAATAAATAATGGTGTCACGGACTTGGACCCAAGATGCTCGGCTCTACCTTACCTGCCGCTACCTCCCACACCTCCCAAAACGTGCTCAGCTGGGGACAACGGTGCCTAATGTTAGCAGCAACACGCTCTCTGTGCCACTGGCCCGCGTGTCAACAGGCGCCAATGCGGCTGCATGTATACTCGCCGGCGTGCCATTGCGATGCAATCAACCCGAGGAGGAGCACGTCGCACTCTATATCTACCCACTGACGAAGAGGAAATTCAATCGCAATGTTCACCTGCTCATATCACCACAAGCCAGTCTCTAGCATCGACAACGAAGCCAGCCATGGATCTCGTTGCAAACTCTTCTAGCTTGCAATACGGCTCCCATGTCACCATGTCGTACGTTGCGGTAGGAACGACTGCAGGCTCCCGAGCTATCGTCGCCTTGTCCCCAATCATGCTAAGTGGCTTGACCACGATGTGCTTTGGTCTTCTCGCATACCTGTCGTACACCCCCAAACCGATTCGAGAGCGCCGGCGTTCACGACAGACACCACGCCTTTCATTGGCTCATGGAAATTTTTCACTCAGAAGATGTAAGAATACTCTGCTCAGACTGATCTTAACGAATGCCGATTACTAACAATTCCATACAGGGGATTCTGGAGAAGCTGCGTCGCAGAATCCGCAACAGGCAACTTCAGCTTCTGGCTCGGCAAGAACCATGTCGTTGGTGTGTCAGGCGAAGCCGCTCGCAAGATGTATCTTGATGACCGTCGGCTTCACTTGATCAAAGGCATCACTCTCATCGGACACGGTCCCGACTTCATCGACGGCCGCTCGACAGTCGTTCACGACATCTGGAAGGGTGCCGGCTCGAGCGGCCGCACTTACGCTCAGCGCCGCCTACTCGACTTGCAGCGAAACGTGAACCTCACCAAGCGTCTTCCTCGCGTGACTGCAGATGCCCGCAGAGCCTTCGAAAACCTGGCCAATAATGCCAACAGCGTGATCAACCCTTGCAAGACTTGCTACAACATTGTCGTGCAGCAGGGCACCCGCGTCGTCGGGTCTGACGCCATTGCGGATGACCCAAAGTCCATGGAAGCTCTTCTGAGATACATGCCGATCCTACAATTCACGAGTAGCTTGCACCTACTCGCCTTTCCGTGGCTTTCCTATCTCAGTCCTTCCTACTGGAAGCGCAAGTACGGACGTTGGGGTGTGACAGCTCTTGACAGCCCCTCGTCGACAAGCGTATGGCACCAGGTGCAGATCGTGTTGACGACGCCTTGCAGACATTGATCGATGCGGGCGACAGCAGAGACTACATCACCAACTTCATGATCAGCATGCTTTTCATCGCCGGCGCCAACTCCGGTGTCATCTCTGGGTCAATGCTAAACATCGTCGCTCATCACGCCGACTGGCAGGAGAAGATCTACCAAGAGATCAAAGCCTCAGCCGCAAAACACTCCAAGAATCAGAGCATGTCGCTCGTCGATCAGCTCGACTCCTTGCCACTTGAAGGGTGGGAGAAGATGTCTGCTTCTCTTGATCTCTGCTACACCGAGGCCATCCGCATGTGGGTCGCTTTTCCCATGGGCCGCTTCAACGATACTGGCGATGCCATTCCCATCCCCGGCACCAATGAGGTTATCCCTGCCGGCAGCTTTGCCTGCTACAACACCGGTGACGTCCACTACAGCGAAAAACTGTATCCCAACCCCATGAAGTGGGACCCTGAGCGCTGGCAAGAAGGCCGCCAGGAGTTCAAGCAAGAAGCTTATGGCTGTAAGTATCGATTTCGCCTATGGAGTGCGACTGTCGCTAACTTTCTTTCCGCAGTCACGGGTTGGGGTGCCGGTCGCCACCCTTGCATCGGTATGCGCTGGGCTAAGATCCAGCAGAACATGCTCCTCGCTTACGCTCTTGCCATGTACAAGTGGACTGGCTGCGATGCCAACGGAGAGCCGATTTCTATGTTCCAGCAACCCACGCACGCACTGGATCACCTTGCGCCTAAGCTTCCTCAGGGCACGCACTGCAGGTTTGAGCCAAGAGAGGAGGCTTAGAAGCCATGTACTAGAGGTGTGTACATACCTGTAAAGAAAGAATGCGAGGGTTGCAGATGTTTGTGAGAAGATGTTGGTCATTGCGAGTGTACGTCCTTAGATGAGTAGGCGATTGCGATGTCTGCTGGAATGGATCGGAGATGCTTCGATAACGCTCAAACGATCATAGCTATATTTTAGGCCAATGTCAGTTAGGTAGAGAACTCCCGTTTTCAAGGCCAATGAATTTGTGCCCGTCGAAGCTTCTCTTCCCACCAAAAATGAACGCGCGACCGTTCAATACCGAGGGACTAGGTTGTATTGCAGACATCTCGAGACCACCAAATGGATTGACGGGCAGCAGTGCCTAGGTTTGCACTTGTGCTTGATCACAAGAGGCTTGTGCTTCGTCAAAGACTGTTCATTCGACCGCGCTGCTGAACCATGGTGTTGTTTTCAGAAAAGGATTTGAATTGGGAAATGTAGATCGGCCCGATACCGGTCTGCGACCTGGCGAAACGACCCGACGCTGCCCTTGCGATACCCTCCCTCCGGTCTCCCGTAATACACCTCACAACACGTCAGCGACACAGAGCGTACATGTACATACACATGCATGATATGCAACAACATTGGAGTCGAGACCGGCGGTGTTAGTAGGGTTAGGGTGAGAGGCCTTGGTTAATGTTCACGACGAAGAATCGAGCAGAAGGGCCGTAGAATACGGTAGATGGAACTTGTGAGTATCGTATCGTGACCTGATTGTAGATATAAACAGATGCGGTGGGCTATACTGGTCAAAAGACGAGCTTTGACTATTACTTTCTTACAATCTCAGCGCAAGAGTTATTCATTCCATGAAGATCCCATTTTTGCATCAGGGAAGCCACTTGAGCATTGGAAGCGATCATCGGCTATGGGACCTTAAGCACATCAAAACAGCCACAGAGACACCCAAACTGCACCACACAAGAGCAGACCAAGCAGATTCCAACTCCACATGGAATCGCCTGTCTTGCTGCCGTCAACAAACCCATCGACAGCCTTACCGTCCCGGACATATTCCTCAACTCAACCGATGGTCATCCTGACTAGATGTCAACTTCAGATATTATTGCAACGCCGCTCGGAATTACTTACATGCTCCTCTTCGTGTCGGCGAAATTCTCATGATCTCCTACAAGGTGTTTCTTGTAGAACGGATCTTGCTTGATGCGCTTGTACTCCTCTAGACTTTCGAAGAAGACTTGGCTGAAGCAGCCAAAATCCGCGATATTGCACATTTGCGGGTCGACGAGCTGGCTCATCAGCGCTCTCGCGGCACTTTGGTTGTGGATCTTAGCGCTGTGTCAGCAACTGGGTTCGGCATGAGACATCAACATCTAGGGTCAAACTACCTGTGTCCACCGCTTGATGCCATACTTGACCATGAGGTCTTTGGTCATCGGAGCGGATACATTGACCATGTGGTTCCGGTAGGCCTCTTCGCTCATGCCTGGCTTCCGGTAACCACATATCGTAAGACAAAGGTACTTCTTCTTTGCTGAGCGTTGCGCGTCGGTGTCCATGCTGATCTTTGCAGCTCAAACGGAAGAAAGATGCTCACGCGAAAATTGTACTCACATATTGCTCGTCGCTCCATCGGAACGAAGCTTTACTGGCCGAGGTACGCTTCCGAGTTCTCTCACGGTCGGGTCCAGATCTGATCTCTGGCAGCAAACATTGTGACGGAGGATCGGCCATGACCTATCAGCGCCGGTACGGAGTGTTATGCTTATATCTACCGGAGGATCCGCAGATGCTTAGCCAGCTTGCGTACCACGACACTACCGGTGCATGCTGTTCAGCCCTTGTGGCGTATTTAGTGGAACTTAGGGATTCCGGTTGATGGTACCAATCATATTCGTGCCGGGCTCGGGAAATGCGGACATCCGATACTTGTCGCACGACCCGAGCAATACACCAGGCTGGACCACACGATGTACCTCAGCTGCACCTTCAAAGATTTCGCGGTCACGAATGGTATCTGTCCTTTTCATCAACATCAAACACCAGCTGGATCGAAACACTGACACCTGTCCCGGCTTGCACCTCTGCAAATTACATCGACATCAACGTTCGTCCCGTTTGATCGACTATAACAACGTTCAATATGTCTGGATCGCAAGACCCTGAGACCATACCACCCACAGATAGGGATGGTCCACCACCCATGGAAAAGGAAGACACTACTGTCTATCCTAAAGGTGTCAAATTCGCTATGCTCATGTCTACACTTTTCTTGAGCGTATTTATGGTATCTTTGGTACGTCTAAGCCACACTGACCTTATCTGCGACATGTTGTCGAGGGTCGAGATTAACCTTTCTGTAGGACAAACTGATTATCTCGACGGCGATTCCGCAGATCACGAATGATTTCAAGTCACCGAACGATATTGGTTGGTATGGTACGGCGTACTTGCTTACCAACGCGGCCTTCCAATTACTGTTCGGAAAATTATACAAATTCATGCCTATCAAGACTACATTCTTAGGATCGATCCTGGTGTTCATGGTTGGATCTACTATTTGCGCCGCTGCTCCTAGCTCGATCGCCTTCATCATCGGTAGAGCAATTGCCGGGATTGGAGCTGGAGGAGTCATGTCTGGTGTTGTAAGTAATTTGCTCCGGCTGAAGGATTGCTACTGTGTCGATCAAAGGCTTGCTGACTATTCATGCTTTAGATGGTTATCCTCGTGTATTGCGTTCCACTTGAACAACGACCGAGAATGCAAGGTCTGGCTGGCGCGATCTTTGGAGTTTCTTCAGTGCTCGGGCCGACTCTCAGTGGTGTCTTTACATCTCATGCAACGTGGAGATGGTGCTTTTGGATCAATCGTAAGCAACATGCTAGAAAACCAACGAGCCACTTGAGGCGTAAGCACTGACATTTCCTTGCGACAGTTCCTATGGGAGCAGTGACTATTGTCGTAGCAATATTCTTGCTCAAGATTCCGGAAGGCCCGACAAATAAGGCGACGCCGAAAGAGAAGGTCAAGCAGCTCAATCTCTTGGGCTTCGCCGCTCTGGTCCCTGCTGTCGTAAGCCTTTGTCTGGCACTGCAGTGGGGTGGATCAAAGTATCAAGTAAGCATGATCTCCCATCGACGATGCTCTCGGGAGACACCAGGCTGACAGTTTTCAGTGAAGCAATTGGCGTGTCGTTCTGTGCCTGATACTCGCCGCTGAGCTCATGATAGCCTTCGTTGCCATTCAAATATGGAAGCCAGATCAGGCCACAGTGCCACCGAAGATCTTCATGCAACGTAGCATCGCATCCGGCGTTTGGGTCAGCTTATGCATCGGTGCCCACCAGACAATATTTTGTAAGTTAAATTCTGATGCACAAGATTGACGGCAAGTGCTGACTTACTCGATGACAGTATACTATCTCCCGCTGTGGTTCCAGGCTATCAAAGGCAGCAGCGCGGTGCAAAGTGGCACCTACATCTTCCCAATGGTTCTGCTGATCGTTGCTGGATTCATTGCGAATGGTGAGCTCACTACACGTACTGGCTACTATGCGCCATCCTTATCATCGGCGCCAGCGTGACTGCCTTTGGTGCCGGGATGATCACAACATTTGCGGTTGACACCAACAAAGGAATGTGGGTTGGCTACCAGATCCTCTACGGTGCTTTAGTCGGTCTTGCCGGACAGGTGCCCAACATGGCCGCGCAGACTGTGCTTCCCAAACAGGACGTTGCGATTGGCGCATCACTGATGTTCTTCTCCCAAACACTCTTCGCGGCTATCTTTACCTCAGTGGGCCAACAAGTCCTCACCAAAGAGCTACTGAAGCACCTCGACGGCATACCAGGCATCAACGATGACATGATCCGGACTACGGGTACCACGGAGATCCTCACATTCGTTCCGCAATCGAACCAACACCTTGCTCTCGTCGAATACAACAAGGCACTCCGCACAGTCTTCCAGTTGGGTCTCATCCTGGCCTGCATCGAAATCTTGGGCGCAGCGGCCATGGAGTGGCGCAAGGCAAAGCCCAAGTTTCCACCAAAGAAGAAGGGCAAAGAGATCGAGGTCGAGATGGAAGAGAAGGGACTGCCGGCCGAAAGCGCTGCAACAACTGACACCCAGGGAAAGGAGCCGAGCGTGCCGGCAGGAGACGAGCAGCACCAAAAGTAACCCTAATCTCCATGCCAGAGACCCTGGTGCGATTGAGCAACAAAAGAGGGTCACTACAATTCTGATTACTGAGGGAGTCGACATCGTTGGCTTTCTAGACGGGTCATTTACTTTTGGAATGCACATTGCCGAAGAGAGTGAGCAATTTCTGCAACGAACACAAGACAGCGTAGCATCATTGTTAAGACATCATATAGAGCAGCTTTTGATTTTCTGTTCTGGCAAGATTGTATGTATATAAAGTCTGGCTCAAAGCTGCCGCGTGTTCACTTCCGTGGAAATGGCTCAGTACAAGCAGTTCGGCGCAGGACTGCACACAAACGAAGTTTTGCCGCGCCGCATGATAAGTACAGGACTATGAATAACTAGCAAGACCCAAGGCAGATTGTTATCGAAGCTCTCTGACAAGGGAGAAAACATTGACATTCGTCTAGAACTAGGACAAGATCGCTAGAAAGGTGGCAAGGGCTAATCGGAGGACTTTTCTTAGCAGGGGAGAAGCTTCGGCCGGCAAAATTAATCATTTGAGACAAAACGAAGTACTGCATACTCCGCCGATGACCCGAGACTTCTACAAGATCCTACGCTGGTTTGTTTCTAATGCCCCGAGACCCTGAGTAACCCGCAGGAATCATCCCGACGCCACGGGCTCACCACACGATGCTAATCTGAGGACCATCATTCAAACCGAACTTTTCGACTTTGATATAAACTTCTATCTTTCGGTCATAGATCCCGATCATTATCCCCGCTTTGTACCAGTGATTGATTCATTACTTCTCCAGTCGTTGAACCACAACATGCCACACCGGACGTCTAGCATGGACTTTACACAAGTCCACCATATCCGTCCATCCTCATACGAGGGTCTCTCGGATCGAACGTTCAACTTTTCTTCAAACGACTACCTGCCGTCACCAGCAATCTGGGTCCCAGTGGTCCTACACTTTGCTGTCTCAAATGCCGAGCAAAAGACTGTAGCCGAGCAGCTGCGAGCTGGCCTGGCATCCACTCTAGCCCAGTGCCGCCACTTGACAGGAACCATCGAAGACGCCGGCAATGGCGACTACTGCATGGTCGCACGAAAAGATAGCTCAGTGCAATTCGTCGAGCATGTTTTCGACTCCAGCGAAGTCCCTTCGTACGAAGAGCTTGCCGCTTGCAATTTTGCAACCTCCAAGCTTGGTGATCTGTCTCGCTGGAGTGTGAAGGGCATGGAATATGACCCGATGAATCCTACAGCGACGAAGAGAGGTGCACCCGTACTCGGCATCCAGGCAAACTTCATCCCTGGTGGCATGGCTATCGTGATCAACATGCATCACTGGGTAATGGACTTTGCTGGTCTTGCAAGTTTCATCTACCAGTGGGCAGGCAATGCAAAAGCCTTGCAAGAAGGATCGGTCATGCCTAATATGGACGCGGAATGCTTGGAGCGATCTCGACTCGATGTTCACCTTCCGGCTTCGACGGAGGTCACAGAAACCGAGCCGGCATCACCAACGAGCGAGTTGGCCAACGGCATTGCGAAGAGCGCCGTGTCTTCACTAACAGCCAAGCCGAAGCCCGTTCCTATCACTATCTGCATGTTCCATCTCTCCAAGAGCTCAGCAGCAGGTCTTAAAGAACTCGCCACCTCACCCTCCGCACCTTGGATCTCTACTTACGATGCCTGTGCTGCATTCTGGTACCGCATCCTCACCCGCTACCGTGCCGAAGCATACAAAGCGGAAGAGTCCTCTCCAGCTCCATTCTCGCAGCTTGTGAATATCAGGTCGAAGCTCTCTCCACCATTACCCATTAACTATATGGGCAATGCCATCGTGCCAGTCACCTCGGACTCACAGGTTGCTCAGCTCACGATCAAAGAAGTCGCACACTCGGCGTCGCTTGCTACGATTGCAGCTTTTATCCGTCGCCTGACGACTAGCGTCGATGAGCCGTATATTTGGGAGACGCTGGAGACGATCACACGAGCACGTAAAGAGGGAAAACCACCGATGCGCAAAGTAGGCGCTATCCCGCCCTTCAAGACAACGGACTGGCGTGCACCGAATGTGTGCGAAGCGGACTTTGGCTTCGGCAAGGCAACGGCATTGCGGCACTTGCTAGGCGTAGCACCATCGGTCACGATCTATCCTTTTCGTCAGGCGAGGAAGGACGAGGAAGAAGTGATAGAGTTTGCAGTGCCAGTAGAGACGGCTGTGCTACAGAAGCTTCTCGAGGATGAGGAAGTGAAGAAGTGGTTCGACTTCCAAGGAGAGGATATAAGAGCATGATTTTACGATTGTATGTTGATGACCTATTCCCACTCCGCATTTCTACAGTAATGCAACTTGTTCCATGTTGCCGAGCCAGTGTTGACATTCCAACACTCTAGAGTGGAGTACATGCTACATCGCATTGTTCATCAGAGAGAAATAGACGATAATGAGCAAAGCCGTCGGGATGTGGAACAGCTTGAAGGTATCCTCGCCGTCTTGTTTGCTCGATGTCTGGGCGAAATGCAACGCCGTTGCAGTTCCACCGAGGAATTGCAGAGACGCAAAAAGAGCGATCCAGATGTCGTACCTGTCTTGACAAAGCTGGACACCCAGGAAGACGAAAGCTGCCGCTGCTGAGACCAGGATGAGGGCCGTTGCGCGGCGCAAGAAAGTGATCTGTGACGACGAAAGGGTGATAGGTAACGTCCTGCGGCCAGATTGGCGATCTCCTTCAACGTCATGGAAGTCTTGAACGTGGATGGTTGCGAAGAGCCACAATGCAAACGCAGCATCTAACTTGATGTTCATGTTCGAGTTAGGGATGCGCGAAGTCATGACACCATTGAGGGCCCGAAGAGAGCAGAACAACGCAACAGGCGTGTACAAGTTCTTCCAAACCCAGAACTTCGGCTTCGGCCACGTATAACAGAAGAACGTCCAAGCGTTGTAGAGAACGATGTACCACGCCGCCACGGGAAGTCCCATCGCGAGCAGCACAGCTGGCGTGCCGACCCAAGATACCAGCCATCTCCGGTATGCTCCTTGCACTATCAGCAAGCCTGCTGGGATTGGCCGTGATGGTCTATTAAGAGCGCCTTCATCTGCCGATGTGGCTTGGTTACATATGTCGAACCCATAGACGTTTGCAAAAGCCAGAAAAAGGACAGTGAGAAGTAGGAGGACTGCTTGCTGAAACGCCTAGGAGTGGCAAGGCGCGTGGGATGAAGCCGCAGAGGTAGAGCCCGAAAGCGAAAGAAGCATTGGATTCGATCAGCCGAGTGGTGATATCGATCTCTTTCCAAACATCCAACGCCAGGCTGTGAAGCACCGACTAAGAGGGCGTTGTCTTCGTTGCTTGCGCCATTGCTCGGAGGTTGCAATATGTAGTCTTTTTGTGTGAAAAAGATTTAAGTCGAAATGAGGGCTTGAGGTCGTCTATATGTCTGCGCTCGAAAAGGATGTTAATGCCTATTGCTAGACCTATGACTGTTTTAGACCTTCAGCTCTCGACAAGCACTACACTATACGACACCAAGAGTCTAGCAAGCTGTCATTCTCTGTATGCATTGCACCCCAGTGCGCAATTCTCGCTCGGCACTGGCATCGCTAAGCATTGTTGAGGTCGCTTGTGTTGGCTTTCTCCTCAAATCATTCAGCTTGGGTAGAAGCGAGAACATGAAGAGCCTGGAGAGCTGAAGATCAATCAATATAAGTTAGGTGCGGCTGAACAAGAAGCATGAATAGAGTTGAGGAATAAATTAGGCTATATTGTCAGCCAGCTCGACTAGTATTCGCTTAGGCGGGCTGTTACGCGCCGTGTAAAAACATCCCTGTGCAGCATTGCCAAGCGAGATAGGAAGCGGGCATTTTCAACCAGCAGATCAGATAAGATTGACACACAATTGCTGAGTGTAGAAGCCTCTTTACACACTAGGTTCATTGGCCTTCATGCGCTCCGGCCTCTCAGCATCCGGAAGACTCTGCTCCTTGCCCAAACGTGGGTTTCTCAGCACCGAAGCAAACATAACGAGCAACGCGCAAAGGCAGATACCGCAACGCAAAGCAGGCGCTGTGTACTGCGGTACGCATCGATGACAACCGTGCGCCAGGCGTGCCAACCGGATACTCAGCAACAAACGTGAACGGGTCAGCGTACGCTGTGATAGCCACTGTCGCATTGCTCGTGACAGCTGCCAGCTGAGTGTCGAGCTTCGCTGGCAGTGTCTGCGTCCAGATTGCGCCTGAGACAGTATTGCCGAATGCTGACCCGACGCTGTAGAAGGCCAGGTAGAGACCAGTAACCAACGCGAGATGCTCGTGCTTTGTCGCAGCCTGGATTAGTACTTGCGTGGGATATGGAAAGAGACCTCCAGCAAAGCCAAGCACGCACTGTCCTGCCACAATGCCGGCGTAGCTACCCCGTCCAGTCCCGCCTCGGAACTCGACGAGAATTCCGAAGGCCACCATGAACATGAGTGTGCCGAAGACGACAAAGGGCTTGAGATACGGAACGCCCCAGCGTATGACGAGAGCTAGAGCAACACCCGTGATGACCGAGACGAAGCTGTAGAGTGAAGCGATTCGTGTCGCTGAGCTGACGGATTCGTCGAAGCCGACGATGAGGACGGTGTATAGATAGTCGCCTTGCATGTACCACACGAAGTTCAGCATCCAGGCGACGCCGAGCGCGCCCCAGATGGAGCGGTCTTGGAGCAGGTGGAATGGCATGAGCGGGTGTGGTGCGCGGCGTTCCCACATGATGAACATCGGGACCAGAAGAAGTCCAATCACCAAGGGGGCGATGATATGGGCGCTGCGCCAGCTCTGGCTTTGTCCACCGGCAAGCGTGAATGGCACGAGGATCAATGCTAGTGTTGCGATGATGAGCACGATGCCGATGACATCTGGTTCATGACTTGTCAGTGAAATATCGTAAGAACTAGCACAAGAGTATTTGCTTACCAAGCTTCCAGAACAGGTCAAGGCAGGCCGATCCGAATCCGCGTTGGCGACCCGAGAAGCTTCAGATTGTCCAGATCGCCTCTCTTCGACGCGCGACGGGCGGCCACAAGCAATGATACGATCAGAGGCATGGCCATTGCCGGGTATATGATAGCCCACATTCCGACTCCCCATCGCCAAGTCGTGGCCTTGAGAACACCCTGCGCCACACTTCCGCTGACCCAAGTGTTGATGATGAATGGCATAGCCGCAATGTAAGACCACAACAAGCGAGAGCGGAGCGAGCTGATATCTGCCACAATGACTTCGACCAAGAAGGTGACGATAGTGAGGCCGATCTGATAAATGACCGCACCAGCGCAGAAAGTGCTGACCGAATGCGATGTCGTTTCGATAATTGTTCCGACGACGTAGAAGACGATCGAGACGTATACGAGCTCTAACCGACCAAAGACATCCGCGATCTTGGCTGCTGTGGGTTGTGCTGCGGCTGCTATCACGGTCCGCACGACATTGATGGTGGAAATGAGGGAGTGGTTGTCGAAGTCGGCTAGGGCGGTTGTCTATGTTGTCAACATCAGCTTGCGAGTTGTGATTAGTGTGAAAAAGAGAATGGTGTCGTACTTGATACGTCGAACGAATCGTTCCGTCCAAACCGTAGGCATACGCGATCAGGAAGACTCCAATGAAGACTCCAATGCGGTCTGCGCGGGTCATGTTGCGATTGATCGCAGCGACGCGTGCGACACCAGGCGACACATCTTCATCGACCTGCGGACCACTGCTGCTCTGGCTGAGCACATCGTTGACTTCTGTGGACTGGTCTTGTACGCCAGGGCCGATCTTTGGATTTGAGGCGGCTTCCCCAGCCATGTTGTCGATTATGTGTAGTTTGACGACGACCTCAACGAAGCCGAAAGGGAAGAAGAAAATCTAGTAGAAATAACAAGCAAGAAGAGGCATGCAATACCACCTCAATTAGTCAATGTTGATCTGCATGGGTTGAAAAATACATGTAAGTGATTGCAAGTGGTCAATGATAAGATTATCAGATCATGAAAAATCTGATAAGCCAAGCCGGATTGCGTTTCGGGCTATACCAAAAAAGCGATCATACGACAAGGCAATATCGGCTGCGCTTGCTAGCTTGATGAGAAGGTCGGAGCCGATCGTGCGAACACGTGAAGATGCCAGGTTTAATCCCGGTAACATCCGCGCGAACCTCAACCCTGGTAGGCCGAGGCAGAAAGGCATTCTTGATGGAGTCGACTTGTAGCCTCGTAGGGCGCGTGGCTGTAGCCTGAGGCCGAGCAGCCATGGCGACGGGTATCATGTAGTGTCGACAGTCAATTTCTGGAGGAAATGCTTCAAGTACGCTTGGAAGTTTCGTGTTGAAGTCGTTCATGTCTGCTCTTGTGTCAAGAGACGTGTGAAAGACAATGTTGACTCGTTGCCCATGGGGTACTAGAGTAGCTCATGGCGGATCTTGCAAACGCTTGGTCGGCGCTTCCAGCTGCAACATACACTGCCTGTACAGTGTGCAGAAGAAATACTTGTCAGCGGCGAGTATATAAGGTAGCGATAGGCCATGTGGAACAGAAGTTCGCTGCATTTACCGCCGACAGCTGCTCGTCTGGCATGTCGCGTGACTGCTGACAACAACAATGACGTACCTTCTACGCAGCTCATCAGCTCCGCACAGGCAGCAGCTTCAGGTTATCAGCTCTGCTATGCACCTGCCAACCTCTTCCGCTATACTCGTATAACAACAACCATAACAACAACCGGAACTCAACCAACACCTGGAATCAAAATAACAAGCAGCCATGTTCAACATCCTCCTCCAACTCTGCCTAGCAGCCCTCTGCTACGCCGCGCCCATCGCCGACGAGTCGCTCAGCACCATGAGCTCTAATGCCACCCAGTACGGCACCGGCGGCGGCATTGTCGGCTTCATTGTCCTTGTTCTCGACATCCTTGTGTGGAGTACGTCTCATACCATCCCTGTTCTAGCTATCTACAACATACTAACACCTTCCCAGTCGAGGTCCTCAAGTCTTCCGCCCTGTCAGCCACAAGCTCCTGTGGTCTGTCCTTGTCTTCATCTTCCCCATTGGCGGTATCATCATCTACTGGCTGCTCTCCGACCGCCAGAAGTGGAACAACGGAAATGGATATGAGGCTATTGTGGAGGAGACGAGGTAGAGCTGGACTGGCTGAGACAGGTTCTGTGAAAACACAGCTGCAGTCTGGCAAGAGGGATGGCCCTGGAGGGAGCGAGGAAATATTGGTTCTAAGTTGAGGTGGTGGCACAACAAGAGCGATGGAAGATCCGCGGTCAGGCCGGCCCTTCCTGGGGTGTCGGAAGGTCGCCGCACGATCGGCTTCTGGCAAAACTACGAATACTCACGATCTATGATATTGATTTTCTTGCTCTGCTGCTCTGATACCTTTCATTTGTGGTGAGTGGCTCTCGAAAAGCTAACGTACACACAGCCCACTGTACCGAGGTGTTCAATCAAACTTCGCGCTCTTATCTATTCACCAGACTTTAGTAAAACAATCTCTTGGTGGCCGTGGCCAGAGCACGTCTGCATATAAGCGAGGCGAGCAAATCCGAAAATTGATTCAGGCGTTTGTACAGCAAGCATTCTACAGTGTACCAATTATTCAAGAAGATGCGGATCGAGCCATTACTAGCCCGTGGTCTGCTGATGCTTGATCTTTGTCTGATTGTCTCGTTACTGTTCACAGGTACATACATGTAGCTGACTCAGGGCTGGGGCTCGGCCCGAATCCTTTCAAGGGTAGACAAAATCAGTATCAGAGACCTCGTCCTCCATTACTGCTGGTTGGCATCCCTGTATGGCTTTACCCGGCACAGCAACAAGGCAGGCTTTAATGCGCGCTTGGTGGATCAGATGAAGGCGCTCAAATAAATAAGTGCATGATCGCCGAGACGTTTATGCACGACGTGCAATTCCCCGAGCACAGTGCACCCCAAAGGGAAGCTAATGCAGACTTCGTTGCAGATCAGTGACGGTCAGTACAGATATGGATCCACAATGCTTTCGTGTTGACAGGATCCACGGGTGAGAATCGCTTCAGGATTTGCCTGGACCAGTTTGGCGCTTAGAGAGATCACTTGAGTACCAGAAAACACGTAACCAGCGCATCGCGACTAGGGTTAAGGCCGGCGGCAAAACCTCCGCCAATACTGTCTGTAGCTAGACACTGGTACAGGTCAATGTGACTCTCATCACATTGCCACTGCATGTGCTGATGGTGCGCTTGCCAGAGTAAGGATCATCAAGCAACCTGCTATGGCACAATTCTCGCTAAAAGCAGTCTGGTTCGGCGCTAATGCTATTCTTGTGAATCAAAACTTGCATGAAAGAGCTGATCACTATGCACCACGAAATCTGTGACCCTAGGCGAGTCAACCAAAATGTGCTGCCCGACGACCATTCGCTTGTCACACATCAAAGTTGCTCTGTGATTTTCAACAAGCTTTTTGGAATATCTGTCGTCAACAGCTGGATACCAGGAATCTGCGGGAGTCAAGTCAACAATTCGACGTTGTATCATTCCTAGATATGGAAGTGGTTAGTAGTAGATGAAAAGATCACCGCGTCAGTCCGCAAGGTAGCCTCCCACGTTACCTCGAGAGGAAGATGTCTCAGCAAGCTCCCTTGAGTAAGCTCGCTCTCTTGAGCTTACTGCAGCTCATGCTAACCAGACTTAGGTCATGAAGCCTTCTGGGCAGGCTTCCAAGGTGATGATCTCCTAAGGACTAGGACAAGAGATTATGGCGAGAGAGCTCGTGGAGTCGTGGCAGCAGGGTTCCTTCCCCAGCGCTACTGGCATCCCTGGCAGCAAGATATCGAGGAGAGCCATGATCTTGACTCCGATCACAGTATCAACATCTTCGAATTTGCCGGAGATCACCTTGATCTCCCCGAAAGCATACCAAAATTCGAAACAACCAGAGATCATCTGCTACGGTGGGGAGACACGCCGAAGAAATTCGAGGCCTCACGGCCGAACAAGCGCATAATCATCATCAAAGACATGCATCCAAGAGTGCTGGAACTTCTCGGGGTACTTTTGGATATTCCACCTGAGTTCTTCTTGGCTCATTGTGAAGAGTTTGCTACTCTCAATGTCACAGACAGGTACGGTACGAGTGACCGTGGCCTAACATACTGGAAGGTACCCGTGCCACGGAGCTATCCTCCACCGAATTATCACTCGATGACTAGACCTCCCGATCATACGTATAGTATTAAATTGGGCAACATTGATCGAGGAGAAATCAATCTCTCCTCCCTCGGGCCTGTGACTTGCACCAGCTTCCTATCCACTGGGGAAGATGTTACGGCACAAACTCTTGGACAGGTAAATCGCTTGAATCTGCTCTCAGTACGTGAGAGTAACATTGCTAATGATATTTCTTCTGTGCTTTTGTGCGACCCTGACCAGGGTACTATCCAGTCATGTTAGACCCCAAAATATTTCAAACGCTCGATGAGCGTCTTACTCGTCGCGATGTCCCCCTTCAATTTCGACCATGATCGCACTTTTCGACTACACATCGAGTCAAAGTCGGCGGAGTGTTTTCAAAATGCTCACAGATGCCTGCGACGATCGCGATCGTGGAGAAGACAGCCATCTGTATACGGCAATCGACTTCGCCCGGAATGTTGTCCGTTCGATCTGGGAAGCAGAGGTCATCCGTATTGTGAAATGTGTTCACGAGATTCAAGCCGTCGAAGGGGGAACACAGCAATTCGACATATCGCAGGCATCCTTCTCCAGCAAACATGGACTGTTTGGCTGGCTAAGATACGACTTGTTCATTCAACATTGGCACCTGGTTCGCCAGAAGAAAACGAGCTTGCAACACATCATGCGGAGCTTCCAGTGTAAGCGAGCATCAAGTCTTCACTCCAATGTCTCCACCTCAGAGGAGCACGAGTCATGGACAATTCTGGAAGAGATGCTTGACGCTGTGGACACAACTTTGGGCGATTACATGGCTATATCCGCTCAAGCGTGGGCCTTCCTGCACGCCAAAGCAGCCGACAGACAGGCACGAAGCTCCGGCCAACTGGCAAAGATCGCGACATTCATCGTGCCCTGCTCATTTGTGGCTTCAATTTTCTCGATGGGAGGCGACTTTGCCGCCGGAGAGCGCTTGTTCTACGTCTATTGGGTTGTGTCAATCCCTGTCACCGTTTCCCTCCTCATGTGGGTCATGATCAATGATCCTGACCGCGACCGATATACCGCGAACTTGAAGCGACGGGTGTCTCTCTGGTCTAGCCATAGCCAGAAAGAAAAAGAGAAGACGTCTGGGCATGTGGAGAAAAGCGAGATGAGCAAGATGTCGTTCTTTCTTAGACGCCGTGGACGGAAGCAGGAGCACCAGGATGTACAAGCTTGAACAATTCTTTGTCGAAGGCTCAGACAGGTTGGTTGCTGGCGGGTCATCATACATAGGTCATAGCAGCAGCTTTTCACTAATTTTTGCCATTCCTCGAGCAAAGCTCTTTGTGGACTTGGCACGTTAGGGAGATATGGTCCTTTGCACCCGTGAATCAAACATCAATTCAGCACAGACTGAAGCTCAAATCGATCGTATCGTTTGGAGCCATACTTGGTAGGTCAAGATGGTAATGGCGACTCTGGACGAAGCTCCAGGCAAAGGTATTAGAGACAGAACATGACCGACAGACAGCAGCTAGTGTGCAGCGTGTATGATGAGGAATGGTTTCATTAAGAAGATATCATTGAGACTTTGCCTAGCGCTAGACTGTCACACGTGCATATTATCAATTCAAACAGTAATGCGAACGACTACGAACGAAACGCTTGACTTGACTTCCATACAATACATGTCCACACGTTGTCACTGGAGGGCTGGAGACTAGCAAGACAAGCATTATCAACTACAGATGTTATGCACAAACTCCCTTCACCTAGAGCAAGATACTATTCACTAAGCTCTGAACTCTCGGTGCCGCGACTAGTCGGCGCGCGACCTCATCGGAACAGCCGCGACCCACATACATAAGTGAAGGTCCCGACTTGGCTGCCTTCTTACTTTGAACACTGTCAGATTGAATGCTGTCAACACCGCACCACCCTTCATAAACACCATCCATACAGGAGTGCCACAATGGAAGCCATGCTTGAGCCGCAGAGCAAACAACAATCTCCATTCATGAAACTCCCGACCGAGCTGCGTGTGGTCAACTATTCCTCGTCCTCGACGATCTCCGTCCACACCATTACTGAGCTCTTACCGAGACCATCTTACACCCCTCGAAACGTCTTCAAGAACCCTCCTGTACACACCTTCAGAACTACTCCATTCTCCGCTCCCGAATATTGGGACCACAAAGGCAAAAGGATGACCACGCGTCCGCGCTTCCTCAGTCCACTCGCTCTTCTCCTGTTCAGCTCGACCATCCGTGCTGAGAGCGCCGATACGATGCTGAGTCGCATTGGTGGCTACTGCAAGGCCGTCGAAATAGAGTTGGAGTCCGCAACCCATGCATATCGAGTTGGTCTGTGTCTTCCCAGTCCAAGAGGGCAGACGCCAAACATAACTCGCCTGGACTACCGTCTTGGTACTGCGATCAACCACCACTAGAAAATACTATTGTTGAAGAGGATATTGCGGGAGATCACTCAGCTGAGCTTCGCGGAATCCCTGATTCGAGCTGGCAGGGGTACATGGCGCTAGGATTTCATTCCCTAGCAGAGAGTACTGTTCAGCGATCGTGGAAATTTGGATACAGAGCAATGGAACAGCCATGGCGAAACAAGCTTGTTTCACAGTCCTTTGCAGCCCTAAATTTGTTTGTTATTAGGATTGCTCTTTGTTTGGTTTGAGTGGGAAATAGTCCTGGAAAACTTGCCATTTTTCAAACTTGTCCACGAAACCAAGTTTCCTGCTCGAACAAGATAGCGGCGACCACGAATAGATTGCTATTGCTCTACAATGTTCATGGCTATGCCCGCATGAAGCTCTTTACTGTGCTTTCGATGTGGCTTCCAGACTCGACCGAAGATGGTCCCTAGTGTAGGAACCAAGAACTGGGCGGTATCAGATTTGGGTTGCACTAAGTCTATTCGCCCGTGCAGCGCCTGTTTGTTCTGTCCTATGAGCCAATAATTTCCTCGACCCGAGCATATGAAGTGAAGTGTCCTGTCGCGGGGACCGAGCGCGCGGCTTCTTGGCCATGCAAACTTGTCTATTTTTAGTTCAGTAGAGAACTTGTGACGGTCATGTATGGGTTCACGACCACTCAAACGTCTTGACATGTTGCAGCAGATGCTCACGTTCTTGCGTCGATCGGAAACCCTGCAGACGATATACACAGCCATAGCAGACACTGCATGCCAGCTGATTCCGACTCACCGTCCACCGGAAGCCCAGCAACAGACAGGCCAGCAACAGACAGGTGCGTTTGCCCTTCTCAATTATGGCAAGATACATGCGAACACAGAAGCAAAGTTGCTCATTATTTATGTCAGACCAAGCGACCATGCCGGCTACCAACACTTCAACCAGCACTTCCAATCCGCACACTCCAACATCTCCATTCACGACCCTGCCCGCGAGATCCGCATAAAGATCTATAAGATGTCTTTACATGACAACATCATGACCATCCGGTCATCCCGCTACTTTAGAACTACCACAACTCTCCGCCCTCAATACCTTGGCGCTCTCGCACTCTTGCATACGAACCGAGCCATTCGAGCAGAATTCGCTCGCGAGATGATTCCCTTTGTGCAAGCATGGTTCCAGAGCCTCGAAGCCTATACCAAGAGGATATTGGCTGCGTTTCCGGCAGAAGAAGTTAGAGACGGTCTGGATGATGAGCGGGCGAAAGATGAGGTCAATTACGCCGTGAGGAGAGAGCATGCGATGGGCAATGTGAAGTCTGTCCTTTGGCGAGTTGTGCTGAGCTGGCCTTTAGTCGATTGAGCATCAGATTAGGTGGTTGCTGGATTGATCTGGCTATCGAGCTGTTGGACAAATCCTTGCTGTTTTTGTGGCAGAAAGGAGGGCTTCAGGACTCGGCTTACCTTGATACCATGTATACATGAGAATAAAGTTATGAGTAACAAGATCAGGTGAAGAGAGTGAATCAAAATGTCTTGAGTTCTCAGCATTACCTTGAGTCTCGAAACGTAATGTCTTTTGCCAATCATCATTGACTCATGATGTCCCTCAGGCTCTAGTGCTGACTGCAGGTCCTGGCAAACGTCCTCCACCGGAGTCATCAAAATCACACACAAAGCAGCTTAGACATTGTTGTTCTCGACACTTGATCTCACAAGGAGCCGGTACATCACCCGCTGTCGCAATGCACAAAGGCCAGCGCGCGTCAGTACTGCGCGAAACAGAGATGGACGCCGTCAACAGACAGCAACCTGACCAGCAAACCAACCAATTCTGTTTCCCGTTTACCGACTTGCCAACAGAGATCCGCTTGACGGTCTATAGGCTCGCCATCCAAGATATTCTCGACACCATTCCACTGCCAGAGAAGGCGATCATCATCAGCCTCCGCCCTCTTTACCTTGACGCCCTGGCACTCCTTCACACCAACAAGAACATCCGCCATGAAAGTGCTCGAGAGATGCTTCCTCTTGCAGAAGCGCATTTCAGAGAGCTGGAAGGTCACGCTCGCAGTCTGATTGATGCAAACTTGAGCGCGCAGATCGGTCGTCGGCGGTACATTGAGTCCCAGGAATACAGGGACAGGAAGCGTGCGGAGATGGATGCACATATGGCCGGGAACGTGAGGTCGGTGTTATGGAGGGCTGTCGCGCGTGCGAACGATGTGGCGTAGTGGTTTTAGTTTCGCTGCCAGGAAAAGAGCTTGTTATGAGGGCGGAAGACGAGTATTCACGCGAGTACCATAGCTTGTAAGCATTCTCCAGACTCGAGGAAACCTATGCAGTAAATTGATTTTTTCCAAATACAGCTGTATTGTCCCTTGTGACTAATTAGGCCGCAATACCTCTCAGCAGCGGCGCTCGTGACGTCTGCCTGTAATCTTGTCACCACCATCACTAAGTAGTCCCCGTTTACTTCGAGATTCATTAATCCGTTGGCAACAGTGTCTGAACGCTAGTTGGTCTTCTTCTACAACTACAATATTACGCGCATCCAAATAGTGAGTCGCCGAACTGCACGACGATCCCTAGCATCCACATACTGACTTCAAACAGAGCAAGCATGGACGCCATCAACACGGAACAACCAGAGGCCTCCCCTTTCATCAAGTTGCCCACCGAGATCCGTTTGGTAGTCTACAGATTGGCGCTGCAAGACATCCTCGCCATTGCGCATAGCGGAACAACTCGTCTTTCATGTCGAGGTGCACTCGCACTGCTGCTCACCAACAAGCTCATTCGAGAAGAGAGCGCTGGGGAAATGCACCCCATCTTGAAGTCGGAGCACGAGAGACTCTCGGCTCATGCCCATCGCCTGCTCGAAGAGCTTTACAGCGAGTACTCCTGTGGTCGCATCTCATTCGGTTTATGCGGAGAGAAATGGGCCGCGGCTGTCAGGGACAGTGGGTTTTGGCAAGTGAAGCAAGCTCTCGTTGCAACGCAGACGCAGAAGCGCCGCAGCACATCGATTATCTTGGTGTGACCCTGCAGTGCGCCTCTAACCAACACGAGAAGGCGCACAGCACAGACGGGACAAGGGCACTTTTGGAGGGAGGAGAATGGTCGGGTGAGCGCTGAGCATGGAAATGTTATCCTCCATTGAAGCTAGAGCATTACCTATAGAATTGATCGTACTTGCGATTACTAAAGTTTCTTGTTTTGACTTTGAGCGCCCACGTGACCTGTTTCACTTCACCGGTGCTCGATCACTTTAAGCTTTTCTTCGCAGTCTGTGTCAATCTCAGACCCTCTCAAACACCTACACCACATTCAGCCAACTCTCCTCTGACCAGAGATACCACACAGTCATGTACCTGAAATCGCATCAAACTCCGCTGTAGATACTATCGGTACATTAGCCTGGCCCGGGAATTATTGCGGGCAATAGCTCACTAACTTCGAACAGAACCACCATGCAGTCTGCCACCACCGTCACGACCACAGCTTCACCAGACCAGTCCTCGCCTTTCACAAGACTACCCGCCGAGATCCGTATCGTGATCTACAAGTACGCAGCTCAAGCTCTCATGGACGCCATCCGATCGGGCAAATCCAAAAACAAGGACTGGCCGCCAGCGCCACCTGGAATATCGCGGCACCCTTGCACTCCCTCATACCAGTGGCGTCATCCGAGCAGAGAGTGTACCAGAAATGCTAGCAGTCGTACGCGTTGCGCACAGCAGCTTCGAAGCTGAATGCAATGAGATAATGGCAAGAGTGCACTTCACTTCTCGTGGCATCAGGAGGATCAGGTGGCTTGCTTCGGAAGATAAGATGGAGACAATGGACCACATGGAGACTATGTTATCATGTTGTGCCATGAGCATTGTTGATGCGGAGTCATCATCGACTTGAGGATTTGGTCTACCTAAGCTGATCCGCTACGGTTCCATTGAAATCGTTATGATTGACTTATGTTGCGGGATCGGACGGCGGTATCAAAGACCTGAGTTAGCATGGAGAATGGCCTGGAGGGAACACGTAAGGATGTGCTTGGCTTTCTTTGGCGTGGAGCAAAGCTTTGATGGGATGCGAAGGCATATGATCACTGATTGGAACGTGGAACATCTCGAGCGCGGCAGTGTGGTTCATCGTCGGGATGGACTACACAGCAACTGGAATGTGTTTTGCTCCTCGGCAGCTTCAATTGATGGGTGCCTAGTCTCACAATCCGAAGCCTTTGCGATCAACCGATCCACATCCCGTGACCTGCGTAAGCAATACTCAATACTATGCGAGGAGATTTCCTTCTTCGTTAACCTCGCTGACAGAGATAAGAGACGTCGAGACTACAAATACCCATCCTTCTATCGGAGCGCATATCTCGATTGCCCATACATTCACCATTGCTCTCAAATGCCCATTCTACCAAACCCTCGTGCTGATTCTTTTCAAACATCCCGTATCATCCTTCCGCAGTCGTCCTCCACGATCTCTGCAGCTCTCGTCGACTACATCCGCTTGCACACAAGTCACGCTTCAGGCTAAGACCAAAGCTAAGGGCGACTCTCACCATGACCAACACAGTCTTCCAGTTCCAAAACCTCCCTGCCCAGCTTCGCTCTGCAATCTACAAGCTTGCGCTTGAAGACATCATCGACGGGATCCTCTGTTCGAAACCCACTGGGCCTGGTTACTACGGCGCTCTCGCGCTACTTCACGGTAGCAGGACGATTCGCGCAGAGAGCGCTTGTGAGATGCTACCTCTGGTGGAACCCGAGCACGAGATATTGGAAGCTTACGAGCATGCTTGTTGGGTCGAAATGCAGCTCGATCCGGACGATCCAGTTTCCAGGGGAAATTGGATCGGTGCTAGCAAAGTAAAACTTGTGATGGGAGAGGTCAGGTTTATGCTACTGAGCTGTATATGATGCTATCGAACAATGCTGACACGTGTATGGAGTCGTTCATGCAAACGTTTAACATTCCTAAGATGTTTGGTACAGTCGCGCCTCTATTCACTGCATCGCTTACAATAGTTTCTCGCACTCTGATGACGTCTTTCATAGCTTTCCTTTAACCTGGTCCCTCTGTCTTACGCTCTACGCCAGGCACCACAAAATCCTCAATTTCCTTACAATTTTAGCATTCCTGAAAAGCTCATTCGGTGTGCATGTACTATCTGGATCAATTTCCGGCATTAACTCTTGGCTAACTATAAGCAGACCGATCATGGCGCAGGTCGCGATGCCCAGAAGCCCACCCGGCCTGTCGTCACCACTCATCAGACTTCCCAGTGAGCTCCGTCTCACAATCTACAGATTTGCGCTCCAATCTCTTCTTGATCATTTCCCCTCGGCAGGCTTTGGCCTCTGGAGGGGACATGGTCGACCACGTCGCCCAGAGTACCGCGGTGCACTTGCACTTCTCCATGCCAATAGGTCTATCCGACTAGAGAGCGCAGGGGAGATGCTAGGAGTCGCGCAGGCTCAGCATGTCAGACTCAGAGATAAACATGAATCGGCGATGGATGACTACAATTCCAGCGCCAGTCTGATGGACATGGAAGCTGCTTTGATGGCGCAGAACGAGGCAGAGATGGCGATGGAGATACTCGACATTATGTCATTCATGTTGGTGAGGTGCATGTCGGCTCGAGAGGAGTGAGTTTATCGACATCAGCTTTGATGTTGGCGAAGTGGACAGCAATCATCTACACTCCGCATACCACCACGCCTTTCGTGAACGCCTGACGTCCGCGTGGGCCCAAAACTTGGTAAGGCGGCAAAGAGAATGCGGACAACGCGTTACGTGGACGATGTTGTCAAGATGTTAAGAGACTTCGGGAGCGAGCTTTCGATACTTCTAGCGATCATCACGTTTGACCGCTGAGAAGGGGAGTGTCCTTGCTCGTTTTTCGAAGCTGTAGTATCAGACTTGAAGCAAACACGTACGTATTCATTACTGTAGCCGAAGACTTACCTGTATTGACTGCGATCGCTTGTCACGATTGTTGATGCGCTCATAACCTCGTCAACTGATGTTCTCCACTAAAATACTTCTTCTGAAAAGTCGACTATCATTTCCAATCCTACGGAAAGTGTCAAGCGATATCTATCGAAAATTCCACGCGATGCGGTTCCGGCTATGTGGTCTCCACTTCATGATATCAAAGCAGGCTGCTCCGGCACCACAGACCGAGACTGAGTCACTCCCACACCTCGCTACGCATCGAAGTCAAACACCAGCAAACGCAGGCGCAACGAGTACAAGTTTCATCGGAGCAGATCCAGCAGCGAACCAGCATTCATCACTGTCTTGCCCTTTCCTAGCCCTCCCTATCGAGCTACGCCTGAAAATCTACAGAATCTCGCTGCAAGACAGAATTAATACTGTCCTCCTCTCATGCGCCAACAAAGACTTCAAGCCAGTTACACCCGAGTATCGTGGAGCGATGGCACTACTGCATACCAACAGGCTGATCAGAGCCGAGAGCGCGCAAGAGATGCTGCCAATGGTGGAAAGCGAGCACTCCTGGCGCGAATGTTCTTTTGTCCGTCTCTTGGCTAGTGCGGCCTATGCCCGCAAGCATGACTTTTCTCTCCAAGATTTGCCATCACAGGAGGAGACGAATCGCGCCTATGGAATGAAGGTCACGGTGGGCTATCTGAGTCTGATGCTACAGAGATGCTTGTCGTAGTCTTCCATCGTTAATCACACTTAAGGGTACAGATTGCCAGCGGGCTTGTGGCATGAGCTTCGTGTTGAACAGGGAAAGATGCAGGTGCTTTGCTTGGCGCTATGTATGTTTCGAGTGCGTTGAAAGCCATGGGATTAGCTGTAGACAGTAGGACATCTGCTTCAGAGCTTTAATGCGCGCAAGGACGATGATACGAATACCCTCAAAGCAGTAAGACGCCCCTCTTCAATGATGTCACACTCACGAGCGTTCACTGCGTTCGGATATTCCTCGCGATTACTGCGATTGGATGCTGGGGAGGAGAGTCTCTTGGGTCTCCTTGCCAATTGAAGCTGCAATATGAGACTTAGAGTGAGCGCATTAATCTCGACTCCTCTGCTCATGAAGTTACTTCCATGTATTGTGGACGACGTCTGTCAATCTTCGATCGCTTCGCCTCAAGCTTGTCCTGACTTTCGTCTACAACGTTCAAACACCAGACAACTCCAACACTGCATCCACCTATCCACCTACAAAACTGTGTTTCAAATACAGTTAGTCAACCATCCAACAATTTGTAGTCATAAGTCATCACTGACCATGTATACAGAACAATTATGGCTATACCTAGCGACATAAGTACTTCACTCGAAGCCACGAGCTCAAGCCGGCCCTTCCCATTCATGAAACTCCCCATCGAACTGCGCTACAAATCTACAAGCTCGCCCTCCAAGACATAATCAATAGCCTCCTCCCCTTCACTCGCCTGGGTCCCGCGTCCTCCATCCGGGACAATCTCCCGGGATACCGCGGCCTTGCACCTTCCACACCAACAGGTCGATTCGAGCTGAGGGCTTGCGAGAATTGCTATCATTCTTGGGAACTGAGCTGGGCGAAGCCAGGGCCTGCGGGGCCAGGCTTACCAATCCGAGAAACCAAGAGCCAGGAATGTGGTATCACGAACGGCGGCGATTACGAGCCAGCATTCATCGTGCCGACGTGCTGGCGTTCATGCTAGAGAGGCTGAAGGAGATGGTGCAGAAGTGCATACCAGAACCTTTCATTAGCAAGGCTCGAGAGGATGACCCCATAGCGAGTTTGCGAGGGGTTTTGCCTACCCAAGCAGGTACGGGTGTATCGTGCTCGGATTGACATTGAGTATGACTTCAAGTAAGCTCAACAGGGGAAGGCAAGCTATCGGTATGAAAGAAATATCTTGCACACTTTATATGTGATTAAGCACGAAAAAGTTATCGACCATCAAGTAGAAAGTCTATTGCTCCAATACAGTCTTGCGCATTCATGTGTACTGTGATTTTATCCCGCTTCCCCTGTTTCTGAATAAACCCTGGCTTCACTCACCATTTCACATCTACGTAAGGCTTATCTAGAATTCTTGGCGTCACCTGCGATTGCTCAAACATCGCAACGCAAGCCCACCAGCGGCGTACGCTAGCCACACGCCTTCAACTTGCTACTGATCCACACATCTTTCCAAAGGAGTCAAGATCAATCAGTGAGTAGCTTGACGGTTTGGCCTATTCCACCTTGTACGCAACTTCTCACCAAGTATACAGAACGATCATGGCCATGATGACCCACTCGTCACCGCGACCGCTGCCAGTTCTGCAAAGCTGTGTCCCTCTTTCACAGGTCTGCCCGTCGAGCTCCGCCTACAGATTTACAAGTTCGCTATCCGGGACACAATCGAGATATTCCTTCCTCAATTGTTGCATGACCATTTCATTTCTGGATCCGGATACAGTGGCGCTCTCGCGCTGCTGCATACCAGCAGAATGCTCCGCGCGGAAAGCTTACGAGAGATGCTAGCAGTCGTGGAAGCTGAGCACGCTAGACGCGAAGCCTATTCCGACAAGCTCGAAAACCTTCGGCTAAAGCAGACTACGCTTACACGCAAGACCAGCCTTTCCATGAGGATATACCAGCATATAAAGAGGTTGAAGAAGCTGAGGAAAAGCTTGCATGCTGCTCAATCTGAAATTCATGGTTGAATTGTGTTTGTCGAAGCCTGCTCCTGAGGAGAGTTGAAGAAGGGATGCCCGCCGGAGCTGTGCGATGATCTTGTTAGAACACTCGAGGGTGTAACAGGCTTGGCTTGAGGTCAAAGGCAAGGCGCTGAAGCATAGTTTCAGCTATAGATATCAGAAACACATACTTCAAAGGTCCGACGTGACTATGGACGATACTTTAGTTAATGACCAGATAGTGAAATGCTCTTTGCTCTCAAAGCTATGCTCACCGACAACCATTGCAGCCCTTGTGGCAGTCTCTCCATATGCTCGTGCACTTCAATTCGTAGTAGTCACTCATTCACTCAAAGCTTGGCCTAACTTCATGTTACCACCTTCTAAAACACTACCCCCACATACCCGCCTCCCTACCACCCTTTAAAACTTCAATACCAAGACAACTCTCACCTGGTCGGTCTTCAAATCATTCCTGCTTATGAGTAATCTCTCACTAATAACAAGCAGAGCAATCATGGCCACTCCTAGCGCCACCAGCACCAGCGCCACCAGCATCGGCGACACCAACACCACCATCACCACCACCAGCCCGCAAAAGCCCTCTCCCACCTTCGCAGGCCTCCCCACTGAGCTACGCCTACAGATCTACAGAACTGCTTTACAAGACATCATCGACGAGGTTCTGACGAACAACGAGTTCGAGCCAGGTTGGCTGAAATACCGCGGCGCTCTCGCGCTACTGCACACCGACCGGTCGATTCGCGCTGAAAGCGCACGAGAGATGCTACCGATCGTGCAAGTCGAGTGGATCGTGTCCGGCATGGTTTGGCAGTCATTCGACGACGCTATGCACCACGACGAGTTCGAAGCTATGGAGGACGAAGACGAGGAGGGTGAAGACGAGGAGAATGAAGAAGAGGAAGACGAAGATGAGAAGGTCGAAGATGATGACGACGAGGACGACGAGGATGAAAATGAGAGGGGGTGGACGAGGAGGACGAAGACTTGGAAGACAAAAGGGAAGTCGCTCGTCAGCAAAGGGTCGCGATGGGGGAGATAAAGGCCATGCTAGACAAGTGTTTGGCGGGTCTTCTTGCTGCCGCTGCTTAGGAGAAGAGCGTTGAGCCCAAGCGTTTGCGAGATGGTTGTGATGTTTCGCCACGAGAGATCACTTCGGTCTGTTGCCAAGGGATGGTGCAGAGCTCTTTCCGGCTTTCAGGGGGATATGTTCTTGTTTGTCCTGCGTTGGGCGGTTGCAGTATGGCTTGAAGTCGTTGGCGGTTCGTTCGAGTTGCGGGTGATAATACTGATGCAGCTATGAGCGAGCTGCGGCAAACGGGTCGGCGCAGAGGTCTTGCTTTCTTGCAGAGAGAGCCGCTTCTCGATTGCTTGGACGCTGCGAGCACTTGAAAACCCTCGAGTGTCAGTTTGTCAGAGTTCGAAAGTGTACCTCAAGTTAGCTATCGAAAGGGTAACCATGTGACGACGTTTATGGTCACCTGAAGCAGCAGCAGTCTCCAATACCTAGGGCTCTGGCCCATCATAAAGCTATGTCACACTCCAAAGAATAGTTATACAATTCACTACGTATAATTGATCATACCACTTATCATCACGTCTCCCTCTCCTGATGCACAAACCCTAAACCATTCTGCTTAACTAGTGACTTCACTTCCCGGTCCCCACTCATTCAAAGCTCGGACCAAGCTTCGGTTGCCATCTGCGCTTCCTCATCAACGCTGTCTACACAGCACCCATCAAGAACGCATACGACATAAGTCTGCCTCTCCATCTACCTACACTAATCCACATCGAGATCAGTCGGTCCATCCCTGAACAAATCTTCGGCCGCAAACTGTCAAAAAAACTGTCAATAAACAGCACCAGCATGGCCGCCCCACTCACCAGCGCCAAAACGGGAGCAGCAAACACAAACGCCTCCTCACCTCTCCTCAAACTCCCCACCGAGCTGCGGCTACAAATCTACAACTTTGCCCTTCAAAACACTATCGTATATCTCGATCGCTCCAGCAGCGACTGGATGCTCCGCCCCAGATACTACGGCAGTCTTGCACTCCTCCACACCAGCAGGCTCCTCCAGTCAGAGTGCGTTCGGGAGATGCTACCCGTCATGAGGGTCGAGCTTGCCAAGCGCGAAGCCCATGTCAAATATCTCACGGGACAGGGTTGTCGCGATCGGGAGCTGGGCTACGTAATGTCGCGGGCGGATCGTGAGGAGCTGTGTTGGATACAGACCGTGCGGATACCATGAGGTGCTTGGTGGCCAGAATTACGAAGATGCTGCTTCGCTGGAATAGAGTCCTGTCGCAGTTCGAGGACGCAAGGCGTGGGCTGGTTGCTAGATGAGCTTGCTGGTCTCACCACACGGAGAAGATCCTACTTTGTGACGGACGGCAAGGCGTGGAATTCTTGCTGCACTATGGAGGTGGAATGTCTTGGTTGTTCTGATGCGGAATGAATAGTGTGGAATCCAAATTGACATCGAGCATGATTTCGAGAGGACCATGTTCTTTCCCGTTTGCTCCGTAGCAAGAAGAACAGTGCAGAGACTAGGGTTAATATCGAGAATGACTCTGAAGAGGCTAAATGTATTCATATGAATTGTCGGAAATTGAAATTGCAAACACGGCGCGACGTTCCACACAGCAGGCATATCTGAACAAAACAGCAGGCAAACTGCCTTCCACGTCAGAAACCATAGCATACTTCGAAGAATAATTATAAACACATCCACTCAAAGTGTACGTATATCTTAATTCAGAGCGATACTACAGTTAAGTCTCAAAGCTATATTTATCAACATCTATGATCGCGCTTATAACAGCTTCGTTATCTGCCTGTGACTTCACTTCCTAGTTCTGACTTACTCACTCGAAGCACTTCTCAGATTTCGAACGCCACTTCCAAATTCTGAATCACCCTACATCACACTCACAAACAGTGCATACCACATAACTTTGGCTCTTGTTCCACCAGCACAACTCCACAATATATTCAAGCGTCTGTCCCCTGAATCCAACTCTGAGCAATAAGCGATTTAATTACTGACAGTGAAAAGAGCAAACATGGCCTTGCCCAACACCACCAGCACGCCTCCTGCCACCGCCTCATCAAACCAGCCCTTCCCATTCATGAAGCTCCCGCCCGAGCTACGCCTTCAAATCTACAAGATCGCCATCGAAGACGCCAACAAAACATTCTGCCTCACTTTCGATTTTAGCGAAGAGCGCAGAATCCGGCCCAAGCACTGCGGTGCCCTTGGATTTCTACACACCAGCAAAGAGATCCGAGCAGAGAGCGCGAAAGAGATGGTGCGAGTTGCAGTGTCACAGCACTGGAGGTGGCGGAATCGTAGGTGTTTTATTCAAAAGCTGAACAGAATTCTCTCACCAGCTTGCGTCCCGCTCTCCGCGAAAAGCTGATGCGCGCCGTAACGATTGAGCTGATGGTAAAAGACATGGAGATGGCGCTATTCAGGTGCGTGTCGCCCTCGTCTGCTTTTGTTGTCGAATGGTTCGGAGCAGTCGTTTGACTGGCAAAGGTTACTGTTCCGGCAATTCACGGCGAAACATGGTGCAGAGGCCGTTTTCTTGGGCTGCTGGAGACGGGATTCGCTTTGCTGTGAGGCAGAAAGAATGGTAGCGAAGCCAGGATTGACTTCGGTCATGATCTCGAGAGACTGGAACCCACATTTTCGTTTGCTTTTGCTTCGTGGCGGAAAAATGGTGTGGAGACTAAGATTGACATCGATTATGACTCCGCCAGAGGCCAAGAGCATTAAGATTGATGATCGTCGAGATTGTAACATGGCGCAACGTCCCATAGCACTTAAAACGGCGATATACCTGAACATAAAGAAGAAAAAATCAGCTGGAAACTTGCGTTGCACATGGAAACCCACAACATATCCCAAAAAATAATTACAAAGATTCTCTACAAAACTACACATACTCTAATTTCGCCACTCATCCTCCTACGCCTCCCCCTCCTGATGCTCAAACACCAAATCAACCTGCTTAACCGGATGCAACAGCATAGGAGGCAAACACATCCTACCCTCACCAGCCATCTCCTCCTCTTCCCCACCATCATTATCAACGCCGATACCCCAACCAGCGCTTCCACAAATTCGGACTGAACCCAGCGTCATAGTACCAAGTCGTGCCGCGGAAGTTGTGCTGCCTCTCGTCACTAAACACTGATGTTCGAGCACCGCCCGCAGCGCCGTTGCGCCCGTTGTTGAAAATGGCGGCCAGGTAGGAAGTGGGCCACGCGCGGTCGATGTAGACTGGGTGCGGGCGTAGACGGCTTTGAGGCCGTGGTGCAGCGCGCAGCTGCCGGGCCACATTTCGGAAAACATGGTGTGGCGCTTGAGAGCGGTTTCGCGGTGCATGGTTTCCAGCAAGCGGCGGGAGAGGCGCGAAGCGGTGATGATGGCTGTGCGGCGGGGAGGGTAGCGTTCTGTCGTGTTGTAGCCTGTGACGTCTTCGGCGAGGATCCAGTTTGTGCCGCTGGGGTCGAAGAGCGGGTTGAAGGTGATGAAGTCGGCTTCTTCGCCGACGCCCATTCGTAGTTGTCTTTGTCGTAGGAGTGGGTGGGATGGGGTCGTGCTCGGTTTCGATGCTGTCGCCTTCGCCGGTGGGAGGGTCGGCGCCCCAGACGGGTTTCTCGGAGCGGCGGCCGTCTCTGTCCATGGGATCTTTGACGCCGGCGTCAGAAGCGAGTTTGGCGTAGACGTTCTGCTTGGCTGATGTGCCGTGTTCGAGCTGGACGCGGACCATGTGGCGGAAGTCTTCCCAGCTACCGTGCTCGGAGGGAACGTAGAAGCGCCCGTTGCGCTCCCATAGACCTTTTCGTGGCTGCCCTTTTGCCCAAGATCCAACCTTGTCGAACAGGTGGTAGAAGTGGCCGGTGTAGCGGATGTCCATCCCAGTGCCAGAAGAAGTCGTATTCGGGGTGCTGGTGAGCAAAGTATTGCATGGGCATGTACGTGCTCCTGTAGGCGCCGTGGACCGGCAGGTCACGATACATGCTCTCGGAAACACCACCATAGACAAGACCCATCTGCCTCTCTGACCACAGAGTGCCCATACCTCGGAATTCTTCAGGCAGAGCTTCGTCTAATACCCGCTGGTAGGTATCTTCATCGGACCAGATTTGCATGTTGTCGTCTTTGACGTGAATGAGGAAGTGCACAACGTATTCCGAGCCAGATTGGATGGAAAGCTCGTTCACCAGAGCTCTCAGGTAGAAGATGTCCTCGGGGTCATACTGGTAGCCAGTCCAAGTGCGAATGATAACAGCGGTCCTTGGAGTAAACTCTTTGCCACTCTTGGTCTGCTCAGGAATCTTCTCGTCCGCTTTCTCCTTCTTTGGTCCGCCGGTGCCCATGCTCTTGAAGAAGTCGTTTGTACCTTTCTTCGCAGGTTTGAAGCGGTCCTTGTTGGCTTCCATGCAGGCTTCTTGCGCTTCTGCCCAGTGGACGTTCCTGTAGTCGATTTCCAACTGATCGCCCCAAATCTTCTCAGAGCCCTCTTTGTCGCCCTCCATACCTGCTCCGCTTCCGCCAAATTTCCTGCTATATCCGAAACCGTAAGGACCAAGGCGACCGTAGCGCTCGAAACACATTTCGTAATTGAGACCCAGCAGTTCAGCAGATCCCATCACCGGCTCCGGGAAACCTTTCGTCCTGCCTTGTAGCCAAGCACTTGCGGTGTCTGCAGCTTTGTCTTCTGGTCCAGATAGCATTCTACTTTCTTCTCGTGTCTATCATCCGCTTTGCCAGCAAAGGGATCATACCTCGCGCTTTTCTGCTTCCAAGCTTCGTCTCTCTTGCCGAAACCTTTCTCACCCTTCAACGCTGCATCGTCCTCCTTTTTCCGCTGCTCAGCAGCTTCTTCCAGCCTCTTCGCCTCCTCATCTTCAGGAACAGGGTATTCTGGCACATTCTCCTCCCTGCTCACCAAGTTCGTATGCCACCATGATACCTCTTCAAGAACGGAAACTGCTCCCACGGCGCTGGCCTGGCAGGAGGTTCTTTGATCCCTAGCGACACTTCCGCCCGACTTGCCCAGCTTGCATTCACGAGCAGAAGGATGAAAGCGATTAGGGAACCTGCGATGAAGCATGTGAAGTATCGTGTAAGCGCTCTTCGGGGAAGTGGTATGCGAGGCTCGGTAAGCTATTGCTGAAGGAGTTTGAAGTCGGTTTGCCGAGTATAGGATCGATGAGCCGCTGTTGTCGCGTATGAGGGCGGGCGCTTCGTCGTCGGAGTCGATGTCGGCTTGTAGGCGTTGCTTTTCCGGGTCTACCCAGCTCCCGGAGAGGGAACGGTAGCGAGGGGCCCATCTCGGTTGATGTATGTATGTATGTGTGTGGTTGGTATCCACCCAACGCTGTGTATGCGCAAAGTATCTATGCAGGTGTAATGTTCATGGATGGTGCTGCGTTGCCCTGAACGTTGGTGTCGTGTCTGGCTGGAGGTACGACTGAGACAGGGTATAAGGCTCTGGTCATCAAGGGTCTTCGTGTCTTCGTGATATAGCTTCGTACGGTATTTTCGTGATTTTGATGGACAACCGACAACAAGTTATGTACAAGTACAGAAAATCTGGGTATCTCGCAATGAGAGTTGTCGCAAAAGCAGGGAAGGACGTCAGTCGCCCGCCAAGCGTAAACAATCCTTGGGGCAACCGCGCCCGCAACTCCACCTGCCCAGCGACGCCTGCCAACCCGCGAGTCATTCGCCACAAGATGTACAAAAGTACAAAAGAGAACCGGTTCATCGAAGGGCAGCTGCCTCCCTTACTTGCCAAGAAAAAAATCAAGTGCTACGAGCAATTGCTCACCACCATTCTCCCATAGCCATCATCAACATCGTCGCAGCATCAGCACATCCCCATTCATGGGCTCATTGCAGCTCCACGCGCCCCTTGTCAGCATCAAGCCCATCCTTCGCGGACACATTCGACTCCACCATTTGCAATGCGCGGCGGATCTTTTGTACATCACTGCAGTGCTCCTTAAGCTTCTCACATCGTGGATTCTTCCGCCTGCGGGGAACAGCACCATCATAAGTACATATTAGGAAATCGTCAAACAGCTTGAAGGAAGTCTTCCTCCGCTTGGATCCCAGTCCGTCGAGCTCGACTCTCATGGACTCCTGAAAAGCCTTCGCAACCTGGATGCAGGGCGCAAGCGCCTCGACGCGCAACGTGTGGCTGGTGTGGAGCAGCGAAAGTGCCTTCTTGATCATGGTGAAGTCTTTCACAGTACGAACGAGGACGTCACCACGTTTGCGCTTCTTCAGCTTGTATGCGATGTTCTCGAGGGTATTGCGGAAGTGGTACTCGTAGATGGTCAGGCGAAGTTCTGGTGGCAGACGCATGAAGTGACAGGGACGTGCGCTCTTGTTGTTTCGCCTGGGCTTCTTTGCTTGAGGCTTATCGCTGACCTTCGCTTTAGAGCGCTTGGCTTTTGGGGCGATAGCAGTGGACTGCACTTTGTGTTCGCCGCTTTTGCTTTTCGGCGCGAGGCGGGTGGAGGTGGTAGGCTTGTCGAGGGCGATCTTGTCGTCCATCGCGATCACGCACGCTGACAGTGTCAAAGGTTGTTGTTTGCGTGACGCTTGACGAGGTGCGCTCGTCGCAGGTTGGTTCAAGCAGTTGAGGAGTCGTGGACGTTGGAAGTGCTGCACAAAAAGTCGGATTCTGTGACACGTGCGATTGGCTAATCATGGGAACAGAATCATTTCTCACGTGAACGAACGATATCCTCACTTCCATCTTTGGACAAGCTCATTGGCGACTATGTACTCTGTGAAAGACCATCCACCGCTGCTCCTTAATCAAGCAGTTTTCGCTAACCCACGAGTCGTTCGCCACGAACGTACAAGCATGCTGTCCCCGACAGTCGAAGATCCTGCGAAAAATGCTGGACGCATTGCTGTGCTCATCCTCTGAAACGGCAGACTGGTCGCATAAGCCCGGGCCTACTGTGGGTCTCGAGGCTTTGCAGGGACCTCTTCTCTCCATCTTTATGCTCTTCGCACTCTTCGTCTCCTCGTTTTCACTTGCATGTTGCTCTCCACTAGCTGCATCCTCGTATGAAACTCCTCAATGTCGCTATGGAGGCTTTCCAGGTGCATGTACTTGTCGTAAGTTCCTTGCTGGATCAATGCGTGTGTTACCTTCCACGGAAGGTCGAAAGCCACGCCAGTGCTACCTCCAGTCTTCCTCCAGTGTGGCCTCAGCATGCGTAGCTCGGCCTCGGCACACTTCCGGGCATCGCTTGCGAGTTTCAGACACAGCAGTAAGGCCTCCTGGCGCGTACTGCGGTTAGTGTGAAGGAGTGCTAGCGCTGTCTCGTAGGTTCGGGGCAGGGACCTGTCGCGACACAACACGACCGCTGTGTAGTATTGTGGTTGTATGCCGTTCTCGATGTTACGGAAGGCATCTTGCATGATTCGTTCGTATATATCGACGCGGATCTCCGGCGGCAGCTTCATGAAGTGGCAAGGCTTCTCGCTTGTGTTCGCAGAGCTGAGGACTTCTGCGGGAGACTCGTTACGCACTTGTGCTGTGGCAAGCAACAGGTCCTCGAGGTCGGACTCGCCTGCAGCTGATGCGAGATCAGGCGTCTGGGTCTCGTCGCGGCATTGACGGTCTGCACGTGTGATGGTTGGCGTGTTGCAAGTGTGAGAGCCGGGCTCAGCGAGCTTGACATTGGTAGTCTTGTCGTCCATCGCAAGTATGCAAGACGACGATGGTCCAGACGTTTTGTTGGGGTTTATGCACTTGTAGCGCTGGGCAGATTGCGCTCGATGCAGATAGGTGAAGCAAAGTGGGAAGTCGCGGATGTTGGAAGTACTTTGTAGCCCCTGATTTTGGAAGTAGATTCACCAGTCACATAAGCGATATCACTGGTCACATGAACGACGTTCTCGCTTCACTCTTTGGTCAAGCTCATAGGCGACTATGTGCTTCGCGAAAGCCTGCCTTCCGTTACCTTGCAGTCAATCATTCTTCAGTCACTCCCCTAGCTCCCGATCAGCGGTGCCGACGAGCAACGCCACCGCTCTTGTTCTTGCCACCCATCGCGCTCTTCATCTCCTCGCCCTTCCCATACACATGTCTCTCCACCATCCGCAACCCCTTCTGAATCTCCTCAACCCCATAACGGTACAACTCAAGCTTCAAGCACTTCGTGTAAGCCTTGGCAGAGCACATTCCGTCTATGACCTCACTCGGACTGTCACCAGCGCTATCAGAGCTGCTGTCCCAATGTGGTCTCAGCCGGCGCATCTCGTCCTTAACATACTCTGCGGTCTCGTTGGCGAGTTTGTGACAAAGAGGCAAGACTTCAAGGCGCATGGTGCGGTTGGCGTGGAGAAATGAGAATGCGGTCTCGATGGTTCGGCCGACGATTCTGTCGCGGTACCACACGAGCCACATGTATGATTCCGAGTTTATGTCGTCTGTGATGATGTTGAAGGCGTTTTGCATCACGCGTTCGTAGATGTCCACCCTGATCTCGGCAGGGAGTTTCATGAAGTAGCAGGGCTGTCTGATCTTGCCGCCCGGTCCAGATTGCTTGGAATCAGGTCCGGGCTGACGTGCTGTGGCGTGCGATGAGACCTTGGATTTACTTGCGCGCTTTGAAGTCGCAGCAGAACGGCGTGTTTGGGTCTTGGAATTGCGGCCTTGGTCTGCCGCTACTGGGTGTGATGTCTTCGAATTCTCGGACGTGAGGCGGCTGGCGCTGGTAGCCTTGTCGTGAGCAACTTTGCCGCTCATCTTGACTAAGCCGAACGAGGATGGCTCGTAGTTGTCGATCCCAGTGTTGTGCTTCGTGGTTTGCGCTGACGGCAGGTCAGTATGTTGGATCGCGATGAGTCGCGGATGAGGGATGTGCTGCGCAAGAAAGCGGCGAGTGTGCGAAAGTGCCAACGTTAGTAGTAAGTTCGCCAGTCACACGACCACATGGCCACTTCACTGTTTGTGCAAGCTTAGCAGCGGCTATATGGCGTGTGAGAGTTTTCTCGCTCAAGTGAAGGGCTTGTGGTAGCGCCTACTTTCCACCCACGAGATATTGCTCACGACTGAAATGTATACAGCTTTATCGAAGACTCAGACACAATGAAAGTAGTTGACTCCCTACATTCGAGCAGTTTTTGCCATTTGGAAACAAAGATAACGCCAAACCCATTTCTTTGACCTCGATTCTCAAGATTTTAGCAGCATTCATGCATGGCAAGTCCATAGGACCCTCAGTGTAGTCGAGCTTCGTCAAAATGTCATAAGAAACGTGACCAACTCGAGTACTGGTCATCTACTACGTCGCTGTAAGGCGTATGGAAGATCCTCTCTGGCTCTCAGTATACTCTCGACCAGTGCCTCTCATTCCTTCCCCTCGCACCTGTCCACGCCATCATGGTCCCGATGCAAGCCTTCATTCACTAGCTGCAAGGCTTGTTCAATCTCATGAACATCATCGTATCGAGCTTCGAGCTCGCAGCACCTCTTGTAGACGTCGCCACGTTGTTCTTTGTTCAGTAACCCTTCCAACGAAACAGCTGCACCGTAGATAGACCAAGTTCTCCACTCGGGACTCAGCTGGTCGAGCTCGCTGACTACAGACGTGAGGACGGTGTCGGTGAGCTGTTGGCAGACAGGGAGTGCTTCGATCCTCATGATGTGACTGGTATGGACCATCGCCAGCGCAGTCTTGATGTGGCGGCGAATGAATCCTCCACGTGTGTCATAAAATGCCCATTGTGATCTACGCATTCCTCCACTCGGGCCCTTCTCCAGAACTTCAGAGAAGACGTTCTTGTAGATTTCCAGGCGGATCTCAGGCGGTATTTTCATGAAGTGGCAGGGCAGTCCGGTCTTGCTCTGGAACTTGTCGTGTTCGTTTGCTTTGGTGGTGGAAGCAGAAGCCATGGATTTTGTGCGAGCTCGATGGCTTGCGCAGAGGAGGAGATCATTTCGCTAATGTCGTCGGGTACTGTATTCGCTTCCGTCAGATATGGCACCTTGTTGGTATCGCGGGCGAGCTCGGAGGCATCGGCGGGTTGGTCGTTTGCGATCGCCTCGCTCATGGTGCCTGAGAGTGTTAGCCAGATACAAGCAGCAGATGATGGCAGTTCGGCTTACTCGTGGTACCTGTCAAGTGTGCTTGTCGAGTGAGAGTGGACACACAGCAAGGTTGTTGGTGTGGCAAATGAAGTGGAGTGGAAGGGAAGCGGCGATCGAAGAACTTTTGACGTAGCAGATGGGAAACAAGCAGGTCACGTGTCGGTCTTCTCTCTTCAGTTCACGTGCAACTACAGGCGTATCAGGCATATCGCTCACTTGGATAGGATGCACGACGGAGTGCACGTAGCTCACTACATGGACTAGGAAGACAATGTCCATAGGAAAGCGCCGGTTCTTCATTTCAACTTCTTCGCCCTCGAGGCCAGCGTTCCATTCGAAAAGCCCTCTTTAGCCATACCAAGCTATTTCAGCTACTTGTGCTCTATCCTGTGAATATCGGAGAAAGGGGAAACTGGGCATATCTGCGAGTGTCTTGCCATGGCAAGGTTTACGAAGATTTCCCACCCACGATCTATTCTTAGCTACTGTCTGCTCGTCCCTCAAGAGGCAGTCTTCCCTTTGTTCTTCTCAGACAAGTGCCTCTCTACGACTCCCAAAGCATTCTTGGTTTCCCCAACATTCTTGTATTGGCGCAGCATGTTGCTACGTTCCCTGGACATCATCTTCAATACTAAGTCGTCGTCGCCACCGATATCTTCGAGGAAGAACGGGGAAGCCATCCGCTTCCAGTGGGGCCATTCAACCTTGAGCTGCTGAAGATGTCTCGCTGCAATCGATTTTCTGACAGCATCGGCGACTTGTATGCACACAGGGAGTGCTTCCGCACGCATTGCTTGGTTGATGTGGAACAATACCAGCGCCGTCTTGAGGTGACGGCGCAAAACCTCTTTACGCGAAAGGAAGATGTCGACTGTTCCGTTCTGCTTTGTACACTTCGCATTGTACGGAGTCTTGTCGAGAACATCAGTGAAGACCAGCTCGTAGACTCTCAAGCGGAGTTCGGGAGGTAGGTTCATGAAGTGGCAAGGCCGTCCGAGTTTGTCCTTGCAGTGGAGTAGCATAGCTTGGAGCTTTTCGCATTCTTTCGCTTTGGCGAAAGCACAAGCCATGAACTTCTGCGCAAGTTCTGCGGTCGGCGCGACTCGGAGTGTGGAAATCTCGTCTTCGGATATCTTGTACGTGGCTGCCATGTAGTCGACCAGAGCGGACGGCTTGGCCATGTTGTGAATGACTTTGCTCGAGTCGCCGGCAGAGTCGGCGGCAGGTGTCTCAGCCATGGTGGCTGTTTGTGTCAGCAATTTACAAGCAGAGATTGCAGTGATCTAACTTTTTCAACAAGGTTATTAATTCCCGTTTTACGTGTTGGCGTACAGATGCCAACAAAAGTGTTGGTGGAGTAGGATCGTTGAACGGAACGAGAAGCCGTGATCGAGAAACGTTGGCGTCACCAATAACATACCTAGGTAGCTGCAAGTCACATGTCGGTTTATTCACTTCGGGCCACGTGCCAAGAGAAGACTGTGAGATATATCATTCACTTAGTAAGAATACATATACTGCATGGCATCCCATCACAGAAGGGCACTTTGCAAGACTCAAACCTAAACAGAGAATAGAGGTGTAGGTAATCCTGTATACTTAAAAGCTCTCCGATCGTCTCACAGAACTTTTCTGCCTAACTCCAGTAAGGTATCATACGACCTCGAGACGCAATTTCGCTGTCTAACCAGTATTACTACACCATAACTGAAAGAAAGTCGCTCAAGTAGAATCTCAGGCCGTCAGCAAATAGTGCCCTCTCCCAGCCCCTACCTACTTTCCACCAGCACTCTTCTTCGAGCGGCTCTTGCCCTTCTGCTTGTCCAAGTCCCTGACTACACCCGTCTGAACCAATCGCAACACATCATAGATATCTTTCTCATAGTCATGGCGCAGCTGAAGATCAAAGAATATCTCATTGAGTCGCTCCTGCTCTGCAAGCGTCCCAAAGGTCCCGGAACGATATCTTGAGACTAAACCACCTTCATCCTCTGCCTCTCTCCTTGAAGCTCTCATCGATCTGCTGGCTACACTGCTTCTCGATCATATGCCGTTCTACAAACTGCACCGCACTCTGAATCTTGCCAAAAGTACGATGCTGCATCACCAGGTCCATTTCTCCTGCTTTCTCCATAACCTCGCGAGCAAACCCTGGCTTCGTCCGGAAGTGGAGCATGTAGATCGCCCTCAGCTCTTTCAGCTTATTTTCCAAAGGCTCCTGAATAGCTTCTAAGATCTGTTTGCAGGGCGACAGCGCCTCAACGCGTAGTATGTGGTTGGTTTGAAGTAACGCCAGTGCTGCTTGAATCATGCGGCGTTCGTGAACATACCGTATGAAGTATGGTACTTGTGTGCACGATGTGTCCTCGAAGCAGTCATGGAAGTAATGCTCGTAGATAGTCAAGCGAAGTTCGGCGGGCAGTTTCAAGAAGTGACAAGCGCTTGCAGCTTCATTTGTTGCTCTTGGACGTCTTTGGTCCAGGCATGTCGTTGGCTTTCCCTCTCGCGGAGCTCGAGGACTCCTCCTTGTGGGCGAGCGTGGCCTTTGGAGCGATAGCAGTGGCTTGTACGTTGTGTTCCCGGCCTTTGTGCGCTTTCGCTAGGTTTGCCGTGGTTGAAGTGAATTGGGTGGAGCTGCCTGGCTTTTTACTTGCGACTTTGTCCGTCATCATGACTACTCCTGTTAGTGATGCTCATAGATCACCCCAATTGGCGAAGCTCACCTGTCGTATTTTCCAGATGCTGTTTTCTTGGACTGCTAGGCAAGCAACACTGGTTCTTGGCTGGGTAAGCGTAGTGTGACGGGAAAGTGGCGACCTTGGGAAGCGCCGGTGTTGCTAATCATATGATCAGCGCCGTCTAAGTCACTTGAGAAAACACTCACCCAATACAAAGTTCCGATGGCGCTCACCAGCGAGCATATGCGCTGCCGATACAGTTCCGAGATCAGAGGAGTGCACATGCAGCACTTCTCTCTACCCCACCTTGCCTCACGTAATGTGGCCACTATGTAGTATCATGGCACTCACCAGCACTTTGTCGTTACGCCCGAAGACTAAGAGAACATAAAAACATACTCATTGCTATCATCGAAAGATAATTGACAGTAGAAGAATCTCTCCGGCCTCTTTTTTGAATTCCCCAATGAAGCCCATGCCGCCGAACAGCGATCGCTAGCACTGAGTAATCGTGGATTTTCAGTCCATCATTTGCCACTTTCCAATATAAGCGCTCCCACCATACATGCTGAGAGGAGGCTCCGTCGCGCTAACAGCGCCTTCCGCTCACCAAACTGCATTCTTCGTTTGCTGAGCATTCGAATCCTGCCTAGGTATTCAATCTCAGCCACCACCCCATTACCCTTACGCCCTCGTGTTCTGACTTGTGTATCGACCAAGTGAGTTCTCTGACGCCCTCTTCAAATAATCTTGCGTGCTTTCCATAATCGCGCAGCATTTACTCAAGAAGTATATCTTGTTGTTGATCGGAGCCCATCCCAATGCTGGATTGGGGGATACCTGATGAGCCCCACGACATCCCGTTCAGCGTGTGAGACGACTCCGATTCTTTTCGCAATTGCTTTACACGCCGGAATCACTTCAGCGCGCATCACTTGGCTGGTGTGAGCTAATGCTAGTGCTGCTTTTACGTGTCGGCCGGCGTAAAAGCCATCGTCGTTCCAAAGAGCCGCTGAGAACTCGGGTTCTTCGTAACAATGGGTCTCGTCGAGTTCGTCGCGAAAGAACAGCTCGATGATCCTCAGGCGAAGCTCTGTAGGCAGTTCCATGAGGTAGCACCTTCTCTCTGCTTGAAGCATGTCGCATTCTTGCGCTTGGTTTGGTGTTCCGTCGACGAACTTCTGAGCAGTTGAAGTAGTGGAGCCAGTCTTAGTGTTGTCATCGCAAAGCTCGCAAGTGTTTGCTAGACGGCTTGTGTCGATAGTGTTGGAGTCGAGCTGAGGCTCATCGTTGGAAATCTGGTCGTCCATGGTGCCTGTATTCGTTGGCTATGCTCAAGTGACTGATGAAGCCCTGCGGCTTACCTGCTGTGCTCGTCAAGTCACTCTTGCTATAGATCGGTATCTCGACGATGAGTGTCGCGAGACGAATTGTTGAATCAGGCGTCTCAACTGTGTAACATACTAATTTCGGCGATCACGTGACAAGTGGGGTAGCCCGATCAAACGTCGACTGGATGATTTGCCTCACTACGCGATTAATAAGGCTTCGTTCGCAGCATGATGCTCGGGTGGAAAGCATTTGTATCACCTTGAAATCGGTAGATGTCAAATCCGCCCTGACTAGCTTTAAAAAGTGTTCAGTAGTAGTAGGCTCACCTCGACAGTTTTCATCTCAGCTACGTGACACATCGTAGAATCTCCAACATCGTAAGTCCACTCTCTAGGTGCATTGCCATCTCATTTTGATCTTATGCAAGCTGTTCTCCGCCGCCGCTTCCAGAAGACTTTGAGTTTCTTTCACGGTTTGACGGCAAGCTCTCAAAGCGCGGCGCCTCTTCACTTTGTGGTAATCCCGAGATAAGTCTGGTCCTAAGAGACGGATAGGCCTGAGAGGTTCCAGACTGTCGGCTTCGATGCGCAGAGTATCTTCGATGGTTCTCGTAACCTTGATACACGCCGGTAGTGCTTCAACACGAAGTCTTCGACAGGTATGAGCAAATTTCAGCGCAACTTTAACGTAGCGAACCGCGTGATCGCCACGACTATACCAGTAATTTGTCCAAAGCTGATCTTCGTCCTTATGATAAATCTCTTTGAGTTCGTCATGGAAAGCCAGCTCATAAATTCTCAAGCGAATTTCTGGTGGTAGCTCTGTGAAGCGGCGCCTCTTCTCTGCTTCAAGTTCGTCGCAAACTCGTGCCTTGTCGAGCGCTGATGTGATGAACTTCGCAAGCTCCGCGGTTGGAGCAGTGACGATTTTTTTAGGTCGTCTTCACGCAGACCATACGCTGTTGCGAGGTAGCGTGTGTTGGATTCCGTGATGAGCTTGGTCTTGTTGCTAGGAGATGCGTCGGCCATGGTGGCTATACGTGTCAGCGATCCTCAATAGTAGATAGTAGCGCTCGAACTCACTGGCAGCACGTGTTTGCTCGCACTCTTCGTGAACTGGCACTGGCTTGCTGAAGATGTTGTGAGTATCTCGAGATGGATGTGTTGAACGAGAAACGGCGGCCGGGCGAGGGCGCTAATGTTGGCAAGCGCGCCACTGATCACACTAGTCAAACATCAATTCGTTCACTTCACTTCATCGGCAGCCTTTCGCTCTAATGAAACTTGAAGCACACCATTCAATAGGAGAATAACATCTCGGTGCCTAGTGGCGTAAAAAATCATTGTGATAGCAGTAGGGTCTCTTCAACAATTCAAATCTCCGACACCAACAGACGCAACACCTCTAATGCTCACCCTCTGGAGCTACAGTATCAATCCAATGCAGCCCATCCTTGCAGTACCATCGATACTTCGTCTTGCCCCTGTCGGCAATGTACATGTACCCTGACTCAGCGCTGGCCCTTCAAGTAGCGTTAGCAAAAAGAGATTTCTTCCGGAACATCATCAACCAACTCACTTCTATTCTACCCAACAAATTATAAAGATCTTCCAGCTCAACGAAGCGACTCAGAAGCTCGATATGCTCTGTCGTGTCTTCGGCGCGCGGAGGTGTCGGGTCGGACGTCCACTGTCTGTACACGACCCTCGAGGCGTCTTCCGCCACCTTCATGCAGACTGGTAGTACTTCGGTGCGAATCGTGCGGCTGGTATGGATCACGTTGTTCACCATCGTAAGATGATATATGGCCTTCCTATTGTAAATGCTACCTCCCACGAGGCGTTGCGCAAAATCTTCGGGCGGGCTTTGTTCAAGTATATCACCCACCACCAGCTCGTAGATCCTCAAGCGAAGTTCCGGTGGTAGACTCATGAAGGGAAAAGGATGCTTATCCTTATTCGTGCACTTTTCGGATTCGAGCTTGTCACAAAGTTGTGCTTTGGCGAGTGCCGCTGCCATGAATTTCTTCGCAAGCTTGGCTGTCGGAGCTTTAAGTAGCTTCTGGATGTCGTCCTCGCCTTGTCCGTATGCTGTCGCCAATCGAGAGACATCACTGGCCGTGAAAGAGGGTTGACTGGTTCTGGCGGCTTTAGGTAGCATTGTGGCTGATGTTCGGTCAGCAGTGGCCAGACAACAAGTGGAAGCGCTCGAGCATACTAATGACCCTCGATGGGTCGCTTTTCCTGTAGAATGGTATGTGGACAACGTTTCGGGTGTCACAAAGTAAATATGCTGAACGAGGAAGACTGGGAGGAACCGTTTGAAAGGGCTAGCACGTGAGCAATGGTTTAGCCCGCCAAGTTCCGAGCCATTCACTGTCTTTGATCAGCGGTTAGCAAACTCCCTCCGCTTGGACGAGAAGTGGATTCAGAACACCGTTCTGCTCAAGAGACATCATTATCGCACCCACTGAATTCTCTCCTTACATCAAGTGATGGCGGAATGAACTGATCATTACTGTGGCAAATAGCAGGGAGCTTTCCGCTGCGCATTTTCTTTTAGGCTACATCGTGAAACCTTCCATTCCACATTTGCGCTCCCGGGACTCCATGAGTCTTCCAAAGGAGCCTGTCGGTCGAAGACTGTCAGCGGCTCGTTCTGCCTGCCAACTGTGCCCTCCAATTTTGTGGTTGGCCATGTCCATCACTCTGGACAACAGTACAATTGTAATTCATATTCAGCCCAGAGTCCGTCATCTGCCGCCTTTGAACTGGAAAAGCTACTTTCCATCTCCAAGCATTTCCAGACGCCGAAGAACTTCTTCCGCGATATCGTGATCTTTCTGAAGCCTCCTCTGCCTCGCGTCGAACAGTATCCGCTCCGTGTTGCTGTGCGAAGAGTCTGGAGCAGCCAGATTCTGACAGTCAGATCTCTCCTTGAGAATCTTCGCGATCTTAATGGCAGCCGGCAGTACTTCGGATCGAATGATGTGGCTCGTGTGAAGCAGTTCCATCGCAATACACCGTTCTACCTTCGAGGTCCATCTCCTTCGTGTCTGTATGCTGGTCAAGGAACTCGACTTGAGTGCGATCGGGAGTCTCTGCTCGAGAGCATCTTGAAAGACGAGCTCGTATATTCTCAAGCGAAGCTCTGCAGGCAGATCCATGAAGCGAAAGATAAATTCTTTGGCACCCGTTTTGAGCTTGTCGCGTTCTTGTGCTATGGTCTGCGCCACCTCGAGAAATTGCTGCACCATCTCGGTTGTCGGAGCAGCAAGGAATTCCTTCACTGTGTCTTCGGGCATCCCGTATGCTTTTGCCAAGTACGGCAAATTTGCGGTCATGGTAGTCGTCTCGGCATGAGAGGTGGCTTTTTCGTTGGTGTCTTTGTCCGCCATCATGGCTACGTCTGTCAGTATCGTATACACTTGTGATCAGAAGTCATGCCCAAGCAAGGTAGCTTACCCGACGTGCTGTTAGAACAGGACATGTCTGTCTTGTGCTGTCGCGCCGAGATGTTGTGGTAGATCAAAACTCGAGGAGTTGGTCGAGAAGTGGTGGTTGCTGGTTTGCGCGAAGATGTGAGCAGTCAGCTCATAGATCACAAGCGCTTCAGTTCGTGTATGCAGAGCTGAACGGCGGGCGGACCGCCACGTGATTGCGACATTTGCTCTCCAGCCTGAACAAGTGAACGCAGCAGCGTCAGCCATGAGTCATGTGATCGCGATATGCCCTCAGCAATTATTAGCAGACAACGACTTCGGAGGAGCATGATAACGAATAATTCCCACAGCTGTACTTAACAAAGCTTACAATAGATTGGAACACATGCTGGTATTTCGATATCAACTCTACAAACACCTCAGCCGTTCCCGAAGACTCACCCAGTCTCTTCTCCCGTCTACGAATCGTCCTGAGCGTCGACGACTGTCTTCTTCCACTGGCGAGCCGGCACCTTGCGCTTGAACAGAATGTCGATTTCGCGGTACGACCTGCCCTTCATCTCGGGCAAGTAGAAGAATGCCACAACAAAGCACAGGAGGCCGGTGCCGCCCCAGACGTAGCCGCACTTGCCGCCGAGGTTGCCGCCCTGTGAGGTGGGTTAGAAACCTAACCCGGCTACATGTGCGTGATGGGAGGAGAAGTCTTACCTCAGGATTGAGCATGTAGCTGGACAAGAAGATGCAAGGAATGTTCACGATGTAGTAGCACCCACGGCCGATACCAGTTGTCAAAGGCCTGAGACGAATGGCTGATGTTTCTCCGATGATGACCCATGAAGCAGGTGCTGGGCCAAGGGTGAACAGTACGGAGATGATCAGACCAAGAGATGCTTGTGCAAGGGAAGCTGCGTCCTGTGCGGCCTGGCTGACGACGGGAACCGACGCGGCAACACCCAGCATGACCAGTAGGAAGGTGTTGAACGCTGATCCCCAGACGTAGATCGTCCGGCGGCCGAGGTGGTGTGAGGATCCAGGAGAGCATGACGAATATGGTCTGCAGGGCGGAGGTGATCAGACCCAAAGCGAAGGCAGTGGTATTGGCGATGCCGGCCTCTGTCCTCGCGTTAGTTCGAGCATTGACTCGCATAGCGTGGAAATTGGCTTACGTTTGAAGAAGTAGACGGCCTGGTTGGCAATGAGATTACCGGTCAAGTTCTGTGCGGCGTACACACCACAGACAATTGCAGTGCGGTAAAGGTCGACTCCTTTGAACAGCTCCAACAGACTAGGGTCGCTGGTATCTTTCTCGAGCTCGATAACACGACGCATCATGGCGACCGACTCCTGATTGGCCTGGACGAGTGCTTTGTTACCTAGGCGGCCGACTGCTTTTGCAGCTTCCTCGAATTTGCCCTTGCGAGTCAGCCACCAGGGGACTCGGGAGCGAGCCAGATGAGGATGGCGAGAGGTGTAGGGAACATCCATTGGAGAGCAATCGGTACCCTACAGGGCGGTCAGCAAGGATACCAAAAGTCACTGGAACATACCAACTTACCTGTACGCCAGCTCTTGATCAAGATCGTTGTAGTTGTACGTCACACTTGAACAATGATCGCGCCAATAGCCCAGAACATCTGCAACATCTGAGTAGCGGGAGCCCGGAGAGGGATCGGCACAATCTCACTGCAGTACGCAGGCGAGTTGGCGATGAAAACTCCCCAAGGCACACCTTCCAAGAGTTGGGCAGCCAGCATGACGGGTAGCGAGTTGGCGAAGTAGAAGACGAAGATGAAGCCGTTCAAAAGCATAAGGTTGGAGATGAACGCCCATCGGTAGCCGACCTTGCTGGTAATGGGTCCAGCAATAACGACACCAATGATGGCACCAATCGGGCCACCCATCTGGAGTGCAGACTGCCAAGCAGTTTCGATCACGTAACCTTGCTCCCTCTCGCTCCAGACGCCGTATCTGTCCGCGAAAGCTGGAAGTGCGATGAAGTTGCCCATCAAGAAAACACAGTATGCCTCCATGATCTAGTCAGGGTGTCAGCTTTGGCTCTTTTGGCCTGGAACATCCATGGAACTCACGATCGTGCAGGAAATGACGAACGCCCACGTCGCAGCCATTGGGTAGCCACGGACAGCAGCGATGACGCCCAAGTTGTGCTCTGCATTCTCTGCCTCGATGGCATCCGCCTTCATGTCAGCGGCGCGTGCCTTCTCGTCGACATCGTAGACATGCTCGACCTGGGTCTGGTGCCCTTTGGTCTCCATGTCGGCGCTGAGGCGCTTCGAGTCGGCCGGCTCACTCATATTGGTTGCTGTCTCCACTGGCTGAACAGTAAGTTGGAGAAGTACTGGTGCCAAGGGAGAGATGCAAGTCGAAAGTGCTTAAGGCACGAGCATCTTATACGTTCGATCTCCTCCGCCCACATGGCCGGCCATGTGCGGCTGCAAGGCTGGCGACGCTCTTCAAGCGAGACCTCATTTACCCGCTGGCGCTCTGCGCAGAGGTATGGTATTGGTGGGACGTACAGCCGCGCCAGGGTGCCACTGGTTGTGTCAATCTCGCTCTCATCCGGGCTTGCAGGTGGTGCTGGGCGCCGCGCCGGGCTGTTAGAGAGCGAGAGAGCTTGCAATGGATGAGAAGCGCGTTGCTGCACACATCACTGGCCTTTCTGGTCTTGGGTCCCCGCAGGGGCTCCGCGCCAAGACCCCAGGCCAAGACTCCGCGCCGCCCTCATGCCATCCGGGTGGTGGTGGCCAAGATGGTAGCATCGGCCCCACATGCGTTTTTGCCGTTCTTTTGGAGTATGGCGCTCACGTGGTGCTTCCGCCGCAGCATTGATGTCCCGAGAGAGCAAATTGGTTGATTCTGTTCGAGGTGTCGTCTGGATGTCGAAGCATGAGAAGCGAAGCGAGCGAGCCAAGGATTGGCTCGGTCCAAGCCGAGCGAGGTGCGTCAAGACTTCAGGATGACACAGAGGTAGCGAACGAGCGACGACGGTCGTATTCGAGGTGGAGGACGATGCCGACGCTCAGAGTGTCTACGTCGCTGTTTGGAGTGTTTCTGACGCTGGACAGGCCACTGTGAACGAGACGACGGGGCAACTCGAGGGGAGGAGGAGAAGGCAAACACGTACGGGACAGCAAAGCCCGACAACACGAATACCGTGCTGCTCTCAAGAGCTTACCTTACGCCACCTGACAAAGGCTCGTCGTATGATCCAGGCGACCTCGCCTTACCCGGCATTGAGATCAACGAGTCCAAGATGCTGGGTCGCGTCCTCTTGATACTCCAGTCTTCTACCTCCCACTTCTCCGCACGGCAGAGCTCCCCGAAGGCCCACATGTGTTTTGCGGAGATGCTGGCGATTCAGTGCTTGTGGCCTGGACCGGGCGATGGTAAGAGTGCATGGCACCGAACTTCTTGGTGAATGGCTAGCAACAGCAATTAGTGCGCAAACTTGTCGGCTTCCTTTGTGTTTTCTAGAGTGTGTCACATGGTTACATGTCCTTTCAGCAGCTCTCTTCAATTTACCATACCCTGCAATCCCAACCAGAAACTCAAGCGTGGACAAGTTTGACACATTGTGGTGGCGACTCAGCACTGTCATCGTTTCAAACTTGTTCTCTATTCAAGGCATCTCAATTTGTTTCTACTCTGAAGTCACTCTAGATCAAGATGATTCTCAATATTTAACACGTCAATTGCAGCTCTGGTGTTGTCTTCGTGCTCTATGTCTGTAAACTCTTTGGTTTGTTTCATACATCTTGCTCGGCTCCACGAAAAGTGTTTTGGCTGAAATGTGTTATCTGGAACGCAGATCGTGGATTCTGTGTTCATGATAACGTTTTTCTTGCTCGCAAGGTCCACCCGTTTCTCAGCAGATATTGAGTGAAGTGAAATGAGAGACTGACTTCGGGCATTGTTGAGATTGCAGTAACAGCATATATACGTGGGTGTAATGTGCATATACTATGTACCCATCCATCCAGTCTAGTATGTATTCCACAGTGGAAGTAGGGCTAGTAGGGTTCGGGTGGCATTAGCGGCGAATCGATCACGTGATCTTGCGCTCTCTTGGGTGCATAAATTCTAAACCTGCTGGATCTGGAGTACACACGACATGGTCAATTTACCGCCAGGCTACGACGACATACAAGAGTATGCACAGGATGTGATTGCTTTCTTGCACGAGCCACTCTCGGTTCAAATTACAGGCGGCATACATGTAAATGACGCTTTCATCTACGACGCTTGGGCACGTTTGCCATCCGAATGGACCGCATGGTGGGAAACATTGCCCGGTGCGCAAATAGCACAGAAAGATCTCATCAATAGCTTGCGTGAAGAGCGACAAGCTAGACAAGATGATCTACCTGGCCGACCGGCTAGTCTATCACAATGGCTCGAACGCATTCGAAACTTGAGTCTTGACCGCGAGCAACTGGTGCTGCCCGCAGAAATCCCAGAGGTCGAAGTGCCAGAGGCTATGGCTGGTCGTATGGTGACGAAGAAGCTGGCGGAAGTTCGTGCAGGCGCTCGCTACATCAACCACGTTTGCAAGACCACTGGCATTACTCGTGTCGTAGATATTGGCAGCGGACAAGGCTATCTTTCTTTGACTCTGGCAGCCGCTTGTGGACTTAAAGTACTGGCAATTGATGGCAACGCAAAGCAGATCGACGGCTCTAGAGCAGCTGCTCGCCAAGCTGGACTCACCGAAGGAGACCAGATCACGCACCTCACACGCTTTGTCACGAGCACAGATGAGCTCGGGCAAGAGATCGAGACATGGGCCGGTGGCGAGGAGTGTCTGCTTACCGGTCTTCACGCTTGTGGCTCACTTTCAGAACACATGATTCGCCTTTCCACGACTGTCCCGAGCATCTCACATCTCGCAGTGGTAGGTTGTTGCTACAACCATATCTCACCTCTCTCCATCTCAAACCCTCTTGGCTTCCCGATATCTTCTTTTATGCGATCGAAAAACCTCAAATTGTCAACCTCGGCTTTGATCACAGGTTGCCAGGCTCCCACGAATTGGATACACAACCCAGATTCCATTTTTGGTCGCAAACATTGGTACCGCGCTGTCCTGGAAAAGCTTTTGTACGACAAGAAATTACTCAAAGAAGGCCAGCGACCTGTCTGGGCATCAGGAATGGCGACCTGAGAAATTTTACCACATATGTCGCTCGCGCATTGCAAAGCCTGAAGCTGGAAATTGGCAAAGACGTTACCGAGGAGGAAATTGCGGAGTATGAAGAGAGGTTCCAACACAGGACTACCGAGACAGCGATTCTTTGGACTCTGTCTGTGCTGCTTTGCCGCGTCGTAGAGTCGGTCATTGCGCTGGACCGAGTGTTCTTCTTGCAAGAAGCTGGGATGCAGGAAGTGGAAATTCTGCCGATCTTTGACTACAAGGAGAGTCCACGCAATCTGATGATCGTCGCAACCAAGAAATCATGGCCAAGCACAACATAAGTATAGTGGCTGTGCTTGATCGTGATTTGGACCTTGACAACTTCCTACTGGGCGCCTCGTGTGCCGACCGCCATCGAAGACACTCTCCAACTTCTGCGATGCCGAGAATGCTGTCGGGACAAGGTGAAGCATGGTTCTGAACACCCGACTTCCTTCAAGGCTCTTCGTCTGTGATAGGCCTTGATTTTGACTTTCTGGCGCTGATTTGCCAGGGCGCCCCGAAGCAAGAGCTTTGAGCCACAGTGCTGGTGCGGGCGCTTCGGTAGAGATTCAATCAGCAGAGAGTTTACCACCATGATTGCCCTTTGCCGATGCCTGCTATCTCACAACTTCTGATGCAATCGCCTTCTTCAAAGGAGCGACGACAATCGGTCAAATGTTCCCGCCCAACGTCGTGGGAACACGGAGGTGACCGCCGCACGGCCGTAAAGTGTATCAAGAAGTTGCACCATCGCCTCTGTCGCTGTGACATGCGCTTTCCCCAGGGTTCCCGCCCAGTCAGAAACGGCACCTTGTGGCCGCTGGCCACTTCTTGGAGCCAAGTAATACTACCGAGAGGGCTGAGTGTGACTGGGCCTGGTAAGAGATCTTTGTGCATGGGAGGAGTTGTCACTGGCGCAGAGGTTCTACACCGACGCCCTGCTGCTGTGAAGTCGAGGTGCCATTTGCCAGGTGTGGATGCCACCAGAGCTACATCGACGTCGTTTGCCACCATGCCTGGGCTCAAAAGCGCACTGGGTCACTGGTTAAACTGCTTGCTAGAAGGTATCAGCGCTATAATACTGTAACGACCGAACACATACCTTTGTGCTGTTGACGGGATGTGGTACGTTCGAATTGCAAGGTCAGAAAATAAATACAGTTCAAAAAGAAAACAACGTTAGGCTGCTATGGCTTCAGTTGCAGTCAGTCATGTCTCGCTCTCGCCAGGACCTGTCCGCCCGAACTTCTGTGAACTCCATCAACACATCAATACTCATGCCTTCCTCGCCCAGACCCTGGTCCAACTCCCTGTGCCAAAGCAATTCCCATCGTGTAGCTGAGACCATGCCTTCCATCACTCGATCATTTTATCTGCGAAGGGAACGAGCAGCCGCATCCAAAGCCTGCTTCACCTTCTTGATCTTCCACCGATGGTTAGACAAAACGTACATGTTCTTGAGCGGCTGAGGATCCTCTCCGACCCTCAGATCTGCCTCGCGCTCAATGGCAATGACGTGAGCGATACGAGCTGAGATAATCCTGTAATGCGTTGATAGGGTCCAACATGGCGTCGACGCTTTCTGCTCGAAGCTGGGAGCTGGTGTGGAGGAAAGCTAGCGCGCCAAGTATCGGTGCACCCTTGTAGAATACTGCACCGCGTATGCAGTCGCTTGTTGTGTTGCCTGCCTTCCAGCACTTGACATCGGTTGGGTGTGGATTGGAAACAAGGTCGTGGCAGTCATGCTCAGTTTCTGTGCTAGCGGACTTGATAGTAGTAGAATTGAATAGTGATCGTAGCGACGAGTCCTTCCAGCGCGGACTGGTAAACGAGCACGCGGAGCTCGGCCGGTAGCTTCATCAAAGGGAAAGATGGGGGTTGGGATTCTGTATTGCTGTGTGGATTTGCCATTCTTGCTAGAGTATGTTAGTAAAGTAACCTGGTAGTGATCGAATGGAAGACCTACCAGTTCGATGGAGATAGCTTGGAAGGGTTGGTCGGTTTAATATTAAGTGGTGCTTATGGAAGTTCAGGTTGGGAAATACTGGGTAAGCAGGTAAATTATGCACGTGCGCTTTCGCCAGTGCTTCACTTGTCTTCAGATGTTGATCCTACGAATTGTCTTGATGCCTCGCGCAGAAGTAACTTATGAAACATCAGTCGATAGCAAACAGTCAAGGTAGTGACTGGTGAAATTCTTCTTCGCTAGTCTCGAGGGTGATGTGCAAGATAAGGTGAGGGAAAACAAAAGAAGGCTTTGATTGTACCCTTGCTATGCGCTAGTACAAGTTGCCAGTTCATGCTTCTGATACAGTCCCTTCCTCCCATTTTCACCAGGTGTATTCGATCGAAATTCCGTCCACCTTACGAGCTGACCGGAACTGGTGTTGTGCTCGCTCTGCGCCTAATCAAGGGGTCGGTTCTCTGTGGCGGAGATACTGCACCATGTAGGCCATAGAGGAGCGGTAGCTACCCAAAGATTTCAGCCGCGGAAAACGCGGGCAGCCTCGTCCAAAGCTTCCTTCACTTTGCGAATTTTCCAATTGTGATTTCGTGCAATGTTTGCTTCTTGATGCAGTCGAGTCCTCTCATTATCCCCACAATTCCCCGAGAGCTGGGAAGATGGGAGTGCGCGCAATGCACTCCTGGTTACATCAACGTGGGTTGTAATAGCCTCGTGGTGAACATTAATAGCTGCCAACATAGCACGGACGCTTTCGGCTCGGATAAAAGAATTGGCGTGAAGAAGAGCAAGCGGACCGAGCAGCGGTACACCCTTATAGTGCACTGGGAACGCGCCGCCAAAGGAAGTTGAACCAGGCTCCCGTTTCGGCTCTATCCAGTACTTAACACCGGTGTAGTTAGGGTTGGTTGCGAAATCGTAGACATCGTCGAAAGATGTAGGCAAATCATCACTTGGGCGTAATGCAGTGATAGTAGCGACGATGTCCTCGATCGCGAAGTGGTAAATAAGCAGACGGAGCTCCGCCGGTAGCTTCACAAAAGGGAATGAGTGTTGAGAGAATGAGTGTTGAGAGAATGAGTTTCGGCATTGCGAATCGCTTTATGATTTAACCATCGCTGATAAAGTGAGGTATTGCGATAGCCTCGATGTGGTTGTATAGAGTGCTTCCTAGCGTTGTGATGGTAGCGTTGAATGTCAGACAAATCCTACATGGTGTTTGTGGAAGTTCTTGTGAAAAAGGTTGGACAAGCTGACGACTTTACCTTATCTTTGTAAGCTATGGCAAACGTTTCACGTGATCTCACATCTTACTCTCACAAATTGCCTTGGAATCTCTCACTGAAGTAACTTGTGGGATTCCAGTCAAAGAAGCAGCGAGTGACTGGAAAGATCCCTCCTCACTAATGTAGAAGGCATATGACAGATATGGCACGATAAATCAAGAGAAAGCCTCCATCGAACCTGTGGCCTGTTGATTCCATACGCTAAACGCCTTGCTTATATACTTCTCATACAGTCCTTTCGCGCTTTCAATGAATTCATCCGAGCAAAGGCCTGTAAAACTCCAAAATTCGTGCTTGCTTGCTCGGCGTGCGGTCAAGGCTTTTGTGATGAAGCAACCTCCGCTACGCAGGCTGTATGATAACCAATGCTACCCAATGCACTCATCTGCGGAGGGAACCAGCAGCCCTATCCAAAGCCTCATGTACTCTGCCGATCTTCCACTCGTGATTCTGTGCGGTGCACTGCTGTCTCGATAGTTGAGTGCAGTCTTCCAGCGTCCGGACTCCTAGAATCTGGGCGCAGGTGACTATCGTGAGCTCAGTCTTGAAATCTTCGATAAGCACTTTGGCGGCCTTGTGGCGAGTATCAACAAGCGGTAACATGGTGTCAACGCTTTCCGCTCGAATGCGAGAGTCAGTGTGGAGGAGGGCTAGCGGACCGAGCAGTGGTGCACCCTTGTATCGTACTGCTGTGCCGTTGCCAAGACAGTTCCGAGGCGTGCTTTGTCATACTCTTTCCAGTACTTGACGGCGCTTGTGTAAGGATTTGATGCGAAGTCGTATATATCCTCGTCAGAAATGGGAGTGACAGTGGGGCGTAATGCGGTAATCGTGGCGATAAGGTCTTCTACTGCGAACTGGTATACACGTAGGCGGATCTCGGGAGGGAGCTTCAAGAACGGAAAGTGTTGCTGACGCTGTGGACCGCAATCTTGACCGGCCATCTTTGCTAGGAAGTGTTAGAATTGTGGTATCGTGGAACTAAGTATCAGCAGAGCTTACCAGTTTGCTGGAGACAGTCATGGATTTCAGAGTCGAGGCTGTGGTGTTTACAGAATCCTGAGCTCAAGAGATGTTGGACAAGCTGAGACATCTACATATCGGGGTAATCACTGACTTATCACATGCGCTCACATCAACCACGGCACGGCATCTGAAATTCCAGTGAATGACAAAATGTTCATGATACCGGTAGCTGCTGAAAATCTTCACTGCTATTATATGGTCTGAGAGGATACCGCATAGTACGACGAGGGAAAAGGAGGTCCTATTTTGACCTTGCCTGACTGGCTCTCTACGCTAGCATCCGAGTGTCCCCTGGAAGAATCCTGCATCTGTTTCCCAGTGCCTGATAGCAACACTATCCACTCTTTCCTTCAAGGCAAATCCAGCAGAACGATCGCCAGACTCCATTCGAGCTATCGGAGAAGAAAACGAGCAGCCTCATCTAATGTTGTCTTAAGCTTTGCCAGCTTCCAGATGTGGTTCTCCGCAACATGCAGATCGCGCGACAGCTGATCCCATCTTTGAGGGTCGACGCTTCGATCGGCCAATGTCTTCTGGAACGCCTTAATCGACAGCAGACTCTGTTTGCTGATTCCATAGTGGGCGCTCAAAATCGCTCGCTTAACGACAGCTCGCATAGGAACGATGCATTCGGCGCGGATAGTAGAGCTCGTATGAAGGAGGGCGAGTGGGCCGAGCAGCGGAGCACCTTTGAAGTTGACTGGAAAGAAGAAGTACTGGTATGAGAGCTTTCCCTCTACGCCCATGTACCTCATGTCAGAGGCGTGAGGATTTGAGAGGAAAGTGTAGAAGACGTCTTTTCGAATATCTTCACTTTCGGGTTTTAGGGCGGTGAGTGTTCCGACAAAGTCCTCCATTGCACGCTCGTACACAGCCAAGCGGACTTCAAATGGCAGCCTCATGAAGGGAGATTGCTGTACAGGAATTTGTGTATCGCATCTGTTCTCGACCATCCTTGCTAGGAAGTGTTAGAGTTGCACTCTCACAATGAATATCGCTAAGCTCACCAGGCTGGTAATGACGTCTTCGCAATATCGCCTTAGTATAGTTCAGTTCCATGAAATCTTGATGGAATCTTCCGGTCAACGGATTTTGGACAAGCTGATATGCTCAGGTAGTTGAGCGTTCGATGACATTCACGCACGCTGAGGCGACGTCACCTTCAGATCTTTTCACGACATAACAGATCACTTCACGACATGACGCGAAGCCTGGCATTGAGACAACCTCCCGACTGCTAGTGAATGACAGGACATCGCTGACACCAGAGACTGCTGAGAACTTTCTTCCTTAAAATGTGCGCTGAAGTAGAGAAGCATACTACAATAATGGAAGAAACAGTTCCCATCGTGAGCTTGGCCCAGTGCTGCTCCACGCGAACATGCCAGAGTCCCATCAAGTGTTTCTATACCCCTCCGGTTCTTTGTTGCAATAACCGTCCTCCATACTTGTGCTAAGGCCAAATGCCTAGGTCAAATACAACAGAACCTCTGTCAAGGTCGACTCGAGTTGGAAAGAGAACGCGCAGCCTCATCCAGCGTCATCTTAACTTTCTCAAACTTCCACCGGTGATTCCTCGCAATCATCAACTCATCGGACAAACGACTCATCAACATCCTCATCTACAGGCACCGCAGACTCGGCAGCTGTATATGCCCTGATAACGGATTTCATAACATCTTCAGCAGCTTCGTAGTGCTTGTCAGCAAGTAGTAGCATCGGCGTCATGCTTTCCGCGCGTACAGTAGAGCTCGTATGGAGTAGCCCGAGCGCGCCGAGGAGAGGCGCATTCTTCAGCCTGACTGGATTGCTGTATTTGTCGTATCTCCTGTCGTGGATAGAGACGTATCTCATAGCACGACCGTTAGGGTTCGCGAGGAATGTGTAGGGAGTGTGAATGTCGTGGCGCATTTCGCGGATAGATGATCTCAGTGCGATTATGGTTCTTGCGAGGTCCTCGAACGCAAGTTCGTACACGATCAGGCGAATCTCAGTCGGAAGTCGCATTAGTGGGAATTGTTGTTGGCCATCGTGTGGATTCTCGTCATTGTTTGCTACCATTGCCGAGAAAGGCTTGCTGACAGTTCCGTGTGGTGGCTTTTTATGCAATTCACTAGCGTTGCATAGATGATATTGGCGCAGAAGGATTGGTTTTGTGGAGAATATGACAGAAAGGCCATGAAAGTAATGTATATAAGTTTCTACTGACCGCACAGCTTATCCTGACGTATGAGTCTTGTGAACTGAGTCATACTTTGCACTGCCTTGTATGAGGGCAAGTTTAGAGCTCCAGAGAATGGCTTCGAGCCGGAGAATCCATTTCTGAATGACCCTTATTGAGCAGCTCCTTCTAAGGCTGACTTCAACTTCGCTATCTTCCACTCATTTCTCTGTGCGACTCGTAGTTCCTTCATATCACAATTTGTGGTTTCCTTTCTCGAGTACGATTCCCAGACGCGCTCCCAGATGTCTTTCTTGGCTTTTGCAGCTCGGTAGTGCTCATCAACCAGGATCAGCATGGGACCGACACACTCGGCGCGAACGATAGAGCTGGCATGAATGAGAGCGAGTGGGCCGAGTAGTGGTGCACCTCTGAACCCCCTGCGTTCGAGAGATATGGCAAATAGGCTCCTTTTTCTGACGTACACCACAGGCCACTCGAATGGGATGTTTTTGAATGCGTAGGACCGTTCGAGACACTTGCGCAAAAGACTAGTCTTGATTATGTCGTCAAGAAGGCTTTGCATTGCAAATTCGTACACCATCAAGCGGATCTCCTTTGGCAGATTCATGAAGGGAAATTGCTGTTGAATGCGTGCTGAGTGGGAATTGTTGCCGGCCATCGTTGCTGGGTAGTCCGAGTCTTCTTGGTATGTAACGGCCATATGCAGAGTGTATCAGGATGGCGCGAGATACAAACAAAATGTTGTGGTGGCTTAACGTTTCTGATGGAAGCTACGGAATTGGGAGGCCTGTATCTAACTAGGTCCCACACACGTGACGCGTGACGCATCTGCGTCATAGTGAGCAGTTGCTAGTGTCAAGGCAATGTTTGAACTCAAGTGAATGGTATTGCAGCGAAAGCGCATATTGGCCGCCCAGGATGTCGGCCTATTAAAGTACTTACTGTCCACCTCGTTGGTATCGTGCCTATCGTTATTTTTAATCAACTGATGTAGTTATTGCCGGTCCTCGATTGTCCAAATCTAAGAGGGCAGTACCTCGAACCCTACCGCAAGCAGTCCTCCAGCTGTGCATTCTGAATCCTAAAAACTACACGTAGCACAGGAAAAGGAATCAAAATTATCGATTTGGTGATACTTCATATCATTGCTGCCTTCAGGCTCCTGTTTATCTGAACTAGAATGCAGCATGTTAAGCAAGGATAGACAGACAAATGCTTTTCCGATCAGTGTCGTTGATTGTGCTCAAAATGAACGCTTTTCGCATCTCTGAGCTGTTTAGTGGCGGGCATAGGCCCAAGAAGAAAAATAGGAAACGCACAAACTCATAACGGAATAGCCCGGTGACGCCTCTCGTTTGCGCTAAACCTCAGCCCCTCGAGCGAGCAGCATTCGAGCAGGCAGTCTTTGAGTGGACAGCCCCGTCAAAAATCCTGCCTGATCTCTTCCCAACTTCCATCTGTGATTCATCGCCAGTGAGAAACTCGCGATGTGGGCCACGCAGCAGTCGTATCCTTCTCCATATCATCAAAATTCGATCCTCTGTGCCTCCTGTTCTCTTAAGTAGTGATCATCGTCGCACGCGAGGAATGATCGAAGTCGGACTCCTCGATCCAGGGTACAAGTAGAGATCATCGGAGTCGAATTCCTCGAATCCAAGATACAAGTAGGGTCCAAGAGGGCTTTGATCGCTCGCGGTGGAAACTGATACGTGATAGCATCACAGCAGCGCTTTCAGAGCGTACAGTGGAGTCGACGTGGAGGAGAGCGAGCGCGCCGATAAACGGCGGTCCCTTGTAAGATTCTTCCACAGATGCAGTGCGCTTCCTTGCAAAGCGCTGTTTTTTGCTGCGCTTTTTTGTGACGCTGTAAGATCTTGTGTTTGTGTTGCTCATGAAGGGTCCTGCAGACTGAGGGGATTTATTCATTTGACGTACAGTGACCTCATCCAATTGAAGCGCACTGATCGTATTGACCACATCCTCGATAGCAGAGTCGTATACCATCAGGCGGATCTCTTTTGGAAGTTTCATCAACGGGAATTGCTGCTCAGCGGCTTGGTCGCAGACGGTATTGATGGCCATCACAGCTAGTGAGTGTCAGTGCTGCTAATTCAGCTGTGTGAGTAGCTGCGTGACCCACAGGTGTGGCGTAAAATGATGATGGGTCTTGCTATGTTGGCAAGGTGTGGTTGTTACAACAGGTGAGGAATGTTTGAATAGGTAATGGGAAATAAGCGTCACGGAGGGAAGAAGCGGAAGGCTAGTATTTAAGCTTTACGAAAGTGAGAGCTTTCACATGTATGCCTCGCAAGACACGTGCGTCGTGCTTGTGCACCTGATTATACTGTGACATAGAGCATTCAAATCAACGATCCTGACCGCGCCTCTCACGCTCATTGAGTATGACCTCAGCATCGCACAAAGGACCGTGAGAATAGGAAGAAACGAAAGGTATGGAACATCAAGACTCCAATACTTAATCTTTGTTTGCTTTCGATCAATACTGTCGGCCGTGCTCAAAGTGAAGGTCTCTCGCAAGACTTATGCCTGAACAGTAGCAGTCCCACCCGTAAGCCCAAGGAAAAAAGAGAACGCATGAAAGCACAATGGAGCCAGTCTTCAAATACCCGTTCGAACCGGCAGAACAAATGCCGCATCTCATCTGCTCGAGCGCGCAGCCTCCTCCAGCGTGTGAGGACCTTCTTCACCTTCCACCTGTGGTTCATCTTAGTAGCCCACTTGTCGTATTGGGCTAGAGTCCTTCATAGTCCGTCGTATCATACTTCATGAGATCCATTGCTTCAACGATATCCAAGTATTGGTCATCCCCCACTCAAGCTTCTCGATATCACCTCTTTGTAATAAGTATCTCTCAGCGGTTCCACCAGCGCACTGATGACTGCGAAGCGAGCTTTGACACAAGACAGCATCGCAGCAGCACTCTCTGCACGAGTCTCGGAATCGGTGTGCAGGAAGCCGAGCGGACCGGTGTAGGGTGGCCTCCGTAAGGTATTCTGGTTCGGAGAAGTCATCCGTATAATCCAGTAAGACGTCTCGCTGTCGATTCTACAAAACTCTGATGTCTAAGCCACGACCCGTCTCATCACTTTGTAGGCAGTGATCGAGTCGACGAAGTCTTCGATAGCGAACTCGTAGATGGCGAGGCGGAGCTCTTTGGGGAGCTTCATGAATGGGAAGTGTTGCTGCAAAGGTCGTGCATTTGCTCTCTTGACAGCCCTCGCGGTCTTCTTGCCAGCCATCGCGTCTAATAAATGTTAGTGTTGACAGCTTGGCGAAGCGATTAGCTGCAAAACTTACTCATGCGATGTATGATGTGACTCAAGGTAAGGCGCGTTCGTGCTGTTCAATTTGCTTTCTTGCTCAAGAAATGTCGCGAGCGATGATGGGAAATATGGCAGCGACGCCTGGATGATGTCGGAGAAGACGAGGGAGCACGAGGGAGCGAGCGGCAATTTATGTTTCACGAAATCGAGAGATGCCCTCACTGGACTAGCCCTGTGACGCTGATACGTCAGAACCTCCGGTCCCACTTCCACCTCATATCATTCACTGACATTCTTGCTCCGTTCAAATACGTATGGGCCTGTCCCATGACGGAAAATGTTCAACTAAAGTTTCTGGAGAAGCTTCATGCTATGTATCTCTTGAATAGCTTTGGATTTGACCGAACCTCAACCTTCCGAGGACAATGCTAGTACCAAGAAAATGCAAGGCATGCGATGGCAATCCCGAATTCCGCCTTCGTTCGTCTTCATTTACAGAAGCCCAGTCCCCAACGTTCCCTGGTCGTCACCTGGACATCTTGTAGAAACGCAGTGGACAGCCCACTATCATGAGCTATTCGTTCCTCTCGAATCAGGGTATGATGCCGTTCTCGCCCATAGCAGTATGTCCAACTCGTAATTGTGCTACAAGAAAATATGGTGAGGTAGCTAGCGGGACAACATCGACTGGACTTTGCGAAGCTGATCGCCAGCATCGTGAGCCAAGAGCAAAACAAGTACGCTGTGAACGTCTGTAAGACCCCAACGCGGTTCGAGTGCAGCTCCTTCACGCCCGTACTGGGTGTTGACTTTGTCGAGTTCGATTCCTACAAGAGCCTTCATAACGGGGAGGCTTTCTTCACGAAGAATGCGGCTGGTACACGGAAGAGCAAGGGATCCGACCTGTGGAATCTGAGGAAGCGGGAGAATGAGGAGAGTCTTAGACATTTCATGATCGAATCTCCTTCACAGTGTCCTGTATTGCCATTTTGTAGATGATAAGACGGAGCTCAGTCGGGAGCTTCATGAGAAGACTATTCTGCTGCGTGCGACTTCTGTCCTGCGTGGTGAAAGCCGGACTGCCGGTGGCTGGCGCGTCGGTAGCTGGAATGTTCGCTCTAGAGTGTCAATAGTTTGTGTGGCCATGGTGCTGATGTGACTGTCAGTAAGGTCTCGGTTTGCAACACGATGCAACGGTTCAGGTTACCGATTGCTTCCTCAAGAACGCTCGCAATGTCTTGACGGTGGCGAAAAGTAGATGCGCAGACTTGGTGAGATTTGAACGACTGGTATCTCGAATAACGACACAGACCAAGCGTGAGCTCCGGGTCGCTGATGTGTGTGCCTGGGAATTGCTGGAGGACTCGACGGAGGAAACGTAGATGAGCTCATCTAGAAGTTGAGGAAGAACTGGTAATGCGTGAAGGCGGTATGCCAAAAGCAACAACAACAACAAACAACAACAACCAAGGCAACAGCACTGATTGGGAAAGAGCGACCCACCATGGGGGAAGATTCTGACCAAGATCAGCGAAGCTTGGTACGCGCAGGAGATGTCTGGAATGGATTTGAACAAAGTCTCAAGCTGACTTTGTTTCCGGAAATTATTTAGACCACTTGGAGAGTACAAAGCCGCAGCTATCATGGCACGCGTTCTTCACCACTCAAACTGGTGTAAAGTCCCCCAGTCCTTGATATCCATGATCATCTTTCCTGCCACGTTACTTCCGAACAGAAGTCTGGCCCCAGGATCTTGAGCTCTCTGCCAAAGTTCTCTTCAAGCAATGTAGCTGCAGCCGCGCTCGATCCAGCTTGCTCGTTTCGCCTGATCAAGCGTGTCGTCTAAGTTTGAATGGACTCGAATGCAGCTTGAACGTGCTTCTGCGCTTAGATGAGGCCGACCGTGATTTTCGGGTGCCATCGCGAATCAATCTGTCCAGGCGATCAGCAGCAATCCAGAGGATGCGAGCTCGAGCGAACATTTGCGAAAGAGCCTTTTGTTTGGTCAAGTAGTCGCCATATTGGGAGTTAGGCGTGTAGTACGAAACCGCGCCTTCGGTGTGAAGACGAGTGCTCTCGGCGCGGAACTTGTCGGCTTTGAGACGGAGGAAAGACATCACAATATCGATGCTTTCATTGCGAATGGTGTGGCAAGTGTGCAGGAGCGCGAAGCCACCGGTGTTTCGAATAAGAATCACTGGCAAGTCCATCTTCAATGAGATGTCCACAGCGTTGCCAGCACTGTGTCGGGCTGCCATTTCGTAGATGATGACACGGAGCTCGGGCGGCAGCTTCAAGAACGGACTGCTCTGCTGAGGGCGGTTCGGGGCCGGAGGCCTGACTATGAGAGTGACCATGATTCTGGCGAACTCATCAATGACTGAGCACAATCTAAGCGACCAAGAGACCTGCTAGCTTACCAATCCCAATGTGTATGCTTGAGATTTCGGGAAATTTGGACGAGGATAGAATTGTGGGCTATGACGGGGAAGTATCGAGGGTCTTCCTGCGCGACTCAGATATGCAGTCGCTTTAGAGACGCTGAGCAAGTGGCGTGTTGCGGATGTGCTAGTTGGAAAGATTTGGTGTCGGGTGTGGTCGCACAAAAGTACAGTTCAGCAATAAGAGGGAAGGCGAGAACAAGGTGGCGACATGTGCTAGCGTCAATCATGTGACAGTGACTGGCACGCAGGTGATATTGAGTGAAAGTCATGAGTGCGAAGCAAAAACTTCGAAAACGATCAAGCATTTGTGAGACGTGAATCGAATATGCAGTAGTGTGGCGACTGCTCCATCCTCGAAGCCACTGTGTTCTTTGCACTAGAAAACTATCGTATCGGCAGTCCGAAGTCCATGCCTTGACGACTGCCCCATGCATTTCTGTTCCTCGTTGGTCCTGCCCAGCCCTGGTGATCAAGATGTCACAAGTTCTCAGCGGCATAGTATCTAGTGATGTAGAAGTGCTGTTCCAGTGCGCCACCTTCTCCTTGCAGCGAAAGAAGTATTCCTCCTTCTGTTGAAAACATTTCCGCCATATTTCGAGTGCCTGGAGCACCTAGAACCTTACCACGAAGACCTGTCGCAACACGAAGCAAAGTTCCTCAAACTCGAAGGCAGTATCTTCCTGCCTCCCCGCTATTATAATAGCCTGTGTGTGAACATCGTATGCTTCTGGCCATTGACCTTGGGGCAGCGACCCGGGTATCGGAACCTGCAACGAGCGGAGGCGCTGTGTTTCGTCTAGCAGCCTGTCGACTTCGGCGTGCAAGAGGGGTATAAAGATGCTAGGGGTCTCCCCACGAAATGTGGAGCAAGATTGCGGGAGTGCGAGAGCGCCCACGAACTGTGCATTGCACCCGTGGCGACATTTCCTGGGGACATGTGGGCTTCCACTGGACTCAACTCTTTCAGCAACATCCTCGATGCTATCTTGAAGTGCGATCTTGTAGATCTCGATGCGAAGTTCGACAGGAAGTTTCAAGAAAGGAGAGTCTTGCTGAGGGCGACGTTTCGAGACTTGGTTTTCAGGGCGGTTTTTCAAAATTCTCGTAGTGACAAGTCTGGCTATGCTGTTGACACATCTGTCAGTGACTATTCCATGAGCATCAGGGTCAGCCATGTGTCAGCTCACCTGTCTTCGATCTCGGCGCTGAATCTCTTGTAGGAATACATCGTATGTATTTGTTTCGAGGTCCTGAAGAGCAGAAGTCTGGGTACGCGGGCGAGTCGATGACCTGAGAGCGCGTGCTTGTTCTGGATCGCGAAAGACGTGCTGTGTGGTAGAGCCGATGGTGATGCGTAGATATATTAGCCGAGAACAGGTTTGGTTTTGAGAATGACGCGCCTACGGTTGCCCCGCACGCCGCACGCGATGTAAGTGAATTGAGCAAAAGTGAAAGTTGCGCACCAAGAACATTAGAAACAAGTAAGCATGAGTAAACAGTAAATGCTCGTTGGACTTCATTGAAGAGGGTAATGAGCCAATGCATCTTCAACGTATCATCATAGTCCTTCTGGGAGAACTATGGTATCAACAGGTCGAAGTGCATGCCTCGTAATTCCACAACCCGAGCTTGCCCTGAACCGACTACATGCCACTAGTTCTGCTCACCGATACAATCAGTGGTACCGTTTTCGCGAGCTACCTTTCTTCCGTGTGCACACAGACTTTCCTGCTACACCAGTTCCTGACAGCACAGGAGGCAACACCAAGGGCCATTAGTACATAGTGGCCTGTGATAACCACGAACCAATCCAGAGCATCTCGTACACAGCATTGCGCCACTTGCGACATGTGGCCATGCGATGCGAGTGTACGTTGTATGCACTCTTGCTGTGGTCAGAGGAGGCCAAACCCCGCATGGCCTCCAAGCCAAGACGCAGCCTCTCGGTACACAGCTGATCAGCTTCGACTTGCAGAACAGATTTCATGACAGCAATGCTTTCTCCATGTAGAGCATAACAAGCGAATGGGAGCGCCAGAGCGCCGATCGGATGCAGTATTGAGTGTCGATGGCTCTTCGCTCTCGCGGTGTTGTGGTCCTTCTCGCTCAACTTTTGATAGACGATACAGTCCACGATGTCATAACACGCCATCTCGTATATGATGATGCGAAGCTCTGCTGGCAGCTTCGTGAACGGACTGTCCTGCTGAGGGCGGTTGGCGGCCGACATGCGAGCAATGATGCTAGAATGGCTGTTAGTGATTGAGCAGCGAGTATATGACGCCGAAGCGAGTCAATTTACTTCAATGCTTGCCTCGTGTGTAATGATGCGGCGAAGACGAACGCGTGGCCCTTCTGAAAACGGCGAAGGATTTAGACGCTCGTCCGAAGGACTCGGTGATGAAAATGGTCGTGCGTGCGGCTGGTTTGTTCGCTCTTTGTGGGAGCGTCCTGTATGCAGCGATGTGTTGATAGATCTTTGAGGTGGAAACGTCGGTGTCGAGAGTTGCTGGGTGTGGCGTGCAGGTGCTTGGCCGTAGCGAGCATGGAGCGAGGAAGACGAAACGCTTCAGCGCCTGCCGTGTGAAAGTCACAGCCCCGCACGTGATGTGAGTGAATCTAGCGACTGTGTGGCCCAATTAATGGCCGAGGACGAGGAGAGCTTCAAATATGATACTGAGAGCTTACCTAATACTACGCATTCAAGAGTTTGCTGAGCTGTATTGAGACATACACCGGCCTACCTTGCCTTGCCAAACGAAGAAATATTTGCTGGACCTGTCTTGACTTGTTGGCAACCTTAGAACCTCCCACACCTTGCCGGTCTTTGGCCGTATTCATATCTCACCATAGCTCCAAGCCAACATCCTTGCTTCACTGCACCAGCTTCACAGCGACGAGCAATCTCCCCAGAGCTGATGTGGCACCGAGTTTACAGCTCACTTGCGCTTCATACCCTCTTCTGGCTACTTCCCACTCCCGATCATCGACCACGGTCTATGATGGTCACCAACATGGCCCATTTGTGTGAAGAGTTGTCGTGAGAGCTGATCCCGTCAAGAAAGAGTTGCTCCTCGCGTGGTAATTCGCGGTAATATTTCTTCGCTGCCACTATCTTCTGTCCCAACGTGAACTCCGACCAGATCGTGTCCGAGCCTGACCCGCGCAGGAACAATCCAGGATGGGCGAGCTTCACAAGGGTGCCGAGGAATCTGCGGGCATCAGTGATGGCATCGCAGAAGGTGAGACATTCTTTTAAGACCGCCATTTGAAATCCTTCCGTCCTGAGCCGGTTGCGTGGAATTGCTAATGCCTGATCTAATGTCTCAATTTCGCTTTTGACGAGTGGTCTCATAGCGCCGATTCCTTCGACTCGTAGCTGACGGCTGGTTTGGAGGAGTGCAAGAGCACCCGAAGATGGCAGGAATGGCGGCAGCCTGTCTGGCGAGATCACGATAATTTCTTCGCCTTTTATAGACTTGATCTGGGTAGCCATGTCGTCCAAAGTATCCTGGAGCACCAAGTCATAGATCATGATGCGCAATTCTACTGGCATCCCCAGGAGCGGGCTTTCTTGGGAACCCCGGTTACTCAGCGTGCTATTGTGACAGTTAGTGGCAAGGAAGTGGTAAAAAATCGAGGTGCAATGAGCTCACTTGAATTTAGTGCAGATGTGCTTCACCATCCCTTCCAGAGACACAAAGCCGGAGAAAAGGGCCGTAAGCGTGAGTAGACCCAGCTTGGCTGGGTCGAGCAGCCTGTGCCAGCCATGGGCCTTTGGCGCAGAGCGCATAGAAAACTCATCGTCATGGTCTGCTTGAGGACATGGTGGCACTTGGCCCGACTGAGCAGTAGTGGTCGTGTACGTGGTGACGTCTCTGCCCACAACACTCCTGATCACCATGCTGTCCATTGTCTAGCGAGCGATAGCTGCGCTGATGTCGTCGCTGTCGCAAATCTGGATGTAACAAAACCCTGTCTTTCCTAACAGTCGAGGATCCCGAGTGGGCGCTAGAGTATGCTCAGCAGCACGGTATAGCTGGCTAGGTCGTAGCGTCGAGAGGTGAGATTTCGCACTTTGTGGCGCGAGTCCGGTCTGAGCAAAAGAAAGGAAGGCGTGGGTGAAAGCGGGTTGCGTACGTCACGAGGCCTCACATATAATGAGTTAGTGAAACATACATTGGCCTCTATTACATGTCTAACAAAGGGACCATCGATGAAACCGCAACAATAGGGCCGAGATGTTCTGGTCTTACACACCTTGCTGCCATAATTATTCCTTTGAAGGTCATCCATAGTTTCAGACCATTGGCCTCCCTCCGCCGTAGACCAACTCTAATTGTGGTGCCAATTGTTTCAACGAACAATCACGTATGTGCACAAACCAATGTTCAAGAAGACACGTAGTGCTTCAGCCAGTAGTCCTCCCTTTCGCGACGCCCCACTCTCTTGTCAAGAGCCTTGACCAATGTCTCCCACTTGTCCACGTGGCCAGCAGCGCCCTCACCACGACGCTGCAGCAACGCCTTGGATCCGTCCGCGCTGTCACCTTCGACTTCGTCGTCAAGTTGAGCCTGCTCGTCGCTCGACAAGTCCATGTAACAATTCTCCACAACCGATAGTTTCTGCGCGTGCTTCAGGTTGGACCAAGGAGTGTAGAGGCGCGGGCAACGGTGATCGAACTCGAGCTGCACAAGTAGTTTGAGGATGCACCGGACATCGCGGTCAAGATGAGAATGGATCAAGTAATCTCTTAGGTCGCGATCATTGCTTTTCGCTGCGTCTCTGCTTTTCGCCGCGAATGCTGCTTCGTGTGCGGTACTCTCGGCTTCTGCGAGTGTTCTCATGGCGCTTATGCTCTCATGACGCAACTTGTAGCTGGTATGTGCAAGTGCAAAGGCACCGACAAATGGTGGCAACGGACGAACCTTGTAAGCAAACAGCGCGTCGATAGTCATAGTTGTTGTTTCATAGTCGGTTATGATCTCGTCAAAGAGATCATGCAGCGCCATGTCATAGATCATGATTCGCAGTTCAGCTGGGAGCCTGAGGAAAGGACTGCTCTGCTCAGGGCGGTGTGGTGCTGGAGCAAGATCAACCTGGGCCGAGGCGCCGTTGTGGTCCTGGGTATCCTTCGGGAACATCCCAGAGAAGGGCAGCCATCCGAGTCCCCACATGGCTTCCGAGAGCTCTGAGATGAAATATTAACAGGTTGATGCCTGACAGGCGTGAGGCTCGTGCGGGATTCGTGCTCTTGGTTGTATGAGGTATGTTTCTTATGTCTCACAAGCGATCAGGCTAAGAAAGATTGGTGTCGAGAGTGAGTATTTGTAGTACCTGGTTGTGAAAAATAAACTTAAAGCAAAGAAAGACGCAGGTGCAAGCGGGTGGCGAGCGGCCGCCGGCGGGCGGCATCATAAGTGAATGGAGTAGACCTCATTTGAGTCTCTTTGACAGTGAAGTAAGCCTACCGAATCCCGAATGCTAAAAGCACGGACTAAGTCACTCAGACATTTGTTTCCTAATTCATAGCAAGAACATAGCTGATGTCAAGTATCGATAACGTACTGAGATTGTAATAGACACACATTGATGTAATCTCCTTATACGACAAAAAAGCATTCGCTAGAATTTTTATCGTAGGCCCAGTATCTTCAATGCTTGTACATCTTGCTCTTTCTGTTGCGATTTTCATAGAACTCAACCCCATGTTTCCCGAATTGCCATGCGTCCTAGCCTCAATTCACGCAGACAAGGCTGACAAACACTCTACGTAAGTGTGAGGTGCCGTCGAGTCTGATGTTCGCTCAAGCTTCATGGCCACCCTGAACCTTTTCCATTCTCAAATCACTGACCCTCATTAATGATCCTCAGCAAGGCCTCACACGTCTTCGAGCCGCCAGGGGTGATCTTCTTGAGTTCGACTTGCTCATCGCGCGACAAGTCTGAGTAATAAGTCTTGACTATCGCCAATTGCTGGTCCATCCGGAGTTCGGACCAAGGGGTGCCCGATTGTGGGCCACGCAAGAAAATTTGAGGATGGGCGAGTTTCACCAAAGTCTCAGAGAGTCTGCAGGCTTGTAAAAAAGCATCGTATGAGAGTAAAGCCTCTGCAATGAATTGACTGGTGACTGTTCCTGTAGACATCTTGGCCTGAGCTGTGATTCTAGTGGTGTCTGATATCTTGGTGCGTTCCTCAAGTTTAGCTCGTGCAAGTGGTTTAAAAGCGTCCAGGCCCTCGTTGCGCAACTCTCGGCAGGTATGAAGGAGCGCGAGTGCGCCCATGAATGGTAGGGAACGATGGCGGAGGGCGAGTGCGATTGTGGGATCCTCTTCGTACTTCCGTTCGGCAGCTTTGTAAACCAGAACGTCTTGCAATGCCACGTCATAGATCATGATGCGCAGTTCGGAAGGAAGCTTCAGGAAGTGGCTGTCCTGTTGAGAACGGTCTGCAAAGGAACGGTCGATCGAAGAGTGTGTACCAACGCTGCTGGTCCCGGAGGTCTCTTCCAGATACATTTTCGAAGAGGGTAGCGATCTGGATCCCCACGTGGTTTTCAGAGTCTAGGCCGCAAGGTCAAGCTTGATTCACCGCTTGAGGCGCTCGAGCAGTCAGTTGGAAAGTATTGCGTAGGGATCGAGGTCTGACAGGTTGGATAGCTGACGCCGCGCTTTTGATTGTGTGGGCTATGTTTCGTATGTCTCAACGGCTATCGTGGTGCTAGCTCGCGGGCTCGGGAAAGATTGATGTCGAAAGTGGGTGTTCGCAAAATCTGGTCGGGTTATCAGCTCAAGAAAAATGAAGGCGCGGGCGCAAGCAGGTTGTTCACGTCACGACACTTCCGTTGTGCAAGGATCACAAGTGAATAGTGCAGGCCTCATGTAGATTTCTTTGACAGTGAAGCGAGCCTACCTAATCCCGCATGCTGAAGTCCTTTCGCAACACTGGCACCCCGGAAAGCCACGCACAGTATATGTGCTGTGGGGATTCACTGTCCACTTGATTCTTAGTGCTCCTTCCCATGTGCTTCCACACTCGTATCAATGAGTTCTATCAGCACATCCCCTACATCCTCACGTTCACTAATACTCGGACACAGAGACATCCAGTCGTCGAACGTCAAAGCCATGGACCATTCCGTTACTTCCCTGAGCTTTTGTCCGTGATCGAGCTTGGACCAAGGAAGTCCCACTCGCAACCGCGAGAGGCGCAACAGGACCTGATTTTGAGCGACTTTGTGAAGAGTATCACGGAGTCTCAGGCCATCGAAGACGTCGTACTGCCGTCTGTCCAGTTCTGCCAAGGCTTCGGTTAAGTGCTCAAGCGGCGTCTCCATCATTTCGTCGCAGGCGAGTTGTGAGGCTTCGTCCAGTTTCTTGCACCTCGTTTGTGCCAGTGATCTTATAGCATCGACGCCCTCGTCACGCAGTTCTCGACAGGTATGGAGTATCGCAAGAGCGCCCAGGAACGGCAAAGGTGGAGGAGAACCGTCGACCGTTTTCATCCGTTTTCCTTTTGCGGGTTTGGCGATGTCATCCAAGATGTCCTGTAGTCCTAGGTCGTAAATCATGGTGCGCAGCTCGACTGGAAGTTTCAGGAGTGCGAAAGTTTGCTGAGGACGATCCGATGTCGTGAGGCTGGCAGCGCTCTGAGCCATGATTCTGTTATCTAAATCAGTCAACCAGGAACCCTTCTTGATAGAGGTTACGCGAGCTTACGTAGATGAGGTGTTGCTTGAAGTGATGACAGTGACACTTCGTAGTTTGTCGCAGCGATTTGAGTACCGACGTGTGAGTCTGCGGAAAGAGACAGACCAGTATAGAAAGTAGGTGTTTGCATTGCCACGGGATGGGCGCCTTGAAACAAAGAAGTGGGGAAGGCGCGACCACAAACACTGCGCGCTGTCACGTGATGTTTGCTGCATCAGTGCCACCAGTGGTCTGGGTGAGCATCCACGTCTTGCTGTAAATATTGATATTGCGATGCCTGCATCTACTGTCAAGCCATCATTATTGTACAACTATTTCTCAGTTCTTACCCTACCACCAACGAGCCGGCCGGCGGATCTTGCGTGTGACAGAACCCCACGCTCAACATGCCATTAGATGTATTTCTTGTTCCTACGCCCATCCACAAAAAGAGTCCTCAAACTCTGCCATATCCTCCCACTTGTCCTCTCGGCCATCAGCGATCCTATCATACATTTCCTTCTCATCACGCGAAGCACCGTCATAACGAGCCTGAACAATCGACAATTTCTCCTCCCACTCAAGCTTGCACCACCGGGCGTCCCATTGCTGCTCAACTGGACAGTAACCAGGAGAATCGAGCTCTTCGAGCAGGTCAATGAGGCTGTAAGCGTCGGACCAGGCGTCGGAAAAGGCTTGCGCTTCTTCCAAGTTCAGTTCCTCGGTCTGGTCACGGGCATGGGCATCCGCAAGGTCCGAGTCGGTTCGTATGTTTTCAACTTTGGCGTATGCAAGTGGGATCATGATGTCCAAACCTTCGTTGCGGAGCTTGCGGTTGGTCTGCCGGAGGGCGAGAGCGCCGACGAATGGCGCGAACAGAGGCTGCTCCAATCTTGGTCCACGCTCGCCATTCTCGATTCTGGTCTCGATAGCTGCGGCGGCGTTTAGGGTATCCTGCAGTGCGAAGTCATAGATCATCGCCCGCAATTCGCCAGGGAGTCTCAGAAACGGGCTCTCGTGCTCTTTTTCTGGGCGATCTGAACTGGAAAATTCCGTAGCTTCATCAGGTACACTGTTTCTACTCTCTAGCTGAGGACGTTCTGCTTCTACAGCTTTGCCGGTGAGATGCGGCTCCTGAGCTTCCTTCGAAAAGAAGCCCGAGAGGGACAGCCATTCAAGTCCCCACATCGTGTTCAGGAGCTCAGAGAGGGAGTCGCACTTCGATGGCTCGGGCGGTTAGACCCAAATTTGCAGAGACTGAGATTTGGCTGGGGCTGTGCTACAGGCGATGAGCGAGATGCGTCGCCTTCTTGTGGGAGACAGCTTGCAAATGCCTCGATTCGAGAGGAGCAATGGCGAGGCTGAGCATTCGCGGTATCTGCGTGGAAGATGGACTCAAGCAGACCGGAGGCAAAGAATGAGTATCAGCAGCTCGCGCTAGTACCCACTTGGAGTCTGCGCGTTGCGCAAGTATTGTAAGTGAATGCGACAGAGCGATGCGACGTAATATTATTTTTGACAGTTTCTTGCATACAGTGACTGCCCTGCCCTGCCTGTGCCGAGTGCAGAAAGCGCTCTCAGCTCTCGAAGCACTGCATGTATCAGGATTCATCTGTGATGAATCCGAATAGTGGCGCGAACTTTGAGCCAGGCGCATATTTGACAAGGCGCAAAAGTCGAGAGCACGATTAACGCAGAAGAGGCAATCGCTAGAAACATAGAACAACACTCACTGCCGTCCCAACGTACAGTATGCGCCTTGCTGCAACGATTGCTGGCGCGAGGTCTCCTCATGATTCCAAGGCGTCATTCTTGCTTCCCTATCGTATGCTCTCTGAGCTGCCTTCTCCCCATTCGCTGGCCAGACCATCCCGTGTATAGACCAAACCAACTCCAACCTGATCCAAAGCTCGCTGTTCACCCGCACTCTAGTCCTCCTTACTGCGCATCTCCACGCCCGAATCGACGACTTGCACTAACCACTTCTTGCACGCCTCATGATCCTCGAGGTCACAATCATCGAACAGAGAAGCGCGATCAGCTCTCGTCAATGTCATACACCATTTCCCGATCTTGTATCGTTTCTCGCGCAACGACATCTCAGACCAAGGAAGCTCAATCCCCAGGCGTGAAAGGCGGGACAGGATCTCGGCATGGGCGACTTTGTGGATGGTCTGGACGAGTCTTTCGCTGTCATCGACAGCGGCTCTAGCGGCTCTGGTGGCGGCACGGGCGGCGTCACGGCGTGCTCTGCTCTTTGAGATCTCTTCGCTCGTGCCTCTCGACGGGAAGGTCCGCATGTTGTTGTACGTAGTCATCAAAGCGTCGTCCAGCTTATCGCGCTTGGCTTCGGCGAGCGATCTCATAGTGTCAGTGCCTTCGGTGCGGAGTGCGCGACTCGTGTGGAGGATTGCAAGAGCTCCTATGAATGGTAGAGGCTCGGGGTTGTCTTCTGATGTGCGATCCAGCCTGCTGGAGGCTTTGTCTTGGGCGATCGTGTCGTCCAAGGTGTCTTGTAATGCGAAATTGTAGATCGCGAGGCGCAACTCGGAAGGAAGTCTTAATCATGGGCTATCTTGCTGTTGCTCAGGGCGATCTGGAGCTGAAAGTTGGGCAGCATTGTCGGTCGCGACGCCATTGTGGAAGAGGTCGGTACCTTGCTGAGGATGATCTGCGCTTGAGGCTTCGGCGGCTTCGGTTGAATCTTGCGCCTTCTGAGGAAACAAGCCCGAGGATAGCGACTCAGATTTCCCCATGATGTCCAGCGTCTTTCTCTTGAGCTTCGGATCCGGATGTATCGTAAGCCTGGTGCCCAAGTTGTAATGTTGGAATAATACGCAAGTCGAGAGATAGGCTTTATCTTCGTCGAAGATGACCGAGAAGAGTCTTAGTCGAGAAGATGGGTGTGAGCGTGGGTGTTTGCGGCGTGTGGCTGAGAAAGGAGCCCAAGAGAAAAGGCACAGAGAACATCTCACGAGCGTTGCAAGCCACTCACGTGGGGCAAAGCTTGGCGCAAGCATTGCAAGTGAATGTACCTACGCCGCATGAGCTTTGAAAGTTAATCGGATGATCGCGATTCGAAGAATTCGCATAGGAATGCGAGCTTTGAGCAAGATGCGTGTTTGACAAGGCGCGAATGTCAAGAGCACGATTAGCGTAGAGGAGGTGGATTGCTAAGCTGCTAAACAAACGCTCAATCTCTTCTCAGCTCACCCATTGGCAAAGTCAAACCCCACCAAGACCCAGAGAGCCGCGAATAAAACCACTGATCTTTCACTCACAAAAGCCTTCCTGCTCCTTCTTATCAGCCTCCACTCGCGCGTCAATAGCCCTAACCAACAGCCCACACTTATCCTCTTCGTCATCAAGAACCTCATGCATAGCCCGCTGCTCGCAGAGCGGCAAGCCCATCAACCAGCCAAGCGCCACCAATCGCTTCTGCTCCAGCCCGAGCAGAGACCAAGGGAGGTGCGAAGACGGGCCCCTCAGACAGACCTGGCTGTAATGGAAGACCGTGAGGACGTCGAGGAGGTGAGCGGCGTTCGTGACAGCGAGTTGCCGCGCGAAGTCTTCTTCTACATCGTGGGTGGGCGAGTCGGAGGTGATAGTGGCGCTGAAGCTGTCAGCCGCAGCCGTCATCGCTTTCACTTCAGGTAATATGTGCGCAGACAGGAAGTCAACGCTCTCGTCGCGCAGGGTATGGCTGGTGTGGGGGAGTGCAAGGACACCCAGAAAGGACGGCAAGAATGGTTGAGGTTTGCCTTTCGGGGCTATATCATGCTTTGATGCCAGCTTGGCTCTGGCGACGATGTCGTCGAAGATGTCCTGTAGTGAAAAGTTGTAAATCGACAGACGTAGTTCGGTCGGGAGATTTAACAAAGGGCTGTTCTGCGGTGGACGGTCTGGCAAGGAACTTCTATCAGCACGGATTACATTGGTGCTGTTCTGGAAGAAATGGGTGCCGTGCTGGCGATGTCTTGTCGTTGAGACTTCTGTGGTGTCGTCGGCCACTATGCTGGTGGGATCATGAGTCCCCGTGGAAAAGACTCTGGAGAAGCGTCCCCATATCCACCCCAGTCCCCACATGACGTTTGAGGTGTTGATTGCGAGATCAATCTCCGATGTATTGCCTGGCTCGTCGTGGTAGATGATCGGGATGATGGAGTAGTATACAAGCGGTGCGAGGAATGGTTTGACTTCGCTAGAGTTGACCGAAGTGCAGATTCTCAGGTTTGGATATTTCGTGTCGAGCCCGAGTGTTCGCAGCGCGTGAATTGAGGAAGAGCTTGAGACAAGCGAAGGGAATAGGCAGGCAGTCGCTCGCACTAGGCGCGCGGGCGCTGACATCGCGCCAGGATCACAAGTGAAGGAAATGAGTTTGTTCGTAGTTACTGCCTACCTAGGTACCTGATTTCGACAAGACGACAAGAAAGAGCACGCCGTGCATTTGCAACACTGCTTGTACCAATACATGCATCCCTTCTCATGGAGAAAAGCAAAGGATACCAGAGCCACCATTCCTACTCAATCGTCGGAGCTGATCTCGGTGTCCTCCTAGAAACATAGAATCAAGCAATTCCATGTAAGCGACCTTCAGTCATAGCCGAAGTGGCCTTGGCGGAAGCATAGGCTTAGTGATATAGCGCTGAAGAGCACTTTGCGGGTGAAGACTGGCACGCCAAACGACTCGGCGTAGTGGGCTCTGGACATATAAGGCTCGCTCAAACCTCACCAAGCACAAAGACTTAGATGCGTTGCTTACATGGCAAGCGCACTCCTGCTTGTACGTCTGTATAAGCGTGGCAGAACTGACTGAAGGAGACACAACACCTCCTGGCATTACGGCACCAGGAAATAGTGGCGAGGGATTGAAGGTGACATTTTTAAACCGGGTGGAAGTTGAGGCTGGTTGGCGCAAAGCATGAGTCGAGCGCCGCGTCGTATTCGCTGAGTACGTCGTCGTCATCCTCATATAGCCAAATGTGGTGCATTATCTTGGGGACCAATTGCAGGCTCACGTCGTCATGCTTCGTGTCCTTGGGATAGCTAAAGGTGACTTTCTCGACGGCGTGAAACTTCAGATTTGTGACCACAGACTAATGTATGTATTTGCTCGACGTACGCCCGGAAGACGGCGAGTACAAGGGCATGATCTTAGGGACCAATTGTAGGTTCACGTCGTCATGCTTCGCGTTCTCGGCGGTCAGCTGAAGGTGACGTTCTCGACGGCGTGGAACTTCAGGTTTGTGACCACAGACTCGTGTATGTATGTGCTCGACGTACACCCGGAAGACGGCGAGTACAAGGAAGACGCTGATTGGTATTACCCAACGTATCACGTGCATGGTGATGGGATGGCAAATTGTTCTCGGCGGTAAGTATGCTGCTCGATGGGGTGATGCTCCAGAAGTGAGTCTTGCTGATGTTCCAGTACACGAACACAAGGAGGACGCTGAATGGTACTACCCAACGTAGCACGTGCATGGTGATGGATGGCAAATTGTTCTCTGCGGTAAGTATGCTGTTCGATGGGATGATGTTCGAGAGGTGCGCCTTGCTGCTATTCCAGTACGCGGAGCGAACACAAGGAAGACGCTGAGTGGTACTACCCAACGTAGCACGTGCGTGGTGGCGTAGGGAGTGGCGCGCAGCAAGTGATAGACGTATGCTTGCTGAAGAGTCTGGAAGCCGTGCAGCGCGAAAGGAAGTTGTGCATGCGGCGAAGGCTTTCTACGAGGATTTCTGCTCGCTGTTCGAAGTCAGCGCAATGATCTTGCCACAAATTGAAGGAAAGGCAGACTCACCCAAACTCAGCTCTGAGCGCCTTCACAGGGTGCACCGCCAAATAAGTAGTCATGACCGGCACCGCCCTCTTCTTCATGCCGCCTTCCTCTGCAGCGCCCATGGTCTGGAAAGCCTCATCTTCAGACCCATCGCCGTCTTGCTCAGCAGGCGCACCCACACCCTTGGGCTTTGGCTTGCGTTCAACCTCGACGATCTCAGAAGAGAGAGCGTTGTACTGGAAGACCTTGACGCCTTTGGATTCGAGATCGCGCTTAGCGATTTCGACAATGGTGATGAGTTTGTTCGCCCATCGTGATTGGGCCGCGAGAATCACCAGAGGTGGTTTTGCATTTTCTGCTTCCTTTGGCTTGGAGAGTGTGGTAATCACAGTTGTGGTTTTGGCGGAGATTTGGCTGTTGGATTGGCACGTGATACGGGTGATCTCGTGGGAGCCCGCGAGAGTCTTTTCGTCAACGGCCATATCTGCCTGCCGTTGTAGTGATGTGCAGTCGAAAGGCTGAAGGTCCTGATTGGTCGCACAATGCTAGCCACCAGCTGCAGTACCTGCCGCAGTATAGCCAGGGTCAGGTGATAAGCCAGGTGAGCCAGGGAAGATGTTTGCTCAGTATTAGCAGGGTCATGTGACGGGCGCAGATTTGATTAGATTGCGCGAACCGAGCTTTAGACGATGCTCACATCCAAGCAGCAGATCACGTTATTTGGGCGACGGCGGGCCAAATTTGCAAAGCGATAGCTCAAATCAAAGTTCAATCAGAGTTCAGGTCCCGATGTCGCAGCGAGTCAGAGGATCGCGCGGGCTAGCAAACCCGCGCAGCCGGCAGCAGCGCCGGTACGAAGCCGAGACAAACAGCAAACGGGCGTTGTTCCAGATCGCAGGCTTGCCACGCAATTACACCCAGACAAGTGGCAGCGGGCGACCTTCAGATGGCAACGGGCAACGAAACCGTTGTGACAGCGCTGGCAAGGGTTCGAGACTGCCGTTGCAGAGGGTGAGAGATAGAAATAATTCTTTGCAGGTACACGTGATGGAGCGGAAAAAATCTGGTCGGAAAAAGGCTACGAGCACACCATGTGTAGGATGTCCGCGAGGTGTGGCAGAGATAGAGTTGAGGTGCCGGCATGGCGTTCGCGCTATCCAAGCTGCTGTACGATGATGATGGATGCTCGATGTCAACGCGGAGAGGATGATGGAGGGCGCGGCACGGGATGGAGACAGCTCGAGTGGGTATAATACTCCTGAGCTGTGGTGATCTGTGTGTCGTGTCATGATGCTTGCCGTCTGTCTTTCAGTCCGTCCACGTCTCTACATATTCCGTTGCTGGCAAACGCGCCTTGCGCCGGGCGACCGGTATTATGGAGGGTCTTGAAGGGAGCACGGCATTCCAGGGCTGGAAGCACTATACTACACTGGGGTGGGTTGTGTATTATAGCAAAGCCACGTCGCATGACGGACGCGGTGGCAGGCTTCCGGGCCATTCATGCTGGCGATAGGGCGATAGCGCGATTATCTAGGCCTGGCATCGAGCACGCTCGATCATGGGCGCAGTGCGTGCAGCGTATGCCTCAGGGGTGGTGTTTCTGGAAGCAGTCGCCGCGGCCAAATCTACTCGTCATTTGCGAGTCGGGCGCCCATGCGGCCCAATCGGATCGACAGCGGCTCGCGTCTAGCGTACGGGAAGGGTGCAGAAGTGTGCGTCAAGCCCCAAAGGTGAGATCCACTCTGCTGCAGGCTGTGCGTGTGCGTCGCTCCATCGCCTGGGTCGCAACGTCTCTCGCCGTCTACCTCTTTCCGCCCCAGCTCTCACTCTCACCACCACCATCACCCAAACACCACCACCCACCACCCAATACCCATCCGACACGACTGTTTCCTTGTTTCCTTGCCGCTTAATCCATAGACCTGTTTTAGTATTCGATTAAGTCTTTTTCTGTAATACCACCACCACCGCCGCCAACCTTCCTGCGTCGCTCCTGCCTCGCCAGCCCGATCCACCTCCGTCCTATCTCCGCCGCTTACACCCAGCTCGCGAGAAACACGCCCGCCTCGCCGCCTCCAACACCGCCACCCACCCTTCTCCGACTAGGCACTCACGATTGCTGTCGTCGTCGCGTGACTCCGATTACTCATTCGCCCGCTCGCCCTCGACCTGCGCCCTTGCAGCCGCTCGTTTGCGTCATAAATCAACCTCGAACCAGCTCTGTCGCATTCACCATACCTCGCGAGTAAAAGGTCACTCGAAACAACAAACAGCAGCCAACGAATCTCCGAAGCTTTCCGCACCCACCATGCAAAGCATCTTTCGCCTGCCCTGGTGTGGAGACCAGATCGCCTCCAAGATGTCCGAGAAGCCCTCGTTCGACCAAATGCGCTCTTCGCCCGCCGTTGAAATACCCGGCCTGAGCCAGTTCAAGAGGAAGCGAACATCGAGTCCCGAGCCACAAGCAACGCTGCAGTCGAACGCGAAAAAGCCACGCGCTGTTGGCGACTTCCCTCAGCGATTGCCTCTGGACATCCCGCAGCTGCCTGCGAAACTTGACAACGAGCAAACAAATCCCGCTTCTCTGGCCTATGCGACTCCTGGTGCTACACCCACCACTGTCGCACATAGATCGGACTATCTCTCCTCCCAGAACGCCAGCTCGGACGTTGCTTGCGATTCCAAGGTCAACTCTCCCCTCGACGCACCACGAAAGGATTCTGCCGTTGGCCCAGCACGCAACGCCTCCGCGCAGCAAATCCAGGGAGACGTGGCCATGAACGATGCTCCCATTGCAGCCAAGCCCGAGACTCTCCTGCAGCAAGCTATCGAGAATCAGTTCAACATGCAAATCCTCTTGAAGCACAACGAGTTGCGCCTCATCGACCAGGAACTGGCCAAGTGTCAGGTGGCGCTGGAGCAACTTCGACGATGCGAGCTCCGACCTTTCCCTGGAAGCCAAAAGCCGACCGAGTCTGTCTCCGCTGGTACTGGACCTGCTCTCAACCCTCAGCCTGGCTTCACGAAACCTTCGCATGCTGCTCCCTACGGTGTGGTTGACGGGCCCTACAGCCGCCACTACAGCAAGTGGCTGCTGGGAGATTCTCAATTCGACTCGGAGCCTATTCGCAGCCTTAGCTTTGCTGACAGCGGCGCTTACGCTGCCGCTCGCCCCACGCGCAACAGTGGCACGGCCAGGAAATCTGCTGGCAAGTCCATCGGCAACATTCCTGCTGAATTCATGCCTAGCATTCCCAACTACCCTGTTGCGCCGGCAAGGAAGGAGAAGTCAGGCCCGCTCATCCTTCGGAGATCCAACGATGGAAAGCTTGTCAAGCTGGTCTGTAACAACTGCAACCGTGGCGACATGAACAGCATTCAAGGTTTCTTGAACCACTGCCGTATCGCTCACAAGGTTGACTACAAGTCACACGACCAGGCTGCTCTTGACTGTGGCCGTCCCTTGGATGATGCAGAGATCGCCAGCCTGCCCGCCGATGCTGGAAGCATTCCCACTGCGAAGCCAGCACCCAGGCCTACTCCCGCGCGTGCATCTATGTCCTCATCCACGCCAATGCATGTCCCGACAAGCACTACGGTACATCCTTTCAACGCTCCTGGCGCTACCCTGCCAACCTCGACTCGCAAGCCGACCAAGAAGCGTTCAGCCACTCCTGCCCGCCCGCTGGCTGCCTCGCCAGCCAACAACGCCGCGCCTTCATCTTTCAAGCCCTCGACTCAGGCACCTAGATTGTCCGCTTTATTTGCGAAGAACAACCTTGGTGGCGACCTGAACCAGGCAGTCATGAATGCCAAGCACAAGATCGACCTTAGTGGTGAAGAAGACACGTCTTCGCCTGACTTCTCCACTCCGAGCTCTCCTGCCGCTCCTAAGAAGAGCACAAACACCACCATGCCGGCCAACACGTCCACTGTTGCGCGCCCGCCTAGCCGTAAAGGTTACCGCGCGCCGCAGCAGCAACGTTCCCGACCTCCCCCACTGGTACCATCAACCCAACAATTGCCACCGTCAAACCTGGCAACCACCCCAACCCTCCTTCCTGACTCGCCCAGCGACATGTCAGCCCATCTGTCTCCCAACACAGCCGACAGCATGCCAGGCATGATTAGCGATCTCGAAGACGACGATCACGGCTCTGCTTCGGAAGAAGAGACCGCCATGCCGCCGTCTTCGCGTGGCTCCATGCTGCCCGTCAACCCCGTCTCCCGTTCCTGCGCGGATAACTCTGCTATGGACCTTGACGTCTCCGTCGACGACGAGATGGACGAGCACGGCGTCATCATCAGGCGCAATAGCATGCTCGGCTCTGACGTTCGTGATCACCAAAGGAAGATGACTTCAACGGCTAGCCCGTCGCAGCTCGGCTGATCTCAGCCAAACCCGCAGCGCAAAAGAGGCTTTCGCCTCCTAAAAGCGAGACAGTAGTATGCTTTCGTCATACTACTGTGCAACATTGCATTCATTCTCTCTACTCCCGAGTTCCAAACGTGGCTGCGCCACTTGTTTCTCAACTCAAACCCTTATAACCTTGTTATTTTTACGAAAAACACTTTGATTTTTAGCGCTTCTTTTTTTCCAGTAGTGGGAGGTTCTTTCTTCTTTCACTGTAACGAGAAAAGGATACTGGCGCTTTGCTTTTTTGCTTTACCAGGGCTCTTTCCATCTGTGGAGTACATGGATTGGTAGGGCCCAGTGTGTTGAATAGACGAAAGACGACGGACGGACGGATGATGGCGGTTGATATGAATACAGAGCGGGTTTCATCCTTGATGGAAGGGATTGAAAGGGCAGCAGAAGGAAACCAGAAATCACCATAACTACGCTTTAGCTTTAGCTTTTGGCATGCAGTTGCATGGCTTCCGGCTTAAGGGCTGGATGGGCTAATGTTACACTCCACTCTACTCTACCCCTACTTCTACCCATTCAAAACTCTGCTTTGCCATATGACTGTTCACAGTCAGCGAAGCTTCAAGATGTGTATCAGGTTACCTCCAATTTCATTCTCTTCTGGTTATGACCACACGATGCTAGGATAGACAGTATGGAGGTGGCTTTCCTATCGTGTTTTGAGTACCAGACCTTTGCTCCTAGTAATTGACTAATTCGTGCAGGGTCGACAACGGATATCCCGACAGCATATCGTCTTAATGTGAATTATCCTGCAAAGCTATTTACGTATCGCAAAGCAAAGTTGCAAAAACTGGGCGTGAGTATGGAGGGACGGACGCATATTGACAGAAGCGTGAATCATGTGCTAACATTGCAATCGTGATAAACTGAAGTGTCTCACATTACTTTCATTGAATACTTCGCCACCTCCAGTGGCAGCAAACCATCTGCATAGATCTTTAGCAGTTGGGAATCCCATCGGTGGTGTGAGTGTCAGTCTGAGTAGTTGCTTCCATGCCTTCCACTGCCAGAGTCGGTCCAATAATAACTTTCAACTTCGGAATGAGTGCCAGCTTCATCCCTTTCTGGATCTGTGTCGTGCCGCTTAGGATAATAGTCGAACCAGGGTCGGCGTCGTGGAGGATGTCGGTATTGTAGCGGAATTTCTCTTCTTCGGCTGCGAGGCCGAACGGGGCCCGGAAGCCTCGAAGGGTGTCGCTCGTCTCGCATTGGTGGACGAGCTGCTAACTGCAAGAAGGCGTCTCGACCTTTCAAAGCGCGCAGCCTCATGAACAGCAAGAGTGGTCTGAGAATCGATTCCCTTGCTGCCGCAACTGCGGTTCCTGATGTTGTGCTGCGATACTCGGCATTTGCACCGTAATCCAGTAGCACCATGATTGTCCTGAATTCGCACAGGTAAACGGCCATGATCAGTGGCGTCTTGTCATACATATCAACCGAGTTCACGTTCGCGCCAGCCTCAAGCAATTCGCGAAGTATATGGCCAGTGTCTCGTGATCCGTAGCGAATAACTAAATGCAGCGCAGTCAAGCCTTCATCTGTTGAGACATCTACATCCGCACCTTTGCTCAAGAGTAGTTTGACCTTTGCCAATCTGTCAGGCGCATCGATCATGCAAGCTCGAAGTAACGGTGTATGTTCCCATGAGTGGCTTGTAAAATTCGCGTCAGCTCCATAATCGAGCACCAGACGTAATTCGTCCACAGTTCCGTGTTTCACAGCTAGCATGATCGGACTATCGTAAGAACTTCCATCCATCTCTTTGCACTTTTCTTGGGATGGATTAGGGCTGGCCCCATGCTCAAGCAACAATCGCACAAGCCCAACATTCCGGTAGCCGATTGCAGCATGCAACGGACTTCCCCATCGGCCCCCACAGCATGTTGTCAAGTCTGGTGCCCAGGGAGTTCCCTTGGTGTTTTCACTCCGGGACATAGACTTTAGAATGTGTTCGGCCAGCGCAAAGTGTTCAGTTGCTATGAGCACCATCAACATAATCGCTGAATGTTCCGGAACATACGTTTCATGGGACTGAGATTCGCCGTAGAGTTCAAAATATTGCAAGACAGCAAGGTAATCGAGAGCTGAGAACTCAAGCAGACTAAGGTCCGATGAACCCTGCCTGTACGCGAACTTAATGTGCTTGAAGACATATTCCAGAGCGTAGCGGCTCAAAGGGTACAGGTTGCCCTTGTTCTGTCCCTCGATGTCGAGGATGTTCCGCTGGCCGTGGATACAGAGTTCGAGGTAATGCTCACAGTCCTTTGCCATCTTCACATGGCTGAGCTTCACCAGATCCTGTCGCGACAAAGATTTCATATTTTCCAGGTTACCTGAGAGAAGGTATTCCCGGACAGTTTCATGCACAAACTGTACTCTTTTTGCAAGTCCCACGCATTCGATCAAACCTCGAGAGACATGCAGGATGTAACTCTGGATTGAGATGCGGGAGACCTCGTGTCTATCCCAATAAGCTGAATCCAAAGTTCTGGTTCCGGTCCCAATTGCAAAGTAAAGTTCTTGAGGACTCAAAGATCGTTCACAAACAATACCCATCGCATAGCTACACCGAAATCAGGACCCGCGGACTGAGAAATGTTCGCGAACAGTGCACTGAGTTCTCCGGGCAGAGATTTCAACAGGGCATACAGTTGCATTTGGGTGGCGCCTTTGTCAGAATTCTCGTTGAGCATCCTGACTACTAAAACAACCCATAGAAAGGTTCCGGAGCACCGCATCTCGATTTCCTCCTGCAGCGCAGATTTCATCGCTGGTGGTATCGTGAGGCGCTTGTTGAGATATTCCAAGATGTCGTGTGAATGCTGGGTCATCAAGTCCAGCTTTGCCTCCAAATAGGTTTGCATGGTGATTCGAGGATAGTACCGACTCGCAAAGCAGATGGAGAAGGGTACGCCGTCACGTATAGCTGACTGCGATAGATCTTCGAAGCACTCGACCGCTAGGCGAACTTGGTTGGTCACGCACTCGTCCAAGGCATCTATGTAACATGTGACGTATTCGTCCACTTTGAGACCACGTATGGCCTCTCGAAACAAACCTGCAAGCACGTTCGAAGACCAGTGAAGCCGTTTCGTTGTTGGAAATCTCCGAGTTGCAGCAATCTTGAGGCGCGGTATATGTTCATATATTTGATGTAGAAGTGAGCGGTACATCCCCTCCGTCGACTTGGCAAGTGTATTCGGGCTGCGTCCATCGAAGAAGAACGCGAGAGTAACGGAGTCCTGTGAATTTCTGCACGCGTGATCAAGGACATATCTCATCAGCGTCGACTTCCCTGTTCCGGCGTTCCCTTTAATCCACAGAACACCGTTATGCGAGGTGCGGCAGGCAGAGTCACGCCATTTGATGTACTCTTGAGTTTCTAGAAACCAACTGCAAGTGTTGCCAAATGCGGGCGTCACTGCAAGTAGGCGATCTTCCATGCCGTCAAATTCAAGAGCATCCATCAGATCTTGGGAACGGTTACGCGGGCTTGGCAAACTCGCGTTGGTGTAAGTGTTGTTGTTGTTGTTATAACGTTACCAATGTGTGTTCTTGAACTGCCCGAGAAGTGGCTATTATGGACTCCTTGTGTTGCTTGGCTGCTGAGGCTCGGGCTCGGGCTCTGGCGACTTTCAAGAGTACTACTGCCATCCTCGCCTTTACTAGGGTGTTCCGGCTCGCGACGAGAGCTCATGATCGCATTCAGACGTTTCGAACCACCTGCTCTGGATTAAAGAGCGATTGTGTTCTGAAGAGGTGCGACGACCCGGATACGATGCCGGATGTAGGCGCATGTCGTATGGATGGCAGCCAGTATTACTGCTTCCTCTTGCATTAGCAAGCGGCCGTATGTCAAGTCAGTAGCAAATTATCTCTGATATTAAGCTGCTCTGTAAGATTGATCAGGCTGAAGACCGGGGCGTGTCAGCGTGATACTCGTCGCAGGCGCTTAGCCATGCAGGGACTATTGGTGGCAGTCCAAGGCATCGAATCACCATTGAGTATATAGGTTACACAGGCCTAGCCAGATCTGACATCACTGCATTTATTGATGATCTTTTTCTTTCCAGTGATCCTTCTGCGTTTGCGGACACCATGCGCCGCACCCATGCTAGTTTCAGGGGAGAACAGTATCTTACAAACTTACCAACAAGCATGTCATGACCTCAGTCAAGCATATTACCAGCCATATCAATGAGTCCTGTAGCCCTTACCATAGTTGTCCGCATCAGAGTGTAGACGTGTACGACAACCGCACGCAAGACATCATCAGTGGCATCTTGAACACAACTGTGTTCTGTTCAAGGCCCCGCCAGAGCTGATTCTTGTCCAGAGGGTATTGTTCGCGATGCGCTATTCGTGAAGTGTACCTAAAGTTATCTCTGTCCTCGTGTAGTCGTGCTGCTCGATTCCTGCGAGTTCAATTCATGTTGGCTGCTTTGTAGGCGCGCTGGCGGAGACTGGATGCCAAGACATCCGCTCACGCCGCCACCTATCAACTTCACATGTATAGATGCGACAGCGACAACAGCAGGTGCACTCCTTCGCTAATCCTACGAGAACGACATACGCGAGTAGTCATGACGAAATTTGTCGTGCAGAGCCGAACAAGAAACTAAAGTTTTGGAGACCTCGAACTTGACATCTATTCTATCGACTGCAAGAAAGGGATCAACAACAACACATAAATATCGAATACAACAGTCAACATGATTTCCTGGCAAACGTAAGTCTCAATGCACGCTGTTCCATAAGAAACAACAATCTGACACTCTCTACCAGCGCCCAATCCCTTCTCTTCTTCCTCGGCCCCTTCCTCCTCCCAAAAGCAATAGGATACTACCGCTCCTTCGCCGCCGCGCCCTCAAACCGACCCCACGCAGCGTCCAAACCCACCTCTCGAGCTTTGACACTCGTCACCATCTCCGCTCTGCTCTTCCTGACCACAACATTCCCCCTCTTCCATCCCGAAAACGCCTTCGTCGCCACTCACTCCCGCCTGCAGACGCCCGCGTCTGTTATCCTCACGCGCCTGCGAGCGATCAGGCCACTGACTGCTGAGGATGAGCTGCTGCGCAAGTTCCTTGATGCGGGCGGGTTAGAAGCGAGATTGCTCTACGCCAAGTACGGACCTGGCGTTGTGCTTGGGTGTCCTTTCGGCGAGATTGGAGAGGCTTGGGGCTGGCTTCTCTACGCTCTCCCCGCCCTTGTGGGCTGGCATTTGGTTCATCTTGTGCTGCTTGGCCTTGCTACTTCCGAGGTCATCTGCGGAAGGGATGCGGCTGGGTGGAGGACGATTGCCATTATTGGCGGCGCCGGACTCGCAGTGATAGAGGTTTGGGCTGTTGCTGGGTATGATGATGCTACCAACTTGCGGAGCGCGAGGGTTGGGGAGATCGATTTCTTGTACTGGAAGGCTCTGGTGTGGCGAGGCGTCGGAGTGGCGACTTTCGATGCGCTGCTTGGGTGGGTTATCTGGCTGCAGGGTACTGGCAGAGGGTTCGTGCAGCGCAAAAACATTGGCGAGAGAGTCGGAGATCAAGTCAGATTGCTGGAGAGCGTGCTTGCCAAAGCAAGAGGACTGGGCATCATCAGAAATGGAGTTGGTCGAGACCGCGAGATGAGGGGTGTTCTGGAGAGGTATTGGATCAAGGATGAGGAGGTCATGAGAGACGTCTTCGAGGAGCCGGAAGTCGTCTCGGCACAGAGAAGAGCGTTGGCTCAGGCGGACATTGGCAGGATTGGAGCTGATGCTGAGAAGTACGTGGATGGAGTTTTGAGCGGAGTGCAAGTCATTAGACATTAGACACCTCTGGTGCGAGTATCACCTGTTTTGCCTCACAACGAGCAACAATCGCATTCTGTCGCTATATTCTACTAGCCTACAAATACACAAACGACATACGGCTAGCACGACATCAGACATGTTCCTCATCCACAGACCAGACCAGAAAGCATCATATGTAATCATCAGAGCGTTCCATACATGCAAGTGTCCATACCCTGCACACTGCAATCTCTTTTGCAAGACTGCTCTCGTAGATAACTCCTGAACACCATCGCTAAACACAATCCATGTCTGCCAAACCCTCAAACTCATTGACCCACAAGCAAGCTCACCTAGCATACAGTCAGCCTTTAGGCCACTCAAACCAGTATTCCAAACCAACTTACAGCCATAGCCACGCAGCATAAGCTCACGTACGGGCTCAGTCTCTCGCCGACACGAGCAGCTCTCCAAAATGTTCCAAGAGGTCTGTACTAGCTGTCAGATCTACATCCTTGATCCGTCTTCTCTTTCTACTGTATAAGCCGATCTCCAACGTACCCATTCTTATTCCTATCCAAGAAAGCCGGGAAGACGCCGTGCAAGTAGGTGCAAGTGCATATGAAGAGGAGGACGACCAGGAGGAGGGTCTGGAACTTGAGGATGCCGAGCTGGATGGTTGTATGGTTAGCAACCCGTGGGCGTGAATTTTCGGGAAGGTGACGCGGGTACCATTGTGATCGCTGGGTTCTGATGTTTGCGGGCGTATTGAGTTCGTTATTCGTCAAGCAAGTTGCAGCCGGCAGTGTATTCGTGGTCTCACCCAAAGGTGCAAGTTGTTGACTTGCCCAGGTGAAGGTGCGCGGAAGCCGAGCCGCTCAGCGCCTTCCAACGTCACTTTCACAAGCCAGCAAGCGACGCAGCATTTGAACTGTCGCAAAGCGCATACCTACTCTAGGTCACCAACCCACTTAACACAACATCCCATTTTAAAAGGAACACAACACAGCCACCAACAATGGCAGAACCACGCGCCCGCGTGCGCCAGAAAGGCCAAGTCTTCAGCTCAGATGATCGTAAGCTCCATCCTGACCTCACAACAACCTCCCATCCACCCTCTAACAAAGAATCCCTCACAGTCTCCTCTCTCCTCGTCGCCTTCGGCGATCACCCTCCACCTCTCCCAGCCACAATCACCGCCCTCGACACGATCCTGACCGACTTCATAATCGAAACGTGCCACTACGCCGCTCTCAGCGCATCCTACAGCCGACGCCAGAAAATCAAATCCGACGACTTTAAGTTCGTCCTCCGACGCGATGAGGTGCTGTTGGGTCGCGTGCAGGAGCAGTTGTGGAGGGAGAGGAAGTTGAAAGAAGACCGTAAGATGGTGGATACGAATGAGGATTTGAAGACTATGGCGAAGGGGGAGGAGGAGGAGGCGGGGGAATGGCGGTGAGAATGGTGCTGGTGGGAAGGCTGGGAAGAAGGGGAAGAGGGGACGGAAGAGGAAGGAGGGGAAGGAGGAGGGGGAGAGGGAGGGGAAGAGGCGGAAGAGTGGGTGATTCACGTTTGGCGAGTTGGATGTGGTGAACTTGGGTTATGCCTACGCTTGTGGCGTGGGATACTGCTGCGCGGCCATGAATTGGGAGGACCAGCGAGGTGGAAGGCCTCAGAGAGCACATAACACAGCTCTGCGCACGGCATCGAGGACGTGTACGAGCATAGCCTGGCTGGTGCGTTTGGCTGTAGGAAACTGATGGGTGCTCATGACTTTTAGCGATGGCGTTCCGGATGACTTATTTACAAACACGATACCCCAAAGGGTGCCTTCTGGTAACACAAATTTTGGAAAGAAAAGAAAGAAAGGAAAAGCCATTAATCACTTTTTGAAACATTTCAGACGCCCTCTACTGGGCGCCATCTCACATTCACACAATGACTCCCGCTGATGCTAGCCTTTTTTCCTGCGCCTCTTCTGCTTTTGAATTGACCCACAAAAGCCTGTAGTTTATCTGCAACAAATCCCTTGCCGGGAATGAGAAGAAGAGTTCGTGTGACGTTGAACGTATATCTCCCAGATCCTCGTTACGTGCTGCTTGCCTTTACCTTTTCCAACGAGAAAAGGCCGGTTGCAACACTCCTGCTCGCCCCACGAAGCTTTATAACGCTTTCGTGGTGCTCGCTCGTCTCGGCGTAAATTTACTGCTGCTCGCGCTGGCCTCTGGGGCCGGCTCCTGAACGCTGTTCTCTCTGGTTACCGCCCTTCCTGTCGCCGCCCTGCTTCTTCTCGCCACCCTCCTTGCCTTCGCCGCTGTTCTTGCTCTCAGGGCCCATTGTGAGGGCAGCAGTTGCCAGACGGTTCGACAGGTCGATCTGTGTCCTGATGGTGTTGGACAGATATGAGACGAGGAGAACGTCCTGGATGTGGTTGTTGAAGTCGCGCTCGATTTGCTCGGGCTCGACCTTGGGTGCGAGAGCGAGAGTGTTCATGAGGAACTGACCAAGAGCGGAAGAGGGCTCGGCCTCCTCGTCCAGAACGTTTGAGACGTAGTTGGACACGCGCTCCAGCATCTCCAGAACCTGCTCGATGGCGCGCTCCAGAGTCTCGATCTCGGTCTGCAGCATCTGGCTGCGGTCCTCGCGCTCGCGCGCACCAGTGATGAGCTCAAGACCGCTCTTGTCCGCATCGCCGTACTTGATCTCGTGAGGAACGGGGATGAAGAGGCAGCTGTCCGCCGCGCGCTCGGGAGTCACGCCAATGGGAGCGCTGATGTAGGTGTTTGCGGCAATGTCCTTTCCGGCAACAGTGGAGACAGTAAGGTGGACGGCGGGGTGAGGCCAGGTGCCTTCTCCTTGTTGGCTGTAGAAGTTCTGGATGAGAGCAGAGAAGGTGTTGAGCTCGTCGCTCGTGGCGTACCAGCCGACAAGGACCTCCTTGGGCGCGGCGCGCTGGTGGAGCTGCAGCATGCTCTTCTGGTAGTCCATGTCGACCTCAACCTGCTCGGCAGTCTCGGTGTGGGGCACGGCATAGCAGTTCTTGATCTCGACCTCAGTGCCATCCTCAGACCTGGTACCAAGAAGAGTTCCAATCACGCGCTCCTGGTCGGCGGGTCGCCTCGAAGCGTGGTCGAGGATGCTGAAAAGAGCCTGAGGCTGGATGGTGACTGAGCAGGGCGCGGTGGTGGAGGTGGCCTGAGAGATCTGCGCGGGAGCCAGAGGCCTGGCGAGGTGGAGGTAGGAGGAGGAGCCCATCTTCGCGAGTAGTTGTCCGTGTGACCGTCTGTCCGTGTCGGAGCGCTCCGGGCAATATGTCGACGGCGGAGGGGTAGCACTGGTATCAGTCTGTCGCAGAGCGAGCAACGGCTTGGCGCTGCAATTCGATTCTCTCGCGCCCTGATAATTTCTGTCGCTCTATACGGCAGGTCACCCGTTATCGGCTTATCGCATCTCAAAAGTTTGGGATCGTCTGGAGTCGCAAAGGCAAAAGGCAGACAAAGAATAATTTGTTATACACAAATCATACAACATGCCACCACCATCCCGAGGCAGAGGCGGCGCACGTGGCAGTAGCGGAGGAAGCAGGGGAGGCTCAAGAGGTGGCTTCAGAGGAGGCGGCAGCAGAGGCGGTAGTAGAGGAGGATTCAGCAGAGGTGGTCCCAGAGGCGGAGGTCGAGGAGGTCGTGGCGGAGGTGCCGACCGAGGCAGAGATGCGAGAAGTGGAATTAGGACTCGCGGTGGGCATTACCGCAAGTTCGACAGCCAGCGAACGAGGGAGATCGATTCAGACGACAGCGGCAATGAGGGTCCTCCATTGGAGGAAGAAGAGGATGACGAAAGCGACGAGGGCAGCGAGGATGAAGAGGAAGAGGATGTCTTGCCCGCGGGTCAAGCCTATGGCGCACTTTTAGCTTCGCTGAAGAGGCCCGAAGACGATGAAGGCAGAAGTAGGAAGAGGCGCAAGCTGGAGGTCAAGGTACCCATTGCGGGATGCGCCCATGGAGGAAGAAGAAATTGGCAACGAGTCAGACGCCGAGCCTGGACTCGAAGTGGATGAGGCCAGTGACGAAGAAGGCGACGAGGACGAGGCCCAAGACGACGCCTCCTCCGAGACACTCCAGGACGACGACGACGAAGACGCCTCGGACTACTTCGAAGTACATTTTGCAAACCCGGAGAACAACGCATTAGCTACGCGCCTCAAGGACATTCAGAACAACGAGTGGCGCACCGACAAACAGCCCGCATATCAAAAGGGGAGCTTGACTATCACCGTTCCTAAATCAGCACCAGAATCAGCCTCCAAGAAACCCGCTCTCAAGAGTACAACAGACATCGCACTCAAGCAAAAGCTTGTGGAGACCGCAAAGAAGCACATTGGCACTTTCGATGATGTCCAGCGTGCCATTGTTCCTCACATGCTAAGCTATAGCGACTTGCTGGTAACAAACCGCACACCAGCCAACGCTGAAAGCTTAAGGAATGTTGCCTGCATGCATGCTATGAACCACGTTCTCAAGGGTCGGGACAATATCATGAAGAACACTGCACGCATTGCTCACACGGAGGGCGGCGAATCGCTTGAGCTTCGTGATCAAGGCTTCACGCGGCCCAAGGTGCTCATCCTCCTAGAGACTCGCGAACAATGCGCTCGCTACGCCGACTGTATCGTTGAGCTCTTCGCTCCCGAACAGCAAGAAAACAAGCAACGCTTCAAGGACTCGTTCACAGCACCTATAGACGAGTCAGACACAATGCCCGAAGACTATCGTGAGCTGTTCGCTGGCAACAACGACAACAACTTTCTCACAGCCATGAAATTCACTCGCAAGACTCTGAAATTCTTCTCTGCATTTTACTCCAGCGACATTATCATGGCGTCGCCACTCGGCTTACGGCGTATCATGAGCATGAAGAGAGCAGAGAGCGACGGAAGAGAGACCATGACTTCCTCTCATCTATTGAGATGGTAATTGTCGACCAAGCAGACGCAATGCAAATGCAAAACTGGGAGAACGCCGAGCTCGTCTTCAAGTACCTCAACCTCCAGCCCAAAGACTTGCACGGCTGCGACGTCAACCGTGTGCGCAACTGGTATCTCGACGGCAACGCCAAGCACTTCCGTCAAACAATGCTCTTCTCCAGCTACATGACCCCCGAAATGAACCGCCTGTTCAACAGCGACCTCGTCAACATCGCCGGCAAAGTCAAACTCACTCCTTTCCACGAAGGCTCCATCACCTCCGTCACTGGCCTAGGCATCAAGCAAACCTTCTCCCGCTTCAACGCCCTCACACCAGCGGCCGACCCCGATGCGCGCTTCAAGTACTTCACCACAGCCGTCCTCCCGGCTCTCATGCGCTTGCCCAAACCCGCCGACAACTCCCCCGGCATCCTAATCTTCATCCCCTCCTACTTTGACTTCCTACGTGTCCGAAACTTCTTCGCCACCTCCGACCTCACCGCAACATCTCCTTCGGCGCCATCCATGATTACACCGAAGTCCCCGACCAGCGCCGCGCGCGCTCGCACTTCATGTCTGGAAGGCATTCGTTCCTGCTCTACACACAGCGTGCACACCACTTCTACCGTTTGAAGATTCGTGGCGTGAAGCGTGTGGTCATGTACGGACTGCCAGACAACGAGATCTTCTACCGCGAGATCGTCGGCGGATATCTTGGCACGACGGTCAGTGAGGGTAAGGTTAGCCCTGAGGAAGCTGGCGCGAGAGCGATCTTCAGCCGATGGGATGGGATGAGGGCTGAGAGGGTTGTGGGCAGCGAGAGAGTGAGAGGCATGCTGGGTGGGGTGGGAGATACGTTCGATTTCTTGTAGTAATGTGATTTAGGGTTAAAGCACTGTACATATGTGTACAATAAGGATAGCATACCATGAAGAAAGTTGATCCTGTCTCCGAATTGAGAAGATCGCGCGCTCTCTCTCCAACTACCTCAAGTGCCAGCTTACCGTCACGAACTAAACTTAGCAATTCAATCCCGTCCCAATTGCAATATAATACTCTCAAACCCGCCCTGTCCATTCGCTTTCTTCCTTTCCCAGCCCACCAAACCAAACACCTTATCACCTCTATCCATCTCCAAGTATCCCCCCTCAAAAAGGCTCCAAACCCGATCTCACCAGTAAACACGACTCCCTCAGAACATACCAGCGCAACACCCGCTCAACCATCCCGAAGAAAAGCTCTTCCATATCTTCTTTGAGAATCTCAAGTGTATCGGGACCCCTGTAGTAGCTTACGAACCCACTCTTCACCGCGTTAAAATACCTGCAGAGCTCGCAATACTTTCTCTGTGCAGTTTTGTGCTCGGCTTCGTAGACTGCGATCTGGACTCTGGCAGTTGAGAGGTAGATGTCGACGCTTTCTCTTCGGAGTGTTCGGTTGGTTTGCAGCAGGGTAGGGACAACGGGGCGGTAGATGTAGCGTTCTGAGGAGGCGGCGGAGGGTTTGAAGGGCAGGGATAGTGAAAACATTTGTTGCGTGTGGCGGTCGTACTTGTGTATCTTGACTTCTGATGACATGTGGTTCCAGATTTCTGACAGAGGCGTGCCGGAGTCTGCTTTCTCGAGGCACCAGGAGGCGTGCTAAATCAGGACTCGCGAGGCGCGCGCAACACACGCTCGCAAACTGCTGAGCGGCGCAACTTTCTATTGAAGCTACCAGCTGAGCTGAGAAACGTGTAAGTGTAACGATTGCAGTGCAGGAATGATCTTGCTGACCTAGACCTTCTCCTAGGATATACCGCCTTGTGCTAGTTCAGGAAGACAGTTTAGAGTCGACCCCCATCAGACTCCGCCGCTGGATCCTCCACTTCTACGAACGTGCCGACAAATCCGTATGGAAGCCCGCCAAATCTTTTACGCCGAGAACAGCATGACGTTTGGTGTGGTGAACCTCAATATTGATCAGCTTGTGCGTTGGCTAGATCTTTCACCCGCGCATGATGATCTTTGTCAAGCAACTACGATCAAATTCTTCAGATCTCGCGAGATTCAACGAGAGGATGGATCCATGGTATCCATCTGGGACCATTTGATAGCCTGGGTCAAGTTCTACTGTCAGCACCGTTGTCGCAGGATCGCCGACGATCCTACGGATACTGAGCCGTGGTTCGGGCACTCAAGAATTCCATCGATGGCTGTCGAGGTGTTTGATCTGGTCGACCAATTGCTCGAGGACGACAGTATGACTATGCGCAAGCTGCACTTTCGGTTGGGAGAAGCACCGTCGAGCATTTGATACCGAAGAATTGGTTGTGGGGATTGTAGGACTGCAACAATGAGCTATGTCTGCGGGTCGAGAGCGTGTTTCACGAAATGTCTGGCCAAAAGATCGATTCGCTTTTCTTGAGGGGTTGAACTGGAGTCTTAGCGAGGTTTGGGCAACTGATTGACGGCGCTCTTGAGGTTGGCAATGCTTTGCACTTTAAGTGGAGATCAAGGTTAATGCAGTCGATCCCTTATTGCTTCAAAGGGTCTTTGATGGCGTGTTTGGTATCTGGGGCTTCAATTCCATTCTCTTGTGGAAGCTGGGATCATCGGCTGCGAGTATGGTAACATTAGCGATTCTGTGAATCGTTTCAGTGCTAGTAGATCATCATTTTCTTCAAAGGCAATGTGTCAGCTATCAAGCAGTGAAGTGAGTTGCATGTTTTCGGTCGGCCTTGCAGCCTTAAAGACGCGCGCGGGTACAACAGGCGTTCGGCCGTCACTTACACAGACGGCAACGCGTCACAACTTCTCCCATACCAATCTTGAACTTTTCCAGCCTGCTGTCTCCCACCACTGACCTGGACCGCAGTTCGAGATTCGGCAGCAAGCATGGCACCGTCACGAAACACACGCTCGCAAGTCGCTAAGCGCGAACTCGAGCGCAACCTTCTGCTGAGCTACCAGCAGAGCTAAGAATATGTAATACCAGTGAAGTAGTCCAGTCCATTTTCGATGTGATTGACCTCTGATCGCAATCAGGATACCGGATATACCGACTGGTGCTGGTCAAAGAAGGAGATCGGAAAATCCACTGGGACAGCCAGACAACAGCTTATGACCCTCCGCTCTTATATACCTGCAGGCAATCCGTTCGGAAGCCCGCACGATCTTCTATGGCGAGAACAAGCTCGTAATCGAGGTGGTAGCATTCGATGTCAGCAACGTTGTTCGTTGGCTCGATGCCGACCCGGCGCGCGACGCTCTCTACCGTACGTCCGAGCTGAACATGTGGTTCGCGTATGAGAGCTCGAAACCTTTCTCGATACCTCTCTGGGCTAATCTGCTAGCCTGGATCGATTTCTATTGTCAGCACCGGTGTCGCAGAATCGTTGGTTCGGATTGCAAGGTCGCCTGGGTTTTCGAATTTGGTCGACGAGCTGTTATTGAAAAAGGGCATGACCATGCAGAAGCTGCACATTCAACTGGAGAAATTTCGCAGATCAGAGTTGATACCGGAAGATGCTCAGTGGGCAGTGTAGGTCCGCACTGCCCGGTCTAGTCTATCGGGTTGGGATTGTTTTTCAACATTGCACTTGCTGTACATGAAACTTGGTGTACTGCCATCGGGCATTGGCGGAACCTTGGCTGCGGGCCCATTGTCTGAGAGAGGATGAATCTGACATTGTCGAAGTTTTGGGCAGGAGTCCTAGCGATTACTAGGGATGGGGTGGAAGGTCTCTCCAGGGCTTGTGTTTTCGGTTTCCCATTGAGATTGAGTTGTTCCAGAATTGCTTTACCTGTCAGCTGCAAAGAGTCACAGAGCATCTTGAGTATACTGAGTTGCAAACGTTAATGCTTACCTGTGCAAACTGTATCGTATGCGCGAAGTTCTTGATCAATGGTGTGACTTGGAAGAGGCTTGTCAATCAGTACAGCTCTCATGTGCGTCTTCTAGCTAGCACAATGGAGCTACTCTGCACATCAATACGGCAATGGTCAATACATCAAGCAGTAGGATTGGCAAGATCCTGGCCCTTGAGGTCCCACCTCACCCTCGAAACGCCATTGTTGCCCATGATCCAGAATTCGGTCAGGTCTTCTCCGACCCATGCAAAGTTCTGCACAGTATAGTTCGTCTGCACTCGTGCGATCAGGACGCCAAAGGGATCGAGGATATCCACGCCTTGACCGGCACCCGTGAGAACATATCCGTTCGCGGCAACCTTGAGTCCGTCAGGAACCCAGTCTTGCGACAACCAGATTGGTCGCTTTCCTGTAATGTGCGTGCCGTTGTCCACGCGGTCGTACTTGTACACGGTGCGAGGGCCGGTCTGGTTCCACGGACTGCCAGGGGGGCCATCTGGTGTGCTGTCACCGGAGACGGCGCCCGTGTCTGAAATATAGACGTGCTTGCCATCTGGAGAAAGAGCAATGCCGTTAGGTTGCTTCAGTGTATCGTCGATGACGGTGACGGCGCCAGTGCTTGGGTCGAATCGGTAGGATGCTGCGGGCAATTGTGGCGCCGTGTCGGTCAGACGGTTGAACCATGAGTAGTATGGGTCAGTGAACCAGACCGCGCCAGTCTTGTCGACGAAGAGATCATCCACGCAGTTGAAGTAGTAACCGAAGTAGTTGTTGAGAAGAGTCTCGGTCTTGTTGGTATGTGGATCAAGCGTTCTAATACCGGTGCGCTGTTCCGTGCCTCCGATGGAATCGTTGCCGCCAGAGGCGGCTTGTGAGTGTTAGCTCAATTCATGTCAGCATGGAAAGGATATGCGTACCCCAGTAAATCAATCCATTGTGGAAAGTACCACCGTTTGGCGCATAAACAGGCGGATCAGAGAGATACTCGCTCAGAGTCGGCGGATCCTGGTTCAAATCGACAACCAGTTGCGGAAGATATCCCGGAGGAGGTGCAAGCTGGCTCATGAACAGCTTGTTGAGACTCGGAACGTAGACCGGAGCCTCGTGAACAGCTTCCGACACTTCGAAAACGAAGTCGTATGTAGGTGAATCTCCAAGTAGCTCGAGCGCACGGGCCTCGTCAAAGACCAAAAAGTCCGCCCCATCGACCAAGCCGAACGAAGTATCGTTTGGAACGCTTGTCGAGCCAAAGGTCAGAGGCACGTCGACGGTCCTGTTGCGGAAGAAATGGTAAGGCAGTACGGATGCGTATTTATCGAGGCAGACAATGTTTGCGCTTGAAGGACCGCATGTCTGCGCAACTGGTGCGGAGACGCCGGGTGGTAGTGATTGTGCAAGCGAGCTTGTGGCAAGAGCCAGCAATACAGCAGCGGCCTGACATGATTGAATGTAGCCTGTGTTGCCGAAGAGTCCCTTGCAAAAGAGAGATGAACAAAATTCCTGTGAATCCTCGAGTCTTACCTTATCCCATCTGCACAATGGGCCAAGTATTTAAGCATACCTTGGCTTCGCTGACATCACGCAGCCACATTGATGGCATCCATGGCATCGACCCCTCTTTTCGAGGGCGTTAGCATGATATCGGACTAACATTGTCCACTCATGGTATGATGTGGTGAGATTGCCGGGCGGGGCAACCTGTCAAAGACGATCTCTGTGGAGGTGGAGTTGGAAGGAAGAGGAGTCGTCAGGATGAAGCTGTTCCAATTGCCGAGATGGCTTGAGAGCAGAGCTTGTCAAACACCGACGTCACTTCTCGACTCCTCACCATCGACAGTGTCTTCACCCATGCTGTTAATTAATTAGAGTTTTGGTGCTTCTGTGAGAATCGTGCGAACGGCCACATCATTTTGTATGCAGCGGTCCGCCCTCACGAGTGCTTAGAGCTGGGCCAAAGCATTTCGTCTCGAGAGACAAGAGCTCACAACATTGACATTGTCTGAAACGGGTTGTCTGAAATTGCTTGACTGAGATGTCTTGACAGTAGTTCGACTTGCGCATTCGTCCCAAAATTCTATATACCCTTGTCGGCCGTGAAAGCAAGGATCAACAAAGTATCTACACATCTGAAGGAGCCAATCTGACATAGAGCTAAGACACAAGAGAAGAGAAAAGCATCCAAGCCCACCCACACTCTTCGGCCTTCTGGCGAGAAAAGAACAAACATTGCCTGCCAATGCGCCTACGCTGATAAAGAAAAAGAAAGTAGAAAAGAATCTCCGAGCATCTGTATGCCAGAAGTCATTTGCATCAGTCTCTGTACCTCTGCTCCTCAGCTTCTTCAGCCATGTCGCTTAGCCATCTGGAGTTGCCCTCGCTGTTTGTGCGGGTCATGCCTTTGCTGTTCTCCCTCCTGAGGAGGTTTTGGCTACCCTGGGCTCTCAGCATGTTCTTGCTTCCTTGGCTTCTCAGGCCAGCATCTGTTCTCGTACTGCTGTTGCGGCTCAACATGCCATCGCTCGCACTTCTTAGACTTGCGCGGTCCATGTCGTCGTTAACAACTCTCAGCCTGGTCTTAGGCACCGTGAACATGACTTGGACGTCGCGCTGTGTCGCGGCGTTCTCAACGTCCCAGTCTTCTTCAGCTGCGCGGCGTCGGATGGCTCAGGACCCCAGTCGCCAGGGTCTGGATCGGAGTCGCGGTAAGGCTCCCAAGTGCCGGCGGGCGCTTGCCAGTCTTTGCGACCGCGCTTCTGGCGCAGGAGGTGTCCTCCATCGGATGCTGCACGGCGAGGAACTATCGGGCGGGATTTGTCTGGTGATGAGGAGGCGCTCCGATCTGGATACTGCTGAGAAGAGGGTGTTGTGCGGTAGTCAAGCTGAAGCTGCGAGAATCACCCGTCGAGATGGCTCCGATGGCGCGGCGAATGCTGCCCATAAGTCCCTGGGGTCGCTTGCGGGAGTGCAGCGCAGCAGGTACAAGGTCAGGATAGTAAGTAGGTGACGCCGGTGTGGTTTTGGACTGAGTGTTGGCGGCGACGGCACGCTGATAATGGTCATCGCGACGACCTCCAAGAAGAGCTTCACCTTCGGCTTGAAGTTGGACAAAGGAAGTACGTGCAGTCCTGAACGACTCTGCATCTGCGCCGTTCCCACCATGCACGGATGGATCAGTATTTGTGCGGGCTCGAGTAATAGATTGAGGAGACTTGCGGCCAGTGTCACGCAAGGCAATATTTGCGTCTTCGGGGAAGGAATGGTGATCCGGACTTCTGCTGCTGCTGCGATTGGATAATGTGTGCGCTGCAGCGGCGGCAGCGGCGAGGATTGCACCGGTACGAGTTGACATGGTGCGAGTCATCGAATTGCTAGAATTGGTCGAACGATGTGACTGCTCACTTAGCGTGGAAGACGTCCTTTCATCGCTTCGCGATGGCGATATGCGACCGCCTGTGTTGATAAGAAGAGGCTCATCTACGCGATGATCTGTGGTCCAGTTGGGCACGCCGTCAACCTCAAACGGATTGTGTCTTCGGTACGGTGCGACCGTCTGGCTGGCATTTGTCGGCACACGGCGCACTGTGTCGCCTCTCTCCAGTGGCGTGTACGGGTGGCTCCCCAAAGGATTTGGTTCTGGATCTCTGAACGGATCGTTCGACCAGCGCTGGCTTTCACGCTGTGGCGCCAAGGCCCGCTCGACTTCTCGCAGCTGTCTTTGAGCCTCGGTCAGACCTGCTTCACTTCTTCTTGATGATATCCGAGATATGGCGTCCTCATCTTCGTGTTCCGCAATGGGATGTATATTCCCGCTAGCTTGACTTGCACGGTTGTCATCGTAACGAGGAGCCGCATGATATTGATAGTTCTTCTGTGGTACGCCTTTCCTAAGACCACGGGTCGGGCTTGGCTTGTCTGTGAATAGACCAGTTGTGTTGCCAATCTGAGTAGTCTCTTGCTGAATCCACGGGTACTCCTCATTGGAACGAGACTGTTGCCAGTAGTCACCAATGACTGATGGACCTTCTGTGTCTCCCTTCTCCAAGAACGGCTGGCCGAAAGAACCCTCTGACGCACGAGAGGCGATCAAGCGTTCCCGGTCTTCACGTTCACGCCTGAGCTTCCTGATGTACCAGAAGTAGAAGATGAGCAGGCCCAACAATATTAGGACACCGAAGGTGAGCCCGACACCAAGACCAGCTTTTTGCGAGTTCTTGCTGAGCGCTCCTGGTTTCTGTTCTTCCTGCTGAGCAGCTCCGACGGGCTTCTGGTATGATTCGATCCAGCTGCTGGATGTAGTGTTGTACAGCATCACTTTCTCGTTGAAGGTGGACGAGTCGCGACGGATCTTCGCGGAAGACGAAGACTGGATGGTGTTGCCGCCAACGATCATCATGACACCACCTGGTAGCATAGTCGCACCATGCCCGTAGATACCATCTGAGCCTGCAAGGCTGCTGTTTGTTTGGTCTGGTACTGTCCAGGTCCACCCACCGCGGCCACCGAATCCAGACCCAAAGCGCATGATGGCCAGTTGAGGTTGAGCAGGTGTGTTGATATCACCTACCCAACCTCCAAAGACGATGACGCTAGCACCATCTTCGCTGAGCACAGCCGTATGTCCAGACCTGGGCTCCACTTCTTGCGTGTTCTGCCGAGCGGCGAGCTCGGTGTTTGCGCTCGACGGTTGTGTGACAGATAAGAATGTCCAGCTTTCTTGGGGTAACGAAAAAAGTGCGACCTGTGACATGTTGATGAAGGCGGTCTGCGTGTGACCACCCAAAAGAACAAAGTCTTGTTGTTGATATTGTGAGCTCCCGTCGGCTGTATTTGAGAAAGTTGGCGGGAGTCCAGTTATGGTGAAACCGGCCTCAGCAATTGGCGGTCCTCGTCCTGGGGCCAGACTGATATCGTAGTCCAGTTCATCCTGATTAGAGCCTTGAGCTGCCATGGAGAGCATCATGTTGGAATAATTGCCCTCGCTCGCCCATGTCTCAACGGTGCTATTGGCGAAAGGGCACATGCCTCCGAAAAGGTAGATTGTCGAGTCCGAAAAATTGCCGTTCGTGTATTGCGAAAAGGCCATACCAGCGGCCAAGTAGTTGGCTCCTGCATGTTCACCCTCTTCACCTAGCTTCTCACTGGTCGCATCCTGTTCCTTCCAAGTTCCATTCCCAGTCCGGCTATCTTCATCTGGTGACAACGTGTATATCTTGATTCCCTCGGCACCTTCCGAACAATCGCCTGTTACTGCCACAATGTGGCCGTTTGCCGTGTCGATGACGGGTGTGAAAGGAATCTGCTTCCCATTCTGCAAGAAAGGTATAGTTTCCGAGTTTGTCGTAAAAGGCGTGTCGCTTGTCGAAATCTGCTGTGAAAGGTCTAAAGAAAGAAATCTGGACTGTCCTTGCTGAGTTTGCGAAGGCTCGAAAATGTAAGCCAGAGACGAATTTCTCTGAAGTAGGATCCTCGAAGGGTTGTAAGGTAGGGCCTGGCCAGAAACTATTTGAGCCAGTGCCACTGCGGCGAGAGGATTTCGCAGGAGGCTCATGTTGGGTATGAGATGCGTGTAGAGATAGAGCCCTCAGGCGGCGCCGCAGGTAGTTTCGAAGTGCCTCTCAGGCTGTCATAACTTATTTGGCCGTAATCATGAAGTGTTTCGTGTGTCGTGCCGGCTTGCAGGCAGCGCTCGAGTCGCAAGAACGTATCGGCGCCTAAACACACGACGGTCGCAAAGCACCGGCCGCAAGGAGAATGGGTGTCAAAGGAGCGTAGTACAGCAAAGCAGCAGTAATACCGCGAGGCTGGTGTCGTCCGCGGGCGTAAGCGAGTGTGCAGTCAACAAAACCCCGCAGGATGCCAGCCACGCGCGAAAGCTCTCAAGTATTGCGCAACAACCAAGAATCTGAGAGTCTGGGTCCGATCGCCTAAGCTATCCGTTTCAGGGCTCATGCGGATGCACACAATCCAACGCCTGACGAGGCCGGTTACGGGTCAGTTCGCGTGCGCGAGAAGCTGTGTGTCTAATTGGCCTCGGACGGCGCGCATCCCCTGTATTTAGGGTTCGTCGTCCAGGGCAACGTGGAAAAGTGGCTGGAAACGTGGCGTCCGCTGAGCCATACCAAGATTGGAGAACGCGATTTTGATCAGATGGGCTTCCAGCGGAGGACTTGCTCTCGCTCCTCAGATCACTCCCGGTCAATAATAGTCTGGAAGAGACTGATATCAGCCGCTGTGGTAGATCTCTGGCTGCAGAATCGATGAGATGTTCAATCAACCTACCACCCTATATTATCCTCGTATCATGCGGAGTCGCTGGCCAAGATTCCAACGCGATTAATATGGGAGATGCCAGCTTTCATGTGGCAGCATGTGACAATAACGGGCGTAGCCTACGAGCGATTGGCGATGTCTCGGCGCCTCAACGGTCGAGTAGTGTCTCGCCTCCGTGTGGCTTTGCAGAGCGCATGAAGTTGTGTTAGAGTTGGCGCCTTCTTCACACGCACCTGCCTGATCCCAGTATGGCGGTGCACACGCTACTACGACACGCGGCTTTGACCAGCCATCATCGTTGTTACTTTGGACGTACAGGCCTTGCTCTGGTAAAGCATGAAGACAATGACAAAACCACGCTCGAGCAAATCGCTGGGCGTCAGGCTATTGCGGCACAACGCTCCTGGAACAGGTGTGACAATGACTGCGCAAGTCTCGGACTCCCGAGCAACCAACGTCCTGGCCATCACAAACAAGCACATGGTACCTCATGTAAGCTGAGACCTTGTCAACAGTATGACTTCATCTGTATTCGAATGTCACGAATTGCACCCGAGTGCCGTATCACACACTCATCGTGTTGTTCCGGGAACAGACGCCTGCTACCGTGGCGCTTTGCCTTGCAGGTTTGAATCGACCCAGTAGATTTGACAACATCGCTTTCACCTTGCTCAAGAATGATATGAGACTGCGCACAAAGTCTTGCGTACTATGGAGTGTAATAGATCAGGTTCGCTGGCACATTGCGCTTCCGTGCAGAGATGAGCCATCCTCTCCAACGAGATTCCGATTTTCATGGCCAGAATGTTTGCAGCACATTGGAGTCTTTTTGAGTGATATCCTCCAAACGCCTCCCCAGACCACGGAAATTACCTCTTTGGAAGGGCAGACACACTTCTATCAATCTAGAGACTCCACACAGGCATCGTACAATGCTATACAATGAACGTGACTCCACCATCGCCGTCTACCCCTCTGATTGCATTTATCCTCAGGCAAGACTTACCCTAAGCACTAACCCTTGGAAATTGGACTGCACGCATTTTTTTTACTGTACATTACAGTACATATGTACGTCGCAACAAAAGAGTTGCTGCAAGTATCAACGTTGTGAACTGCATGCCCTTGGATGGTCGTGCACATACATGTATAAAGATCCCTATTCTCGTGATAACTCGGTGATCGATTTGTACTTAAATGGTTAGCTCGATTCCAACGCAACTCCAGCTCTGCCTGTTGCTAGATAACATGTAGCTCTCGATCAGCTTGTTAAATCTCTATACACAAAAGCAATCACCACTGGCCAACAGTAAGAAGTTCAAGATGGTCTTCCGCCTGAGTATCACACCGTCACAACAACAAATGACTCGCACGACTCGATGTCAATTGCTGATGGCTATGCCACAAGCAGCCTAGCGCGATCTTGGTGATCATCGAAGCTGGGATCAGATCGTACGCTAACCGCAGCAGGATGACCTCATGATGCTTATTTGCGGTTGGAATGATTGTCGCGCGACTCTTGTGAGAGGCTCGAATGACGCCTCGAAACGCTCTTTGACAGCCGCAGTGGTCATTGTAAGTAGTCCCGCCTCCGCGCCCGCTCTCTCCTCTTTGTCTACAGTTCTCCGTTGCTCTGGAGTTGCATTTGTTGACAGCCTGATTGCAATGACAGACGGCGTGAAGCCCTTGCTCAAGTCTCAAGGATCGCAGGCTCGCTACGACATGGGTACCAATATGGAGAACCAGAAGCGCAAGAAGGTGTTGGTCGTGGGAGCTGGCGCTGCTGGTATGTGCAATATAGGCTCCAAACTGTGAGCGAATATTGAGACTGACAAGTAAACAGGCATGAGCTGCGCACACCACCTCGCTGAACACCCCGACAAATTCGACGTTACTCTCGTCGATGCGGTCGACTATTGCGGTGGCCAGGCCTACAGTATCCCACTGGACAAAGAAAGACAGGCGCATCATGGCTAAACCAAGTGTCCAGGGTGGCTCATACATTTTCCACCACACATGACCATGTTTGCGCGCAATGGATACTGGGCGGATCCCGTCAAGCTTCAAGTCAGTTTCGGCAAGGACGACCAATTCTGGACGAACGTCCTTCCCTACAAAGATGCTAAAGAAGCATGCAAGCGAGGTCAAGAGATTCTTCTACATGCTCAAGATCGTCCGCACATTCGAGATCCTTTTCGCGATGCTTCCTATCAAGTATCTCGTCAAGCTCTTCTGGTTCAGCACCGAATTCGCCAACGTCGTCGCTCTGCCCATGGTTGCACTGTTCCTCGGCACTGGCAACTATGCGCCTGAGGTACCGACCATGGTCCTTGAGCGCCTCTGCACAAGCCCGACATACGGTATGTGGTACCCTCCGGACAAGAACAGCATCGCCTCAAACCAGCCACCCATGGTCGTCTTCCCCAACTTCAGCGAATTCTACGAGACCTGGCGCAAGAACCTTGTCAAGAAGGGCGTCAAAGTCCGCTTGGCACCGAAGTGACTCGCGTTGTACGCCGCGACAAGAAGGGCGTCACCGTCAAGATTATCGGCCGTACCCCAGCGAAGGACCACCACAATACCGACTCTGCTTGGGTGCCTGACAGCGTTGACAACTCCAACGCCGACGCCGACAAGGTCGAGACTACCGAAGAGTATGACGAAATCGTGCTTTGCGTCCTCACCGACACCGCCAAACGCCTCCTCAAACCCACTATCACCACTCTCGAATCCAAGATCCTCGGCTCCGCCAAGTTCGCCAACGATGTCACCGTCACCCATACCGACGCAGACTACATGCGAAAGCACTACGAGAACTTCTACAACCCAGACCAAGCCGTAACAGAAATCAACGGTACCGACCAGCAAGAGCGCTGCGACTTCGCCAAAGACAACTTCAAGCCCATGTACCTGATCAAGATGTACCCGCAAGATCTGACCAAGCTCGAGATGTGCTTCGACTGCACCAACTACCAAGCACAATTCCCACCCTCCGTTCCTTTCGACAACCACGTCTTCCAAACCATCTTGAACAAAGAGCGCGACGGCCACCTCTGGTCTATCGACGAGATCGACGAGAGCAAGATCATTCGCAAAGACTGGTGGCACCAGCTCTGCCACTCTTTCACGCACTACCTCTTCGTCGTCCCCTGGATGTGGCTGCTGCAGGGTAAGTGCCACTCGCTACGCCGCTGCTTGGACAATGGTCAACGCGCACGAAGTCGCTTGTATCTCTGGCATTAGCGCTGCTGTAGACTTGGGCGCGGATTACCCTGAGGATCTGGAGAGGGATCAGTTCTCCCTGCTGGCTTTCAGATTGTACTATCTTCTTGCGTATGGACGATGGTACCGCAGGAAGGCCACGAAGAAGACGAAGGAGGGTGTTGGCAAAGACTATGCTAGTGGGCTTTACGGCTCTGTTTACCAGGGTCCTGGTGTTAATGCGAAGACTGATAGGTTGATCTGGAGGAAGGAGGTGGAGGCTGGTAGGAGTTTGGAGAGCTTCTGAAGGTGACTGTGGTTCATAATGACTTTCAGGGATAATACGGATGAATGTGAATCTTTTGGCTCCAGGTGCTCGGACTTCAGCAACTCTCACTTGTCGTCTACTACATGTTGCGTCAAAGTTTTGTCAGCTTGCGAGAAGGGCAAGCAAAGCAGCATTTTGGTGGTGGCGCAATCAAGTGGCGCCAACTTCATGCAGCCTCAGCCTTGCTCGTGTGTGCGGCTTCGCACAGCTTCAGCCATCCCCTGGTTCGCGCTAATGCATTCGGCAGGAAATACAGAATGTCAGACATCGAAGCCTCTCTTTGGGTCTGGGTACTCAAGGTCAATGTCGCGTATGCGCGTTGGCGCTTGCACGGAGCCAGCACAGTGTCGGAGATGCTGCCACGTCAACATCGAGGCAATGATGCTTGTGGCGGGGTGCATGCATTGCAGAGCACATCCTTTGTACCTTCGTCTTTACTCAACGCTCAGCTCAGCCCCGTAGCGGATCCGCTCACCGGAGGGCCCTACGAAGCCTTCATAAGAACAGGTTGGGACTCTTCAAGGTCACAAATTGAGCCTTTTCACCATCAAATCAATCCAAAGTATATTTCGGCTCAATTTGACCACAAAGTACGACGCTCATTGCGGTCATCCACTGAGCAGCGAAGACCACTGGCCAACATGGATGCTGTTAGTCTTGCACTGGGAATTGCTGCGCTCTATTCTACTTGCCGAGACTGTTATGATTTCTTCACGACTGCGAGCAAAGCAGAAACGGAGTCTTCGATTCATATGCGAGAGTTGGAGATCCAGAGGTCAATACTCAAAGCATGGGGCTTCCATTGGCAGATCCATGACGATGATTCGGGAGAACCAGGACAGCTTAAACACACAGCACCCGATCGGTCCAAGCTGCAAGCATACCTTTTGAGTAACCGCTACAAGGCCGAAGGCGTCTTCAACACTCTTTCCGCTCTTGCCGATACACTATCCAATCAAGAAAAGCTCATCAAGCGCTACGGCATTCACCTTCAGCACACACAGGCTTCCCCGGAGGTATCGCAGCAGACCGAAAACGTCACGTTGGTCATACAGAACACGAAGATCGAAGACATCAAGCCGGTAGTCAGCGAGATAAGAACGCGACTTTCCGTGCTGAACAAGTTCAAATGGGCGATGAAAGACAAGGACGACTTCCGAGAGCTCATTAACAATTTGAAGTCACACAGCGAATCGCTGTATCGTCTTTGTCCTGAAAATGCATTTGAGTCAATGAATATCTACCTCACTATGGAATGTTTGGCCGGACAGGATTCGCCAGTGGGTCTCAAGTCAACGTCGAGACTCGCAATTGAGCAAGCCGCCGACAATGGAACGTCTTCAATGAGGGCAGGCTACCAACTACTGGCTTCAGCTGCAACCTTGAAAGCGTCCGTCAACGAGAACAGGGACAGCGGGCATACCAAGAGCAATGGCCTCACCACCGTCGATGAGGCGCCGCGGGTGATGCGATACCTAGGCAAGGGACTGGCGCTATTTGAAGGCCAAGTCGTCTACGTGGAAATGCGTGACTATCGTGGAGCACCGCTAGAACTGACACCGGAGCAGAAGAAGCGCGTTAAGCGCCGCGAAGATCGAGAGCGCATACTGTCCTCACTCAAGGACAAGAAAGATTGGCAGCGCTTGTCCCATGTCAACTTCAATGATCTATACAACAGTACCAACGATGCCGATGACGATGACGAACCAATCGAGATCATCCGACCAGCCGACCCTCATTCACGCGCCCTTATCGTCAATTTCTTCAAGACTTTCGAAAGCGCCAGCATGAGAGATAGCGTATTCGGCTTGGACATTGCTGGAATGATCGATCACACCGAAGGAGAATACAAAGGCCATTGCAGCATCTTGTACAAGCTGCCTAGCACAATTGGCGTTCAGAATCGTGAGAGGCCAGCAGAAAACCTCAAGCTCCGTGCACCCATGACGCTACTATCGATTCTTGGAGACAGAGACACTAAGGGTATACGTTCAAAGTTAGGCGCAAGGTTTGAACTCGCAAGGAAGCTTGTACGTGCTGTTTGTCTGCTTCACTCGAGTGGCTGGTTGCACAAGAACATACGCGCAGAGTCGGTGATGTTCTTCCCACAGCATGTGAGTGCACTGGAGGGGGACCAGTATGAGACCAATATTGATATTGATGTCTCGAAGCCCATCTTGATGGGCTACATCTTCTCGCGTCCGGACGATATCATTCGAAAACGTCAGCCAGATGCGAAACGATCAAATGACTACAGCGACGACTCCTCAGAAGAGGAACCAAGAGCTCAAGACGTAGGCATAAGCTACAGTGGTTGCTATCCAGACAGGCAAGGTTACAACCCGGGCTCGACCAGAAGAGTACAGACTTCTCGGGCGAGCAGCATCTACGGGCACAATGCGTTGAAAAAGATTGGAGAGTCCGAAGATACGGAAGTCACGAATATAAGCGGCTTCAAACTCGACTACTACCAACACCCTGCAAAGCATGCAGACCCAAAGCGATTATATCGGCACGCATATGACGTTTACTCTCTGGGCATTCTTTTACTCGAAATCGGCTTATGGCAGCAATTGTGGGTTCCCGAAGACTCGGATGACGAGGATGATGAAGACCACTACGAGCGAAGAAGATGGATCTGTCGACGGTACCTCAAGGATCTGAGATGGGCATGTGGGGACACTTATGCGGACGTCGTACTCAGCTGCCTTATGATCGATTGTAGTGATGATGAAGCAGGAATGGCGAGTGAGAGAGAGCTGTGTGCGAAGATTGTGGCAGATTTGGAGGGTTGTCGGGCTTAGCCTTAGGCTGTGGACACTCTGCCCATCTGCGCTATGGATGACATGGTAGATGCAAGTGCCAGTAGATTGTCAAATGCCTGTTGATCCGCCTCTAATGCTACCTTCTGTCCATCTCGCTGCTTCTCAAATATCTCGAGCATAGCGCTCTAGCACTCATACTCGCCGTTCACAAGCACGTTGCAAGTCGTGCTGACACCCTCACTATCATCCTCTGCATTAGGCCCAGGCTCATCGAACGTCAAGCCAGGGCAATCAAACTCAGCAAAGAAAGGCTTGACCACGGCGTTTAAGAAGCTTTCCACAATCTCGTAGTTGTCCACGAGCGCAGGCGACAAGAAACCAGGTGTGTTATCGAAGATCGTGCTCGCAAGGAAGCAAGTTGCTGTACTGGGCGTGACAGATGCAAGATCAACGCCCAGAGGAACGAAGTTGCCGAGGCCTTGGTTCTGGCCGGGAGTGGTAAGTTCAGAGCTGCTGGCGAGGAGCGTGGCGATGTCCACGCCCGTGTCCGCTAGCCCGTAGGCGTTCGGGCGTCTGTACCATTCGCGAGGGAAAGTCTCATTGAGGAAGAAAGGCGCTACGTTGTCGTAGTTGGCGTTGCCGAGGTCGGTGCCGTTGGGTAGAGCACGGAAGATAAAGACTCGCTCGGCGGTCGTGACGGCGAGCCAGCGGGTGCCGGCATCGAATTCGGGGTTGTCGTTCTTGGCCTGGTTGTAGCGCAGCACGCGTTCTTCGGCGAAAGCAGAGTTGCCGAACTGGCCGTCGTAATTGTCGGCGATATCTACAGCTCGTTCCAGCGGTCGAGGTTGAAGTTGCTTGGTTACTGGAAAACAGAGTGTCAGAGAACGATGCATCAAGGGATCGGTGAGAGACAACACACCATGGTACGAGTCCTGACGAGAGATGGAGTTGTCGACTTCGAAGAAGCCGTGTTTGCTGATGCCGAGAGACGGCCCAAGGGTATTCGGAACTCTGTCATCTTGACCTCCGATGCTGTACTTGCCAGATGGAAGGTCGCCTCCGGCTAGCAGGCCAAGGGCAGACAAGAATACGCAAGTGTCGTAGCCGAATCCCAGAGTGATCTGACAGGCATTGGCTGCTTGTGCAAACGTGGTGATGCCGTTGCGGTTGATGTATCCATGGTTCGCCATGGTGTTCAGAGTGGGACACATTCCTCTGACATCTGTGGGGCCAGGTGCCTTGTACTGGTGATCTTTGTCATCACCCGGGATCTCTTTCAGACTGAACTCCTGGGGACTGTTCTCTTTCAGTCAGCTACGCCAGTCAAGAGCACCAAACAATGAATCAACTTACGTTGGCAGTCCAAGGTTTTCCAGAACACCTGTCAATGGCTGCAATACACCGCCCAAAAGCCCGCCTCCCAGCCCGAGCTGCCTGGCTTTGACTTGGCGTTTGTAGAACTTTTCTTGTGCAGCGTGTTTGTCCCGCTTCTGGGACTCGGTGTGCATCAACTCTCGAACGGCATGAGAGCCTTCAGAGCGAGCAGCATAGTACTTCGCTGCGTCGGCCTCAGACAGCTCTCCACGCTCAGCGAGTTGCCCGAATGGGCAGAGCGACGCTGCGTACGCAGAGCTTGCGAGGGAGTAAAGAAGAATTGATCGTAAAGACATGGTCATCCGAGAATTGTAGTTTGTTGGTGTTTGAATTCGATACTTTGTCAATTTTGGCGATTCGGTGGTCCTCATTTATACCATACCATCCTGCGTCTGCGAGAGGGCAACCAAGATTAGAGAAATGAGTATTACCGCCATCTTGATGCAGCTTCTCCGGTGATCATTAGCATATCAGCTAGATGGAGCATTGTCATTTGCCAGGGACCTATTGCGACCACAATGGGAGACGTGATCGACAGAACTATGCATGGTGAATAACACTAGACTAGACATGTATCGATAAAGATCAAGTGATAGAGACCTCAGATCTTGCATCTCCGGAACAATCATGAAGATGAAGTGCGCGATAACCAATGAACCGAGTTGAGGGAATGCGCTCCCAGTTGATCGCCAGGGACTAGCCTGGGAAGGCTCGGCGACATGTTGCTAGGTGGCGCTATCGAAAGTGCCTATGCAGGCGCGTAGAGTCAAGCGGCCGGTTTTCCAAGATAACGGATATTGAGTAGCAAGAATAGTTCACGAAGTCCATGCTAGTCCTAGCAGACGGGTGCTTGATAGGAGACCCGGATACTTCTTCCATCCGACACGTGCAACAACACAAGCGTTCGTTGTCTGCAGACTCTTCGCATCGGGATATCAAGCCTAAGCTTTTCCTGACGGGATAGCAATTGGGCTTGGAGATAGATCTTGCGGCTACAGATGTCAATCGTCGCAGAATGTGCACCGAGATGCCGGGTGCAAGGCTTGTGATCTGCGACAAGGAGCGTCCGCTTGGGGCGACTGTAAAGCGGGCAAGCGGCAATCAGGTTTATTGAGAGGGTCGCTAGTATGATAAGGTCAGGCTTGATAAGCCACGTACTGAGATCAACGACAATGTTAGTATGAGAAGTGACGAAAGGAGGAGGTGAGGTGGCAGAGTGGATATCGGAGTGCTTGAGCCGCCTCCGAGAATTCCAGCCAATGAATGGAGCCACGATTATCGCTGGTCCATTATTATTCTACCGAGGTCAATCCTCTTTCGTGTAGCAGCCTGATAGCAACGGTCGACCCCAGCACGTCAGAGGCAGATTGTCAACTACATTACAGAGTCATGCGAGGATACGCATCATTGCAATATCGGGTTTGGGCCTGAGTCAAGACATAAAAACTCACCTTGCACGAGATAAAAGTGATACCGCACTGCGGCAAGCATTGAAGGATGCAGCCCGAGAGTCGCGCAGCTCACGTGTTCCATTGGAGCCAGTGGCACCATGGTACGACGACACGCTACATCCATCGAAATGTAGACACCTCGACTCGTGAATCACAACCACGAAGATGCTGGAGGCCACGGATGAGACTGGACCATGAATACCCCTCTTCAAAGACGAACATGTCAGCACAAGCTTTATCAATGAATTGTGGCGATCACTCCAGGCTTCAAGAATACCGACTCGATCTCACCATCTGCTTCCCTCCTGATAGGGATACATCTCTGGAGATGTTCCATCAGGATCACTGTTCGTCATGACTGGTTCCCAACTCACTGGCAGCTCCTCATGCTGATGTGCACACCGTCCGTCCTTGTTCACAATCTCAAACTTCAGACCAACCCCGACCAACAACCTTACACTGAACTCGGCCAGGTTGTACTCTTTCCGGAGATGATACCAGCGATGATTCTTCCGCCTCAAGCTGCTTTTGATCCAGGGCTGCTACAATCTCACATACTCGCACACCATCTCGTGTTTGGGCCTTGGGAAGACTCTTTGGCAGAATGTCCCTCCCTGAAGTCGACACCACAAGCTTAGTGCGCTGAAGCTCTTTCTCATGGCCCATTGCAACCTTGGTGCGATACTTATGCTCTCGGCCCCAATCTGCATCCACGACATCGCCCTAGCATACATCAGTGATGAAACACTTGGTTTTAAGACACACTGACCTTTCTGATGATCCACTGAATCTGCCGCTCGGCCCATCGTTTCTTGTCAAAGGGATCGAGCCCCACATCTTCTCCTTGATGCTCTTTTTCGTTATACTCTTTCCGACACAGGATGCCTACGCTGATGGGACAACACTTCTTGGAAAAGACGTTCACCCCCATCTTCGCTTTTTGAATCCTAGCCATGACGAGGCCATGCACCACTACGAGCTGTGGCATGTCTGCGAGGAGCACTGTCATGTCGCGTGCGTTGGATGGTACATTACCATTGCCTGATTCGTACCGCTCTTTCATCTTCTGACGCACGTACGGAGAGCTCCCCATGCCGCCTGAAAGAACGAGATAAGACTGTGATCCGCAGATAAGCAATGGCATCCAAGAAGTATCGCACAGGTGAGACTGACTAGCTTCTCGTGTGAATGTGTGTCTAACACGACTTTCAACTGTTCATCGATGAGATTTTGCATCGTCTTGATCTGATCATCAAAGATTTCCTGGAGCTCAGCACTGCATCTGTGTCAGTGGACCCTTTTTAGAGATGAGACCTCTTCTGGGACAACATACCGCGTGATGACGATCTTAGAATCCTCCACACCAGCCTCGACATCGTCCATACCTTGGGGTAGTTCTGGGATCGGTAAGGTGTATTTCGGTACATTATAGCCTTCAGCGCCAAAGTTACACTTGTAGCTCAGAAAACTGTTGCGCATTACGCGGTCAACGACAGCTTCTGTCTCACCATTCATGAATCTTTCCAGACGTTTTAAGCGCCGTTCGATCAAAAGTTTCACCTTGAAGTCAATGACCGTAGACCCTACTGCACGACCCTCGGTATAGCTTAAAGCTTCAAGCTCCATGAGTCTTGCGGACTTGACCTTCAGGACGTTGACGTCGGAAGTCCCTCCACCAGCATCGCAAACGACAAAGGTCTCACCCTCTGTCATGCCAGACCTGAGTGCGTAGACTGCCGCGGCCTCTGCTTCGGTTAGAGTCACCTGTGCGCGTTCGTTCGGTTTACCACCGAAGCCGGCAGCCTCTATTTGCTCTTCAATCTCTCTGATCAAGCGCGGGTCTCGCCATGTCTTGCCCATATCAGTAACGATCATGTGTCCTGGCAGGAAATTACTCACCGTTGGCACACTGAAAACGAACTCAACACGTTTCCGCTCGAAGTGCACGAACGAGTTTCTCAAAAACTGAAGTGTATGGTCGCGAATCGAAGCCAGATAATCGCGATACCACTTGCAGGCTTCTGCGTGAGACGGGTCGCCAACAGGTCCTTTGTAGATGGGATCTAGATTCAGCTTGAAATACTGATTCGTATCTTGGCTGTAGTTTTCTGGATCGCAAAGGAATCCCCAGCCTTCCAATTTTCCGTGTCGCATGTTGTACGCGACAGAAGTCTCAACTTTGTTGTGATACTCATTGGGCGGCTTGCCAGGCCATTTCTGTATGTGCTTGGGATCTGGCCACTCTGGCCCGTGGCTGTACGCGACCGCTTACATGTGTTAGACATGACCTTTCGTGTCAAAAGCGCAAGCATTACCCACCTGTGCATGTCATGCCAAAATCAATCCGACAATGAAATCGGGTTGCCATGAGTCGGTCGACATCGTTCGAAACCGTTCAGTGAGAATGCGGTGTATTCACTAGATATATATGGGACGAGATGTTTATAACAATTGAAAAAATCTTATAGCAATAATATTCGGGCAGCTGGGGATGACCGACTACCAGAAAGCAGAAGCTACAGCCAAGGGATCTGGCAGCCGGGTTGCAGCTGCAATTACGGTACCCAGGCTGTCAGGTGGTTAAGAATGTACCGCGAGGCTGCAATCTTGGCACTGCAACCCGTGTGATGAGCTCCAAGCCTCGACTGATCATATGAGCATACGCATGGTTCTGAAGCTGCATTGATGTAGTCAATCGCCACTGTTGGTGTTCAAGCATGAGGATCCGCTTTGTCAAATTTGGCAACCTAAGTATTCGTTACGTGTGATTTGTTGAGGAGTGTGCTTCAGCTTGCATGCATCTGCATGATGCAGTGCGAAGATGTAATACCAACAAGGCTTGCATATCAGTGCGGGTCCAAGCTGAAGCGAGGCGCAGTGTGCCTAGGCTCAGTAGAAATGTCGGGCGTGTAGTGGCGTGATCAAATGAGCGACTCGCCCATTTACTCATGCACGCCTGACAGACTCGTATTGGCACCACCCTGCACGGCCATCAGGCTGTCGGTACAGCAAATTGCACAAGGTCTAGAGTACGCTTGTCTTTTCAATCTTGCACACCTGGGCTTGTAAGCCGAATATTCGCCTTGACATTTGAGCCTCATGTGACAAGATGGCCAAAGATACAACGACAAATGATTCCGGCATTTTGGTCACCTCAAAGTCTAGTACGTCGGATTCCAACGCAGAACAGAAAGGCCGAACATCAGAGGCTTCTACGTTCGCGTCCGAGTCACCCTCTGAAGAAACTGCATCTTCTGGGAACACTGGATCTTCTGGACCCGCAGCCGCGACCCCTACACAAGCTTCCCCCACTGGACCAGTTGCACCGCCGGAACAGTCTACAACCTCGAGCACTCAGCCTGCTACTCCATCATCCATTCCCCCTCCTTCTACTGACACACCAGGATTGTCTGCAAGTATGACAGACTCGTCGAACCAGGTATGATCTTTGCACTCCTCGAACAATGACCACAAAGCGTGTTACGAGCATTAGATGAGACCATCCTAACACGTCTCAGAATCCAGTGAGCGCTGCAGAAACAACCTCGTCAAGTATCGCCGCCAATTCATCTTCAATGAACAGCGCTACCAATGCGGGAGCTCTCGCTGGAGGTATAATTGGTGCCTTTTTCGGCGGAGCTATATTGGCTTTGATGGCAGCCTATGTGTTCGACCAGAGGCGGAAAAGATCCTACTACCGATCTGGAAGGAGCAAATCCGTTGAGCCATTCCATGCTGTATCTACTAGGAGATCACTCGGCCCGGCAATTACGATGACTGCATGGGAGAGATTGATTCCGCAATCTGTCGACGACGAAGCGATGACTTCCACTGTCAAGTCTCTTCTGGACAGAGTGGCACTGCATGTCGACAACTTTTATGCTCGGAATCTCTGACAACGGCATTTGATCTAAAGAACCTTGCGAAGGTAGACAGCAAGCTGCTACCTTATCCTCTTCAAGACTTGATCATGGATCCTAACATGCAATCGCCTACAATCAAGCACTGCATTGCTTTTGCTTTGACAAGCAGCATCGTGGCTGGTAATGGCGCAAGCAACAAGATCCTCCCAATTTACCTCGCAGTATTACCGCACAAGCTTGCATCAAACTCCGATAGCGATAAGGATACAAATGGTAAGTATTACGAGATTTTCTATCGCGGAATAGCCAGAGCTGATGCACCGACCAGCAGCTCGTCAAGCATATGCCGTCTGGAGGACTTTGACATCTTCCTTGCTTCCGAAGCTAGCAGATGAGCCTATCTTAGCAGAACACCGACAGCAAGTCACCGAGACCCTCATCAATGACATTTCATCCGCATTTCGGGATTGCGAAGTCACTTCGAACGAAGAAAATCGTGCCGAGCAGAATCTCGGCAGAGATAATTGGCGTCGCGTTCAACGTCGGTATGAGAATCTCATCGCAGGCTTGTGGATTTGAGTTTGAATGGCAACATCGTAGACGTCAGGGGACGGAAGATACGGAAGGCTTCGTCGTCTTGCCGGGCTTCAACAAGGTTGCCGACGAGCGTGGGCACGCGTTGGGATCAACGCAGAATTTGGTACGGCCAACAGTCCATCGGCTTCGGCGTAACAGGTGAGGGCCAGACATGTTGTTCGAATATAGACTCTTGTCAAGATCAGCGTGTGCGTATTTGATGACGTGCAATTTTCAAGCGGTCGAAAGAACAAAAGTCATATTTCGCGAAAACGACTATCGTACGTAGCCCCATCAACACTCAATTGCAGTGCGCTTCCAACCACCGTCGAGACCTTGCTCGCCCTGGACCTGGAGGGGTCGAGACACTCCGCTCTGCATACTGGCTTTGATCGAACATGCCATCCAAGAGTGACGAGGTGATAGAAGATTTGTCAAAGTCTATATCTAACAAGTTATCGGCTCTGTGCTCAGGTATATTGTCACCCGCTAACTCCGCTGGCAAACTGTGTGTACTTGGGCTTGAAGGGAGGGAAAACTGCGTATTGACCAAGCCCGTCAGAGCGTCGTCAATCCCGAGCGCGCTCGCACGTTTGCGCAGGTTCTTCTGTCGAGCTGCTGCGATCAGCTGGGACTCCTCGTAACCCGGCGGTGGTTTCCGCTCGAGACCGAAGCCGGATGTCTGAACAGCACTGCTTTGTGCGACAATTATGCGTGGACTTTGGCGATGGTACAGCATGATGACTGTCGTGTTGAGTTGCTGGTTGGCAATTCCAAGCTGCGTGAGGCTGACCATCTGCTTTGGTCAGTTAAAACGGATGAGAGATCATGACAATCATTGATCTTACAATGTTTGGTGAATCTTTCAAAACAAAGTGCATTCTGCTACAAAAGCCCACTCTTCCGCCGTGAATCTGCTGATCTACGCGGGTCTTTTCAACCAGCTTTGCAACGTGCTCGAGTGCTTCTTCAGTACCTAAGAAGGTTTGTTGTATCGACTGCTTCTCGATCGTGGACAGAAAGCCCGGACTTCTGGCGCCGTAGTGTTCTGGCGGTCTCGAGTTGTTGATTGACTTGATTGATGGTGGCAAGTAAGCTTCTGCTTTGTTCACCAACCGCAAGTATCTCGAAGACCTTTTCGGTTATACGAATCGTTGTCGTAAGAGCGCCTGACACGGCTGATAGGACCGTGGTTGCTCCTCCATCAAGAGGCATGTTATGAAAGGAATTCGAAGATCAGATTGTATAGTAGAAGAGGGTACCACGCATTTCCCGCTCGCGTACAATGTGTGAGACGCAGTCGTGAAAGAACAAGCCATGTCGTATCTCTGGCTGTGTAACATCGGCTTGGCGTGCCTAGCCCTTGGATGCTGCTCCATCCGGGAGGCTTTTGAGGCTTTGTGACGCGTCAGGTGATGCAACAGCCGGCTTGCAGGGTCACTTGCGCCACCAAAAATCCCTCCACTCTTGGTATAGCATTGATTGCCTTGATGCCTCCTCAAGCGACTATGGCCTGATGCTTATCGAAACGTGGCTGTCTGTAGTGTTATCATCATGCGTCCCAACGTATCTGTCTCTCGAATTGGATGCCCAGAGGCCTGGGCCCGGAAGATGTTTGCCTCGCAGGCTGCGTGCATGCATGGAACCACACATTGCAAGGGTACACAGTGCATGTACTGGGTCTAGCCTTCGAGATGGTGGTCATGGCTGTGTCAGCCCAAAATTAGCATGTGAGTGGACAGTGTTCGGTCGTATGGGCTCCGGTTTGATACCTCAGCCTGATGTACAAGTACAGCACTCTATATGGTACGCCGAACTGTCTCCATTATTCTTCGTCGCTGGACGATCTGTCTTGTTCAGAACAATTTCGCCATCATGCTGGGGCTCGTTATAATCTTGCAGCTTTTGTCCCATTCCGAAGGCAAGGTCGTCCATCCCACGCCAACAACTCAGAATGGCGTGAGTTTGACTGCGATGCCAGCACCCACGTCGCCACCAAAGAGACGGATGGGCTTCATGAACAACGATGCATTGTTTCCGCGAGACCTCGAGTCTATCACCTGTGGCTACAAGACTTACGATCCTGCGGAGCCTTTAGAATGTCCGGGAGACCAGAAGTGTGCCTTTGATAACGGGAGCAGCTCGTACTGGGGCCCTGTGTGCTGCCCGACACAGACCGATGGACTTGTGGTTTCAGCCTGTGCTACTTCTGCACTAATTACATGCATTGAGTATGGTGATGCAGAAAATAATTACCGACCCACAGGTGGAACTACATATTCGAGGCAATTATTCTGGTAGAATCATCCCCTTTTTCGCAAAGACTGATCAATTGTTGATTTTATCACAGCGGGTTGGACTTCCCAAACTGCGGCACACTCCTCATGACAATGACATCGCCAGTATCACTCACTGGCCTATACACATCGTTCTTCTGCGCCACCAACTCGACATCTTGGACGATCAGTGCCTATCAAGACACGCAACTCACATTGACGACGACTTCTGGGTCTACTGTGATCGTCACTACCACGACCACCGAAGGTCCAGGCGCTGATAATGCTGCTGCTGGTGTTGCGTCTTCCATTTCATCAACGGATCCAAGCACGGGTTCGAGCACGAATTCGAGCAATCGCACGACTTCGACGAGCAGAGGGGAGCAAGCATCGGAGAGCGTCTCAGCACCAGCAACGCCAAGCGGTGAGTCGCACACGGCTGCTATTGCAGGCGGTGTAGTTGGTGGTGTAGCCGGGCTCGCCCTCGCTGGAGCCGTTGGATATCTATGTCACAGGAAACGTAAGCAACGGAAGGAGAAGGTGCCCGAAACTGCGAATTGATAGCCTGTTGAACATATAGGCCGGTGCAGCGATACCCCAAAGAGGTGAGGACCAGAGCAGCAGAGGCGACGCAAGGTGGAGTGAGTTCGGCGTTTGAGCGGAGTATTTTGACAGATGCTTGTATGCTGTATGCATAGGCCTTTATGACAGCCCACGCTGAGTATCAAACCAGGAGTGTCATCTGTCCTGCATCATGTTCCCATTCATAAGTCTTTAAACGGTCATCTTCCAGATACTAACAAGCTTCAAAGACAATGTTGATGTCTTGCCCGAAGCTTACTCAACATCTGGAGATATTGGTGGAGCGATCATCTTGTACACTAAAGTAGGCGGCAAGCGGCTGACTCGTCACCCGCATCCATCGAAGCCAGTCGATGATCAAAGCTGTAATAAACACTGATCATGTTGTAGATTTTAGGAAACGGCGAGATTACAAACGTCTCCAGAGCATCTACTAGCCTTGATGTGAATGGTAGACTGCAGTGTCCCAGAAGTATGAGAAGCCGCCGTGACACGCGGCTCGTGAGCCACTTCCGAGAATTCCAGCCAATGAATGAAGCCACCATTATCGCTAGTTTCCATACTACCGAGGTCAATCGTCTTTCGCGTAGCAGCCTGATGCACGTCAGAGGCAGATTGTCAATTACATCGCAGAGTCATGCAAGGACACAGATCATGGCGATGTTGGCGTACAGCTTGAGTCAGGCTTGCACGAGATGAGTATCACAGCCAACTGATACCGCACTGTGGCACGCTCTCGTACTCAAAGCGCCATACCTATCCTACCACGCTCAGCCTGTGGTGTTTTCCAGAAGACTGGGCCGTCGTGGGCCGGGCCCGAAACCTCAACGTACCACCCGTCGCAAGGCTTTCGTCGAGCCTGTCGTGGAGAGATCTCGAACGGATCATGAACACCACCAGCCAGCCTCTGCATGTTGCTATAGTCGGTGGAGGTCTCTGTGGACTTGCTCTTGCGATTGCCTTGGACAAGCGTTCAATCTCGTTCACGCTATACGAAGCGCGGTCGTCTTTTACTGAGCTCGGCGCGGGTATCAACCTAGGTCCCAATACCCTTGAGGCTCTTCGTCTGATAGACCCAGCTCTGAGTGATGAGGTCCTCGGGTTATGTACAAGAAATCCGCCGCCGAAAGCCGACCTCTGGATGACCATTCGCTTAGGTGGTCCGACGAGAAAGTTTGAAGATGCAGAGCTGGTGACGGAACTCAGCGCGCCACCGACAGGCAATGCTACTATGCGGAGAAACGACCTACTTCAGCTGCTTGCTGACACGATCGGGCTTGATCATGTGAGCTTCAACAAAAAAGTCGTAGATCTGACCGAGGCCGTCGGAGGCGTAGCACTTGCATTCTCTGATGGTACGACTGCCGCCGCCAACATTGTGGTTGGCTGTGACGGCATTCACTCAGCCATTCGACGAGAGCTGCTTGGTGCAGACCATCCGGCTGCAGAGCCAAAGTACTCAGGAGTAGGCGCATATCGAGCCGTGGTTGCTATGCACGAACTTGAAGCGGCTGTTGGCCCTTCGATAGCGAGAAGTAGTACCTTGTTCGTGGGCCCTGGCGCCTATATCATCATGTACCCGATAGAGCTGGGCACCAAAGTCAATATAGGCTTCTGGGTGTATAGACCTGGGCCGGTAAACGAGCGTGAATGGGTTCTCGCATCTCAAAAGGAAGAAATGCAATCGCAGTTCTCGGCATGGGGAGAGACCGTGCAAAGAATCACTGCTCTGGTCGGAGATCCATCCTTCTGGCCTGCCTTCTGCCACACCAAGCAGCCAATCTCCGTCAGCAGTGATCGTGTGTGTCTTATAGGCGACTCCGCTCATAGCATGCCTCCACATCAAGGTGCTGGTGCCGGCCAGGCTATTGAGGATGCGTACGTGCTGGCAGAAGCGTTTAGTACTGTCAGCAGTAGCAATGGCTGGAGCAATGACCAGATGAAAAATGCGCTCAAGGCATACGAGCATGTGCGGTCTCCGCGGTCGCAAAAGGTGTTAGAGACGAGTGTGGAAGCTATGGACTTCTGGTGCTCACTACATCACAACGATCTTACTGAAAAAGACATCCAGCACTTCGCTCATCGAGCTCAGGAAAGGTTCCACTGGATCTGGCACAATGACATTGCTGATCAAGCGAGGCAGGCGAAAGATATCATCAGGACTACAAAGTAGCGCGTATCGGAGGCGTCAATGGAGCAGTAGTCCGCATAGCTGTTGTTGGGAATACGAGAGGTTGGCAGCAGTGGAAGACTGACTCTTGCAGAGTAGATAGCTCCTTTGGGACCCAATACCTCTTCTTCCCCTTCACTGGATCACAAACAATTTTATGATGGACTTCATGTTGGCAAGAGATTTCAACGGGCTGACGTCCGATTGCCCCGCCGCGGACACACCCCGAACCCACTCCGGACGTGCTCCGATACTGCTCGGATGTCGGGCACCGGTTGACGGTGTTGCCTCATACCTCGTCTTGACATGCATGGATATTGCGATACTCCGTTCATTGCTAAAAAGATCAAGAGCCCACTCCATGACAGAATCTTCGATACTCTCTGGAAACGAAGTCTTTCTTTACGCAGCCGAGCCACAGTCTCTGAAGATACTCCATGAACTACAAGAAGCGTGCTGCAATTTCGCTGATTGCATTGGGAGTCATGCAGTCATCGCCAGCCATGGCTCACCCATGCGCAACGTTCGCAATCCCTCCGTCATCATGGGATGTTCACGTGCACATCTTCGACCCAGAGCAACACCCGTATGTTCCTGATACCCTCTACACCCCGCCGGCACGAACTGTGTCGCAATTCCTGGCAGAGTCGCCAACAGAGAACGCGGTAGTCGTCATGGCTGCGCCGGACGGGACCAACACCGCATCCGTCGTCGACTCCATGAGCCAGCTGCGCAGGGCAGGCCGCCAAGCTCGCGGAGTAGTGTTCATGACTCTGGACGCCATGACGCCCTCCGAGCTGCAGAGACTGGACGCGGAAGGCGTGAGATCGGTGCGGTTCAATTCCAAACTCGACGGCGGGGACCGACTACCAGATTTGTGGGCGAAGGGAATCCAGGCCATCGTCGCCTCAGGCGTGAAATGGAGCATCGAGTCGGTGATCTTCGACCTTGGATTGTGGCACAGCTTGATTCCACTCATGAAGGATGCATACGCCGCGCACGGGATTGTTTTTGTCGCAGATCACATTCTTGGTGCACAACCGTCAGACATCGAGTCGGAGCAGTTTGTCGACCTCTTGCAATTGGTTGAGGACGGCGTGCTGGTGATCAAGATCTCCGGGCTGTACAAGTATGAGCGCGAGCCGCGGGCTATGATGCCCGTCGTGGAGAAGATCATGGAGAAGAGGCAGGGTAGAGGAGGTATGTGGGCGAGCGATTGGCCACATGTGATCCCGACGCCTGGATCCACAGAACTGTACGATGTAGATATCCCAGAGCACCTGGCATTGTTGAAAGGTGTGTGCGATGGACTGCCAAACGGACGTGGGAGAGACTTATGCGAGACAATGCTGCAGAGATGTATGCATGAATAGAAACGCAATTGATCCACTGTAGTCACATCCTGAAGCAAGACAGGAGATCAAATCGAAATGGCTGTTGTGTCCTTTGTCAGTTTGTGAATCAGACGTCCAGACGATTAGTTTGCCACACATGCGTGCCTTGTCATGTCCTCGTAGAGATACATAACTTTGCATAGGTCTTTGGTACTCGATGCCTTTATAAGTCTAGCGAAATCTCCGTGGACAAGCATCAGTCATCAGCTCTGTCTAAATTACTTTGCTGATGACGGGATTTTGTACTATGGACCGCGCGAAAGCGCTTCTCCATCCCTGTGACCCACATGAGAGACTACAGCCCGTAGACGAATGTTACCTTCTTATCACCCAGCCTCTTGGTGGAGAGCTGTTCCTCCTCGATCTCCTCGGATGTCATGGTGACGACCTTCGCTGCCCTGCGCTTGTTGATGACGCGAAGGGCCACGTACGTCAACGCGAATGTGACCCCAGCCCACAGCTACGAGACCGCAGGTGAGCTGCAGCGGGAAGAGGTAGAAGGGTGCATACTTGGGCAAGAAAATCTGAGCGCCAATAACACCCGCGAGGTTTGCATAGCCAGAGATGCCCAAGGCAACAGCCCTCTTGCCGGATGCCGGAGTGTTGTTTGCAAGCCACGCCACAGCCACTATAATTGGTTAGTGTCGATCTTGATATCTGCCTTACGGAGGGCTTGTTCGACTTACGCGGTGCATGCGAGTATGCGCCCAGGGTGAGGATGACCAGCCCTGCATACCGACCACCGAGATCGCCGTGAGGGATGACGATGGTCAGAATAAGTCCCAAGATAGTAATGAGCTGGGAGCCGAGCAAGTGGAAGGCGCGCTCGTTGAAGCGATCCGACGACCAAGCCATGATCCACACGCCTACTGCGCCTGCGATGTAAGGAGGGACGGTCATCAGGTTAGCGTGTGTTGTCGATGTGTATCCGAAACCCTGCAGAGCTTTTAGTATAGTAAGAAATCCCGGGCAGAGTGTCCGCTTACCTTGATGATGATCGGCATGAAGACGGACAACCCCTGGGAAGCGAGGCTTGTCAAGAGGTTACCCAACATGGTGGCCCACACCCGCCAGTCTGTGAAAGCCTCGATAAAGTCTCGGCGAGAAAGTCCGTTCCCTTCTTCACCGTGGGCAACTTCTTCCGCCTGCATCCGTCGGCTGGCGAGCTCGCGTTCGGAGTCGGAGAGATACCACGCCGTCTTGGGATCTTTGGCAAGCCAGAACGGCCAATGAGGCCGAGGATGACGGGAACGCAGCCCTCGAGGATGAAGAGGTACTGCCACGAGTAGAGCGCGCCCTGGACTCGAAGACTATGTCCATATGTTAGCTAAGGAGTTTTTTCCGGCTTTGACGCTGTCAACTGAAGTGTTTCATGGTGCATACATTCCAAACGCAAGCAGTCCGCCGAAAGCACCCGCAATAGAGAAGAACCCGTAAAATAGAGCAAAGCGGAAGGCAAGCTCAAAGCGAGGATAGAAGGTAGAGACTAGATCACAAGCGAGTGTAAGCGCAATCCTGAGTACAGCTTGATGCGAGGCATCGAGACTCACGATAGTGTAGGGCCGTGGGGTAGAAACCGCACTCGGCCAAACCCATCAGGAGACGCAGAGCAATGAGCTGAGCATCTGTCTTGACGAAAGCGTGGGCGATGGTGATGATGCCCCAGCAGACCAGCGTCACGCCCATGAACCGGTGGGGACCAAATCTGCGGCCGAGCGCAGAAGCTAGCGGGATGAATGGCAGATAGGTGATGTAGAAGAGGCTGACGGCAGTGTTGACAGCGTCGTTAGGGAGGTGGAGATCTTCGGTGAAGCCAGCTGTTTCTGCGTTGCCCAGGTTGGTCCGGTCGAGTTGGTTGAACATGTATGCGATTGCGAGGAGTGGGAGGATCTGCTCTGGTCAGTCGGATTCTCTAGCAGGGAGTGAGGAATGCGTTACCATGAGATCTAGCTTCCGATTCAGCTTGCGACTGGCAGCCTTTTCCTCTCCTGATGCCGGCCGCCACGCCTGCCCTGTGCCAGTTGCCAATGAAGCCTTGAGCGCTTCTCCGTCGAGTTCCTCATGGTGATGAATCGTTTCCTTGTGGGCATCGGGAAGACCCTCTCCGTTCTTCTGGGCGGACATTTTGACACTCGCCCTCAACAGCCTTCTTGCTATTTCTATCAGCAGTGTTGCGAGGGCGAAGAATTGGTGCCGAGAACACCAAGCAATTGGGACAAGGCTTATGTAGTGGTCTCCTGGCTATTCCGCCTCGTTCTCCGGACCCCTCATTCCCCGGACATCGTTGTTCCCCAGATCAGAAGAGGCGGAGAAAAGATACTAGCACAAACCTAGCTTGACGGTTGCCCTCCGGTGGCGTCGGATATCTGCCAGAGGCCGTCGGACCTGGTCCGTGACTAAATCTCACTCCACCTGCACCAGAGGGACATAGCCCACATCATGACCACAAGTGCGCAGACACCGCTTTTCATCTCACCAAGAACTCCACCTCAAAGGTACAGCTTGACTTAGTGAAGGGTCCTTGCTCGGGCGTACAGGGTTGTTATGTAGCCGAAATCCAGGACCACGCCACCAACGCACACAGAAGATGGCTATGCAGTTGAGCACTTCATGATCAACAGATGTGCATGCAGATGACGCATCACTGTGTCGGAAGCCGAAGCAATACATGAGCATAGACGCGGTCAATGTCGCGACAGCGATACTGACCAGGACGCTGTGCGACAGGTAGTTGCTCCGGCATGCAAAGAGACTATGAGAATCCACAAATCTGTGAAGAAGGCACTTTCAAAGTAGCGCTCGGTCTAACACGGGAAATCAGTCGACTGGAAGAGTAATGACACGAGTCTTTATAGCGCTATATAAATGGCTGATACAAACTCTGTACGTCGCTACCGAGCAGCTGGAGTGAGCACAGCAGGTAGCGATCAAATACTAAACTCGACGTCGTCGACAATTTGTACTTTAATGGTCGCTTTTGATGCGTCCGCGCAAAGTTGCATTGCTTCGACGGCCTGCTCCAGCGGGAAGGTGTGTGTGATCAAGGAGTCTAAATTGAGGACTTGCTCGTTTGCCAAGGCGTTGATGCCGGCGGGCCAAGTGTCAACATATCGGTTGGTGAACTTGAGCTGGATCTCGCTCAAGCTCATGTACATGAAGGGCACCTCGCTGATGATGTCGCGGCCAACCCCGATGACCATGACCGTGCCGTTGCGACGAGCCGAATATATCGCGGTAATGATGCTCGATTCCACGCCCGTACACTCCAGCACCGTGGTTGGCGCAACATACTCGTCGATAGCTGGCCGTCCGGTCGTAACATCGCGCTCTCCACAGCCGAACAAGCTCCTGATCTCCTCGGCAGAATCGACCGCAGACTTGTGGACATCGACGCGGTATGTCTGCACACCCGGCACGAAGCTGCGCGCGAAGGCCAGACGGGATTCGTCCGTGTCTGTGATTGCCAAAGGCCACGCTCCAGAGGCTTTGGCTGCTGCGAGCGCGATGAGGCCGATGGGGCCGGCGCCACAGACGAGCGCTGGCTGGCCGATGTTGAGAGAGCCGTGGCAAAGGCGGATGGCATGCAAGACAACGGACAAAGGCTCCAGAAGTGCCGCCCGGCCAAAGCTGATCTCAGGCGGGAGAAGGTGGCAGAAGCGGGCGTCATGCGCCATGAACCTGCGGATTGTGCCGGCGTGAGGACAGACACCGGCGAAGGCGACGCTCTCGCACAGGTTATAGCGCCCGCTCTTGCAAAGAAAGCACGCATCGCAGGGCACGCCAGGCTCGATGGCAACTCGGTCGCCAATCCTGAGGTGATCGACCGCCGTCCCGGTTGCAAGCACGACGCCCGCAGCTTCGTGGCCGAGGATGCTGTCGCAGGTCACGGCAAGAGTGCCAATGTTGCCGCGGCGCCACAGGTGCAAGTCGGATCCGCAGATTCCAGATGCGCGCACGTGTATCAGCACTTGATGAGGCTCAAGCTCCGGAATCGCATCGTCTCTGATGGCAAGAGAATGATCGGGAGTGACGAACAATGCGGGATTCGCATGTCGCGAGAGCTTCTCATATGGCTTGCTCTGCCCTGCTGGCCTGTCGAGTGTCGCATTCTCTTCAACAACACTGAAGGTGTTCAGGATTCCGGGTGCCATGTCTTCTTGTTCTGCGTTTCGATGTCTGGACGAGATCGTTGCGGGACACTGGCAGATGGGGGAGACTATCTACACAGACAGGCCACCCAGACATCTCGTGCATGGGCATCTGCAAGTTTGAGTACAGCAGCCCCGTGGTAGGTGGGTCGCTGTTCCCTCTTCCACACATGAAGTGGCTTGTGGGCGTCTCCCGATCCACACATTGGTCCCGTGTACCAGCGAATGCGCGATGCCGAAGGGTTTCCTGCCGAGGATCTATAGGCGCTGAACCTGCGCTGAAGACTTCCGATTCGAGACTCCCTAAGCGCTGTCGATCCCGGAGAAATTCTTGGACGCCCGGGGAGCCAAGACTAATGGCTGGTGCATGGAGGACCAGCGCGGGCCAGCATCTTTGCTCCATGAGAGACCACGCAACCTGCAGATCTCACCCGTCACGCAGAGCTCGTGGGATCACACTGCCTGGGCCGATGTCCTCGTCCAGACGGCCGCAGCGCATTGACGATCAGGCGTTTCAGCAAGCTCACTGAGCACTGTATCCTTGACGGGATTTCCTTGCTCCATGTCGCAATGCAGCTAATTCTATTGAAGCAACACGAGTGGCCTTAACAGGACTTGTGATGTATGAGTATCCGATCTTGGGACAGTTGGAGGCGGAGATACGATCAATGTCCTGTGATAGAATTGGATACAGACAAGCGATGGTAATGTGAAATTGTGATCAAGTACAACGGGGCAGACACGCGATCCTCTTGGATCGGATCGATTGCTAGATATCATTGTTGATACGCGCAGTAGTGCGGGATGGTGTAGATGGGATAGCATTCGGATCAGAAAATCTACTCCGGCAGTGCTTCAAGCGTTTTCGTACATCAAGACCGTTTCGTTCTTTCGGTCCCTCATTCGGACCACCCCCGTGCTATCGGATTGGGGATGGTCCAAACCAAGCTCACGTCGTGTCTCCGACAAGAGAGCTGCGTCCGCTGCTCCACGGTGGCTGTTGAACACACGATCCATATCCTCCAAAGATGCGCCCTTGGTTTCAGGAAGATAGAAATGGACCCAAACCATTCCGCACGCCAAGAATGCAGCGAAGAAAATGTATGTTCCCCAAGCCCAAGCAGCTAGCATAGGTGGAACGAAAAATGCGATGGCAAAATTGTTCACCCAATTACTGGACGCGCCAATAGATGCGCCTTTGCCTCTGATGGACAGCGGAAAGATTTCAGAGACCAATGTCCAGCTCACAGGGCCCCAAGTAGCCCCAAAAGCGCCAACATAAACCTGGGGAGGCTGTCAGTAATTTCAAATGGTAACACTGGGATCCGTGAGACAAGGAGGTATAATTACCCAGATGAACGCAACTGCGACCCATCCAGCGTCTGCGTGAGACACCCAGTCATGGCGAAACTTCGCAACGATGACTCCCGTCGTTACCATCGAGATGAGCATGACTGCAGATCCGACCTGCAACATAGGCTTTCTGCCAACTTTGTCGATGAGGAGCATTGCAGGCAAAGTGCTGACGAAAAAGACCACGCCAGTGACCCCGGTCGCCAGCAGTGCTTGTGTACCACCAGTGAGTCCAAGGCTGATGAAGATGTTTGACGCGTAGTAAATGATAGCGTCGATGCCGCTCCATTGCTGAAAGAACATGACCAGCCAGGCCGTAGCGACACGCTTGAAGTTGTCCCAGGTGCGGACGATGTTGACGTACTGGGCGACTTCTCTCGCCCAAATGCTGTGCTGTTCCTTCGCACCGAGGTTGGGGAACGACTTCTCGAACGAACGTTCTTCGAAGAGGCATTCAGCTTTGATTTCCAAATATTCGGTGCGCACACTCGCGTCGCTTTCCGAAACCTTGCGCAGCCAGGCGAGTGTTTTAATAGCTTCTTCGTCTCTGCCTTTCTTCACAAGCCAGCGTGGTGAGAAGGGCATCCATCTGATACCCAGTGCAAGGCAGAAAGCCGGAATACCTTGAACGATCGACGGTAACCGCCAGGCGAGATTGAGTTGCCCGTCCCCAGTACCGCCGATGTAGTTGCTTCCATACCCAATCCAGAACGATAGCATGATACCCAGGATGGTGGCGAATTGGTAGAATGAGACCATGAGGCCTCGGTGCTCTGGTACAGAGATTTCGGCATTGTAAAGTGGTCTTTGTAAATTGAATGTCAGAGAGTAATTCCGGACAAATCCACGCGCCTCCATCAAGGCGACTTACCCAACTCCGCTGAACGTTCCCACACCAAGTCCCGTGAAGAAGCGACCAGCATAGAGCAAAGCTGGGCGGTCTTTTGTTGCGCCGCAGTACAGGTAGCTTCCCAGGACGACCCAGCAACAAGCAGAGAACATGGTGTACTTGCGGGAAAAGATTTCTGCAAACACACCAGATGATAGAGAGCCTAGAATACCACCAAGTTGGAGTATCGAGGTGAGCCAGCCTGTCGCAGCCGAAGATTCTACGACATTTGAAAAGTTGTCGACAAAGCGGGTCATGACCAATGATTGGCCAAGCACACCTTGTGGTAGCCATATTCAAAGCCGCCGAGGCTGAGCATGGTCAGTGAATCGATTCCAATTGTATACTACAAACATCACAGTGCGGGTTGACAGTTTGATCGGGACCTACGATGCGAGGAGGGCCAACAGTAGCAGCTTGGGATTGTTCAACAAACTTGTCCAACGTGATTGGGACCTGGAAGCCATGATCGGATGCAAACGTCAAGTCGTAGCAACGCAAAAGAGATCGAAGCAATATCGACGTGTAGTGCTGACGAGATTGAAGACTTTGCGGAGGTAGGTTTGAGGTGAGAGTAATCCAAGCCATATATCATCGACCGCAGACCATACTGCAGCATCCATGGGCTAGACACTGCTGGCTATATGCAGCCTCCACCAATGACAACGACTTCTCAACGTCAACCCGCGTGCGGCTACATACCCCAATGGGGAAGTACGTAGCCGCCGGGCGAAGTTATGCCCTGAACAAAGGCAACCGGCATCGGGGAGTCGTGATAGTCATGACAAGATCTGCCGAAGAAGACTAGAAGCCGCACGTAGTCAGCACGCGTACGCCTCTCTAGCGTCGCGGTTGCGAAGCGCCCCTCCTGTTCAGGGAAAGTTCGTATGGAGCAATATGTTAGGCTTTCTCGAAACCTCGGGAGCTGCTCACTATCTCAGGGTCATGGCTAAGGAATTAGAAGCACGTGTGCGGGCCGATGTCCACCTGATCGACGACATAAATGCAGAGGCGCCCGTTCCTGGTTCTTCCAATAGGCGTTACCTCTGCCGCCATGGCTCTCATCCTACTTATCTTAGCATTGGCTTCATGCTTCAACGTCTCCTTCGCGAGCACCCCGGGCAATCATACGAACAAGCAGTGCGCCACGTCGCGCTACGACCACAAACATCGGGTCTTCGTACTGAGCGATATCAGCAATGAGCCCGATGATCAGATGAGTCTCGTGCGACTTCTCACGTACGCCAACGAGATCGACATCCAAGGTTTCAGTCTGGTCACTTCCACCTGGAAGAACGACTCGCTCGACACCTCCACTGTCATTGAGGTCATCAAAGGCTATGGCAACGTGACTGGTAACCTCAATGCAAACGCTCCGCCCAGCGCGAGATACCCTTCCGCAAAGGATCTGCTCGACAAAGTGTACGAAGGCCACCCGGTGTATGGGCTCGCTGCACTTGAACTCCCGCCCAGCCAGGCGGGCCATCGCTCTCATCGCTGCGGCAGATGCTGGCTCAGCGGAGAACCCCCTCTGGGTCACGATGTGGGCGGTGGGAACATTCTCGCTGAAGCACTGCAGAACGTCAGCCCGGACCCGGAGTGACTCGGGGTCGACGCCTTTATCAGCAAGATCCGCGTGTACTCCATCTCAGACCAAGACAATGCTGGTCCTTGGATCCGCCTTCACTATCCAGGTTTGCTCTTCGTGGTGTCCCTCCACGGCTTCAACGAGTATCTGCAGGCCACTTGGAACGGTATCTCGGGCGAGGAATACCGCCACTTCGATCAGGGCGGACCCGACTCGTCGATTGTGAGCAATGATTGGCTCCAGACCCGTATCCGTGTTGGTCCCTTGGGCGCGCATTATCCCAATTGGACTTTCATCATGGAAGGCGATACACCATCCTTCCTGCCGCTGATCAGGAACGGCCTGCAAGACCCGGAGCACATCGAGTGGGGCAGTTGGGGCGGACGCTACCTACCTGAAGACAGATCTCGCGTGTCGTCCAACACTTATGCAGATGCAACCGACGTGGTCGAGGGCCTCAGTGGTAGGCTATATGTCAGCAAGTTCGCTACGATCTGGCGCTGGCGACAAGCCTATCAGTATGACTTCGCAGCTCGCATGGGCTGGACCCTAACGGCGATTTTAGCAAGTCGAATCACGCTCCTGTTGCAATTGTCAACGACACTTGTGGACCAGATTTTCTCCACGTCCCCTGGAAATATCCCGAGACGATCGTCCTCGATGCCCGCAGCAGTTGGGACCCGGACAGCGACAAGCTCGACTTCGAGTGGTGGCATTATAGGGAGGCGACTCAGCGCTATGGCGAGGGCCCGATCACTGCTGTGAGCACACAATTCCAATTTAGCAGGTTGGACAACACGGGCGGCCTGGTCCAAATCACACCGAATGTTACCATTGATGAAGAAGCAGGAAGTGCCAATCAGGTGAGTATCGCGAGGCACAGCAGGTCATCAACTCAGTCGCTAATTACGAGACGCCAGACGCAACACATCATCCTGTCTCTGAACGATGACAAGAACCTTACTACTTATCGCAGGATAATTCTTGAGCCTTATGCTTGAGTAGCATTGATATGGGCCATGCGTCGGTAGAATAGTCGTCCTATGTCGTGTTTGTGTCGATACTCCCGTAATGCTATTGAATGTGATTCACTGCAATTGGTACCATGCGACGGTGATCCAGAGAGCAGATGATATTGTATATTAGAGAATTCTGACGCAAAGACCCAAGTACCGTGCAGAGAGCTTCCTCCGTTGTGCTAAGTATGATTATAATAAAACCAAGACCAACCGGTGATCAGGAAAATCAGACCCAGGTGTAATAGTGTGATGAGTTTGGATTGTCGATTTCAGCTGCGGTCGGGAACCATAGCAACCCTCAAGTATCGCATGGCGCATACGGCGATGTTGGATCATGACTCTAGGAGGTATTTCTCACAGTGCGATGTCCGGAAATGATGCTGACTGTCGCGGCGATGCGGACGATGCGAATTGTGAAGATTATACGCTGAAACTTTGAATTTTGGCTGTCAGAAGCGATCTAGGTATCTCTTTTGGAAGCAAATTCTTTGAGGCCATCCGAAGAAATTTCCAACATCACACATCCACTCCTCGCGTTCTTTGGCAAATAAGAATAGTCTCGCGACCGGGTTCACAGCAGTCTAGCATTTTGCGTTCGACGATCGAGACTTTCACAAAGTGCACCTACTGTGCGAGGCGGATCGTTGGGAACCACAAGGACACCAACGTTCCTCTTCGGACCTGTTACACTATGCACTCAACCTGCTCTAGAATTCTAGCGAAGGGCCAAAGCTGTGGCTTGTACACATATCAATCGGAATCGTTGCCTCTCGGAGACTAGGCGAACAGGCGAATTGGCGCGTCCAGATAGTGTCCCGGGTCATTGAAACGTAGTCCTTTGTCCAAAGCGGTGATGGCGTCGATCTCGTCTTGCTTCAATTCGAAGTCTAGGACCTCGAGATTCTGCTGCAAGCGACCGGGATTGTTGGATTTGGGAATGACGGCAATGCCTCTCTGAGTGGACCAGCGAAGAAGAATCTGCGCGGGTGTCTTGCCAGTCCTTTTGGCGGCGTGCTGCACTGGCTCGACATCCCAGAGTAGTGGTATGTTGCTGGCTCTTTCTCGGAAAGCCGGAGGAAGCTCCAGGAAAGATTGCGGGCCAAAAGACGAGTATGCGGTGACGAGGATGCCCTTCTCTTGGACCAAGCTGATAAGCTCTGGCTGTACCAGATACGGGTGATGTTCTATCTGTAGCGCGGATACAGGGTGGCGACTGTAGGTATCGATGTCGTACAGAGTTTGTGCTTGGGCGTTTGAGATGCCAATGGATCTAGCGATGCCAGCATCGACCGCTTCCTCGAGCGCTTGCCATGTCTCTTGTAGTGGGACCTTGGCCAGCGCGATGGACTTGCGCTCAGAATCCTGCCACCAGGCCTATTCTCAAGCTGTCAGAAGAATTCGGGTGGGATGGAATGTGGCTAGAGAGTTCTATGGGGCACGACGTACGGGGTAACGCAGCGTGGCCGGATCAATGTATTGCAAGGCAATGGGGAAATGGATCAAGTAGAGGTCAATGTAGCCCAGACCCCACTGTTCGTTCTGGAGTTTCGCCATGGCAATCGCATGTTCCTTGCTGTGATAGTTGTTCCATAGCTTGGTGGTGATGAACACGTCCTCGCGGCGGACGAGCCCGTCGCGGATCGCGCGTTGAATGCCTTCTCCGGCTTCCTTTTCGTTCTGGTAGTCGTAGGCGCCATCGAAGTGACGATAGCCAACTTTGATGGCCTGGATGACACAGGTCAGCAGGCAAGCAAGGAGACGTGCGATTCATGGGTATGCCTACGTTGTAAACGGTGTCGGCAGCCGTCTCGGCTGACACCTTCCACAGTCCGAATCCAACCAAAGGAATGTCGTGCCCGGAAGGCAGCCGTGCCACAGAGCTGGACATTGCAAAGGCGTCGCAGGAGTTGACAATGTCGGCCAAGAGCCAAGTACAAGCGACGCGGAAGAGGCTACTTGTACCTCGTTATTGCCATGGTGGGTGGTGAGCGAGTGGTGCGCAGTGGAGCACGCTCCCAAAGGCCACGATCGGCACGGGCTGGACGGCGGCTACCAATGCCATGACAGGAAGCGTGTACGCGCCGGCGGCACGCTTCGAGCGGGGCAGCGGGGCACGAGCTTGTGCAGTCTGTAGAAGCGCATAGGCACCGCTGCTGCTGCCCGCTTCAGTCACTCCAAGCGATGGGCGATTCCTTGCGCGCGCAGGCGGTGGCAGCGGCAGCACCGGCACGCCAGCGTCGTGTGCGGAGTGGATGTCTGCCATGTCGCGCCCGGCGACGCAAATGCGACGAGGCCAAGCCAGCGTGTCGTGCCTGCCAGGCGCGCAGCCTGGATTGCCGCTACGAGGCCACGGCCAGCAGCGCCCGCCTGCGCTTTGTGCACACCGACTTCGACAGCCTCGCAGCCCGCCGTCCCGCGCGTGTTTCCGCTGAGTCGGCCTCCGCTGTTTCCGCTTCCGCCTCCGCCTCCGCCTCCGCCTCCGCCTCCACCGCTGCAGGCCCCGCTGCCAGCCCAACCCTCCTCACGCAGCCCGCCTTTGCTGCACAGCCGCTGCCTGCCTCCTCGACACCTGCACCCTGGTCGTCTGCCCACCGTGCTGATGACGATGGCGGCGTGCTGCCGTTGCTAAACTTCTACCGCTACCGCATCGCGCCCATCTTGGATCTGACACCCGTCGAGACTTATTGGAGTTCGACCTTCTTGCACACGCTCGGCAGAGACCAGCACGCCACCCGCGCCTTCTTGACACTGATACGCTGGCTCGAAGAACGCATCGACACCGCTGCTTCTGACGCCCTGCACACTGCTCCGCCCTTCGAGATTGTCGAGTCGCGCCGCTTGGACGTCCCAGTCCGGCTCCTGCTGATCTGGCAGTCGTTCCTGAGCGCCGAGCCGTCGACATGGCTCACCATTTTCCATCATGCCGGTCTCCTTCTTTCGGAAGACCAATGTCCTGCCGAGTGTCGCCTGTGGTGGCTCCGCTTGTCCTTAGCCTCATCACTCGCAGCGGACTTCCACTCCATGCTTGCAATTCCCAGCGCTCCCGCAGACGGTGAGTACCTCTTTTCGCGGCCAGTTGTAGGGCCGGGCAAAGCGTCTTTACTGGGATCGCTTACGACGGCTTCAACGCACGCTCTCCTTTCTGCAAGAGGCACGTCTCCTCCATCGACCCATCGCAAGTTTGTGGCTGTCTTGTTGGAGTGCCTTACAGATCTGGTATTCAGATAGGTGTGAGGAAATGCAGCCGCTGCTGGAACTCACACAGGCAGATTTCTCGGACAGTATAGGACAGCCTCAACCTGCCTTTCCTCCCATCGTATTCGGCAACTCTTCGGCGGTGCTCGCAAATATTGCCCACCACCTCACCGCCGTGCTTCTTTTGCAGGCCAAGCCTCGACTAGTTGCTGCGGTGGCTGAACGTGGCTCCTCAACCTCTTTCAGTTGGCACGCCTTACGCATCCAGAGTATCGGAGCTGTTGCTGTAGGAGATGGATTTTGGGATCCCTTGCTTGCTGTGGCACTCATCAGGTCAGGCAGAGGATTGAGCCACGCGAGCCAATTGCGTGCTGTAGCGGACAACTTGAGGTCTTTGATGGTCTCCTCGGGCATGCAGCTGGGAGATAGCATTGACGCCTTTACACAAGCTGCGAGGGACTGAAAATATAAAATCCTCCCCGACGTTCGGCTGTGGGCCTCACAAGCAGATGGTCAATGTCCTGACGAGCTGTAGGAGATTGCACAACAGACAGAATAGATATCATTGTTTCTCGTCGTCGTCGTCAGCGTGGTCGCTTTCTGTTTGTCGTTATTAGCTCGTATTTGGGATGAATTTCTAGATATTTGATATGCACATCCGAGGTAGCACGCCCCGATGACGCAAATTGCTCGCGATCAAATTCAAGCTCATGTGTCGCTGCTCGTACACTACACATGATTCCCGGTTCCGGGTTGTAGGTACCCACGCGTACGATTATGCTAAGACCCTAGACTGACACTCTTGGCCATGACATTGGAAAGGTGCGACAACGGAGGAGAGTTCTTTGCGACCATACCCGATATTGCGCAATTCTCACCAGAGACGACGTCTTCCGGCCGGGATCATGGTTATGATCATGACATCTACAGTAACAATCCACGCTACCAGGATTTATCATCCGAGCTTCGAAACCTGCTCTTCGCCACCGCACAGTCGGCATGTCCAAGTCGCGCGGCGACGCCGAATCTGGACGCAGACGTCGCTGCCTCGTTGGCTGCCGCGAGTGCTGATCGCAAGCGACCTCAACTCGAAATCCGCCAGATTGGGCCTCCTGTTATAGACTGCACGAGATATCTGCGAAATTGGTTGACCGAGTGTGCGCCCTGGCTGGACATGTTTGATCAACGCCGCGGTTTTGGCTCCCAGGTGACAGCGCTGGCCCAGAGCTCCGCCGCAGTGCTTTACGCAATGCTCGCCCTGTCTGCCAGGCAAGAGGCGCAACAAAAGGCCTCACAGAAAGCTTCCGAGGATAGCTTCACTCTTTACGCCAAGGCCATTGAGACACTGTCTGCTACCTTCAGCATCAGAGACCGTTGTATACCTGTCGCTGCGTGTATTCTCTGTGTCCTGGAGATGATGAGTGCCAACCCTCGCAATTGGCGACATCACCTGGAAGGATGTGCGGCGTTGTTCGAGGCATCCGGCATTCATGGTCTCTCGGGTGGATTGGAAGGAGCCGTCTTCTGGTGCTTCGCCCGGATGGATCTCTGCAGCGCCATCATTGACAGTGGAGTCGCAAGCACCGTCATTCCAATCGAAAAGTGGGCTATAGTCGACCTTACTCCGCCTCAAGACGATGGTGCAGATGAGGAATCGCGCTCCTCCAGAATTGCCGCCGCTTTTGGCCGAGGGACGAACTGCAGCAGTGACATGCGAGCGAATCACGCCGTCTATCTTTGCGCCCAGGCATGTGACCTCCTCGCCAAGCGCACACGCTACACAGAGCTAGGGAAGGACAACGGCTGTGACATGTATCGTTTTTCGCTGGAATGGAACGAGCTTTGGAACAAATTACAACAATGGATCAATGATCTGCCGGACGAGTCTCGCTCGTTGACAACGGTAGTTGATGAACAAGGCTTTCCCCATAGATTCTTCACCCAACATGCTGCCATCTCTAGCAATCAGCTGTACCACACCGCTTGCATACTGTTGCTTGAGGCGCGCGATCCCGGTGTCGCAAGCTTCGTCGCAGAAGGCGTCAACAACGCGATGTGGCACGCGAAGCAAGTCGTCGGCATCTCTCTAGGCAATGAACACAAAGGTTGTCTGAATAATGCCATACAACCGTTGTATATCGCGGGAAAGATGTTCACCCATCCTGCAGAGCATGCGACAGTGGTTCGATTACTGCATAAGATCGAAAGGGAATCCGGGTGGCATGCAAAATGGAGAATCAGAGATCTGGAAAGTGCTTGGGGGACTTTGCAGTGATCATCGTCCGCGTAGCAAACATCAGTGCGTGCGCGGAGCTTGGAGACGTTGCGTTCCACCATATAATACTCGAGTAGCTCGCAGATCGAGACTGGTAGCTCAGTGCAGTAGTCAATCGGACGTATACTAGACGGAAGGGCTTCTGCGCTGTCCTACACCTTTTCTATATATCGCTCCGGAACACCTTATGTTGAGATATGGATCATGAAGAATCTTGACGAAAGTCAATATCGATTGGGCTTTCAGTGTTACGATGCGCGTTAGAGGTAGTGTCTCTGGTATGGCAATTCCTACTTAACAGGAACTACTCGAGATGTCCTCGGGACCACCGAATAATGCTAATGTATAGGAGGACAACAACTTTCAGTATAGCAAAGTCGACCGAGAAGACGATGGTAGTGAAACATCGAAAGCGGATAACTCGGATAAGCCTGGAGATCTGAATAGGTGATAGGAAGTCTAGCGAAATGCTGCTATCATCATTTCGCGAGTGTCGGTAGAATTCTCTCCAGAGCTGTACGAAAGTGCAGTAGTGATCGACTTACACGGATTCGCTCACATGTTGGAACGTCAAAAGTATCACTTGAAAGACCCCAAGACGAGATTTAGTCATACTTCGGACCTCGCCGCTGCTTCCGCGCATGGCGTTGGGGTTGTAGATCGCACACTAACCACAATTTCTAAGATGTGCTGCGGAGCGACTAAGGCCCGCATCCGCATCGGTATGGGTTAGGCTATTGCGTGACTTGTAGCCAGGCGAGATCGCTGTCAGCTTGTTGATGCAATGCATGACAGCCGCGCGTGGAGCTAGCTAGTGCCGCAATTTTGGCACTTGCATCAGGATGGTGCTTTTCGGAAGCCCAGTGCTTGTGCATGATGTACAGTACCCTGTTTCCGCCCTCTAGCTCGTCATCGGGCATCAGCCCTAGGATCAGCGGGAGTCCCAAGAAGGGATAGTGGATAGTGAAGCTTAAGGCGCACTAGTCATGCTTCCTGGCCTGTTGACTGTGGCGCGATCTCTGGTGGCGAGTACATAACGTCTTCCATCGTGGCTGGCGCCTGGCAATGGTCGAAACCTTCGATGAGGCTTGACACAGCGACAGCAAATTGTCACCGCGACAGACTTCCTTCTATCAGGATCACCGCGTGATACTTGATACTTTGTTTTAGCCGATATATCGCTCGAGGAAGCCCTAGCGAGATGGGATTGACTCAGAAGATCCACGTATGGCTAAACTGCGAGTCTTCCGCCGGACCATTGACCATCTACGGTGAGGCCGTATCTGACTTCTCCAAGACACTGCCACGACCAGTTGTTTGACAACAAGTATAGCGCAGTTCTAAATCTCGATCATGGACTCTTGGCACATCGAGCGGCCCTAGATATTCTCTCATAGTTGTGCATCCTGTATCGAATGTAATCCTACTGTATTCGTTTCCCTTTGGAAGAGCATGCAAAGTAACGCTGGTTCACAGCGCGATCTGCTTAGGGCTCGGGGAAACGGGAAAAGAAGGCCATCTCGCAAATTTCAGCCAACACTGTGTCTCATTAGAGCCCTGGAGGTCTTTGCGCTCCGAAGATTGCGGTTTGAGCTCTGCCATCTGAACCGCCGTGATTGACCAACCATCTGTTCACAGGCTGTTTCACAATGGTACGCCAGCTCAAGCATATCCTCGCTATGACTTCCTATGTTCAAGCAACACGTCATTCTTGTGGCTAGACTCATTGACTAAGCGGAGCATTGAAATTGAGGTCGTAGAAATGTCAAATAATTGTTTGGCACATCGCTTCCAGGATGTTGCAGATTCAGCAACGAATCCACTGCAGTCAGTCAATCTGAGCATGTGTCAAGCTTGGACACCATCAAGTTTGCAATGTCTGTACACACTTCAAGGACAGACGTTACTTCGCATGGAAACTATAGAATCATTTTCCCGCAATTGCTTTAGAGCGCTCGTCGTCATCACCAATGTCACATTTCTTATCTCGATGGCTCTTTGATGTGTGATTTATGTTTCACGTCAGAATAAGACGATTGATACGTTTGTGTTATTGTAAAGGAGTCTCGATAGATCCGGTACGCTAGATATAGGCCCCAAAAATCGTTGCAATTTGACATCCTTTTCCTCGAAGGCCTCATTCGGAGGACACAGATCTTTGCCTCATCTGCAAATTAGGGTAAGCAGGGTTAAGTGGCGAATGATGGTAGATTGCACTTGGGAGGAGCGTGTGTAGCATTTCTTGACATTCTTACTTTGAACTAAAGTCGCACAGGGCTACCAGACTATGATGTAGATTGAGGGCTGTCTCACAAGGTTGGCGTAAAGACTTCTCAGAGGAATCTGTCATTCGATATGTGGACCCGCTCAGGGCTGTGGCCGGACGTAGGGTTGGATGCTCTGTGCTCGACCTGACTCGTTGACCGGAGATTGTTCAGGCAATAAGATCTAGATGGTCTGAAATGTGCACAGCCGACGTCCCACGCAGTTGAGCTCATTCCGCGCCGCATCCGGCGCTGGTCATTGTGTGGACACTTTGGTTGCCGTTCCAGTCAACGACACGGTGAACGAGGCTTATTATCTTGGCCTATGACCAGACCAAACAATAGATTCCCGCTTGAAGGAACCACCTCACCCAGCCGCTGCTGCGAATGCTGGAATCGCTGGTGGAAGCTATCGCTCGCGTCGCTTGGGGAAACGGGCTTGATGTCCGCAGTGACAGAGACGGAACACGACCCGTGAATGGAGGTGTGTCGGCTTACATTAGCGAACGCCAGCTGGAGAATGGAAATTATAGATAACACATGTATATCTGCGCGAGACCATGCAGCAACAGGTCATCCTCCGTCCGCCGCGCTGGCCACTCCGTGAGATAAGGATTCATGAGAGATCATAGCAATGTTCTGGAAAGTTTCGCACAAGCTGAGTGCATCGTGCGACAAGTTGACATCGGGCAAATCGCTGAAAATATCTCCCACCAGTGATTTGCTCAGTTGTTGTACGAGAGCATGTTCTGATGGGTCTTCATACTTGATGCAGTCTTCCACAACTGCACGATCGATCGTGCTGTGATAGGGTACCAGCTTTGCTGTCGCATGGTCTGGACTCCAGCCATCTTTGGTAATGCTACCGATCGATCATTCGTGGTGTACTTCGTGTAATGTGACTCCATGGGAATATCTCCGGTCAAGCCAGTCGAAATTCTGTCGAGTCAGGGGTCAGTACAGAAAACGGACGTGCTGAGATGTGACTTGCGCGGAGTCTATCCGAAACCCTATCTCATTGCGCCATGTGCGTCGGAGCAAGAATAGGCATGTTCCCCGTCCCGTACAACGGCACACCTAACCCTGAAATGACGCAATGGAGCTTCCAGAGAGATGGTAGCGCGACTAATCGTATCGTGTGTGTCTGGAACTCACGTGCCGATCGGAGTGAAATCTGCTGGAAGGTATTGTCACGATCATGGCTGAGTCTAGTCGCATGGGACGCACGAACATGCATAGATTAGCCAGCATGCAGGCGTCTTTGTATGCAACATGGATTATGCCATCTCGACATGTCAACATATCTGTACCGTTTGTGGTCTTCCAAACCCATCATTCTAGCTCGACTCTCAGTGCTTCGATTTTTGAGCTATGTCCAACTCTGGAGCTGCTACGACAGCTATGACAGCTACCACCAATCGTACTTCGGATATGCGCAAAGGCAAAATGACGCGAGGCGCTTGCCTAGGATGCAGGCGGCGCAAACTCAAGGCATGAAAACTCGCCTTCGCGCTTTAGAATACAACAGCGCTATAGCTGACTATGTGATTTGGTTAGTGTTCTGACGAACGGCCAATCTGTCTCCGATGCGTTAACGAGGAATCCATCTGCTCGTACGACATTGAGGCAGGCGTCACAAGACAGCAGCACTTATGCTCCTCTCTGAAGCAGCAAAGGATAGAGCTGGAAAAGATGAAGGTCGTAATTAGTGCATTGCAGCACAGCACGATTCCGCAAGCCCTCGCTATTCTTGCAAAGCTACGAGCGGGGGAAAGCATTGAACAACTTTCTACATCACTAAGCTAGCTGTCATAGGCGGAGGTCGGGACGTAGGTGTAGATGCAAACAGGATCATGTATAGTCTACTACGGCCAACTTATAGACAGGTTCTATGATAAGGACATAGCTCGAAGAGCTAACACTAGAATACAAACAAGTCGAGTCGAAACGTTTATATTGTTTAAGTCGAAATATTTGCTTTTTTAGAATGTAATCGATTTAAAATTATAGCAGCTAATAGAGATTATATAATTCTTTCTATATAGGAAATTTTAGCTCTTAACTTATAATAAATAAACTATAAATTATTAGAATTATCTATACTAAAACCTATAGTTAGAGTTAGATATAAGAGTCTTTCCTAACCAATATGAGGAATGGAATCACCTAACCAATATGAGGAATGGAATCACCTTGAATTCCGTCCGGATTTGGGTTTAGCGCGTTAGGGCTTAGCTTAAAGCGGTAAAGCGGAGTGATTTTCGTGTGGGATTCTTTGATGGGATTCCGCGTCTTTGCCCGCACGAGATGGACTCTTTCACGATCTCAAAATTGTTTCGAACATTTCAAAGAGCTATAAGAGCGCAGCAGGATTGCTTTCACAGGTGTTGACGTCGGGTGTGCAACGCAACTGGAAGCCCAGCACGGCCGGGCGTGAATACGACAAGCGCCCGCTTGCACGTTCAGAGCGCGCCGACGCCGTGGGCGAAACCGCAAGGACGGCGAGGCTGGCTCGCGCATTTCGTGCTCTAGAGATGCAGAACAACGCGATAAATGAGCAAGAAGCACATGAGACCGGGTTGAAGATCACTACAGATAATGCGAGCCGATTTCTGGAATATTACGAGGAATACGGCGTCTTGATTTGCGCGAAACACGGCTCTGCCGTCCGAAATCTCGCGGATCATCTGAGCAGGCATCACACAGGGAGCAAGAAAGAGCGCGGCGATGTGGTGAAAAGCTACAAGTCTCTGGTGTTGTATTCAAGCAAAGGATGTTCCGCTACCGCGGCCGCTACAGCAACCGTTTTCATGTCTAGGGAAACCGCAAAAAGGGTTCATCTGTCAAGAGCCCGAGTGTCAGTACATCAGCATAAACAGGAAGGGGATACGGCTTCACTGTAATCGGAAGCATGAATGGAAATCATCAGCAGAGCAGCGGGAGAATTGGCACACTGTATGGGTGCAAACATTCTTCAGATCGGCAGGTCTACAGAAGTACTTTACTGTTTTGTACAGCGAAGAGGATGACGTCGAAAGAGACACGAATAAAGCAGAAGCTGCTCTAACAGTGATGGCCGAAGATCGTGCTACTGGAACAGACACAACAGACGAGGCAGAAGTCTCAGCAATCACAGCAGACTGGAAGAGGCAGGACGAGAAGCTAAAGGAGGAACTTGAAGTGGCAGATGCTGAGACTGCAAAGACAGATCACACTCTCTGGTTCAAGAAGACTGCTTGGCCCGAACACATCGCAGGCTGCACGCTGAAGCATCTAAGTCAAGCGAGCCGACTACCCGACCGAGATGAACAAACGCTTCTCGCAGCAGTGAAGCTGAATGGCACTCTGATCGAAAAATGCGTAGGGGGTCTTGGTTCGCTCGACAATGAAACTCGGCGCTGGCTCAGAAGCGCAAAGCACTCAGAGATCGATCAACGGCCGCTAGCAAGATTACAGAACAGCGAAAGTCAGCAGACGTACGCTGTTTACATGGCGCGGCTACTTTGTTACAGTCTGAGAGTGCTACAGAGCTGCGAAGACAGCGAGAGACTGGAATCGACAGCAGACGAGCAGGACACCGATACAGACAGTCGTAACGAATATGCTGAGGATGACGAAGGCGAGAGTGGAAGGGAGCGTGAGAATGAAAGTGACGACGACGGCGACTTCGGCTCTCAACCCGCAGTCGATGTCTTTAAAGACGCCCGCAGGCTTTATCCGTGGCAGGATGGGCAGAAAGATTTGCTGAGACGAGTTCGTGAGAGCATCGAGAACGGCTGGGACGAGAAATCTCAGCTCGACGCTCTACTGAAATTCTACGAGTCGCTCATCTTTCAACACGTGCGAGGAGATACATTCAAGAGTGCGATCTTGCACTTTCTTGCCGTTCTAGGCATCGACGAAGAGACGAGACGGCTCCGGCAGGCGAACGACTTTTCATACATGCTAGCAGGTGTCATATACTGCATACGGGTGATCGCCGTCGAAGTCATACTACCGTCAGAGGAGAGAGAAGATCAGGACGACGAGGACGACAAGCGCTTCAGGCAAACGAGAGACAGATTCTTAGCAGACGGCACGTATAGCGTTATGAGCAAGGCGCTCAGCATTCTAGCTTACGGAACAGAGCTCGCTATGTCACAAAGAGCAACGCCGGCTCGATCTCTTGGTCGGATGATCGGACGGAGATGAGCTACAAAGGCACGCCGATCGACGTGGCTCGCTTTGGAAATATGGTTAGGGGTGCGATCGAAGAGGCGGAAGACAAGCTTTGGAAAGACTTGATGTGGGCGACGCGGGAAGAACGGTTCGAGGTCCCGCTCGACAAGCTACAAGACGACGTCATGTGGACGAAACGAGGAGTGTCGTTTGTCGACAATGCTAACAACGGATTGCAGGACAAGCGGGAGTGGATGACGAGGCGTGCACTGGCAGATGCTACGGGCAAGAAGATGTGGAAGCAGAAGCAACGGTCGAGGCTGGAAGTACGAAATTATCTACGAAAGGTCGATCGGTTTAGGGAGCTACTTCTCTTCTGCGTTCACGTCACAGGCGGACAGCCGGCGCGAGGGACGGAAATTACGTCGATCCGGTTCAGGAACGGCTTCCAGCAGGACAGGAACATCTTCGCGATACAGGGGCACATGGTGGTCGTCACACGCTATCACAAGTCTCAGTCGCAATTTGACAAACCGAAGGTGATCCCGAGGTTTCTACCGTGGAGAGTCGGGCAGCTGCTCGCCGTCTATCTGGCTTACGTTCAGCCGTTTCAGCAGTATCTGACCGTGAAGGTCAAGGGCTTGGGTCAGTCTGATCACGTCTGGGCGAACGAGTTCGGCCCGGGACTCGTTTGACAAAGATCATCAAGCGAGAATCTAGCAAACGCTTAGGCACGAGGCTGACGACGCTCGACTACCGGCATGTGGCGGTCAGCTTGGGTCGAGAGAAGTCGGAGAGCAATTCTCGCGAGGCTACGTCGAAGAGACGGCCGAAGTCGAGGAGCCGGAAGTCGACGAGGACGACCCGCTCGAGGTTTCGGCGGGCAGAGGCGGCGAGGTGGGAGCGAACCGGTACGGCGTGTCACTGGATGTGATCAAACATCTCAGCAGCCGGTCGATCGACACTTTCAGGCCGCTCTGTCAAAAGTGGCACGGTTTCTTAGGTTTAGCGAGCTACGGAGGGCGAGGGCTGAAGCGGACGGCTCAGTCGAGCAGCAGCGGTAGTTTCGCACGCAGCTACAGTACCCGAATAGCAGCATGGCTGCGACAATGGCGAGCAACGGCATAAGAGGATGGACTGCTGCGATGAGCAGGTTGAGAGCGCAAGATCAAGCACACAGCTCAACAGAAGCGGGATCGAACAACAGCTGGTACTTTGGAACAGAAAAAATCAGTACAAGCGAAGGTGCCCGAGGTAGCAGTCAGATGGTGGTGACTACACCGTTACAGCAACAACGAGAACAACTGCCGCAGCTGGGACTGCAATCTACACCGCAAATTACGCCGCAGTCTGAGCAGTATTTCACGCCGCAATTCGGGCAGCAGTTCACTACCGTACAGCAGTGGATAGATGGGCACGCCGGACCGCAGCAGACACCGCAAGCGTTCGCCGGGTTGGGGGTCGCAGCGAGTACAGGAGCGTATTTGCAAGAGTCTCCGCTATTCAATCGGTCGACAGCACTATCGGCGATCAACCGCCGGAGAGAAGGTAGTATGTCAGTGAAGAGCAATTGAAGAATGCGATGCGAAAAGCTCTCTGTTGCAGCGAAGTCTCGTTCCGGTCGGAGGAGCAGAAAGCAGCTCTTCAGACGATCGTTTCAGGCGAGCAGAGGATACCGCTGGTCATAGTGTTGCCGACAGGTGGTGGCAAGAGCTTCTGTTCACAGCGCCGGCATGCTTAGACGACCCCGGCGTGACGATTGTCGTCGTACCGTACCGCGCGCTTTTGGACAATCTGTAGCAACTGCGAAGAGGGCAAAGATCGACTGCATCGAGTACAGACCCGGAGAGCAGAATCCGGCCGCACTCGTATTCGTTAGTGCAGATTTAAGCGGCAGTCAATTTCTCAGCTACGCGCAGCTGCTAAGCGCAAAAGGCATACTCAGGAGGGTGTTCGTCGACGAGTGTCATCTCACATTCACAGCGAGCGATTGGCGACCGAAGCTGGCAGAAGTCAGAGCCGTACGCGGATTGAGAGTACCGGTAATCATGCTGACAGCAACGCTGCCCGTACTGCTCGAGTTTGAGCTGGAAGAGAGCATGGCAGCGCAGATGGCGAGGTACATCAGAGCGGTGACAACACGCACAAAGACGAGGTTACATTGTCGAGGTCTGCAAGCCCGGGAAGCTGGAAGAACAGGTTCCCGAGCTATGCAGGCGGATGAAGAAGCATCTGGGTCTACAGAAAGGCGTCATATACAGTCGCAGCAGAGATCAGTGCGAGCGGCTGGCGAGGAAGTTGAGGTGCGCTTACTATCACGCCGGAGCTGCAGATAACGAGGAGAGACTGGGGGCGTGGCTGGAGTACGGCGGTTTGATCGTGGCGACGTCGGCTCTAGGGACAGGCGTAGACTTCCCGGGCGTCGTCTTCACACTTCACATCGATATACCGTACGGCATGATCGACTTCTCGCAGAGTCGGGGCGGGCAGGGCGTGCGGGGAAGACGTTGACTCAGTCATACTCGTGGAAGAAGGCAAGGCGGAAAGGCAGGCGGCGAGTGGTAAGGGCAGGAGCGTGGACGAGAGCATAATGCGCGATTTCATCACGACGAGAGGGTGTAGGAGGCGGGTGATGGGACTGTATCTCGACAACAAGGAGGTCGAGTGTGGACAGGACGCGAGCTTGGCGAGATGCGACAGATGCGGCGAGGGAGTGACGGCACTAGAAAGGGAGTGCACGCGAGCAGCGAGAGAGCGTCAGTCGTCGAAGAGACACTGGACGAGGTCACAGACGGCTGCGTCTTCTGCTTTGTCGAGTCGGCAGACGACCCGGGCGTGGACTGGACTCACAGCCGGAAGCTTGCGAGAGGGCAGAATGCAGCAAGTGGCAAGATCTGGACGAGAGGTTCCGTCGACTGATCGAATTCGAAGAGAGCACTCATAGCTGCTTCAAGTGCGGTTTCAGTCAGAAGCTCTGCGGCACAGGCGCCGGCGAACAAGGGAGGTGTCAGTGGCCGAAGGTGGCAGCGTCAATTCTCAGAGGTGTGCCGTCGACCGGGCAAGGCATCGCAATTGTGAAGAGCGTCGGCTTCGATGGCGACACGGCAGACGCGAAAGAGTATGCAACGTGGCTGGGCTCGAGACATCGAAAGCGAGTCTGGGGGGAATTGATGAGCAACGCGAGCGCTCTGGTCATCGAGTTCATCGTACGATACGCAAAGAGTCGCTTAGAGGAGAGGGTCGACGCTTCGAAGGATGCTTGCGACGACTTTCCGGTGGACGCTTCCGAGGAGAGTTTCATGACCGTTCCCGACGACGCCCGCACCGAGCAGAGGGTCGATCACGCCGCAGAGGCAGAAGATGGAGCAGATGCGATGACAGGCGAGACGGAGCGAAGGGCTCGGGCACGGCACGAAAAGCGACGAAGGCTGGGGAAGCGGGTGGTCGAGTCATCCGTCGCGGAAAGCAGTAGAGCTGACAGCCCGGGCGCAGCAGTCGACTGCTCAGGAGCCGACGCGAAAGCGAATGAGACGGTGCAGCGATGGGAGAGGGGGTGCATCGTCTGCCGAGCACGCGGCCGTCGAAAGCATCTGGAACACGCTTGGGAGACTTGCAGGCTCGACACGGACGCTACGGAGGCCGTAAAGCAAGGCGTGAGCTTTCTGGATGACATGCTAGCCCCGTACAGGACGCAAGGGTTTCGCTGTTGGGCGAGAGGGACAGGATGCCGTTGCAGGGCAGAATGCAGGCAGGGCGGCTGTTCGGGGGGCGAGGTTATCCGGCTGGCGGTCGCGGCACTACTCTTTGGAAATGCTGAAGCGCGCGAATGGGTTGAGGAGCAGAACAGGTTTGTGAAGTCGATCGACGAAGGTAAGGACAACCGGGCCGCATTAGAAGGGCTGCTGTCGAATCAAGGGTGGTACGACGGTGAGAGACAAGCCGGGCTGGACAAGTTTCTCGCGATGTGGGCGGTATAATCAGCAGATCATAGAACATGGACAGCAACGATCCGTATACGAAGCCGTGTTTCGCCGAATATCTGTATATACGGCCGTGTAATGAACGGAATGGAGATGAGCTGGGGTGGGGCTAAAGGGACCGATATGCTGGGCGAGTGGGTGGGGTCAAATGGTGTCCCCGTGACCCGAAGGTGTCAGCCGTGCCGCGAGGCAGTGACAGGAGAATTGAAGGGCAAGCAGGGATGGCAAGGAGACGGAGAGAGGGTCACTACAAGGCTGGGGCTAGTGAAGGGTTGGCATGTGAAGACGACGGATCGAGGCAGGCGTACGACCGTATGAACGTTCGGGTGTCACGGGGAAAGGTGAGGCTATGTAACCGTTCAGGTGTCACGAGAAAAGGAGGTTCAGCAGCCGCGGCGGAGCGAAAGGCCGCTTATGCTGTGAAGGGGTAGGTTTGTAGGAACAGGAGCACGTACGAGGGAAAGACACGTGCCGGGGTAGACGCATTACTGGTCAGGTGGGGCATGTAGATTGATCGAAGATGAAGGTCAAACCCGCTAACCGTGTTGATGAGATGAGAGGGAACACCGGTTAGAGGGAGTGAAGGGTGATGGATGGGAGACTGCGAAGCAGAATGTCGAAGCTTGATGCTTCGACAGAACACGGGTTACCGGTTAGAGGGGTTTGAGGGTGATGCGGTCGGGGATAGCATGCGCTGAGACTCGAGGCCGCTCAGGTCAGGAAAGAACGGGAAAGCGCTGATTGTACTGAAGGATGCGGACGGTCACCCGCTAACTGTGTTGAAGAGTACGAACGGTCATTCGCGAAGCGTGGTGACGAGGCAAGATTCGAAGCACTCAGGGTAGGGAAAGAAGGGGAAGTGAAGCTTCAAAGGGCGTTTGGTTTAGGGAAAGGGAAGTGAAGTGGAGCTTGAGGGAGTTGGATTGGGAAAGGAAAATGAAGCTTGGTGCGTTTGCGAAACACGGGCTCAAAATGAGGGAGTTAGAGGGCGGCCGGGTGGGGCTGCAGGTGTCCCCGTGTGCCGAAGATGTCAGCTGGGCGGGAGGCAACGACGGTGCAAGTGAAGGGCAAACAGTGTTGATAGAGAGATGGACTGCTCAAACGTTCAAGGTGGCGGTGCGGCGGGGTGGCGGTGCAGTAGCGGTGTGGCAGTGCAGTCGCGGAAAAACCGGAGAGTTTGTAATTGAGCGTTGGCAACGGGTGCAGGCGCTAGGGTGGAGACGGCGAGGACGAAACATAAGAGGAGACAGAAGTGCGGGCCGGGGATGTGGCTGAGGGATATGTTGTGACTGGCGGTAGTGTACCGACGGAGAGGCGAAGGAAGGTGTAGGGAAAGCGGAATCCGCATGGTGGAGGAGCGGGGTGGTCAGATTTAGGTTGACAGGGGAAACAATAAGGTTCGTGGAGAAAGCTTGGAAGTTTGACAGGGCTGAAGCAGGCACAAAGCAAGGCGGACACAGACGAGCCGTTTGGGTGGGAAAGAACAGAGGGAAGAACGGTCCGAAGGTGTCAGGCGGGCGGTGAGGGAAGTGACATGACAATGTGGGAAAGAACAGCAACGTCGGTGAGGGTGACGGACGGGGACTGCGAAGCAGAACGTCGAAGCTTCATGCTTCGACGGAACACGGGTTAGAGGGGCTGATCTGGTGATGGATGAGACACTGCGAAGCAGAACGTTGAAGCTTCATGCTTCAACGGAACACGGGTTAGAGGTTAGAGGAAGTCGAGGGCGAGGGATGGAGAAATACGGGACCGCTCAGGTCAGGGAAGGAGGCGATAGAGGGTGACGACGGCGACGCGCTAACCGTGTTGATGAGATGAAAGAGAGAATAGACCCGCGGACCGTGTTGATGAGTTGAGGTCCGAGGTACTTAGGATGGGAAAAGAAAAGGCAGCTTCTAGAGATGGAGGGAGTTAAAAGGAATGCGGGTGGAACTGCAGGCGTCCCCGTGCCCCGAGGGTGTCAGTCGTGCGGCGAGGCAACAACAGAGTGAGTGAAGGACAGGTAGTGTTGGGAAGCGAACGAAAGGTTTAAGGACAGGATTAGGGTTAGTAGAGATTCCGGATGCAAAGGGTACGGGTCGCGGAAGCAGCATGGTTATCTGACCGTTCAGGTGTCACGGAAAGAGGTAGGTTATCTAACCGTTCAGGTGTCACGGAAAGAGGTGAGGTTATCTGACCGTTCAGGTGTCACGAAAAAAGATAGGCATCAACGGAAGGCAGTGAGGACGGAGGATGGGCGGAGTTGGGAAAGGTCGAGGCGCGGGTCGGCAGATTGAGTCGGACGCATGAGCCGCATGTCTTCACGGGTACGCGCGATAGTGCCCGGAGGTGCAGAACGAATGGGGACGGGCAGTCTTCGCAAGTGCCGGAGCGATCGACAAAGCTAGTGGATCTCTAGCGCGCTCGAATTTCACGAACGATGAAGACGATGATCGGCTAATCGGGTTGGAGTCGACGTTGGAAACGGGGGCAGGCATTGAAGTGGATGGGAAAAGAGCGAACAGAGTTGCGAGAATGGACTGGAAGAAATCGTACTGCGAATAGAAATTGGGAAGGAAAAAACAAAAAACAAAGAAAGAGTCAGAGAAAGAACGGGGTCGCAGGAGATAGCGAATAGATAGGAGATGTGAAAGGCGGCGTTTGGGGTTGACAGGAGCGTATTATGTCAGCAGAGCGTGAACGCGGGGATGAGTAAGCAGCGGGAGGAGGCATGAGGGTCGGGGTGGGGTGAAAGCGGTGACGCCGACAGAACACCCGGAGATGGAAGACATATCGAATCAGGACAAGCAAACAGAGTGACAGAGCGCCCGGGGGAGGACAGCCGTTAGCAGGGCGGTTAACGAAGGGCACGGAGAGGTGGACACGATTCGGTTTGAGTGACAGGAATGCAGAAGAAACGCAGTAGCGTAACGGCGCTGCAGAGCCGGCGGGTTGTAGAAGTGGGGGCGAAGGTGAAGATGAAGCAAAAGGAGGGATGGAGCAAAGACGCAGGGGCTTGTGGAGATGAGTGGGAATTTAGACGAACAGGAAGAAAGTGCTTAGAAAGTGCTCAGAGGGGAGGTGACAAAGAGACCGTCCGGGTCAAGAGCATGCGGGAAAGGCCGCTTCGGCGGAGGAAGAATAAGAGCACTCAAAGGAAGAAGCACAATGCTGAAAGAGGGACAGAGGGGCAGAGGATGAGACGTGAAATAAAGTTATG